>JBBGZY010000492.1:190000-1679189 GCA_037952925.1 Lithobates clamitans | reverse complement strand
ATGCACTTTAATCAATGGAAAGTGGTGTTTGGTGCACTTTAATTTGAGTACTTACTACTACACAGACACACTCCACTGATACACTACTGTATATTATAGTGCAGTAAAATGGCACTGACGCACTGTAATATACTACGTCAAATGTACACTAACGCACAGAAATGTACTGCGTTAAAGGAAGGTAACGCACTGCAATATACGGCGTTAAACTTGCACAAATGCACTGAGCTATACAGCGTTAAACGGAAGATAAGGCATTGAAATATACTACGTTAAGTGTGCACTGAACTGTACTGCGTTAAACAGAAGAAAACGCACTGAAATACAACAACGTTAAACTTGCAGTACCTCACTGAACTGTACTGTGTTAAATGGAAGATAACGCACTTAAATATACGGCGTTAAACTTGCAGTAATGCACTGAATTGTACAGCGTTAAACTTGCAGTAATACACTGAAATATACTGCATTGAACTTGCACTAACGCACAGAAATGTACTGCGTTAAAGGGCACGTAACGCACTAAAATATACGGGGTTAAACTTGCAGTAACACACTTAACTGTACTGCTTTAAATGGCACGTAATGCATTGAAATATACAGTGTTAAACTTGCAGTAATGCACTCAACTGTACAGCGTTAAACATAGAGTAACATACTGAAAGATACTGCATTAAATGGCACGTAACGCACTGAAATATATGCCGTTAAACTGAAGATAACGAACTGAAATATACAGCGTTAAACTTGCAGTAACGCACTGAAATATACTGCAATAAGCGTGCAGTAATGCACAGAAATGTACTGTGTTAAACGGCACATAATGCACTGAAATATATGGAGTTAAACTTGCAGTAATGTAATGAAATATACTGTGTTAAACGGTCACTACACTCATACTGACTGAACTATCCCTACATTCACACTAATGTAAAGATGATGGTCGCACTACACTCACACTGAACTATCCCTAGATTCACACTAAATTGATATTCTACACTGACAATAGAATCAGAATAGCACACTAACTGTCCAATAGCACTGAACAGAGCCCTGTTCTATCCCTCTCCATGCCAAATTTCACACTGAAAATGGCCGTTATTGAAAGAATACTTTTATAGTGTGGGGCAGGACTAACAGCAATGAGCCATGATTGGATAGAGTCATCATGACAGCATCCAATCATGGCTCTGACAGTGCTCTGTGCCCTGATTGGGCAAAGCTTTCATTGCTTCAGCCAATCGGGGCTTTCAATGCACTGTGCGGCAGCTCACTGCATTGCGGTCGTTCGGCGGGCTGAACAGCCTGATAATTCAGTTGTTCAGCTGATGTGCGAACAGCCAATGGTCAACCCAAACTCATGCTTTGGCCAAACTCATGCTTTGGCCAAACCGTGCGCCCATCCTTACTGTTAATAATGTCAGAAATCTCTTTGGCAGGACAGAAAGGAAAACAAAATCTACAGTTAAAGATGAAAGAATCTCTGTTAGGATCCTACTGGGCTTCTTGGACTTCTTGATGAGTAGCCAGGTGTACTACTGACACATGGAGTAGCAATTTCTAGGGACAGCACAAGTTCACAACACAGGCAACTGCCCTGCCCATCATATGTATCAGATAAATCCTCTGTCATGCTGATCCCAGGCAAGCATAGCCAATCGATGGGTGTACTACTGTTGTGCATAAAGCCAAAAATTACATATAGAAGTGAAGATTTTCCTGAAATCCTATGTAAGGTTGATGCTTTACTTCTCATAGGATGGTCTTACCACTTTTTTTTGGAGTTCATTGATCATCATTCAGTCATCCACAAATATACAATATTTAGCAAACTCAATGTTCTATATAATACTCCAGCTACCCCAAACATCTCTGTATTACAGAGAGTGCAGGGGATCATGAGTATATAAAATGCAGAGTGCAGGAGTCATTAGTATGTATGATATATATGCAGCATGCATGAGTCATTAGTATGTAATATGCAGCAGTCATTAGTATGTAATATCATACTTATTCACTCTGCATGTTGCATACTCCTGATTTCAGCTCTGTATGTGTTATATATTCATTGCCTCTGCACTCTGCCTGTTACACACTCTTGACCCCTGCCTTCTGTATCTTACATAATCTTAATGTAAACACTCAGCATGTTACATTGTTCTGACCTGGTCACTATGCGTGTTACATACTTGTGACCTTTGAACTATGTACACTGCATTCTCCTGACAGTTGCACATTTTGTATTATATACCATTGATCCCCACACTCTATACATCACATTCTCCTGACCTCTGCACTATTCATTTTACCTACTCCTGTCCTCTGAAGTATATGTATTAACAATTTCTGACCACTGCACTATTTACAATGCATACTCCTGACTTTTGCACTATATATATATATATATATATATATATATATATATATATATATATATATATATATATATATATATATATATATATATATATATATATATATATATATATATATATATATATATATATATATATTTATGGGTGGAGCCCTATGTCCGATATGGACATAGATAACATTTGTAGTTAACATAAAACTTACCATCGGAAATAGACCTGGAAGTGTGGACTTACCATATGAAATGGACCTGAAAGTGTGCCTTGGTCTGCTGGTCGGTATGCCAGAATAAGGGGGCATAAACTAGTTTAAGAAATGATTATTCTGTAGAGAGAGAAATGAATGAAATGAATGAATGAATGAAATGGGGATGGGAGGGTGGGTATCGCGCACAGGAAACCGACAAGCACCACAGGTGAGCGGGCTGCTTAAATACCCCCCGGGCTCCTCCCATAAATTCAGGCCACCATACTGGTCTTCCTACTTATGGGTGGAGCCCTATGTCCGATATGGACATAGATAACATTTGTAGTTAACATAAAACTTACCATCGGAAATAGACCTGGAAGTGTGGACTTACCATATGAAATGGACCTGAAAGTGTGCCTTGGTCTGCTGGTCGGTATGCCAGAATAAGGGGGCAAAAACATTCAGGTAGGGGTGTGGTTTTATTAGTTCTGGCATTATTTGTTTGAGCAAGTTTGGTGAATGTTTGTGCCATTTCCACCTAAGGAGTGGGGACGTACCGGGCGAGGTAGGCAGAGTTTCACCTGCTAAGTCTCTTGATGACGTGGTCTGGGACCCATGCCAACATGCTGCCAAGGCTGCCCCAAAGCAGTGACTGGAGTGCTGACTCGGGTCGAGGTGTAGGCAGCGTAGAAGAACCCCAGGTGTTTGATGAACTGGCAGGCACTCGAGGGTTGCCCGAAAAGGTAATAGGGGACTAGAGTTTGAGTGTTCCGGTAGGAGTGACAGTAGGCGGTCGAGTATGGTTACTGGCCACCGGACGTTGTTTACTTTATGGAGATGGATGTCTAACCTGGAGCTTGATTGCTGGGTTTTGGACACTGCAGGGTGGAGGATGAAATGGTGTTGGCAGCGAGCCAACTACACAGAACTTGGCCTGCGGGATTGCTGCGGGTGAACTCGCTGGGCCGCCAGAATCCGTGATAGGTCAAGTAATGGCTGCTTGTATGACCAAACTGGGGAGAAGGCCCAATAGCGTACTGGTTAATATAGTAGACAAGTCCCAGAAGATGGCAGCCTGGAACAAACATGCAGTGGACATTAAACTGGTGTTGCCAAGATAATTACACCAGCGTGCGCAGGAAGGACATCACAGAGCGATGCGGACCTGGCTTCATTAAGAGGCTCGCCTCAGACCGGATGTCGGTGGCAAAGCCACGGCCTGTCCTGTCCAGTTAAGACCCTGGAGTGTATCTGGGGACCATGTACTTGTAAACCGATGATGGCCAAAAATTGCCGCGATGCCTGTGGTGGCTGTGGCATCTGTCGCTACCTGGGGTGACAAGGGCGACGTAGGTGATAAGACCCTAGAGTTAAGGTATAATCATCGATACACCGATCCACGTAGTACGGGACCTTCCGACATTGATAGATCCACATTCTTAGGAAAGACTGCAGCTACTTGTTAGTACACACCCGTGTATGGGTGAAGTCTTGGGGAACTAACCTGATACGGGTCAATTTGTCAAGGGGGAGGCTGGCCTGCGTGGTATTCGTTAATTCGGAGGAGGTTATTGTAGACCTCGGTTCCGGATTATTGAGTTTTTTGAGACTACAAGCTGAAGGACATAATGGTATTACCAGCGAGTCAAGTTGTGTCTACGTAGTACCTGGCTTCCTGTACCAGTAAAGTGAATTTGTTAGGCCGTAGAAAACCACAGAGGGCCAGGTAGATGGCTGCTTGTATGACTAGACTGGGGAATGTCTGAGGTTTTGACATGTCCCTGAAGATGGCAGTTGTGATGGGCAAGTGTTTGCCGTTTAGCTATGGGCTGATGCTTCTGGACGCCACGTAGAAAGGATCCTACTGTATGAGCCGTAAACACGGATGACTCTCTGGGGTCCTGTGAGGGCAAGAAATGCTGGATGTTGGCTAGGTATAGCCTGATGATGTTATGAGGAGCCAGCTGTGTGTGGTAATACGATACCTGGTGCGGGGTGGAACCTGAAGTCAACTGACCTAAGCGAGAAATGACACAGAAATTGATGAGTGGCTCGTATGAAATGCCACTGGAGACAAGTGGCCGATTAAGTGCCACTGAAGAATGATGTGTGACTGATTGTGTGCCACTGGAAATGTGTACTGATTGCAAGAAGTCATGCTAAGATGCGAGCCCTGCAATGATTGCAAGAGTTGTGCTTAAATACGTGTTTGCAACAATTGCCAGGGAGTTTGTGTCAATGGTGATGTGTTTGCCGTGGCTGCGGGAAGTCCGTATTACTGCATGTGCTTGCACGGGCTGCAAGGAGTTATACTTGGATGCGTGTTTGCAACGATTATAAAGTTGTGTTTGGATGCATGCTTGCCATGATTGCAAGAAATTATGCTTGGGTGTGTCCCTGCAACATTTTGCAAGAAGTTGTGACTGGATGAGTGCTTGCAATGACTGCAAGAAGTTATGCTTGGATGCATGCTTGCAACGTTTGCAAGAAGTTATGCTAAGATGCGTGTCTTGTAATGATTGTAAGATTTGTGCTTGAATGTGTGCTTGCAACGATTGCAAGGGGGTTTCTGTTGGTGGAGATGTGTTTGTAGTGACTGTAAAAAGTTCGTATTGCTGCATATGCTTGCAAGACTGCAAGAGTTTAAGCTTGGACGCGTACTCACAACGACTGCAAGAAGTTGGGCTTGAATGCATGCCTGCAACGTTTGCAAGAAGTTTTATGATTGGATGCGTGTTTGAAATGATTGCAAGAAATTGTGCTTGGATGTGTGCTTGCAACGATTGCAAGACATTCTGTTTGGATGCGTACTTGCAACGATTGCAAGAAGTCATGATGGGATGTGTGCTTGCAACAATAGCAAGAAGTTATGTTTCGATGTGTGCTTGCAATGAAATGCAAGAAGTTGTGATTGGATGCATATTTGCGACGATTGCAAAAAGTTATACTTGGATGTGCTGTGACTATGAGGGGGTATAGCAGCGAGGCGAAGGTTTGAATCGGGACCATGACTGAGCTTCGAAGGAAGATGGGGTGTGGCCCCCCTCTTTTTTTTTTTTGACTTACCTAGAGGAAATGACAGATGAGAACCGGTGGAGGGTTTGACTACCTGGTTTGAAAGGTAAATTGTAACATGTTAAAGCGACAGGTGCATGGCATTAAATAAATGAGTGAACTGTTTGTGTCATGACAGAGGCACGAATCGGTGTGCCATGACTGCGCCAATGAGGCCGCGCTAACTGGGGCTTGCCAGGATGAATCGATGTCTGACGGATGCCCCGAACTTGAATCGGGGCGCGGCATGCGACAACGAAATAAATGAAATGTTTACCTTAGAGTGAAATGAATGAAAAACGTTTCGCCATGACAGAGGCACGAATCGGTCGTGCCGCAGCTGCAACTGACAGCGACCCGGACTCTGGAGCATGTACTGAAATGAGGCAAAAGAAACGATGGTGCATGCCGGAGTACATTGGTGCATCACGGATGCGACTGGATTTGAATTGCAGTGTGGTATGTAACCGTGAAATGTTTGCCCTGGCAAAGGCACGAATTGGTTATGCCGCAACTAATAGCTAACCAAGTTCTGATGCAGGTGTTGGCTGAGGCCCAAACGTTTTATTTATACTACTTTATTTATACATGTATATATATATATATACACACACACACATGTTTTTTTTTTTTTTTGTATATATATACATATATATACATATATATATATATATATATATATATATATATATTTTTTTTTTTTTCGACTGCGACAAATGGCGAGTCGGACTATGGAGTACGAATGAAATGAGACCAAGACAACTGGGGCGCGGTACGTGACAGTGAGATGAGTGAAATGATGAAATGAATGAAATGATTGTCATGGTAGAGGCACGTGCCATGACAGAGGCACGAGTCGATCATGTCGCGATTGCAACTGACAATGAGAGGACTCCGGAGCATGTACTGAAATGTGGCCGAAAATACCTGGGGCATGACGGGACGAATCGTTGCATCATGGATGCGACTGGATTCGAATCGAAGCGCGATTCGTGACAGTTGAAATGATTCCCATGACAGAGGCACGAATCGGTGAGCCGCAAACTACGACTGACAACGAACCGGACTCTGGAGCATGTCCAGAAATGAGGCCGGGCCCTGGGGCACGCCGTAACGAATCGGTGCATCGAAGATGCGACTGGATTCGAACCGGAGCGCGGTAAGTGCAGGTGTAACATTTGTTGCCATGACAGAGGCGCGAATCGATCATGCCGCTATAATGACTGACTGCGAATCGGACTCTGGAGCATGTACTGAAATGTGGCCAATACCTGGGGCACGCCGAGACGAATCGGTGCATTTCCATGCGACTGAATTCGTAACGGAGCGTGATACGTGGCATGATAACCATGACAGAGGTACGAATCGGTGAGTCGAAAGCGACTGATAATGACGTGACTCTGGAGCATGTACTGAAATGAGGCCGTAACTACTGGGGCACACCGGAGCGAATCGGTGCATCTTTAGATGCGACTGGATTCGAATCGGAGTGCGGTACGTGACTGAAATGAAAGAAATGATTCGAAATGGTTTGAAATGTTAGAAATGTATTTAGAAATGTTCAAAAATGAGAAATGATTGGTATCGAACTGACGTGGTTCGATAAGGAATTGCGAATCGCTACGGCTGTTTTGCTGACGCCTGGTAATAATTAGACATGCCTGAAATGAAGCGACGTCTATGTCGCGGTGGTTTTTTTAGATAACGAGAAATGGTAACATAACGAAAGTGCGAGTGGTATGCATTGCGGTTACGTTTGAGAAATTGCGAGTGACTCGTAAGTTTGATATCACGGTTTAGTGACATGATATCTAACAATGCGTAAAAACAAAGTCCGACGGGACCCTACCTGCGACAGCCAAGCCAGACGCGCGGTACGAACTACGAATCGGTAACACGGACTTCGAAACTCTCGAGCACGGAAATTTGCGAAAACGGGAACTTGCGAGACAAGAACTAGCAGACGCTGGCATTCGAATCGTCGGCCTAGTGACGTATATTGCACACAGGAAACCGACAAGCACCACAGGTGAGCGGGCTGCTTAAATACCCCCCGGGCTCCTCCCATAAATTCAGGCCACCATACTGGCCTTCCTACATATATATATAGATATATATAGATATATTTATATACAGTGCAGGAGTATGTGATGTACAGAGTTCAGGGGCCAAGAATATGTAGAGGTCACGGGTATATGATACTTAGATGGTACAGGTCAGGAGTATGTAACATGCAGGCTGTAGACATCAAGAGTATGTTATATATAGAGTGTGTGGATCAGGGGTATGTAACATGCAGAGTGCAGAGGTTAGGAATATGTAATGTAGAGAGTGCAGGGTTTAATGTAAAAGTATGTAATGTAAAAGTGTAGGGTTCAGGAGTATGTAGTGAACAGAGTTCAGGGAGTAAGGAGTAGGTAATACTTATAGGGCGTACACACGGTCGGACTTTGTTCGGACATTCCGACAACAAAATCCTAGGATTTTTTCCGACGGATGTTGGCTCAAACTTGTCTTGCATACACACTGTCACACAAAGTTGTCGGAAAATCCGATCGTTCTGAACGCGGTGACGTAAAACACGTACGTCGGGACTATAAACGGGGCAGTGGCCAATAGCTTTCATCTCTTTATTTATTCTGAGCATGCGTGGCACTTTGTCCGTCGGATTTGTGTACACACGATCCGAATTTCCGACAACGGATTTTGTTGTCGGAAAATTTTATCTCCTGCTCTCCAACTTTGTGTGTCGGAAAATCCAATGGAAAATGTCCGATGGAGCCCACAAACGGTCGGAATTTCCGACAACACGCTCCGATCGGACATTTTCCATCGGAAAATCCCACCGTGTGTACGGGGCATTAGAGTTCAGAGGTCATAAGTATGTGATACTTAGAGTGCACAGGTCAGAAGTATGTAACATGCATCAAGAGTATGTTATATACAGAGTGCATGGGTCAGGAATATGGAACATGCTGAGTGCAGGGGGTCGGAATATGTAAGGTAGAGTGTGCAGGGGTTAGAAGTATGTAATGTACAAAGTGCAGTTTTCAGGAGTATGCGAGTATGCAGTGAACAGAGCTCAGGGGTCAGGAATATGTAATACATAGAGTGCAGAGGTCATGAGTATGTATGTAATATTTAGAACACACAGGTTAGAATTATGTAACATGCAAACTGTGGGAATCAAGAGTATGCTATATTCAGAGTGCATGAATCAGGAGTATGTAACATGCTGAGTGTAGGTGTTAGGAATCTGTAATGTACAGTGCGCAGGGGTTAGGAGTATGTATCGTTCAGCATGCAGGGGTTGAACGATAATAATGTTTTGGCTTTGGACACCAATTTTATTTAAATGGGGGATATTTGATTTGCGGTAATACTGTTTTCATCTTGACATTAGAAGATATGCGCCTGTTTATTTCTGCATCCAAAAAAATCGAATACAACTTACATGAATCTCTGTGGAAAAGCCATAGCTGATCATAAGGACCATACGAGGTTAAAGATTTCACTTATTAAGCGAAAATAATTTTAAGGCTGAGATATATAATTACCTGCTCATGGGACACACATGGGTGGATATACAGCAGTTATACAGCACTATTATAATTACCAGCAGTCACAAGGCCAATGGAGCCCTGTAGTTGGTAATTTGGTTCCTCCAGTCTTTGAATTCTTCCCTTCTTGATCAATCTTCCCATTTCTCAGGTCACCAAAGGCATGGCACTATAATTATAGCACCATAATCCTTGTAATAAGGCAACGTCTTACTAAACCGCTTACCTTGGCAATTCCCATGGAGTGTCGAAGTCCCTCAGAGGAGGAAACCAAACCAGTAATTATATCAGATTGGGGTCTGTGGAGTGCTGGCTCCTCGCCTGCTCCCTGCCGCCGGCTCTCATCATCTCTATAATTATCACTGCGTCCGTCTCTATTAATACAAGCGAGCACTGTGTAATTCTATATATTGTTCTCTTTGCATCTGTGCAACATATATATCATGTGTATACATTGATGGTCGGCTGGAGCCTTTAGATAAGAGTCATGTATTCAAGTTATCAGTCTGCTGCCATATGGCAAAAGAATTCTGGGAGTTTCCAGCATCTTGTATAAGCATATTATCATTTATATATAACTGAATATTTATAAAATTGTAATGGATACACCTTAGACATACATCACTTTATAGCACTTTTCCATCTTCTACTACATATCTAAATGACAAAGTTTTATCTCCATGGTAAGTGATTAAATATTGCTTGCTCTGCTGTAAATAAAACCTTTTGATGGGCTGGTTGGATCTTTGAATACGATTGTGTTTGAAGTCTACTTGATTTCTGTCTCTCTAATTTCCAACAGTCTATCAGCATACAGTACATCCACTGCACACCTTCCTGGATCTACCTGTTTTCAAACGGGGTGCTGTCTCTACCAAAGATTGGCATAGAAGGAAACACCAGTGCAATATGTTTCAAGTGCACCCTTTCTTTTTTTTTTAAGCATGATTTATTATAGCAACACATAAATCCCACCATCCATGCAACAGTTCAGTCACACAAGACTACTTTGTAGACTCAGGGTCTCACACTGTTTCTGAGATTTTGCATGGATGGTTGTGAAAAGAAGTAGTTCTGTAGACCAGTGGTCATCAACCCTGTCCTCAGGGCCCACTAACAGGCCAGGTTTTATGTATTACCTTGGGGAGATACAGACTAGAATACTGCAATCACTGAGCAGCAAATGATGTTACCTGTCATGTATTTCAGTTATCTTGCAAACCTGGCCTGTTAGTGGGCCCTGAGGACAGGGTTGATGACCACTGCTGTAGACCACAGAAGTAGTAGAAGTAGACCACACCCAAATTTATGGTCAGATTGGTAGACTTTTTATTAATGCACACAGAGCCAACCACTGAAGCTCATCACGTTGACAATTAGCTACAGTTTCCATGCTGCTTTGGACCAAATATGATTATCTTATAGTCATTAACCCCTCCCATTTTCATCGCTCCATTACTTCATTGTCCTATGATCTCTGCATAACACCTAGACATGTAACTCTCATTTTCTTATGATCTTGACTAAACATTCTACAGCAATAATTGATCCTGCAAGTACAATATTATGTCTGGATCAACATGCATTTTTCCTAGTCATGACTTAATATTGTTGCCTATTCTCTTCTCAAATAAATCAAGAATAAATCAAATGTGACCGAAAAAAATCTCAAAACATATTAAATTTAAATTGTGTATATAGACATACTGTAAATTACAGCATTATTTGTTATAAAGACTACATTTCCAGTATACTAATTTAAGCACTATCGTCAATGTGCTTTAGGGTTATCCCTGCTTCTTTGGGACCTTGGTATACAGCGGATGTTATATGTCAACAATCCAGTCCATAGAGGTCGTATTATAACAAACACGTATATTTAAAAGTTGTATCTCCTAGAGCAGGCATGTCCAAAGTCCGGCCCGCGGACTAATTGCGGCCCGCGTTCTGGTTTAATGCGGCTGCACTGGTAATTTGGATATATGTCTTTTGTGGCCCCCAACGAATACCCGATTTGTTGGGGGGCCACAAAAGATATATACCGTATTTATCGTTCTTGCAGCCTTGGAGTGAACAGGGAGAGGGTGGGACGAGTGTCGTCAGATTACATACAGGAGAATCTCCTGTTTACTTGGCGGCCTCTGTAATTGGAAGTCCCGTCTCCTGGGCTGGCATTGGACGACTGTTATGTCTATCATTGGAGGCGGGACTTTGTATTGAAGAGGCCGCCAAGTAAACAGGAGATTCTCCTGTATGCAATCTGTTGGTGCTCGTCCCGGCCCCCTCCTTGTTCCCTCCAAGGCTGCTGATGGGCATCAATCAGGCTGCACTGATGGTAATGGTGGGACACATTCATGGCAATGGTGAGGCTGCATTCAGAGGCTGCATTCATGACAATGGTGAGGGTGCATTTAAGGCAATGGTGAGGCTGCATTCAAGTGCAATGACGAGGCTGCATTCTTAGGCTGCATTCATGTCAGTGGTGAGGCTGCATACATAGCAATGGTGAGGCTGCATTCAGAGGCTGTATTCATGGCAATGGTAAGGCTGCATTCATGGCAATGGTGAGGCTGCATTCATAGCAATGGTGAGGCTGCATTCAGAGGCTGCATTCATGGCAATGGTGTGGCTGCATTCAGAGGCTGCATTCATGGCAATGGTGAGACTGCATTCATGGCAATGGTGAGGCTGCATTCATATCAATAGTGAGGCTGCATTCATGGCAATAGTGAGGCTGCATTCAGAAGCTGCATTTGTGGCAATGGTGAGGCTGCATTCATGGCAATTGTGAGGCTGCATTTAGAGGCTGCATTCATGGCAAGGGTGAGGCTGCATTCAGAGGTTGCATTCATGGCAATGGTGAGGCTGCATTCATGGCAATGGTGAGGCTGCATTCATGGCAATGGTGAGGCTGCATTCATGGCAATGGTGAGGCTACAGATGGGCACTGATTAGGTTGCATTGGTGGGCACTGATTAGGCTGCATTGATGGGCACTGACCCTTATTTTGCTTCACAGTTCCTTATTTAAAATGTATTTATTTTTCCTGAAACTTCCCTGTTAAAGTTAAGGTGCATGTTATACGCCTGTGCGTGTTATACGCCAATAAATACATATTTCCAAATAACATGCCCAAGCTCATCCTTAGACTCTTCACCACACACAGCCACAAAGGCAAGAGAATTCTTGTTGGGCAGTCTATTAGTTGATTTGCATTTATTTTTAATGGTTCAAAGAATGTCAGACAAAATGGTCGGCCCTCATGCATGTTCACTTCATCAAATCTGGCCCTCTTTGAAAAAAGTTTGGACACCCCTATCCTAGAGCCTTATGATGATATACATATATATCATAATTCATAATTCTACTCTGGAGAGGAGGCAAGAGATACCATGACAGGTGGAGACACCTCACATCTAAATACAACAACTTCAACCAGTCTTCCCCCAAGAAAAATCTAGACGTGGCCAAGCTTCTCTACCTAATCCTTGTTCCCCAGCTCCCCATACCCCCCCTAACTCTTATCCTCCCCCCTTCATCACCCCCAATCATCTCTTATTTCCTGTGTTTGCGACATAGCTGGATGGTCAAGAAGAAAGAAAAATAAAAATAAAAAACCTGTGCCAAAAAAACTAAGGAAAAAATAAAAAAATACATTGTGATACTTTATGGGGCAGAAACTAGGTAGAGTTATACCTCTCCAATTCAACCCTTATCTTCCTTCACCATCCTCCATACCCATCCCCCTTTTCCTTCCCTCCCTCACAATTACCCAATTACCCATTCGGGCCTGTTATGGGCATTCTATGAGGTTGTATTTAACAAAAGTCAGTTCCAGTGTGTCTATACATCTCTACATTAGGGGCTATTTCAAGCATATGGAAGACCTGGGACAGCACAGTGGCTAAGTGGTTGACCATTCTGTCTGACAGCACTAGGGTCCCCAATTTGAATCCCAATTACAACACTGCTTGTCTGAGGCTTGCATGTTCTCCTTGTGCCTGAGTGGGTTTCTTCTGGGTACTCCAGTTTCCTCCCACACTCCAAGGACATGCTGGTAGGTTAATTGCCTCCTGACTAAATTAGCCCTAGGAAATGAATGTGAGTTAAGCAGTGATGATGGGAGAATGCCTCCTGCAGTGCTACTGTATTCTATCGATAGGGAGCTTTCCCGACTGGCAGAATACGATGATTACTGCTAGCGCTTATAGCTGCGTAATTGCATGCTAAAAATCTGAGAGGTTGGTTGCATCCAGCCCCTGTTGAACCGGTTGAGATTCAATCCATCTATGGTCAACTTTAGGGACCTTAGACTGTAAGCCCCTTGAAGGTAGAGAATGATGTAAATGTAATATATACAGTATATGTACAGCGCTGCATAAAATGTCAGTGCTATAAAAAAATACCCATAATAAACCAATCTGAAAGACCCAGTAGATAAACCTTTAGAGGGTCTACTCAACAGTAAATAGTAGGGTGCCTGTGGAGCAGATCTGTGTCACCCATTGTTCAGTGAGCCCTACCTGGGTGGAACCACTAGGGTTCTCTGAGACGGTACCTGAAAGAAGCATGTCTCCTTCAGGGGACACAGATCCCCCCACAGGCACCCTCCTTTTCACTGTCAAGTAGACCCTCTTATTGTTTATCTACTGGGTCTTTCATATCCTTCATTGCTTGAAAGGTCGTATTTAATAAAAGCCAGTTCCCACTCAACATTTTCTCATATTACTCCAGCTGTATGCTGTGCGACTTGTCCTGACGAAGTAGAGAGGACCCTGAAATGTGTTGACAATAGGGCTTAAATATGTGGTGTTATTAGAATGCTGGAAATGTAGTCTGTATAACACATAATGCTGAAATGTACACTCACTGGCCACTTTATTAGGGACACCTGTTCAATTGCTTGGTAACATAAACTGCTAAACAGTCAAACAAATGGCAACAACTCAATGCATTTGGACATCTAGACGTGGTGAAGTTGATCGACTTGCTGAAGTTCAAACCGAGCATCGGAATGGGGAAGAAAGGGGATTTAAGTGACTTTGAATAATGCATAGTTGTTGGTGCCAGATAGGCTAGTCTGAATATTTCAAAAACTGCTGATCTACTGGGATTTTCACACACAACCATCTCTTGGGTTTACAGAGAATGGTCCGAAAAAGAGAAAATATACAGTGAGTAGCAGTTGTGTGGAGGAAAATGCCTTGTTGATTTCAGAGATCAGAGGAGAATGCACAGCAGTAACTCAAATAACCACTCGTTACAACCAAGGTATGCATAATACCATCTCTAAATGCACAACACATCAAACCTTGAAGCAGATGGGCTACAGCATCAGAAGACCACAACGGGTGTCCCGCCAGTCAACTAAGAACAGGAAACTGAGGCTACAGTTTACACAGGCTCACCACAATTTGACAATAGAAAATTGGAAAAACATTGCCTGGTCTGATGAGTCTCGGTTTCAGTTGCGACATTTAAATGGTAGGGTCAGAATTTAGCATAAACAACATGAAAGCATGGATCCATCCTGCCTTGTATCAAAGGTTCAGGCTGGTGGTGGTGGTGTAACAGTGTGGGGGATATTTTCTTGGCACACTTTGGTCCCTTAGTACCAATTGAGCATCATTTTAACACCACGGCCTACCTTAGTATTGTGGCTGACCATGTCTATCCCTTTATGACTATAGTGTACCCATCTTCTGATGGCTACTTCCAGTATATTTGAACCAGGTCACATAGCTCAAACCATATCACCACTGGTTTCTTCAACATGACAATGAGGTCACTGTACTCCAATGGCCCCCACAGTCAACAGATCTCAATCCAATAGAGAACCTTTGTGGTGTGGTGGAACAGAAGATTCTTATCATAGATGTGCAGCCAACAAATCTGCAGCAACTATGTGATGCTATCATGTCAATATGGACCAAAATCTCTGAGAAAAGTTACCAACACCTTGTTGAATCTATGCCATGAAGAATTAAGGCAGATCTGAAGGCAAAAGGGGTCCAACCACGTACTAGCAAGGTGAACCTAATAAAATGTCCAGTGAGTGTATGTCTATATACCCAATTTCTATATAACTTGTTTTTCAATGGATATTATTTAGGCTTACATGAATAAATAAAACTTTGGAATTTTCATCTGTATAAAAAAATAAGTATTATGTCTTTCCTAAAATTGCTGCATACATAATCTCATGCTCTTATCAATATTTTTTTAAATATATTAGCCTATTTTCAACCTTTTAGCCCAGAGGAACCCTTTTAAATAATTTTCAGATCTCAGGGAACCCCTGATAATATTAGTTTATTAAGGGTCATTGGGACCATGTCACCTATGTTGGTGGTGGTAAGTGAGAAGAATACTCTCCTTACAGGGATACCCAGAATGGCACTCTTGCAGTCATGTTGCTGGCTCTGTCAAGTGGTGTTGGTACCTGGAACTATGCAGGCACTATGAGATGGGAGGCCAGTTAGCCACAGCTCAAGGAACCCCTAAGCAACCTTGGCAGCACCCTAGATTTCCACTGAACTCTGGTTTAGAATGGCTGCATTATATGCTTGGGGATGACAGCTCTTTGAAGTACCTGCAAATGTATAGTGTGCCTTCACTCATTCTCTGTTTACTGGTAACAAATAAAAAAATTAACCATCTAAATCAGTAACATAGAATTCTTCTGGAGCGACTTTGTCTCTTTACGAAGAGTCCAAAGAACCCTCTTCACACAGTGTGATCTGTAAAATTCACATAGGTTTCAGGGTCTATTTATAAATGTCAGAACTGAGATTTTGGTATTTTTTTAAGCACCAATTTTTAGCTATCAGCAGTTTTTCATTTTATATAAGAGGTCTGGTTGGATTTTAAGTGGCTTTCTTTATTGGCTTACTGAAGTTATTAAAGACGCAAACTTGTGGGATAATGTGGATCCCTTGTTCAGGCTGAGAGTGCTCTATACAATCATTTACATGATTCAAATAAACTGAAAAAAAACAGAAAATGTTTGTAGATACAATTCTTCAATTTATAAAGATTTCCTTCTAGCCATTTTTTTTATCATTATTAAAAGGCCCCTATTTAGTGTCTGTCCTACCCTGCCTATGTGTCAGTAAGAATGACAGATGTACAACAGAGCACAAGAAGGACTGGAGATCAAGGGTGAAGTTTGGCAACCAGAGCATCCTGGTAACATGCTGGACTACTAGGTCCTACAGGGAATGTTGCCAATAACCAAACAAAAAATTCCACACAATAGCATATTACTGTGAAAAGTCTAAAGGCATAAGTGAAATATCCATCCTTTTTACAGTAAAAGCGCAAAACAGAATAACCATCTAATAGGAAAATACTTAACAGAACTCCTGGGATCAAGGGAGGTGTCACACAGAACAGCCCTTATGGCCTTAGTAAAGACTAATAGAAATAAACGAATTCTGAGGATTTCAGGTGAAGTCCACTGGGCTTCATCAGCCTGTAGCTTTTATTTAACTGTTGGGGTCTATAGTGGTGAGATAAATAACCTGACTATAGTGCATGACTTTGTTCTTCACCTTGCGGTGCTTCAGTTCCTCCTAATATACAATTAAACACAAACCCAAAGACCTGGGAACAAAACTGCAGAGCTTTTGCAAGAAAGTACTAGAAGATTTGTCTCCCAGCAGCTAACAATTAAATATTTTAAGTATACCTGTTTCTTCATCACTTACAGCAAAAAAACTCTAACCACCAACCCTTCATCTTTCAGTTAAACAATATAAGCTCACTTTGGCTTTGAGTGATATGTAGATCTTGATCAACTCTAACCCTTGAACTGAATAGCAATTATGGGGAGACTCCTTCAAATCCTCCTACTACTCTTATCACTGGATCACAGCCATTCCAGTCCTGGCTGCAGCCTCCAATGTTGGCCAATGGATGCCTTTTCACAATTAGGGGACATCCTGATTGGGGCTGTTTTTGTGGTTCACTCTGGATTTGTCTTCCAAGCACCAACCTTCCTGGAGAGGCCAAAGCCAGTTTTTTGTATGAGGTAAGTTCTGGGGGCAGTTGAAATATAGCAGACATGATTTGTGATTGTTTTCTCCTCTTGATAGTCTCATGTAAAAATAGTTCAGTAAAAGTTACCATTGGCTCTGATTGCACCAAACACTCTGCAGTAAACCCATTCTGCCGATACTAAATGCTGTAGATGGACAGCTAATATGATTATCATGCACATCTATGGTAGATAATCACATTTAATTGGATTTATTTTATAATGTTGAAGCTGTTTCCTACAGTAGCTTGTCTATCATTGTCCGGGGACAGACTTGGAGGCTAGTAGTGATAGCAGTAAAGAGGCTCTCACAGGGCTGCTGTTAGAAGGCACAGGGTACCGTAAAAGCCTACCTGACAGCCTCCCCAACCACCAAAAATATAAAAAAATATTTTCACTAAAATACACTAAAATCACTATTAGCGGACACAAACATAACATAACTTACAAAATTCCTGCTAAATATAACAGATAAAACTGGATTGAGTTAATAAAATTGGTCTTGGAGCTCATTCACTTGGGTTATGTGTCATGTCCAGTGGGAACCAGATTTTCTTTTTTTGTACGTGGCTGGAACTGGGTGCAGGCAGCCTATGTTACGCTATGGGGATGCAGCAGATGTATAAACACAGCCACAGGTCCTGATTTGTGTGGATGCAGGTGAATGGTCCAAAACACTGACAGTGTCCTTATTGGAAACCCTGGGCTCCCACCGACCTGCAGATAAGTGCAGCAGCAGGTCACCTTGGCAGATGACGCAGGCTCATCTGAGGTGCGGAGTCTAAGCACTAACCAATGTTCAGAGCACCTGATGGTTGAAATGGGTATTGCTGAGTGTTAGTACAAGGTCGTGGTCCACAGGATTGTCTGGAGATGAGCAAGCCAAAGTCCAGTAGCAGATTTAGCAGGTAAAAATCAAGCAAAAGCGTAGTCAATAAACAAGCTTAAGATCGGTAATAAGTGGTCACAGGTTGGGATTGAACAGAAACATTGTTAAGGAACAAGCCAAAGGTCGGTAACAAATGGTTGCAGGTTGGGATTAACCAGAATCATAGTCGATGAACAAGCCAAAGGTCGGTAATAAGTGGTAGCAGAGATAGGGACAGCAGCAGGAGTGACAAGAGCAAGATATTGGCCAGAAAGAGCATAATAATCTGGCAAACAGGAAGTGCAAAGGCATGCCTTAAATAGGAAGTTCATGAGAGGAGCAGGGAGTTTAAGGTCCAGCAGAAAAGAGGCACATTGCAGGATTATCTAATGGATAAGACAGCATGCTATCCAGCATCCCAGATGGCCCAGCAAGAAGAAACATCACCAGATACAGCAGAGATTGCAGGTTTAGACATTGTCAAGCCACTTCTTCAGTTCTAATGAGTTTCAGGAAGATATTTCACTATTTATAGCTATACACTTAGGACACTTAATCCAATCATCATGGATTGCATAAATGTTGATCGTCCATGATGAGCAAGTTCGGAGTTGTGAAAGATGTGATACAATCCTGTCTTAGTTACTTAACCTCATTGTTGGTGTCAGTGAGCTTGCTTAGGTGGTGGTTCCTCAATTTATGTAGGTAAAGGTGACATTGTTGACAAATTGTTGTGGTAAAGACATTAAAACAGCATTATATGTGGAAGAAAGATTTGTGATGAAGACCCCACCCCAGTTCAGGGAAGGTTGTTCCATTTTGATGTATGTATTTAATGGCCTCTTTCACATCTCTTGCAATCCATTTGTCCTCTCTGTCCAAAATGTATTGTACACTCAACTGTCCTAAAAAGATGTCCATTTTCTTTAGGTGTAGAAATCCTGCTGAGTCTTGGCCTGTAGAATTTTTTCAGACTCAGCAGTCTTCCTAAACCTTAGGGAAAGGGACATTCTCTTGAGGACAGTGAAATGCACATTTTGGACATAGAGGACAAATGGTTCACAATAGGCATGAACAAGGCCATCTGAATCGGTTTGGTTCATGTTAGAACTCTCGAACATTGCAAAAGTTTGGATCCAAACCCTATTAAAGTGTATGAGACCTGAACTTGAAAAATCAAAAGTCCCCATTTTGAAGGCTTATATGCAAGTTATTGGCCATAAAAAGGCTATGTGGGCCTGGGTACTGCCCTGGGGGACATGTATCAATGTAAAAAATGTTTTTGAAAAAGATCTTTTTACTGGCGCAATGGTTTTAATGATGCTTAAAGTGAAACAATAGAAAATGAAAATTTCTTTCAAATATAGTGCATGGGGGTCCCCTTAGTCTGCCTGCAAAGTAGCTCATCTGTACCATGTATAGAACCTGCTGCAACAACAATGACATTTATAAAGAGAAAAAAATGACATTTAAATTGCCGGCAATACAAAAATGGTGTGGTAGTCCCCCTAATCCATAGCAGGCCCTTCAGATATAATGTCTGAAAGTCAGCTTTAAGATACAATTTACATAACTTACCAGGATGTCAATAAAGTTCTTTTTCTCTATTCCTATTCCTGGTAGAGTCAATGATTACCCCTTCAAGCACTCTTAAAGTATAACTAAAGACTTTTTACTTAGTTTTGGATAGAGTGAAGAGGGATTAGAACAGCTGTCGATTTTTATTGCTGCCTGTGCCCCATTAACCACTTGCCATCCAGCTGCAGTCATTATATACGGCGGCAGATCGGGCTCTCCTGTGCAAATCTCCGTAGTGTCGGGTGGACTTGATGTCCGCCGGTGACCCGCGATCGCCTAATACAGAGGCAGAACGGGGAACTGCCTTTGTAAACAAGGTGATTCCTCGTTCTGACAGGGGACATGTCAGAGATCTTCTGTTCCCAGTAATCGGGAACAGTGATCTCTGTCATGTTCCAGTAAGCCCATCCCCCCTACAGTTAGAACACACCTAGGGAAAACAGTTAACCCCTTGATTGCCCCCTAGTGTTAACCTTTTCCCTACCAGTGACATTTACACAGTAATCAGTGGCTATTTATAGCACTGATCGCTGTATAAATGTCAGTGGTCCCATAAAGTGTCAAAAGTGTCCGTTCTGTCCACCGCAAAGTCGCATTCCAGCTAAAAATCGCAGATCACTGTCATTACTAGTAAAAAAAAAAGCCATAAAACTATTCCCTATTTTGTAGATGCTATAACTTTTTTTTACCAATATGTAGAAGAATATATATCGGCCTAAACTGATAAAAAAAAAAAAAATTATATATTTTTTTTTTTTAATTTTTTATATATTTTTTTTGGATATGTATTATAGCAAAAAGTAAAAAAAAATGTTTTCAAAATTGTCGATATTTGTTGCTTTATAGCGCAAAAAATAAAAACCACAGAGGTGATCAAATACCACCAAAAGAAATCTCTATTTGTAGGGGAAAAAAGGATGTCAATTTTGTTTGGGTACAACGTCGCAATTGTAAGTTAAAGCGACGCAGTGCCATATCGCAAAAATTGGCCTGGTCATTAAGGGGGCAAATCCTTCCGGGGCTTAAGTGGTTAAGGAGGTTCACCCTCTCTTTTTGTCTGTTTACTATTATCACTAAAAGTGAAAGTAAAAGAAAATCCTCAATTTTGGGTTGTACCCAGAAAAATAATAGAGGGGGAACCTTCTAATAGGGACATTAGACCTGGTGACCTGGGGGTCCTCAAGGAATTCCCTTAATTTGCAGGGATTTCCTCTCACTTCCTGTTTGGCTATGGAACAGAAAGTGAAGGGAAATACTGATCTGACAGGAGTTATCATCTTCCCTTACTCTATCCAAAATAAAAAAAAAAAGTTTTGCCTATAGTTTTACTTTAATTTCTAATATCCACGTTTTAATATGGGTTTATTTTTGATTGAGTCCAATAAAGACTTACCATACCTTGGATACCACAGGATGCTCAAACAATTATTTATTCAATAACAAACTTGGCAAGTAAATGGCAGAAAAACACCGAACATGTTCTCTCATCTTGTGTAGGTTCCATATTCGTTACTATAGGGACGTTCTTTCCCTCATGTTTGCAGTGGATGAAATTAACAATTCTCCAGACCTCCTGCCTAATATCACTCTTGGCTTCAGCCTCCTGGATTCCTGTATGTCAGAGCTGCGGGCTGTTGGAGGAGTTCTGTCCCTGCTGTCAGGACTTGGAAAACCCTTTGCAGGATATGATTGTCATACACCATCAGTCATGGTCGGGATTATAGGTGAACGGTTTTCCGCCTTATCTCTTCCTATTGCCCAAATACTTGGTGCCCTTCACTATCCGCAGGTATTCAAAATTTTACATTTCGTGAACAATGAAAAATTATATTCAAAGAATTGCTAACCAAAGCCTGGACTGTTAAAACTGAGCACTACATAGAAAGTACTAGATCCAGAGATTTTTTCTTTGCATATAGTTATCTATTAAGAACCTGTATTCATCATTAAAACGAACATTTGACTCAATCGAGGATCCCTATTTGCTGTATTGCACCCCACTCAAGGTGCTTAGAGGCACAAAAAAACTATACGAGTACCCCCCACCTACATTGAGAGAACTTAAATCATAAGTGTTATTTGTAACCTTGGGCGGGGTTCACTATAGCAAATGGCGATGGTAAGATCCTTATACCCTTCAGGTGTTCTGTTAATTGTTAAAGTCTAACAACAATGCATCTATTATTTCTTTCCTATGGTAGATCAGTCACGGGGCAACCTTGTCAGCCCTCAGCAATAAAATAAATTTCCCTTCCTTCTTCCGTACCATGCCCAGCAACTTCTATCTGAATATTGCTCTCTCTCAACTGATTGGCCAGTTTGGTTGGACTTGGGTTGGAATGTTGGTGGTGGACAATAATGTTGGACAGCAGGGTGCCCAGGTTATACGAGCTGGGATAGAGAGGAATGGAGGCTGCATTGCTTTTCTAGAGAAGATCCATCTGAGTTATTCAGCCCAGCAGATCAAGAAAGTGGTGGATGGTTTAAAAGGAAGCTCCGTCAATGTGATTGTTCTCCACAGCCCAGAGGTCCATTTGATCGCCCTGCTAGATGCCATGTTTGATAGTGGAGAGACTGGGAAAATGTTCATCTCTTCGGCTTCCTTTGGACTCACACCAGGACTCTTTTCTAAAAAAGCATGGAAGGTTCTAAATGGGACTCTTGGCCTTATTCCTCGCACCGGCACCATGCCAGGGTTTGATCAATTTCTCCTAAACCTTAACCCAAATGGTAATTCAATATATCCATTTATTAGGCTTCTCTGGGAAAAGGCTTTCAATTGCTCATGGTATGATGGCACTACTGATATTGAAAGGTCTTCTACAATGCAGGAAGACAAGACCTGCACTGGGAGAGAAGAGTTTGGAAACCAAACTGTCCAGTTGTTTGAGACAAATGACCTCAGCTTCACTTATCACACCTACCTGGCTGTTTATGCCTATGCACATGCTCTGCATTCACTTCTTGGCTACCAAGTGGGGTCCGAGGGTTTAATTAATAACAGAACCCGTGCAAATATTAATGATACTCAACCACAGAAGGTGAGTTAAGGATGTATTGTTTGTACCACCTATTTGTCCTCTTCTGTAGGTCTGTCCAGTGAGAATTCTCTTCCTTTTTTTTTTTTTTTGAAGTGTGTACTGTTGAATCTGATGTTCCCATGGTATGCTAGCAATTTCTGCCCAAAAATTATCCCCAATTTTGGGTTGTACCCAGAAAAATAATAGAGGGGGAACCTTCTAATGGGGACATTAGACCTGGTGACCTGGGGGTCCTCAAGGAATTCCCTTAATTTGCAGGGATTTCCTCTCACTTCCTGTTTGGCTATGGAACAGAAAGTGAAGGGAAATACTGATCTGACAGGAGTTATCATCTTCCCTTACTCTATCCAAAATAAAAAAAAAAAGTTTTGCCTATAGTTCTACTTTAATTTCTAATATCCACGTTTTAATATGGGTTTATTTTTGATTGAGTCCAATAAAGACTTACCATACCTTGGATACCACAGGATGTTCAAACAATTATTTATTCAATAACAAACTTGGCAAGTGAATGGCAGAAAAACACCGAACATGTTCTCTCATCTTGTGTAGGTTCCATATTCGTTACTATAGGGACGTTCTTTCCCTCATGTTTGCAGTGGATGAAATTAACAATTCTCCAGACCTCCTGCCTAATATCACTCTTGGCTTCAGCCTCCTGGATTCCTGTATGTCAGAGCTGCGGGCTGTTGGAGGAGTTCTGTCCCTGCTGTCAGGACTTGGAAAACCCTTTGCAGGATATGGTTGTCATACACCATCAGTCATGGTCAGGATTATAGGTGAACGGTTTTCCGCCTTATCTCTTCCTAATCAGTCATCAATGAAGAAGAAGTGCAGTACAATAAAACCTAAGTGGAAATTTCGAGTCCATTTGTTCGCTTCACAAACTCAGTCTCTCCCCTGCCAATCTCTGCCATGACACACACATTGTCTTGCACTTTCCAACAATTGGTTGTAACCTCCCAAAAAAAGAGATCCTGTTTTCTTATAGCATATTAAACAGCACAGTGCTTGTGCTGTCTAATCTGCCCCTTTCTAAGATGAAAAAAACCTGGTTGATCCTGCCATTTCCTGTGCCTCCCTCTGTGTACTGACCACGGTAATCGTGGCTGCTCATCCCTGATTACCGTGGTCAGTTTACGTGCCTCCATCATCTGCTGTTCTGCTCTCTTCTCCCTCTCCCCCTCCCTCCCTGCCTGTCACTTTCAGTGTGTGTGTGTCTGAGCCGTCTCTGCCCCACCTCCTGCCGCTATTAGTAGCTGGCAGTAAAGCTAAATGAAGATTACTGTCGGACCCTCTGTTTTATCAAGCCATAACACACTGTGTACCTGTTTGTGTAAAACGATGCCTGTAATTACCTTTTCTCAGATCTGTTCTGGCCGGTCACGTGACCGGCCAGAACAGCCGATCTAAGGGCTACAGCGGGAGGGGCTGAGCGGCCAGCACATCGGTCATGTGACCTCCCTGGCTGATGTCAGAGGGGAATCTCGGCCCTCTCGCTGTAGCCCTTAGATCAGAGGAGGAGAGCAGCTGGAGGTCACGTGACTGGCCAGAAGAGATCTGAGATAAGGTAATTACAGGCATTGTTTTACACAAACATGTACATAGTGTGCTATGGCTTAATAAAACATAGGGGCTGGCAGTGAATTTTTTTTTTACTTAACAACCACATTAAGTCATCCTTTGTAGAGTGAGAGCTGCTGTAACACATGACAAAAATGCTCGTAAAATGCTCAAGTCATGCGTTTTCAGGCCTTTCTATTGAAGTCTATGTGGTCCAAAAATGCTTGTAATCTGATAAAAAGAAGCTCATGCCCTTTTTGAGTGACAGGCAATTTGCCTTAGGTGACAGAATGCGCAAATGTGAACAGGGGTCATTAACCGCTTGCCGTCCAGCTGCCGTCATTTTACTGTGATATGTAGAAGAATACATATCGGCCTAAACTGAGAAAAAAATGGGGAAATTTATTATAGCAAAAAGTACAAAATATTGTGCTTTTTTTTCAAAATTGACGCTTTTTTTGTTTACAGCGCAAAAAATACAAACCGCAGAGGAGATCAAATACCACCAAAAGAAAGCTCTATTCGTGGGAAAAAAAGGACGTCAATTTTGTTTGGGTGCAGCGTCGCACGACCGCGCAATTGTCAGTTAAAGCGCCACAGTGCCGAATCGCAAAAAATGGCCCAGTCATTTAGCAGCCAAATCTTCCGGGGCTGAAGTGGTTAAAATGAATGGGGTTTGGCTTGTTGAGAATTTTAAAGCTACAAGTTTCAAGTAGAAAATTGCTCAGGTGTGAACAGGGCCTTACTCTCTGCTGAGCTAAAAGCAGGTGAGAAAATAACCTGTGTCATTCTCAACCTCACATTCTTGTCTGAAGATACTATAGGTCAATGGGAATAATCTGGCTGTATGTTAGGGGCCCTGTCAAGCAGGTTTTATAGGGCTCCACAATATCTAATGGCCACCCTTCGCACAATTGAATGAGTCAGAGCACGGACTCCTCAATCCTTCTTCTGTAAGACTCCATCTGAACATTTCAATCAGTGGCAGACTGCTTGAAAAAAGACGACTTCAGCTGTCCTATCTCTTAGAGCTCTGGGAATCCTTTGTCGTGTGTTAATGTCGATTTGTAAAACAAAGACTGTATATGTTTAGTACTAAAAAAAGATATAATACATATTATATTAGTATATTAAAATACATTCATATCACTTAATAAAAAAAGTTAAAGAACATACTGTACAATAAATAAATAAATAAGATACAAATAAAATTAACCCCATACCATTACAGTTTCCTTTTAAACTCCACTGCAATAAAATGTGGGTATTGCTTTAAAGTATAACTAAAGGCTAAACTTTTTTTTACGTTTTGGATAGAGTGGCAAGGGATTAGAACACTTTAGAACACAGTTTTTATTGCTGTCTGTGTTCCCATTAAGGAGATTCACCCTCTTTATTTGCCCTATTTACCATTATCATAGAAAACGAAAGTAAAAGAAAATCATACATTTTGGGTTGTCCCCAGAAAAGCAATAGAGGAGAAATCTTCCAATGGGGACACTAGTTCTGGTGACTCGGGGGTCCCCAAGGAATTACCTTAATTTGCAAGGATTTCCTCTGACTTCCTGTTTGGCTATGAGACGGAAGGGAAGGGAAATCTCCAAAATGGGATGCAGTGTGTGAAATAAAATCTGACAGGGGTTATAGCCATTCCTTGCTCTATCCAGAAAGAAAAATAAAAGGTTTTGCCTATAGTTCTACTTTAAGAATAGTTTGGGTTTGTAAATCTTCCTAGCTAGCTTTTCACAATAGAATTGGGGGGTACTAAGGTGTTATTAATTCCACTCAGTCTCAGCCTTGAGTTCTTTGGGAAGGTAAGAAGATGCAAAAATAAGGCAGGAAAATCTCATTGTTGGAATTTCTGAAAAATGTAAGAATACAGTGTGAAATCCATTCCACAATGCACACCTAAACTTTATGAGTTTCAGATGGAACTGGTCTTCAAGTATATTCATTAACAGCTCTTCACTATCATCTGACTTTTTTATTCTTAAGGCAGACCTGCATCCATCCTATGCACTAGGCATCACGTCACTCCTCCTCCCTTCCACAATGTCAAACTTATAGTAATTATTTTTTTTTTTATTTGCTTACCTTTTTTTATTTCTTAAGTTAGCCTCTGTCCCCTGGCCACCATTATCACCTAGGCAAGAATGACATCTTCTATGTTCTGAAGAATCTTTGAAAATGCACATCACATACTCTACGATGCTTCAGACATGCAGCTGGAAGTGAGCATATCAGCAACATGTAATCAGGGGTCCTGGCTGCCGGAACCTGGAAGTAATCAATTATATAAAATTAGGGAAACAGATGTGTAGACCTCATAAAGCTAAAGAATGAAGAATGGAAATGTTTTTGTTTTGGTTGGTTTGAGCGTGCAGCATCTGCAAAGTGTCTTTAGCCCAAGTTGGGCTGTGGATAGTTGAGTGAATCAAAGGTCACATGGACAACACATAGAGCATAGGAACAGAGCAGAGGAGGACAAATAGAATCAAAAGAGAAAAGAAAGAGGAAGTGATTCGAGGAGTCAAGGTAAAGGGCATAGAGAGAGGATTGGGGGGGGGTAACTGGGGTGGAACTGGACACCTTCATTCTTTCACTTGTGGGGGCACTTGAGGGTGGTCTAGCATGTACATTTTAACCAATCTTTGCACTGTTGTTACAAAATACCTCAGGTGTTCCGTTACCTGAAGAAAACCATTTTCCACACAAAATCTGGGGAGATGATGAAGTTTAATTCTGAGGGGGACCTTCCTGATTCCTATGACATCATAAATATCCAGATCCTCAGCAATAGCTTTAACTTGGTGAAAGTGGGGAGGATTGACCCACAGGCCAAACTGGGAGAGATGGTCAGCCTGAACATTAGCACCATCCTGTGGAATGATCACTTCTTACAGGTAAATGAATTTCAGACATTACAGAAGTGAGCTTGTTAGATTTTGCAATCCTAACTAGAAATTATAGATTTTTTTGTTGCTCTTGTGTATTTTTTCTCTACATCTTCCTAGGAATTCAAGCAGACCTTCAACTTTAGGCATAGGTCCACTAATACAATGTGGCCCTTCTTCTCCTTTCTTAAATGGTGCATAAAAGTGTGAAAAAGAACCTGTAAGGGGAAAAACAGTTAGGTAGCATACTATTTTTTTCCTAACCTCTATAGAGCTGTGGGCTACACAAGATTCTGGAGAATGCTGAGTAGGGATGAGCCGAACACCCCCCTGTTCGGTTCGCACCAGAACATGCGAACAGGAAAAAAATTCGAACACGCGAACACCGTTAAAGTCTATGGGACACGAACATGAATAATCAAAAGTGCTAATTTTAAAGGCTAATATGCAAGTTATTGTCAATAAAAGTGTTTGGGGACCTGGGTCCTGCCCCAGGGGACATGAATCAATGCAAAAAAAAGTTTTAAAAACGGCCGTTTTTTCAGGAGCAGTGATTTTAATAATGCTTAAAGTCAAACAATAAAAGTGTAATATCCCTTTAAATTTCATACCTGGGGGGTGTCTATAGTATGCCTGTAAAGGGGCGCATGTTTCCCGTGTTTAGAACAGTCTGACAGCAAAATGACATTTTGAAGGAAAAAACACATTTAAAACTACCGCGGCTATTGCATTGCCGACAATACACATAGAAGTTCATTGATAAAAACGGCATGGGAATTCCCCACAGGGCAACCCCGAACCAAAATTTTAAAAAAAAAATGATGTGGTAGTCCCCCTAAATTCCATACAAGGCCCTTCAGGTCTGGTATGGATATTAAGGGGAACCCCAGCCAAAATTTAAAAAAAAAAATTGACGTGGGGTTCCCCCTAAATTCCATACCAGACCCTTCAGGTCTGGTATGGATTTTAAGGGGAACCCCGCGCCAAAAAAAAAAAAACGGCGTGGGGTCCCCCTAAAAATCCATACCAGACCCTTATCCGAGCACGCAACCTGGCAGGCCGCAGGAAAAGAGGGGGGGATGAGAGTGCGGCCCCCCCCCCTCCTGAACCGTACATGAGTTCGACTCGAACTCGAAGCTCATCCCTAATGCTGAGTAACCCAGAAGATACTGTATTACAGTGTAAGATCGTCTTCACACAAGATTTATGCTAATCATCAGGGGGGTAGGATTTCTAATAGTGGTCATGTTGCTAAACATTCTCTGAGATCTGGCTGAAAGGAAGATGACATCATCCTTGCCTAGGCACCCCATTTGCACTTTAATTTAGCTGTAGCCCAGTCTGCAGCTCTGGCAGGAAAAGGACTCTGTGCCTGTGTTGCAAAAGAGAATTAGAACCAGGGGTGGGGGGACCATGTTAGGAAGGATGTATGGGGCCCCATGATTTCTAATAGTGGCCATGTTGCTAAACATTCTCTAAGATCTGTCTGAAAGGAAGCTGACATCATCATTGCCTTTGCACTTTAATTGTAGCTGTAGTGCCACAGATGTTGGTGGAGCCAGCTGCCTGACTAAGGGGGAAGGGCACTGGGGACAGGAGTTGGTGAGAGGCTGCTGGTCAAAGCTATATTACATTTTGATCAAAGAAGGACAGTGTTGTCTGCAAGTAACATAGTCAGTGCCTGTATCAGTTCCTAACAGGACAGTAACCTGAGTGCTCTGATGTAACAGTTGGGCCCCAACGAGCTGGTCAGCAGAAGAAGGGGGGCATTATATTATAGGCTGTTGGGCTGTTGTGGTGGTGTAGTACTGCATACACATCTGGAGTAAATACAGTGACTTAAAAAGGTATTCATACCCCTTGAAATTTTCCACATTTTGTCATGTTGCATCCAAAAACATAAATGTATTTTATTGGGATTTTATGTGATAGACCAACACAAAGTGGCACATAATTGTGAAGTGGAAGGAAAATGATAAATGGTTCTCAAAATGTTTTACAAATAAATATGTGAAAATTGTGGCCTTTACTTGTATTCAGCCCCCTGGAGTCAATACTTTGTAGAACCACCTTTCGCTGCAATTACAGCTGCAAGTCTTTTTGAGTAGGTTTCTATCAGCTTTGCACATCTAGAGAGTGACATTTGTGACCATTCTCCTTTGCAAAATAGCTCAAGCTCTGTCAGATTGGGTGAAGAGCGTCTGTGAACAGCAATTTTCAAGTCTTCTGAATTGGATTTAGGTCTGGACTTTGACTAGATCATTCTAACACATGATTATGATTTGATATAAACCATTCCATTGTAGCTCTGGCTGTATGTTTAGGGTCCTTGTCCTGCTGGAAAGTGGACCTCTGACCCAGTCTCAAGGCTTCTGCAGTCTCAGGTTGTCTTCTAACAGTGCCCTGTATTTGGCTCTATTTATCTACCCTTTAACTCTGACCAGCTTCCCTGTCCCTGCTGAAGAAAAGCATCCCCACAACATGATGCTGCCACCACCATGTTTCACGGTGGGGATGATGTTTTCAGGATGATGTGCAGTGTTAGTTTCTCCGCATCCAATTCACATGACAGGAGATTGTGACTGGCTCTCTATGGAGATGTTCACATATCTCTGTTGCGGCTGCGTAGCGGCTTGCACAGGAACGCTGTGCATCTTTGGCTCTGTTTCAGGGCCTAATTCAGGCAAAAATCTGGCCCTAATTCGTCCCTGAAATGAAGAACAGGGACCCCTTCTGCAAGGCCGTATCAGTATTAGATGTGAACCCAGCCTCAAACTTCTCCATATCCATTTATCCCTGACCTTCTGCTTCTCTGATTAATGCTCTCCTTGGCCTGTCAGTATAGGTGGAAGGTTATGTCTTGGTAGATTTGCAGTTGTGCCATTTTTGAATAATGGATTAAACAGTACTCCGTGAGATGTTCAATGCTTGGGATATTGAAACCCTGCTTTAAACTTCCTCACAACTTTATCCCTGACCTGTCTGGTATGTTCCTTAGCCTTCATAATGCTGTTTGTTCACTAAGGTTCTCCAACAAACCTCTGAGGGCTTCACAGAATAGATGTATTAATACTGAGATTAAATTACACACATGTGGACTCTATTTACTAATTAGGTGAGTTCTAAAGGCAATTGGTTCCACTAGATTTAAGTTAGGAGTATTATGCCCCGTACACACGGTCGGATTTTCCGATGGAAAATGCCCGATCGGAGCGTGTTGTCGGAAATTCCGACCGTGTGTGGGCTCCATCGGACATTTTCCCTCGGATTTTCCGACACACAAAGTTGGAGAGCAGGAGATAAAACTTTCCGATAACAAAATCCGTTGTCGGAAATTCCGATCGTGTGTACACAAATCCGATGGACAAAGTGCCACGCATGCTCAGAATAAATGAAGAGATGAAAGCTATTGGCCACTGCCCCGTTTATAGTCCCAACGTATGTGTTTTACGTCACAGCGTTTAGAACGATCGGATTTTCCGACAACTTTGTGTGACCGTGTGTATGCAAGACAAGTTTGAGCCAACATCCGTTTGAAAAAATCCTAGGATTTTGTTGTCGGAATGTCCGAACAAAGTCCGACCGTGTGTACACCCTATTAGAGTAAAGGAGGCTTAATACAAATGCACGCCACACTTTTCACCTATTTATTTGTAAAAAAAAATGAAAATTATTTATCATTTTCCTTCAATTTCACAATTATGTGCCACTTTGTGTTGGTTTATTACATAAAATCCCAATAAAATACATTTACATTTTTGGTTGTAACATGACAAAATGTGAAAAATTTCAAGGGGTATGAATACTCTCTCAAGGCACTATATGTTGTTGGCTTCTTCCAAAATGCATATTCTGTTTTTTTACCAAGCTTTGGTTGTTCCTTAGTTTGGGTAGTCACATACAATGCACGCCCATCCCTCCTCCCTACAAGGTGGTCATGCCACTTCCAGTCTTGATGTCATTCCTCTGGAAAATCTTTGCCTGTAGCTCACAAAGGAGAGAGTCAGCATGCAGGTTTAGCAGCCATGCAACCACTGATTCCTCAACCGTTGTTGATACCTGGAAGCTATTCCACTTCTTTATGTTGTTGGCTTTTTCCAGTATGTATTTGCTGTTTTTTACTGAGCTCTGGCTGTTCTTTAGTTTGGGTAAGGCTATGTCTCTTCTGGTCTTGACATCAGTCCTCTGGGAAATCTTGGCATGTAGTTCACAAAGGAGAGGACCAGCAAGGAGGTTTAGTGGTCATGTGATCACAGAGAAACACATAAAAAAAAGGTAATTTAATGTAAAGGTAATTTAATGTTAATTTGTATTACGCCAACACCACACAGTGAAAAAGCAATGACCAAATGGTACAACAGCCCAACAGCCCAAAATGAGGTGGAATTAAACAAGTTTAGACACCATTGGCCCACCCGCTCTAGTCCAGGATTTCCTACCTGTCATGAACACTGGCTGCAGGGACCTTTTCAGCCCATATTTACCCTGTTGTTTGTTATTGCTATATTTCTCATTTTGTTACATTTTTGAGGGACTGTTTTCTTGTGTTTGCCCTGAAAATACAATACATGTTCATTGATAGAGCTGGTCACATTGGCCTCAGTTCCATGTACTCCAGTGTAGGAGCATTGACAGTCTGGGATCCCTGATTAATCAAAGCATTGCCTAGATGTGAATTCCCATTGTTTATTGAGTCACCTGATTTTTCTGTCTGTTAGCTAATCCTCCTGGAGGTACTTACATGATGGGGTTAGTTATTTGTTAACTTTACCTCATTACCTAATCAGTGTGAGAGGTTTATCCCAATGTGTAATATTTGTTTTATAGTACATGTGGGAACTGCCCCTATTTCTGAAGTGTATAAAAACCTGTATTTCTGTTCAATAAAGAGTTCCAGTTGCAGATCACCTAAGCTAGTGTTGATTAGATTCTTGGGTGCTATGCAATATTCCGCTATATTACCTGGTCCATACTGGAGAAAGCTATATCTCGACGGAAGCACCAAAGCTGGGTGCTGGATGGTTCCGTCACACTACCATTTGGAAACACCAAGTTTTAGCTGAGTCTCCTATAGGCCTCTGCATGAAAATGCTCAAACCCTTCAGCTGGCACCTCCTTGTCAATTAGAAGTTCAGAATTTAAGCTGTTGTTTATATGTTACCCCTTTAAGGAGATAGGGAGGGGGGAGAAATAGAGGGAAAAAGAGAGAAGAATGAGAACCATGGCTCACCAAAACATTGGTTGCCAAAAAAATTGAAAATAATTAAAATTTTACCTGGGATATTGTGGAAACATTCCTAGATATACTGTATACCATACACATTTCCATGTATTCAAAAAGTCACCATTCTGGGGGGGAATCTAATTCCAGAAACAATTGTGTAATTTTAAAACTCTTTTCATGATTTTCTTAAACACAAATATTTTTTCTTTATAATTGCTATTCTGTTTGCTGAAAGATGAAGTATTAAAATAATGTATTTATTACTTGATACTAATAGGTTATTGTATTGTTCTTAAAGCAGGGCACCACCCAAAAGGGTAAGCTCCACTTGTTTGGGTTATGACAGGTACCCACTCCCACTTCCGGGTAAGATCGGCGATCTACGACATTTCTGACCCCTCCGTCTTCTGCATGCTGCCTTCTGGGACACACACAGGTCCCAGAAGTTGGCGGGACCATTCAGAAAGTGCAGTGCAAATCGCACATGCGCAGTAGGAAGCCGGCTGTGAAGCCTGGAGGCTTCATTTACGGTTTCCCCTCTCTTACAATGCTGATGCCTGCACCTGAAGCCAATTGGCGAATTGGCTTGGGGTACAGACATTGCGGGATCCCTGGACAGGTAAGTGTCCTTATAGTAAAAGTCAGCAGCTACAGTATTTGTAGCTGCTGACTTACATTTTTTTTCAGACTGGAGCTCCTCTTTATATATTAACTGTAGTCATTTTTGACTGTTTAAGTCAATAGGCTCATTATTACACATGGCATGCTGATACTTGTACTTTTACATTAGCATATATCTGTTATGGTGCCCCCCCGGTAGGTGACAGGGGCTTACTCAAGGTACAGAGTCTAAGTACCAGTTGGCCTTTACCAGAGCTCCTGATGGTGGAGCTGGGCAGGAAATCCCAGTGGCCCCCAGTTTTCTTTGCTGCAAACTAGCACCAGGTCACAGCCCTCAGTATTACCCCATCAAAGGGTTTTTGGGACAGAAGACTATGGTGTGGAGACTGTTCATAATACAGTAGACAAATCAAGGTAGGTGGTGAAGAGTAGTAAGGTCCAGGCAAGGGTTTTGACTGGCAGCAAGCACGAGAGTAGTCATTCTGGTTTGGCAATGAGAAACTGGCAGGTAAATTACATAGTTACATAATTAGTGAGCTTGAAAAAAGACACTAGTCCATCTAGCTCAACCAACAAGAAAAACATACTGAAAACCCCCATATATACCATCCTATACCCACACTTTTCTTATAGCTGACCTCCTCCTTGCCTCTTATCGGTTTGGTTGCCCTTCTCTGCACTTTCTGCAGTTCCAATATCCTTTTTTTGAACTGGTGCTCAAAACTTTAGCTCTCAGGTAGCTGGTAATAAGACACAGTACCACCTAATTCAAAGAGTGGGAGCTCAAATACCCTTCTGGTCAGAGAAGATGTCTAGCATCATAACTGCCCTGGGAGTACTGAAGGTCCTAGAAATCCTCGAAATCCCAGAAGGCATCCTGTGAGGAATCCTGGAAGATTAGGCAGGGATCCTGGGAGTACTAAAACAATACCATTAAGTTTGAATGTAGGCATACATGTCAGTAAAGTTTAGCTGGTTACTTGTGATATTCCAGTTCAGCATACTCTGTGTTGGCTGGCCATGTATTCACAATATTATATAATGCTGCAAAAAACAGCTAGTGAATACTGGCCCTTTCTTTTTGCTTGCATTCGCTGTCTGTTTATATAGATGTGTCTCTGGCTAGCTCCATTCTTCTACATCCTCCATGTCCAGTTATAATTATACTGTCTCCTTGGCAGGTGCCGATCTCTGTCTGCAGTAACAGCTGTCGGCCTGGGTACAGGAAAGCCTCTCTGCAAGGAAGACCCATCTGCTGTTATGACTGCATCCCCTGCTCTGAAGGAGAGATGACCAACTACACAGGTATCATATGGCAGAGCTGGTAAACCTATTGATAAAGAGTTGGGGGGGGGAATGAGCATGTTCATATAGAGGCAGGGTTTGCAACCATCAGTATTTTTACTGACAGCCAGTAACAATTGAGTGCTTTTCTCCTGCCAGTAAATGTCAGTCAGTGCCCATTCTAATTTCTTGCCCTGTCCCTGAGCTACTTACTTACTATATTGAAAATAAGAAATCAGTTTTTTGCATGTAGCACCCTCTACCACAGGTAGGTGCTAGAGTGAGGATTCTGTAAGGGAAACTGTCAGTGCAGGTAAATTTGGGCAGGCCTATGCTTTAGGCTAGGCCTGCTTGTTTTTATCTGGGGGACAGGGAGTGGTTAGTGCAGCAGTAGGTGTGACCACCTGTGCTTTAGTTCTGAGGCGCCTCCCCTGCTTCCAGGGAGAATGTTCCAGAAGAGGGGCAGGGCCTAGGACTGGAGTGGCAGGCAGCTCATTTGAGGAGCTCTGACCAATTCCCAACTGGGATTGGCAGGCCTCCCATATAAGGTAAGGTAACAGCCCACTGAGTTGAGTTATCGGCCAGAAGACATGGAGAATGGAGTAGTAGGCAGCAGCAGGGGCCCCATCCCCATCTGGGAGGGGTGCGAGGCCTAGAAGAGGAGTCCAGGAGAGCTGGGAGGAAGCTTCTTTACACGGTCATGGATGAAGTGTTCTGGAACAGAGGGGTTGGAGAAGGTTCCGGAACGTATGTCCAGTTAAAGTTCTCCATCATAGACTCGGGGAGAAGAAGGTCGGTGAGTGGACCACAGTGGAGTTCTGGATGAGGCATGCCAAGGGAGTTGGGTGCTGGGCCAGAGGAGAGACTGTGGGGAGAGTGTCAAATCGCTGTGGCCTGAGTGCACAGGATTTTCAGGCCGGACTAGCTGGGAGCAGTAGTCCACCAATCAGCACATGTTACTATATTACTAGGCCGCCGGGGAGAGGTACTGCAGACCTCTGGCCTATTAACAGTACAACAAAGTCTAGCCAGCAACTGAGACTATTCAGAGCGGTCTCTTTTATCAAAAAGAGGATGATGTGACAGGAAAAATAATCTACAGCGGAAGTTTGTACAAGGGGGTGGAAGTCCTGGGAGTGACAATCTGCATGAGATATGCAGAGGAGGAGAAATAGTCTGCATGCTGTTATGCAGGGGAAGTGACTGTATATATTATGTGTAAATCAGTATTTCAAGGCTCAACCTTTCGGTTAATTCTTAAATATGATGGCAAAGCAATTGTTCTATGGGCATCCCATATTTCCTTTCCCCCAACCAAGTTATAGCCCCCAATAAACAAAACAAAAACAACGCAAATGACTGTTCATTGTCTTAGAAGTGATAGATTGAGGTCTGGCAGCAGGGTGACATGGTGGATGTTAGTTACTAGTAGAAACCAAGCACTACATGCATTAATATCTACCTTGATAATTGAATATTGTACTTACTTGTTATTAGCTTACATACTGAAATTTGCACTTAAAATTGTAATTTTGTAACTTTTGGAGATGTCTGTAAAAACTTAGCTGTGCCAGTATATTTCAATCTGGTAGGTTGGTAACACTGTATACAGGCACATGGGAGACTTGACTAGAACTAGGTGTTTCCAAACTGTAATTCTGCGCCCGCGTACACACGACCGGACTTTTTGACCAGACTGGTCTGACAGAAAGAGTCCTTCGGACAATCCGGCCATGTGTGGACTTCATCGGACCTCCAGCTGACAATTTCTGTCGAAAATCAGACGGACTTTAGATTTGGAACATGTTTCAAATCTTTCTGAAAAACTCGAGTCTGGTCAAAAAATCTGTTCGTCTGTTTGCTATTCCGACGGCCAAAAAGGACGCAAGGGCAGCTATTGGCTACTGGCTATGAACTTCCTTATTCTAGTCCCTTCGTACGTCATCACGTTCAAATGAACGGACTTTCGAACGGACTTTAGCCCGTTCATGTGTGGGCAAGTCCGATCGTTCAAAAGTCCGTCGTAACTCTGTCAAAAGTCCGTCGGAAAGACCGTCGGACCTTTGATGCTGAAAAGTCAGCTCGTGTGTACATGGCATTAGAAGTCCTGGAGCATGGTGTCTATACTGGTTTCATTCCACCTCATTTAACCGATACACATTCTACTGTACAATACAAGTGTTCAAATGAAAAGGTGTAATGTAAATATGAGAGGTACAGTCAGGTCCATAAATATTGGGACATCAATGCAATTCTAATCTTTTTGGCTCTATTAACCACCACAATGGATTTGAAATGAAACGAACAAGATGTGCTTTAACTGCAGACTTTCAGCTTTAATTTGAGGGTATTTACATCCAAATCAGGTGAAGGGTGTAGGAATTACAACAGTTTGTATATGTGCCTTCCACTTTTTAAGGGACCAAAAGTAATGGGACAATTGGCTGCTCGGCTGTTCCATGGCCAGGTGTGTGTTATTCCCTCATTATCCCATTTACAAGGAGCAGATAAAAGTTCCAGAGTTCATTTCAAGTGTGCTATTTGCATTTGGAATCTGTTGCTGTCAACTCTCAATATGAGATCCAAAGAGCTGTCACTATCAGTGAAGCAAGCCATCATTAGGCTGAAAAAACAAAACAAACCCATCAGAGAGATAGCAAAAACATTAGGTGTGGCCAAATCAACTGTTTGGAACATCCTTCAAAAGAAAGAATGTACTGGTGAGCTCAGCAACACCAAAAGACCCGGAAGACCACGGAAAACAACTGTGGTGGATGACCGAAGAATTTTTTCCCTGGTGAAGAAAACACCCTTCACAACAGTTGGTCAGATCAAGAACACTCTCCAGGAGGTAGGTGTATGTGTGTCAAAGTCAACAATCAAGAGAAGGCTTCACCAGAGTGAATACAGAGGGTTCACCACAAGATGTAAACCATTGGTGAGCCTCAAAAACAGGAAGGCCAGATTAGAGTTTGCCAAACAACATCTAAAAAAGCCTTCACAGTTCTGGAACAACATCCTATGGACAGATGAGACCAAGATCAACTGTTATCAGATTGATGGGAAGAGAAGAGTATGGAGAAGGAAAGGAACTGCTCATGATCCAAAGCATACCACCTCATCAGTGAAGCATGGTGGTGGTAGTGTCATGGCGTGGGCATGTATGGCTGCCAGTGGAACTGGTTCTCTTGTATTTATTGATGATGTGACTGCTGACAAAGCAGCAGGATGAATTCTGAAGTGTTTTGGGCAATATTATCTGCTCATATTCAGCAAAATGCTTCAGAACTCATTGGACGGCGCTTCACAGTGCAGATGGACAATGACCCGAAGCATACTGCGAAAGCAACCAAAGAGTTTTTTAAGGGAAAGAAGTGGAATGTTATGCAATGGCCAAGTCAATCACCTGACCTGAATCCGATTGAGCATGCATTTCACTTGCTGAAGACAAAACTGAAGGGAAAATGCCCCAAAAACAAGCAGAAACTGAAGACAGTTGCAGTAGAGGCCTGGAAGAGCATCACCAGGGATGAAACCCAGCATCTGGTCATGTCTATGCATTCCAGACTTCAGGCTGTAATTGACTGCAAAGGATTTGCAACCGAGTATTAAAAACTGAAAGTTTGATGGATGATTGTTAATCTGTCCCATTACTTTTGGTCCCTTAAAAAGTGTGAGGCACATATACAAAGTGTTCTAATTCCTACACCGTTCCCCTGATTCCAAATGCAAATAGCACACTTGAAATGAACTCTGGAACTTTTATCTGCTTCTTGTAAATGGGATAATGAGGGAATAACACACACCTGGCCATGGAACAGCTGAGCAGCCAATTGTCCCATTACTTTTGGTCCCTTAAAAAGTGGGAGGCACATTTACAAACTGTTGTAATTCCTACACCCTTCACCTGATTTGGATGTAAATATCCTCAAATTAAAGCTGAAAATCTGCAGTTAAAGCACATCTTGTTCGTTTCATTTCAAATCCATTGTGGTGGTGTATAGAGCCAAAAAGATTAGAATTGTGTCGATGTCCCAATATTTATGGACCTGACTGTATAAAACAAGGTTTAAAAAGTAGAACAAAAAGCAGTGAAGGACTCCAAGTTAAAAAGATAAAAATAAAAAGATAAAAAGGCTGCACTAGCTTCCGATAAGATGAATATGGCAATAATGTGCTGTAGAGAAATAATGTGTAGCGCACCCCCTTGGGAGCAGCAAGTAACTGGGTTCCCCCACCCTGCACAGCCAGGCACACTGAATTTCCATAGTCACTCCAGAGTCCGAGACTTTGTTTTTTTTCTGTTTTATTGAGGGATTATAACTTGGATGGGGAGTAGGAATTATGGGATGCCCACTTGACTCCAAACAAACTTCAGGGACAGCTTCTCCTATATACAGTCTATATAAACTCCTCTGCTTCCTCAAGCACTCACTTGTTTGCAGAACTCAGCTATGTCATCCAGTAGCAATTTGGTAGCAAAGGCCCATTACAGACTCGCAGTCCCTATACTTGGAGATAAGGTGACACAGCTCCCACTTTCCCAGCACTTCCTCCTTGTGGTCACTGATCCAAGCACCACCTCTTCAGGCACTGCCAACCCGCCTGTCACGTACCTTGTGGCTGAGCCTGATGTGCAGAAGGAGGCCTCTCATACAGCCCGACTCGGGAATCACCGATGTTGCTACAGTGGTCGCAGGAGTGCGGTGAGGTACAGGTGCCCATGTGATCTCTCTGCTGGATGTAACAGTTAAGTGCAGATAGCGACAGCAGCAGTAGCGACTGGATGCGTGGTCGGACAAGCCAAGTCGGTAACAAACGGGCAGATGCAGGCAAAGACAGCAGGCAAGGGATCGTTAGGAGACAGGTAGGGTTTGGCAACACAGGATCAGGCACTCTTGGGTCCTATAAACCAGCCACATATCAAGGATAGAATGGCTAAAACATCCCAACAGTGGTAAATATAGGAATAACGACATATAGCAACACTCTTGTTCAATGTCCAGATACAAACAGTACTGATATGTAGAAACCCACCGATTGAGATCAATAATAAAAGGCCAGTCAGTCTCAGATAGAATGCAAAACAGTTTTATAAATCAAGAAAAGTCACTTACATGGATTAAACAACCAGCTGTTCTGTGTACAATGAGCTGCACCAAGTATAGCTGCCGCCTGTGGCCAACACCCTGGGGGACCGGGCTGAGGCACATAGGTGTTACTGCAGAGAGGGATGATGACACTAGTGATGGTGTGGGCAAAAGCCCTTCAACTGAAGGAAGGCACAGAGCACAAAGCCCCCAATCTGCTTCAGCCGTGGTAGACCAGAAGTGACAGTTGTCCAAGCCCGCCCAAGCCCAGCCAGGTTCAGGATTGTCCACAGCCATATTTTTTACAGGACAGTTTGCAAATCGGCTGATTTTTACAAACTGCCCGTAAATTTACAGGTGGTTGGCAACCCTGTTCCCAAGATGACTGCCTTTTAGATCTTCTTCTTCCCAGATTCTCTACAGAACATTTCTATCCCTAATTTCACACACTTTACAGGCTGGCCCATAAGTCTGGGATAGTCTGAAGTCAGTTAAACTCAACTGATGGCAAGCTAAAAACAAAAAAAAGAATTGTACTCTAGTAGCAGACAGATGTGTGTGAAAATGATGAACAATTTGCCACATAACAGGTGAAGAGATGAGCTTTGCAAAGTAAAACACTTCTTCTAAATCAACACAACAGGCAGCATAGCAAATATCTCTGAGGTGGTTACAAGAAAGGAAGGATGGGGATCCCCATCCCCGTTGGAGTAGCATGGTCACATTAGAGCACACATTTTCCTTGGAGTAGCTGTGAGGATCGTATATAGCAGAGGAATGGAAACACACCAGGAGTGAATATCATCTGCCCTGAGACACCCACTCTGTCGCTCGGTACCCCTGCAGGGGTGATCATTTCTGGTGAGTGGGGTAGCATTGGGGGTGAGCACTTCAAAGTCACCATCTTGATTGAAAGACACAGAAGTCACTGTGGTGTGTCCCCAAGGATGAAATAAACAACATTTATACCTGAACTTTGTTTTTTTGCACCTGGTTATAATTACACAACTTTTTGCATGGACTATTTATCCAACTTCTTAGAAGTTAAGGATTGTTTGTTACACATTTATGAAATCGGTATTTATGGTTGATGTATGGTTTTATATGTTTTTTGTATTTAACACATAGGGAGTTTGATAATAGTGTGTCACAGTAAAATACTTCACGTTTCACAAGTGTCACGGTGTCCCAATATTTTTGAATATTGGGGTAATTTATGACCTAAATCAATACATTGCATATACACATGGTAGGGGTGACACGGATATTATATCAGCACTATATGCACATATAATAATTTTTTATCACCATCCCTGGCGCCATCTTGTCCCAAAACTTTTGAGTTCTGAGGAAACTTATCATTTTTTCTATTTAACCACACATTTCACCTTAATATTATTATTTTTTCGCTCTTTATTTTATTTTCCAAATTTGCTTACATATTTACCCCACTGGGGGGATTTGACTTATTTAGCAATGCTTAATCTACTGGTGTTATTGCCTTTTTAGGTTACCTATGAATATCTGGTGTAGACTGCACCACTGATAGCTAATTTAATTATCAGGATTCACTTACCATACCAGCTTATAGCACTTATTAAATTAGAGGGCAGCGCCGTTTCTATTCTCATATCATTTACCTAATGGTGAACAAGGCGCTGGTATGGTGTATGGTGGTAATCAGGATGCTGTTATTAGGTATGGTGGTGATCAGGGTGCTGGTATTGCATATGGCGATCATCGGGGTACTGGTATGGCATATGATGGTGCTCAGGGCACTGCTATAGTGAATGGCAGTGATCATGTTGCTGGTATAGAGTATGGCAGTGATCAGAACGCTGGTATGGGGTATGGCAGTAAACAGGGCCCTGGTATGGTGTATTGCGGTGATCAGGGCGCTGGTATGGCATATGGTGTGATCAGGGCACTGGTATGGTGAATGGCAGTGATCATGGCCCTGGTATGGCATATGGTGGTGATCAGAATGCTGGCATGGGGTATGGCGGTAATCAGGTCCCTAGTATGGTGTATGGCGGTGCTCAGGATACTGGTATGGGGTATGGTGGTAATCAGGCCCCTGGTATGGTATATTTTGGTGACCATGGCGCTGGTATGGCAAATGGCTGTGATCATGGCTGGTATGGGGTATGGCGGTGATCAGGATATTGGTATGGGGTATGGTGGTAATCAGGGCCTGGTATGATGTATGGTGTGATCAGGGTGCTGGTATGGCAAATGGCTGTGATCATGGCTGGTATGGCAGTGATCAGAACATTGGTATGGGGTATGGTGGTAATCAGGGGCCTGGTATGGTGTATGGTGGTGATCAGGGTGCTGGTATGGGGTATGGAGGTAATCAGGAGGCTGGTATGGGGTATGGCAGTTATCAGGATGTTGGTAAGGTGCAATGGCGGTGGTGACATTGGGACAGGTGACAGGAGGTGGGTGCAGTTTTTATTGTTATTACACTTGGGGCAGTGATCAAGGACACTGTGGCAGGCTGGAACTGCAGTCTGTGAGTGTACACGGAGAGTGACAGGCTGCTGTACACTCACAGGCTGCAGCAATGGTTTTCTCTGCTCTCACAGTTGATCTCTGTGAAAATCGCAAAGATGGTGGCACCCAAATACTGGATTCAGGATAGGTATCGGGATAGAGAAAGGGAACAGAAAGGCACTCAATTAAACAAGGTGCAGAATCCAAAGGCAGCACCCAGCACATACAATACCTGTAACCAGAGAAAGAAAACTCAAATACATGGCACAAGCTCAAACCCAGGAATCAGATCACAAGGTACAAATCTACAGAGGTAAAAGAAGTAGACTAGAAAACACAGAAATTCATTCAATTAGCAATCTCTGCAAGAGGGTTTTTTTGTATACTTCACTAAACCAGACATAGGTGACGAGAGGGCTGAAAAAAGACAGATCAAGTAGACATAGGATAGACTGACACAGAAGCATAAAGAACAGATACACTCCCTGGATAGAATAATGTGAAGGGACAGGAGACAGAAACACAGACCTCATGGGATTAAATCTTGAAAAATGTGTATCTCTGTCTCCAGAAATGCGTAAATGTAGCTATCCTCATTAATCACAACAAAGCCTCCCTTTCACTTGAGATGTGATTTTTATTCTAATATTAATTAATCATTTCAAAATTATTATTTAGATGCTGTTGAATGTACCAAATGTCCCTTTGATCATTGGTCCTATGGGGAAAGGGACAGGTGTGTCCCGAAGGTCCTAGAGTTCCTCTCCTACGATGAACCATTGGGAATCCTGTTGGTGATAACAGCTGCTATGTTGTCAACCCTCACTGTATGCATCTTAACCATCTTCATTAAATATCAGGACACACCCATTATCAAAGCCACCAATAGGGAGCTGAGCTACATCCTGCTGGTGTCACTCATTTCCTGTTTCCTCTGCAGCCTCGTATTCATTGGTCAACCATCCACATTAAGTTGTCTCTTGAGACAAATCTTCTTCATCATGGCCTTTTCCATCAGTATCTCCTCAGTCCTGGCCAAGACTATCATGGTGATCCTTGCATTTAAGGCCACCAGGCTGAACAGTCCCCTGAGAAAATGGCTGGGTCCTGCCATCCCTCGTAACATTGTAAGACTTTGTTTAATTTTTCAGATGAGCATTTGTTCCTTATGGCTTCAGAGGTCCCCTCCTTTTTTAATACTTAACAACCTAAACCATAAAATAATATATGAGTGTAATGAAGGACAGAAAATATTTTTCTATGTAACTCTGGGGTTCATGGGCTTTCTGGCCATGATAAGTTTCTTAGTGGCATTCCTAGCAAGGAACCTCCCAGGAAGCTTCAACGAGGCCAAACTCATCACCTTCAGTATGCTGATCTTCTGCTCTGTCTGGATCTCCTTCATCCCGGCCTCTCTGAGCACCAGTGGAAAATACACAGTGGCTGTTCAGATATTCGCTATATTGGCCTCCAGCACTGGACTGCTAAGCTATATATTCCTACCAAAATGTTTTATTATCCTGCTGAGACCAGAGGAGAACAGACGAGAGTTCTTATCAGACCGTAAAAAAAATAATGGGTCTGCTTAAATAATCTCTGGAATTTTAGCTAAACAAAATGATGCAAAGTTGTATATTGGTTATTCTATTAAAAATGTTATCAATCTCATTGTACATTTCAAAAGTTGCCGAAAGAAATGCGCGCAAATAAAGGTTGGCCAGTCTGCAGAAACATTTTCTTGCGCCTTTTTACTATTCAAATCAATGTTAATTAAAAATTTGAAAATTACCAATTATGAACAATGGAAATAAATATAAGGGCAAAGATTTAAGCACAGTATACCCAACTGGAAATAGAAAACATCAGCAAGAGTCAACCATGAGGATAGTAAGGCTTGAGTTTATACATTTTTCTCATATCAGTAACTACTGAAAATAATGGTCACCACATTTAGTTATCTGCAAGAGGGGCAGGATTCCTGCTGACCACTAATGTAAAGGACATTCTTCCTGCTGACCACCAGTATAATAGGGTCCCTTCCCAATGATCACTAATGTAAGGTGGTCCTTCTCCCACTGACCACCAATCTAAGTAAGGGAGCTTTCCACTGACCACCAATGTAAGGGGACATGTTTTCATAGACAGTCCGCTGTGAATGAACTCGGCACACAGTAACATAACCTTTGCAAAAAAATATTAAATAAAAGCATAATATCTAGTCATGACAAAATTGCTAACACATTTCATTATGTGTGGTCTAAATCATAAACTATGATTGATGATATGATGATAGCCTAAGCTAGGATTAAAGACACACAGGTCGAAGCGATTTACCAAGTTCATCATGACTAGAGGTTATACCTTTATGCAAAAGATTTTGCAAAGGATCCATGGTGACCTTTTTTTGAGGAATAAACAGGAGCCCAAATTGTGCACTGGTGTTCTATTTGCTTGCATTGGGAGGAAGAAGAAGTTGTGTATAGACCTGTGCAATTCGTTTCAGTCTGAATACAAATTTGGACTCATTTTTGGTTATTCGGAGATTCGGATGTATTTGAATCTCCGAATGAAATAGTAACAAATAGTAACGAATTGTATTGAAATTCATTAAAATTTGTATTGTTTATTCGTTTTCTAACGAATTCCAAATTTTCAAGACAATTAGAATTCGGATCAGTCGAAAAACGGCCGGGAACCTAGCTGCCGCTTCCTTAACAACCGATGAGTCATCAGCTGTCAGCTGGCTTCCCCACTGACAGAAGAAATGTAAATAAAACAATGGCGGCAATAATAAATTCTGAAAAAACAGCGTGGAGGCCCCCCAATCCATACCAGACCCTTATCCGAGCATGCAGCCTGGCAGGCTAGGAAAGCGGGAGACAAGCGAGCGCCCCCCCGAACCATACCAGGCCACATGCCCTCAACATGGGGGGGTGGGTGCTTTGGGGTGGGGGGCTCTGCCCCTCCACCCCAAAGCACCTTGTCCCCATGTTGATGGAAACAAAGGGCCTCTTCCTGACAACCCTGGGTGGTGGTTGTGGGGGTCTGCGGCCAGGGGGCTTATCGGAATCTGGAACAAGGGGTCCCCCACATTCAATCCCCCAATGTGAATCAGTATAGGATACATAGTACCCCTACCCATTCACCAAAAATGTGTACAGAATGAATAAAGATAGTAAACAAGTTTTTGACAATTCCTTTAATAAAAAATAAAAAAGCAATGTCCCCTGATCTAGATCCATTTCACGCCACCCATTGCACCGCTGAATCCAAAAAAAAGAAAAACCCAGCCTCATCAAACGCTCCCTGTGGACTGCCTGCTTCTCTGTCTGACATTTCTTATAGAGGTAAGGGGCAGAGCCACCTGGTGACGTCACCTGGTGACCCCACCCCTTTGTGGTGCCATTAACCCATCATGTCCCAGTTGGTGACATCACAATGGGCGGGGTCACCTGCTGACATCATCGGGTAACTCCGCCCTTTAGCTATTTAAAAAATGGCAGGCAGTCTGCGAAAAGCGTTCGACAAGGCCGGAGGTTTTTTCTCTTTTTTATGGGTTCAGCGGTGCAGCGGGCAGCATGAAATGGATCTACATCAGGGGACATTGTTTTAGATTTTTTAATAACGGAATTGTCAAAAACTCATTTACTGTCTTTATTAACTTTATACACATTTTTGGTGAATGGGTAGCGGTACTAAGTACCCCATACTCATTCACATGAGGGGCTGGGATCTGGGGGTCCCCTTGTTAAAGGGGGCTTCCAGATTCCAATAACCCCCTTGCCTGCAAACCCCCACAACCACCGGCCAGGGTTGTGGAGATGAGGCTCTTGTCCTCATCAACATGGCTCCAAAGCACCCCTCATGTTGAGAGCATGAGGCCTGGTATGGCTCAGGAGGGGGGGGCGCTCCCTTGCCCCCCTTTTCCTGGGCTGTTGGGCTGCATGCTCGGATAAGGGTCTGGTATGGATTTTGGGGGGTCCCCACGCCATTTTTAAACAAATTTTGACCTAGGATTCCCCTTAGAATCCATACCAGATCTGAAAGGGCCTGGCATGAATTGTGGGGGGACCTCACGTTTTTTTTTTTTTAATTTTCTATTGCTGCTATTGTTTTGTTTAAATTTTAGCTATCAGTTGGGAAGCCCGCTGACAACTGATGACGCATCGATTGTTAAGGACACAGCGGCTAGCTTAACAATCAGCTATTCTTCACACAGAATTTGAATTGATCAGTCATTTTTCAACCGATCCAAATTTGAACCTTTCTAATGCCCTGTACACACGATAGGATTTTCCGATGGAAAATGTGTGATAGGACCTTGTTGTTGGAAATTCCGACCGTGTGTGGGGTCCATCACACATTTTCCATCGGAATTTCTGACACACAAAGTTTGAGAGCTTGCTATAACATTTTCCGACAACAAAATCCATTGTCGGAAATTTCGATCGTGTGTACACAAATCCGCATGCTCAGAATAAATTAAGAAATGAAAGCTATTGGCTACTGCCCCGTTTATAGTCCCGATGTACGTGTTTTACGTCACCACGTTCAGAACTATCGGATTTTCCGACAACTTTGTGCGACCGTGTGTATGCAAGACAAGTTCGAGCCAACATCCGTCGGAAAAAATCCATGGATTTTGTTGTCGGAATGTTCGATCAATGTCCGACCGTGTGTACAGGGCATAAAAATTTGGAATTCATTAGGAAAATGATAAACAAAACAAAATTTATTGAAAACCAAACGAAATTTAAGGAATTACGAAACCACACTAAACGAATTATGAAAAGAAACAAAATTAGTAACACAATGAGTATATATGAAACAAAACAAATTTTTCCATTCTGCACATGTCTAGTTGAGTATTTATGGTTTCTATATTTTTCCAAGGACCATTTTTCAAGGATCTTTATTTTGAGGGAACATTACCTTATTTTCTGGCTATTATTATTTGTTTCCTTTCATTAAAATTAGTAAAGAGCAGTCATGGGTGTCAAAAAGTTTAAGTGTGCCATATTCTTTATTTGTCCATGCCAATTTACAGGAAACTGTAGCTATAGTAATTATTAACAATAAGTAATTTCAAGGGTTCCTCTGTGCTAAATAGGTTGAGAAAGGCTCATTTAGAATCTTGATATGTTTTTATAAACAGACTTAAGCCTCGTACACACGATGCGACTGTTGGCAGGAGACATGTGCACAGCCAAAAAATTTGTTCATTTTCGTTTTCGTTTCATTAGTTTATTTTTTTTTTTCGTTTTTCGGGTCATTTGTTATGATCGCGATTCGTAAATTCGTTCATTCGTAAATTTGTTCATTTGTACATTCGTACGATCGTAAATTCGAACATTCGTTCATGCGTACATTCGTTCATTCGTACATTCGTACATTTTTACATTCATACTTTCGTAAATTTGTGAAATCGTACATTTTGTAAATTAGAAGATTCGAAAATTTGTAAATTCGAAGTTTGAAAATCCAAAAACCCGAAAATTCAAAAATCTGAAATAGTACCTAACTATTAAATTATAGGTATTGTAATTTCCTTTCAAATTTGACTGTCAGTGAACGTAACAAATACGAATTTATCCAAAGTTACGAATTATCCAAAATGAATGCTGCATCTAAACAAATGGAACTTAACAAATTAATAATAAATAATAATAATAAAACGTTGTTATTATTATTATTGTTATTTATTATTATTAATTCATTACGGTCCATTCCGTTTTTTCGGATCATTCATAACTTCGGATAAATTTGTATGTGTTACGTTCACTAACAGCCAAATCTGAAAGGAAATTACAATACCTATAATTTAAAAGTTACTAGTAATTACTAATAGTTAAGTTATTATTAGTTAACTATTATTTCAGTTTTCCGAATTTACGAATTCACTAATTTACTAATGTACGAATGTACGAATGTACATTCGGAAATTGCAAATGTACGAATGCCTGAATTTACGAATGTCCAATTTTATTGAATTTACGAATATTCGGAAAAAATTTGTTAAACGGGTTTTCGTTAATTCGGATATTCCCGAATTAACGAATTTGTCGAAATTCGTTAAAAAACAAATTCGGAATTAAGCAAATTGCAAATGCCTAGTTGGCAGGGGATTGTCTGTTGACAGACTGTTGTCCTAAAATCTTACCGTTAATACACTCCTCTTGACAATTGTTGTCCACCTTTCAGCCAACAAATGTTGGATGACAGGCTAGTAAATTTTCGGCGGACAACCGTTTGTCATCAGATTTTCGTATTGTCAGTACACAAATCCGTCACACAAAAGTCGAATGTACAAACATGCATATTCGGAATCAGTGCTCACCAAACACGAAATTAGCAGAAGGGGCCCAAAGAGTGGCGCTCAAGAGCTGAAGTTCCTCGTGATACATCACTAAGTTTGTATTTGTTGCACGACAATTGTGTACCATTAGTATGCAAGACAAGATCCTGGCACACGGCCTTTTGACAAAAAACAGAAGCTCGGTTGGCCAACAATCATACCGTGTGTACGAGGCTATAGAATTGAGAGAAGAATTTCCTTATGCAATTAATGGTCTACTCATATATAGGGTCATGGGGAGCTTTGTGGTTACCTGTGGTGTTGATTACTTAGATAAAAAGTACAGCTTGCTGGGCAATGGAATAAAAAGCATACGAGGCATAACTAGAAATGGGGCTTTATATTTTGGATAAATCCTGATCTGAACAGATACAATTTCACCATTGTACAAATACAGAGAAAAGTGCGGCAGAGAAGACCGGCACCTGATTTCTTTATGAACTGTACAGGGGGAAATACACAAAATGTACCCATACAGTACATATACAACACAATTGAAAATGCGTTTTGTACTTAACGTCTTTTTTAGTTAATAAATAAAAAGAACACATTCAAAATCAGATAATGTTTGTACTGCTGCGCCCTCATTTTCATCTCTACATCATCTGTATTTTTTCCAGCTGGCCTTTGGCCAAGATTTCGCAAAATATCCTTTGAGTTTGACGTACCTGCAGTATGTAGTGAACATATCTTAAAATAATCCTTTGTAATGAAATAAGTACATATTTCTGAGTGCCTGCAAGGCATGATCACTTCATCCTTTTATCGTTCACCTTGGCTACAGAACAAGAATATCCACCCATACCAGAAAAACAGTTGTGTATTCTCATTTAGCACATTTTGAGTTTATTTGATCAAAGAAACCTAAATGTGATCATTACAATACAGGGGAAAGAGCTATACCTAACTAAATCAATCAAATGTGGGGGCGTGTCCAAGATGGAGACCGGAGCAGACGTGCAGTGAGAGAGCTCCTCTCAGTTTTCGGCCTAAAGTCCTGCTTCGCTGCAGACCGGTGATTCTACACAGCCTGGTGAGGCTGCATTAACGGCTGAGGACGGTATGACCCAGGGGAGGAGGTCCCTGTCCACCGGAAAGTCCCATAAAGCTGCCCCAAGTACCGCTGTTCGGAGCCCCTGTCCCGCCACTGGCTCCAATATGGTGTCTCAGACCGAGGATACTGAGACTGATCCTGCAGAGAAGGAGCAATCCAACTTTGAGGCCCTCATTCAGGCAATCACTAATTGCCAGTCAACCCTCACGGGCAAGATCGAGCAGATGCAGCTCGATATAAGTCTCATAAGAAGGGACATGGATACTTTCCGATCTGGCCTCACTGAAGCTGGGAGACGCAGAAGACACACTGCAAGACCACACAGTCTCACTCCGCACGCTGCAGACAAAAATAAAAACCCTGGAAACTCGCGCAGAGGATGCAGAAAAAAGAAATAGGAGGAATAACCTCTGTGTGGTGGGCCTCCCTGAGGGGGCTGAAGGAGCGGTCCAGACAGCCTTCACGGAACATCTCCTGCGTACCCTTTTACCCCAGGCACCATTTTCTAATTACTTTGTGGTGGAGAGGGCACATAGAATGCCTGCGTCCCGGGGGCCCCCGGGAGCTCCTCCACGCACATTCACCCTGAAGCTACTGAACTTCAGGGACCGAGACTTAGTTCTCCGTGAGTCAAGGAAGATTGATCAACTGAGCTATGAGGGAGATAAATTAATGATTTTTCAGGACTTTTCAGTAGACACCTAAAAACAACGCTGCTCATTTGATCAGGTGAAGCTTAATCTGCGTAATAAGAAGATAAAATATAGCATGTTGTTCCCAGCCAGGCTGCGAGTCCAAGATGGTGAGACAGTGCATTTTTTTACCTCCCCTGAAGATGCATCGCACTGGCTGGAGACCCTGCCCAGAGACTGATGACCCCTAACTGTTGTGGGGTATGCTTGAGTTATCCTGTGTTTATTTCCCCATTGATCCCAGGGTCTTCCTGATCACTGGGGTTGATGGGGTTTGGGTTGATGACCTGTCCCCCCCCTTACTATTCGTGGACGGGGGTGGGGGATGGATGGCCGCGGCTTTACGGTCCTCCTGAGCTCCAGTTGAAGGAATCAATGTCTTGTGTGCATACCTACCTGTATACTATATTTGGTTTTCACACGCAACTGACATGCACTCAGGGGAGGATGCCTCTGAACTTTTAACTTTACACAAGGTTTGTACCTGTTCAAGTTTTGTACCCCCGGAGGGGTCTGTTTGTCTCTCCAGGAGATTCATATTCATATTCTATATTCTGCAGGGAACGTTGATCCTTACAAATTGCTGGAAGACATACTGCATGTACTGTGACACTCGGGTGTCCTTTTGTTCATTTCCCCATTTGGCAGTTGCCATGATATTTCTTGGGAAAGAAGCACACCAAAGTTTGGGGGGTGGTGCGGGGTGGGGGATGGTGGACGGGGTTGGAGCACATGTTTTTGCTCCTTGTTGGGACTTTTTTTCTGTTGCTGCTGCATATATGTTAGATCTAGCGCCAATGTTTTCTATATCGGGGTCAATGCAGTCCTGATATCTCTCCACTAGATGGCATGAGAGATCTCCCTGATGACACTCTAAAATTGATGCATAAGGCTCTGCTATTTTTGTGTATACTCATAACCAGTCTGATTCTGATAATGGTAATTTGCTGCCCTCATTTATTCATTACAAAAAGTCAATGTCTCCCCTGACTATTCTGTCTTGGAATGTTCCGGTTTGAACTCCAAAGTTAAGAGGTCCTTGGTATTCAATTTTTTGAAACAATATAACCCGCATATATGTGTGCTCCAGGAGACCCATTTGGTTGGGAGCAGGACGCTGGCACTTCGGAAGTCATGGATTGGTGCATATTACCACTCCACTCAATGTATTCCTCTTACTCTAGAGGTGTCAGCGTCCTGGTCCATAAGTCGCTTGGGTTTGCTGGATCTTCATTTGGATCTGGATGGGAGATATGTAGCCCTTCATGCAATGTGTGATAGACTAGAGTTGCTGATTGTGGGTATATATATTCCCCCTCCAGCCACGGTAGATATCCTTAAAAAGCTTACTCTAATAATAGCACAATATCCATCGGCTGGAGTTATTTTAACTGGAGATTTCAACATGATCCCAAATTCGGCTTTAGATAGACTCAGTGCGGGACCCCCTAGTGTATCCCCCTTATCACAATGGGCAGACAATTATGGGTTTAATGATGTGTGGAGAATGAGACACCCAGATAAGAGACAATATACCTGTCACTCGGCCACATATGCGTCTTTCTCTAGGATTGACTTGATGTAACTGACTCCCTGCTCTCCCGGATACAGGACGTGGAGATCTTGCCGCATGGCATTTCGGATCATGCACCCCTCCTACTTAAATTACAAACAGACTCGCCAATGGGCACTGCACTTTGGTGGCTCTCCGGGTTTTGGATTACAGATGAGAGGGTGGCCCCCCTGGTGGAGGGTGAGCTGGGAGTCTATTGGGCGCTTAATGAGGGTAAGGTCCCCCCACTGGTACTCTGGGATGCCTTCAAGGCGTACACCAGAGGGCAATATAAAACAGCGATTGGGAGGGTCAGAAAAGACACGAGGTTGGTATTGGAAGAAGCAGAAAGGAAGGTTCTCCTCTTAGAAAACAAATATGTGCACACTAAAGACGTTCTGACATATGACGTTATGCGATCTCTACACAGAGAAATTTCTCTAATGAGGATTGAGACCACTAAGAAACAATTACTTGCTCAATTACAAAGAATTTTCAAATATGGAGAGAAGACAGGTAGATTATTAGCCTGGCTGGCTAGGGAACATTCCTCCTCATTACATATTGCTCACATAAGGGATGACACGGGGGTGCTTCGTTCTGACCCCATTGGTATTAATGATCAATTCGTAGGATATTATGAACATCTTTATACTTCCAAGGCCACCATTACCGGAGAGAGCCTGCAGACCTTTCCAAACCAAACAGAATTCCCACAACTTTCAGATGAGGCCCGAAATACACTAGACACCCCAATTACTGTCAAGGAGGTCCAGGCAGCTGTAGCGTCACTTCAATCAGCAAAAACTCCGGGCCCTGACGGTTTACCGGCAGAATTTTATAAAACCAACAGTGAACTTCTTGTCCCTAAATTCCACAACCTGCTCCTGACAATGTTACAGGAGGGTTGCCTCCCTCCCTCTATGTCGTTAGCGGTGATTGTGGTTATAGCCAAACCTGATAAAGACCCCACATCATGTGCCTCATATCGCCCCATATCGCTTTTAAATGTAGATGCTAAGATAACCACTAAAATACTCTCAAATAATTCATGGCGACCAGACGGGCTTCATGCCGGGCAAAGGTACCGACATTAATCTGCGTCGACTTTATACTAACATATCTCATGCAGGGCAGATGGACTCCCCGGGTGTGGTGGCCTCTCTGGATCCCGAGAAGGCCTTCGATTGTGGAGTGGGAGTTCTTATGGTAGGTGCTTGAACGTTTTAATTTTGGTCCTAAGTTTATCTCCTGGATAAAACTCCTGTATAGTAACCCCACAGCAAGAGTTCGAACAACCGGAATGCTTTCCTCCCCCTTCTCTTTAGGCAGGGGAACCAGGCAGAGATGCCCACTATCTCCAGGGCTATTCACCTTAGCCATTGAACCCCTGGCTATCCTACTTAGAGCATCCCCAAAGGTTGGGGGAATAGCGGTTGGTCCACTGACTGAGAGGCTTTCATTATATGCTGATGATGCATTGTTGTACTTTCCAGATGCGTCTGCCTCTTTGTCGGCGGCCCTGGAAATTATTAATAAATATGGATCCTTCTCAGGCATTCGGATCAATTTGATTAAATCAATTATATTTTCCCTGTCCCCAATCCCACCTTCTGTGGACCCATTGATCCCACTAACCATGGTGTCTAAGTTCAAATATTTGGGAATTGAAATCCAGCGAACACCATCTTTATATCTAATAGATAATGTATATCCGGTTTTACACCAACTTACTGCCCGATGTCAGGCTTGGCTCTTCCCCTCTCACCTGTAGGAAGGATTAATCTTATCAAGATGACGTTTCTTCCCAAGTTCCTCTATGTCTTCCTCAATACTCCTGTACCCATCCCTAACTCCTTCTTTGACAAGCTAGACCAAGTAGTTAACACATTTGTATGGGGGGGACTGGCCCCTAGAGTCGCCTAGACCACCTTACAGCTCCCCTTGTCACTAGGGGGTCTGGCGCTCCCTTGTCTTAAGAAATATTACTGGGACAGCAGTTGTTGTAACTGTCCGCTGGTGGTTTTCCCAGCCAAAGTCTAACCCAACAGTTAATCTTGAAGCTGCTATACTGGGATCTTACTCGGCATTGAGTAATTTGGTGTTCAGGGGTCCTAGGGCGCACCCAGACATGACAATTTCAATACGAACGACGGTTGGAGTATGGGAACAGATGTTGCGGAAACTTACTGGAACGAACACTATTTCTCCATACACACCACTATGGGGCAATTCCAAACTAAAACATCTTCAAATAGTCCCAGATCCAGCCTTGTGGGCAGGACATGGAGTTAAGATCATACAACAAATAATATCAGGGGGCAGGATCATTCCTTATGACACACTAAAAAATTACTTCCAACTGCCCTCCAGAATGTTCTTTCGATACTTGCAACTGCGACATGCATTACAGGCTCAATACCCTGCAGGAGTTGCTTTACAGTCACACGGAGTAGAGACCTTCCTAATTTCCAGAAACGTAGATAGCATTCTATCTTCCCTGTATCTTCGGATATTGAGTGAGGAGCCGACTGGGGGGACCAAGCTCTATAACAAGTGGAAAGCGGATCTGCCTGCCCTTGCCGCTAATGATTGGGAGGAGGGAATACAACAGTACATTACCCTTATGGTATCGGCAAGGGATAGATATATTCAACTCAAATTCCTTCATAGAGCATACTATACGCCTCAGAGATTATCTAGAATATATCCGGCACAATCAGATAGATGCCCGAAGTGCAAGGGGGAACTAGGTACCTTTATACATGTTGTCTGGTCCTTCCCTGTTATACAGCAGTTTTGGTCGGAAGTGGTAGATGTTATCAACTCGGTGGGCAATCTGCATATACAAATGAACCTGATTATTTTACTTCTCGGAGTATGCGACAACCTTATTTCTAATACACACAAAAGATTGTTTGTATTCTACACCTCATTCTATGCTAGGAAAACTATCCTAATTAAATGGAAGCAACCTGATCCTCCCACGGTCTCCCAATGGAAAGCCTTGGTAAATTTCACATTACCACTTTATAAACTCACATATATTAACCGCAAATGCCCTAAGAAATTCTCCAAGATCTGGGGAGCATGGTCCAAACAATAAGATAGGCATAACTTGCCGGATGTGTGGTAAATCAGCGTCTGATGTGTCCTCTCCCTCCCCCTCTCTCCCCCCCTCCAGTCCCCCTTTTCTCCCCCCCCCCCCCCCAATGCCTGGATCCTTCGTAATTCAATACTCAGATACATTGGCAAATAGATAATAATATAATCTGACTCGTTAGCTGAAGGTATTGTTGGGTAGAGGATAGTACTGAAACCCTATATAAGTAACGAGGTTTCGTTTTCCCTGATGCAACTACTTATATGTACTATGAATCCTACACAATGACATAATATGATGTTTGAAATCTTCTGATTTGAAAGTGTTCACTATGATTATTATGTATATCTACTATGTAGCAGCACTTTGTTATATGTTCATATGTTCATATGTTTGTATGTTTAAATTTTCTCCTTCTGGAGACAAATAAAAACTTTTCTGTTAAAAAAAAAAAAAAAAAAAATCAATCAAATGTGCAAAAAATATTAATAATCTCCCCAACGACAGAAGAACAAATTGAATAAGGGACTTTGGACTTTGTAGGCACAGTAACATCACATATTTTTATATTAAAACTAATTTATTGAAAAACCATATACATAAAAAATACGTTAAAAAACCACAGATCACAAAAACTATATCTAATAAGAGATATTCAATAGACTAAATGCTATACAAAACCATCTAATTAATGCAACTCAGACATAAGGATAGTTATCCCGGGTAACGACAGGTCTGAGGCGACGGTTGAATAGCAGATCATAAGGTATAAGGTTCGTGTCATAAAGGTGCTCAACTAGTTGCGCGTGTCCTCACGCTTCTTCAGGAGCGAACACTGTGGCGTGGTAGATATAAGCATTTACAAATCATAAAATGACCCGCAATGGTTAGTAATAGAGCTCACGGTGTAAAATAGTACCACACGTAGTAAATCCAATGAAGATCTATAGGACATGTATTGAGACCAATAGTTTCATTATTTGAAATAGTATGAACTGTATATCTTGTAGATAGAGGCACAGAGACCGAGCTTCATGTAGCCAGTAGTTATAAGAATGCCATAACTATAATACTTGCATCCTTCAGGTTTGCCGAGGGAGAAGGATAGCAGCCTGTGGTGTCCTCCGTGAGCTGGAGCGGGTGTTTTCAGGAGCGAACACTGTGGCGTGGCTAACAAAATGCATAACATACAGTTAAAATACATCACCATAGACAACCATATGAGACATTGCAGAAAAAATGATCATGCAGTTAAAACATTTATACAGGGGGGGCCAGTGCTGGCTAGATCAATGCAGCGAAGGATGGAGCGCCAAGAGGGGGCGGCAAGGAGTCACCACGGGGGCGTGCAAAACAGAGTTATAAATTGTGTTACCAGGGGTATCAGAATAAGGAAATGTCTATATGTCCAAACATAGGACCATATAATGGAATTGGGCAACAGGATGTGGACACAATGGACAAGGAGAAATGGGGGAAACGAAACAAAGGTCAGGAGAAGGGAAGTGGGGGGGAGGGGGGACAAAGGGGGAAAAGCAATATTTACTTACTAGATATAAGCATTTACAAATCATAAAATGACCCGCAATGGTTAGGAATAGAGCTCACGGTGTAAAATAGTACCACACATAGTAAATCCAATGAAGATCTATAGGACATGTATTGAGACCTGCACAGGAATATAGAGGTCATTTAAATGAAGCCCACGGCTTATTACTCAGTAATAATCTCCCCAATATTCAAAGCCAAATATAAAATAGTGAATGTCAGTACTGCTGCCCACAAGTATCAGCAAAAATCATACTGTAAATATCAAACCAGTACCTAGCAGTACTTTAAATAAATAAATATAGTAAAAATAAAATTATGCCTTATGATAGAAACAATAATTTATCAATAAAAATTGAATAATCAAAATAACATTTAAAACAACAGTTTAACATGTTCATATATCCTTAATAAACATGAATGTTCATGATAATAATTTTTCCAAATATATCCAATATTGTGCCAAATATTTTTGAAAATTCCACCATAAAAAATTAAATCCCTAGGATGATTTTTCACCACTTGTGCAAAAGCCCTTCACCAACACTTCAATGCTCTCACCTTATATTTTGACCTAACTCATATTTCCCCTTTAAGTGGGGTCTCATATGCCATGAATGTTGCTTCTCTCTCCTGCATCCAGCTGTTCCTCAATCCACCTCCATCCACTGCAATCCTTTAGTCAATATATACTTGAAGCTTAAAAAAGAAGAGCATATATAGTGCTCCCTGTATGTATTGTATGAGACCAAGCTCATACAATAATCCAGTAAGGATGAGCCGAACACCCCCCTGTTCGGCTCGCAGCAGAACATCCGAACAGGTAAAAAATTTGGAAGAACACACGAATACCGTTAAAGTCTATAGGACACAAACATGAAAAATCAAAAGTGCTCATTTTAAAGGCTTGAATGCAAGTTATTGTCATAAAAAGTGTTTGTGGACCTGGGTCCTGCCCCAGGGGACATGTATCAATGCAATTTTTTTTTAAACGGACGTTTTTACGGGAGCAGTGATTTTTTAATGCTTAAAGTGAAACAATAAAAATGAAATATTCCTTTAAATATCATGCCTGGGGGGGGGGGGGGGTGTCCCTAGTATGCCTGTAAAGTGGCGCATTTTTCCCGTGTTTAGAACAGTACCACAACAAAATGACATTTCTAAAGAAAAAATTGTCATTTAAAACTGATCGCGGCTGTAATGAATTGTCGGGTCTCAGCAATATAGATAAAACTCATTGAAAAAAAGGGCATGGGTTCCCCCAGTCCATTACCAGGCCCTTTGGATCTGGTATGAATAGTAAGGGGAACCCCCGAACCAAAAATAAAAAAAAAATTGTGTGGGGGTCCCCCCAAAATCCATACCAGGCCCTTCAGGTCTGATATGGAAATTAAGGGGAACCCTGTGCCAAATAAAAAACAATGACGTGGGTAAACAATGATATTGTTTACCCAATGATATTGTTTACCCAAGTGAAAGAGCCCCTCTATTCTTTCAACACAAACAACACATATAGAACCCAAGATAACAGGGGTAACATGAAATGCTAAGTCCAGTGTGGTTGTACGGTGAGTCTGGTTAGTGCAGACCCAACTGAAGTTCTCGGTCATCCTGTACCCCTAATAGACACAGGGTAATTTACACATAGGAGGGACCGGGGAAGCTGGACAAGAAGTTTCCATAGCTCTCTAAGGTAAGATGGGTTCCACAAGCTCCCCCGCCCAAAGTGACTCCCATTACACAAGCTATCTCCTGTTGTAGTATGGAGTGTTTTTTTTGTAGACTCGCATAACCACCCTCAATGTAGACAGGGGAACATCAACTGTCTAAATCATGCAGCATTGACCTGTCACTTCACATTTGCAATAGCCATTTAGGTTGAAATGTTTAGGTAAGACATTCTGGATCCATATACAGCTGCAGAAAATCAGTTTAAACATATGGATGGCTTAATAAAGTTTGTCTGCATTCAGAGGTGCATAGTCAAGCTTGATGTTGTTTAGTTGCGTACAATAAGTGATGTTGCTATCTGAAATGTGCATCAATTCAAAGATGTTACACCATGACTTTTAGTCATGGTCTCAGACTATTATGTAGCTGTGGGTATAACTAGTTACAGTCAGCTGGGTAACGACAGCAAAGTTCAAATGGCAGTAGATCAGAGAGGCATAGCAAAGCTCAACAGTAGTAGCTCGGGCAGTGGGCAATGCATCCAGTCTCGTAAGTGTAACCTGGACACTATTACTGACACTCAGTGTGATTAGAAACTATAAATCTGCCCGAAGGCTCTCACCGCTTCGGCTCCCTGTGTCATATTCACTCTTGAGTCCCATGTCTCTCAGCTGCAGTGTTTTACACATGCCTCCTGGACTTGATTCAGAAATGACTCGGTACTGATCAGACCTTGTTGGCGGGCTCCGTCAGAGCCACTCCGTCATGATGGATATGCGCGTTGGGGCAGCGTGTGGAACGCTGGGCCTGTAGGCAGTGCCATTTTTAGTCCTGATGCCGTTGGGGCCCTTGTTTCATGGTGAATCACTCATTCCCAACTCCCAACAGTATTTGTAATCCTTGGATGACCAAGTAATCAAGTTCTCCCTAGCAAATCCCCTCAACAGACAAGAGAAAAGATAACCACACTAAAAAAAAAAACACATTAATGTAGCTTGTAGGCCTCACCACTCTAGTAGCTCTGGCGAGTCCCTTTTAAGTACAATCCAGTCCTGAATGACCACTCCCACTCTGAGTGGTTAAGCATAGGAACAAAGCTGCAGCTCCTGAGTGGAGTCAGGCAAAAGGTAGCCTATCTGATCTTGGGTTTACCTCTCCAGTCTGCATCTCTGTGGGGATCTGTCTCTTGGTCTCACATGGCAGTACAACACTTGAACAGCAGGATACTAAAACAGCAGGATCCTGGAACAGCAGATTACTAGAACAGCAAGACCCTGTCTATGAAGCAGCATACACCTTGTGGTCTCTCAGCTCAGCCTCTTAACTCCCAGCAGCAACACTGAAGCCACATGACCCTAGGCTCTCAGCACTTTGGTTCAGGCACAGCAACAGCAGCTCTGTCTTAAGCCCTGTTCTTGGTCTTCCATCGGAGCCACAGTGGCAGCCTCATAAGCTGTCATTTCACAGGCTCTTGAAAGCTTGTTCAATGGGGGGATGGGCAGTGCTAACTCCTGGGCCATGTGGTGGTTCAAATTCCTCCCAAGGTACTTTACCAAGAGCAGGATCAGTCCTGGACTACCAGTCTCAGTCCACCTTCAGCTCCCCTCTCCCTATGTTGTTCATCACCAAGAGGGAGCAATGAGCTTTGTGACTGGAGGAAGAACACTCTGCCAGGAGGCTTAAAGGAGCTGCCGGCAGCTACTACACAAACTATTGTATAGTATAATGATCACTTAATATTTAACACTGCATTACTGAAAACAGTAGATTTTTCAAGGGAGAGTAGCACACATACTGCAATAAGTAAAAAAAAAATAAAAATAGTACTTAGAGTTGCTTAGCAGAACATAGCATTACCAAGAAAATATGTGAGCCGACTATCTAAAGGGACAAATCATATGTAATAAGATGTGAGCTTTGTCAGATAAAGAGGCAATGATGGGACAGTTACTCAAGAGAATGACAGAGCTCAGATGTTATGTTGTCTAAAAAAGATCTAATGTAGTTTTTTAGAAGGGTTGAAGAGTCCTAAATGGCACCTGGATAGAAATTCCAGAGTAGGGGAGAAGTATATGAGAAGTCCTGGATGAAGAAGTGTGGGGAGGCAAATTGAGGAGAGAAAAAGGACACTATATCAAAATGAGTGATGAAACTGTATGGAAGGGGCACACTATTCCCAGCTGTAAATTAAAGACAAATGTACCACCCTCTTGGTATAGAGAAGGCCACTTTAGCTTAGCTCCTCTGTAGTCAGTGGAGCATGGGTTAATTGCTTAGGGCTGCTAAGTGTTTCACAGGCTGCTGTTCTGTTACTTCCCCTTGTCTTCTAGAGACTTCTAGAATTACAGTGGAGGAGACAGCAGAACAGGCACCTTGAATATTTATGTGACTTCAGCTAATCCCTTGGGAGGTATGCCCAGAAGGTGGGGAGAGAGCCCATAAATAGTCTGAGGCCTGGGCAGCAGGTTGCAGTGTTCCTGGGTTAGGGTTCCTATCCAAGTTCATTGTTCCAAACAAAAACCTTAAAAAAGAACCCCTAGACTGCTTTCAGAGCCAGTAGAATAATTAAAGAAAACTACATTTAAAAAAAAAAAAAGAATAACAATCTGAAACCAAAATTAGGGACAAGGCTAGCAATTTGTAGACTCCTCTGAAATGCTTACATTTACAGTAAGTACAATGTAAGTGATGGTAGTATAATATGATTTTGTTAGTGAACAACATCATTAGCTGACACTCCTGTGACTGCACTAGGGAGATCTGTTCAAGGTAAAGGTCTATCATTAACATCCCTCAAGGATCTGCTCCTCACCACCACGTATAATTACTGGAAAAAAAACTGGGACATTTAGCCAGCAATTTTCTAAATCTTGAACCCTTCAGATTCTGTTGCAATTCCCAGAGCCTGTAATCATTGTGCACAATTCCTGTAATCATCAATATTTCTTACTGCATAACAAACATTTCATTTGGCTGATGGTGCCGCAACCCCTGGAGGATCTTCAGAGAAGAAACTGAACCAGTAATTATGTCAGTTTGGTGTCAGCAGAGTGCCAACTTCTCACCTGCTCCCCACTGCCGGCTCATGTAACTATCTGTACACTTTTTCTATTTATAGGAGGGAGCATTGACTACGAGGGAACTCACCATACAGATTGAGTAACTTTATATGTATATATACAACTTAAATATCTTTATTTGTACATTTGAATGGAATAGAATGGCTTGAATGGAACTTTTGGATAAGAATGATACAAATGATTAATAATCCGTCATCGTAACACAACGGATTGAGGGTCATGCTATGAGCACATAATATAACATTTTCTTTATCAAAATGTTATTTAAAAGAATAAAATTTGAAATTGGTAATCCATAGACCTATACTTCTGATGACGTCATTCCTCTGTTTATTACTTATCTGTCACAAAATCATCTATTATTGGTAAGTGCACCAAAATGTACTGCAATAAATTAAGTTGTAGCTCCAGGCTAAATGATTTTGTGAGCTTTTAAAAAAAAATGATTAATTTTTTTTTTTTTTTACAATAATTTAATTCACTCCATATATATTATTCTTAAAGGAACAAAACTAGAGATGGAGATTGACACAAGATGACTTCATTTAAATAAAATAAAAATTCCCAATTTACTTTTTTACCCCTTTTTTGCAACTTTAAGTTACAAAGTGTATTTAAGCAAAAAGAAATGATGTTTTACAGATTTTTATCTTTTTTTTTTTTTTATGTTACATTTTTAAGAACTGAAAATAACGGACAAAGCAAGGCAAAGTGTATTGAAGCAAAATTCCATTATTTGTTTGAAATTTTTAATAAATAGATTCCCTACTGTCTGGGTCACTATATCACCCCAGTGCCAGAATGACTGAAATTTGTCAAAAAGCCTCAAAGATGTTTCATATTTTTTTCCAAACAATTTTATTTACCATATTTATCGGCGTATAACACGCATTTTTTTTCTCCTGAAAACAGAGGGTAAACAGTGCCTGCGTGTTATACGCCGATACTATGTTTTACCAACAGGGGGCGGGATCGGGCGGTCCTCCTCGGAGCCACCCTTTGAAGGGTGTCAGGCCGGCCTCCCCACCTCTCCTGGCCCTGGGACAGCACTGCTTGCATAGTCTAAAGTTGATAAAAAAAATCGCTTGCCAGCCCCTCCTCCTTCTAGCTTTAGCTTTAGACTGACGGAGGAGAGCCGTCACATGACCATCTATGTAACATCAGAGAGAGCAGTCATGTGACCAGGTCAGTGGAAAAAACTGAACTATTGAGGTGTATGGAAGCTTCATATTACAATATGAGTGACACAGGAGGAGCAGTGTAGAAGGGGATGGCAGTGATTTTTTTCTTAACAGTAGAGAATGCTGGAAGTGCTGTCCCAGGAGACCCCAGTGCAGGGGGAGGGGCTGTATACTAGATGGGGGGCTGTATACTGGATGGGGGGCTGTTTACTGGATGGAGGGTTGTTTACTGGATGGGGGGCTGTGTACCGGATGGGGGGCTGTGTACCGAATGGGGGGGCTGTGTACTGGGGAGGGGTTGTGTAATGGATGGGGGGGCTGTGTACTGGGGAGGGGGGCTGTGTACTGTGCAGAGGGAGGGTGACTTTGTACTGTAAAGGGAGCTGTGAAAACATTTTTTCCTTAAACTTCCCTTTTAAAATTGGGGTGCGTGTTATACGCCTCTGCGTGTTATACGCCGATAAATATGGTACTTATATCCATTATTCTCAGAGAAGAAAACCCAAAAAGGTTAAATGACACAAGATTACTTCATTAAAATAAATACACAGTATCTCACAAAAGTGAGTACATCCCTCACATTTTTGTAAATATTCATGGTTCCCTCGCACTCATGCAGCCCCAGACCATGACACTCCCACCACCATGCTTGACTGTAGACAAGACACACTTGTCTTTGTACTCCTCACCTGGTTACCGCCACACACGCTTGACACCATCTGAACCAAATGAGTTTATCTTGGTCTCATCAGACCACAGGACATGGTTCCAGTAATCCATGTCCTTAGTCTGCTTGTCTTTAGCAAACTGTTTGCGGGCTTTCTTGTGCATCATCTTTAGAAGAAGCTTCCTTCTGGAATGACAGCCATGCAGACCAATTTGATGCAGTGTGCAGTGTATGGTCTGAGCACTGACAGGCTGACCCCCACCCCTTCAACCTCTGCAGCAATGTTGGCAGCACTCATATGTCTATTTCCCAAAGACAACCTCTGGATATGACGCTAAGCACAAACACTCAACTTCTTTGTTCCACCATAGTGAGGCCTGTTCTGAGTGGAACCTGTCCTGTTAAACTGCTGTATGGTCTTGGCCACCATGCTGCAGCTCAGTTTCAGGGTCTTGGCAATCTTCTTTTTTTTTTTTTTTTTTTTTTTTGATTTTAAAGAAGTTTTATTGAAAAGCAGTACATTACACTTCATAGCACGGAATTGCTGGTGGGGCGCAGCCCACCTCTGTGAAAATACCCAAATAATGAACAATAACAGAGAGGTTGACCAAAAATCTAAGCTTATTTGAATAAACAGAGAGAGGAGCCCTCAGGCATAATAAGGAGACACCTAGTGCTGCAGGTAGGCTCGACACCCCTATCGGGAGCATACTGTGTCGAACACCGTGGATCAGCCGTATTTAGTCATTAGGTGTGTAACTAACCTGTTATGGCCCATCGCGCCTTCCGGGAGAATAGAGGTCCCAGACTGCGCGAGGAAGCCTTCCCCAGTCCTCTAAGGCCAAAAGCCAAAGGGACCAGGGGTGCCATAAAAATATCCTGAAGGTTCCGGTTGGGAGGTCGACCCACGAGGAATGAGTCGAGGTACCAACTAATCGCAGTCAGGTGCATAGGAAACTGGAGCAAACCGTTTGGAACCAAGTACTTACTGTAAAAATAAATTAATAACTTCCTGAGAATAAGAAGAGAGAGAGAAATAAAGATGGAAAAGAAGACGGAGGGGGAAAAAGAATGGGGGGTGGGGTGGGTTGACAGACTACAATATAACAATAGAAACAAATCATGCTTCAACTCCCGGTATGAGGGAGATGCCTACATGCCTTGCCCAGGGTTCCCAGACAGCCAAAAATGCTTTATTTGAGTCTGCTAAGACACTGACTAATTTTTCCTGGGACATGATCCACGAGATCTTTCTCTTGGCAGCCGCCAGAGAGACTCCTGGTTGTTTCCAAGCCTTTGCTATGGAGAGCTTGGCGCCAGTCAGAAAGTTTAGAAATGGGAGTGTCCGTAATTTTTCTGATCAGATAGAAAATCCTGTTCCAGAAGCCCCTGATTTTCGGGCATTTCCACCAAATGTGTATCATGGAGCCCTGGGCTTGGCAGTTTCTGAAACATAAAGGAGACGAGGAAGGGAACATCTGTGCAAGTTTGGAAGGAACCAGATACCATCTCGTAAGAACTTTCATGTTAGCTTCTATTAATGCAATATTAACTATACCTTTGTAGGCTCTTGTGCTCATTCTATTCCAGATCTCCAGGTCCCAAGTCTCGCCCACGTCCCTCTCCCACTCTGTCATGTATTTAAGTTTGGAAGGGGTGGTTGAGAGAGCTTCGTAAATCAGGGATATACCTCCTTTTTGCTCTGTTGCTTGTACACACCATTGTTCATAGGATGTGCACTCTGGGGGATTTGATTTGTCTTTCCACTTTCCACTTGTCTTTGTCTTAGTGTGAAGAAAATGGGAGATTTGAAGAAATCTAAATTTTTCGGAATCGGGGAGCTCTAGTTTTTCAATGCAGTGTTTCATGGAGATTGGTCCGGAGGCAACAAGGTAATGTCCAATACGGTACATTCCCTTATCAAGCCACCATTGAAAGGATTTGATGTCTAACCCCGGCTTGAAGAGGGGATTGTGGAATATGTGTGAAAGGGGGCGAAGCTGTGAGGTCAAAGCAGGAAGTTGGATCAGGTTATCCCATAGTTTGAAGGAGTGAGAGAGTGTGGGTGCCATGATGGGAGGTCTAGATTTACTGGGAATTTAGAGTAGAAAGTCTAGTGTGTGGGAAGGGACTGCTTGGCGTTCTATTTGTATCCAGTCGGATTTTTCGCCCCTAAAATATATAGTGGAGAGTTGGGCCAGTCTAGCTGCTTGGTAATACTTGGCTAGTTCAGGGAGGCCTAGCCCTCCCTTAGATTTCGGGGCATAAAGGGTGTTTCACGTGAATCTATATCCTTTCCCTCCCCAAATAAATTTTATAATCTTACCCTGAAAGATTTTGAGGTGCTTTTTGTTAATCGCGATCGGAAGGGCTCTAAAAAGGTAAAGAATTCTAGGAAACAGGGTCATTTTGATGGCATGGATTCTCCCCAGCCATGAAAGTTTGTGGGATGACCAAATTCGTATGTCCTCTTCTAATCTACGATACATAGGAGGGAAATTGGCTTGATAGAGGGAGTCTATTCTGGGTGTAAGGTTTATACCTAGGTGTCGAATTGAGGAATCAGTCCAGTTGAAATTAAAGGCCAGTTTTAATCTCTCAGCTAAGGCTGGAATGAGGTAGATGTTTAAAGCCTGTGATTTGGTCATGTTGACTCGTAGGCCTGAGACCTCACCAAATGTCTGAAGCAATTTGTTAATGTTGGGAAGTGAGGTAATTGGAGAGGTGATAAATAGAAGGAGGTCGTCTGCGAAGAGGGTGCATTTATGGGTATTCAAGCCACAGTTGACACCTTTGATGTTTGGATCTGACCTGATTGCTATGGCTAGTGTTTCTATTGTTAGAGCGAACACAAGTGGGGATAGGGGGCAGCCCTGTCTTGTGCCCCTGGCAATTTTGATTGGGGATGAGAGGAAGCCCTGTAATTTAACTTTCGCTTCCGGTTCAGAGTAAAGAGATTTTAGGATTCCGATGAAGTATTCACCGAACCCCCAGAATTTAAGGGAGGCGAATATGAAGGGCCAAGTCACAGAATCGAAGGCCTTTTGTAGGTCTAGGGAAAGGAAGAGACCCTCCTGCTTTGGGCCTCCATCCCATCCCGATTGCAAAATTGAAGCTATGTCTATAGCCCTTCTGACCTGGTCTGGACCCTGCCTGCCGGGGATAAAACCCACCTGATCTTTGTGGATATAAGTGTTGATGAATGTGTTTAATCTATTGGCGTAAATTTTTGTCAGGATTTTTAAATCGTTATTTATAAGTGATATTGGTCTGTAGTTTTCTACCTGATCCGGATTTTTGTCGGGTTTAGGGATGACAGTAATGAATGCTGCATTCATCTGGGGGTCCATGGGGTCTCCCTTTCGTTTGGAGTTGAACATTTTAGTTAAGTGTGGCGCTAGAGTCTCGGCAAAAGTCTTATAATAAAGATTGGAAAGACCATCTGGGCCTGGGGCTGAGCCCCCTTTCAGATTTTTTATGACCTCCAAGGTTTCCTCTACTGTGATATGTGCTTCCATAATATCTTTGTGAAACTTATGTATAGTGGGGATAGGCAGGTGTTCTAAGAATGTTTCTATAGCTCGTGTATCGTGGGAACAATTTGTGCTATATAGTTGTGAGTAAAAAGATTGGAAAGATTCCAATTTTCTATGGGGATTTTGGGAAGACGAACCATCCCGAAGTTTTATTTTGGGGAGAGCGAAGAGACGGGTCCTAGGGGATAACTTGGAAGCCAGCATCGTGCTCATTTTGTCCTGATTCAGGTAGAATTTCGCACCATTCCAACGCAGCGAACTCTCAGCTTTAACTGTGAGCGCCAGGTTTAGTTTAATCCGAGCAGCGTCAAGCTGGTCGACTTGAACCATGGACGGGTTAGCTTTATGATTTTTGCGCAGGAGGAGAAAATCTCTCTCCAGTTTTGAGATGTCCATGGTTCTCTCCTTTTTAAGTTGGGAGGAGATTTGGATAAGTTTACCTCGTATCACAGCTTTGTGGGCTGCCCAGAGGGTCTCGGCCGAGATATCGTCTACGTTGTTCAGAGCGAAATACTCTTTTAGTGACTTGGTGAGAACCGTGATCTGAATGGGATGTGTTCTTTAATGCGCCATATGGGGGACGAGGGTCTGAGGAGCAGGCCTTGGATGGATAGAGAGATCATGGAGTGGTCAGAGAGGTGAGTATCCTTAATTTTAGCTGAGATAGCAGCGGGGATGTGCATGGAGGAGATTATAATATGGTCGATTCTGGAGTATACTGGATGGGGTATTGAGAAATGGGAGTAATCCCTTGATGTGGGGTTGAGTTCTCTCCAGATATCTGTGAGGCCCTGCTGGTGAATTAGTTTAGCAATTTTAGAGCTGATTTTTGTTGGCCTGGAGAGCTGTTTAGCTGGGGGTTTAGATTTATCAAGACTCTGATCAAAGGCGACATTCGAATCTCCTCCAAATATTACTGTTCCTTCTAGGAGGGGTCCTAGTGTTTGGAAAAGTGATGTGAAGAATGCGTTTTGTCCCTTATTCGGGGCATAATAGGATATGAGAGAAAAAGTTTGGTCTGCGATCTGGCCTTTCACTAGTAAGTACCTGCCTTCAGGGTCACTAAGAGTCCGGCTTACTTTAAATTGGCAGTCTTTAGTAAATAGAATCACGACCCCCCTGGTCTTATCCTCTGCATTGCCAGATAAAACGAGGGGAAGCGCGCATGTAGGAATGAGGGGGAGAATCGAGAGGGAAAGTGCGTTTCCTGGAGCATCACTATTGAAGCCCTTTGTTTATGGTATGATTGGAAGATTTTCCTCCTTTTGGTTGGGGAGTTGAGGCCTTGGACATTATGAGAAATTATTTTTATCTGGGAGGAGGATAGAGTGGTGTTAGGCATGATTTTTGAGTAAAGAGTGTGCTTCTGATGGTGGAAGACTTACCCTGACCGTATTGATGAGAGATGGGCAGATGGCGAGTGAGGAGTGGAGCTCGGGACCTGGAGATGCTGGATGAGAAGGAGCTGCAGACGATCCGTCAACCCTGGCAGGAGGGGGGAAGGGAGAGAAAATCACAGATGGGTTAAAACATAGAGACAGTCGAAGAAAGAGAGAATGAACATGGTGACCTAAAATAGGCCGGAGACGGAGAGGAGGGGAAGTATTCCCCTTTCCGAACTCCAATGACAGAAGTAGGTGGTCCTGAAAACGAACCACTAGTCCATCGAACGAGAATGGGAAATCCATTTTCGTAGGATGGAAGGAGTCGCAGGGCAGCTACCACAGCCCGAGCCCCCCTTGATACCTATCATACAGTATTAAGCTGTGTAAAAATAAAAAGATGCAAAAGGAGAACATAACATTTTCAAACTCTGAAAAAACTGATATGGTTTTAACTAGTAGCCCTGCTGGCCAAAGAAGCAGAAAGAGTCTTCCTGGTAGATATCATGGATTCCTCAATGGATGTGCAGATAAAAGGGGATATGGGATATCCGAATCCTGCTGTGGACTTAGACAGTCTGTCGTGAGGGTATAGAATAGTGGGGTAGGGCCGAAACACCCTGCTAACGCTGGGGGTACCAGAGAGGACGATGGGGATGCAATATCACCATCCGGGAAGGCCATTCTTGTGAAGAACGATGAGTTGAGCCTTTGATCACCCCTAAAGTGTGGGTGAGTGATAAGGGCGGTAGTAAGTCTTAGGGAACTGGATGCGTAGGGCCACTGGGGTGTTGAAGTGGAAGCCTGAGATTTGGGGAAATTGGGAGAATGTCTCCTAGAGGGGACGAGGCCTCTTTATGAAGGATCCGAGTGAGGTAGATGTCATCTGGTGTGAAAAAGACTAGAGTCAGTGGATCACAAAGAGGAAGAGGGGTGTCGCCGGGATCTTGTAAATGGCATCTTCAAGTTGGCAATTGTTCCTTCAGACGTCTGCTTTTGTTGGATTTCCAGGCTGGAGAGATAGGGCTGTTGGGAGTTTCACGTTTCGAAGAGCCCGCTTGAGTGTTGGAAATGTCCATTTCCGAGTCTAGGGATATGAGCTGAAGTGATAGGAGAACTCGTTCGCCTTCCGTAAATGTGGTGAATGAGTGGGTTCTGCCATTAAGGGTGAATTTCAAGGCAAAAGGGAATGCCCACCAATATTTGATCTCCTTCTGGGAGAGGACCAGCAGAAGGGGCTTCAGGGCTCTGCGTTTCTGGATGGTCGTGGGAGAAATGTCCGCGAAAATTTGCACTTCCTGTCCTTGAAAAAGGATGCGGGATTGCTGGCGCGATATTTTCATTATTGCTTCCTTCACACTAAAGAAGTGTGGCTTCATGACTACATCTCTGGGAGATCCGTCTTTTCTGGGGGGACCCAGGGATCTGTGTGCTCTGTCCAGCTCCAATTTGGTGGGGGGCAGCTCAGGGATCAGGGATTTGATTAAATCCTGGATTGCTTTGGGGACGTCTGTGATTGTTTCAGGGATACCTCTGACTCTGAAATTGTCCCTTCTCGACCTGTTCTCCAGGTCATCGACTCTATTCAGTGCCACCTCTAGTTGCTCTTGAACAACATGAATGTGCTCGGTGTTCTGGTTAGCTCTGGACACTGTGATGTCTAATTTGTGTTCTATAGCTTCCATCCTTGCTCCCAAGTTTTGAAAGTCCGCTCTTATCTCATTTGTGATTCTTGTGGCTGTGTTTGCTAGGCCTCTGTCTAGTAGATCCGACAGTTTGAGGAATAAATCTCCTGCATTGAGGGGTATAGCAATCTCCGGGTCTCCTGTGGAAGTCCCGGCGCCTGATGAGGTGGTGTAGTGTTCAGAGGGGACAGAGAGTAGTTCTCAAAGGTGCGCTCTAAGAGGGATACTGTAGAGGCTGGAGATGGGGTCCCCATAGGTTGGTTGTGAAGAGTGGGTAGGGGTGTGTAGGCTAAAGTGGCAGGAGCTATCACTTGCCTTGTTTCCGCATGTCCCCCTGTATATGGCTCCTTGTGCTGTGCTGCGGCCGCCATCTTGGACAAGGCCCGGGAATTCTCTGCTGTAAACTGCGGTCCCAGGTCCCTGCGGACCGAGTTGTTTGGCATGGATCGAGGCTGCAGGAGTTCCCGGATCCGAATCCGCTTGTGGAGGGTGTCTAGGTGGCCTGACACCGGCGCTTGGGTGGCTTACTGGGCTGGGTAGAGCGGAGCTCCCGGCTTACGCGGCCATCTTGGGAGTCCTGCGCCTGCGCACCAGGAGGGGAGGCAATCTTCTTATAGCCTAGGCCATCTTTATGTAGAGTAACAATTCTTTTTTTCAAATCCTCAGAGAGTTCTTTGCTATGAGGTGCCATGTTGAACTTCCAGTGACCAGTATGAGAGAGTGAGAGCGATAACACCAAATTTAACACACCTACCTGAGATTTTGTGACACTAATGGTCACATGACACCGGGCAGGGAAAATAAATAATTAGGCCCAATTTGGACATTTTCACTTAGGGGTGTACTCACTTTTGTTGACAACAGTTTAGACATTAATGGCTGTGTGTTGAGTTATTTTGAGGGGACAGCAAATTTACACCATTAAACAAGCTGTCCACTCACTACTTTACATTGTAGCAAAGTGTCATTTCTTCAGTGTTGTCACATGAAAAGATATATGTGAGATACTGTAATTCAATTAAAATTAAAAATAATCCCCAATTTAATTTTTTAACTGCCTTTTTGCTTTTGCATTTTTAACAGCTGAAAAAATGGACAAAGCAGGGCAAAGTGTAATTAAACAAAGTTTCATTACTTCTTATAATTTTTACTAAATAGATTCCCTATTGGCTGTGTCACTATGTCATCCCTGTGCCAAGACGACTGACAGCATCTCAACAATCAGAGCAGGGAATTCTGAGACTTGGCTGCAATATTTTTTTTTTAAACTTTAAAGATTTTTCAGAATTTTTTTTAACAATAATTTAATTTACTTTATATCCATTATTTACAGAGCAGAAACATTGGAGAGGAAGATTGACACAAGATTACTTCATTAAAAAAATCCCTAATTTACCTTTTTAATGTTTTGCAAGTTTTTGTTTTTGAATTTTCATAAACTGAGGAAAACAGACAAGACATTTCAAAAGTTGCAATTCGTCATAGGAACGTTGTCAGGGGCATTCCTATTGGACGAAACACCGCGTAGGGTGGAGCTCTGATGTCACAACACTGTAACGTGTGGCCATCTTTGTGGTTGGAAACATCTGCTATCCATGACGAATTGCAACTTTTGATATGCCTGTTTTTTTTTCTCAAAATGTGAGTACCCTGGCTTTTTACATGAAATAAATTTACCTTGGTTTTAAATACTACATCATGAGGAGTTGCTTTCTTGTATCCTATGCATGTACCTATGAATTACCATTGAGTGGGACTACAAGATCCTGTCTTCTATGATCCAATTGAAGTGGTTCCGTGGCGCTGTGGATATATCATGCTTGTTTGACCACTTGTAATTCAGTGGTCTATTTTCTTTGGTAAGAGGCCCGGCGTGTTGATGTTCGGTGGAGGATAATCTCATGTTCACCTTATTGTATCTCTGTCTGCACCGTGGGTGGTTCCAGTATTTCCCCTGAACAAAGACTCTGTTTTAACACTATGGACTCTTATTTTATAATTTGATGCTTCTAGCGCTGCATATGTTTAACCTTTATGCTTTTTATTCTCACCATACAATTTATGTCAGCTGCTTTATTATTGTTAGCGCAGTCATTCATTTTGAATTAATAATCTAATGTTGTTATATCATCCCTGTGCCAAGATAACCAACGGCACCTGGCACAGGGCCAATGATTCTGCTAAGTTGGCTGAAAAAAAAGCCCAAAGTGTGATATTTTTTTAATAATAATTTAATTCACTCCATTATTTCTATGGGAGCGAAACCGAGGAGGGAGAATGACACAAGCTGACTTCATTTAAATAAAAAAAAAATAATTTGAATCTCAAATTCATTTTTAATCGCATTTTTTACAACTTTAAGGTGCCTGTGTGACTTTGTAATCCTTGTGCCAAGATGACTGATAGCACCGTAGCAATGTGCAGAGCTGAAAATTCTGCTGAGTTGGCTGAAATTTGTCAAAAATGTTCTCTTGCCATTTGGCATCATTGGCCATCGGGCTTCCATCATCCCACCTGCTATGGGGACATTCCTGCCTGTGGGGGTTGGGGGTGATGTGCTGCATCTGCTGGATGCATGTTGGGCATCATCTGGGATCCAATAGAAGGTTCAGACATCATGGAGCTTGGCCCAAAGCATTTGAACACTCCCCTGCCAGTGACCAGAATACAGGCCTAATTGTGGCAGATGGGCAGGTGGCATCTGGTGGTGAGCAGCTGCTGTTTCTGTGGATTAACCATGATTCCCCTAAGTGGGGAAGAACAAAGATGTTGCCCTTACCAGGGGCTTCAGGGCCTGGCACTTGCATAGTGTATACTGAAAGCTCTATAACCACCTTGCTTTAATTGAGGCATATGTTATATGAAGATCAATCAAAGTTTTGGCACAGTTGACACTGCCAACTGCTAATAGAGAGAGCTATCTGGAGGGGCTCTTTAAAATGTTGCTATGGGCCCCTTATGATTCGTAGTTATGTTTTGTATGACAAAAGCAACCAAATGTTCTGATTTTGCATCAATAGATCCCATCGGACAAATGGACTGGTGGATATCTAATTGCTCTCTGTTTGAAGATAGGCTCTCTTTACAATGAAAAATTGGAAAAGTTCCTGTTCTTTGAAACATGCAGTAGTGGTGCACAACATGCTGCCATTAAACTACCAACAATAAAGTAATAAAGAGTGGCATACTGTATGACACCATAATATAGTATCCAAAAGACTTGAGCCAGTAGACTTTCCGAGAACCATCAGAGACTGGATAATGTCAGCAATGGTAGACACCTCTGAATACGTTCATCCGTGGCTAAAAATTGTTTGCCGTTTTATTATATGTTGTTTCTGCATTGTTGGTTAAACAAAACAATTTCTGCTGTTCGTACATCTCAACATCTCAAGCTCAAATTGCGCACACAGAGGAAGCCCTGCTCTATATAGTTCAGGAAAGACTTTCAGTTAGAGAAGGTCAGTCTAGACGTCAATAGCTATTGCTGTGCACCCTCTATAGAACACTCATGTGACAGACCTAGCCGAAACAGAGGCTTTTGGAGGGGACTGAATGCCAGCCTCTTGCCTACCGATTATGGGCCCCGGCATTTGGGGGAACGGTGCTCATTGTAAGCTGTATGCCTGGGGACCCTGGAGGTGGTGTTACTTTAGATTCAGGTCCATGTCCCCCAAGGCACACAGACTCTGGGGACCCTGGATATGCCATTGTGACGGGAGTCACTAATAGGGGCACAAGGTGAATGAGAACCCCACTATGATCTGTGCTAGTCAGACTCAATGCTGTATATATGTATATATAATGTGTGCTGTCTCATTATGTTGTGTACTATTTGCTGTGATGGTCGGGGTGTGACTGTATTTTATTGTCTATTGTGGCTGTCTGCCTCAACTATTATGGGATGTCTAAGTGTCTTGCTGTGAGGAAAGAGGGAGGGGGGATTCCTCCAGCAGCCCCCCTGTTAAGACTGTTTACTGATGAGAAGTTAAACACACCTGACCTGTGTGTCCATTGTCATTGGACAGTTTAACCCGCCCTGTATAACATGTGTTTGAATAAAGATTCATTCCTGCTTGAACCTCAAGACAGAGCTTTGTCTCGTACTTGGGGGAGAATTATTTGTATTGGTTACTTGTTCGGCTGATAGAAGGGTTTGGTAGCTGCCTTTGTGTTTGGGTATGGAATGTCCTAAACAACTTTAACCCCTTTCATACTCTGGGTGTCGTTACAACTCATATGGGGAAATTTACTTTGTCTGGGGACACCGGTGCTCTCAATGTTTACATGTATATTTTTGACACATTGTGCTTCATTTTCCCTTGTCACCCCCGCTTATGTTTTGAGCCAACATAACTATATCTTCTTATGTTGTTCCAATATGGCCTTTTGTATTCCCTGTGATCTGTACTTTTAGTGAAATAATAAAAACACTGAACAAGAAAAAAGAGCTGCAGATCAGGGCAGTTGTAATTACAAAGCTCTAAAAGTAGTAGGAAGACTCTGTCACTTCTTAGTTTACTGTGAAAGCTCTGCAGATTGGTGAATAAAATTAAAACTTAATCAGCTATGGCCAGATTTTCACACTATATACCCTATACTGATAGATTGCTAATCTTCTTCTGTGACAAAAGTCAACTCAGACCATATAATATCCTAACCTCTAAACTAACCTCTAATCTGTTGTGTAATACTCTAAATTCTGAGTCTGTTCTATAGTAGACTAACCCCCAAATCTGTTATCTTCCAGTAGGACTTCATCTGGAAGGGTCCATCTCCAGATCGCTAAGATCACCTGAGTGGCCATCATGAGTAGACTCCTGCAGGTCCTCCTCCTCCTCTCTTGGTTGTGTGATGGTCAGTCTAGCCCTGGCTGCAGTCTACAGTGTTGGCCAATGGATACATTCTCAAAACCTGGTGACATTCTACTTGGTGGAGTTTTTGTGGTCCATTCTGGAATTGTTTTCCAACAACCAACCTTCCAGGAGAGGCCAAAGCCGGTTTCTTGCACTGGGTAAGTTCTGGAGACATACGAATTAACCCAGTGAGACTTCTGGAGACAGCCGCAGTGATGTTCATAAGGTTGTTTTCTGATTGTGGTCATCTTCTGATGTGTACAATCTTGGACACGTTGCCACATGCTCTGCATACCAGGCAGGACACTACAATACAATCTAAGTACCTTACTCCAAGATGGCTAAAATGCCATAAGTGAACATTTTGGCAGCTCACTACAGTGCCTTGACAAAGTATGCATACCCCTTGAAATTTTCCACATTTTGTCATGTTACAACCAAAACTGTAAATTTATTTTATTGGGATTTTATGTGATAGACCAACACAAAGTGGCACATAATTGTGAAGTGGGAGGAAAATGATAAATGGTTTTTAATTTTTTGTTTACAAATAAATATCTGAAAGTGTGGAATGCATTTGTATTCAGCCCTCTTTACTCTGATACCCCTAACTAAAATTTAGTGGAACCAATTGCCTTTAGAAGTCACCTAATTAGTAAATATAAGCCACCTGTGTGTAATTCAATCTCAGTATAAATACAGCAGTTCTGTGAAGCCCTCAGTGGTTTGTTAGAGAACCTTAGTGAACAAACAGCATCATGGAGGCCAAGGAACACACCAGACAAGTCAGGGATAAAGTTGTGGAGAAGTTTAAAGCAGGATTAGGTTACAAAAAAATATCCCAAGCTTTAAACATCTCATGGAACACTGTTCAATTCATCATCCAAAAATGGAAAGAGCATGGCATAACCACAAACCTACCAAGACATGGCCGTCCACCTAAACTGACAGGCCGGGCAAGGAGAGCATTAATCAGAGAAGCAGCCAAGAGGCCCATGGTAACTCTGGAGAAGCTGCAGAGATCCACAGCTCAGGTGAGAGAATCTGTCCACAAGGCAACTATTAGTCGTGCACTCCACAAATCTGGCCTTTATGGTAGAGTGGCAAGAAGAAAGCCATTGTTGAAAGAAAGCCATAAGAAGTCCCATCTTCAGTTTGTGAGAAGTCATGTAAGGAAACACAGCAAACATGTGGAAGAAGGTGCTCTGGTCAGATGAGACCAAGATTTAACTTTTTGACCTAAAAGCAAAACGCTATGTGAGGCGGAAAACTAACACTGCACATAACCCTGAACACACCATCCCACCGTGAAACATGGTGGTGGCAGCATGATGTTGTGGGGATGCTTTTCTTTAGCAGGGACAGGGAAGCTGGTCAGAGTTGATAGGGAGATGGATGAAGTTAAATACAGGGCAATATTAGAAAAAAAAAACTGTTAGAGTCTGCAAAAGACTTGAGACTGCGGCAGAGGTTCATCTTCCAGCTGGACAATTAACCTAAACATAGTATTGACTAGTATTGACTCAGGGGGCTGATTACAAATGCACGCCACACCTTTCAGATAGGTATTTGTAAAAAAAAAGTTAAAACCATTTATCATTTTCCTTCCACTTCACAATTATTTGCCACTTTGTGTTGGTCTATCACATAAAATCCCAATTGTAGCATGACAAAATGTGGAAAACTTCAAGGGGTTTGAATACTTTTTCAAAGCACGGTAGATAAGGCTTTTTACTGCACTTCTACCTTATTATCCTTGACTTGAACGATAGTTCTATTTGACCCACAAGATAACCGGTTCCGGACCGGCGCACGCCGATGTACGTCGGCAGAATGGCATTGCTTGGCAAATGGGCGTACCTGTACATCCCTTTAAATTTGCCGCTGTGCCATTGCACGGATACCCGCGATCGCCTAACGGAGAGGAAGATCGGGGAGATGCTAATGTAAACAAGCATCTCCCCGATCTGCCTAGTGACAGTGTCACTGATCTCTGCTCCCTGTGATCGGGAGCAGAGATCAGTGACGTGTCACATGTAGCCACGCCCCCCCACAGTTAGAATCACTCCCTAGGACAAACTTAACCCTTACACTGCCCCCTAGTGGTTAACCCCTTCACTGCCAGTGTCATTTACACAGGAATCAGTGCATTTGTATAGCACTGATTGTTGTATAAATGACAATGGTCCCAAAAATGTGTCAAAAATGTCCGATGTGTCCGCCATAATGTCGCAGCCACGATAAAAATCGCTGATCGCTGCCATTACTAGTAAAAAAAATTATTAATAAAAATGCCATAAAACTATCCCCTATTTTGTAAACGCTATAACCAATCAATAAACGCTTATTGCGATTTTTTTATGAAAAATATGTAGATGAATACGTATCGGCCTAAACTGAGGAAAAAAAATGTTTTTTTTTATATATATATTTTTGGGGGATATTTATTATAGCAAAATGTAAAAAATAATGCGTTTTTTTCAAAATTGTCGATCTTTTTTTGTTTATAGCGCAAAGAATAAAAACCGCAGGGGTGATCAAATATCACCAAAAGAAAGCTCTATTTGTGGGAAAAAAAGGACATCAATTTTGTTTGGGAGCCACGTCACAATTGGCAGTAAAAGCAGCGCAGTGCCAAATCGCAAAAAGTGCTCTGGTCTTTGGCCAGCAAAATGGTCCGGGGCTTAAGTGGATAATGGACTCAGTATTGAATGTAATTTTTAAATCACTATCAGATGATTGGCCATTCTTATGGCCATTCTCCCCTATAAGGTCCTAGCCCCTCCCATTTTATAGCTCGTTGTGTATTAATATTTATAACCCCCTGGTGGTGGTGGTGGTGTTGTTAGTTGTTCACACATTGTTGTTTTATTAGCTAAATAGCTAATAGCCTGTAGCGCTACCCCCAGAAGAGCTACTGGCTGAATAGGGCCACTTGGTCAGCCCACAAGTAAAATTTGCCATTTTGATAAAAGTCTGAGAATCAGTACAGCTAAAATAGGTCCCTGCGTTGGTGGTGCCACTGAAAAGATAAAATGCTCTTGTGTTGGTTGTATCACTGGAACTATACCAGCAACAATGTCCAATGTTGTTCCAATTCGGAAGTTTTAAAGTAATTCAACGAAACATATTAGAAGTGAGTGACCCATTATCTAAACATAGATTGACTAAACATACCCATACCTATACGTCATAACAATCCACTCATTGTGTTATATTTTAACCACTTTAGACGAAGCGCTCTTTTGTGTTACATCCCTGAAGAAGGATAAAAATAGTATTTACTCCGAAACGCGTTGGGTGTGAACAAGAGCCCTCGTACAATTAATTGCTTGGTAACAATACTGCTATTTTTTGTTCCTGTAATATGTTCCGTCGAATGTATGACACAATATGTTTTTAACCTATGTGATGTTAAAATAAAAATCTTTTTTACTCTTTACACTCTTTTATATGTACACGGTATTGAAAATTTATTAGCAAGTGCCGGTAAAGTCCACTCAGGGGAATTGCTTTTTCTCATACATATCACTTGAAGGAAAAACCTAATTCTGTTGGCGGTGTCACTGGAAGGAAAAACCTAATTCTGTTGGTGGTGTCACTGGAAGGAAAAAATGTCTCTGTCTTGGTGGTGTCACAGGAAAGAAAAAATGGCCCTAGTGTTGCTAAGAGGAAAAATGTCACTGCAATGCACGTGTTGCAAGATGCAGAGCAAGGATCTTTACTATCAGGTTAGGTGAGCATGCCTGTTTTTGAGCAAGAATGCCAAGACTTGTCTCCAGATGGCCTATATAAAAGAGAATGCTGAAACAAGAGTTTGCTGGATGATCTTCTTTGATAGCCTGTTGTGATCAGGTTGGTCTCTACCTTAGCTCATCTTTCCAGCTGATGCTGACCTCGGTTTACCTCCTGAGTAGGGATGAGCCGAACACCCCCCGGTTCGGTTCGCACCAGAACCCGCGAACGGACCGCAAGTTCGCACGAACGTTAGAACCCCATTGACGTCTATGGGACTCGAACGTTCGAAATCAAAAGTGCTCATTTTAAAGGCTAATTTGCATGGTATTGTCCTAAAAAGGGTTTGGGGACCCGGGTCCTACCCCAGGGGACATGTATCAATGCAAAAAAAACTTTTAAAAACGGCCGTTTTTTCGGGAGCAGTGATTTTAATGATGCTTAAAGTAAAAAAAAAAAAGTGAAATATTCCTTTAAATATCGTACCTGGGGGGTGTCTATAGTATGCCTGTAAAGTGACGCGTGTTTCCCATGTTTAGAACAGTCCCTGCACCAAATGTCATTTTTAAAGGAAAAAATCTCATTTAAAACTGCTTGCGGGTTTAATGTCATGTCGGGTCATGGCAATATGGATGAAAATCAGTGAGACAAACGGCATGGGTACCCCCCAGTCCATTACCAGGCCCTTTGGGTCTTGTATGGATATTAAGGGGAACCCCGCACCCAAATTAAAATAAGGAAAGGTCCCTATATACTCTGAACAGCAGTATTCAGGCGGTGCAAACAAGACAGGGACTGTAGGTTTGTTGTTAAGTAGAATCTGTTTGTAATTTTGAACATTTTTAATGTGTTTAGCTCCAGCCAAAAAATCTTTTCTAAGCTTTTTGGAAAACATAGGGAAGGGTTATCACCCCTGTGACATTTGTTTTGCGTCTTTCCTCCTCTTCAGAAGATTTCACCTCACTTTTTTGTCCCAATGAAAAATGTTTTTGGAAAATTTGGGTTTTTTTGTGGAACAAGGATTGGAAAGCATCAGTGGAAAGGAGAAATTGTTTTCCCATATTAACTCTTACAGGAGAGAATTTCCCTTCCTTAGGGGTAGATTTCATCTCACTTCCTGTTGTCTCCTTCCGTTTGCAAGTAGGAGTCGTTTGTAAGTTAGATGTTTGAAAGTAGGGTCCTGCCCTATATACTCAGCAGAAATTTGGGCCTTAGGTGTTGCTGTGGCCAAAACACTGTAAGCCCTCACAGGGCCCTGCTGTGAAATATTAGATCAAGAATTGTAATTACATGCCCCTGTTGAACAGGAGCTGAAAAATTAGGCCTTAGGCACTGGTGCTGGTGCCACAACACTGCAACCCCTCACAGACACTCTAGTTGGAACGCAGGAACGAGCCCTGCTGCAAAGTATTGCATCAAAAATTGTAATTACACGCCCCTGTTAGACAGGGGCAGAAAAATTGGGTCTTAGGCACTGGTGCTGGTGCCACAACACTGCAACCCCTCACAGACACTCTAGTTGAAACGCAGGAACAAGCCCTGCTGCAAAGTATTGCATCAAAAATTGTAATTACACGCCCCTGTTAGACAGGGGCTGAAAAATTGGGTCTTAGGCACTGGTGCTGGTGCCACAACACTGCAACCCCTCACAGACACTCTAGTTGGAATGCAGGAACGAGCCCTGCTGCAAAGTATTACATCAAAAATTGTAATTACACGCCCCTGTTAAACAGGGGCTGAAAAATTGTGCCTTAGGCACTGGTGGTGGCGCCCAGAACCAAAAATGTTCTTACAAGCTATCAGCGTGATGATTGAGGAGGAAGAGGATAATTACTCAGGGATAGTCACTCAGCATCAGCATAGGCAGTCTTTGAAGGGATCTGAGATTTCAAAAAAAATTATTCGGTTACATCTGCATCAGGTGCTTGGTAGCTGGTGGTGATCCAAGACTGATTCATTTTTATGAAGGTCAGCCGATCGACCGAGTCGGTGGACAGACGCACCCTGTGATCGGTTACCACGCCTCCAGCAGCACTGAATGTGCGTTCCGAAAGAACGCTGGATGCAGGACAGGCCAGTAGCTCAATTGCATACTGTGCAAGCTCTGGCCAGTGATCCATCCTCAAGACCCAGTAACCCAGAGGATTTTCGGTGGGAAAGGTGTCCAAGTCTGATCTTGCCCCTAGGTATTCCTGCACCATGTAAAACAGACGCTGGCGATGGTTGCTGGAACCGATCATACCTTGGGGCTGCGGACCAAAAAATTGTCTGAACGCATCGGTCAGACGGCCACCTTCTCCACCGCTCCTTCTTTGACTGACCGAAGCCTCAGCAACACGTTGTCCAGAAACAGGAGTTTGTAACCTCCCAGTCTCTGGGAACGCGTTGCACAGACCTTTCTGCAAGGCCTCCCGAAGATGTTTCATCCTCTGCTCCCTCTGCGATGGCAAGATAAGGTCCGCAACCTTACCCTTGTAACGTGGATCAAGGAGGGTTGCCAGCCAGTATTGGTCCTTCTCCTTGATACCACGAATACGAGGATCCTTACGCAGGCTTTGCAGGATCAGGGAGGCCATGCAGCGTAGGTTTGCTGAGGCATTCGGTCCGGAGTCCTCTGGGTCACTAAGGACAACAACGTCCGCAGCCACCTCCTCCCAGCCACGTACAAGTCCATGTGTTCCTTGGGACTGATCCCTTAAAGACTGCTGATGCTGAGTGCCAGGCTCCACCTCCATACTGACACAATCTTCCTCCTCCTCCTCCTCCTCCTCCTCGTCCTCTTCCTGTGTGATCGGCGGGCACGCAGGAACACTGTCTGGATAAAGGGGGCCTTGAGAGCTAAGGAAGTCCTCCTCTTCCTGCCTCTGTTCTGCCTCAAGTGCCCTGTCCATTATTCCACGCAGCGTGTGCTCCAACAGGTGGACAAGGGGGACAGTGTCACTGATGCATGCACTGTCAGTGCTCACCATCCTCGTGGCCTCCTCGAATGGTGACAGGACAGTGCATGCATCCCTGATCATGGCCCACTGGCGTGGGGAAAAAAAACCAAGGTCCCCTGACCCTGTCCTGGTGCCATAGTCGCACAGGTACTCATTGATGGCCCTCTGCTGCGTGTGCAGCCGCTGCAGCATGGCCAACGTCGAGTTCCACCTGGTGGGCATGTCACAGATTAGGCGGTTCTTGGGCAGGTTAAACTCCTTTTGGAGGTCCGTCAGCCGAGCACTGGCATTATATGACCGGCGGAAATGCACACAGACTTTCCTGGCCTGCCTCAGGACATCCTGTAAGCCCGGGTACCTGCCCAAGAACCGCTGCACCACCAAGTTAAGGACGTGAGCCAAACAGGGCACATGGGTCAGTTGTCCCTGTCGGAGGGCAGAGAGGAGGTTGGTGCCATTGTCGCAAACCACCATTCCTGCCTTAAGTTGGCGTGGCGTCAACCACCTCTGAACCTGCCCCTGCAGAGCTGACAGAACCTCTGCCCCAGTGTGGCTCCTGTCCCCCAAGCACACCAGCTCAAGCACCGCATGGCATCTTTTGGCCTGCGTACTTGCGTAGCCCCTTGAACGCCTACGGAGCACCGCTGGTTCCGAGGAAGAGGCCATGGAGGAAGAAGAAGAGGAGGGGGTGGAGGAGAGAGGTGTGTCACAATCAGCATTTTGGAGGCGTGGTGGCGGAACAACCTCCAACACTACTGCACCTTGTCCTGCATCCTTCCCAGCTGCCAGCAGAGTCACCCAATGCGCCGTGAAACTTAAGTAACGTCCCTGTCCATGCCTGCTGGACCATGAGTCAGCGGTAATATGCACCTTACCGCTGACCGCCCTGTCCAGCGAGGCATGGACATTGCCTTCCACATGCCGGTAGAGAGCCGGAATCGCCTTCCGTGAGAAAAAGTGGCGTTTGGGTACCTGCCACTGAGGAACCGCACATTCCACAAACTCACGGAAGGGGGCAGAGTCTACCAACTGAAAAGGCAGCAGTTGAAGTGCTAGCAATTTTGCCAAGCTAGCATTCAACCGCTGGGCATGTGGATGGCTGGGAGCAAACTTCTTTCGGCGGTGCAGCAGCTGGGGCAGGGAAATTTGCCTGGTACAATCTGACGTCGGTGTACCAAAAGCAGATTGCCCATAAGTACTTGGCTGTGACACACCTAATTCTACACCTTCATTCCTCTCACTGCAGGTCGCAGAGAGGACTGAAGGTCTAGTGGGGTTGGAAATCTCAGCTGATGAGGAGCAAGGAGAGATCGTCTTTGTTCTTTGGTGTGGGTCTTTTAGATACGCTTGCCAACGAACTGCATGGCAGGTCAACATATGTCTGGTCAAGCATGTGGTACCCAAGCGGGAGATGTTTTGGCCACGCGAGATACGCTTGAGACATATATTGCAAATAGCAGCGGTGCGATCTGATGCACTCGTCTCAAAAAAGGCCCACACCAAAGAACTTTTTGAATAACGCGCAGAGACTGCAGCGCCCTGCACATGTGGAGCTTTGGGGTGTGATGCAGTCAATGTGCTGCCCTTAGGCTGGCCCCTGGAGGGCATCCTGCCTAGTTGGTGATGTGCCACCTCCTCCTCCTCCTCCTCCTCCTCCTCTCTCCTATCAGGCACCCACGTTGAGTCAGTGACCTCATCATCCCCTCCCTCCTCATCACTGGAGCAAACCTGGCAGTATGCTGCAGCAGGGGGAGCATGACTGCCAGATTGCTGTCCTTCTTGGGCACCCCCTCTGTCCGTGCTCATGTTACTGCCTTCATTGAGCTCAGTATCATCATCAGAGCCTTCCAAACGCTGGGCATCCTCCTGGAGCATGTACCCAACACTGTGGTCAAACAGTTCGAGGGAATCCTCATGAGGACATGGTGGAGCTAGGGAAGGAGTCACTGATGACATTGAGCTGAGGGAAGAGGCCGCTGCTTTGCCAGACAAAGCACCCTGGGCATGGGTGAGAGAGGATGAGGAGGATGAGGACGGCTTGGTCATCCACTCGACCAAGTCTTCCGCATGTTGCGGCTCAACACGGCCAGCTGCCGAAAAAAAGGCCAAGCGTGTCCCATGGCCACGTGCTGATGAGGATGCACCGTCTCCACGACCAGCACTAGACACAGAGCCTGCTTGCCCTCTCTTATTGGCTTGTGACTGTCTGCCTCTCCTTCTTGGCCTTCCAGACATACTAATGGCCTGTAGCTGCACTAAGCTGGGATAGAACACCTGTAATTTTCTTCAGGTAGCTTTATATACTGTAACCAGACAAGCCTGCCTGTCAGTAGGAAGATAACAGGAACGGATCTAGCTGAACACTGTGAGCAGGACGTACTGCACTAAATGTATATAGCAGGAACGGATCTAGCTGAACACTGTGAGCAGGACGCACTGCACTGAATGTAAATACCAGGAACGGATCTAGCTGAACACTGTGAGCAGGACGCACTGCACTGAATGTAAATAGCAAGAACGGATCTAGCTGAACACTGTGAGCAGGACGCACTGCACTGAATGTAAATAGTCTAGCTGCCTGACCGTGGTACTAATAGGATCAAAAAGAACACCTGTAATTTTCTTAAGGTAGCTTTATATACTGTAACCAGACAAGCCTGCCTGTCAGTAGGAAGATAACAGGAACGGATCTAGCTGAACACTGTGAGCAGGACAAACTGTACTAAATGTAAATATTCTAGCTGCCTGACCGTGGTACTAATAGGATCAAAAAGAACACCTGTAATTTTCTTCAGGTAGCTTTATATACTGTAACCAGACAAGCCTGCCTGTCAGTAGGAAGATAACAGGAACGGATCTAGCTGAACACTGTGAGCAGGACACACTGTACTAAATGTAAATAGTCTAGCTGCCTGACCGTGGTACTAATAGGATCAAAAAGAACACCTGTAATTTTCTTAAGGTAGCTTTATATACTGTAACCAGACAAGCCTGCCTGTCAGTAGGAAGATAACAGGAACGGATCTAGCTGAACACTGTGAGCAGGACACACTGTACTAAATGTAAATAGTCTAGCTGCCTGACCGTGGTACTAATAGGATCAAAAAGAACACCTGTAATTTTCTTCAGGTAGCTTTATATACTGTAACCAGACAAGCCTGCCTGTCAGTAGGAAGATAACAGGAACGGATCTAGCTGAACACTGTGAGCAGGACGTACTGCACTAAATGTATATAGCAGGAACGGATCTAGCTGAACACTGTGAGCAGGACGCACTGCACTGAATGTAAATAGCAGGAACGGATCTAGCTGAACACTGTGAGCAGGACGCACTGCACTGAATGTAAATAGCAGGAACGGATCTAGCTGAACACTGTGAGCAGGACGCACTGCACTGAATGTAAATAGCAGGAACGGATCTAGCTGAACACTGTGAGCAGGACGCACTGCACTGAATGTAAATAGCAGGAACGGATCTAGCTGAACACTGTGAGCAGGACGCACTGCACTGAATGTAAATAGCAGGAACGGATCTAGCTGAACACTGTGAGCAGGACGCACTGCACTGAATGTAAATAGCAGGAACGGATCTAGCTGAACACTGTGAGCAGGACGCACTGCACTGAATGTAAACAGCAGGAACGGATGTAGCTAAACACTGTGAGCAGGACGCACTGCACTGAATGTAAATAGCAGGAACGGATCTAGCTGAACACTGTGAGCAGGACGCACTGCACTGAATGTAAATAGCAGGAACGGATGTAGCTGAACACTGTGAGCAGGACGCACTGCACTAAATGTAAATACCAGGAACGGATCTAGCTGAACACTGTGAGCAGGACGCACTGCACTGAATGTAAATAGCAGGAACGGATCTAGCTGAACACTGTGAGCAGGACGCACTGCACTGAATGTAAATAGCAAGAACGGATCTAGCTGAACACTGTGAGCAGGACGCACTGCACTGAATGTAAATAGTCTAGCTGCCTGACCGTGGTACTAATAGGATCAAAAAGAATACCTGTAATTTTCTTAAGGTAGCTTTATATACTGTAACCAGACAAGCCTGCCTGTCAGTAGGAAGATAACAGGAACGGATCTAGCTGAACACTGTGAGCAGGACACACTGTACTAAATGTAAATAGTCTAGCTGCCTGACCGTGGTACTAATAGGATCAAAAAGAACACCTGTAATTTTCTTCAGGTAGCTTTATATACTGTAACCAGACAAGCCTGCCTGTCAGTAGGAAGATAACAGGAACGGATCTAGCTGAACACTGTGAGCAGGACACACTGTACTAAATGTAAATAGTCTAGCTGCCTGACCGTGGTACTAATAGGATCAAAAAGAACACCTGTAATTTTCTTAAGGTAGCTTTATATACTGTAACCAGACAAGCCTGCCTGTCAGTAGGAAGATAACAGGAACGGATCTAGCTGAACACTGTGAGCAGGACACACTGTACTAAATGTAAATAGTCTAGCTACCTGACCGTGGTACTAATAGGATCAAAAAGAACACCTGTAATTTTCTTCAGGTAGCTTTATATACTGTAACCAGACAAGCCTGCCTGTCAGTAGGAAGATAACAGGAACGGATCTAGCTGAACACTGTGAGCAGGACGTACTGCACTAAATGTATATAGCAGGAACGGATCTAGCTGAACACTGTGAGCAGGACGCACTGCACTGAATGTAAATAGCAGGAACGGATCTAGCTGAACACTGTGAGCAGGACGCACTGCACTGAATGTAAATAGCAGGAACGGATCTAGCTGAACACTGTGAGCAGGACGCACTGCACTGAATGTAAATAGCAGGAACGGATCTAGCTGAACACTGTGAGCAGGACGCACTGCACTGAATGTAAATAGCAGGAACGGATCTAGCTGAACACTGTGAGCAGGACGCACTGCACTGAATGTAAATAGCAGGAACGGATCTAGCTGAACACTGTGAGCAGGACGCACTGCACTGAATGTAAATAGCAGGAACGGATCTAGCTGAACACTGTGAGCAGGACGCACTGCACTGAATGTAAACAGCAGGAACGGATGTAGCTAAACACTGTGAGCAGGACGCACTGCACTGAATGTAAATAGCAGGAACGGATCTAGCTGAACACTGTGAGCAGGACGCACTGCACTGAATGTAAATAGCAGGAACGGATGTAGCTGAACACTGTGAGCAGGACGCACTGCACTAAATGTAAATACCAGGAACGGATCTAGCTGAACACTGTGAGCAGGACGCACTGCACTGAATGTAAATAGCAGGAACGGATCTAGCTGAACACTGTGAGCAGGACGCACTGCACTGAATGTAAATAGCAGGAACGGATCTAGCTGAACACTGTGAGCAGCACGCACTGCACTGAATGTAAATAGCAGGAACGGATCTAGCTGAACACTGTGAGCAGGACGCACTGCACTGAATGTAAATAGCAGGAACGGATCTAGCTGAACACTGTGAGCAGGACGCACTGCACTGAATGTAAATAGCAGGAACGGATCTAGCTGAACACTGTGAGCAGGACGCACTGCACTGAATGTAAATAGCAGGAACGGATCTAGCTGAACACTGTGAGCAGGACGCACTGCACTGAATGTAAATAGCAGGAACGGATCTAGCTGAACACTGTGAGCAGGACACACTGCACTAAATGTAAATAGTCTAGATAGAAGATAACAGGAACGGATCTAGCTAAACTGAATACAGTGTATATATATATATGCAACACCTGGGATGCATATATATACACAATACACTGTAAGTGCAGCTAACTGACTGACTGTTCTGCCTAATCTATCTAACTCAAATCAAATGACACTGTCTCTCTCTCTCTCTATCTCTCAGCACACCGGAACACACACTACACAGGGCCGCCGTGCAGGCGGCCTTATATAGTGTGGGGTGTGTACTAAATCCCCTGAGCCATAATTGGCCAAAGCCACCCTGGCTTTGGCCAATTACAGCTCTCTCTACTGACGGCGCTGTGATTGGCCAAGCATGCGGGTCATAGTGCATGCTTGGCCAATCATCAGCCAGCAATGCACTGCGATGCCGCAGTGAATTATGGGCCGTGACGCGCCACACGAATTTGGCGCGAACGGCCCATATCGTTCGCAATTCGACGGACGGTCGAACAGCCGATGTTCGAGTCGAACATGGGTTCGACTCGAACACGAAGCTCATCCCTACTCCTGAGCCAAGATCCTGCTGTCTTTCAGTTGCTGATGTTGGCTTGCCTCCTGACCATGTTTTCTGCCTGATATCTGATTTCTGGGTTGTCCACCCTATCATGGGTTCTGGTGCCCCTGTCAGCTGCTTGTTCCAATCTGTTCCTCTGGGGCTTCTTCACCTGGTTCTTTAGTGGTCTCCTCATCAGTCTACAAAAGTACCTCCCTGCCCTGGTACCAACCTAGAGTGTTCACCTGTGGACTGAACTCTCGGGCAACCATGCTGCTTTGTGCCCTTTCTCTCCCTGTCACTATTTCCAGGTGTGTTTGGACCAGAGGTGGAAGACCTCTCATCCCTTTCGCTTCCAACCAGGTACGTGACACTAGCATATTCCAATATATTCGCTGATCTCTCAATGTTCTCTCATCTTGTGTAGGTTCCACATTCGATATTACCGGGATGTTCTTGGTCTCATGTTTGCAGTAGATGAAATTAACAATTCTCAGGACCTCCTGCCTAATATCACTCTTGGCTTCAGTGTGCTGGACTCCTGTATGTCAGAGCTCCGGGCTGTGGATGGAGTTTTGTCCCTAATGTCAGGACTTGGAAACCCCTTTCCTGGATATGGTTGTCATACACATTCAGTCATGGTCGGTATTATAGGTGACAATTATTCCTTTTTATCCATTCCTATTGCTCAGATTACTGGCGTCTTCCAGTTCCCACAGGTATATAAAATTATAAATGTTGTATATGGGTGTATTTATGCTTAAATTCTGTGCCTTAAACAGGATTCCATCCAGACAAATAGCTAAATATGCAGGTAAAATATATAGGGGTCTGTTTTACCTGCTAAAGCAGTTGTAATTCTGTTCAGCCAGGCTTTTGAACCAGCCACCCTAACTAGACGGCATGGCCAGGTTGGTGACTTCTTATTTCTCTGATGATGTTAGTGAATACAGCTTGGTCACCAACCTCCCCACTAGAAACAGATCAGACATTGAAGGATCAACCCTCACTAATGAGGTCATCACACCTATCTTCTCCTACCACCAAGTTACCAGCTTTAAATTACATCATTGCACAATGCCTGTAGTGAATCTCCTCTTTCTCCCTGCGAACCAAAGCCAGAAATTAGGAGTATCACTCCAGGCTTCCTGTCTGTCTAGGTCCGGTGACTCTCACTAAAGAGTGCAGGCTGGGGGTTAGCTCGTCTTAGCTCAATGAGAAAACATGCAGGAAGGAGAGATCCCAAATGCCACACAGCCAGCAAAGCCAGTGGTGTCTATAGTATAAGCAGACTTAGGCTGAACTCCGCCATGTCCCCAATGCGTTTCGCCCTGCAGGACAAAACATGTTGGGGGCATGGTATTAACTCAAAAGTCAATGCTACTACCCATACAACACATAGATAGCAGAGCTCCCAGGTGCTCGATCCACAGTCGCTGGCTGAGTAGAGTAATGTATAAAAAAATTATTCACACTCTGGGTGTTGCTCTTAAAAATTTTTCATTTTATTGAATAGCCACAGTGAACAAATGCAGACTAAGTCAGTTGATGCGTTTCAGCCTATAAGGCCTTAGTCATAACCACATTACAGACGTAAAACTTTGAAAAAAATAGTAGCTCTAAAGATAACAGGCTCAACCCATTATTTGTCTTGATTGATCGCAAGCAATTATCCAAAAAAGAGAATCAGCTGCAATACATATAGGGTGATCCATGTGTATGGCACACATTTTCACCCACCTTGTAGTGATAGTATGCACATGTATGTACACACACCCATGTACACACACGTGCATACATTCATACACATATACACATATGCATAAGAAAACACACCATAAAATTAAAAAAACATTAAATAAAAAAGATGAAAATAATAATCCAGGTATGTGAAAAAAGACCCCAGAAGAGAGAAAGGAAAAGAGGAAAGAAAAAAGAGAGGGGAGGCTCTGGGGAGAGGCATTCTTAATGTAAGTGCAAGTTCATATCCCCCCTCAGGTTTAAGCCCTGAGGCGATCTAGTTTTTAATCTAAAAATCCACCATGCTTCTCTCCCCAGTAGCCTTCTCTCCCTATCACCTCCTCTGGGCAAGTGAGACCATTGTTCTATTCCTCTGAAGCGAAATGAGGAGATATCGCCCTGATGACATTCTCTAAAGTGACGTGTTGTATTCAAAATATTTCTAGCATTTGGATTATTTGTGTCACAGTAATGTTCCCCTATACGGGCTCTCAAAGGACATGTGGTACAACCTACATATCTAAGGTTGCATGAAATACAGGTGATCAGGTAAATTACATATTAACTTACTGAGAGAGTTAGCCTGTAGTCTTCCTGTGGAACCACCTAATTCTTTATGTGGCCTAAACTATTATTGATTGATTTGCCATCTAGCAAGGACACTGACTGTCCCTGTGGCATACAGATAGCCATCCATCTGTAAAACTGAAAATATGGCACAATGTTTCTGTCTATGACCCTATTGGGGAAATCTTCCTTAACTTCCAGTCTCTGTTCTACCAGGATAATAAATTAGGAGATATGGTTGTCACAGCGAAAGGAAGGCATGGACAGCAATAAAAACACTGTTGTAAACTCCTTTGTCACTCTGCTAAAAAAAAAGTCATTCTCTTTACAGATAAGTTATGGGTCTACCTTCGCAACTCTCAGCAATAAAATACTGTTTCCATCATTTTTCCGCACGGTACCCAACTTACTTCAGCCAATGGCTCTTGCTGACCTCGCTGGGAAGTTTAGTTGGACTTGGGTTGGCATTTTGGTGGCGGATGATGATATTGGGCATCAGGATGGACAGATTATGGAAACGAGAGTAAAAAGCAATGGAGGCTGTATTGCCTTTCTGGAGAAGATCCATCTCAGTTATTCAGACAAACAGATCAGAAGAGTAGTAGACGTAATTAAAGAAAGCTCTGTCAATGTAATTCTTATGCACTGCCCAGACATCCATATTAAGGCCCTGCTAGAGTCTTTATTTGATGAGGGGGCTACCGGGAAAATTTTCCTTGCTTCAGATTACTTTGGACTTTCGCCTGGAGATTTCTCTAAGAAAACCTGGAAAGTTCTAAATGGGACAATTGGATTGATTCCACGTACTGGTACCATGCAAGGATTTGAGGAATTCCTTCTGAACCTTCACCCAACTGGCAATTCAAGTTACCCATTTATTAGGCCATTCTGGGAAAAAGCTTTCAGCTGCCAATGGACTAATGGAAATAGTGAGATGTCAAATACTCCCGATATAAAGGTAGATGTGACCTGCACCGGAGAAGAAGAACTGGGCAGTAAAGTTGCCCAGTTGTTTGAAATGAATGATCTAAGCTACACTTACCATGCCTACCTGGCTGTGTATGCCTATGTACATGCTCTGCATTCTCTCCTTGGCTGTCCTACTGAGTCAAATGGATTTTTTAATGGGACCTGTGGAAATATTAATGACGCTCAACACTGGAAGGTGAGTTGCTGACTGGCTGGTTCAGATTATAGCACATTAATAATAATTTGGATTCTAAGAAAGCACCGTAAATAAAACAAGAGACACACAACACTAATATAACCCATACAGTGCACAGAAAGTCATAACTGTGGCAGTTGCATGTATAGATTAACAAATGTGGACCTGCAGCAGGCTCTCAAACAGCCAATTTTTGGTCAAAGTTTCTAGAAGACAGCCATCTCAAAAAAGATGATATGCAAGAACGTCTTTCCATAAAGACCATCCAGTTGTAGCTTGTTGAGAATCAGTGAGAAGAGATAGTGTGGATAAAATATTACCCTTTAGTGTAAGCTACCGAGACAGAATTTCTTCACCATAACTGGGTGGTAACCCGAGGAGCCTCAAATTTGTCAAAACATTATTCCATGTGTAGCGCAGACCCCAAGCTGATCCCACTGATTTTTTTCCCAGGTTCTATTCCCTAAAGGATGCAGAAAACCTGATTACTGAACCATTGGGTAATAATGGTTGTGGGTTTTCACCAGAAACTGGTCTTTTCAGGTATAGCTGACAACTCTGTCTAAACAGGGACATTGTGTTATACAATGCTGTACTGTGGAATTCAGTAGTGTGCTACATATCATTTGGTACAATGTCCCAATACATTCACACTGCTTTAAGGTATACCATAAGCCTGTAATTCCAATGTCGCCTTTAGAGCCACATGAAAAGACTTTTTCATGAAATTTGAAATTTGTCTCCCATATCAGTATCAGGCTTTCCATGTCTTTTGTTTGATAATAGCTTGCTTATAAGTCCAACAAAAGATGTGATTGAATAACAAGATCCCCCCGCTCATAAATCAAACCTTGACCTGTTTGATTACTATTAATACCCTTTAAGAATAAAGATATTTATTTTAAGTTGAACTGGTTATTAAATTGCTTTATTTATCAACTTGACCTTTATATATACCTAATTACCTTACTCTATGACCCCATGGCAGCCAGTGGTCTGGCCCTCTCCAGTGCAGGAATGTTGGTGGGCACTTCTATGTCATCATCTACAATGCAGGACCATAGGTGGTCATAGGTATAGCATTACACATGATAACATTGATGGGAGGGGGTCATAGACCAGCAAGAAGAAAGTATTTGGTTAAAGGGTTGTCACAAACAGTGGAGAAAGAGCTTTCAGGGCCATGGATTAAAGTAAATTTTACTTTTAGTTAGATCATGCCCTTAAAAAATGATCAGTAGATCCTTCATCAGCTGGGAAAAGAAGGACACAATTTAAAGAATGTATAAACCTGACATGATATATTCCTGATTAGGGATGAGCCGAACACTCTCCCAGTTCGGTTCGCACCAGAACCTGCAAACGTACCGAAAATTTGCACGAACGTTAGAACCCCATTGACGTCTATGGGACTCGAACGTTCGAAATCAAGAGTGCTCATTTTAAAGGCTAATTTTCATGGTATTGTCCTAAAAAGGATTTGGGGACCCGGGTCCTGCCCCAGGGGACATGTATCAATGCAAAAAAAAACTTTTAAAAACGGCCTTTTTTCGGGAGCAGTGATTTTAATGATGCTTAAAGTAAAAAAAAGAAAAAGTGAAATATTCCTTTAAATATCGTACCTGGGGGGTGTCTATAATATGCCTGTAAAGTGGCACATGTTTCCCGTGCTTAGAACAGTCCCTGCACAAAATGTCATTTTTAAAGGAAAAAAAGTCATTTAAAACTGCTTGCGGCTTTACTGTAATGTCGGGTCCTGGCAATGTGCATGAAAATCAGTGAGACAAACGGCATGGGTACCCCCCAGTCCATTACCAGGTCCTTTGGGTCTTGTATGGATATTAAGAAGAACACCGCACCCAAATTAAAAAAGGAAACAGCAGTATAAGGCTCTGAACAGCAGTATACAGGCAGTGCAAACAAGACAGGGACTGTAGGTTTGTTGTTAAGTAGAATCTGTTTGTAATTTTGAACTGGTACATTTTTAACGTGTTTAGCTCCAGCCAAAAAAATCTATTTTAAGCTTTTTGGAAAACATAGGGAAGGGTTATCACCCCTGTGACATTTGTTTTGCTGTCTGTGCTCCTCTTCAGAAGATTTCACCTCACTTTTTGTCCCAATGACAAATGTTTCTTGAAAATTTGGGTTTTTTTGTGAAACAAGGATTGGTGATAAAGCATCAGTGGAAAGGAGAAATGTTTTTACCATTCTAACTCTAATGCCCCGTACACACGGCCGGACATTGATCGGACATTCCGACAACAAAATCCCAAGATTATTTCCGACGGATGTTAGCTCAAACTTGTCTTGCATACACACGGTCACACAAAGTTGTCGGAAAATCCGATCATTCTGAACGCGGTGACGTAAAACACGTACCTTGGGACTATAAACGGGGCAGTAGCCAATAGCTTTCATCTCTTTATTTATTCTGAGCATGCGTGGCACTTTGTGCTTCGCATTTGTGTACACACGATCGGAAATTCCGACAACGGATTTTGTTGTCGGAAAATTTTATAGTCTACTCCCAAACTTTGTGTGTCGGAAAATCCGATGGAAAATGTGTGATGGAGCCTACACACGGTCGGAATTTCTGACAACAAGGTCCTATCACACATTTTCCGTCGGAAAATCCGACCGTGTGTACGGGGCATAACAGGAGAGAATTTCCCTTCCTAGGGGTAGATTTCATCTCACTTCCTGTTGTCTCCTTCCGTTTGCAAGTAGGAGTCGTTTGCAAGTTGGATGTTTGAAAGTAGGGGCCTGCCCTATATACTCAGCAGAAATTTGGGCCTTAGGTGTTGTTGTGGCCACAACACTGTAAGCCCCCACAGGGCCCTGCTGTGAAATATTAGATCAAGAATTGTAATTACATGCCCCTGTTGAACAGGGGCTGAAAAATTGGGCCTTAGGCACTGGTGCTGGTGCCACAACACTGCAACCCCTCACAGATACTCTAGTTGGAACGCAGGAATGAGCCCTGCTGCAAAGTATTGCATCAAAAATTGTAATTACATGCCCCTGTTAAACAGGGGCTGAAAAATTAGGCCTTAGGCACTCATGCTGGTGCCACAGCACTGCAACCCCTCACAGATACTCTAGTTGGAACGCAGAAACGAGCCCTGCTGCAAAGTATTGCATCAAAATATGTAATTACATGCCCCTGTTAAACAGGGGCTGAAAAATTAGGCCTTAGGCACTCATGCTGGTGCCACAACACTGCAACTCCTCACAGATACTCTAGTTGGAACGCAGGAACGAGCCCTGCTGCAAAGTATTGCTTCAAAAATTGTAATTACACGCCCCTGTTAAACAGGGGCTGAAAAATTGGGCCTTAGGCACTGGTGGCGGCGCCCAGAACCAACAATGTTCCTACAAGCTATCAGCGTGATCATTGAGGAGGAAAAGGATAATTACTCAGGATAGTCACTCAGCATCAGCATAGGCAGTCTTTGAAGGGATCTGAGATTTTTAAAAAAATTATTCGGTTACATCAGCATCAGGTGCTTGGTAGCTGGTGGTGATCCAAGACTGATTCATTTTTATGAAGGTCAGTCGATCGAGCCGAGTCGGTGGACAGGCACACCCTGTGATCAGTTACAAAGCCTCCAGCAGCACTGCATGTGCGTTCCGAAAGAACGCTGGATGCAGGGCAGGCCAGTAGCTCAATTGCATACTGTGCAAGCTCTGGCCAGTGATCCATCCTCAAGACCCAGTAACCCAGAGGATTTTCAGTGGGAAAGGTGTCCAAGTCAGATCTCGCCCCTAGGTATTCCTGCACCATGTAAAACAGATGCTGGCGATGGTTGCTGGAACCGATCATACCTTGGGGCTGAGGACTAAAAAAATGTCTGAACGCATCGGTCAGACGGCCACCTTCTCCACCGCTCCTTCTTTGACTGACCGAAGCCGCAGCAACACGTTGTCCAGAAACAGGAGTTTGTAACCTCCCAGTCTCTGGGAACGCATTGCACAGACCTTTCTGCAAGGCCTCCCGAAGATGTTTCATCCTCTGCTCCCTCTGAGATGGCAAGATAAGGTCCGCAACCTTACCCTTGTAACGTGGATCAAGGAGGGTTGCCAGCCAGTATTGGTCCTTCTCCTTGATACCACGAATACGAGGATCCTTACGCAGGCTTTGCAGGATGAGGGAGGCCATGCAGCGTAGGTTTGCTGAGGCATTCGGTCCGGAGTCCTCTGGGTCACTAAGGACAACATGGTCTGCAGCCACCTCCTCCAAGCCACGTACAAGTTCATGTGTTTCTTGGGACTGATCCCTTAAAGACTGCTGCTGATGCTGAGTGCCAGGCTCCACCTCCATACTGACACAATCCTCCTCCTCCTCCTCGTCCTCTTCCTGTGTGATCGATGGGCACGCAGGAACACTGTCTGGATAAAGGGGGCCTTGAGAGCTAAGGAAGTCCTCCTCTTCCTGCCTCTGTTCTGCCTCTAGTGCCCTGTCCATTATTCCACGCAGCGTGTGCTCCAACAGGTGGACAAGGTGGACAGTGTCACTGATGCATGCACTGTCACTGCTCACCATCCTCGTGGCCTCCTCAAATGGTGACAGGACAGTGCATGCATCCCTGATCATGGCCCACTGGTGTGGGAAAAAAAAACAAGCTCCCCTGACCCTGTCCTGGTGCCATAGTCGCACAGGTATTCATTGATGGCCCTCTGCTGCGTGTGCAGCCACTGCAGCATGGCCAACGTTGAGTTCCACCTGGTGGGTATGTCACAGATTAGGCGGTTCTTGGGCAGGTTAAACTCCTTTTGGAGGTCTGTCAGCCGAGCACTGGCATTATATGACTAGCAAAAATGCACACAGACTTTCCTGGCCTGCCTCAGGACATCCTGTAAGTCCGGGTACCTGCCCAAGAACCGCTGCACCACCAGGTTAAGGACGTGAGCCAAACAGGGCACATGGGTCATTTGTCCCTGTCGGAGGGCAGAGAGGAGGTTGGTGCCATTGTCGCAAACCACCATTACTGCCTTAAGTTGGCATGGAGTCAACCACCTGTGAACCTGCCCCTGCAGAGCTGACAGAACCTCTGCCCCAGTGTGGCTCCTGTCCCCCAAGCACACCAGCTCAAGCACCGCATGGCATCTTTTGGCCTGCATACTTGCATACCCCCTTGAACGGCTACGGAGCACCGCTGGTTCCGAGGACAAAGCACAGGAAGAGGCCATGGAGGAAGAAGAAGAGGAGGGGGTGGAGGAGAGAGGTGTGTCACAATCATTAGTAGTGGCATTTTGGAGGCGTGGTGGCGGAACAACCTCCAACACTACTGCACCTTGTCCTGCATCCTTCCCAGCTGCCAGCAGAGTCACCCAATGGGCAGTGAAACTTAGGTAACGTCCCTGTCCATGCCTGCTGGACCATGAGTCAGCGATAATATGCACCTTACCACTGACCGCCCTGTCCAGCGAGGCATGGACATTGCCTTCCACATGCCGGTAGAGAGCCGGAATCGCCTTCCTTGAGAAAAAGTGGCGTTTGGGTACCTGCCACTGGGAAACGCACATTCTGCAAACTCACAGAAGGGGGCAGAGTCTACCAACTGAAAAGGCAGCAGTGGAAGTGCTAGCAATTTTGCCAAGCTAGCATTCAACCGCTGGGCATGTGGATGGCTGGGAGCGAACTTCTTTCGGTGGTGCAGCAGCTGGGGCAGGGAAATTTGCCTGGTACAATCTGACGTCGGTATACCGAAAGCAGATTGCCCACAACTACTTGGCTGTGACACACCTAATTCTACACCTCCATTCCTCTCAGTGCAGGTTTCAGAGAGGACTGAAGGTATAGTGGGGTTGGAGATCTCAGCTGATGAGGAGCAAGGAGAGGTCCTCTTTGTTCTTTGGTGTGGGTCTTTTAGATACGCTTGCCAACGAACTGCATGGCAGGTCAATATATGTCTGGTCAAGCATGTGGTGCCCAAGCGGGAGATGTTTTGGCCATGTGAGATACGCTTGAGACATATGTTGCAAATAGCAGCGGTGTGATCTGATGAACTCGTCTCCAAAAAGGCCGGCACCAAAGAACTTTTGGAATAACGCTCAGAGACAGCAGCGCCCTACACATGCGGAGCTTTGGGGTGTGATGCAGTCAGTGTGTTGCCCTTAGGCTGGCCCCTGGAGGGCATCCTGTCTCCTCCTCTCTCCTATCAGGCACCCACATTGAGTCAGTGACCTCATCATCCCCCCTTACCACTGGAGCAAACCTGGCAGTATGCTGCAGCAGGGGGAGCATGACTGCCAGATTGCTGTCCTTCTTGGGCACCCCCTCTGTCCGTGCTCACGTTATTGCCTTCATCTAGCTCAGTTTCATCATCAGAGCCTTCTAAATGCTGGGCATCCTCCTGGAGCATGTACCTAACACTGTGGTCAAACAGTTCGAGGGACTCCTCAAGAGGACATGGTGGGGGTAAGGAAGGAGTCACTGATGCCATTGAGCCGAGGGAAGAGGCTGCTGCTTTGCCAGACAAAGTATCCTGAGCATGGGTGAGAGAGGATGAGGAGGATGAGGACGGCTTGGTCATCCACTCGACCAAGTTTTCCGAATGTTGCGGCTCAACACGGCCAGCTGCCGAAAAAAAGGCCAAACGTGTCCCACGGCTACGTGCTGATGATGCACCATCTCCACGACCAGCACTGTTGCCTCTAGATACAGAGCCTGCTTGTCCTCTTTTATTGGCTTGTGACTGTCTGCCTGTCCTTGTTGGCCTTCCAGATATACTAATGGCCTGTAGCTGCTCTAAGCTGGGATATATATATATAAATATATATATATATATATATATATATATATATATACTGATACTGCAGCTAGCAAAATCAACTGCCTGCCTGTAGTATGAGAACACCACCAACCTTCTACAGGTAGCTTTAGCTCAACACTGTGCAGAGCTCGCAAAAAACTAACTTGTAGCTTATTTAGCTGCCTGCGGTAGTGATAGGATCAGGAAAACACCACCAACCTTCTACAGGTAGCTTTAGGTGAACACTGTGCAGAGCTCGCCAAAAAATAACTTGTAGCTTATTTAGCTGCCTGCGGTAGTGATAGGATCAGGAAAACACCACCAACCTTCTGCAGGTAGCTTTAGCTGAACACTGTGCAGAGCTCGCAAAAAACGAACTTGTAGCTTATTTAGCTGCCTGCGGTAGTGAAAGGATCAGAAAAACACCACCAACCTTCTACAGGTAGCTTTAGCTGAACACTGTGCAGAGCTCGCAAAAAACGAACTTGTAGCTTATTTAGCTGCCTGCGGTAGTGAAAGGATCAGAAAAACACCACCAACCTTCTACAGGTAGCTTTAGCTGAACACTGTGCAGAGCTCGCAAAAAACGAACTTGTAGCTTATTTAGCTGCCTGCGGTAGTGATAGGATCAGGAAAACACCACCAATCTTCTACAGGTAGCTTTAGCTGAACACTGTGCAGAGCTCGCCAAAAAATAACTTGTAGCTTATTTAGCTGCCTGCGGTAGTGATAGGATCAGGAAAACACCACCAACCTTCTACAGGTAGCCAGGGGCGGGCTGGGCCGGGGGGGCAGAGTGGCAATTTCCCCCCGGGCCGCTCTGATTCCCTGTAAAAGGGCCGCTGTGCAGCCAGCTCAGTACTGCGCATGTGCAGTTCCCGGACCCAGCCGAGTGCTATTGCTCGGGCAGCAGGGGGGCGGGGTTAACGGGCTGGATGCTGATTTTAGCGGCCGTATTGTTGTGAAAGAGCAGTGATCCCTCCATCCCATGCTGCAGCTGTGTTCCGTCCTGCTGAGCACACAGTACAGCCCTCCTCTAGTCTACACCAATGGGAGAAGGATCAGCTCTGCCTCTTCCCGCCCCTCTCTCCCTGTGCCCGCCCACACTCGATGCAGCCCGTGTGCTGTGTGAAGGGGTTATGCGGACGGGAAGCTTTAAAGTCGGCAGCCACAATGTCCCATCCTAAACATGAAGACACTGAGTGAGGCACCGAGCCTTCTGCTGGGACTGTGCATTGTGCAAGTGAGTGAGATGTGACCAGACTCTCCCCTCCTCCCTCTCTTCCTCCCTACTCCATCTCTCCCTCAGCCTTATCATTTAACCTCTTGCCTGCGAGGCACTTTCACCCCCTTCCTGCCCAGGACAATTTACAGCTTTCAGTGTTCTCACATTAAGCCCAGGTTCACCTTGGAGCGATTTGGCATGCAATTTGACATGTTAAATCGCATGCCAAATTGGTGGCAATTGCCGAGGATTGCACCATCTGAATCGGTACAGCGCCGCATCGATTACACTTGCGGTGTCACACCGATTCCCAAAAGTAGTTTCTGTACTACTTTTGGCAAGTTTGGGGTGCAATTTCAATAGACATTTGTACAGGAACCCGCACAGATGTCTCTGATATTGCACCCCAAAGTCGGGACTGACATGGGAGTATGAAATCTTTCAGCTGAACTCGCTCGATTTCATCCCTGATGTCAGTGTGAACCTCGGCTCTGAATGACAATTGTGCAGTCAAGCAACACTACATATTACATCCTTTTTTTTCACACAAATGGAGTTTTTGTTTTGGTGGTATTAAATCACAACTGTGTTTTTTTATTTTTTGCTAAAATATGAAAAAGACCAAATTTTTTTTGTAAATACAGCACCTTGAAAAAGTATTCATACCCCTTGACATTTTCCACATTTTGTCATGTTACAACCAAAAACGTAAATGTATTTTATTGGGATTTTATGTGATAGACCAACACAAAGTGGCACATAATTGTTACATAGTAGGTGAGGTTGAAAAAAGACACAAGTCCATCAAGTCCAACCTATGTGTGTGATTATTGTGAAGTGGAAGGAAAATGATAAATGGTTTTCAATATTTTTTTTTTCAAATAAATATCTAAAAAGTGTGTGTGTGTGTGTGGGGAGATTTTTATTCAGTCCCCCTTTACTCTGATACCCCTAACTAAAATCTAGTGGAACCAATTTCCTTCAGATGTCACCTAATTAGTAAATAGAGTCCACCTGTGTGTAATTTATCCCCAGTATAAATACAGCTGTTCTATGAAGCCCTCAGAGGTTTGTTAGAGAACCTTAGTGAACAAACAGCATAATGAAGGCCAAGGAACACACCAGACAGGTCAGGGATAAAGGTCAGGGATAAAGTTGTGGAGAAGTATAAAGCAGGGTTAGGGTATAAAACAATATCCCAAGCTTTGAACATCTCACGGAGCTCTGTTCAATCCATCATCCGAAAATGGAAAGATTATAGCCTTGTACACACGATTGGATATTCCGACAACAATTGTCCGAAGGATGTGTTTTGTCGGACAATCCGACTGTCTGTATGCTCCATCGGACAATTGTTGTCAGAATTTCCGACAACAAATGTTGGCTGTGCATGCTCTCAAATTGTCCGACAACATATGTGTTCCATCGGATTATCTGATCATGTGTACACAAATCCGTCAGACTAAAATCCAAAGTACAAACACGCATGCTCCGAACCGATGCTAAACATCAGACAACAATAGCAGAAATTGCCCAAAGGATGGCGCTAAAGAGCTGAAAGACCATGTGGTTTCGTGAATGTTGGCTGAAAATGTTCTGCCGTGTGTATGCAGAACAAGTTCATGGACAATGCCCTTCGAGCAAAAATCCACAGATTTGTCCGATGGAAGTCTGATTGTGTGTATGAGGCTTTAGAGCCTGCAAAAGACTTCAGACTGGGGCGAATGTTCACCTTCCAGCAAGACAACGACCCTAAACATACAGCCAGAGCTACAATGGAATGGTTTAGATCAAAGCATATTCATGTGTTAGAATGGCCCAGTCACAGTCCAGACCTAAATCCAATTGAGAATCTGTGGCAAGACTTGAAAATTGCTGTTCACAGACGCTCTCCATCCAATCTGACAGAACTTGAGATATTTTGTAAAGAAGAATGGGCAAAAATGTCCCTCACTAGATGTACAAAGCTGGTAGAGACATCCCCAAAAAGACTTGCAGCTGTGATTGCATAGAAAGGAGGTTCTACAAAGTATTGGCTCCGGGGGGCGCAATACAAATGCCCTCCCCCCACACTTTTCACATATTTATTTGTAAAAAAAATTGAAAATCATTTATCATTTTCCTTCCACTTCACAATTTTGTGCCACTTTGTGTTGGTCTATCACATAGGATCCCAATAAAATAAATTTACATTTTTGGCTGTAACATGACAAAATGTGGAAAATTTCAAAGGGTATGAATACTTTTTCAAGGCACTGTAAGTCATTTTTCTCATTTACTGAAGTTCACTGATAGGGGGCACTGATAGGTGGTGGCACTGATAGGCGGAACTTATGGGCGGTACTGTTGGGCACTGATGGGTGGCATTGATGGGTATTAATGGGTGGCACTGATGGGCACTGAAAGGCAGCACTGATTGGTGTCACTGATGGGCACAGACTGGCGTCACTTGCTGGGCACTGCTAGGGCTGTAATCAGTGCCCTAACTATCTGTACAGTCTCCCCTGCGAGGAGATGCCGCTGATCGGCTCTCCTCAAATGCTGTCATTTACATGTGATTGGCTGTTATTGGACACAGCAAGTCACATGAGTAAAGAGCCGCGTAGTCTGCTCTTTACCAAGATCGGGGTCATGCTGTCATTGCTGTGTCATATTTGTCTTGCTTCATAACATCAATTTATGTTATAAAAGCTGGTGGGCATGGATGTTGGGCTGATTCGGTGGTACAATGGGCCACTCGACTGGACTTGCCCCCCAGGCTTAAGGCTGCCAGCCCTCCCCTGCTGGTAGCTTTAGGTGAACACTGTGCAGAGCTCACAAAAAACTAACTTGTAGCTTATTTAGCTGCCTGCGGTAGTGATAGGATCAGGAAAACACCACCAACCTTCTACAGGTAGCTTTAGCTGAACACTGTGCAGAGCTCGCAAAAAACTAACTTGTAGCTTATTTAGCTGCCTGCGGTAGTGATAGGATCAGGAAAATACCACCAACCTTCTACAGGTAGCTTTAGCTGAACACTGTGCAGAGCTTGCAAAAAACTAACTTGTAGCTTATTTAGCTGCCTGCGGTAGTGATAGCATCAGGAAAACACCACCAATCTTCTACAGGTAGCTTTAGCTGAACACTGCGCAGAGCTCGCACTACACTAACTTGTAGTTTTAGCTGAACACTGTGAAGAGGACGCACTACACTAACTTGTAGTTTTAGCTGAACACTGTGCAGAGGTCACACCAAACAAACTTGTAGCTTTAACTGAACACTGTGGGGAGGACGCACTACACTAACTATAAATAGTCTAGCTGCCTGTCTGTGGTACTAATAGGATCAAAAGAACACCAGCAATTTTCTTCAGGTAGCTGTATATACTGTAACAAGACAGGCCTGCCTGTCAGCAGGAAGATAACAGGAACGGATCTAGCTAAACTGAATACAGTGTATATATATATATTGTGACGGCAGGCAGGTAAAAACACCTGGTTGCATCCAGGATGGAAAATATGTATGCCCTAGATTCAGGCTTTATGCTGACTTATACCACTAGGGGGAGTGCTGGGAGTCCTGCAGGGGAAGAGTTAATGAGCCCAGCTGAAGTAAGTGGGCTCATTAAGACCTATAGAAAACACCCCAGCATGCTTAGGGAGATGCTCCATCCTGGAACCAGTTCTGTGATTGTGTAGACTGGGGAGTGTGGTATCTGAGCTTTGCGGTGAGTTAACGCCTGTGTGGCAAAACTTCTCAAAGAGAGATAGGGACTGGGGCAGCACAAGGCTGCACCCAGTTGTTAGTTAGGGAAATCTACGTGTGTAGTAAGCGGTCAAGCTGACCAGGATTTCTTTTCATGTTTCTTTTTTTGTTTTTCTGTTATTTTCAATGCATCTAGTCTAAATAAACCGCACCTTTGTTTTTGTTTCACCTACAACGCTGTCTGCTGTGCCTGATTTTGTGTGGTGAACCCATCCAGGGGGTCACACACACCCGCTGCCAAGCTAACCCCCTCACAGTTGGTGGAGAAGCAGGGGCAAAATATTTTTTTTTTTTAAGGCCAGCATGGAGGAGATACTGAGACAGCTGGCTCTAGCAAATGCAAATCAGCAGCAGACAAATGCGGGTTTGCAAAAGAGTCTTGCAGCTCAACAACAGAGCCTTGCGGCTCAGCAGCAAGCTCACCAGCAGAGTCTGGAAGCTCAGCAGAAAGCTCACCTGCAGAGTCTGGAAGCTCAGCAACAAGCCCAGCAGCAGTCTGAGGCCCGCTTCATAGAGCTGTTACAAAAGCAAGAGCAGAGACTTCAACAACAAATCGAGACATTAATGCAGCAACGGCCGCAGACCAGTGAGACAAGTGGTTCCACTAATACTGCATCCTTTGGTGTGAGCCGTTTACTGACAAAAATGACTGGAGAGGATGATCCGGAGGTGTTTTTGACCACATTTGAAAGGACTGCTGAAAGTGAAAAGTGGCCTAAGGAGCAGTGGGCTGGACTTGTGGCCCCTCTGTTAACGGGGGAATCGCAGAAAGCCTATTATGACCTAGAGCCGGACCAAGCAAAAGACTATGTGGTGCTAAAAACAGAAATATTGGCACGGCTGGGTGTCACCCTGGCCGTCCGGGCTCAGCGTGTTCATAACTGGACTTTCCGGCTTGGAAAACCCCCCAGGTCTCAAATGTATGATCTCATTCACCTGAGCAGGAGGTGGCTGCAGCCAGAGACTTTGACCACACCAAACATTGTGGAACGTGTTGTTATGGATCGTTTCCTGAGAGCTCTTCCTACTGCCATCCAAAAGTGGGTAAGCCATGGAGACCCAGAAACTGCAGATAAGCTTGTGGATCTGGTTGAGAGGTACTTGGCTACAGAGAACCTGACCACCTCTTCCAGGGACTCACGGACTTTCCACCCTAAGACCGGACCATCCCCAGTGGCGGGTAAGATGACTCCAAGGGGTGAGGGTGGAGAGAGTGAGAGGGTGGGGGTTCAACGTAATGTCTGGCGGGAGCAGCCCGGGAAGCCCAGGCCGCAAGAAGCAGCGAAAAAGATTATTTGCTACCGCTGCCGGCAAGAGGGACATATTTCAGCCAATTGCCCAGTTGTGGATGAACCTATGCAATGTGACTTTATAAGGGACAGACGTCAGTCGCTGTTTGCGACAGTCGCATGCACTGCCAGTCGGGGACCTGAGAAACATTTATGTAAAATGTGTATTAATGGTAGAAATGTTGATGTGTTGCTGGATTCAGGTAGCCTGGTGACATTGATAAAGGCTGAATTGGTTACTACAGTGGTCTCTGGGAATAACAAGGTGGCTGTTATTTGTGTGCATGGGGACACCCGAGAGTATCCTGTAACTTCAGTGTTTTTTGAGACCCACAAAGGTAACCTCTCTCATCAGGTGGGGTTAGTGTCTCACTTACCACATGATGCCATTGTGGGAAGGGATTTTCCAATGTTCTGGGAACTCTGGGATTGTCCTGAGCCCCCCACTGGTGCCCCTATAGACCAGAAAGATGATGACCAGAATTCCTCTGAGAGTGGTGAGGACTCTCCTGAATTTCCCTTGTCAGTATTGGCAGGGGAAACGCGAGAAAATGGGGAGGAGCCAACATCCTCAGATGAAAACATGCCGTCTGTGGAATTTTCGGATCTTGAGGTTCACAGGGAAAATTTTGCCACAGAACAGTTAAAAGACCCCACCCTAATAAAGGCACGGGAAAATGTGGTGAAAATAGATGGCGAGTTGGTGAACCCAGAAAAAACTTGCACTTACCCGTACTTCACTGTGGAAAGGGACCTACTGTATCGAGTGGCTCAAAGGGCAGAAGAAACCGTTGAGCAACTTGTGGTGCCCAAACCTTACAGGAAGTTGGTGTTGGAATTGGCCCATGGGCACATTCTTGGAGGTCATCTAGGGACAGAGAAAACCAGAGAGAGAGTATTGCAGAGATTCTATTGGCCTGGGGTCATGAAGGAAACAGAAAATTATTGTTCCTCCTGCCCTGTGTGTCAGAAGTCGGCACCTATGCCACATTTCCGTAACCCGCTGGTACCTCTTCCTATCATTGAGGTCCCCTTTGAGAGGATCGCAATGGATTTGGTAGGTCCGATAATGAAGTCCGCTAGGGGGCATCAGTACATTTTGGTTATAATGGACTATGCCACCCGTTATCCGGAGGCAATTCCTCTTCGAAATACCTCGGCCAAAACCATAGCCAAAGAACTATCTCTTGTTTTTAGCCGTGTGGGTATTTGTAAGGAACTGCTTACGGACCAAGGTACACCTTTTATGTCCCGGGTTATGAAAGAACTATGCAAGTTGTTCAAAGTGACACAATTACGTACGTCTGTGTATCACCCCCAAACAGATGGGTTGGTTGAAAGATTCAACAAAACCCTAAAACAAATGTTAAAGAAGGTGGTGGATAGAGATGGAAAGAATTGGGACTGTCTAATACCCTACTTGATGTTTGCCATTAGGGAGGTACCCCAATCCTCTACGGGTTTCTCACCCTTCGAGTTACTCTATGGGAGACACCCAAGAGGACTGCTGGATATCGCCAAGGAAACTTGGGAAAATGAGAGTTCTCCCCACAGGAGTGTGATTGAGCATGTCGCCCTGATGCAAGATAGAATTGCACAGGTAATGCCAATCGTAAAGGAACATTTGGCCCAAGCGCAGTTAGCACAGCAGAGAGTGTACAACCGTGGGGCCAAGACCCGTACTTTTTCCCCAGGGGATAAGGTATTGGTGCTAGTCCCTACGGTTGAAAGCAAATTCATGGCCAAATGGCAAGGTCCATACGAAGTTCTTGAAAAAGTGAGTGAGGTGAACTATAGGGTCAGACAGCCAGGAAGGCGAAAGCTGGAACAGGTATATCACGTCAATCTGCTGAAAGCCTGGAGGGATAGGGAATCCCTAGTCGCAGAGACTTTGTCACCGGTCCAGTCTGATTGCTTTGTTCCTGAGGTTGGAATCGCAGTCACCTTATCGAAACCCCAAAAACAGGAGGTTAAAGAGTTTGTACTTCGCAACAAAGAGATTTTCTCTGAGCTGCCGGGAGAAACCTCTGGCGTAGAGCATGATATTATTACCCCGCCAGGAGAAAGGGTAAAACTAAAACCTTATAGAATACCAGAGGCCCGACGGGAGGCAATACGTGGGGAGGTTCAAAGGATGCTAGAATTAGGTGTGATAGAGGAGTCCCAGAGTGACTGGTCCAGTCCTATTGTACTAGTGCCCAAACCTGATGGGAGCTGGCGGTTTTGTAACGATTTTCGACAATTGAATAAAGTTACAAAATTTGACACCTACCCCATGCCGCGTATAGATGAGTTGATCGACCGGCTGGGAACAGCCCGATACATGACAACTCTCGATCTCACCAAAGGGTATTGGCAAATTCCCCTGGCCGAGTCGGCCAAGGAGAAAACTGCGTTTGTAACCCCAGATGGGGCGTTCCAATACAAGAGAATGCCGTTTGGGTTACAGAATGCACCTGCAACATTCCAGCGGAAAATGGACAAGATTCTGAGGCCCCATCAGAAGTATGCTGCAGCTTACCTGGATGATGTGATTATCCATAGCACAGATTGGGTCTCACATCTGCCAAAAGTGCAAGCAGTCTTAGACTCCATCCGGGAAGCTGGGTTTACGGCCAATCCAAAGAAATGTACCATTGGACAGGAGGAGGCCAAATATCTGGGGTACACTATTGGGAGGGGAGTGATAAAGCCTCAAGTCAATAAAGTCGAGGCCATACAGAGTTGGCCACGTCCCAACAGCAAGAAACAGGTACGAGCCTTTCTGGGAATCGCTGGCTATTATCGACGATTCATCCCCCATTTTGCTTCTCAGGCTGTGCCCCTCACCAACCTGACAAAAGGGAAAGAGTCTGTCATGGTCAAATGGTCCCCAGAGGCTGAAGCAGCATTCCAGTCATTAAAAACCGCCTTATGTAGCCAGCCAGTGTTGTACTCACCAGACTTCTCTAAGGACTTTGTTGTACAAACTGATGCATCAGACGTTGGGTTGGGAGCAGTGTTGTCCCAGGTCTGGAACGGGGAAGAGCACCCAGTCATTTACCTCAGCAGGAAATTGAAGTCCCATGAGGTAAATTACGCCACAATTGAGAAGGAGTGTTTAGCTGTGAAGTGGGCTCTAGATTCCCTTCGGTACTATCTATTAGGTAGGCACTTTGACCTGGTAACTGATCACGCTCCTTTAAAGTGGATGGCTCAAAACAAGGAGACCAATAGAAGGATAAATAGGTGGTTCCTGGCCCTACAGGAATTCAACTTTACAATAAAGCATCGCCCTGGCGTTAAAATGGGGAATGTGGATGCTTTGTCTCGAGTACATGCGTGCCTGACTGCGTGTGTTCCAACCCCAAGGTTGAAACAAGAGGGGGGGGTATGTGACGGCAGGCAGGTAAAAACACCTGGTTGCATCCAGGATGGAAAATATGTATGCCCTAGATTCAGGCTTTATGCTGACTTATACCACTAGGGGGAGTGCTGGGAGTCCTGCAGGGGAAGAGTTAATGAGCCCAGCTGAAGTAAGTGGGCTCATTAAGACCTATAGAAAACACCCCAGCATGCTTAGGGAGATGCTCCATCCTGGAACCAGTTCTGTGATTGTGTAGACTGGGGAGTGTGGTATCTGAGCTTTGCGGTGAGTTAACGCCTGTGTGGCAAAACTTCTCAAAGAGAGATAGGGACTGGGGCAGCACAAGGCTGCACCCAGTTGTTAGTTAGGGAAATCTACGTGTGTAGTAAGCGGTCAAGCTGACCAGGATTTCTTTTCATGTTTCTTTTTTTGTTTTTCTGTTATTTTCAATGCATCTAGTCTAAATAAACCGCACCTTTGTTTTTGTTTCACCTACAACGCTGTCTGCTGTGCCTGATTTTGTGTGGTGAACCCATCCAGGGGGTCACACACACCCGCTGCCAAGCTAACCCCCTCACAATATATATATATATATATATATATATAACACCTGGGATGTATATATATATATATATATACACACAATACACTGTAAGTGCAGCTAACTCACTGACTGTCCTGCCTAATCTATCTAACTTAAATCAAATGACACTGTCTCTCTGTCTAACTATTTCAATGCCGGAACACACCCTACACAGGGCCATCGTGCAGGCGGCCTTATATAGTGTGGGGCGTGTACTAAATCCCCTGAGCCATAATTGGCCAAAGCCTCCTTGGCTTTGGCCAATTACGGCTCTCTGTTCAGACAGCGCTGTGATTGGCCAAGCATGCGGGTCATAGTGCATGCTTGGCCAATCATCAGCCAGCAATGCACTGCGATGCCGTTCGCGCCAAATTCGTGTGGCGCGTCACGGCCCATATCGTTCGCAATTTGGCAAACGGGCGAACAGACGATGTTCGAGTCGAACATGGGTTCGACTCGAACACGAAGCTCATCCCTATTCCTGATATGTGCCTTCTTTACCATGTACTGTACTTGTATGAAAAAGTATTCTGTTCTCTTTGTATTGCTTCCTTTGTCTGAAATCCCTGGTGTTCCTACCAGTCCATCTGCTTCCCTATTAAAAACTGTTCACACTAGGCATGAAAGCAGAGGGTGGTCAGTTCTCTAGCTGTACTGAGAACTCTGCTCTCCCCCAATGATTATACTTATCCTGACATGCCCCGCACAGCCATTCACTGGGAAGACCAGCTGTGAATTATTAGTATTACTTGTTTATTAGTATTTTTAATGTTTTTCTTTTTATATCTATACACAAATGTCTTGCCTTTAATTTATACAGTGGAACCTCGAATTACGAGCATAATCCGTTTCAGGAGTATGCTTGTAATCCAAAGTACTCGCAAATCAAAGCGAATTTTCTCATTGAAGTCAATGGAAACGAAAATAATTCGTTCTGCACTGACTTCAATGGGATGCAATACCGCATGCGGCCAGAGGCGGGGGGGGGTGCCGGAGAGCCTCGGAAACAGACGAAAAGGCCCGAGGACACTTCAGCTGACCTCGGCAAACCTTGAAAAAACTTCCTACCCTAAGCCCTTCCTACCCGAGATTTGCCGAGGTCAGCCGTGCTGTCCTCGGGCCTTTCCGTGCATTTCCGAATGACGGCTGCAAACGGCGACTTTCGGCTCTGCTAGGCTCCGGCGCCCACCCATCCCGGGCTAAAAGCGGTACTGCACACCGCTTTGGCCTGAATCATGCTCGTTTTGCGAGACAACACTCGCAAACCGAGTTACAATTTTTAAAAATACAGTGCTTGTATTGCAAAACGCTCGTTAACCGAGGTGCCACTGTATTTGAAACTGAATAGGTTGTTTACAAGGTGAGGGTTTACATATACATTGAGATTTTTTTTTTTAACTGGCCAGAGTTGGGCTTTCAATGTGGCTACGAATAAACTTCCAAGATATTTTTGGTATTCAAAAAATAACACAGGTGTTCCGTTACCTCAAGAAAACCAGTTTCCATGCAAAGTCTGGGGAGATGATGAATTTTAATGCCAAGGGGGACCTTCCTGCTTCCTCTGACATCTTGAATATGCAGATCCTCAATGACAGCTTCAACCTGGTGAAAGTAGGGATGATTGACCCCGAAGCCAAACTGGGTGAGAAGATTAGTGTGAACTTCAGTGCTATACTATGGAATGATGACTTTTTACAGGTAATTGATTCTGACATTGTACCACTGTTTCTGTCATTTTGTTAGATTATGGTGGTTTTGAGTGAGGCCTTGGCGTTTGCAAGAGCTGTTGAAACTTTCATGGCTAAAGGGGTCTGAGCCTGCATCTGCATTGTGAGTAAATGGGCACCCGGCTACACCCGGCAATCTAGGGAAGTCTCTTTTCTGTTCCAGCTTGACTATGCCCTTGTGCACAAAACAAGCTCCATAAAGTCATGGATTGACCAGTTTGGTGTGGAGGAACTTTTACTGAAGATCCCAAAACAAAAACAGCATAGTCAACACTCATGTGTTTTAACAGTTCGTGGCATAATCCTAGAGATGATGGTTGAGAAGTGGCTTTACATTAGTAATGGGCGAGCTGTCCATGAGGTTTCTATTGACCAAAGGTAACCATAAACAGGTGACAGGTTCCTGACCCTTCTGGCTAGATTGGGTATCATTCCCGTATTTTTTGGGCAGTGCACGATAGCCCCAAATGAGGAATCTCAGGAAACAAAACAATCTAGTAGAAACCTTTGCTCGACTACTGTTGTTTTCCTTGCCACTAATACACTTCTATTCTCTGTTGCCCTCACTCATGTGACTAAGCTGCTTCTGTTTTGGGGAGACACTGGCTTAAAGGGGTTATAACAAGGTTATAGGTGTTTTAACAAATGGAAAAAGAATGTATATCTTATGAAAGGCTAGCTCCATTTTTCTGCTTCCTTCATGTTCTGTCATGATGATTTTTTCTCCTTGGCAGTTGCCGATCTCTGTCTGCAGTAACAGCTGTCAGCCTGGGTACAGGAAAGCCTCTCTGCAAGGAAGACCCATCTGCTGCTACGACTGCATCCCCTGCTCTGAAGGAGAGATGACCAATCACACAGGTATCCAATAGTAAAGCTGCTGATCCTTTGAAATTGGTGTTGGCGGGTTAACTGGTTTTAGTATCTCATCTGAACATTGTTTCAGACCTGTCCATCTGGGAGAAAGTTCTGGGAAGGACTGAAAGGAATATGGGGTTTGTTTACAAAGCGTAATATAGTAGTTGCTAGATAATAATCAATACGGGATGATTTGCTTCCCTAGGTAAAGAAAAGCAGTGCCACATCCAAAAATACACATATATATAGAAAAAGGAGGTTCCCCTAAGTGGACTTTAACGGCACTTGCTAAAGAATATTAAATAGTAAATATGTGTAACAAAGTATGAAGAATAAAAGGATTGTTTATTTGAAAATGACATAGATTAAAAACAATGTATACGATAATTTCAACGGAACATATTACACAATCAATAAGTTTAGCATTGTTACCAAACGGTAAAGTTTTATACGAGGGCTCTTTTTCACACCCAACGCGTTTCGGAATAAACAGTGTTTTTGTCCTTCTTCAGGGGTGTAGTAGAAAAGAGAGATTCATCCCCGTCTCCCCTGGATGCGTACAGGCCAGAGCGATATACTGAGGCAAAAAAGGAGGGAACCCCTGTTTAGAGCAAGTGTAGAATATGCCAGCCACGCATCCCAGCATCCAGCGTGTACAGGGGTTCAGTGTACAGGGGTTCCCTCCTTTTTTGCCTCAGTATATCGCTCTGGCCTGTACGCATCCGGGGGAGACGGGGATGAATCTCTCTTTTCTACTACACCCCTGAAGAAGGACAAAAACTCTCTTTATTCCGAAATGCGTTGGGTGTGAAAAAGAGCCCTTGTATAATACTTTACCGTTTGGTAACAATACTAAACTTATTTATTGTGTAATATGTTCCGTTGAATTTATGGTATACATTGTTTTTAATCTATGTCATTTTCAAATAAACAATCCTTTTATTCTTCATACTTTGTTACACATATTTACTATTTAATATTCTTTAGCAAGTGCCGTTAAAGTCCACTTAGGGGAACCTCCTTTTTCTATATATATTGCTAGATAATAATAGGGCAACACAGTGGCTAAGTGGTTAGCACTTCCGCATAGCAGCACTGGGGTCGCTGGCTCGAATCCCAACCACGACGCTACCTGCCTGGAGTTGGCATGTTCTCCTTGTGCCTACATGGGTTTCTTCCCATACTCCAAAGACATGCTGATAGATTAATTGGCTCCTGTCTAAATTGGCCCGAGTTAGGGACCTTAGATTGAAAGCTCCTTGAGGACAGAGACTGATATGAATGTACAATAAATATATATATATGTAAAGTGCTGCATAAATTGACGGTGCTATATAAATATCCTGTAATAATAATAGTTTGTTACATAGTTAATCTGGTTGAAAAAGGACACAGGTCCAGCCAGTTCAACTCTCCAAAAATATGCATACACAGATAAAAAACCTCCATACACAGTGTCATATACTCACAGTTGATCCAGAGGAAGACAAAAAAAATCAATAAAGCATGGTCCAATTTGCCCCAGCGGCAGAAAAAAAAGAAAAAAAATCCTTCCTTATTCTCCCAGAGGTAATCGGCTATTCCTCGGATCAACTTTACCCATAAACATTACTATAGAAAATACAGGCCAGCAACTCGACAGCTTCTCCATAGAAAATATTTATTTAAGCATTACAGCAATAACATCATCCAAAAACGCTAACACGTTTCAGCCTTAGGCCTTCAACAAAAGCATTTGCTGCAGTCACTGGAGACTTAGGATGCAGTGGTGTCCCTAGGGGCACAGGATGCGCTCAGCTCACCGGACACACAAGGTCCACAGAGATCACTGGAGATTCAGGATGCAAAGGGAGCATGGGAGTGCACAGGGGACACAATGTCTGTAGCACATGAGCATTGGAGACACAGGAGAGTATAGAGGAGCAAGGAATGCTAATGACACTGAGGGTGGGCAAGGGTGCAGCAAGGCTGAAGACATTGGGATGACAGGATTGTTGAGAATGCTTGGATCCATAGGGGGTTTGGCAGATAACAGTAAAATGTTGCTCGAATGTCAATCAATGTACTTTTCAGCCCTGGAAGGAAGTGGCCAGGATCTGATTAGTTGGGACACCAGCGAGATCCAGAATCCAGTGGATGTGCACTGGAGCATAGACCTGGTGTTGAAGAAGGTGAGTGTGACTGTATCTATACCATGACCAAGAAAAACACCCTTTTCTATTCATGAATGTGTACCTTTTGGATTACCGTATTTATCGGCGTATAACACACACCGGCGTATAACACGCACCGGCGTATAACACGCACCCCAAGTTTAGGAGGTAATTTTAAGGAAAAAAAAACTTTTAGGAGGGAAGTTGAAGGGAAAAAAACTTAATTAATTATTATTATTATTATTATTATTATTATTAATAATTACATTTTTAAATAACATTTAAATGCCCATCATTGCAGCCTTCTCAGTGCAGCCTTGCCCCAGTGCAGCCATGTCAGTGCAGCCTTGTCAGTGCAGCCTTGTCAGTGCAGCCTTCCCCAGTGTCCATTGCAGCCTTATCCCAGTGCAGCCTTGCCCCAGTGCAGCCTTGCAGCTCGCAGTTTGAAAATGGTGCCGCTCCCCTGCAATCCTGTGATCACCTGCGATCCTGTGATCCCCTGCAATCCTGAGCTTCAAAATCGCTGACCGCGATTTGAAAATGGCGCCACCAGCGCCGAAATACACAGAGCCTCGGCTCTTCTCGGCGGCTCTCGTTCACTTTCGGCTCCACTCGTAGTCCCGCCCGGGATGGGCGTGACTGTGAGCAGAGCTATCCGAACCTAGCTGAGTACACTCGGCTAGGTTCGGGCGGCGCTCGAGTGAAGCCGAAAGTGGCCGAGAAGAGCCGAGGACCGGATCTGTGTATTTCGGCGCCATTTTCAAATCGCGGTCGGCGATTTTGAAGATCTGTCAGCTCAGGATCGCAGGGGATTGGCGTATAACACGCACCTGCGATTTTCCCCTGATTTTAGGGGGAAAAAAGTGTGTGTTATACGCCGATAAATACGGTAACTGGAACACAGTTCTCAATAGCTGACCTCACAAATACTATTTTTGCTGATTGGGCACAAATTCCCACAGATACACTCCAAAATCTTGTACAAAACCTTCCCAGATACCTAAATATACAGTAATTTTGTAACTATTATACTACTAAAACAGGTGTCATATGGCATTAACACACACTGATAAGGTAAGATTATTATTTCTAGTACAGGGGGTTCCCGGGTTACGAACAAGATAGGGATTGTAGGTTTGTTCTTAAGTCAAATTTGTTTGTAAGTCAGAACAGTACCTTTTTTAAGTGCAAATCCAGTCTCAGAGACAGGAAGTGAGATTAAATCCATCTAATGAGGATACAGACAACAGTAAAAACTTCAGTGGCTCTATAAATAAATAAATACAACGTTGACAGGTGTTTGGTTTAACATATTATTTATGTTTACCTGTGCATGTAGATGCAGATGCATACATGTAAATTCTTAAACATTTTCAAACACTGTACAGTACTGTACAGAACAGTACAACCTTAAACAATTATGGTAGAGGATGATGGGCTTGTTGAAGAGGATGGGACTGTTATTATAGAATCTGATTCAGCTGTTGGACTCTTGAAGTAGGCATCAAGGGATGTTTGCACAGCGCTTTTCTTTTTCTCATCAAAAATAGCCCTGTAGCATCTCAGGCCGTCAGTAACTGTACAATAAACTCTGGTAAACCTCTCTGTATCAGGATCTTGCTCCTCTAACTTTGCCATTCCTGCTTCAACTAGATGAAAAGCATCAGCTAACCGTTTTGTAGAAAACTTTTTCAATGTTGGAGTTTCTAGGTCCTGGCTTTCTTCACTAAATGCTGTCATCTTCTGCTCTAGTTCCATAAGCTCTTCATTGCTTAGTTCTTGCCCATGGGAGTCCAGTAACTCGATGATATCATTTTCACTGATGTCCAACTGCAGTTGATTACCAATGGTAACCACAGCTTGCCTGGTTGCGGAGATTTCTTCATCTGTAAACCCCAGAAATTCTTCTGTGAATTGGGGGCACACATTTTTCCAAACACCTCTCATATTTGTTTCTTTCACTTCAGCCCAAGCATCAGCAATATTTTTGATGGCATCATAAATGTGATAATTCTTCTAGAACTCTCTTAAGGTCATCTGATCCTTTTGGGTAGCCCTGATAGCTTGTGAAAATGTCCTCCGTAAATAATAGGCCTTAAAGGAGGCTATGACTCCTTGATCCATAGATTGAAGTAGTGATGTGGTTTTGGGGGGTAGAAATACCACCTTTACATTGGGGTGCAAGTCAGCTAAAGTGTTTGGATGTCCAGGAGCATTGTCAAGGAGAAGAATAATTTTGAAGGGAATGTTTTCCCTCAAACAATAACGTTTAACAGCAGGGACAAAATGGTTCAAAAACCAATCTTCAAACATTGTAGCTGTAACCCAAGCCTTTGTATTTGCCCTCCAAATAACAGGAAGAGATGCCTCAGTGACATTACGTAGTGCCCTGGGATTTAAGAAGTGATGCACTAACAAAGGCTTGAGCTTTAAATCCCCAGATGCATTACCCCCAAGTAATACAGTCAGCCTGTCCTTTGATGCCTTATGTCCTGGTGCACATGTTTCCTCTTTTGAAATGTAGGTCCTAGCTGGCATTTTTTTCCAAAACAAGCCAGTTTCATCTACATTAAAAATTTGTTCTGGCATATAACCTTCGTTGGCAATAATAGCTTTCAATATCTTGGGAAAATTATTTGCAGCACTTACATCGGCACTTGCTGCTTCACCTTGAACTCTAATGCTATGCAAATTAGCTCTTTCTTTAAAGCGATTGAACCAACCCCTACTTGCACCAAATTCTTCATTGCAATCATCTTCTCTTGGATGGGCAGCTTTTAAATCGTTGAAAAGGCTTTGAGCCTTTTCTTGAACAAAAGTACGACTGATAGGCATATTACGCTGATTTTGGTCTTCTATCCAAATTGTCAGCAGCCTTTCCATCTCGACAATTAAACCACTGCGTTGCTTGGTAATAATCGTAGCATGCATTGGGGTATGGCCTTTCACATGCTCCATTATTCTACCTTTATCTTTTAAAATCATTGCGATCGTTGACCGATTGTAGCCCAATGCTCTGCCAATAGATGATGGAGTTTCACCTTTTTCTGATCTTTTTATTATTTCTACTTTATTTTCCATGGTGATGGATCTTCTTTTCTTTGCTGTATCACCAGCACTTGCATCAGATTTGTTTTTCGGCATGTTGAAGACAAAAAATGTGGAATGAAGTGCACTCTAGAAAAGAAGAACAAGAAGGAAAAAAAGTGTAGCAGCCAGCCAATTTATTACCAATTTATTCTAGTTAGACTGGAACTGTATAAAAACACTCACTGTGGCGGCAAGATAGATACAGTATGCCCGCTTGTTGTGCATCCTCAGAGCCGTCCAGCACTGTGGGATCCAGTACAGTACAAAAAAACAGGGCTAAAAGAGAACAGAAGGATACAGTAGTGGTTACATTCAGGACCAAGCAAAGATGGTATAAAAAACACGCGCGATTGGGTGGGGGCTCCGCATGGGTAGATGGCATGGGCTCGTGCTGGGACACAGGGATACATTCTGTCCCTGTGTTCCAGCGTGGGCTCATGTCTTCTGCCTATTGTGGAGCTCTCATTCAATTGTGTGTGTGGTACAAGCAGGGCCGGATTTTGCTCTCCCTGCCCCCCAAGGCCAGGTTCCGCAATGCACCCCCTCCCTGCCAACCGAACCACCCCCCCAAAAATGGCAACTGGATGGCAGGGATGAGCACGGTTAGTTCAAATATGTTTTGTTTCTTTTTTTTTTTTTTTTTACTTTTTTATCACTTTTTTTAATTTTTATTTATTAGCTTGTCGTTTACTGTACTTTTTTTAATTTTTGTATAATTTTCTTATTTTTAATTATTCTTTACTTTTTTTAATTACTTTGTTATTTTATTAATTTAATTATTACTGTATTTCTTATTTTTTTATTTTTATTTTTTTTATATCAATTTTTTTTCACTTAACGTTATTGCTATCACACAGGAGAAAACAATTCCCTGTGTGATAGCAATTGGAGGTGACAGGTTCCCTTTATTGACCCTGTCACTTCCAAAACAGGAGTCCTAGCACTGATTTCCTGTCATAGCTGAGAAGGGAGGAGCACAGCTCTCCCCTCTCACTCTTTACATGGCGGCAGGGACAGGAGGAAGCAGAGAGGTACAGTACACTGTATACAGTACAGTACTTAAGCATATTACATTAGTGTACTGCTGGGCCGTTCACCTGATGGCACAGCAGGGAGATGGATAGATGGTGTGTCCAGGCAGGCCAGCCGTGGTGCACCTCCGCGGGGCAGCGCTCACAGGAAAGACCGGGGATCCTGGAGGCTTCACTAGGCCGGACAAGGCCGCGGCCACAACGGGCAGTTTTAGCGGCCTGGCAGGCCACCGGCAGGACACCGGACCGCACCAGGCCTGTGGACGGGCAGGCAGGATAACGAGGGGGGCCCCTTAACTTCACAACCAGGCCAGGGACAGAGGAAGGGCTCACTCCAGCAAGGTGAGGGATGGCGTCGGCCGGCAGTGACGTCACTTGGGCCCCGTTCGTAAGTAGGGGTTGTTCGCAACTCGGGTGTTCGTAAGTCGGGGACCCACTGTATCTTTATAAAATACTGCAACCAAAGACATGATTTATTCTGATTACTAATATAACATTTCCATATTTTATTTAGATGCAGATAAGTGTACGATATGTCCTTCTGATCAGTGGTCCAATGAGGAGAGGGACAGGTGTGTCCAAAAAGTTTTGGAGTTCCTCTCATACGATGAGCCATTGGGAATCATGCTGGTGACAACAGTTGTCATGTTGTCAACAATCACACTCTGCATCCTAATTATCTTCATTCAATATCAGGAAACACCTATTATCAAAGCCACCAATAGAGAGCTGAGCTACATCCTGCTGGTGTCTCTCATTTTATGCTTCCTCTGCAGCCTGGTCTTCATTGGTCAACCTTCCACTTTCAGTTGTCTCCTGAGACAAACCTTCTTCAGTGTGGTCTTCTCCATTTGTATCTCTTCAGTCTTGGCCAAGACTATAATGGTGATCCTTGCCTTTAAAGCCACCAGACTGAACAGCCCTTTGAGGAAATGGCTGGGTCCTACCATCCCTCGTAGTGTTGTAGGGATCTGTTCAGTTTTGCAGATCAGCATTTGTTCATTTTGGCTATCCAACTCCCCACCATTTCCCATGCTGAACACCAAAAGCCATAAGATAACATTTGAGTGTAATGAAGGCCAGAGGGTATTTTTCTACATGACTCTGGGTTTCATGGGATTTCTGGCTATGGCAAGTTTTCTAGTGGCCTTCCTAGCAAGGAACCTTCCAGGAAGCTTCAACGAGGCCAAATTGATCACCTTCAGCATGTTGGTCTTCTGCTCTGTCTGGATCTCCTTCATCCCGGCCTATCTGAGCACCAGTGGCAAATACACAGTGGCTGTTCAGATATTTGCTATCTTGGCCTCCAGTGCAGGATTGCTAAGCTGTATATTTCTGCCCAAATGTTATAATATTCTGGTGAGACCAGACAGGAACAACCGTGATTTACTATCAGGCAGTAAAAAAAGGAGAAATGTGTTTGAATAAAACTTTTCCTGAGCCTCTAGAAATAATGTTAAAAAGTAAGCCTTTTGTATTTCATTTTAGATCTTCATCAACTTGCAGAGAACACTGGGTACAAGTAAATGTTGGATAGTCAACAAAAAGCATTGTCTTCTTATTTTATTTTATCTTCACTTGTACAACCACAAGATAATAGGACTATTGATATAATATATGTTTTTTTGTTTTATGGTTTAGCCAATCAGATAAACACAGATTTACATAGGTACTTACTATATCTTCTTCGAAGTACAAATGTATTACATAACCGATAATAGATAACATTGCAAATCTTTTGGTCAATGTATCACCTTTTTCAACACCCAAGCCACTCTTTGATATACTTGCTGAAAATAAAATCTAAGAACAAATATAATAACTGTGTAAGTGTTATGGAAATGATTAAGAGCTACAATCGAGCTCAAGGTTATCTGCTGCTGTCTCTAATTTGAAAAGTGTTGATATGCATGCATATAAAAGTAAACACTCTGAGACACGCTCAGAACTGCTAACTCATTACACTTGTGTTTTATTCAAGGCGGTGTTAATGTTTTATACACACAAATACGTCATTGCTATGTTAGTCTAATAGGTACATCTTATTGGTTAAGATAAAAAAAGAAGATGGAGAATTTTCATAACGAGGTTTGGCTGTCTTTGTTCTTATCTCCAGTTCCGCGTTCTTCTGTGTGTGGGAGGTAGGGGGTACACGCCATCTTGAGAAAATATAGGAACAGAGCAAATCTGTATACTTATATAATGAGTAAGGAGAAAAATATGTATGCACATAAGAAAATAGACATTTTCAGATTACTATTATTATTATCTACATCACATTCCTTCACAATCCCCCCTAAAATGACTATTTTCTCTTTTCTGTCCCTAATACTAAAGGTCCTACTTTTTAGCCTGGCCCTTCTCCTCAGCAACTCTTTTAGGCTGTATATAGAATTGGGCAGCAACTGTTCACTTCCCTCCTCGATACAGCTGGAGAGGTGCAGTCAGGCGCTCTCTATCCCTATAACCCTATAGGACTGTGAGATTATGGACAGGGAGTGACTGTAGAGGAGTGAAGGGTTTGTCATCTTCCATCATAAGGGGTCCTCTTCTTCTTGGTGGAGAAATGTAGGTGTGCTATTGTCTACAGCCTTGCTCATTAATTTTTTACAAAAGGTAGAATACAGCATATAATCAGGGCTAAAAGATCCAGGATTATTAATACCGTTACCCGTATCTGGGCGAGCACCTTCTGCCACCCACTCATCCAGCTAAAATATTGGTCCCATGGGTCTGTGATACCTGAGTTCTTCTTCAACTCTAGTGACAGATCTTCTAATTTCTTTATAGCTAAAGTAACCTTACCATTTGGGCCAGTATTATCAGGAATGTATGTACAACAGGTTCCCGTTTTTTCCTATGATTTTACAAAACACCTCCTTTCCCAGCTAGCACCATGTCTAAGGCCATCCGGTCCTGGAATGTCATGTAGGAAGTGGGGGCTAGCTGGTCAGCAATTCCCTGGAGGGCGTTTTTAGTGTAATTTACAAATCTCTGTTGGTTATAATATGTGTAGTGTCAGGTCACCTAGAGGCTGGGTGACAGATGTACACCGTTGGGATCAGGAGTGCACCGCAAGATAGTGGACCCTAGCACTGACTGCTGCGGATTGTACCCTGGGAGGTTCAGGAAGCAGGTCTACTGGATCACTGACACAGATCCCACTGGGAGCTAGAACATAGATTCCCCAGGGTGCGGAGTCTAAGAGCCAGCAGGTGTTCACCAGAGCCTCTAGTGGTGAGGATGGACTGCGCTGCAGTCTGGCTCCAGGTCGCGGTCCCCAGGGTCTCACAGCTCACGCTCACGGTAGACTACAGGAGATGAGGAAGGAGGGAGCTGGCTGGAACATCAGGGTCACAGGCAAACAGGGATGGCCGGGAACAGGCCAAAGTCGGTAACAGAAATCATATGTAGGAAACATAGCAAGTACACACAGAGGCTGACACACAGTGGTTGATCAGCACTGCTGGCTTGCAGTGCACAGGTTAATATAGGGTTCCCTGATAGGGCCTGGGTTGGGGCCATGCTTAGAGGGGAGGTTACAAAAGCAGTCAGGTGAGGGTCAGCTGGTCTCTAGAGATGAACACATGGAGACAGGTATGCTGATCGACAAACTCTATTGCATAACCATGACATGTAGTTAATCCAATCTACATTCTTACTGACAGTTGTTATGGGGATCAAAGACTCAAAACCAGCTTTTACCTGGTCCCTGGCTTTAAATTAATCAGGGACCCCCCTTGTAACCCCCATGACATGTATGTATACATGAGAATCAAAGCTTCCGGAGAGAGCTGCTCGCTTCCTCCTCTGACTGTGTGCTGGGTCAGTGCATGTATCAGGGGTATCTTTGGTTAGGATATGGGGCTTTCTATTTTCATCTTTTTTGTCTAATGCACTCTGTGGTCGCCCAGTCTGGCCCTGTGTTCCAACCCACTGGCCCCCACAGAAACCACAACTCTGTCCCCAGTAACTGTCTGTGTGGCATACATATATGTCCTTACCGTCAGGGATATCACTGTACCAATGGCATCACCATGAAGGGTCAAACGGACAAGGTACTATGTCACAGTAATCTAAGGTAAAGGTGGTCACATGTGTACCTGAAGAGTTACACCAAAACGTAATTATGTTATCATTTTTGTGATGGCCACCTCCTGGGCCCCTCCCCCCTAGATCAAACAGAAAAAGGATATGCAGCACCCGAAAACACTCTCTCCTGCAGTGATAAGCGTGCATTCAGGTGTTCTTCCTGGCCAACTTGACTGAGGTGGCTGTGGTCAGCAAAACTTGGAATGGACCATCATAACTTGGCTCAAGGATCTCCAGACAGTAGTTGGTGTGTTCCTGTATCTAATTCAGGATCTGGAATGGAAGAAAACACCTGGACATGCATTCAGGTTAATTCTCGTGATAATGTGGTTACATAATTAGTCAACACATCAGACTGTAACTGTAACTGTTGTGGAAAGTAACAACCAAGTCTGGGAGCTGAACCAAACAAAATTTCATAAGGGGATAGGGCATGTTTCCCCTGGGGGTGTGTCTGACACTGAACAGGGCAATGGGCTAACTGTCTGGCCAACTCATGTTAGTCTCTTGGGCCATCTTTAATATCCTGTTTTTAGTGTCCCATTCATCCTTTCTACCTTCCCGCTACTTTGAGGGTGGTATGGGATGTGTAGTGCCAACTGAACCCCCAGTGTTGCCCAAATCTCTTTTGTAAGGGTTGTTGTTAGGGCTGGTCCCTGATCTCTCAATATCACCTCTGGGACCCCAAATCTACATACTATCTCACTCAGTAGTTTCTTAGCTGTGGTCCTGGCAGTCATGACCACTTCCACTAGGGCGTTTTCAAATCTGTCACTTCTTGGCACTTGAGAATGATCAATTTGCATCCTCTGGAATGGGGTATAGGGCTTTTGCCAGGTGCTTCTTCTGTGCATCCTGGGTTACATTTGGTGCAGATAATGCATGATCTGCAGAAGCTGTCGGTCAGTGGAGTAACTCTTAGTGCAACACTTGTTGATAAGAGAGTTCATAAAGTCCATGTGCCCATTGCACCACGGCTGGGTACATACTCCTGAGTAGACAAGGCTTCTTGTTGCACTCGAATAGTCCATTTCTGAGAGTTGCTCCTCTCCATTTCCAGCTTTCCTTCTTATCCGCACTTGTTGTTTCCTGTAGTTCTTTTAGATAAACTCTGTCCACTGGGAAAGTCTGTAAGGTAAGCACGGGGTGGTCTTCTTCTACCACCCTGCTGTCCACTTCCCGTGGACCACCAGCTGTCTGTTTGGCAGCTGAATTGGCTAGATGATTGCCTTAAGCTTCCTTTGAGTTCATTTTGTCGTGTGCTTTTACTCAGAATAGTCACTTGGGTTGGGAGAAACAAGGCATCAATCAAGTTTTCACAGGTGTTCCTGCAGCCATCAGGAATCCTCTGTTCTAGATAACACCATAATCATGGGCAATGCTGAAAGCATATCTTGAGTCCATATGAATGTTGGCTCTTTTTCCCTCTGCCCATTTACGTGCTGTAGTAAGTGCTTACAGCTCTGCCTCCTGTGCAGACATCACCGGTGGTAAGGCTTCAGCTTGTAGTACAGTATTTTCAGTGGTGACCGCGTGTCCTGTGCGGTCACGGGGGTGACAAGTCAAGACTCTACTCCTCCTCCTCCTTTCCCCCCTCGAGAAGTGGAAGAAGGGTGGTAGGGTTCAGTGTTTGACAACTTAATAGAGTAATGCTGTCTAGTAGGAGGGAACACAGGAGTCTCAAGTGTCTGGTAGTGGACAAGTGTTTCGGCTGGATCTTGGTTGAATATGGCAACAACGTCATGGGGAACAAGCAGAACGAGGCAGTGTCCGAGGACCAAGTTCAAAGTTTTGTCAAGCAAGGCTTATGTAGCAAATCCAGCTCGCAGACACAATAGGCCTCCTCTTGCTACCGCATCCAGCCGACAGGAATAATATCCTATGGGGCGTAGGCTGATGTCGTGTGATTGGGTGAGTACACCTGCAGCATGTCCCAGACGTTCGGATACAAAGAGCTTGAGCGTTTTGTCGTAGGCTGGGAGCCCTAGCGCCGGGGGTGGCGCACTCAAGGGTTTCAAACTTTAGATATTTCTTCAGTAGACATCTGGAAGGGTCTGATTGCAGAGCATCAGTAGGAAGGCTTCTGGAATCCATGCTCTGCACTAGGAAATTTGTCCAAGGAAGGCATGAAGGAATTTCTGACCTTGTGGCAGTGGGGTGTCAGAGATTACTTGCACCCTGTCTTCAGTGGGGTGTCGTGTCCAAGGAAAATGACAGGTGTTGAGCACCACTGCAATTTGGGCTTTGAGACTTTGCAGCCCTGGTTGGCAAGATAGCACAACAGGCTTTCTGAGGTGACTTCAACAGGGGGTAAGTCAGCTGCACAAAGGAGAAGGTCATCAACATGTTGGAAGAGAATCACTTCCGGGTGTTCCTCTTGTCATGTGTTAAGGATGATAGCCATAGCTTTTGCAAACTGGCTTGGAAAGTTCTGTGCCCCTTGCGGCACAACTGTTTAGGTATGTTGCCGTTTCTTTCCGTGGATGAATGCAAAAAGGTACCAGCAGGAGGGGTGAGGGTGGACACTGAAGAAAACGTTTGTAAGGTCCACCTCTGTGAGGTACTTTGCAGTCAAAGGCATCCACAGTAGGTACCTGGTTCTCTTTTTAGGATTCTCTTCTTGGGGTTATTGTGGTTTGCGGGGCAATGAAGCGCCCTCTTGACTGAAACTGGTGGCACCTTTAAGTTACCGTTGTCTTCCGGTCCTGTGGACCATAGGCACGCAGGGATTCTGTCAAGTACTTCCTGCAGTATTGAACTTGAAATTTTTGCTTCAGTAAGTGTCATCAGGAGAGACAGAGAACACAAAACAGATTAGTCTTCTAAAGATAGGGGAGTATGTAACTTCACCCCCCCTTCAGGCGTGTCCTGATTGAGGCCTGTAGTCCGGACTACACATCAGCTCCTAGTAGATTCAAGGGACATGTAGAGGACACCACAAATTTGGCAAGCAAATCAGGAAGTGGACTGGAGCGGGGCACCCCATCCATTCCTACGCAGGAAACATCAATAGTGGAAAGGAAAGAATTATCAGGCAGGTCCACAGCCCTCAACACGCTTCTGGCTGTACCCGTCAATGAGGAAAGTGGTAGGTTTTTCGTCTTGGACATCTTGGGGCTCTGCATTCTTTTCTGAAGTGACCCCGTTTCCCACAGTTGTAACAGGTGATCCTTTCCCTGGTATTAAGCAGTGGTGGTGGACTAGTGTTGGCGGGATCTTCGTCATGGGTTACCATGAGGGGCGTTGGTTTTTTACCTTTTTGATTTTCTATACCTCTGGTCACCAACAATAAATCAGACATTTTCATTGAATGGTATTCAGGGCGGGCCACCATCAGGCCTTTTCTGATATCCTCTCTGAGCCCTGAAACAAAAGCAGTTGATAACATGTGTGTGTGTGCCTTTATGAGTCTAGCATGATACTTCTTCACAGACTCCCCTTTATCTTGGGTAATATCTTGGATTGTGGTCTTCTGATCCGTCAACTTCTCCTTTGCCCAGTCGTGGAGTTGTGCACAGAACTCCACGCCTGAGGTGTAGGAAGTGGCACTTGTCAGACAGGCATCATTGAAGGCCATCTGCATGACTGGCCAAAAGACATATCCTGCTTTGATTTGGCATAGGCTGATTAAGTCTCTCCAGGCAGCTGAGTAAGTTTCTTGTATCTGCACTATCCTGTGGTAGAAGGGAATTGGCTGCTTCTCTGGGTCAGGCAGACTTGTCACTAAGGCCGCTGCTTGTGATAGAGTAAAAGCGACATACATCACTGGTGCCCCTTGTGGTAACCGAGACTGTTGTTGGGGCAGGGGCTGACAAGAGGCACTGTTCTTTACGGTTGCCAGCATGTGTTTGAGATCCTCTCGGAACTGAGAGTCTGGAGCCGGATTGGGGGTTAAATCAGTGGGTGGCCTTGCTGCCTGCTGTCGGGCTTCCCACTCAGATGCTTCTTCATCATTAACATATCCAGCCTGGGAATGTGATGCTCCCGTATTGGGCTGGGTACAGGCTGTTTAAGCTTACTGGGTGTACCAAGATGGCCGCCGACAGGAAGTGCACTGGACTGGGTAGAAAGTGAAGGCATGGGTGCACTAAGATGGCCGCCGGGCTGAGTTGTCACAGTGGGTTGTGCTTGGGTAGTGAAAAAGGAGTGGTTGTTAGACGGAGGGCAGTGCTGTCCCTCCCCTCCTTTGTTTAAAGTTCCAACATATCATCAATCTGTGGTAGACATACATAATACAATCGCCATCTTTCTTAACTTCCTTTATCCAATTTTCTTTATCACACAGGATTTTTCTCCCTGTCTCTTCAGCAACATAACTTTCGCCATTTCTTTCAACTTTGTTAACTATTTCAACATCTTCTTCTCTCCTTCTTTACAATATCACTTTCATTGCAATATCACTTTCTGTTTCTCGGCTAACGGCTTGAGAGGGGAATACATACAACCAAGGAGTTAATATTTTTCTCAGCGTTCTTATCAGCAAATTCCTTCGGTGGGGGCTTATACTGCGCTCCAAGTTGCTACTGTTTGCTATAACCCTGTAATGTACGGTTAATCTCAGAACAAGAACAAACACGTCAGGGGTAGTGAGGAGCAATGGCCCACGACCCAACAGATCTTTCGGGTAGCCTCGTTCTCTGACTTTCACCAGTCCCCACCCCCTCTCATGTATAGCAAACAATAAACCACAAATACAATCACGACAGGACATTACACCTGCCACTCTTCGAACTGCAAAATTTCAGCAGGCTAAAATAACCGCAAAGGCATACCACCCTGCAAAATAAACCCGTTTATAGACGTTTTTCTACAGCTCTACACCAAGAGGCCGACAACTCTTCTTGGGGTGAGTCCTCTGTAACGCTTTCAGACTGCAAAGCCCGCAGCTGAGCTAACCCTCAAAGGTTCCTTGAACCTAGAGTACACCCGTCTATAAACGACTGCCACAAGGGAAACTATCTCACTCCAGAGGCCGACAGCTCGTCTGGAGATGAGAACAACATTCACACATGTAGCACCCTTAGACTGCTGAGTTTCGTAGCCCAAAGAATGGCAGACAGTGAACAAAGAATACAGTCAGCAGAAACCCATTGACAGGTTCGTTAAAACAACCTCAGGCGAGGAAATACCTGCCTCTAAGACAGTCTCAGCATACCGACAGAATCCAGCCGTCAACCGAAAGATAAGAGAGTCGTACAGTGGTAAGAATATCAATCAACTCACCGGTACTGTTAGGGCTGCGCAAACCCCCTCTCATCAATCAGTTAACGCCCGAATGCTTGTCGCGGTATAACTTCGACCGTAGCCTGAGGTCCCGGGTTTCGGCACCATCTGTTATGGAAATGATTAAGAGCTACAATCGAGCTCAAGGTTATCTGCTGCTGTCTCTAATTTGAAAAGTGTTGATATGCATGCATATAAAAGTAAACACTCTGAGACACGCTCAGAACTGCTAACTCATTACACTTGTGTTTTATTCAAGGCGGTGTTAATGTTTTATACACACAAATACGTCATTGCTATGTTAGTCTAATAGGTACATCTTATTGGTTAAGATAAAAAAAGAAGATGGAGAATTTTCATAACGAGGTTTGGCTGTCTTTGTTCTTATCTCCAGTTCCGCGTTCTTCTGTGTGTGGGAGGTAGGGGGTACACGCCATCTTGAGAAAATATAGGAACAGAGCAAATCTGTATACTTATATAATGAGTAAGGAGAAAAATATGTATGCACATAAGAAAATAGACATTTTCAGATTACTATTATTATTATCTACATCACATTCCTTCACATAAGGATTTTATTTCAATTTCAAATCCCATTAGCACATCACTCAGATGTGTAGACTTTGCCTCTCTTGCATGTGCTAGCACACAGAGATGCATTTCACAGGGAGGCCTATTAGTTTGTCATAAGTACAATAAACAGAGACACTGTGGTTTGTGAACTGGAGTGTTACAGGTAGAGCAGAATTTACTCACAATGCTTGTAGTTTCTGGCAACAAAGTTCCAGGAGATAGTTTCAAAGACAAGGGAGCCATTGTGCCTATTTTATTCATTAATACACAAGTTATAGGTAGCACCAAAAGTTTGTGAAGCTCTTAACAATATAAAGTGAGACAATACAGTTTCGTTACAGTTCAATACAAGAGGGTTAGGAGGGCTCTGCTCAATCTAAAATGGAGGGGTGGGTGGTACAAAAGGTAATAACTGTGTGCAGATGAGTTGATAAAAAAAAAAAAAAAAAAGTTCAGTTGCTAGGTTGAGGCAGGATAGGGTTCCTGAAGAGATGAGGTTTTAGAGATTGGTGGACAGAGTTGGATATAGTTGGACAGATTGGGATAGAGTATTCTAGGGGATTGGAGAGGGTCTGGGGAAGTCCTAAAGGAGACAAGCATGGAGGGAGGTGACTCCAGAGCTAGCGAGCAAGAGGTCTTGGGAGGTGCGGAGAGGACAATTTGGGCTATATATTTTGAGATCATAGTTACATGGTAGGCGAGGTTGAAAAAAGACACAAGTCCATCAAGTCCAACCTATGTGTGTGATTTTATGTCAGTATTACATTGTATATCCCTGCATGTTGTGGTCGTTCAGGTGCTTATTTAATAGTTTTTTTAAATTATCGATGATCCCTGCTGAAACCACTGCCTGTGGAAGAGAATTCCACATCCTAACCGCTTTTACAGTAAAGAACCCTCTGCGCAGTTTAACCACTTGCCGACTAGCCACCGCAGTTGTAGTGCGGCAGAATGGCACGGCTGGGCGAAGCGACGTTATGTTGCATCGCTTTTTCCTGTGGCCACTAGGGGCACACGCGCCGCCGGAGGCGCGCGAGCGCACGCTGCTCGCCCCCGGAGCCGATGCAAGTGCCCGGTGGTCACAATCACCACTGGGCTCCCGCGATCGTGGCTGACACACGGAGAACCAGGATCTGTGTGTGTAACCACACAGTTTCCGGTTCTCTAAGGGGACAAGAGACAGATCATCTGTTCATAAAGAGTATGAACAGCGATCTGTCATCTCCCCTACACAGCCCCCTCCCCCTTCAGTTTGAATCACCTCTCAGGGAACACAATTAAGCCCTTGATCGCCCCCTAGTGTTAACCCCTTCCCTGCCAGTGGCATTTTTACAGTAATCAATGCATTTTTATAGCACTGATCGCTGTAAAAATGCCAATGGTCCCAAAAATGTGTCAAAATTGGCACAGCCTCCACAAGGATCTTTGTGTGATCCCAGGAGAGCTGTTGGAAATGAAAGCTTGTGGTCACAAATGTAAGTAAAAAAGACTGTGAGTGCCGAACCAGTATACATAATTTTTTTCTGTTTAACTTTTTAGTTAATAAGAGTAGCAAAATCCTTTTTGCTATTATCACTGACTGCTACAACCAAATAGATATGGCATCTTTCCTTGTATACCATCAATAGAGGGATACATCTCTTTGACAATGGCATCACTGGGGGGGGGGGGCAGAAGGGGCCCTGACCCCCCAACATTATGCTGTGCCCCACCATGTGCCCCCCCAATGAAAACATTTTTTTTTTTTTTTTTTTTACAAAAAGGCAATGTCTGTTTTTTTGCATTTGTAGCGGATGCGCCACATCATACTCGGGCCGCTGCTGTAACACAGTCTCTATTGAGAGGGAGAACGTTCCTAGTCAGCTCCTGCGGGTGATTCCTCCCCCTCCCTCTGCTTACTGACACTGCATAATGTGAGCGCTCACACAACCACGGCCGCCCGATCTGCTCCTTCCCTGCATCCTCATTGGCAGGGAGAAGAGCGTGCTGCAGGAAGGACTCCACCAGGACTCTCAGTTACTGATAAAACAGACTGATTTCTCCCTTCCTTAGGACAGGAGAACCAGCCTGTAAATAACAAGATATGCCAGACCAGCACTGTCAATAGCAGGGGCAGGACAGCAAGAGGAGGCTGGGGAACCCCACAGTGGCAGAACACCAGGGCCCGGTGGCAAGACAACCTTTGCAACCCTGATAGTTCTCCCACTGCTTTGGACCCTTATATTTTCTTGGTATGCTGGCGACATATATCTCTTGTTTTCTGCCACCCTGGGGTGGGGCCCCAATACAGTAGGAAGGGAGCTCACTGCAGAACATGTGAAAGGGCCCATTATGGGATCGTAATAAAGGGCCCCGGGATATATATATATATATATATATATATATATATATATATATATATATATATATATATATATATATATAAATTGCATTTTATAGTTGCCCCCTTACTTTTGTCCCTGTTCCCCCATGTGCCCCCCTAAATATGAAAGCTGGAGACGCCACTGCTCTTTGAGCAAGGCAGTTAAAAGCTCAACAGTCATCTCAACACAATCTTTTACCAGCTAAGGGAATTTACTTTTGTTTTTTGTGAGTGATTTCATTTTGTTTTGGTTTGGTTACTGCGCCTTGGTTGTTGCTTCTTTTGGTCTTTAGTTTTAGTTTTCACAGACTATTTAATGGGATATTTTTGGTATTATTGCACAGCTTACTTTACCTCCACATACCCACCTCACACCTTCATTCCCCCCTCCCTCCCCCACACTTGTTTATCACACGACCCCCCCCTCCCCTTCCCCACTCATTCACCTTGCACACATCTTCATTCACCCCTGACACTTACTTCATATATACTTAGTTTATTTCATTGGTTCCCAATTTTCACCCAGCACACACCTCCATTCGCTCACACATCTGACAAACACTCAGCCCAATTCATTATTCCAGTTTCCCCCCACACACATCATTCATTTTGACACCTCTCCAAACATTACTCTGCCTATTTCACTTGCCGCATTTTTCATCCAATTTGCCATACACTCACCAATATGTTCCTCCCCCCTTAGATTTTTTACACACCACCCAATGGCAACACTCATCCCACGCATCCTCCCCCGTGTTTATAGAACAGCTAGGTTATCTTCCCCTTTTTCCCTTTCCTTCCCTTAGTCACATTCCCCTTACCACTAACACTTATAGAATAAACAATAAATGATATTTGATAACAAACTATCACCCACGTTATTTTAAAGATTAAAAAACCTGGAGAACATTTAATCAGTAGATAATATATAAGTTTTAAAGAATCAGAGTAGACTAACAGTCACTGCTCCGGCATCTCTTTCACTGGTGCTGCTGAGTTGCCCACATTAGCTGTATACTTCACGTAATGTATATCATTAATTTCCACTGAATAAATAAGACTATTGTAATAATACCACAGGTGCAGGGCACTCCCTCATCTCCCAAGGTTTCATTGTGTGGCTCCTTGTAAGCCTCTCAGAACTGGACTCCATCTGGAGGAGGTGGGAACGGTGCATGGAGAATTTGGGATCACTGGGACCTTTTTAAAAGCAAAGTCTGGCTATAGGACAGTTTCCTCTTCTGAGCGGTAATTACAACTCTTTTTTTTTTAAATTTATTCTTTATTCAGTTTTTTCCAATACAAAATTCAATAACACAATAATTATTACAATCATAAAAAGGGACAGGTATAACGATTATATTTTCATATTCCAATATTGCAATGCATGACATACGTTCTCTTCCCCCCTCCCACCCCCTGTATAGAAATTTATTAGCTATTTTACGCTTTTGTAATATGTGTGCCACCGGCGCACTATTTTGTATGTGCTTCACTCAATAATCAAAGAATTAACATAAGTGTCTAATAAAAATAAAAAATTAATAACTAAAAAAATTAAAAAAAAAACCCTGGTTGCTGCAGTCAAAAAACTATTCCTCCAGCTTGTGAAAAAATGTGTAAAATAAGTGTATATCTGGTGTTGACTGCGCTACCATTTAAACAATCTACATATACATCAGTGATTTTCATTAACTGTTAATAAGGAGAAACTAGAGCACTACAAACAGCACAACGGCAGTGGAGAGCCCACTCAGGGACCCACGTTTTTATCAGCACAAGTGAATTTAAACTGGACTTTATATATTTCAATTTATATATTTTTTTTAGAATGGTAGATTTGAGTGGTGAATGAAAATCACTGATGTATATGTAGATTGTTTAAATGGTAGCGCAGTCAACACCAGATATACACTTATTTTACACTTTTGGTTTTGTTCTATTTTCATACCTTCCCCTATCTGGAGTTTAAAAGGAAAAATAGATATATTAAAACCATATTTAGTACTTTACTTCCAGTGGTTCGCCAATCTGACCATGTCCTCTCTCTTCTAAGCGGGGATCCCATTTTTCCAGCCAGGGCCTCCACATCCTTTCAAATTCTCTAAGATTTCCTCTTTTTGTGTAAACTATTCTCTCTTTACTTATAGTTTCATTAATAAAAGAAAAAATAGATATATTAAAACCATATTTAGTACTTTACTTTCAGTGGTTTGCCAATCTGACCATGTCCTCCCTCCTCTAAGTGGGGATCCCATTTTTCCAGCCAGGGCCTCCACATCCTCTCAAATTCTCTAAGATTTCCTCTTTTTGTGTAAAGTATTCTCTCTTTACTTATAGTTTCATTAATAGCAGTAATCCAGTCCCTTACTGCCGGGGGTGTCCTTGACTGACATCTTATCGCAATGATTTTTCTAGCTTGGAATAAGAATCTTAGTATTGCTACTGTGGTACTTTTCCTCTCCCCAGGTTCCTTCCTGTATCCGAGTATACAAAGCCCGACTTCCATCTTCAGAGTTGTCCCATAGATCTGACCCATGGTACTAAGAATAACTTTGGACATCTCCATACCATATGGATGAGATTTCCACTCCCTGGGAATCTATGGCATTTATCATCTGATCTTCTACCATACTTAAGCAGCCTCTTGGGAGTATAGTGAGCTCTATATATCAGCATCAAAGGAGATACTTTCTGCGAGGGTGAGACTGACAACTCTATTATAGTATAATATATCCATGTTTGTAAAATATGATGTACTAAATATCCGGTTATGCATTTCTTGATATCTTTCTCTATAGAACAAACTCCCCGAAGATGACTGTTTAGGTCGAAACGCGTCAGTTGTGTTCATTCGGACACCACTTTTGTAGTGCAACCTTTTGGGGTGTTCATGTGGACACCATCTCTGTAATGTAATAACTCCTTGACTAATCTATTTGTGGAATACAACAGATGTAATGAAACAAGTTTTTTTTTATATACCTGTAGCCAGAACTCTATCTCCACTTTTTGAATTTGATTCTGTCCAATAAAGATTTTATTAAAAACTAAAATACTTTGATTAAAACATTCAGCTGCTAAAAAACCCCTTGGGGAAACCAATCCATTTGTGTATATTTCCGGGGTGTGCAGCCCTTTAGACTCTTTGATATGGGTTTTTCTATTCATCATCAATTTAAGGGCTCCAGGGGCAAGCGGCCCCCCTCCTCTCAGCTCACTGATCCATCCCCACAGGGTAAAAAAGACAATCTCCTCAGGGCTCCACACTATTTAAAAGCAACCTGGGCACACCTCCCCAGGGAAGCTCTGAACAGACCAAACCATGCAGTTAACTGCTCCTGTGAGTACAGCAGAAGCCACAAACTAGATTTGCCATCAGCCTAACTAGTAGGGTGCTACACATGATTGGTCCATTTATGGTTGGACCTTCTGGAAAAGACATTCTCCTTCAACTGCCACAAAGTTTTTTTGTTTTTGTTTTCCAAGATGCCCATCTTGCCAATCCTTTTTAGCTATGGAACTCAATGAAAACTGTTTGAAATATTCATTTTGTAGATACTTTCAGAGAGCTGGGATAGCAACACCTGCTAAAAACTTGCCCTCCAGGTATCCAGTTTATTGTCACCAAACCGGTTGCAGTATAGTAGTTGGCATTATTGTCAATTATTTAATACATGTTGCAGCGTGAGATCACCCTGCATGATATTGTACTGATTATAGGAACCAGGAAGGGTTTACGAGTGCAGCACCTGGCAAAGCCAGGGAACATATTGTCTTGTCCTATATTACTCTGCAACCATTGTTATTTTATGTAGCAATGCAAGATTTTAGTTATGCTTTCTACTGCAGGGCATCTTAAGGTCACTGTGTCACCCTTTCCACCCACGCCCTGCAACTACAAAATGGGACTAAAATAGTCATTTGGTAATTTTTGTAAACAGACCTGTTTTAAGTAAGTCTTTCTGGCCTTCCTCTCAGTCTTGCACAGTTGTACAGGCTCCTCTCCTGTACTGTGATTTCACTGCACATCGTGATCTCCTCACAATGTGCATTCGAAACTGCAGCAAGTCAAGTAGAACCCGACTGTCTGATATGTAGGTGGTGTGCAGCGTGGTGCGGTGCAATAACACACTGTCAGAAACAATGAATCAGACAGAAGTACAGTTAAATCACACTTGTTTAATAATAATAAAAAGGTAAACAGAGTAAACGTAGTGAACGTAATGAAAATATAGCCATATATATTATTATAAATATAGAGTTCAGGAACCGGAACGGATAGTCAGACAAGCTAAAACGGCAAGGAGCCAGAGATGAGCGTAGTAGAACAGCAAGCAGAATCTGGAGCCAGAAGGAATGTCAGCCTTTAACAGGAACACAGAAGAGCGTCTCTTTAGATGTGACCAAGGCGAAGGCAGAGATCATCTGGGCTGGATGGCTTAAGTAGGCAGGACTGACGAGCACAATATCATCAACAGGTCACTGTGGAGAGAAAGGAGCTGGCAATTAGCCAACAGCTGAGCGGCCAGCTTTGAGAAGGAAGGGCTGAGCCCAGCCCTGACACGCACACACTCACAGTCCACGTGCAATGAAAGAACTTCTATTGAGACAGGTCACAATTAGGGATGAGCCGAACAGCCCCCAGTTCGGTTCGCACCAGAACCTGCGAACGGACCGAAAATTTGCACGAACGTTGGAACCCCATTGACATTTATGGGACTCGAACATTCAAAATCAAAAGTGCTAATTTTAAAGGCTAATTTGCATGGTATTGTCCTAAAAAGGGTTTGGGGACCCGGGTCCTGCCCCAGGGGACATGTATCAATGCAAAAAAAAAACTTTTAAAAACGGCTGTTTTTTCGGGAGCAGTGATTTTAATGATGCTTAAAGTTAAAAAAAAAAGTGAAATATTCTTTAAATATCGTACCTGGGGGGTGTCTATAGTATGCCTGTAAAGTGGCACGTGTTTCCCGTGCTTAGAACAGTCCCTGCACAAAATATAATTTTTAAAGGAAACAAAGTCATTTAAAACTGCTTGTGGCTTTAATGTAATGTCGGGTCCTGGCAATGTGGATGAAAATCAGTGAGACAAACAGCATGGGTACCCCCCAGTCCATTACCAGGCCCTTTGGGTCTTGTATGGATATTAAGAGGAACACAGCACCCAAATTAAAAAAGGAAACAGGAGTATACAGGCTCTGTACTCTGAACAGCAGTATACAGGCAGTGCAAACAAGACAGGGACTGTAGGTTTGTTGTTAAGTAGAATCTGTTTGTAATTTTGAACTGGTACATTTTTAACGTGTTTAGCTCCAGCCAAAAAATCTATTTTAAGCTTTTTGGAAAACATAGGGAAGGGTTATCACCCCTGTGACATTTGTTTTGCTGTCTGTGCTCCTCTTCAGAAGATTTCACCTCATTTTTTTGTCCCAATGACAAATGTTTTTTTGAAAATTTGAAGTTTTTTGTGAAACAAGGATTGGTGATAAAGCATCAGTGGAAAGGAGAAACGTTTTTCCCATATTAACTCTTACAGGAGAGAATTTCCCTTCCTAGGGGTAGATTTCATCTCACTTCCTGTTGTCTCCTTCCGTTTGCAAGTAGGAGTTGTTCGTAAGTTGGATGTTTGAAAGTAGGGGCTTGCCCTATATACTCAGCAGAAATTTGGGCCTTAGGTGTTGTTGTGGCCACAACACTGTAAGCCCTCACAGGGCCCTGCTGTGAAATATTAGATCAAGAATTGTAATTACATGCCCCTTATGAACATTGGCAGAAAAATTGGGCCTTTGGTGGTGGTGGTGCTAGTGCCACAACACTGTAAGTCCTCACTCGCTCTTGGCGGGCGCAGAAACGGGCCCTGCTGTGAAATATTAGATCAAGTATTGTAATTACATGCCCCTGTTAAACAGGGCCTGAAAAATTGGGCCTTAGGCACTGGTGCTGGTGCCACAACACTGCAACCCCTCACAGATACTCTAGTTGGAACGCAGGAACGAGCCCTGCTGCAAAGTATTGCATCAAAAATTGTAATTACACTGAAAAATTGGGCCTTAGGCACTGGTGGTGGCGCCCAGAACCAAAAATGTTCTTACAAGCTATCAGCATGATCATTGAGAAGGAAGAGGATAATTAATCAGGATAGTCACTCAGCATCAGCATAGGCAGTCTTTGAAGGTATCTGAGATTTCAAAAAAAATGATTCAGTTACATCAGCATCAGGTGCTTGGTAGCTGGTGATGATCCAAGACTGATTCATTTTTATGAAGGTCAGTCGATCGACCGAGTCGGTGGACAGACGCACCCTGTGATCGGTTAAAAAGCCTCCAGCAGCACTGAATGTGCATTCCGAAAGAACACTGGATGCAGGACAGGCCAGTAGCTCAATGGCATACTGTGCAAGGTCTGGCCAGTGATCCATCCTCAAGACCCAGTAACCCAGAGGATTTTTGGTGGGAAAGGTGTCCCTTGCCCCTAGGTATTCCTGCACCATGTAAAACAGACGCTGACGATGGTTGCTGGAACCGATCATACCTTGGGGCTGCGGACCAAGAAATTTTCTGAACACATCGGTCAGACGGCCACCTTCTTCACCGCTCCTTCTTTGACTGACCGAAGCCTCAGCAACACATTGTCCAGAAACAGGAGTTTGTAACCTCCCAGTCTCTGGGAACGTGTTGCACAGACCTTTCTGCAAGGCCTCCTGAAGATGTTTCATTCTCTGCTCCCTCTGCGATGGCAAGATAAGGTCCGCAACCTTACCCTTGTAACGTGGATCAAGGAGGGTTGCCAGCCAGTATTGGTCCTTCTCCTTGATACCACGAATACGAGGATCCTTACGCAGGTTTTGCAGGATCAGGGAGGCCATGCAGCGTAGGTTTGCTGAGGCATTCGGTCCGGAGTCCTCTGGGTCACTAAGGATGACATGGTCCGCAGCCACCTCCTCCCAGCCACGTACAAGTCCATGTGTTTCTTGGGACTGATCCCTTAAAGACTGCTGCTGATGCTGAGTGCCAGGCTCCACCTCCATACTGACACAATCCTCCTCCTCCTCGTCCTCTTCCTGTGTGATCGGCAGGCATGCAGGAACACTGTCTGGATAAAGGGGGCTTTGAGAGCTAAGGAAGTCCTCCTCTTCCTGCCTCTGTTCTGCCTCCAGTTCCCTGTCCATTATTCCACGCAGCGTGTGCTCCAACAGGTGGACAAGGTGGACAGTGTCACTGATGAATGCACTGTCACTGATCACCATCCTCGTGGTGACAGGACAGTGCATGCATCCCTGATCATGGCCCACTGGCGTGGGGAAAAAAAAACCAAGCTCCCCTGACCCTGTCCTGGTGCCATAATCGCACAGGTATTCATTGATGGCCCTTTCTTAGTGGCGTTCCTAGCAAGGAACCTCCCAGGAAGCTTCAACGAGGCCAAACTCATCACCTTCAGTATGCTGATCTTCTGCTCTATCTGGATCTCCTTCATCCCGGCCTCTCTGAGCACCAGTGGAAAATACACAGTGGCTGTTCAGATATTCGCTATATTGTCATCCAGCACTGGACTGGACTACCAAAATGTTATATTATCCTGCTGAGACCAGAGGAGAACAGACGGGAGTTCTTATCAGACCGTAAAAAAAATAATGGATCTGCTTAAATAATCTCCTCTGGAATTTTAGCTAAACAAAATGATGCAAAGTTGTATATTGTTTTTTCTATTAAAAATGTTATCAATCTCATTGTACATCTCAAAAGTTGCCGAAAAAAATGTGCGCAAATAAAGGTTGGCCAGTCTGCAGAAACATTTTCGTGTGCCTTTTTACAATTCAAATCAATGTTAATTAAAATTTTGAAAATCACCAATTACGAAGAATGGAAATAAAGGGCAAAGATTTAAGCACAGTATACCCAACTGGAAATTGAAAACATCAGCAAGAGTCAGCCATGAGGATAGTAAAGCCACGTACACACGAGCGGAATGTCCTACAGAAAAAGACGGAAGCTTATCATCGTATGTACCGATCGTGTGTAGGCCTCATTGGACTTTTTTTTTTTGAAAAATCTGACGGACCTAGAAATGGAACATGTTCTGAATATTTCCGACTGACCCAATTCCTACCAATCGTCTGTATGCTGGTCCGATGGATCAAAAACGACGCATGCTCTGAAGCAAGTACGAGACGGAAGCTATTGGCTACTGGCTACTGAACTTCATTTTTCTAGTCCCGTCATAAGTGTTGTACGTCACCACGTTCTGGACGGTCGGACTTTGGTCGGACTTTGGGTTGACCGTGTGTAGGCAAGACCGCCTGAGTGGAATTCCGTGGGAGTTCTGTCGGAGAAACCGTCGGAGTTTATTTTGACGGCTAAACCGGTTGTGTGTACGCGGTATAAGGCTTGAGTTTATACATTTTTCTAATATAAGTGACTACTGAAAATAATGGTCACCACATTTAGTTATCTGCAAGAGGGGCAGGATTCCTGCTGACCACCAGTATAACAGGGTCTCTTCCCAATGATCACCAATGTAAGGTGGTCCTTCTCCCACTGACCACCAATCTAAGCAAGGGAGCTTTCCACTGACCACCAATGTAAGGGGACATGTTTTTATGGACAGTCTGCTGTGAATGAACTCAGCACACAGTAACATAATCTTTGCAAAAAAATATTAAATAAAGGCATAATATCTAGTCATGACAAAATTGCTAACACATTTCATTATGTGTGGTCTTAATCATAGACTATGATTGATGATATGATGATAGCCTAAGCTAGGATTAAAGACACACAGGTCGAATCACGTTACCAAGTTCATCATGACTAGAGGTTATATCTTTACGCAAAAGATTTTGCAAAGGATCCATGGTGACCTTTTTTTGAGGAATAAACAGGAGCCCAAGTTGTGCACTGGTGTTCCATTTGCTTGCATTGGGAGGAAGAAGAGGTTGTGTATAGACATCTGCAATTCTTTTCAGTCTGAATACAAATCTGGACTCATTTTTGGTTATTCGGAGATTCGGATGTATTTGAATCTCCGAATGAAATAGTAACAAATTTTATTGAAATTCATTAAAATTTGTTTTGTTTATTTGTTTTCTAACGAATTCCAAATTTTCAAGACCATTAGAATTCGGATCAGTCGAAAAAGGACCGGGAACCTGGCCGCCACGTCCTTAACAACCGATGAGTCATCAGCTGTCAGCTGGCTTCCCCACTGACAGAAGAAATGTAAATAAAACAATGCCGGCAATAATAAATTCTGAAAAAAACAGCGTGGAGGCCCCCCTAGTCCATACCAGACCCTTATTCGAGCACGCAGCCTGGCAGGCTAGGAAAGCTGGAGACAAGTGAGCGCCCCCCTGCCTCCTGAACCATACCAGGCCACATGCCCTTAACAAGGGGGGGTGGGTGCTTTAGGGTGGGGGGGCTCTGCCCCTCCACCCCAAAGCACCTTGTCCCCATGTTGATGGAAACAAAGGGTGGTTGTGGGGGTCTGCGGGCAGGGGGCTTATCAGAATCTGGAACAAGGGGGCCCCCAGATTCCATCCCCCAATGTGAATAAGTATGGTATACATAGTACCCCTACCCATTCACCAAAAATGTGTACAAAATGAATAAAGATAGTAAACAAGTTTTTGACAGTTCCTTTATTAAAAAATAAAAAACAATGTCCCCTGATGTAGATCCATTTCACGCCACCCATTGCACCGCTGAACCCAAAAAAAGAAAAACCTAGCCTCATCAAACACTCACTGTGGACTGCCTGCTTCTCTGTCTGACACTTCTTATAGAGGTAAGGGGCAGAGCCACCTGGTGACCCCACTCCCTTGTGGTGTCATCAGCCCAGCATGCCCCAGTCAGTGACATCACAATGGGCGGGGTCACCTGCTGACATCATCGGGTGACTCCGCCCCTTAGCTATTTAAAAAATAGCAGGTTTTTTCTCGTTCTTATGGGTTCAGCGGTGCGGCGGGCAGCATGAGATGAATCTACATCAGGGGACATTGTTTTAGATTTTTTAATAAAGGAATTGTCAAAAACTCATTTACTGTCTTTATTAACCTTTTACACATTTTTGGTGAATGGGTAGGGGTACTAAGTACCCCATACTCATTCACATGGGGGGCTGGGATCTGGGGGCCCCCTTGTTAAAGGGGGCTTCTAGATTCCAATAAGACCCCTGCCTGCAAACCCCCACAACCACCGGCCAGGGTTGTGGAGATGAGGCTCTTGTCCCCTTCAACATGGCACCAAAGCTCCCTTGAGAGCATGGGGCCGGGTATGGCTCAGGAGGGTGGGCGCTCCCTTGCCCCCCCCTTTCCTGAGCTGTCAGGCTGCATGCTCGGATAAGGGTCTTGTATGGATTTTGGGGGGACCCCACGCCATTTTTAAACAAATTTTGGCCTAGGATTCCCCTTAAAATCCACACCAGACCTGAAAGGGCCTGACATGAATTGTGGGGGGACCCCACGTTTGTTTGTTTTTCGGAAATTTTCTATTGCTGGCATTGTTTTGTTTAAGTTTCAGCTGTCAGTTGGGAAGCCCGCTGACAACTGATGACTCATCGATTGTTAAGGACACAGCAGCTAGCTTAACAATCAGCTATTCTTCACACCGAATTTGAATCGATCAGTCATTTTTCAACCAATCCAAATTTGAATCTTTATAAAAATTTGGAATTCATTAGGAAAATAATAAACAAAACTAAATTTAGGAAAACAAACCGAAATTAAAGAATTACGAAAGCACACTAAACGAATTCTGAGATGAAACGAAATTAGTAACATAATGCGTATATACGAAACAAAAAAAAAATTTCCATTCTGCACATGTCTAGTTGAGTATTCATGGTTTCTATATTTTTCCAAGGATCATTTTTCAATGATCTTTATTTTGAGGGAACACTACCTAATTTTCTGGCTATTATTATTTGTTTCCTTTTCATTAAAATTAGTAAAGAGCAGTCATGGGTGTCAAAAAGTTTAATTATGCCATATTCTTTATTTGTCTATGCCAATTTACAGGAAACTGTAGCTATAGTAATTATTAACAGAAAGTAATTTCAAGGGTTCCTCTGTGCTAAATAGGTTGAGAAAGGCTCATTTAGAATCATGATATGTTTTTATAAACAGACTTAAGCCTCGTACACACAGTATGATTGTTGGCAGGGGATTGTCTGTTGAGAGACTGTTGTCCTAAAATATTATCGTTAGTACGCTCCTTTTGACAATTGTTGTCCAACTTTCGGTCAACAAATGTTGGATGACAGGCTAGTAAATTTTCGGTGGACAATGGTTTGTCATCAGATTTTCGTATCGTCAGTACACAAATCCGTCACAAAAGTCGAAAGTACAAACACGCATACTCTCAAATAATGCTCACCAAACACGATATTAGCAGAAGGGGCCCAAAGAGTGGCGCTCAAGAGCTGAAATTCCTCGTAGTACGTCACTAAGTTTGTGTTTCTTGCATGACAATTTTGTACCGTTAGTATGCAAGATCCTGGCACACGCCCATTTGACAAAAATCAGACGCTCAGTTGGCCAACAATCGTACTGTGTGTACGAGGCTATAGAATTGAGAGAAGAATTTACTTAAGCAATTAATGGTCTACTCATATATATATAGGGTCATGGTGAGCTTTGTGGTTATCTGTGGTGTTGATTACTTAGAAAAAAAGTACAGCCTGCTGGGCAATGGGATAAAAAGCATATAAGGCATAACTAGAAATGGGGCTTTACATTTTGGATAAATCCTGATCTGAACAGATACAATTTCACCATTGCACAAATACAGAGAAAAGTGCGGCAGAGAAGACCGACACCTGATCTCTTTATAAACTGTACAAGGGGAAATACACAACATGTACACATACAATACATATACAACACAATTGAAAATGTGTTGTGAATGTCTTTTTTAGTTAATAAATAAAAAGAACACATTCAAAATCAGATAACGTTTGTACTGCTGCGCCCTAATTTTCATCTCTACATCATCCATGTTTTATCCAGCTGGCCTTTGGCCAAGATTTCGCAAAATATCCTTTGAGTTTGACGTACCTGCAGTATGTAGTGAACATATCTTAAAATAATCCTTTGTAAATAAATAAGTACATATTTCGGAGTGCCTGCAAGGCATGATCACTTCATCCTATTCTCATTTAGCACATTTTGAGTTTATTTGATCAAAGAAACCTAAGTGTGATCATTACAATACAGGGGAAAGAGCTATACCTAACTAAATCAATCAAATGTGCAAAAAATATTAATAATCTCCCCAATATTCAAAGCCTAAATATAAAATAGTGAATGTCAGTACTGCTGCCCACAAGTATCTGCAAAAATCATACTGTAAATATCAAACCAGTGCCGAGCAGTACTTTAAATAAATAAATAAATAAATATATTAAGAATAAAATTATGCCTTGTGATAGAAACAATAATTTATCTATAAAAATTGAATAATTAAAATTAAAACAGTTGAACATGTTCACATATATTTATAACAAATGTGATCTTAAAACATGAATGTTCATGATAATAATTTTTCCAAATATATCTAATATTGTGCCAAATATTTTTGAAAATTCCACCATAAAAAATAAATCCCTAGGATGTTTTTTCACCACTTCTGGAAAAGCCCTTCACCAACACTTCAATGCTCTCACCTTATATTTTGACCTAACATAGGTTTCCCCTTTAAGTGGGGTCTCATATGCCATGAATGTTGCTTCTCTCTCCTGCATCCAGCTGTTCCTCAGTCCACCTCCATCCTCTGCAATCCTTTAGTCAATATATACTTGAAGCCTAAAGAAGAAGAGCATATATAGTGCTCCCTGTATGTATTGTATGAGACCCAGCTCATACAATATTCCAGTAAGGATGAGCCGAACACCCCCCCTGGTTCAGTTCGCAGAAAAACATCCGAACAGGCAAAAAATTTGGAAGAACACACGAACACCGTTAAAGTCTATGGGACACGAACATGAAAAATCAGAAGTGCTCATTTTAAAGGCTTAAATGCAAGTTATTGTCATAAAAAGTGTTTGTGGACCTGGGTCCTGCCCCAGGGGACATGTATTAATGCAATTTTTTTTTTTTTAAACGGCTGTTTTTTCGGGAGCAGTAATATTTTTTTTAATGCTTAAAGTGAAACAATAAAAATTAAATATTCCTTTAAATATCATGTCTGGGGGGTGTCTATAGTATGCCTGTAAAGTGGCGCATTTTTCCTGTGTTTAGAACAGTACCACAGCAAAATCACATTTCTAAAGGAAAAATTGTCATTTAAAACTAATCACGGCTGTAAAGAATTGTCGGGTCTCGGCAATATAGATAAAACTCATTGAAAAAAAGGGCATGGGTTCCACCCCCAGTCCATTACCAGGGGTCCCCCCAAAAGCCATACCAGACCCTTCAATGTACCCTATTAACAATTCACATAGGTGGGGTTGGGATCTGGAGGTCCCCTTGTTAAATGGGGCTTCCAGATTCTGATAAGCCCCCTGCCCGCATGCCCCCCACAACCACTGGGCAAGGGTTGCGGGGATGAGGCCCTTGTTCCCATCAACATGGGGACAAGGTGCTTTGGGGTCAGACCCCAAAGCACCCTCCCCATGCTGAGGGCATGTGGCCTGGTACGGTTCAGGAGGGGGGGCACTCTCTCGTTCCCCCACGTTTTCCTGCAGCCTGCCAGGTTGCATGCTTGGATAAGGGCCTGGTATGGATTTTGGGAGAGACCCCTACGCCATTTTTTTATTTTGGTGCAGGGTTCCCCTTAAAATTCATACCAGACCTGAAGGGTCTGGTATGGATTTTGGGGGGACCCCTATGCCATTTTTTTTTACTTGGCACAGGGTTCCCCTTAATTTCTATTCCAGACCTGAAGGGCCTGGTATGGATTTTGGGGGGACCCCACGCAATTTTTTTTTTATATTTGGTTCGGGGGTTCCCCTTAATATTCATACCAGATCCAAAGGTCCTGGTAATGGACTGGGGGGAACCCATGCCCTTATTTTCAGTGAGTTTTATCTATATTGCCGAGCCCCGACGATTCACATTCACGGCTTCAAATACAGCCGCAATCAGTTTTAAATGACAATTTTTCATTTATAAATGTCATTTTGCTGCAGTACTGTTATAAACAAGGGAAAAATGCACCACTTTTTAGGGGTACTATAGACACCCCCCAGGCATGATATTTAAAGGAATATTTCATTTTTATTGTTTTACTTTAAGCATTAAAAAAATCACTGCTACCGAAAAAACTGCCATTTAAAAAAAAAAAATTGCATTGATACATGTCCCCTGGGGCAGGACCCAGGTCCCCAAACACTTTTTATGACAATAACTTGCATATAAGCCTTTAAAATGAGCACTTTTGATTTTTCATGTTAGTGTCTCATAGACTTTAATGGTGTTCTGGAGGCTTTTGAATTTGCGCCGAACACTGCATATTGTTCGGTGTTCGCTGAACATCCGAACAACCAAAGTTCGGCCTGAACTTATGCTTGGGCCGCCCATCCAAATATTCCAGCAGTCGGAAAGGTGGAATTAACTTATCTTGATATATTTTTTGAGAGATATTGTTCAGAAATATTACTGTCCCAAGTGAAAGAGCCCCTTCATTCTTTCAACACAAACAACACATATAGAACCCAAGATAACAGGGGTAACATGAAATGCTGAGTCCAGTGTGGTTGTACGGTGAGTCTGGTTAGTGCAGACCCAACTGAGGTTCTTGGTCATCCTGTACCCCTAATAGACACAGGGTAATTTACACATAGGAGGGACCGGAGAAGCTGGACAAGGAGTTTCCAGAGCTCTCTAAGGTAAGCTGGGTTCCACAAGCTCCCCCCAAAGTGACTCCCATTACACAAGCTAACTCCTGTTGTAGTATGGAGTGTTTTTTTTGTAGACTCGCATAACCATCCTCAATGTAGACAGGGGAACATAAACAGGTAACGACAGCAAAGTTTAAATAGCAGTAGATCAGAGAGGCATAGCAAAGCTCAACAGTAGTAGCTCGGGCAGTGGGCAATGCATCCAGTCTCTTAAGTGTAACCTGGACACTATTACCGACACTCAGTGTGATTAGAAACTATAGATCTGCCCGAAGGCTCTCACTGCTTTGGCTCCCTGTGTCATGTTCACTCTCGGGTCCCGTGTCTCTCAGCTGCAGTGTTTTACACATGCCTCCTGGACTTGATTCAGAAATGACTCGGTACTGATCAGACCTTGTTGGCGGGCTCCGTCAGAGCCACTCCGTCATGATGGATATGCGCGTTGGGGCAGCGTGTGTATCCCCCCCAGCATGGTGGAACGCTGGGCCTGTAGGCAGTGCTATTTTTAGTCCTGATGCCGTTGGGGCCCTTGTTTCATGGTGAATCACTCATTCCCAACTCCCAACAGTATTTGTAATCCTTGGATGACCAAGTAATCAAGTTCTCCCTAGCAGATCCCCTCAACAGACAAGAGAAAAGATAACCACACTCAAAAGAAAAACACATTAATGTAGCACGTAGGCCTCACCAGAGCTACTAGAGTGGTGAGGCCTACGCGCTACATTAATGTGTTTTTCTTTTGAGTGTAGGCCTCACCACTCTAGTAGCTCTGGTGAGGCCCTTTTAAGTACAATCCAGTCCTAAATGACCACTCCCACACTCAGAGTGGTTAAACATAGGGACAAAGCTGCAGCTTCTGAGTGGAGTCAGGCAAAAGGTAGCCTATCTGATCTTGGGTTTACCTCTCCAGTCTGCATCTCTGTGGAGATCTGTCTCTTGGTCTCACATGGCAGTATAACACTTGAACAGCAGGATACTAAAACAGCAGGATCCTGGAACAGCAGATTACTAGAACAGCAAGACCCTGTCTGAGAAGCAGTATAAACCTTGTGGTCTCTCAGCTCAGCCTCTTAACTCCCAGAAGCAACACTGAAGCCACATGACCCTAGGTTCTCAGCACTTTGGTTCAGGCACAGCAACAGCAGCTCTGTCTTAAGCCCTGTTCTTGGGCTTCCATTAGAGCCACAGTGGCAGCCTCATAAGCTGTCATTTCACAGGCTCTTGAAAGCTTGTTCAATGGGGTGATGGGCAGTGCTAACTCCTGGGCCATGTGGTGGCCATTCAATTCCTCCCAAGGTACTTTACCAAGAGCAGGATCAGTCCTGGACTGCCAGTCTCAGTCCACCTTCAGCTCCCCTCTCCCTATGTTGTTCATCACCAAGAGGGAGCAATGAGCTTTGTGACTGGAGGAAGAACACTCTGCCAGGAGGCTTAAAGGGGCTGCCGGCAGCTACTACACAAACTATTGTATAGTATAATGATCACTTAATATTTAACACTGCATTACTGAAAACAGTAGATTTTTCAAGGGAGAGTAGCACACATACTACAATAAGTAAAAAAAAATAAAAATTGGACTTAGAGTTGCTAAGCAGAACATAGCATTACCAAGAAAATATGCGAGCCGACAACCTAAAGGGACAAATCAAATGTAATAAGATGTGAGCATTGTCGGATAAAGAGGCAATGATGGGACAGTGATTTAAGAGAATGACAGAGCTCAGATGTTATTGTTGTCTAAAAAAGATTTAATGGAGTTCTTTAGAAGGGTTGAAGAGTTCTGAATGGCACCTGGATAGAAATTACAGAGTAGGGGAGAAGCATATGAGAAGTCCTGGATGAAGAAGTGTGGGGAGGCAAATTGAGGAGAGAAAAAGGACACTATATCAAAATGAGTGATGAAATTGTATGGAAGGGGCACACTATTCCCAGCTATGTAAATTAAATACAAATGTACCACCCTCTTGGAATAGAGCAGGCTGCTAGGTAAATTTAGCTTAGCTCCTCTGTAGTCAGTGGAGCATGGGTTAATTGCTTAGGGCTGCTAAGTGTTTCACAGGCTGCTGTTCTGTTACTTCCCCTTGTCTTCTAGAGGCTTCTAGAATTACAGTGGAAGAGACCGCAGAATAGGCACCCTGAATATTTATATGACTCCAGCTAATCCCTTGGGAGGTATGCCCAGAAGGTGGGGAGAGAGCCCATAAATAGTCTGAGGCCTGGGCAGCAGGTTGCAGTGTTCCTGGGTCCAGTCCTGCAGGAGGAGACCACTGGGCAGAGGCTTTGCCCCATGGTGCAGGATCCTTGAGATTGGTTTGAAGAAAACGCAAAGGTCCCAGCTAGGCTTAGCTGGGGGGCCTCTTCACAGATTCATGTCCAGGTATCAGGTTAGGTCAGGAGGTAGCTCACTGGAGTGACCAAGGAGAAAATTGGTGGGAAAGAGTCCAACTGTCCTATTGTGGTGTCAGTCTACATCTCCCTCTCTGAAAAGAGCCTGGTGGATATCGACAGGAGGCATCCAGTGATCCTTTGTCAAAGTGAGAAGATGACCGCAGTGCAAAAGGGAAGTGACTGTGTGTGGCTTTTGACTCTTGAGGGCATACAAGTCCCCAGTAGCATTAGGAATCCTGTTCAGCAGCCAGAAGCTGGCAAGTAATATTTTGTAATAATAGTTATGATTTGTGTTTTGTAGGATTTATGAAATTAATATTAAAATGTGTAGCAAGAAAGCAGTTTTTGTAACTCTTTATTGGGTCTTTTCTTCCTCTAGAACATTTTAGATACCCAGGAACAATTGTTAGACATTTCTGTATGTTGAGTACAAAAGAGTCAACTTCCCTAAACTACAAACCTTGCTAAAAGGCATACATTGGGATAAAATATTAGGAACAAAGAATACGGAGGAGAGATGGGTTTGCTTTAAGAGCATATTAAATAAGGGCATTAGCCAATGTATCCCATTGGGTAATAAATTTAAAAGAGCGAACAAACATCCTGGATGGCTTAACTCCAATGTAAAAATGCATATAAAAGCAAAGGAGAAGGCCTTCAAAAAATACAAGGTTGAGGGATCATCCTCAGCATTCAGAATTTATAAAGAATGCAATAAGAAATGTAAGGGTGCAATTAGGATGGCTAAGATAGAACATGAAAGACACATAGCGGAGGAGAGCAAAAAAAATCCCAAGAAATTCTTTAAGTATGTAAACAGTAAAAAAGGGAGGACAGACCATATTGGCCCCATAAAGAATGAGGAAGGACATCTGGTTACAAAGGATGGGGAGATGGCAAAGGTATTGAATTTATTCTTCTCCTCAGTTTTCACGAGTGAATTGGGGGGCTTCAGTAACCAAAACTGCAGTGTTTATCCTCATGACACAACACAGGAAGCACCTACATGGTTAACAGAGGACGGAATTAAAATTAGACTTGAGAAACTTAACATTAATAAATCACCGGGACCAGATGGCTTGCATCCGAGGGTACTTAGGGAACTCAGTCAGGTGATTGCCAGACCGTTGTTCCTAATTTTTACAGACAGTCTATTGACTGGAATGGTACCAGCTGATTGGAGAAAAGCCAATGTAGCACCTATATTTAAAAAGGGCCCAAAAAACATCCCTGGGAATTACAGAGCAGTTAGCCTAACATCAATAGTATGTAAACTCTTGGAGGGGATGATAAGGAACTATATACAAGATTTTAGTAATAAGAATGATATCATTAGCAGTAATCAGCATGGATTCATGAAGAATCGTTCTTGCCAAATCAATCTATTAACCTTCTATGAGGAGGTGAGTTGCCATCTAGATAAAGGAAGGCCCGTAGACGTGGTGTATCTGGATTTTGCAAAGGCATCTGACACAGTTCCCCATAAACGTTTACTGTACAAAATAAGGTGCGTTGGCATGGACCATAGGGTGAGTACATGGATAGAAAACTGGCTACAAAGGCATGTTCAGAGGGTGGTGATAAATGGGGAGTACTCAGAATGGTCAGGGGTGGGTAGTGGGGTTCCCCAGGGTTCTGTGCTGGGACCAATCCTATTTAATTTGTTCATAAATGACCTGGAGGTATGTATTTGCAGACGATACTAAGCTAAGCAGGGCAATAACTTCTCCGCAGGATGTGGAAATCTTGCAAAAAGACCTGAACAAATTAATGGGGTGGGCGACTACATGGCAAATGAGGTTCAATGTAGAAAAATGTAAAATAATGCATTTGGGTAGCAAAAATATGAATGCAATCTATACACTGGGGGGAGAACCTCTGGGGGAATCTAGGATGGAAAAGGACCTGGGGGTCCTAGTAGATGATAGGCTCAGCAATGGCATGCAATGCCAAGCTGCTGCTAATAAAGCAAACAGAATTTTGGCATGCATTAAAAGGGGGATCAAATGCAGAGATAAAACGATAATTCTCCCGCTCTACAAGACTCTGGTCCGGCCGCACCTGGAGTATGCTGTCCAGTTCTGGGCACCAGTCCTCAGGAGGGACGTACTGGAAATGGAGCGAGTACAAAGAAGGGCAACAAAGCTAATAAAGGGTATGGAGGATCTTAGTTATGAGGAAAGGTTGCTAGCACTGAACTTATTCTCTCTGGAGAAGAGACGCTTGAGAGGGGATATGATTTCAATTTACAAATACTGTACTGGTGACCCCACAATAGGGATAAAACTTTTTCGCAGAAGAGAGTTTAATAAGACTCGTGGCCACTCATTACAATTAGAAGAAAATAGGTTTAACCTTAAACTACGTAGAGGGTTCTTTACTTTAAGAGCGGCAAGGATGTGGAATTCCCTTCCACAGGCGGTGGTCTCAGCGGGGAGCATTGATAGCTTCAAGAAATGATTAGATAATCACCTGAATGACCGCAATATACAGGGATATGTAATGTAATACTGACACATAATCACACACATAGGTTGGACTTGATGGACTTGTGTCTTTTTTCAACCTCACCTACTATGTAACTATATAACTATGTAACTATGAGTAGGCCAGGGTTGCTGGTTGCACTGCAAGCAAGGTTGTTGGAGAGTGGAGCTATAGGGTCCATAGCTGAGGGAAGAGTGACGGTGTAGGGTCTCAGGGCCAGTGAAAATGGGCATATCATGAAGAGACAGCAGAGAGGAGGATAGAAAGGTTGATTTCTGCATAGAAGCAAATGAAAGGAGGGGAGATAATAGCAGGTTATGATCAGAGAAGTAGAAGAGAGAGTTAGAACAAATCAGTGAGGAATCATGAAGATCAAGTCTGGGGTGTGACTGTTAGGGATAAGCTAGGGGTTGGTCTGAACCTGGAAGTTATCTGTCATTGCTGGGTGAGATATTTCCTGCCCTTCAGCTGCATGTATACAAAGGGATGGGGATGCTCGGCATATCAGTAACCTAAGATGGCCACATGGCCATTTTAGGTCAAGGACATTGACATAATATCGCCACATGGCCATAGTAGGTCAATGACATTGTGTCAGGGAAGGCATGTCCGTGGTGTTGCTGGTATCTCTTGGTGCACACACATATGTGCATGTGCAGACCGGCAAATGCCTGGGCAGATGTGCATACTGTGAGCAAAGGCGCGCATCTATGCGTGCATCTGTCACTAATGCTGGTGCCAAGCGGGCTATTTAAACAGAATTCAGTATGGGCTCATTGCTGCTTGGTCTGCAGCTTCTGTGTGTTATTCCTGATCCCGTGTGACTTCTGATCTTGATCCGGCTTACCCTCTGACCTGCGTTTTGTCTGCTACCTGCCCTGACCCCGGCTTGTCTTTGAACTCTGCTCCTGCCTTCTGTTTCTGCTTGATTGATCTCCTGGTGCTGACTTAGCTTGTTACCTGACCATTCTGCTGCCTGCCATCTATGCCTGATCTGCCTGACCGCTACCAACCCGGCTTGTCTAACACTGCACCTTGCTCATTTAGCCTTCCAGTCCAGCAAGCCCCCATCTGGTTTCTGCTGCCAGTTGTCTACTACAGTGTGCCGCCAGCCAAGCATCATGTCAGTTCATCTATTCCCAGTCTGCTCTGCTGCTACTTTTACCTGCTGATTGCTGCCACGCAGACTACTGGACTGATTACAGGCACTCATACCTCACCATGCTCTTGTGGTTGCTGTTTCACTACCAGTGATCCTCGTGCCGGAGCTGTACGAGAGGCCTTTCTCTACATTTCAGGCTCACTGACCAGGTATGTGACACATTGACCTAATATGGCTACATGGCCATGGTGGGCCAATGACATTGACCTACTATGGCTACATGGTCATATTAAGTCAATGACATTGACCCATTATTGCCACGTGCCCATTTTATTTTAGGGTATCTCTGCCCCTTTGTGTATGTAAACAATACGTGGCCATCTTAGGTGAATGACATTGGTCTGATATAGCCACATGTCCATAGTAGGTCAATGACATTGACCTAATATGGCTACATGACCATGGTAGGTCATTTACATCAACCTATTATGGCCACGTGCCCATTTTAAGTCTATGGTGTCATGAGTATCTCCACCCCTTTGAGTCAGCTGCAGGATGGAAGATCTCCAGCTCACAGCTCATTGGTCCTGCCATGACAACTAACTTCGGGCCAAACTCAAGCCCAAATCCAAGCTCATCCCTAGGGTGTGAGAGGAAGCAGATGACCATTGTAATAAGACAAAGGTGAGGATAGCAGTTTTTGGTTTCAGTGGTACTATGGGTTTTTTTTCTAAAGAGAGAGTACAGGAGTAGTTATCTCCTTTCATACACAATGTCTCTCTTGGAAACCTCGGAACCACTGCTCTGACGTTTCCACATGTGTGTATGTAAATCCAGCTTGAGGTATTTAGCTCTGCAAACAACTGTCTGTAAACCTTAAAAGAGGAACTGTAAAATATGTGAAAAGTAGCTAACGATCCTAAAGATTCAGACTTCAAAGGAATATACTAAATATTGATGTACAATATTTCTCTATGAAAAAGAGGAAAACTACATGTTAAAAAGAAAAAAAAGAATAACAATCTGAAACCAAAATTAGGGACAAGGCTGGCAATTTGTAGACTCCTCTGAAATGCTTACATTTACAGTAAGTAGTAAGTACAATGTAAGTAATGGTAGTATAATATGATTTTGTTAGTGAACAACATCAGTAGCTGACACTCCTGTGACTGCACTAGGGAGATCTGTTCAAGGTAAAGGTCTATCATTAACATCCCTCAAGGATCTGCTCCTTACCACCATGTATAATTACTGGGAAAAAAAAAACTGGGACATTTAGCCAGCAATTTTCTAAATCTTGAACCCTTCAGATTATGTTGCAATTCCCAGAGCCTGTAATAATGGTCCACAATTCCTGTAATCATCAATATTTCTTACTGCATAACAAACATTTAATTTGGCTGATGGTGCCGCAACCCCTGGAGGATCTTCGGAGAGGAAACTGAACCAGTAATTATGTCAGTTTGGTGTCAGCAGAGTGCCAACTTCTCACCTGCTCCCCACTGCCGGCTCATGTAACTATCTGTACACTTTTTCTATTTATAGGAGGGAGCATTGACTACGAGGGAACTCACCATACAGATTGAGTAACTTTATATGTATATATACAACTTAAATATCTTTATTTGTACATTTGAATGGAATAGAATGGCTTGAATAGAACTTTTGGATACGAATGATACAAATGATTAATAATCCGTCATCGTAACACAACGGATTGGGAGTCAGGCTATGAGCACATAATATACAATTTTCTTTATCAAAATGTTATTTAAAAGAATAAAATTTGAAATTGGTAATCCATAGACCTATACTTCTGATGACGTCATTCCTCTGTTTATTACTTATCTGTCACAAAATCATCTATTATTGGTAAGTGCACCAAAATGTACTGCAAGAAATTAAGTTGTAGCTCCAGGCTAAATGATTTTGTGAGCTTTTAAAAAAATGTTTACATTTTTTTTTTTACAATAATTTAATTCACTCCATATATATTATTCTTAAAGGAACAAAACTAAAGTAGGAGATTGACACAAGATGACTTCATTTAAATAAAATAAAAATTCCCAATTTACTTTTTTTACCCCTTTTTTGCAACTTTAAGTTACAAAGTGTATTTAAGCAAAAAGAAATTATGTTTACCAGATTTTTAACCTTTTTTTTTGGTGTTGGATTTTTAACAACTGAAAATAAAGGACAAAGCAAGGCGAAGTGTATTGAAGCAAAATTCTATTATTTGTTTGAAACTTTTAATAAATATATTCCCTACTGTCTGGGTCACTATATCACCCCAGTGGCAGAATGACTGAAATTTGTCAAAAAGCCTCAAAGATGTTTCATATTTTTTTTCAAACAATTTTATATACCGTATTTATCGGCGTATAACACGCATTTTTTTCCCCTGAAAACAGAGGGTAAACAGTGCTTGCGTGTTATACTATGTTTTACCAACAGGGGGCGGGATCGGGCGGTCTTCCTCGGGAGCCACCCTTTGGGGGGTGTCAGGCCGGCCTCCCCACCTCTTCTGGCCCTGGGACAGCACTGCTTGCATAGTCTAAAGTTGATAAAAAAAATCGCTTGCCAGCCCCTTCTCCTACACCGTTCCTCCTGTGTCAGTGTCATTATAAAACGAAGCTTGTAAATATCTCAATAGGTCCGTTTATTTCTGGCTGCTCTTCTCCTTCTGCTCCTCCTCCTAGCTTTAGCTTTAGACTGACGGAGGAGAGCCGTCACATGACCATCTATGTAACGTCAGAGAGAGCAGTCATGTGACCAAGTCAGTGGAAAAAACTGAGCTATTGAGGTGTATGGAAGCTTCATTTTACAATATGAGTGACACAGGAGGAGCAGTGTAGAAGGGGCTGGCAGTGATTTTTTTCTTAACAGTAGAGAATGCTGGAAGTGCTGTCCCAGGAGACCCCAGTGCAGGGGGAGGGGGCTGTATACTGGATGGGGGGGCTGTATACTGGATGGGGGGTTGTTTACTGGATGGAGGGCTGTGTACCGGATGGATGGGCTGTGTACCGGATGGGGGGCTCTATACTTGATGGGGGGCTGTGTACTGGGGAGGGGGCTGTGTACTGGATGGGGGGCTATGTACTGTGCAGAGGGAGGGTGATTTTGTACTGTAAAGGGAGCTGTGAAAACATTTTTTCCTTAAACTTCCCTTTTAAAATTGGGGTGCTTGTTATACGGTAAATACGGTACTTATATCCATTATTCTCAGAGAAGAAAACCCAAAAAGGTTAAATGACACAAGATTACTTCATTAAAATAAATATACAGTATCTCACAAAAGTGAGTACATCCCTCACATTTTTGTAAATATTTTATTATATCTTTTCATGTGACAACACTGAAGAAATGACACTTTGCTACAATGAAAAGTAGTGAGTGTACAGCTTGTATAACAGTGTAAATTTGCTGTCCCCTCAAAATAACTCATCACATGGCCATTAATGTCTAAACCGCTGGGAACAAAAGTGAGTACACCCCTAAGTGAAAATGTCCAAATTGGGCCCAAAGTGTTAATACTTTGTGTGGCCACCATTATTTTCCAGCACTGCCTTAACCCTCTTGGGCACGGAGTTCACCAGAGCTTCAAAGGTTGCCACTGGAGTCGTCTGCCACTCCTTCATGATGACATCACGGAGCTGGTGGATGTTAGAGACCTTACACTCCTCCACCTTCTATTTGAGGATGCCCACAGATGCTCAATATGGTTTAGGTCTGGAGACATGCTCGTTGAGTCCATCACCTGTACCCTCAGCTTCTTTAGCAAGGCAGTGGTCAGCTTGGAGGTGTTTTTGGGGTCATTATCATGTTGGAATACTGCCCTGCGGCCCAGTCTCCAAAGGGAGAGGATCATGCTCTGCTTCAAATGTCACAATACATGGTTCCCTCACACTCATGCAGCCCCAGACCATGACATTCCCACCACCATGCTTGACTGTAGACAAGACACACTTATCTTTGTACTCCTCACCTGGTTACCACCACATGCGCTTGACACCATCTGAACCAAATGAGTTTATCTTGGTCTCATCAGACCACAGGACATAGTTCCAGTAATCCATGTCCTTAGTCTGCTTGTCTTCAGCAAACTGTTTGCGGGCTTTATGTGCATCATCTTTAGAAGAGGCTTCCTTCTGGAATGACAGCCATGCAGACCAATTTGATGCAGTGTGCGGCGTAAGGTCTGAGCGCACTGACAGGCTGACTCCCACCCCTTCAACCTCTGCAGCAATGCTGGCAGCACTCATATGTCTATTTCCCAAAGACAACCTCTGGATATGACGCTAAGCACAAACACTCAACTTCTTTGTTCCACCATAGTGAGTAGGGATGAGCCGAACACCCCCCGGTTTGGTTTGCACCAGAACCTGCGAACGGACCGAAAATTTGCATGAACGTTAGAACCCCATTGACTTCTATGGGACTCGAGCGTTCAAAGTCAAAAGTGCTCATTTTAAAGGCTAATTTTCATGGTATTGTCCTAAAAAGGGTTTGGGGACCTGGGTCCTGCCCCAGGGGACATGTATCAATGCAAAAAAAACCTTTTAAAAACGGCCGTTTTTTCGGGAGCAGTGATTTTAATGATGCTTAAAGTAAAAAAATAAAGTGAAATATTCCTTTAAATATCGTACCTGGGGGGTGTCTATAGTATGCCTGTAAAGTGGCGCGTGTTTCCCATGCTTAGAACAGTCCCTGCACAAAATGACATTTTTAAAGGAAAAAAAGTAATTTAAAATTGCTTGCGGCTTTAATGTAATGTTGGGTCCTGGCAATATGGATGAAAATCAGTGAGACAAACGGCATGGGTACCCCCCAGTCTATTACCAGGCCCTTTGGGTCCTGTATGGATATTAGGGGGAACCCCGCACCCAAATTAAAAAAAGGAAAGGCGTGGGGCCCCAAGGCCCTATATACTCTGAACAGCAGTATACAGGCGGTGCAAACAAGACAGGGACTGTAGGTTTGTTGTTAAGTAGAATCTGTTTGTAATTTTGAACTGGTACATTTTTAAAGTGTAGCTCCAGCCAAAAAATCTGTTTTTAAGCTTTTTGGAAAACATAGGGAAGGGTTATCACCCCTGTGACATTTGTTTTGCTGTCTGTGCTCCTCTTCAGAAGATTTCACCTCACTTTTTGTCCCAATGACAAATGTTTTTTGAAAACTTGGGGTTTTTAGTGAAACAAGGATTAGTGATAAAGCATCAGTGGAAAGAAGAAAAGTTTTCACATATTAACTCTTACAGGAGAGAATTTCCCTTCCTATGGGGTAGATTTCATCTCACTTCCTGTTGTCTCCTTCCGTTTGCAAGTAGGAGTCGTTTGTAAGTTGGATGTTTGAAAGTAGGGGCCTGCCCTATATACTCAGCAGAAAATTGGGCCTTAGGTGTTGTTGTGGCCTCAACACTGTAATCCCTGACAGGGCCCTGCTGTGAAATATTAGATCAAGAATTGTAATTACATGCCCCTGTTGAACAGGACCAGAAAAATTGGACCTTTGGTGGTGGTGCTGGTGGCACAACACTGTAAGTCCTCACAGTTACTCTTGGTGGGCAATGGAATGGGCCCTGCTGTGAAATATTATATCAAGAATTGTAATTACATGCCCCTGTTAAACAGGGGCTGAAAAACTGGGCCTTTGGTGGTGGTGGTGCTGGTGCCACAACACTGTAAGTCCTCACAGTTAATCTTGGTGGGCGCAGAAACGGGCCCTGCTGTGAAATATTTGATCAAGAATTGTAATTACATGCCCCTGTTGAACAGGACCAGAAAAATTGGGCCTTTGGTGGTGGTGGTGCTGGTGGCACAACACTGTAAGTCCTCACAGTTACTCTTGGTGAGCGCTGGAACGGGCCCTGCTGTGAAATATTATATTAAGAGTTGTAATTACATGCCCTTGTTGAACAGGGGCTGAAAAATTGGGCCTTTGGTGGTGGTGCTGGTGGCACAACACTGCAACCCCTCACAGATACTCTAGTTGGAACGCAGGAACGAGCCCTGCTGCAAAGTATTGCATCAAAAAATGTAATTACACGCCACAGTTAAAGAGGGGCTGAAAAATTGGGCCTTAGGCGCTGGTGCTGTTGCCACAACACTGCAACCCCTCACAGATACTTTAGTTGGAACGCAGGAACGAGCCCTGCTGCAAAGTATTGCATCAACAATTGTAATTACACGCCCCTGTTAAACAGGGGCTGAAAAATTGGGCCTTTGGCACTGGTGCTGGTGCCACAACACTGCAACCCCTCACAGATACTCTAGTTGGAGCGCAGGAACAAGCCCTGCTGCAAAGAATTGCATTAAAAATTGTAATTACAATTACAGGGGCTTAAAAGTTGGGCCTTAGGCACTGGTGGCGGCGCCCAGAACCAAAAATGTTCTTACAAGCTATCAGCATGATCATTGAGGAGTAAGAGGATAATTACTCAGCATAACAGGATAGTCACACAGAATCAGCATAGGTAGTCTTTGAAGGGATCTGACATTTAAAAAAAAATTATTCGGTTACATCAGCATCAGGTGCTTGGTAGCTGGTGGTGATCCAAGACTGATTAATTTTTATGAAGGTCAGTCGAACGACCGAGTTGGTGGACAGACGCATCCTGTGATCGGTTACAAAGCCTCCAGCAGCACTGAATGTGCGTTTCGAAAGAACGCTGGATGCAGGACAGGCCAGTAGCTCAATTGCATACTGTGCAAGCTCTGGCCAGTGATCTATCCCCAAGACCCAGTAACCCAGAGGATTTTCGGTGGGAAAGGTGTCCAAGTCAGATCTTGCCCCTAGGTATTCCTGCACCATGTAAAACAGACGCTGGCGATGGTTGCTGGAACCGATCATACATTGGGGCTGCGGACTAAAAAATTGTCTGAACGCATTGGTCAGACAGCCACCTTCTCCACTGCTCCTTCTTTGACTGACCGAAGCCTCAGCAACACGTTATCCAGAAACAGGAGTTTGTAACCTCCCAATCTCTGGGAACGCGTTGCACAGACCTTTCTGCAAGGCCTCCCGAAGATGTTTCATCCTCTGCTCCCTCTGCGACGGCAAGATAAGGTCCGCAACCTTACCCTTGTAATATGGATCAAGGAGGGTTGCCAGCCAGTATTGGTTCTTCTCCTTGATACCACGAATACGAGGATCCTTACGCAGGCTTTGCAGGATCAGGGAGGCCATGCAGCGTAGATTTGCTGAGGCATTCGGTCCGGAGTCCTCTGGGTCACTAAGGATGACATGGTCTGCAGCCACCTCCTCCCAGCCACGTACAAGTCCGTGTGTTTCTTGGGACTGATCCCTTAAAGACTGCTGCTGATGCTGAGTGCCAGGCTCCACCTCCATACTGACACAATCCTCCTCCTTCTGTTCCTGTGTGATGGGCGGGCACGCAGGAACACTGTCTGGATAAAGGGGGCTTTGAAAGCTAAGGAAGTCCTCCTCTTCCTGCCTCTGTTCTGCCTCAAGTGCCCTGTCCATTATTCCATGCAGCGTGTGCTCCAACAGGTGGACAAGGGGGACAGTGTCACTGATGCATGCACTGTCACTGCTCACCATCCTCGTGGCCTCCTCAAATGGTGACAGGACAGTGCATGCATCCCTGATCATGGCCCACTGGCGTGGGGAAAAAAAAACAAGCTCCCCTGACCCTGTACTGGTGCCATAGTCACACAGGTACTCATTGATGGCCCTCTGCTGCGTGTGCAGCTGCTGCAGCATGGCCAACGTTGAGTTCCACCTGGTGGGCATGTCACAGATTAGGCGGTTCTTGGGCAGGCTAAATTCCTTTTGGAGGTCTGCCAGCCGAGCACTGGCATTATATGATCGGCAGAAATACACACAGACTTTCCTGGCCTGCCTCAGGTCATCCTGTAAGCCCGGGTACCTGCCCAAGAACCGCTGCACCACCAAGTTAAGGACGTGAGCCAAACAGGGCACATGGGTCAGTTGTCCCTGTCGGAGGGCGGAGAGGAGGTTGGTGCCATTGTCGCAAACCACCATTCCTGCCTTAAGTTGGCGTGGTGTCAACCGCCTCTGAACCTGCCCCTGCAGAGCTGACAGAACCTCTGTCCCAGTGTGGCTCCTGTCCCCCAAGCACACCAGCTCAAGCACCGCATGGCATCTTTTGGCCTGCGTACTTGCGTAGCCCCTTGAACGACTACGGAGCACCGCTGGTTCCGAGGACAAAGCACAGGAAGAGGCCATGGAGGAAGAAGAAGAGGAGGGGGTGGAGGAGAGAGGTGTGTCACAATCATTAGTAGTGGCATTTTGGAGGCGTGGTGACGGAACCACCTCCAACACTACTGCACCTTGTCCTGCATCCTTCTCAGCTGCCAGCAGAGTCACCTAATGCGCCGTGAAACTTAGTTAACGTCTCTGTCCATGCCTGCTGGACCATGAGTCAGCGGTAATATGCACCTTACTTCTGACCGCCCTGTCCAGCGAGGCCAAGACATTGCCTTCCACATGCCGGTAGAGAGCCGGAAACGCCTTCCATGAAAAAAAGTGGCATTTGGTTACCTGCCACTGAGGAACCGCACATTCCACAAACTCACGGAAGGGGGCAGAGTCTACCAACTGAAAAGGTAGCAGTTGAAGTGCTAGCAATTTTGCCAAGCTAGCATTCAACCGCTGGGCATGTGGATGGCTGGGAGCAAACTTCTTCCAGCGGTGCAGCAGCTGGGGCAGGGAAATTTGCCTGGTACAATCTGACGTCAGTGTACCGAAAGCAGATTGCCCACAAGTACTTGGCTGTGACTAGGGATGAGCCATACACCCCCCTGTTCGGTTCGAACCAGAACATGCGAAGAGGAAAAAAGTTTGTTCAAACACGTGAACACCATTAAAGTCTATGGGACACGAACATGAATAATCAAAAGTGCTAATTTTAAAGGCTTATATGCAAGTTATTGTCATAAAAAGTGTTTGGGGACCTGGGTCATGCCCCAGGGGACATGGATCAATCCAAAAAAAGTTTTAAAAACGTCAGTTTTTTCAGGAGCAGTGATTTTAATAATGCCTAAAGTCAAACAACAAAAGTGTAATATCCCTTTAAATTTCGTAGCTGGGGGGTGTCTATAGTATGCCTGTAAAGGGGCGCATGTTTCCCGTGTTTAGAACAGTCTGACAGCAAAATGACATTTCAAAGGAAAAAACCCATTTAAAACTGCTCGCAGCTATTGCATTGCTGACAATACACATAGAAGTTCATTGATAAAAACGGCATGGGAATTCCCCACAGGGGAACCCCGAACCAAAATTAAAAAAAAAAAAAATGACGTGGGGTTCCCCCTAAATTCCATACCAGACCCTTCAGGTCTCTTATGGATTTTAAAGGGAACCCCGCGCCAAAAAAAAAAAAAACGGCGTGGGGTCCCCCCAAAGATCCATACCAGACTCTTATCCGAGCACGCAACCTGGCAGGCCGCAGGAAAAGAGGGGGGGACGAGAGTGTGCGCCCCCCCCCTGAACCATACCAGGCCACATGCCCTCAACATTGGGAGGGTGCTTTGGGGTAGCCCCCCAAAACACCTTGTCCCCATGTTGATGAGGACAAGGGCCTCATCCCCACAACCCTGGCCGGTGGTTGTGGGGGTCTGTGGGCGGGGGGCTTATCGGAATCTGGAAGCCCCCTTTAACAGGGGGCCTCCCAGATCTTGGCCCCCCCCTGTGTGAAATGGTAAGGGGGTAATTACCCCTACTACTTCACTAAAAAACTGTCAAAAATGTTAAAAAAGACAAGAGACAGTTTTTGACAATTCCTTTATTTAAATGCTTCTTCTTTCTTCTATCTTCCTTCATCTTCTGGTTCTTCTGGTTCTTCCTCTGGCGTTCTCATCCAGCATCTCCTCCGCAACGTCTTCTATCTTCTTCTCCTCGGGCCGCTCCGCACCCATGGCATGGGGGGAGGCTCCCGCTCTTCTCTTCATCTTCCTTCTTCTCTTTTTCTTTTCTTTTCTTCTTCTCTTGTTCATTTTCTTCTCCGGGCTGCTCCGCACCCATGCTGGCATGGAGAGGGGCTCCCGCTGTGTGACGGCGTCTCCTCGTCTGACAGTTCTTAAATAACGGGGGCGGGGTCACCGGGTGGCCCCGCCCCCCGTTATTTAAGAACTGTCAGACGAGGAGACACCATCACACAGCGGGAGCCTCCCTCCATGCCAGCATGGATGCGGAGCGGCCCGGAGAAGAAAATGAAGAAGAGAAGAAGAGAAAAAGAGAAGGAAGAAGATGAAGAGAAGAGCGGGAGCCTCCCCCCATGCCATGGGTGAGGAGCGGCCCGAGGAGAAGAAGATAGAAGACGCCGTGGAGGAGATGCTGGACGAGAACGCCGGAGAAAGAAGAAGAAGATGAAGGAAGATAGAAGAAAGAAGAAGCATTTAAATAAAGGAATTGTCAAAAACTGTCTCTTGTCATTTTTAACGTTTTTGACAGTTTTTTAGTGAAATGGTAGGGCTAAGTACCCCCTTACCATTTCACACAGGGGGGGGCCAGGATCTGGGGGTCCTTTTGTTAAAGGGGGCTTCCAGATTCCGATAAGCCCCCCGCCCGCAGACCCCCACAACCACCGGCCAGGGTTGTGGGGATGAGGCCCTTGTCCTCATCAACATAGGGACAAGGTGTTTTAGGGGGCTACCCCAAAGCACTCTCCCAATGTTGAGGGCATGTGGCCTGGTATGGTTCAGGAGGGGGGGCGCACTCTCGTCCCCCCTCTTTTCCTGCGGCCTGCCAGGTTGCGTGCTCGGATAAGGGTCTGGTATGGATTGTTGGGGGGACCCCACGCCGTTTTTTTTTTTTTTTTTGGCGCGGGGTTCCCCTTAAAATCCATACCAGACCTGAAGGGTCTGGTATGGAATTTAGGGGGAACCCTACGTCATTTTTTTTTTTAAATTTTGGCCGGGGTTCCCCTTAATATCCATATCAGACCTGAAGGGCCTGGTATGGGATTTAGGGGGACTCCTATGTCTTTTTTTTTTTTTTAATTTTGGTTCGGGGTTCCCCTTTGGGGAATTCCCATGCCGTTTTTATCAATGAACTTCTATGTGTATTGTCGGCAATGCAATAGCCACGGTAGTTTTAAATGAGTTTTTTCCTTCAAAATGTCATTTTGCTGTCAGACTGTTCTAAACACAGGAAACATGCGCCCCTTTACAGGCATACTATAGACACCCCCCAGCTACGAAATTTAAAGGGATATTGCACTTTTATTGTTTGACTTTAAGCATTATTAAAATCACTGCTCCTGAAAAAACGGCCGTTTTTAAAACTTTTTTTTGCATTGATCCATGTCCCCTGGGGCAGGACCCAGGTCCCCAAACACTTTTTATGACAATAACTTGCATATAAGCCTTTAAAATTAGCACTTTTGATTTCTCCCATAGACTTTTAAAGGGTGTTCCGCGGCATTCAAATTTGCCGCAAACCCCCCAAATTGTTCGCTGTTCGTCGAACTTGCGAACAGCCAGTGTTCGAGTTGAACATGAGTTCGACTCGAACTCGAAGCTCATCCCTAGCTGTGACACACCTAATTCTACTTCTTCATTCCTCTCCATGCAGGTCTCAGAGAGGACTGAAGGTATAGTAGGGTTGAAGATCTCAGCTGATGAGGAGCAAGGAGAGGTCCTCTTTGTTCTTTGGTGTGGGCCTTTTAGATACGCTTGCCAACAAACTGCATGGCAGGTCAACATATGTCTGGTCAAGCATGTGGTGCCCAAGCAGGAGATGTTTTGGCCACGCGAGATACGCTTGAGACATATGTTTCAAATAGCAGCAGTGCGATCTGATGCACTCGTCTCAAAAAAGGCCCACACCAAAGAACTTTCAGAATAACGCGCAGAGACAGCAGCGCCCTGCACATGCAGAGCTTTGCGGTGTGATGCAGTCAGTGTGCTGCCCTTAGGCTGGCCCCTGGAGGGCATCCTGCCTAGTTGGTGATGTGCCTCCTCCTCCTCCTCCTCTCTCCTATCAGGCACCCACGTCGAGTCAGTGACCTCATCATCCCCTCCCTCCTTATCACATGGGTTCGACTCGAACACGAAGCTCATCCCTAATAGTGAGGCCTGTTCTGAGTGGAACCTATCCCGTTAAACTGCTGTATGGTCTTGGCCACCATGCTGCAGCTCAGTTTCAGGGTCTTGGCAATCTTCTTATAGCCTAGGCCATCTTTATGTAGAGTAACAATTCTTTTTTTCAAATCCTCAGAGTTCTTTGCCATGAGGTGCCATGTTGAACTTCCAGTGACCAGTATGAGAGTGTGAGAGCGATAACACCAAATTTAACACACCTACTCCCCATTCACACCTGAGATCTTGTGACACTAATGAGTCACATGACACCGGGCAGGGAAAATGGCTAATTGGGCCCAATTTGGACATTTTCACTTAGGGGTGTACTCACTTTTGTTGACAGCAGTTTAGACATTAATGGCTGTGTGTTGAGTTATTTTGAGGAGACAGCAAATTTACACTGTTAAAGAAGCTGTACACTCACTACTTTACATTGTAGCAAAGTGTCATTTCTTCTGTGTTGTCACATAAAAAGACATATCAAAATATTTACAAATATGTGGGGGGTTTACTCACTTTTGTGAGATACTGTAATTCAATTAAAATTAAAAATAATCCCCAATTTAAATTTTTAACTGCCTTTTTGCTTTTGCATTTTTAACAGCTGAAAAAATGGACAAAGCAGGGCAAAGTGTATTTAAACAAAGTTTCATTACTTCTTATAATTTTTACTAAATAGATTCCCTATTGGCTGTGTCACTATGTCATCCCTGTGCCAAGACGACTGACAGCATCTCAACAATCAGAGCAGGGAATTCTGAGACTTGGCTGCAATATTTTTTTTTTTTAAACTTTAAAGATTTTTCAGAATTTTTTTTTAACAATAATTTAATTTACTTCATATCCATTATTTACAGAGCAGAAACATTGGAGAGGAAGATTGACACAAGATGACTTCATTAAAAAAAAAAAAAATCCCCAATTTACCTTTTTAATGTTTTGCAAGTTTTGGTTTTTGAATTTTCATAAACTGAGGAAAACAGACAAGACATTTCAAAAGTTGCAATTCATCATAGGAACGTTGTCTAGGGCATTCCTATTGGACGAAACACCGCGTAGGGTGGAGCTCTGATGTCACAACACTGTAACGTGTGGCCATCTTTGTGGTTGCAAACATCTGCTATCCATGACGATTCGCAACTTTTGATATGCCTGTTTTTATTTCTCAAAATGTGAGTACCCTGGCTTTTTATATGAAATAAATTTACCTTGGTTTTAAATACTACACCATGAGGAGCTGCTTTCTTGTATCCTATGCATGTACCTATGTGTTACCATTGAGTGGGACTACAAGATCCTGTCTTCTATGATCCAATTGAAGTGGTTCCGTGGCGCTGTGGATATATCATGCTTGTTTGACCACTTGTAATTCAGTGGTCTATTTTCTTTGGTAAGAGGCCCGGTGTTGATGTTCGGTGGAGGATAATCTCATGTTCACCTTATTGTATCTTTGTCTGCACCGTGGGTGGTTCCAGTATTTCCCCTGAACAAAGACTCTATTTTAACACTGTGGACTCTTATTTTATAATTTGATGCTTCTAGCGCTGCATATATTTAACCTTTATGCTTTTTATTGTCACCATACAATTTATGTCAGCTTCTTTATTATTGTTAGCGCAGTGATTCATTTTGAATTAATAATCTAATATTGTTATATCATCCCTGTGCCAAGATAACTAACGGCACCTGGCACAGGGCCAGTGATTCTGCTAAGTTGGCTGAAAAAAAAGCCCAAAGGTTTTGATATTTTTTAATAATAATTTAATTCAGAGAAAAACAAAAAAATCCCTGTGCTATTATAAAAAAACCCCCAAGGAAGTAGCAGTTCAACTGTGAAATATTCACAACCAACAAGAAAAACAAAGAAACAACTGCGCTATACAGTGAAAAAAGTGTAAAAAAAATCAATATATGCAGTACCCAGGTTGAAACAACAATAGGTAAAATGACTAAAATTAAAAAACTTATGCCATTGAACCCTAAAGTGTTGAATAGATAAAATAAGCCACACGGATGTTCAATAAGTAAGTAAAAACACACAATGGTATGAGCTCATGTCAACCTGATTGCACTGAAAAACGGCTTCACTCAATCTTATGGGAAAGGTACCTATAAAATGTATTACATTACAGCATAGTGCCATCTTGTGGAGGGAAAGGAAATACCACCCAAAAGGGATAGCATTCAAAAATTGTGAGATGAAAAGATATAAAAATATACTAGTAAAAATAATAAAAAATATATATAGTAGTATGGAAATGAATGGACCTAAAAAATGGCCATATCTACATTCAATATATGGACAAAAACTTCCAATGACATACTCCTAGGTGTAAAGCATATGGAAGACAACCCCACGCCACTATCTAAGTCCATAAGGGGCTACCACCCAACAGCAGTGAAGCAATGATATTATTTAAATAAATAGGTACATAGTATATAAAATGACAGTAAATACTAACAAAAAAGTGTATACTTCCCACAAAATTTGAGAATGATGTATATACATACTGTCATAAACCCAAAAAAAAGGGGGATACATAAACTAAGAAGGATGCGTGTATAGAAGATTGCTATATATAAACACATGCACACACCCAAGCCGAATATGTCTCCGAGATGTCACAACAAGTTCACAAAGGCATACAGGGTAGTATCAACATATAAATTCAAATAATGGCTATAATATGAAAAACAGCATCATTGAGCATTAACTCTGAGACGTTAAATCAAGTTCACGAAGGCATACAGGGTAGCATCGACATAAAAGCTCGAAAAATGCATGTAATATGGAAAACGACATTACTGAGCACTAGGGATGAGCCGAACTCCCCCCTGTTCGGTTCGCACCAGAACATGCAAACAGGAAAAAAGTTCGTTCGAACACGCGAACACCGTTAAAGTCTATGGGACACGAACATGAATAATCAAAAGTGCTAATTTTAAAGGCTAATATGCAAGTTATTGTCATAAAAAGTGTTTGGGGACCCGGGTTCTCCCCCAGGGGACATGGATCAATGCAAAAAAAATTTTTAAAAACGGACGTTTTTTCAGGAGCAGTGATTTTAATAATGCTTAAAGTCAAATAATAAAAGTGTAATATCCCTTTAAATTTCGTACCTGGGGGGTGTCTATAGTATGCCTGTAAAGGGGCGCATGTTTCCTGTGTTTAGAACAGTCTGACAGCAAAATGACATTTTGAAGGAAAAAACTCATTTAAAACTACCGTGGCTATTGCATTGCCGACAATACACATAGAAGTTCATTGATAAAAACGGCATGGGAATTCCCCAAAGGGGAACCCCGAACCAAAATTAAAAAAAAAAAAAAGACATAGGAGTCCCCCTAAATCCCATACCAGGCCCTTCAGGTCTGATATGGATATTAAGGGGAACCCCGGCCAAAATTTTTAAAAAAAAATGACGTAGGGTTCCCCCTAAATTCCATACCAGACCCTTCAGGTCTGGTATGGATTTTAAGGGGAACCCCGCGCCAAAAAAAAAAAAAAAAACGGCGTGGGGTCCCCCCAACAATCCATACCAGACCCTTATCCGAGCACGCAACCTGGCAGGCCGCAGGAAAAGAGGGGGGGGACGAGAGTGCGCCCCCCCCCTCCTGAACCGTACCAGGCCACATGCCCTCAACATTGGGAGGGTGCTTTGGGGTAGCCCCCCAAAACACCTTGTCCCCATGTTGATGAGGACAAGGGCCTCATCCCCACAACCCTGGCCGGTGGTTGTGGGGGTCTGCGGGCGGGGGGCTTATCGGAATCTGGAAGCCCCCTTTAACAAGGGGACCCCCAGATCCCGCCCCCCCCCCCTGTGTGAAATGGCAAGGGGGTACAAAAGTACCCCTACCATTTCACTAAAAAACTGTCAAAAATGTTAAAAATGATAAGAGACAGTTTTTGACAATTCCTTTATTTAAATACTTCTTCTTTCTTCTATCTTCCTTCATTTTCTGGTTCTTCTGGTTCTTCTGGCTCTTCTGGTTCTTCCTCCGGCGTTCTCGTCCAGCATCTCCTTCGCGGCGTCTTCTATCTTCTTCTCCTCGGGCCGCTCCGCACCCATGGCATGGGGGGAGGCTCCCGCTCTTCTCTTCATCTTCTTCATCTTCTTCTCTTCTTCTTTTCTTCTCTTCTTCTCTTCTTCTCTTCTTCATTTTCTTCTCCGGGCCGCTCCGCACCCATGCTGGCATGGAGGGAGGCTCCCGCTGTGTGACGGCGCTCCTCGTCTGACAGTTCTTAAATAACGGGGGCGGGGTCACCGGGTGGCCCCGCCCCCCGTTATTTAAGAACTGTCAGACGAGGAGCGCCGTCACACAACGGGAGCCTCCCTCCATGCCAGCATGGGTGCGGAGCGGCCCGGAGAAGAAAATGAAGAAGAGAAGAAGAGAAGAAGAGAAGAAGAGAAGAAGATGAAGAAGATGAAGAGAAGAGCGGGAGCCTGCCCCCATGCCATGGGTGCGGAGCGGCCTGAGGAGAAGAAGATAGAAGACGCCGCGGAGGAGATGCTGGACGAGAACGCCGGAGGAAGAACCAGAAGAACCAGAAGATGAAGGAAGATAGAAGAAAGAAGAAGTATTTAAATAAAGGAATTGTCAAAAACTGTCTCTTGTCATTTTTAACATTTTTGACAGTTTTTTAGTGAAATGGTAGGGGTACAAGTACCCCCTTACCATTTCACACAGGGGAGGGCCGGGATCTGGGGGTCCCCTTGTTAAAGGGGGCTTCCAGATTCCGATAAGCCCCCCGCCCGCAGACCCCCACAACCACCGGCCAGGGTTGTGGGGATGAGGCCCTTGTCCTCATCAACATGGGGACAAGGTGTTTTGGGGGGCTACCCCAAAGCACCCTCCCAATGTTGAGGGCATGTGGCCTGGTACGGTTCAGGAGGGGGGGGGCGCACTCTCGTCCCCCCCTCTTTTCCTGCGGCCTGCCAGGTTGCGTGCTCGGATAAGGGTCTGGTATGGATTTTTGGGGGGACCCCACGCCGTTTTTTTTTTTTTTTTTTTGGCGCGGGGTTCCCCTTAAAATCCATACCAGACCTGAAGGGTCTGGTATGGAATTTAGGGGGAACCGCACGTCATTTTTTTTTTTTTATTTTGGCCGGGGTTCCCCTTAATATCCATTTCAGACCTGAAGGGCCTGGTATGGAATTTAGGGGGACTCCTACGTCTTTTTTTTTTTTTAATTTTGGTTCGGGGTTCCCCTTTGGGGAATTCTCATGCCGTTTTTATCAATGAACTTCTATGTGTATTGTCAGCAATGCAATAGCCGCGGTAGTTTTAAATGAGTTTTTTCCTTCAAAATGTCATTTTGCTGTCAGACTGTTCTAAACACAGGAAACATGCGCCCCTTTACAGGCATACTATAGACACCCCCCAGGTACGAAATTTAAAGGGATATTACACTTTTATTGTTTGACTTTAAGCATTATTAAAATCACTGCTCCTGAAAAAACGGCCGTTTTTAAAAAAATTTTTTGCATTGATCCATGTCCCTTGGGGCAGGACCCAGGTCCCCAAACACTTTTTATGACAATAACTTGCATATTAGCCTTTAAAATTAGCACTTTTGATTTCTCCCATAGACTTTTAAAGGGTGGCATTCGAATTTGCCGCGAACACCCCAAATTGTTCGCTGTTCGGCGAACTTGCGAACAGCCAATGTTTGAGTCGAACATGAGTTCGACTCGAACTCGAAGCTCATCCCTACTAAGCACTATCAATAAACGCATTTAAGTCTACCTCTACGTTCAACCTGAATGGTGTGTAGCTCTTAATTCTATATATCCAAGCTATTTCGAGGCGCGAAATACCACAAGCTAAGGAACCACCCCTCCAAGCACAAGTAAATTGTCTATCGCCAAAAATATAGTTTTATCTGGATTTTTATTATGAACTTCCAGATAATGCCTAGACACAGGATGCTTAGGAAAGCCATTAATGATGTTTGTCACATGCTCATTAAGCCTAACCGTAAGGGGTCGTTTAGTCCTGCCCACATACTATAGCCCGCATGGGCATTGGAGCAGGTATACGACCCCCTTAGTGGAGCATGTGATAAAGGGCTTGATCTCAAACTTGACCTGAGTGCTATTAGATCTAAAAGAATGAATTCTCCTATGAGTGCAACCATTCAGTCAGCAAATTTTGCATCTTCTACATTGATAAAATCCCGTAAGGCTATCGAAAACCCCCCTCTTAAAGATGGGGGGATCGATGATATTGTTGGCAATAGTGTTCCTGAGGGAAGGTGCCCCCCTGTAAACCACCTGGGGTTTAACCGGGAGGATAGTGTTAAGAGTAGCGTCACTTGTAAGAATGTGCCAGTGTTTTTTAATCAATTGGCTAACCGTCCTATGCTGGATGGAATATGTTGTAATGAAAGGAGTGGAAGGTGCCCTGTTGGTATTGGGTGTCTTCTCTTTGAGCAATTCGCTCCTATCAATGCATGATATCTCTTCAAGGGTGTTTCTTAGGAGGGTGTCCGGATAGCCCTTCTCTAGAAAACGTTTAGTCAGGACATCCGCCTGCAGAAGAAACTCACCTCTATCTGAACAGTTACGACTCAAGCGGATGTACTGACTTTTTGGCACCAACCTAATCCTGGCCTCATGATGGCAGCTGTTAGTGGGGATATATGAATTACGGTCGGGGTCTTTAAAGTAAGTAGCAGTGGAAAATTGACCCTCTTTGATCCGAATGGTGAGGTCTAAGAAATGAATCTCATCTTGGCTGGCTTCGTAATTAAGAAAAATGCCCCTATTATTCACATTAAGACCTCCAAGAAAGGAATCAAGGTCAGACTTATCTCCATCCCATAGGAGGAGGATGTCGTCTATATACCTGGCCCACAGAACCACCTGGGGTATCTGTTAAGCATAGACGACATCCTCCTCCCACAGGGACATAAAGAGGTTCGCCAAGCTGGGGGCATATTTGGCCCCCATGGAGACTCCTCTGTCTTGCTTATAGAATTGGCCTCTGAACCAAAAATAATTTTGAGATGCAGCAAATTGGAGCAATTCCATTATAAAGGATATTTGCTCATCGAATAGACCAAAGTCACGCCTAAGGAAAGACTCGACCGCAAAGAGACCCAGGCTATGTGTTATGACAGTGTAGAGGGATGTGACATCAGCTGTCACCATCCACAAACCTGGTCTAGGGGTCTGAGCTGCTAATATGTTAATCACATGACATGAGTCTTTTATGTAGGAGGGCATCCTATTGACTATTGGCTGGAGAAAAAAATCTAAATACTTGCCCACCCAGGACATAACAGAATCAATGCCACTAACAATGGGACGACCCGGGGGGCAAGTGGGATGTTTATGGACCTTGGGCAAATAATAAATCACCGGTGTCCGCGGTGCAAACCAGTCCTCAAGGAGGATGTCCCCAAGGGGGCACAGTCAGAACTATCCCCCCCTTATACAGCCCAAGAACGCCAAGGTTACCACTACAACAATGGTGGAGCTTTTCCACACTCTCGTGATACTGGATATGGGGATAATTCTCACTATGTATATGATATGCAATACGAATCCAGGTCTGATTATCAAAAAAGATATGGAACTCAATTTCAACATTTTGATTCCAACAAGCTCTACGAGAAGCGAGATGAAGTTGACTATAATATAAGTACATCTAATAGCTTCTACCCATTACGGGATTTAGAAGGTCCCTATGAGAATCCCGTTAGCAAAACTGGTCCGGCCAATCCATCCCAGTATTCCAAACCTGGTACCAGTGACAATTTTTCTAGCCCTGGTCCCTCTGGCCAAACCTAGCATTGGGTCTTTCAGAGACCTACTCAGGGCACAAAAAGGCCAATAGACCCAAAAGAGGGTGCCGGGGAGGGAGAAAGTTACGAACAAAAAAGGAAAAAATCATAACGGACATGGAATATTTAATTTGAGCACTGTCACTTTAACGGATACTGAAAAACTTGTGTTGAGTAAAGGTTTAAAATTTGCCCCTCCACGTAGGCTGAATAAATTTCAGACCTACATTGCTATACATAAATTTATTAGAAAGCTGAGTATTAAGCGCTATATGATCTCCAATTCCATTCTGGGTAGTCAGACCTTATCCAACAGTTTCAGGCATTCAGGGCTCACTAATGCTTCCCTTTTTAACCCCCCCCCCCAGGGCTTTGGCTCCTTCCCTGAAGGTTTTCAGTGATGTGGTTCTCAGAGACTTGGACCAAGTGCCGGTTAATAAGGTGGGAATTGACAGGGAGTTCGTTGCTGGTCTCGATTCCCTGTGTGAGAAGAAGTGTTTGGTGATTAGACCGGCCGACAAGGGGGGGTGGGATTATTATTCTCGATAAAAATGACTATCTCACTGAAATGCATAGAATATTGGCGGATAGGAACACCTACAACCCCCTTGGTTTTGATCCAAAAATTAGATACAAAAAGGAATTGGAAGTCCTTATTCAAAAGGGCTTTGAATTGGGTATTCTTAACAAAAAGGAAAGGTCACACCTGATACCAAGGGCACCATGGACATCGGTGATTTATTATTTGCCCAAGGTCCATAAACATCCTACTTGCCCCCGGGTCGTCCCATTGTTAGCGGCATTGATTCTGTTATGTCCCGGGTGGGCAAGTATATTGATTTTTTTCTCCAGCCAATAGTCAATAGGATGCCCTCCTACATAAAAGACTCACGTCATGTGATTAACATATTGGCAGCTCAGACCCCTAGACCAGGTTTGTGGATGGTGACAGCTGATGTCACATTCCTCTACACTGTCATAACACATAGCCTGGGTCTCTTTGCGGTCGAGTATTTCCTTAGGCGTGACTCTGGTCTATTCGATGAGCAAATATCCTATAGAATGGAATTGCTCCGATTTGCTGCATCTCGAAATTATTTTTGGTTCGGAGGCCAATTCTATAAGCAAGACAGAGCAGTTGCCATGGGGGCCAAATATGCCCCCAGCTTGGCGAACCTCTTTATGGCCCTGTGGGAGGAGGATGTTGTCTATGCTCAACAGAAACCCCAGGTGGTTCTGTGGGCCAGGTATATAGACGCCATCCTCCTCCTATGGGATGGAGATAAGTCTGACCTTGATTCCTTTCTTGGAGGACTCAATATGAATAATAGGGGCATTTTCTTAATTACGAAGCCAGCCAACATGAGATTCATTTCTTAGACCTCACCATTCGGATCAAAGAGGGTCAATTTTCCACTGCTACTTACTTTAAAGACACCGACCGTAATTCATATATCCCCACTAACAGCTGCCATCATGAGGCCTGGATTAGGTCGGTGCCAAAAAGTCAGTACATCCGCTTGAGACGTAACTGTTCAGATAGAGGTGGTTAAGAGGGGTTTTTTCAATAGCCTTACGGGATTTTATCGATGTAGAAGATGCAGAATTTGCTCACTGAATGGTTGCACTCATAGGAGAATTCATTCTTTTAGATCTAATAGCACTCAGGTCGAGTTCGAGATCAAGCCCTTTATCACATGCTCCACTAAGGGGGTTGTATACCTGCTCCAATGCCCATGCGGGCTACAGTATGTGGGCAGGACTAAACGACCCCTTATGGTTAGGCTTAATGAGCATGTGACAAACATCATTAATGGCTTTCCTAAGCATCCTGTGTCTAGGCATTATCTGGAAGTTCATAATAAAAATCCAGATAAAACTATATTTTTGGGGATAGACAAATTTACTTGTCCTTGGAGGGGTGGTTCCTTGGTTCGAGGTATTTTGTGCCTCGAAATGGCTTGGATGTATAGAATTAAGAGCTACACACCATTCGGGTTGAACGTAGAGGTAGACTTAAATGCGTTTACTGAAAATGCTTAGTAATGTAGTTTTCTGTATTACATGCATTTTTCAAGCTTCTATGTCGATGCTACCCTGTATGCCTTCGTGAACTTGGTTTAACATCTCAGAGTTAATGCTTAATGATGCTGTTTTTCTTATTATAGGCATTATTTGAATTTATATGTTGATACTACCCTGTATGCCTTTGTGAACTTGTTGTGACATCTCAGAGACATATTCGGCTTGGGTGTGTGCATGTGTTTATGTATAGCAATCTTCTATACACGCATCCTTCTTAGTTTATGTATCCCCCTTTTTTTGGGTTTATGACAGTATGTATATACATCATCCTCAAATTTTGTGGGAAGTATACACTTTTTTGTTAGTATTTACTGTACCTATTTATTTAATTAATATCATTACATCACTGCCGTTGGGTGGTAGCCCCTTATGGACTTAGATAGTGGTGTGGGGTTGTCTTCCATATGCTTTACACCTAGGAGTATGTCATTGGAAGTTTTTGTCCATATAATGAATGTAGATATGGCCATTTTTTAGGTCCATTCATTTCCATACTACTATATATATTTTTTATTATTTTTACTAGTATATTTTTATATCTTTTCATCTCACAATTTTTGAATGATATCCCTTTTGGGTGGTATTTCCTTTCCCTCCACAAAATGGCGCTATGCCATAATTTAATTTTTATAGGTACCTTTCCCATAAGATTGAGTGAAGCCGTTTTTCAGTGCAATCAGGTTGACATGAGCTCATACCATTGTGTGTTTTTACTTACTTATTGAACATCCGTGTGGCTTATTTTATCTATTCAACACTTTAGGGTTCAATGGCATAAGTTTTTTCATTTTAATCATTTTCCTATTGTTGTTTCAACCTGGGTACTGAGAAACTGGCCTTAGTGAAACTTCCTTTTGGTTGCTTCCAGGTTCTATCCTTGCAGCTGAGTGGCTGTTTACACTTGACGCCTGCGAGATGTCACAATGGGGTGTGGTTTCTTTTGTTTTTTAATGCGATGAGTCAGAGCGTCGCCTGTTCCCCAGACAATGTCAGTGATAGACGAAACGTACGTCGGGAGGTTGACACTCTGGCGTCATCGCACCTAGCCACGAACAGGCGCTCGCTTGCCGGCCGGCGATTGCTCTTTTTATACTACTATTTTACTTTATTTTAAATAAATTGTCCTATCGGATTCACGCTATGGCTGCCTTTCTTCTACCCTTATGTTCTTAATTCGGGTTGTTGTGTGATTGGAGTCACGCTGTACGGAGGGATATCATTGGTAGGACACCGGGACCCAGTCTATACACACTTGAGATGCTTATCATCCATTGTAGTATCTGGAGGAGTGTTTCATTGCTAAGCTGCTTAACCTGGATGTAGTCCTGAGACGTGCCTGTTGTGCTTTCCATCTGGTAAGCGCATATGTTTGGTGGTGGAGGATCACTGTGTAGGGTGTGTTTGCTTTCCACTTTCTCACTTGATTTTCACGGAGAACTGTCAGGGGACTCCTCCTACCTCCTCACCAGACTCTCGATTTCTTCAACATCTATGGACTTTGCTACCATTTGTGCACTAATGATCTGATGTCATTGGATGTATATTTTTGTGTTTACTGCATATATTGATTTTTTTGCACTTTTTATTCACTGTATAGAATAATTTAATTCACTCCATTATTTCTAGGGGAGCGAAACCGAGGAGGGAGAATGACACAAGCTGACTTCAGTTAAATAAAAAAAAAACAATTTGAATCTCAAATTAATTTTCAATCGCATTTTTTACAACTTTAGGGTGCCTGTGTGACTTTGTAATCCTTGTGCCAAGATGACTGATAGCACCAAAGCAATGTACAGAACTGAAAATTCTGCTGAGTTGGCTGAAATTTGTCAAAAATGTTCCCTTGCCATTTGGCATCATTGGCCATCGCGCTTCCATCATCCCACCTGCTATGGGGACATTCCTGCCTGTGGGGGTTGGGGGTGATGTGCTGCATCTGCTGGATGCATGTTGGGCATCATCTGGGATCCAATAGGAGGTTCAGACATCATGGAGCTTGGCGCAAAGCATTTGAACACTCCCCTGCCAGTGACCAGAATACATGCCTATTTGTGGCAGATGGGCAGGTGGCATCTGGTGGTGAGAAGCTGCTGTTTCTGTGGATTACCCATGATTCCCCTGAGTGGGGAAGAACTGGGATGTTGCCCTTACCAGGGGCTTCAGGGCCTGGCACTTGCATAGTGTATACTAAAAGCTATATAACCACCTTGCCTTAATTGAGGTATATGTTATGTGAAGATCAATCAAAGTTTTGGCACAGTTGACACTGCCAACTGCTATAGAGAGAGCTAGCTGGAGGGGCTCTTTAAAATTTTGCTATGGGTCCCTTATGATTCTTAGTTATGTTTTGTATGACAAAAGCAACCAAATGTTCTGATCTTGCATCAATAGATCCCATCAGACAGATGGACTGGTGGATATCTGATTGCTCTCTGTTTGAAGATAGGCTCCCTTTACAATGAAAAATTGGAAAAGTTCCTGTTCTTTGAAACATGCAGTAGTGGTGCACAACATGCTACCAACAAATAAAGTAATAAAGAGTGGCATATTGTATCACACCATAATATAGTATCCAATTAAAAGACTTGAGCCAGTAGACTTTCCAAGAACCATCAGAGACTGGATAATGACAGCAATGGTGGACACCTCTGAATACGTTCATCCGTGGCTAAAAATTGCTTGCCATTTTATTATATGTTGTTTCTGCATTGTTGGTTAAACAAAAAAAAACTTTGTTGTTTGTACATCTCAACATCTCAAGCTCAAATTGCACACACAAAGGAAGCCCTGCTCCATATAGTTCAGGAAAGACTTTCAGTTAGAGAAGGTCAGTCTAGACGCCAATAGCTATTGCTGTGCACCCTCTACAGAACACTCATGTGACAGACCTAGCCGGGAGGGGACTGAAAACCAGCCTCTTGCCTACCGATTATGGGCCCCGGAATTTGGGGGAATGCTGCCCGTTGTGAGCTGTATGCCTGGGGACCCTGGAGGTGGTGTTACTTCAGATTCAGGTCCATGTCCCCCAAGGCACACAGACTCTGGGGACCCTGGATATGCCATTGTGACGGGAGTCACTAATAGGGGCACAGAGTGAATGAGAACCCCACTATGATCTGTGCTAGTCAGACTCAATGCTGTATATATGTATATATAATGTGTGCTGTCTCATTATGTTGTGTACTATTTGCTGTGATGGTTGGGGTGTGACTGTATTCTATTGTCTATTGTGGCTGTCTGCCTCTACTATTATGGGATGTCTAAGTGTCTTGCTGTGAGGAAAGAGGGAGGGGGGATTCCTCCAGCAGCCCCCCCTGTTAAGACTGTTTACTGATGAGAAGTTAAACACACTCGACCTGTGTGTCCATTGTCATTGGACAGTTTAACCCGCCCTGTATAACATGTGTTTGAATAAAGATTCATTCCTGCTTGAACCTCAAGACAGAGCTTTGTCTCGTACTTGGGGGAGAATTATTTGTATGGGTTACTTGTTCGGCTGATAGAAGGGTTCAGTAGCTGCCTTTGTGTTTGGGTATGGAATGTCCTAAACAACTTTAACCCCTTTCATACTCGGGGTGTCGTTACAACTCATATGGGGAAATTTACTTTGTCTGGGAACACTCTGGTGCTCTCAATGTTTACATGTATATTTTTGACACATTGTGCTTAATTTTCCCTTGTCACCCCCGCTCTTGTTTTGAGCCAACATAACTATATCTTCCTATGTCGTTCCATTTTGGCCTTTTGTATTCCCTGTGACCTGTACTTTTAGTGAAATAATAAAAACATTGAACAAGAAAAAAGAGCTGCAGATCAGGGCAGTTGTAATTACAAAGCTCTAAAAGTAGTAGGAAGACTCTGTCACTCCTTAGTTTACTGTGAAAGCTCTGCAGATGATGGTGAATAAAATTAAAACTTAATCAGCCATGGCCAGATTTTCACACTATATACTCTATACTGATAGATTGCTAATCTTCTTCTAAAATCAATGTGACAAAAGTCAACTCAGACCATATAATATCCTAACCTCTAAACTAACCTCTAATCTGTTGTGTAATACTCTAAATTCTGAGTCTGTTCTATAATAGACTAACCCCCAAATCTGTTATCTTCCAATAGGACTTCATCTGGAAGGGTCCATCTCCGGATCGCTAAGATCACCTGAGTGGCCATCATGAGTAGACTCCTGCAGGTCCTCCTCCTCCTCTCGTGGTTGGGTGATGGTCAGTCTAGCCCTGGCTGCAGTCTCCAGGGTTGGCCAATGGATACATTCTCACAACCTGGTGACATTCTGCTTGGTGGAGTTTTTGTGGTCCATTCTGGAATTGTTTTCCAACAACCAACCTTCCAGGAGAGGCCAAAGCCGGTTTCTTGCACTGGGTAAGTTCTGGAGACATACAAATGAACCCAGTGAGACTTCTGGAGACAGCCACAGTGATGTTCATAAGGTTGTTTTCTGATTGTGGTCATCTTCTGATGTGTACAAACTTGGACGCGTTGCCACATGCTCTGCATACTGGGCAGGACACTTCAATATAATCTAAGTACCTTACTCCAAGATGGCTAAAATGCCATAAGTGAACATTTTGACAGCTCACTACAGTGCCTTGAAAAAGTATTCATACCCCTTGAAATTGTCCACATTTTGTCATGTTACAACCAAAACTGTAAATTTATTTTATTGGGATTTTATGTGATAGACCAACACAAAGTGGCACATAATTGTGAAGTGGAAGGAAAATGATAAATGGTTTTCAATTTTTTGTTTACAAATAAATATCTGAAAGTGTGTAATGCAGTTGTATTCAGCCCTCTTTACTCTGATACCCCTAACTAAAATCTAGTGGAACCAATTGCCTTCAGAAGTCACCTAATTAGTAAATATAAGCCACCTGTGTGTAATTTAATCTCAGTATAAATACAGCAGTTCCGTGAAGCCCTCAGTGGTTTGTTAGAGAACCTTAGTGAACAAACAGCATCATGGAGGCCAAGGAACACACCAAACAGGTCAGGGATAACGTTGTGGAGAAGTTTAAAGCAGGGTTAGGTTACAAAAAAATATCCCAACCTTTGAACATCTCATGGAATACTGTTCAATTCATCATCCAAAAATGGAAAAAGAGCATGACATAACCCCAAACCTACCAAGACATGGCTATCCACCTAAACTGACAGGCCGGACAAGGAGAGCATTTATCAGAGAAGCAGCCAAGGGGCCCTTGGTAACCCTGGAAAAGCTGCAGAGATCCACAGCTCAGGTGAGAGAATCTGTCCAAAGGGCAACTATTAGTCGTGCACTTCACAAGTCTGGCCTTTATGGAAGAGTGGCAAGAAGAAAGCCATTGTTGAAAGAAAGCCATAAGAAGTCCCATATTCAGTTTGCGAGAAGCCATGTAAGGGAACACAGCAAACATGTGGAAGAAGGTGCTCTGGTCAGATGAGACCAAGATTTAACTTTTTGACCTAAAAGCAAAACGCTATGTGAGGCGGAAAACTAACACTGCACATAACCCTGAACAGACCATCCCACCGTGAAACATGGTGGTGGCAGCATGATGTTGTGGGGATGCTTTTCTTTAGCAGGGACAGGGAAGCTGGTCAGAGTTGATAGGGAGATGGATGAAGTTAAATACAGGGCAATATTCGAAAAAAACAGTTATGCCCCGTACACACGGTCGGATTTTCCGATGGAAAATGTTCGATCGGAGCGCGTTGTCGGAAATTCCGACCGTGTGTGGGCTCCATCAGACATTTTCCATCGGATTTTCCGACACACAAAGTTTGAGAGCAGGCTATAAAATTTTCTGACAACAAAATCTGATCGCGTCAATTCTGACCGTGTGTGGCCTGTTCCGATGCATAAAGTGCCACGCATGCTCAGAAGAAATTCCGAGACAGAACAGCTCGGTCTGGTAAACTTAGCATTTGCAATGGATACAACACTTTCGTCACAGTGCAATGTTAAAAATGGTTTAATACAGCACACTCTCTTCGTCTTTATAATGTGAGAAGAATGAAGTAGTTTTGCTGCTCATATTCACACAGACTTCTCACAAACTTCTTTCTTTATTATTTATCGGGATTCCCTTAATATATTTTGATTTGTCACATCTGACAAAAATATTTTTGTGTTTTCTTTAGCAGGGACAGGGAAGCTGGTCAGAGTTGATAGGGAGATGGATGAAGTTAAATACAGGGCAATATTCTAAAAAAACTGTTATGCCCCGTACACACGGTCGGATTTTCCGATGGAAAATGTCCGATTGGAGCGTGTGTCGGAAATTCCGACCGTGTGTGGGCTTCATCAGACATTTTCCATCGGATTTTCCGACACACAAAGTTTGAGAGCAGGCTATAAAATTTTCCGACAACAAAATCCGATCGCGTCAATTCCGACCGTGTGTGGCCTGTTCTGACGCACAAAGTGCCACGCATGCTCAGAAGAAATTCCGAGACGGAACAGCTCGGTCTGGTAAACTTAGCGTTTGCAATGGATACAACACTTTTGTCACGGTGCAATGTTAAAAATGGTTTAATACAGCGCACTCTCTTCTTCTTTATAATGTGAGAAGAATGAAGTAGTTTTGCTGCTCATATTCACACAGACTTCTCACAAACTTCTTTATTATTTATCAGGATTCCCTTAATATATTTTGATTTGTCACATCTGAAAAAAATATTTTTGTGTTGTGTTTTTTTTTTTTTTCTTTTTTTTAAAGGCAGAATTTTTTTTTTTTTTTTTTAGGTTTGTATTTTTTCCAAGGCTGATCTTTGTTTTATTTTATTTTTAGTTTTACTCCATAATATTTTTGTGTGTGTTTTGTGTGTCAAGTTACCACAACACCATTGATATCTTATATTATTTAATCTCAAGGAGCTTGTTTGGTGTTGGTGTCCCTTGTTAATTTCACATTGTACTTTACAAATGTACCTTAATCCTCACAAACAAACTGTCCTTTTTGAAGGAAAACACACATAGGAGAGTATAATTGAAATCAAAAATCCTTTATTAAGGGCTCAGAACCAAACAAAGAGGGAGGCAACGCTGGAGAAACAGCAGAAATTAGCGAAGCCTTGGACCCCCAGGGCAGACATCAATTATTTAACATCAAAATTGGTGGCCTGAGGAGTCCATATGTAAGGGAGTGCAGGAGGGGCGTTGCTAGGTCTACAAAAGATCTGGGGCTAGAGCCTATAGCTGCGTAGTAAAGAAAGTCATACGCTTGGGCGGGCATACACATATATATACAGTAATATACGTGTGTGTGTATATATATCCCCAGAAAGCCCCCCACTTACATCAGGGTCCACAGAGAGCCCCCTTACATCAGGGTCCCCAGAGAGTCCCCCCTTACATCAGGGTCCCCAGAGAGTCCCCCTTTACATCAGGGTCCCCAGAGAGTCCCCCCTTACATCAGGGTCCCCAGAGAGTCCCCCCTTACATCAGGGTCCCCAGAGAGCCCCCTTACATCAGGGTCCCCAGAGAGCCCCCTCCTTACATCAGAGTCATCAGAGAGCCTCCCCCTTTCATCAGGGTACCCAGAGGGCCCCCCATTTACGTCAGGGTTCCCAGAGAGCCCCTCTTACATTAGGGTCCCCAGAGAGCCTTCCCCTTAAATCTGGGTCCTTAGAGAGCCTCTGCCTTAAAATCAGGGACCCCAGAGAGCCTCTCACTTGCATCAGGGTCTCCAGAGAGCCCCCCACTTACAAAAGGGTCCCCAGAGAGCCTCCCCTCCCCTTTGGGGACCCCTGCAGAGACTCGGGGCTATTGGCCCCAGATTCGGGGCTATAGCCCCAAAAGCCACCCCTAGCAACGCCCCTGGAGTGCAGTCTGGTCCAGAAGTCCCAGAGATCCGGAAAGCAGCAGATGACATCTGTGTCCCCAGGCTGTGGTACCACAAGAGGCTGCATCTTTTGCCAGACTAGACTGGATCCAGGGTCATCACTTTCTGGTCTTCTTTCCACGCTTCCTTCCTGGCTGTGGCTCAGGTGTTGGAGATGTGGCAGGAGGAGGAGTAGGACCTGGAGGAGGAGGAGCACTAGTAGGACCTGGAGGAGGAGGAGGAGGAGGAGGAGAAGTAGAAGGACCTGGAGGAGGAGGAGGAGGACCATGTGTGAGGTCATAAATGTGGGTAGCAGATGTTATTTGGCCCCTCAACCCCTTATTGAGAGCTTCCAAAATTAATGACTCACACATGAGTTGTTGGCCCTCCTCCATCCGCTGCATTTTGCAGGCATTTATGCCAGCAAAGTCCTCCTCCACAGTGTGGGGGGCTGTCAGGGCCTCTGTAGCCTTCCAAAAGAGGCCTATGGCAGCCTCCTCCAAGGTACTCCTCTTCCTGCCACTTTCTCTTTGCGGGTGTAGGGGAGGGACCTGGATATCAGGCAGCCTGCTCGGCCAGGCCACCTCCTGGCTGAGACTTCCCTGTGTATGAAAAAGGGACATGGTTTTAGTTTCTGCATCATCAATCCCAATCATAAATTAGTACTCCAAACTAACATCTAGTTAACATCATTGATTGGACAACCTGAAATATTTAGAGGAATGCTATACCTGGCTGAAGCTGGGCTCCTCCACATGCTGTTGGCTGGAAGTCCCAGGTTGGGCATCAGAAGCCTCAGCTGGGGGGGAAGGAAGCATGAAAGGAAGACTGGAGAGTGCTGGCCTGGGTTCAGTCTGACCTGCCAGAAAATGCAGCCTGTCATAGTACCACATCCTGGGGACATAGATGTCATCTGCTGCTCCGGATCTCTGGGAATCCTGGACCTTCTTGTGCTCCCTTAGATAAGTGCTCCGTAGGCCACCAATTAGGATCTTCAAATAGGTCATGTCTGCCGTGGGGATCACCTACTTCACAATTTCCAGCAATTGATCCAGGGCTGCCTTTCTCTTTGTTTGATTCTTATAATGTGGGTGGTTTATCTCCCACAGACAAGGCAGCTCCCTGAACATGTCAACGAAGATTGCCATAAAGTAGGTATCTTTCAAGATATCCATTTTCACTGCAAGATACAACACAAGACAAACCCTAATGTCAGCCAAAACTCTCCTAATCTAGTTACAATATAGGCCTCAATCTAGAAGCAGTATAGGCCCAAGTTTGGCTCTTACCTTCGTTATCAGGATCAGCGCCACCGATACTCCTTCCTCCGCTCACAGATCGTACGTACTACGCACGCGTGTTACGCTTTATACACACTGCGCATGCGTGTAACTCCGCCCGCCCCTGACGTTCTTTCTAGTCTATTCCCCGCCCCTTTTCGTTCGGCGCAGTGGGTGAAGAGCACATGGCGGAGTCAGAGCAGGTGTGTGCTAATTGAAGCATCGAGGAGGAGGAAAGCCCGGATCCGGAAACGTCCCGATCCAGAAGGAGACGATTTAAGGCCTCAAATATGTCCTTTGGTGAGAAGTTGGAGATGGTCGACATCCTGAAGAAGGCCGAATATGATGGAAAGTATGGACCTTACCTCAACCCCAATATCAGAAAGGCCAAGATCATGGCGAAAGTGGTCAAAAGTCTGCACCGGAATTTCGGGGTACGTTGATCGAAAGATCAGCTCAGGAAGCGGTGGTCGGACCTGAAATTAAGAGAGCCCAAGCAGTACCGAAAGATCCGGAGAGTGCTGCAAAAAAGTAAGTAGTTGTGCTGTGTTCCTATTCTTTTTGTCTGTTGTACAGTTTATAAAACGGCAACTTTCATGTTCATGGGCACATTATTCGTTCGTATCAAACATTTTTCTTTCGGCCTATAAAACACCATTGTTTAGGCCATATGCATTTGCCCACATTTTTTAGAGCCTACTTGTATGAAAAATATTTGGTTGTGTAGATGGGTTTGTTACTAGAATGAAATACAAACTAGATTCTGTGTAAGGAGAGGACACTCAGCAGCTGTTTTCACATCTGGACGCTGGAGCACTAGTGTGGGACACCAGAACACCCTTTTTATTAGGGGGCCCCACACAGGTGCTCCAGTGTATACTATAGGGGGGGTCTCCATCTGTGAAGCTTGTACAAAACAGGTAAAGTCTTGAAGCTTGACAATGGACAATAAAAATTCTACATCTTGGAACTCTGCAAAAATAGGCAATTGTACACCACTTCCAAGCAATGTTTCATATTTATAGTTCTGCCATAAAATATCTGTGTGCTAAGTATACCATTTTTGTTTTACATAGGGGAGAAAAGACTCGGAGGACACCACTCATCCGAGGAGACCACAGACCCCCCACCTCGGGAAGAAGGGGAAATACCCCCAACCCAAGAAGAGCAGGAGGAGGAAGACGTGGTGGAAATTGGCACCGCAACAGGTGAGTGTCTGCGACCACAGACTCAGGTAAGAGATGGATGCCGGCATATTTATAATACCTGTTTTTTTTTGTGTTTCTATCTTTTTAGGTGATCGTGATGTTGTGGATCCTGATCCTTTCACCTCGGAAAGTGCCCAGATCCTGATTAGGGAGATCATGGGGTGTAATTTAGCTTTGGAAAACATCAAGAAAAACATCAATGATGTTATTCAAAAAAATAATAACATCATTGATGTTTTGGGGAGAGTTTAAAACCCCTCCAAATCCCTTTGTTTTTTTGTGTTCTACAATGTTAAAAATGTTTAAGCGATTTTTAGAAAAGCCAAATTTTGAGCATGCACACAGTGTGTCAACATGTGCTATCTGCATCACGGGAGATCAATGGATGCGTTTTGGGGGTGCAACCCCTTCCTCAATAATAAAGTAGCTGAGAGGAAGGGGTTGCTCCCCCAAAACATGTCCCTTGATCCCTGAGATGGCAGCTAGCACATGTTGACATTCGTAAATTGGTGTGCATCTTCAAAATTTGGCTTTTCCTGGGGGACTTCATCCCATCTGAACGCAATATCAAACGCAGTTCCTAAATACTCATGTCTGATATTGGGTGTAGGGAAAAATACTGCGCCAACCAAAGAATCGGGAGCAGCCAACATAACAATCAGACCAATTGTGAATCAAAATAAAATACCAAAAATGTGGCGCTAGAAAGTAATGTCCATTATTAAGCAGGACAAACCAGAATATTCATCTGGGTGTCATATGTGCGTAATAAAGATTTAATGAGAATTAAGTACAAGAAAAAAAAAGGTGTGTCTATGAATCTAAAGCCACTAAAGTAGCCACCAACATCAATTTGGCTGTGGAATTTGATCGGTTCGCTTTGGATCACCATCCTGGTCTTCTATCTACAAGCCTGTTTGACTCGCAACCGTACAGTCAGTGAGTCCACCTGCTCTGGTAAGAGTGTTTAATTTGCTTATACACGCCTCGGGTACTCAACTGTTACATCACCTCTGAGTTTGTTCCAGCTGTTGATGTCTGACATATTCTGGTGAAGGCTCCATACGCCAGTCGGCACTCTCCGTTGTAGGCTTCACAAGCCAAATCCTCAGATGATCATGCTTGTTTATTTAACAAACTTTTTGTGACTTTTTCCAAATTTGCTCTGGTTGCAGTGTATCTGCCAATATGCACACTATATTGTTTTAAACACAATATGAACTTTTAAAGGTTCACCTCTTCATTTAATTTATAATTATTGTTTTTTGCACTCGCATATGTTTTTTTGCACATATATGTATATGTCCTTACGGATTTTTGTGTACTACTTTAGTGGCTTTAGATTCATAGACACACCTAGTGTCTTTGTATACACTCTAATTATCTTAGTGGGTTTAGACACATCTGTGTCCTTTCGTACACTTTAATTGAGTTTTTTCTTGTACTTAATTCTCATGTCTGATATTGCCTTCAAGTTTTACCAAATGTGAACTTTGTAAGTTCAAGATTTGTGTCTTTTTTGTTGGTTTGAAACATGCCTGTTTTATCTTAAATGGACATTTCTATTTTTGATAATGCCACCCCAAAAATTGTTATACAAAATCATGTTGGTTTGTTTTAAAAACCTTTTCTAAATGCACATGTCATTGTGCAGGTATTAAAAAGATTGTTAATCAAGAATTTGGGGATTATTGTCTCAACGCTACAACACTTTTGTGGTGATGTAATTGCTGCTTTCTGTGACAATGGGTGTTATTTCCTAAGGGCAAATCCACTTTGCACTACAAGTGCAGTTTCAGTGCATTTTCAAGTGCACTTGTAGTGCAAAGTGTATTTGCCTTTAGTAAATAACACCCAACAGTGCTTTGTATAAGGTTACACAATCACGCCATTTTCAGAACTTACCACATTTCGGTCAGGGTCAGCTAAAACAAACACAAGCAGTAAATGTCACCAAAGATTTGCTTAATTTTTTTTATTTGATCAAGGTTTCACAAATTGTCTGGCATATTGATGGCCCCCCTACCCGCAAAGAACTCAAGGTATTTTAGCCGGACATCACGGGCACTCAGGGAGGGCAAGCCAGGATGGCCACTTTCAAGCGCCGTCGGGATTGTTTCATTTATAATTCCGGCCTCAGGCCCAACTGAGCCAGCATAGTTGGCAGAATGTTGCCGTAAAAAGTTATGTAGAACACAGCATGCCAGGATTATATGATTCAGTTTATACTCCGCCATATGGATGGGTGTAAGAAATAGGCGGAACCGGTTGGCCATGATTCCAAATGTGTTCTCCACCACTCTTTTGGCTCTGGCCAGCTGGTAATTAAAAACCCTCTGTTCCGGGGTGAGGGTCCTCATCGGGAATGGCCGCATAAGATGGTCCCCCAGCGCAAATGCTTCATCCGCAACGAAGACGAATGGGAGTCCTTTCACATTCTCTTCTGGAGGTGGCAATTCCAAGCTGCCATTCTGGAGACACCTGTAAAACTCCGTCTGGGCGATGACTCCACCATCGGACATCCGGCCATTCTTCCCCACATCCACATACAGGAACTCGTAATTAGCCGACACCACCGCCAACATCACAATACTATTGAACCCCTTGTAATTATAATAGTACGACCCCAAGTTGGGTGGTGGGACGATGTGGACGTGTTTCCCATCAATTGCCCCTCCGCAGTTAGGAAAGTCCCACCGCTGGGCAAAGTGGGAGGCCACAGTCTGCCATTCCTGTGGCGTGGAAGGAAACTGTTGAGGAAAACCAAAAAAAATAGTATTTTTGCACAAACATGGAAAGCAGATTAGACACAAACATTCTTGGCCAACATCCAGATAACATTTATTAAGGGGAACTTTACAACACCAAAGTATAAGGTACACCTATCATATTCCCCCTCCCCCCCTCTCATGGGCCATTTCTAACATTATGGGGGGGGGGAATCTTGGACAGGTAACCCTCTCCACTTCATTGAGAGGTGAATGCCTAAATAATGGGTATTACTTGGAACAGCCCCTCCTTAGTTACACTATTGGCAGCCCACTGGACAGGTAAGAAGTGTCACAATACAAAGATATAAATACACACTGTACACATTTGAGCACATTTGTACATTCTGCTATTACCTATCAAGATAATAATAGAATACAAAAACTTTAAACAGTACCATTTGAAAGTATACAGGCAGGCCCTTGCACTACATGCTTTGGGAAATTCATCCATAAATCTGACCACAAAAGAGCTGGGTATAGTGTGTATGGGTTTGGCAAAGTCAGCAGATAGATGGTTGAGGATAGATAGAGAATTGGGATCAGCTGACTTAGCAGTTGGGGGGAGGGAGGGTTAAAAATTATTTGGGGACACCACAAAAAAAAGCCTCTGGCACTCTGCCTGAATTTAAAGCACAAATCACATTTCTAAACATTTTAGGGGTTGTTTGGGGTAAAGCACTACTATGGAGCTGATAAAATACATTGTTAAGTGACTACATGATGTGAATATAGGGCAGGAGACCATGCTGGGGAGGTAGGTGAAGGCAAATATGTATGAAGGACAAAAAAAACCCATAAAATTCCAGCATGCATGAGGACAAAGGGGACATACACAGCATATTCCAATCATGGTAATTAGGGAATGAGGAAAGACATACAATATATTAGCAAACATTATATACAATAAAATGTGATATTAAAGGATAAAAATCTTACCTTCATATACTCCTTCTGCAGGACCTGTATGATGGCAGAATAGGTCTCTGGGATAATGATCCCCAGAGCCTGGGGGGAGATGCCTGTCGAGAACTTCAAGCCCTGCAGACTTCTCCCCGTCGCCAAGTACCGCAGGGTAGCAACAAGCCTCTGCTCCGGAGTGGTGGCTTGCCTCATGCAGGTATCCTGCCTGCTGATATAGGGGGTCAGCAAAGCCAACAAACGGTGAAATACGGGGTCCGCCATCCTGAGAAAGTTCCTGAAATCATCAGGAATATTCTCACGGATCTCATGGAGCAAAGGCATATGAGAGAACTGGTCACGCTGAAGCAACCAATTCTTGGTCCATGAACTCCTCCCTACCCTGTTCATGGACTGGACTTGTGTCAAGGTCAGGACCCCAACACCAAGCCCCCGCACAGCACAAACTCTACGAGGAGTACGTATACGCAACATGGCTAGAAAACGGTCGGCTGCTCAGAACGAAGTAACAGAACACACTGAAGAACAGCAAGGCCTGTGAAGAGTGACCTGAAAAACAGTAACGAACCGCAGAAAACGATCTGAAAGCCACGAGTCTGAAAAAGCTCGAATCGTCTCTCACCAAGCTTTTACTAACACGAGATTAGCAAAAGGAGCCCAAAGGGTGCCGCGCTTGGTTCTGAAATGGCCTTTTCTAGTAAACAAGCATCTCCCCGTTCTGCCTAGTGACAGTGTCACTGATCTCTGCTCCCTGTGATCGGGAGCAGAGATCAGTGACGTGGGTCAAAAATGTCCGATGTGTCTGCCATAATGTCGCAGTCACGATAAAAATCGCTGATAGCTGCCATTACTAGTAAAAAAAAATTATTAATAAAAATGCCATAAAACTATCCCCTATTTTGTAAACGCTATAACTTTTGCGCAAACCAATCAATAAACACTTATTGCGATTTTTTTATGAAAAATATGTAGAAGAATACATATCGGCCTAAACTGAGGAAAAAAAATGTTTTTTTATATATTTTTGGGGGATATTTATTATAGCAAAATGTAAAAAATAATGTGTTTTTTTCAAAATTGTTGCTCTTTTTTTGTTTATAGCGAAAAAAATAAAAACCGCAGGGGTGATCAAATACCACCAAAAGAAAGCTCTATTTATGGGAAAAAAAGGACGTCAATTTTGTTTGGGAGCCACGTCGCATGACCGTGCAATTGTCAGTTAAATCGACGCAGTGTTGAATCGCAAAAGGTGCTCTGGTCTTTGGCCAGCAAAATGGTCCGGGGCTTAAGTGGATAATGGACTCAGTATTGACTGTAATTTTTAAATCACTATCTTATGACCATTCTCACCTATACGGTCCTAGCCCCTCCCATTTCATAGCTCACTGTGTATTAATATTTATAACCCCCTGGTGGTGGTGGTGTTGTTAGTTGTTCACACATTGTTGTTTTATTAGGTAAATAGCTAATAGCATGTAGCGCTACCCCCAGAAGAGCCACTGGATGAATAAGGCCACTTGGTCAGCCCACAAGTAGAATTTGCCATTTTGATAAAAGTTCGAGAATCAGTACAGCTAAAATAGGTCCCTGCGTTGGTGGTGCCACTGAAAAGATAAAATGCTCTCTTGTTGGTTGTATCACTGGAAGGAAAAACCTAATTCTGTTGGTGGTGTCACTGGAAGGAAAAAATGTCTCTGTCTTGGTGGTGTCACTGAAAGGAAAAAATGTACTTGTGTTTGTGGTGTCACAGGAAAGAAAAAATGGCCCAGCATCTATATTGGCACTGGAAGGAAAAATGCCAGTCAGGGGTGTTGCTAAGAGGAAAAATGTCACTGCAATGCACGTGTTGCAAGATGCAGAGCAAGGATCTTTACTATCAGGTTAGTTGAGCATGCCTGTTTTTGAGCGAGAATGCCAAGACTTGTCTCCAGATGGCCTATTTAAAAGAGAATGCTGAAACAAGAGGTTGCTGGATGATCTTCTTTGATAGCCTATTGTGATCAGGTTGGTCCCTACCTTAGCTGATCTTTCCAGCTGATGCTGACCTCGGCTTACCTCCTGAGCCAAGATCCTGCTGTCTTTCAGTTGCTGATGTTGGCTTGCCTCCTGACCATGTTTTCTGCCTGATATCTGATTTCTGGGTTGTCCACCCTATCATGGGTTCTGGTGCCTCTGTCAGCTGATTGTTCCAATCTGTTCCTCTGGGGCTTCTTCACCTGGTTCTTTAGTGGTCTCCTCATCAGTCTACAAAAGTACCTCCCTGCCCTGGTACCAACCTAGAGTGTTCACCTGTGGACTGAACTCATGCTGAACGCATGCTGCTTTGTGCCCTTTCTCTCCCTGTCACTATTTCCAGGTGTGTTTGGACCAGAGGTGGAAGACCTCTCATCCCTTTTTGCTTCCAACCAGGTACGTGACACTAGCATATTCCAGTATATTCACTGATCTCTCTATGTTCTCTCATCTTGCGTAGGTTCCACATTCGATATTATCGGGATGTTCTTGGTCTCATGTTTGCAGTAGATGAAATTAACAATTCTCAGGACCTCCTGCCTAATATCACTCTTGGCTTCAGTGTGCTGGACTCCTGTATGTCAGAGCTCCGGGCTGTGGGTGGAGTTTTGTCCCTAATGTCAGGACTTGAAAACCCCTTTCCTGGATATGGTTGTCATACACATTCAGTCATGGTCGGTATTATAGGTGACAATTATTCCTTTTTATCCATTCCTATTGCTCAGATTACTGGTGTCTTCCAGTTCCCACAGGTATATAAAATTATAGATGTTGTATATGGGTGTATTTATGCTTACATTCTGTGCCTTAAACGGGATTCCATCCAGACAAATAGCTAAATATGCAGGTAAAATATATAGGGGTCTGTTTTACCTGCTAAAGCAGTTGTAATTCTGTTCAGCCAGGCTTTTGAACCAGCCACCCTAACTAGACGACATGGCCAGGTTGGTGACTTCTTATTTCTCTGATGATGTTAGTGAATACAGCTTAGTCACCAACCTCCCCACTACAAGCTGATCAGACAGTGAAGGATCAACCCTCACTGATGAGGTCATCACACCTATCTTCTCCTACCACCAAGTTACCAGCTTTAAATTACATCACTGCACAATGCTTGTAGTGAATCTCCTCTTTCTCCCCACGAACCAAAGCCAGAAATTAGGAATATCGCTCCAGGCTTCCTGTCTGTCTAGGTCCGGTGACTCTCACTAAAGAGTGCAGGCTGGGGGTTAGCTCATCTTAGCTCAATGAGAAAACATACAGGAAGAAGAGATCCCAAATGCCACACAGCCAGCAAAGCCCAGCGGTGTCTATAGTATAAGCAGACTTAGGCTGAACTCCGCCATGTCCCCAATGTGTTTCGCCCTGCGGGACAAAACATGTTGGGGGCATGGTATTAACACAAAAGTCAGTGCTACTACCCATACAACACATAGATAGCAGAGCTCCCAGGTGCTCGATCCACAGTCGCTGGCTGAGTAGAGTAATGTGTAAAAAAAATTATTCGCACTCTGGTTATTGCTCTTAAAAATTTTTCATTTTATTGAATAGCCACAGTGAACAAATGCAGATTAAAGTGGTGTTCCGGCCGAAATTATACTTTTTGAATAAAAATACCCTTATAGTACACAAGCTTAATGTATTCTAGTAAAGTTAGTCTTTAAACTAAGGTCTGTTTTGTTAGTTTATAGCAGTAGTTTGTTATTTTATAAACTTACAGCAGGCCGTGGCCATCTTAAGTGTGGGCACCTGAAGCCAGACTGTATTTCTTCCTGCATCTCATCCTTGCAGATCTCGCACATGCTCAGTGCAGCACAAGCAGTGTAATAGTTTTCAGGTCAGGTTTCCATAGCAACGGCAGTGTCAGAGGAAGTTGCCGCCCTTTCCCAGAAGGCATTGCAAACAGGAAATGATGCGATGGGACACGGCCAGGGAGGAGGAAGTGAAAAATGAATACAGCAGATATACAGTAGGTGCTGAAAAAAAAAAAAAAAAATATCCAATTCGTTTACAGTGCACAGTTTAGTGAGGGTTGCTGAAGAGTTGTAAAAGTAGGTGGAACTCCACTTTAAGTCAGATGCGTTTCAGCCTATAAGGCCTTAGTCATAACCACATTACAGACATAAAACTTTGAAATAAATAGTAGCTCTAAGGATAACAGGCTCCACCCATTATTTGTCTTGATTGATCACAGGCAATTATCCAAAAAAGAGAATCAGCTGCAATACATATAGGGTGATCCATGTGTATGCCACAAATTTTCACCCACCTTGTAGTGATAATATGCACATGTATGTACACACACCCATGTACACACACCCATGTACACACACGTGCATACATTCATACACGTATACACATATGCATAAGAAAACACACCATAAAATTAAAAAAACATTAAATAAAAAAGATGAAAATAAAAATCCAGGTATGTCAAAAAAGATCCCAGAAGAGAGAAAGGAAAAGAGGAAAGAAAAAAGAGAGAGGAGGCTCTGGGGAGAGGAATTCTTAATGTTAGTGCAAGTCCATACCCCCCCTCAGGTTTAAGCCCTGAGGCGATCTAGTTTTTAATCTAAAAATCCACCATGCTTCTCTCCCCAGTAGCCTTCTCTCCCTATCACCTCCTCTGGGCAAGTGAGACCATTGTTCTATTCCTCTGAAGCGAAATGAGGAGATATCGCCCTGATGACATTCTCTAAAGTGACGTGTTACATTCAAAATATTTCCAGCATTTGGATTATTTGTGTCACAGTAATGTTCCCCTATATGGGCTCTCAAAGGACATGTGGTACAACCTACATATCTAAGGCTGCATGAAATACAGGTGATCAGGTAAATTACATATTAACTTACTGAGAGAGTTAGCCTGTAGTCTTCCTGTGGAACCACCTTATTCTTTATGTGGCCTAAACTATTATTGATTGATTTGCCATCTAGCAAGGACACTGACTTTCCCTGTGGCATACAGATAGCCATCCATCTGTAAAACTGAAAATATGGCACAATGTTTCTGTCTATGACCCTATTGGGGAAATCTTCCTTAACTTCCAGTCTCTGTTCTACCAGGATAATAAATTAGGAGATATGGTTGTCACAGCGAAAGGAAGGCATGGACAGCAATAAAAACACTGTTGTAAACTCCTTTGTCACTCTGCTAAAAAAAAAGGCATTCTCTTTACAGATAAGTTATGGGTCTACCTTTGCAACTCTCAGCAATAAAATACTGTTTCCATCATTTTTCCGCACGGTACCCAACTTACTTCAGCCAATGGCTCTTGCTGACCTCGCTGGGATGTTTAGTTGGACTTGGGTTGGCATTTTGGTGGCGGATGATGATATTGGGCATCAGGGTGGACAGATTATGGAAACAAGAGTAAAAAGCAATGGAGGCTGTATTGCCTTTCTGGAGAAGATCCATCTCAGTTATTCAGACAAACAGATCAGAAGAGTAGTAGACGTAATTAAAAAAAGCTCTGTCAATGTAATTCTTATGAACTGCCCAGACATCCATATTAAGGCCCTGCTAGAGTCTTTATTTGATGAGGGGGCTACCGGGAAAATTTTCCTTGCTTCAGATTACTTTGGACTTTCGCCTGGAGATTTCTCTAAGAAAACCTGGAAAGTTCTAAATGGGACAATTGGATTGATTCCACGTACTGGTACCATGCAAGGATTTGAGGAATTCCTTCTGAACCTTCACCCAACTGGCAATTCAAGTTACCCATTTATTAGGCCATTCTGGGAAAAAGCTTTCAGCTGCCAATGGACTAATGGAAATGGTGAGATGTCAAATACTCCCGATATAAAGGTAGATGTGACCTGCACCGGGAAAGAAAAACTGGGCAGTAAAGTTGCCCAGTTGTTTGAAATGAATGATCTAAGCTACACTTACCATGCCTACCTGGCTGTGTATGCCTATGTACATGCTCTGCATTCTCTCCTTGGCTGTCCTACTGAGTCAAATGGATTTTTTAATGGGACCTGTGGAAATATTAATGACGCTCAACACTGGAAGGTGAGTTGCTGACTGGCTGGTTCAGATTATAGCACATTAATAATAATTTGGATTCTAAGAAAGCACCGTAAACAAAACAAGAGTCACACAGCACTAATATAACCCATACAGTGCACAGAAAGTCATAACTGTGGCAGTTGCATGTATAGATTAACAAATATGGACCTGCAGCAGGCTCTCAAAGAGCCAATTTTTGGTCAAAGTTTCTAGGAGACAGCCATCTCAAAAAAGATGATATGCAAGAACGTCTTTCCATAAAGACCATCCAGTTGCAGCTTGTTGAGAATCGGTGGCAGAGATAGTGTGGATAAAATATTACCCTTTAGTGTAAGTTATCGAGACAGGATTTCTTCACCATAACTGGCTGGTAACCCGAGGAGCCTCAAATTTGTCAAAACATTATTCCATGTGTAGTGCAGACCCCAAGCTGATCCCACTGATTTTTTTTCCCCAGGTTCTATTCCCTAAAGGATGCAGAAAACCTGATTACTGAACCATTGGGTAATAATGGTTGTGGGTTTTCACCAGAAACTGGTCCTTTCAGGTATAGCTGACAACTCTGTCTAAAGAAGGACATTGTGTTATACAATGCTGTACTGTGGAATTCAGTAGTGGGCTACATATCATTTGGTACAATGTCCCATTACATTACACACTGCTTTAAGGTATACCATAAGCCTGTAATTCCAATGTCACCTTTAGAGTCACATGAAAAGACTTTTTCATGATATTTAAAATTTGTCCCCCATATCAGTATGAGGCTATCCATGTCTTTTGTTTGATAATAGCTTGCTTATAAGCCCAACAAAAGATGTGATTGAATAACAAGATCCCCCCGTTCATAAATCAAACCTTGACCTGTTTGATTACTATTAATACCCATTAAGAATAAAGATATTTATTATAAGTTTAACTGGTTATTAAATTGTTTTATTTATCAACTTTACCTTTATATATACCTAATTACCTTACTCTATGGCCCCATGGCAGCCAGTGGTCTGGCCCTCTCCAGTGCAGGAATGTTGGTGGGCACTTCTACATCATCATCTACAATGCAGGACCATAGGTGGTCATAGGTATTGCATTACACATGATAAGATTGATGGGAGGGGGTCATAGACCAGCAAGAAGAAAATATTTGGTTAAAGGGTTGTCGCAAACAGTGGGGAAAGAGCTTTCAGGGCCATGGATTAAAGTAAATTTTACTTTTAGTTAGATCATGCCCTTAAAAAAATGATCAGTAGTTCCTTCATCAGCTGGGGAAAGAAGGGCACAATTTAAAGAATGTATAAACCTGACATGATATATTCCTGATATGTGCCTTCTTTACCATGTACTGTACTTGTATGAAAAAGTATTCTGTTCTCTTTGTATTGCTTCCTCTGTCTGCTCTCCTCCAGTGATTATACTTATCCTGACATGCCCCCCCCCTGAAATCCCTGGTGTTCCTGCCAGTCCATCTGCTTCCCTATTAAAAACTGTTCACACTAGGCATGAAAGCACAGGGTGGTCAGTTCTCTAGCTGTACTGAGAACTCTGTTTGCTCTCCTCCAGTGATTATACTTATCCTGACATGCCCCCCCCCCCCTGAAATCCCTGGTGTTCCTGCCAGTCCATCTGCTTCCCTATTAAAAACTGTTCACACTAGGCATGAAAGCACAGGGTGGTCAGTTCTCTAGCTGTACTGAGAACTCTGTCTGCTCTCCTCCAGTGATTATACTTATCCTGACATGCCCCCCCCCCCCCCCCGCACAGCCATTCACTGGGAAGACCAGCTGTGATGAATTATTAGTAATACTTGTTTATTATTATTTATAATGTTTTTCTTTTTAAATCTATACACAAATGTCTTGCCTTTAATTTATACAGTGGAACCTCGGATTACGAGCATAATCCGTTTCAGGAGTATGCTTGTAATCCAAAGTACTCTCATATCAAAGCGAGTTTTCCCATTGAAGTCAATGGAAACTAAAATAATTTGTTCCGCATTGACTTCAATGGGATGCAATACCGCATGCCCCCAGAGGCGGGGGGGGGCACCGGAGAGCCTCAGAAATGCCTGAAAAGGCCCGAGGACACTTCAGCTGACCTCGGCAAACCTTGAAAAAACTTCCTACCCCAAGCTCTTCAGCTCTTCCTACCCGAGATTTGCCGAGGTCAGCCATGCTGTCCTCGGGCCTTTCCGTGCATTTCCGAACGACGGCTGCAAACGGCAACTTTCGGCTCTGCTAGGCTCCGGTACCCCCCCACCTCAGGCTAAAAGCGGTACTGCACACCGCTTTGGCCTGAATCGTGCTTGTTTTGAGAGACAACACTTGCAAACCGAGTTACGATTTTTAAAAATACAGTGCTCGTATTGGGAAACGCTCGTTAACCTCGTTACTCGCAATTCGAGGTGCCACTGTATTTGAAACTAAATAGTTTGTTTACAAGGTGAGGGTTTACTTATACGTTGAGATTTTTTTTTAACTGCCCAGAGTTGAGCTTTCAATTTGGCTACGAATAAACTTCCAAGATATTTTTGGTATTCAAAAAAATAACACAGGTGTTCCGTTACCTCAAGAAAACCAGTTTCCATGCAAAGTCTGGGGAGATGATGAAGTTTAATGCCAAGGGGGACCTTCCTGCTTCCTCTGACATCTTGAATATGCAGATCCTCAATGACAACTTCAACCTGGTGAAAGTAGGGATGATTGACCCCGAAGCCAAACTGGGTGAGAAGATTAGTGTGAACTTCAGTGCTATACTATGGAATGATGACTTTTTACAGGTAATTGATTCTGACATTGTACCACTGATTCTGTCATTTTGTTAGATTATGGTGGTTTTGAGTGAGGCCTTGGCGTTTGCAAGAGCTGTTGAAACTTTCATGGCTAAAGGGGTCTGAGCCTGCATCTGCATTGTGAGTAAATGGGCACCCGGCTACAGTGGCAATCTAGGGACATCTCTTTTCTGTTCCAGCTTGACTATGCCCTTGTGCACAAAACAAGCTCCATGAAGTCATGGATTGACCAGTTTGGTGTGGAGGAACTTTTACTGAAGATCCCAAAACAAAAACAGCATAGTCAACACTCATGTGTTTTAACAGTTTGTGGCATAATCCTAGAGATGATGGTTGAGCAGTGGCTTTACATTAGTAGTGGGCAAGCTGTCCATGAGGTTTCTATTGACCAAAGGTAACCATAAACAGGTGACAGGTTCCTGACCCTTCTGGTTAGATTGGGTATCATTCCCGTATTTTTTGGGCAGTGCACGATAGCCCCAAATGAGGAATCTCAGGAAACAAAACAATCTAGTAGAAACCTTTGCTCGACTACTGTTGTTTTCCTTGTCACTAATACACTTCTATTCTCTGTTGCCCTCACTCATGTGACTAAGCTGCTTCTGTTTTGGGGAGACACTGGCTTAAAGGGGTTATAACAAGATTATAGATGTTCTAACGAATGGAAGAAGAATGTATATCTTATGAAAGGCTAGCTCCATTTTTCTGCTTCCTTCATGTTCTGTCATGATGATTTTTTCTCCTTGGCAGTTGCCGATCTCTGTCTGCAGTAACAGCTGTCAGCCTGGGTACAGGAAAGCCTCTCTGCAAGGAAGACCCATCTGCTGCTATGACTGCATCCCCTGCTCTGAAGGAGAGATGACCAATCACACAGGTATCCGATAGTAAAGCTGCTGATCCTTTGAAATTGGTGTTGGCGGATTAACTGGTTTTAGTATCTCATCTGAACATTGTTTCAGACCTGTCCATCTGGGAGAAAGTTCTGGGAAGGACTGAAAGGAGTATGGGGTTTGTTTACAAAGCGTAATATAGTAGTTTCTAGATAATAATAGGGCAACACAGTGGCTAAGTGGTTAGCACTTCCGCATAGCAGCACTGGGGTCGCTGGCTCGAATCCCAACCACTACGCTACCTGCCTGGAGTTGGCATGTTCTCCTTGTGCCTACATGGGTTTCTTCACATACTCCAAAGACATGCTGATAGAGTAATTGGCTCCTGTCTAAATTGGCCTTAGTATGTGTATGTATGAATGTAAGTTAGGGACCTTAGATTGAAAGCTCCTTGAGGGCAGGGACAGATATGAATGTACAGTATATATATATATGTAAAGTGCTGCATAAATTGACGGTGCTATATAAATATCCTGTAATAATAATAGTTTGTTACATAGTTAATCTGGTTGAAAAAGGACACAGGTAAAGCCAGTTCAACTCTCCAAAAATATGCATACACAGATAAAAAACCTCCATATACACTGTCATATACTCACAGTTGATCCAGAGGGAGACAAAAAAATCAATAAAGCATGGTCCAATTTGCCCCAGTGGCAGAAAAAAAAGAAAAAAATCCTTCCTGATTCTCCCAGAGGTAATTGGCTATTCCTCGGATCAACTTTACCCATAAACATTACTATAGAAAGTACAGGCCAGCAACTTCTCCGTAGAAAATATTTATTTAAGCATTACAGCAATAACATCATCCAAAAACGCTAACACGTTTTGGCCTTAGGCCTTCATCAAAAGCATTTGCTTTTGATGAAGGCCTAAGGCCGAAACGTGTCAGCATTTTTGGATGGTGTTATTGCTGCAATGCTTAAATAAATATTTTCTATGTAGAAGCTGTCGAGTTGCCAGCCTGTACTTTCTATGGATCTTTTGTGAGCTTAAATTAGCCAGAGCACCGACCACTCTACACACCAACTATACTATATAGCGGTAGAGCTTGGGTGAGTTTTTCTCTTGCATAAATATTACTATCCAGTTATATTTTGTGTATTTAGGAAAGAATGTAGGCCTTTTTAAAAACCATCTACTAAGCTGGGCAGAACCAGCTCTTGAGGCAGTCTATTCCACATATTCACAGCTCTTACTGTGAAGAAGCCTTTCCGCTTTTGGAGGTTAAATCTCTTTTCCTCCAGAAAAGGAAATCAGGTATCAGTGAAGTGGACTGATAAAAATGGCAAACAAGTTGAAAAGAAAAATTACACAACCACCTTGATAAAAGTTTTTGCTGATACCCAATAACTACTGCAACACTGTCCTTCACATGTATTAATCACCTTTTGCATAGGTTTTGTAATGCACAATCAAGTTTTTTTTCTACTTATAAAGTCTGGGCAGATTGTATTAAGCAGGACAGTGCATGAGGGGTAAGCATGTGCTGGTCAAAGTACAAACAAGGTTCAAAACAGCCAAGCATAATTGGGTCCAAGGGACAGAAGTAGTCCAAAATCTAGTTGGCGAGTCAACAAATGTAGTTCAACAGGATGATATGCCAAAGCCAAAATCTAAAATGGCTAAAGCTTGGAGAGATAGTCAGGATGGGCAGAAGTCAAGGGAAGTCAGAGAATAAGAGTCAGCAACCAGTACAAACAGACCTTCAGTCATGTGTTGGCCATTACCATGGTATAAAATTCCATCTTCCTTGACATATTTATTGACTGTACTAAGTGTGTTACTTACGTGGCTGCATAACTTACATGAAGGGACGCTGATATGAGGTACAGGCAGTTTTTTTTTGTCAGTAGGGGGCCCAGGCCAGGCCCAGCAGAAACTGCAGGGTGTCCAAGAGTGACAGTTATGTGTCGGGGGGGGGGGTGGAATGCAGAGAGCAAACAGAAAGAAGCCAGAACTGCTAGGTGGGGTGATCTCCACCCTATGGCAGAAGTACTGTATAGTCCCAGCCAACATGAAAAGGGTCAGCAGCGCAGTAGTGTGTTGAAGTACATACACTAAACACGAATGCTGAGGTTTTATTAATACGGAATCAGCCTGCCACTGATCCCCAAAGCTGGAGGTGGGGGGGGGGGGGGTAGTACAGCTTGAGCATGCATTATTCAGGATCATCTCTGGGGGGACAGGGAGGTTGTCAGGTAGAATGTGAGGAGCCCACAAATGTCCAATGTCAGGCCTGCTTATATGGTTGTTGTTGTTTGTTCCCCACACTCTTTTAAACTGAGAAAGACACTTGGGTTAGTAAAACATTTCCAATATTACAGGACAAGTCCAGTAGAGTGTTACTAACTTCTGCTATCTGTCATGGACAGGGGTTAATTTCCACTGAGAGCAGGTCAGTCCAGGAATCAGAAGAGTGCACTAGGGGATACATAGAAATGTGGGTGTGACAGAGGCAATAGGGCACAATGGGGTCACAGGAAGATATTGGATACAAAGTGGACACAAAGTGCCACTGGATACTGTGGAGACACAGAAGGCATGAGATGTACCCCCTATGCTGCCTGCATGTATGGAGATGGTGTGATCTCTAAAAAAAAGGACCAAGGAACAAGGGGCGATGGTCTTTGCTGCAGAATAGCTGTCAGGTTGCAGCCTTTAGATACAGTATACCCATGCAGGTGGCAGAAGATCTAAATACTGTGGAATCATAGGAGACACTAGATGCCCAGGGGTCACTGCAGACACAGTTTTCACTGGGGTCACAGGAGACACAGCATGCACACATGCACAGGGATCACTGGAGATACCAGATGTGCTGCGGTCACTGGAGACTTAGCTTGCAGTGGTGTCCCTAGAGGCACAGGATGCGCTCAGCTCACCGGACACACAGGGTCCACAGAGATCACTGGAGATTAAGGATGCAAAGGGAGCATGGGAGTGCACAGGGGACACAGTGTCTGTAGCACGTGAGCATTGGAGACACAGGAGAGTATAGAGGAGCAAGGAATGCTAATGACACTGAGGGTGGACAAGGGTGCAGCAAGGCTGAAGACATTGGGATGACAGGATTGTTGAGGATGCTTGGATCCAAAGGGGGTTTGGCAGATAACAGTAAAATGTTGCTCGAATGTCAATCAATGTACTTTTCAGCCCTGGAAGGAAGTGGCCAGGATCTGATTAGTTGGGACACCAGCGAGATCCAGAATCCAGTAGATGTGCACTGGAGCATAGATCTGGTGTTGAAGAAGGTGAGTGTGACTGTATCTATACCATGACCAAGAAAAACACCCTTTTCTATTCGTGAATGTGTACCTTTTGAATTAACTGGAACACAGTTCTCAATAGCTGACCTCACAAATACTATTTTTGCTGACTGGGCACAAATTCCCACAGATACACTCCAAAATCTTGTACAAAACCTTCCCAGATACCTAAATATACAGTCATTTTTTAACTATTATACTACTAAAACAGGTGTCATATAGCATTAACACACACTGATAAGGTACGATTATTATTTCTAGTATCTTTATAAAATACTGCAACCAAAGACATGATTTATTCTGATTACTAATGTAACATTTCCATATTTTATTTAGATGCGGATGAGTGTACCATATGTTCTTCTGATCAGTGGTCCAATGAGGAGAAGGACAGGTGTGTCCCAAAAGTTTTGGAGTTCCTCTCATACGATGAGCCATTGGGAATCATGCTGGTGACAACAGTTGTCATGTTGTCAACACTCACACTCTGCATCCTAATTATCTTCATTCAATATCAGGAAACACCTATTATCAAAGCCACCAATAGAGAGCTGAGCTACATCCTGCTGGTGTCTCTCATTTTTTGCTTCCTCTGCAGCCTGGTCTTCATTGGTCAACCTTCCACTTTCAGTTGTCTCCTGAGACAAACCTTCTTCAGTGTGGTCTTCTCCATTTGTATCTCCTCAGTCTTGGCCAAGACTATAATGGTGATCCTTGCCTTTAAAGCCACCAGACTGAACAGCCCTTTGAGGAAATGGCTAGGTCCCACCATCCCTCGTAATGTTGTTGGGATCTGTTCTGTTTTGCAGATCAGCATTTGTTCATTTTGGCTATCCAACTCCCCTCCATTTCCCATGCTGAACACCAAAAGCCATAAGATAACATTTGAGTGTAATGAAGGACAGAGGGTATTTTTCTACATGACTCTGGGTTTCATGGGATTTCTGGCTATGGCAAGTTTTCTAGTGGCCTTCCTAGCAAGGAACCTTCCAGGAAGCTTCAACGAGGCCAAATTGATCACCTTCAGCATGTTGGTCTTCTGCTCTGTCTGGATCTCCTTCATCCCAGCCTATCTGAGCACCAGTGGCAAATACACAGTGGCTGTTCAGATATTTGCTATCTTGGCCTCCAGCGCAGGACTGCTAAGCTGTATATTTCTGCCCAAATGTTATATTATTCTGGTGAGACCAGATAGGAACAATCGTGATTTATTATCAAGCAGTAAAAAAAGGAGAAATGTGTTTAAATAAAACTTTTCCTGAGCCTATAGAATTAATGTTAAAAAAGTAAGCCTTGTGTATTTCATTTTAGATCTTCATCAACTTGCAGAGAACACTGGGTACAAGTAAACGTTGGACAGTCAACAAAAAGCATTGTCCCTTTTTTTTTTGTTTAACTTCACTTGTACAACCACAAGCCATAGGACTATTGATATAATATATGTTTTTTTTTTAAGTTTTATGGTTTACCCAATCAGATAAAAACAGATTTACATAGGTACTTACTGTATCTTCTCTGAAGTACAAATGTATTACATAACCGATAATAGGTAACATTGCAAATCTTTTGGTCAATGTATTACTTTTTTCAAGACCCAAGCCACTCTTTGATATACTGTATTTATTGGCGTATAACACTCACTTTTTCACTATGAAAATCGGGTGCAAAAAGTGTGTGCGTGTTATACGCCAATACTTCAATTTTAGCTGCCTCGGAGGGGACAGGGAGGGGGGCTGGACGAGTGCCGTCAGATTACATACAGTGAGAATCTCCTGTTTACTTGGCAGCCTCTGTAATAGAAAGTCCCATCTCCTGGGCCGCCATTAGACCACTGTTCTGTCTATCATAGGAGATTCTCACTGTATGTAATCTGTTGACGCTCGTCCCGCCCCCTCCGTGTCCCCTCTAGGCTGCAGATGGGCATCGATCAGGCTGCACTGATGGCAATAGTGAGGCTGCTGCACTGAAGGCAATGGTGAGGCTGCTGCATTGATGGCAATGGCGAGGCTGCTGCATTGATGGCACTTGATGAGGCTGCATTGATGGCACTTGATGAGGCTGCATTGATGGCAATGGTGAGGCTGCAGATGGGCACTGACCCTTATTTTGCTTCAAAGTTCCTTATTTAAAACTTACGTTTTTTTCCTGAAACTTCCCTCTTAAAATGAATGTACGTGTTATACGCCTGTGCGTGTTATACGCCGATAAATACGGTACTTGCTGAAAATAAAATCTAAGAACAAATATAATAAGTGTGTAAGGATTTTATTTCAATTTCAGTTCCCATTAGCACATCCCTCAGATGTGTAGACTTTGCCTCTCTTGCATGTGCTAGCACCCAGAGATGCATTTCACAGGGAGGCCTATTAGTTTGTCATAAGTACAATACAGGAACAGAGACACTGTGGTTTGTGAACTGGAGTGTTACCGGTAGAGCAGAATTTACTCACAATGATTAATGCTTCATGGAATTTGACTATGCTTGTAGTTTCTGGCAGCAAAGTTCCAGGAGATAGTTTAAAAGACAAGGGAGCCATTGTGCATATTTTATTCATGAATACACAAGTTATAAGTAGCACCAAAAGTTTGTGAAGCTCTTAACAATATAAAGTGAGACAGTACAGTTACGTTATAGTTCAATACAAGAGGGTTAGGAGGGCTCTGCTCAAGAGAGCTTTCAATCTAAAATGGAGGGGCGGGAGGTACAAAAGGTAATAACTGTGTGCAGATGAGTTGATGAAAAAAAAAAAAAGTTAAGTTGCTAGGTTGAGGCAGGATAGGCTTCCTGAAGAGATGAGGTTTTAGAGATTGGTGGACAGAGTTGGATATAGTTGGACAGATTGGGATAGAGTATTCTAGGGGATTGGAGAGGGTCTGGGGAAGACCTGAAGGAAACTAGCATGGAGGGAGGTGACTCCAGAGCTAGGGAGCAAGAGGTCTTGGGAGGTGCGGAGAGGACAATTTGGGCTATATATTTTAAGATCATAGTTACATGGTAGGCGAGGCTGAAAAAAGACACAAGTCCATTAAGTCCAACCTATGTGTGTGATCTTATGCCAGTTTTACATTGTATATCCCTGTATGTTGTGGTCGTTCAGGTGTTTATCCAATAATTTTTTGAAATTATTGATGATCCCTGCTGAAACCACTGCCTGTGGAAGAGAATACCACATTCTAACTGCTCTTACAGTAAAGAACCCTCTGCGCAGTTTGACCACTTGCCGACCAGGCGCCGCAGTTGTACTGCGGCAGAATGGCACGGCTGAGCGAAGCGACATTATGTTGCATCGCTTTGCCCTGTGGCCACTAGGGGCAAGCGTGTGCCGCCGGAGGAGCGCAAGCGCACGCTGCTCACCCTCGGAGCCGGTGCGAGTGTCCGTGATCGTGACCGCCGGGCTCCTGCGATCGCGGCTGACACATGGAGAACCAGGATCTGTGTGTGTAAACACACAGTTTCCGGTTCTCTGAGGGGAGAAAGAGTATGAACAGCGATCTGTTATCTCCCCTACACAGCCCCCTCCCCCTTCAGTTTGAATCACCTCCCAGGGAACACAATTAAGCCCTTGATCGCCCCCTAGTGTTAACCCCTTTCCTGTCAGTGGTATTTTTACAGTAATCAATGCATTTTTATAGCACTGATTGCTGTAAAAATGCCAATGGTCCCAAAAATGTGTCAAAATTGTCTGATGTGTCCGCCATAATGTCGCAGTCCTGATATAAATCGCAGGTTGCCGCCATTACCAGTAAAAAAAAATAATAATAATAAAAATGCCATAAAACTATCCCCTATTTTGTAGACGCAATAACTTTTGTGCAAACAAATCAATATACGCTTTTTGCGATTTTGTTTACCAAAAATATGTAGAAGAATACATATCGGCCTAAACTGAGGAAAAAAATATTTTTTTTATATATTTTTGGGGGATATTTATTATAGCAAAAAGTAAAAAATATTTAGTTTTTTTTCAAAATGTTCGCTCTTTATTTGTTTATAGCGCAAACAACAAAAACCTGCAGAGGTGCTCACATACCACCAAAACAAAGCTCTATTTCTGGTAAAAAAAGGACATCAATTTTGTTTGGGTGCAACGTCGTAGGACCGCGCAATTGTCAGTTAAAGCGACGCAGTGCCGGATTGCAAAAAGTGCTCTGGTCAGGAAGGGGGTAAAATCTTCCGGGGCTGAAGCGGTTAAGGGTAAACAGTTTTTCTTCTAATTTTAGTGAATGGCTGCGTGTCTTATTAACCACTTAAGACGGAGCCTTGTTTTGAGATTTGGATGTTTACAAGTTTAAAACTGTTTTTTTGGCTAGAAAATTACTTAGAACCCCCAAACATTATATATTGGTTTTTTTTCTAACACCCTAGAGAACAAAGTGGCGGTCATTGCAATACTTTTTTTCTTGCACTGTATTTGCGCAGCGGTCTTATAAGCGCACTTTTTTTGGAAAAAAATCAAATTTTTGAATAAAAAAATAAGACAACAGTAAAGTTAGCCCAAATGTTTTTTTTATATTGTGAAAGATAATGTTACGCCAAGTAAATTGATACCCAACATGTCATGCTTCAAAATTGCCCCCGCTCGTGGAATGGCGTCAAACTTTAACCCTTAAAAATCTACATGGGCAACCTTTAAAAAATTCTACAGGTTGCATGTTTTCAGTTACAGAGGAGGTCTACAGCTAGAATTATTGCTCTCGCTCTACCGGGCCTGGCGCTACCTCACATGTGTGGTTTGACCACATTTTTCATATGCGGGCGCTACTTACGTATGCGTTCACTTCTGCGCGCGAGCTCGACGGGACGGGGCGCTTTAAAAAATTTTTTTTTCTTATTTATTTTACTTTATATTATTTTTTCACTGTTCTTAAAAAAAAAAAAATGGATCATTTTTATTCCTATTACAAGGAATGTAAACATCTCTAGTAATAGAAAAAAGCATGACAGGTCCTCTTAAATATGAGATCTGGGGTTAAAAAGTCCTCAGATCTCATATTTGGACTTAAATGCAAAAAAAAAAACGTAAATAAAAATTTTGTCATTTGAAAAAATGACAACAAAAAAATGGCCCTTTAAGACGTATAGGTCGAGCTGACGTTATGACGTTGCTTCCGCCCTCCTATGGTATGGAGACGGGTGGGGGCCATCTTCCCCTCACTCGTCTCTATACCACAGACATGACAGGTCCCGTTTGCCTCCGCCGCTACCAATGGTGGGAGAGCAGCGGGAGGGGGGTGGTACCTCTTCCTCCACCGATAACACTGATCTTGCGATGAATCCGCCGCAGAGACCACTATTATCGTAAACATGACCGGCTCCTGAAAAGAAGGATACCTCGGTTGTGGCAGCAGCTGCTGCCGTTACCGAGATATCCATCTTCAAAGTGCCGGCGTATATGTACATGAGCCGGTAGGTAAGTGGTTAAATTCCCTTTTGCGCAAAGGTTTTACCCGTATTGAGGGGTCACCAGTACTGTATTTGTACATTGAAATCATATCCCCTCTCAAGCGTCTCTTCTCCAGAGAGAATAAGTTCAGTGCTCGTAACCCTTCCTCATAACTAAGATCCTCCAGTCCCTTTATTAGTTTTGTTGCCCTTCTCTGGACTCTCCCCATTTCCAGCACATCCTTCCTGAGGACTGGTGCCCAGAACTAGACAGCATACTCTAGGTGCAGCCGAACCAGAGTCTAGTAGAGTGGAAGAATTATCGTTTTATCTCTGGAGTTAATCCCCTTTTTAATACATGCAAATATTCTGTTTGCTTTGCTTGCAGCAGCTTGGCATTGCATGCCATTGCTGAGCCTATCATCTACTAGGACCCCCAGGTCCTTTTCCATCCTAGATACCCCCAGAGGTTCTCCCCTTAGTGAGTAAATTGCATTCATATTTTTGCCACCCAATTGCATTACTTTAAATTTCTCTACATTAAACCTCATTTGCCATGTAGTTGCCCAGCCCATTAATTTGTTCAGATCTTTTTGCAAGGTTTCCACATCCTGCGGAGAAGTTATTGCCCTGCTTAGCTTAATATCATCTGCAAATACAGAGATTGAACTGTTTATCCCATCCTCCAGGTCGTTTATGAACAAATTAAATAGGATTGGTCCCAGCACAGAACCCTGGGGAACCCCACTACCCACCCCTGACCATTCTGAGTACTCCCCATTTATCACCACCCTCTGAACTCGCCCTTGTAGCCAGTTTTCAATCCATGTACTCACCCTATGGTCCATGCCAACGGATCTTATTTTGTACAGTAAACGTTTATGGGGAACTGTGTCAAATGCTTTTGCAAAATCTAGATACACCACATCTACAGGCCTTCTTTTATCTAGATGGCAGCTCACCTCCTCATAGAAGGTTAATAGATTGGTTTGGTAAGAACGATTCTTCATGAATCCATGCTGGTTACTGCTTATGATACCGTTCTTATTACTAAAAATCTTGTATATAGTCCCTTATCTTCCCCTCCCATCCTCAGTGGTGAGGACCTCGAACCTTGTGTCTACTTGGCTCCGCTATATTGACGATTTGTCTTCGTCATATGGGAGGGGCCGGAGAGTGCCCTTCTGGAGTTCTTCCAGATAATCAACATCAACGATTACAACTTGAAATTCACTATGGTCCATGATAAGAAAACCATTACATTCCTAGATGTCAAGGTAACCCGTAATGCAGAGAGACGACTATGCAGTACCTTATACCGCAAAGACACCGCCGGTAATATGGTACTGCATGCGGAGAGCTTCCATCCCACCTCTCTAAAAAAATTCCACTCCATATGGACAGTACCTGCGCTTGCGATGCCCTATTCAAGGATGAAGCTGGGAAGCTTCAGAGTAGACTGCTAAAAAGAGGATATAGCCGATCATGCTTACGCAAAGCGTATAACAAAACAATTAATCATGCTCCGAGATGCTTTTCAAACAGAAGTCCAAAAATGCAGGTGAACCTGACTCCACGAGACTAATTATGTGCTTCTCTAGACAACACACACAGATCAGAGAAATTGTACAAAGACATTGGTCCATCCTTTTGGATGATCAGAAGGTCCAACAGTTCATATCAGAAATAACTTACAAGCAAGCTCCCTCTATGAAAGATAAAATCGTTCAAAGTGAGTACAAAGGAAACCCCAAAAAACACTGTTCGATCAACGGTTCCTTCCCATGTGGACATTGTTGGCATTGTCCCCTAATTGGAAGGGAAAAATCTTTTCTTCTCCCGATCGGTGAAATGCTCACACCCATGCACTTTGTTAATTGCCAAACACGGGGGGTAATCTATATGATGGAATGCAAATGCGGTGCCTTCTATAGGCAAGAAGAAACAAGAATTCTGGCAGCGTATTTCCAAACATGCCTACAGCATGGGGTAGGCACTGGGCAGACACACACTGTTGAAACACGACTATAGAATGCCCAAAGTAACTTTCACTGCCTTGGATCGAATACATATTCCAGATCGAGGCAGTAACTGAAACAAAATACTGCTCCAACACAAACAAAGATGGATATTTAAATTACAGGCCACCACCTTCCTAGGCCTGAATGAATCCATCTCCTATGCTCCTTTTTTAAAAAGGATTTGCATCAGGGAGGACACAATAAGAATACCATTTTTCTTTTAATTGAATTTAAAAATGTGAATATTCTTTAATGCATAAATAAAGACTAATACGATGAATATCTAACACGCCTCAAGCTCATTTCCAATAATACATTTTTTTTTTAAATTTAACAAGGATCCAAAGAAAACTCTATGGGAATATATTCAAAATGTTCTATCACACTGTGAAATAGATGTTATATTCATGTATAAATAATTTTTGTCCGTTGGGTCCGTTCAGTGACAGGCTTCCCGGCAAGGTAGGGAGATGTAATTCCTCACTTATCTCCCTATATGCTTCGCCAGTGGTTTCTCTTTTGACCACCGGTGGAAGAGTCACCTTGCCAGGGGGCGGCATGTGGGCCCCGCATGCACGTGACATCATGGCGTCATGCTTGTGCAGCGGAGATGACCGTGGCATCGGCCATGGCTTCAGCCGACAAGGATGCCAAGGGAGCCACACTATGGCTGTCACCATGACGACCAAGCCAGGGAGGAGAGGGGGGGAGTGTATTGGATGGCACCTGTGGTTGATCAAGCCCTAATTGGGGAACATACACTATAAAATGGCACAGCCTCCACAAGGATCTTTGTGTGATCCCAGGAGAACTGTTGCAAATGAAAGCTTGTGGTCAGAAATGTAAGTAACCAGACTGTGAGTGCCGAACCAGTATACATCATTTTTTTCTGTTTAACTTTTTAGTTAATAAGAGTATCAAAATCCTTTTCGCTATTATCACTGACTGCTACAACCAAATAGATATGGCATCTTTCCTTGTATACCATCACTTGAGGGATACACCTCTTTGACAATGGTGTCACTGGGGGGGGGGGCAGAAGGGGCCCTACCCCCCCCAACATTATGCTGTGCCCCACCATGTGCCCCCCAATTTTAAAAAAAAGTTTGTTTTTTTTGTGTTTTTTTTACAAAAAGGCAATGTCTGCATTTGTAGCGAATGCGCCGCATCTTACTCGGGCCGCTGCTGGAGTAACACAGTCTCTATTGAGAGGGAGAGCGTCCCCAGTCAGCTCCTGCGGGTGATCCCTCCCTCCTCACACAACCATGGCTGCCCGATCTGCTCCTTCCCCTGAATCCTCATTGGCAGGAAGGACTCCACCAGGACTCTCAGTTACTCAAAAAACAGACTAATTTCTCTAGTCCTTAGGACAGGAGAACCAGCCTGTAAATAACAAGAGATGCCAGACCAGCGCTGTCAATAGCAGGGGCAGGACAGCAAGAGGAGGCTGGGGAACCCCACAGTGGCAGAACACCAGGGCCCGGTGGCAAGACAACTTTTGCAACCCTGATAGTTCTCCCACTGCTTTGGACCCTTATATTTTCTTGGTATGCTGGCGACATATATCTCTTGTTTTCTGCCACCCTGGGGGGCCCCAGTAGGAAGGGAGCTCACTGCAGAACATGTGAAAGGGCCTGTTATGGGATCGTAGTAAAGGGCCCCGGGATATATATATATATATATATTTGCATTTTATAGTTGCCCCCTACTTTTGTCCCTGTTCCCCCATGTGCCCCCCCCCCCCAAATATGAAAGCTGGAGACGCCACTGCTCTTTGAGCAAGGCAGTTGAAAGCTCAACAGTCATCTCAACACAATCTTTTACCAGCTAAGGCAATTTACTTTTGTTTTTTGTGAGTGATTTCATTTTGTTTTGGTTCGGTTACTGCGCCTTGGTTCTTGCTTCTTTTGGTCTTTAGTTTTAGTTTTCACAGACTATTTAATGGGATTTTTTTGGTATTATTGCACAGCTTACTTTACCTCCACATACCCACCTCACACCTTCATTCCCCCCTCCCTCCCCCCACACTTGTTTATCACACGACACCCCCTCCCCTTCCCCACTCTCACTCATTCACCTTGCACACATCTTCATTCACCCCTGACACTTACTTCATATATACTTAGTTTACTTCATCGGTTCCCAATTTTCACCCAGCACACACCTCCATTCGCTCACGCATCTGACAAACACTCAGCCCAATTCATTATTCCAGTTTCCCCCCACACACATCATTCATTTTGACACCTCTCCAAACATCACTCTGCCTATTTCACTTGCCACATTTTTCATCCGATTTGCCATACACTCACCAATATGTTCCTCCCCCCCTTCCATTTTTCACACACCACCATTGGCATGCGCAAGGGGTGTGCCAGGTATGCCTGGGCACACCCTAATCCTGGGGTTGGCAACCTGTCAATGGTGGGCAGGTGACAGGTAAACCACAACCCTTCCTTGTCGACCCTCAGAACCTGGACAGGAGAGGTGGCGTGGGTGGAATTTAGTGGAACCGATCTGTATTTTCCTCCTGCAGCAGCTGAAAGTAGGCTTCTCCTCTCCCTTTTGTCAACATTCAGTTGCCACAGGAGGGAAATATATATAAGGGATTGGTACTAATATATGCCACCGCCGCCACCGCTCATTTCCCTGTTCCTCTCCCTTCTGTTGCCCGGGTCTCCCATGTGCTCTCTTGCTCCTCCTTCCTCCTATTGTTTAAGGATGGAGAGCGGGGAAGAGGCTGGTAAATATGTCAAACGCATATGGGTTGGAGCTTTGGGGTGCACACTCTAATGCAATAGGCTGCGCACACCTATGCGATGCATGCTAGCCCATTATGCTTTTACTTTGCAGGGGAAAAAAGAGGAAGTAAAACCCATCAGGGTTTACTTCCTCTTTAAAAATGCTCTACCTGACCCAAGATGGCTGCTAGAGTCACATGTGGTGGCAGCATCCAATAGGATTGCTTCCCCAGTGACCCAGGAAACCATAGAGGAACCTTGTTCCTCTTGACTTCCTCACCAACAACAGTGCCGAGTGCCTGAAGTAGAGACTCCACTTGCCTACATATCTCCTGTCCAGGACCTATCCCTGGCATCCTGTGAAAAATATACCATGCTTGGAATTCTTCTTCAAAATGTTTCTTGCATACAAACAATTCCCATGCCTAGAGGAGTGGTATGAATGTATTTTCCAAGATGGCATGCCAGTGATCCAAACAGACTCTCTGGTCCTCCACTCACCTTAGGTTCCTGTTCCATCTATAGCGCCACCTGCAGAGGAGAAACTAGACTGCACCTGCTTACAGACAGCCTGACAGTCCCTGGCCTGACCCTTAGGGTGATCTGCATGCCAAAACAGCCCGCCTAGGAGCACCCACTCCTCCGGACTGACACTCACCCATCAAGGCATTTTGATATTTGCATAACTTCTCCCGAGAGCCAGAACACTGCTTTCATTGGAGGTGAGGGCTCTTTAGTGGAGTACTGAGGCAGGGTGCTGTGATGTTTTCAGGATGCTATGTACAGCACCCTGCTGGCCCCTCCCACCAGCCATGATCTGATTACATTGCATAGAGAATGACAGAGACCCAGTGGTGACATAACTACATCTTAAATAAAGTATTGAATGAAAATTGAAAAATGGTATTAGCATGTTGATGACGGGTATAGAGGGTAACCAGGGAAGGGAAAATATTAGCAGATTAAACCTCAGCTTTAAAAAAAAAGGTGGAACAGAACTGCAACTTTGCTCTATTCCCAAAGATCATCAAACATGCTGATGCCTGTAGTTCCATGGCTTTGATTTTCACAGTTCTGATTTTACAAGTTATTCTACCTGATGATGATTCAATTAGCTATAATACCAGTTCAACCATCCCATCTCATTTTCTTGTTATATCAGTTTTAAACTCAAAAGCAAACATTTATTATATTGCAGCTTGCCAATTCTTAGATGCAATGGCTGCATTAGTTTTCTTTTTTTTATGCTTTCTTTCTTCTATTTTCAGCTGGTGATCTGGCCATTAAGTCTGTTGTTTTTCAAAAGAACGACTCTCTCTTGTAGGTGTATAGATTTAGTGCAATGTGAGAAGTGAAGTTCAGGAAGGGAGCTATACTGTGGACTTCTAATGACCATTGAACTGCATTTCCCAGAGGGAGCTTGCCAGGAGGAGGGGAAGGAGCTGCATTTTCTCAGGCTGCACAGGACTTCCTATTGCCACGAGGGAGACCGGAGAGTGCACATCGATATTCAGTGTGCACCATCACTGTCCGAGCGGGATTCATGGTGCTGTGTCCAGATGTGTCGACAGCCAGAGGGACCTGAGTGCAGAGCAGAGAGTGGACTAATCACTGCGTGTGACCGGATAATGAGCTGCAATATCTTCTGTTAGAGAGACTGAGCTCTTTAGGAACTGACCATACAGCCACCTAGTAGCCTTATTGCTGCCTGTAGGCTTGCCTGACTGGGACTATTCTCATGTGTGCCAATATTACAATTGGCCCCAATACTAGCCGGCTGAAAAGTTAGGACTAAATACTGCCCTTTTACAGCTGCTACACAGAAATCTCCACCTATTGTTTATACTAGAAGGTACCTCTCAGGGGACATTGCACCATATCCTAGTTATTCTCCTAATGTGCTCTCTAATGTAGTTGTAGTATTATTATTTACACTGCAGTTAAAAGAGTTGCAAAGGCAAATTTTTTTTTATCTTAATGCATTCTATGTATTAAGATAAAAAAACTTTTTGTGTGTAGCAGGCCCCCCAGCACCCCCTAATACTTACCCTGAGCCCCTTCTCTATCCAGTGAAGTCCATGATCCCCTTGGCCATCCGGGACTCTCCCCCCTGATTGGCTGGGGCACAGCCCCGGCGCCATTGGTACCCAAAGCTGTCAATCAAAGTCAGTTAGCCAATCAGGAGAGAGAGGGGGCAGGGCTGGGTTGGGGCTCCGTATCTGAATGGATACAAAGAGCTCTGAATCGGCTCGGGTGCCCCCATAGCAAGCTGCTGGTCTATGGGGGCACTCATCAGGAGATAAGGGCCAGGAGCACCGAAGAGGGACCTGAGAAGAGGGGTATCCGGGCTGCTCTGTGCAAAACCACTGCAACAGAGGAGGTAAGTATAAAATGTTTGTTATTTATTTACTTTTAAAGCGAGACGTTACAATCACTTTAATGCGTATATGTACTGTTTATGGCTGACTAGCTGATGCATGAGTTAATCCCAATCTAGTGGTACAGAGCTCAAACCACCATTTACTCTAACCTATACCCATACATTGAGTTAATTTACCACTAAATTGTCTTGTGTCTATTTCTTAGTGCTAATTTACAACCACTTTTGTTTCTATAAGTTCTTGCAGTGACTTTCATTCAACCAAGTGATCCAGAGAGGCTGAGGTTGTTCTTCTCAGTCCTTAAAATGATTGTGAAGTGTTTTTTTTTCTATTAAAATAGCAAACATATTATACTTACCTACTCTGTTGCAGTGGTTTTGCACAGGGCATCCCGCATCCTCCTCTTCTCGGGTCCCTGCTGGATCTCCTGGCCCCTCCCTCCTATTTAGTGCCCCCACAGCAAGCAGCTTGCCATGGGGTCTCCCAAGTCGAGCTGCAGCTCTGTGTGATTAGTTCCCGCCCCCTCTCTCTCCTGATTGGCTAACTGAGTTAGATTGACAGCAGCATGAGCCAATAGAGCCGCTGCTGCATCTCAGCCAATCAGGAGGGAGAGTCCTGAACTGACAAGGTACTCGTGGACATCGCTGGATAAAGATGGGGCTCAAGTAAGTATTAGGTCGGCTGAGGGGGGCTGCACACAGAAGGCTTTTTATCTTAATGCATAGAATGCATTAAGATAGAAAACCTTCAGAATTTATAACCCCTTTAATGGTACAGGATTGATATGGAAATTCAACTAGGCTGGCCAGTACTGGGAGATTACAACGCTTTTTAGGCAGGTGCAGTCTATTTTTTCCCACTTCAGGTGGAGCTCATCTGCAGTGTCAATGTAGATGGAGGAGGAAGTAGAGAGGAACCTAGTTCCTCTATGATCTCCTCAGTCACAGAGAGGCAGCATCTGACTGGATGCTTGCATCTCTTTTGACTTTGGGTGCCATCTTGGGTCAGGCAGAGTCTATTGAAGACCCTGTCTCCCGAGGTTTGGCACACATTTTGCATGTGGCTAGAGTAGGGACAGGTCACCCGTCTGTCAGGGACTGTCCTTAGCATCAGGGAGAGGTTCCAGGCAAGTAGGGAAAATGCAAGGACACACCCTTCATCCTGGAAGCCTCCCCACTTGGGTACAGACCAGTCAGGCCTCATTCCCCCCGCAGAGACAGATGCTGTTGGCACACCTGAGACCTACTGCTACTATTCATCGCCGTACATCCTGTGAGTGTCCCCGGTTGGGTTTTCTTCCCACCGGGCTTGTTGTGCATTACTGAATTTAAATTTTAATACAGTTTTGTTTTCTGCAATTGGACTCTGAGTGTTTACTGGCACCGCACCACGCTGCACCTATCCACACCTTTACCACATATATGCAGTGGTAGATCCTCAGTCACAGTAGGTCGGAGTACAGGCACAGTCTACATTACCAGGATGCATCTGCTGAAAGGCCATTAAACACAGGTAGTAGCTCTGTTGCTTGTAGGCTGAAGTAGGTAGCGGCAGTGGATCTAAAAAAACGTTGGCTATGTGGGTCATGTAGTGGTATCCCCTATTCTTTCCATCCTTGCACTGTAACCTCTCCCTAACACTAATCCCCTGTCCCTGTCAAACAGAGTTCCTCTCCCTACACTGTCCACTTTCAAATGTACACTAATAACCCAACAGGACACTGTTATTTATTAGCGCTGCCTCAATCAAGATGGCCGCGGAAGGTCACTAGGGGCTGCAGTGTCCAATGGGATAGCTGCTCCCCTAGTGACATCTAGGGAGGCTGCAGAGGAACATCATTTCTCTCAGACTCCATTCCATCTCCAAGGTGGCAAGGCGCCACCTGCTGGGTTGAGTAGGACCTACACCTGCCAACACGTGTCTGCAGTTTGCTTCAGTGTCTCCCAGTGTATTTGTAGTCTGTTTCCTGCTTGGTTTCCCCATGCACCTTTACCTGTTCCTAGAGATTCCTCTTTGTCTCTTTGCATTGCTACTCACTCCTAGTTGTACTACTCCATGCACATGTTCTTAGTGTCTATGTGTCCATGTACACCTGTGAGCTTGGACTGTAATCTCTACTGCTTTTCGATCCCTGTGCCTCAGCGCTGCAAGGGCCTCTTATCTGTTTATTAGCCCTTGGTTGCAAGGAGCTGCCTACTCAGGTGAGTTAATGTAATATGACAAACCTCAATAAGAGTAGTAGACCTGTCTAAGGGTCCCAGACCTCCATCAGACCTTTATCAGCCCCTCCTATATCCCTTAGTGTAGCATGACAAGCTTAATTAACCAAAGAAGTGGCAGACCTGTATACGGGGTCTAGATCTCTATCAGCCCCTCATGAATTCCTCAGTGTAATATGACAAGCCCCATTAACCAAAAGAGTGGCAGACCTATGTTAGAGTTCCAGACCTCCATCAGCCCTCTATCAGCCCATTAATAATTCTTCAGTGTAATACAACAAGCCCTGATAACCATAAGAATGGCAGACCTGTGGGAGGGTTCTAGACCTCCATTATATCTTATCAGTCCTCCATCAGACCTCTATGAGTTCCTTCTGAAATCCTCCGTGTAAAATGACATGCCTCAATAACCAAAAGAGGGACAGAGCTGTGTGAGGGTTCCAGACCTCTCTAAGACTTCTATAATTTTCCCCTGGATCCCTCAGTGTAATACAACAAACCTCATTAACCCAAAAGAGCCAGTTGACTTGTATGAAGGTTCTGTACCTTCATCAGATCTTTGTCAGACCTCTATCAGACCTCCATTAGTCCTCTACCAGCTCCTCCTGAATTCCTCAGTGTAATACAACAGCCCCAAAAAAGTGGTAGACCTGTGTAAAGGTTTCAGACCTCCATCAGATCTCCATCATTCTAAGAATTACAGGAGTAGGTAATGTACAGAGCATAGGGGTCAGGAGTAGGTAAAGTACAGAGTACAGGGGTCAGAAGTAGGTAATATACAGAGTACAGGGGTCAGGAGTGGGTACTGTACAGAGTACAGGGTCGGGAGTGGGTAAGATACAGAGTACAGGGGTCAAGAGTGGGTAATGTACAGAGTAAAGGGGTCAGGAGTAGGTAATGTAGAGAGTGCAGGGGTAGAATTGGGTAATGTACATAGTTCAGGGATCAGAGGGGAATTACCCGCATTACTGAACCTTGACTGACTACAATGGCTTGGAGTATAAGGCTGCTGGGCTGTACAAGAGAGCTACTAAAAATGTGTGAAGGCACTACTCGGTGCTTGCGTTGCAGGAGCTGAAGCCTGTTCAGTGTCCTTAGGGTGACATCAGGTGTACTTTAAATTAAGTCTTGGAATTAGCTGATGACACGCACATGGTGAATGGAGCATATCATTATATATTGCTCAAAGGCATTAGAAGCTGAGCCTCTGCTTATCACAGCTCATACACAGTAACTAATTACAGGGTAATGATATATCATCAACAGCTCACAAGGGGTTTCGCCTTTAAATTAACAGTGGAGCAATCACAGTACAAATGGATCTATGATATTTTATTTATACAAATTCTGGATCTCCCTTCATCCTAAACAATCTTCCAATTTTCAGGGTCACAGATGTGGGTATGTAAATATAAATCAATCTTTAAATAAAATCAACATTTTAAAGAAGAATTCCAAGTATGGTATATTTTTACAGGATGCCAGGGATGGGTCCTGAACAGGAGGTATGCAGGTAGGTTCAGTCTACTTTCTAAAATATACAAAATAAATGCAGCACTAGTAAAATTAGTGATCAAATAAACAAGTGACATGAAAACTAAAACAGAATTCAATTGAAGAAAATCCAAGTGATAAGAAAACTAAAGCAGAGTCCCATTGAGATTTAAGTCCATATATCAAACAATGAATACCCATCCATATAAAAGTGATAGTATGCAGTAGAAAAATCAGTGAAGAGATCCTTCATATAAGTGCCTCCAACTCCACACCCAGGTGAGAAAATAATCTGCTTACCAGATAACCGTGACCACTAATCAGTGATCTCACCAAGCTCAGGGAATGGCTAGGTCTCCCCAGGACCTTTAAAAGGCTGTCTGGAACTGTAGCTGGGGCCAATGGTACTCAAAAAACATAAAAAGAAAGGCTCCCATAGCGTGATACTGGATAAAAATAGATTTAATAAAGCAAATGAATTTGCACTTACAAAGTAGAAGCCATTTGAAAGCGATACAGCATTGTTGATTAAACACGGAACCGCTTCTGTTCACTTCCTGTATAATTCGCCCATTCACCTCCTGAGAGGAAAAACGTGGCTTCGCCCTACGCATTTCGTCACTAGCGGACATTAACCGGGGGAATGGCCAGATGACGGTGTCATCACTGTCAGGACCTTGGTAGGAGACCGAGTTGCTGAGAGGGCTCCCCTTGCGGCCGAGTGCAGCACAACCCTGAATATGGTACAGGGATGTGGTGCTCACAGAAGCACGGGTTGCCTGGAAGTAGGAGCCGGTGTTGGTGGCTTGATAGAGAAAGTCCGTAGAGGCAACGTGCTTAGGGTCCGAGGAGGGGACCAATGGAAGTCCAATAGGAAAATCAGAAGCCAGGCCAGGGGGTCAAACACAGTAAGCAGTCCGAGAATCAAAGCAACAAGTCCAGGTACAGGAGACAGAGGAATGCGGAGTCCGTTTAGCCAAGCCGGGGTCAGATGCAGGAAGCAGGCAGGGAGAGTCAGAAGCAAGCCGGTTGAATAAGCCAGGAGATCCAGAGGAGTCGATAACAAGCCAGGTCGGTACACAGGAAGTCAGGACAACAGGAAGTCAGGACAACAGGAAGTCAGGGCAACAGGAAACACAATCACAGGAACACAGGAAGAGCTGACGATAATCCAGCAATGTGGCACTATCAGTGGGACATTTAAATAGACAAGGCGTAGTATCACGTCGTACGCACACCGTTCCGTTCGTGCGTTCGTAACATCGCGACGTTGCTACACACGCGCATTCGTCTGAATGTGGCACCAGGCGTCCGCCTAGTAGAAACATTGCACACCCGTGTGCGTTGATGCACGTTAGCGCGGCCTTGCCTGTGCTGGTTTGCTAGCCTATTTCCCTGACAGTGCCCCCCCCCCAAGGGGCAGCCTCCGGATGCCTAAACATGCCCATTTTTCGGGGTACCTACTGCGAAATCTCTGAATTAGCCTAGGAGCGTGTACATAACTTGCGGGCTCCCAAGAATTCTCTTCTGCAGAATACCCCTTCCACTTGACTAGAAATTGAATTGTCCTACCTCTCCGACGACAGTCAAGGATAGATTCAACTTCAAATTCTGCTTCATCTCCAACCTGGACCGGAGGTGGGGGCACTTCTTCTCTCTCTGGAAAAGGACTAGAAACAACATGTTTAAGAAGTGACACATGAAAAACAGGATGGATCTTGAAAGATTCGGGTAAAGTGAGTTCAAAGGCTACAGGGTTGATTTCGCGTTTGATCTCGAAAGGACCCAGGAACTTGGGTCCCAATTTCCGAGATGGGCATGGTAGCTTGAGATTTATAGATGAGAGCCAGACCTTGTCCCCTATCTTAAAGGTAGGGCTCGCTCTTCTCTTCCTATCGTACTGCTTCTTATATTCTTCTTGGGCCTTCTTCATGGTATCCTGGAGTGTCTGATAATTAGTATGGATTAAATCCACTCTGTCCTGAACCGCCGGTACTGAAGATTCCGGAATGACGTTGGGTAGGAATGAGGGGTGGAAGCCGTAATTCGCCCAGAAGGGTGATTGGTTGGTAGAAGTGTGTACTGAGTTATTATAAGCAAATTCTGCACAAGGTAATAGTTGAATCCAGTCGTCCTGAGAAGAGGAACAGAAGCACCGCAGATACTGTTCCAGCATTTGGTTGGTCCTTTCGGTCTGACCGTTACTCTGTGGGTGGTAAGCTGTGGACAAACACATTTCAATAGAAAGTAATTTGCAGAGGTTTCTCCAAAACCTAGAAGTAAATTGTACCCCTCTATCTGATACGATGTTATTTGGTAATCCGTGTAGTCGAACAATTTCCTTAATAAAGATTTTTGCTGTATCTAAGGCAGAGGGGGTACCTTTCATAGGTAAAAAATGCGCCATTTTGGACAGGCGGTCTACTACCACCAAGATGGTAGTAAATTCTTCTGAGGGGGGTAAATCCACGATAAAGTCCATGGAAATCTTCCTCCATGGTTGTTCTGGGACTGGCAATGGTCTTAACAAGCCCCAAGACCTGGCGTTGGATCCTTTGTTCCGTTGGCAGATGATGCAGGAGCTGACGTAGGTTTTACAATCAAGTTTCAAAGTGGGCCACCATAGGGACCGCTGAACTAGCTCAGTTGTTTTTCGAACCCCAAAATGACCAGCTAACTGATGGTCATGAAAGGTCTTCAATACTTGTAATCTGGCTTGCTGGGGAACGAAAATCTTATCTTGGTGCCATAGGAGCCCCTCTTGGCTTCTCAGGGAGGAGACTTCCGCTTCAGTACACTGACTAGAGGCCTGCTCAATAGAGGATCTTAGGTCGGGTTTGATCAGTAGGAAGTTTTGGGGAGACAAAATTGTACTAGGTGCAATTTCTTCAGGAGTGTCCGGAAACATCCGGGATAAGGCGTCCGCCTTTCCATTCTTCGACCCTGGGCGATAGGTTAAGTGAAAATTAAACCGAGAGAAAAATAGTGCCCATCGAGCCTGTCGGGGTCTTAGGCGTTTGGCCGTACGGAGATATTCTAAGTTCTTGTGGTCCGTAAAAATCAGGATGGGATGAGTGGCACCTTCCAGGAGATACCTCCATTCCTCGAGAGCTGTCTTGATTGCCAAAAGTTCCCGATCCCCCACATCGTAATTCCTCTCAGGAGGGCTCATTTTCCGTGAGGAAAAGGCCACGGGATGCAGTAGTGCTTTGGGACCCTGACGCTGAGATAGAATCGCCCCTGTGGCGACTTCTGAGGCGTCGACTTCCAGGACGTAGGGTAGAGCAGGGTCAGGGTGTTGCAGAATTGGGGCAGAAGTGAAGAAGGTCTTAAGCTGATCAAAGGCGGACTGTGCCGCTGCTGACCACTTAAACTTGGTATGTTGGCGGGTTGTCTGAGTAATAGGTGCTACAATGGTGGAGAAATTCTTTATAAACCTTCTGTAGAAGTTGGCGAAGCCAATGAATCTCTGTACACCCTTCTTGTCAGAAGGGGCCGGCCAATCAAGGATGGACTTTACTTTTTGAGGATCCATGGCGATTCCACCTGTGGTGATGATAAGACCCAGGAATTGAATTGAAGTTTTTTCGAAATCGCACTTTTCAGATTTGACGAATAACCCATGGGTTCTGAGGATGCTTAGTACCTTCTTCACGTGTATTCTATGGAGTTCCAGAGTGGCAGAAAAAATAAGAATGTCGTCAAGGTAGACAACAACAAAATGATCTAAATGTTCCCGGAAGATGTAATTTATGAAATGCTGAAAGGTCGCCGGGGCATTGCACAACCCAAACGGCATGACTAGGTACTCAAAATGTCCAAATCTTGTTCTGAAAGCCGTTTTCCACTCGTCCCCCTCTCGGATGCGGACGAGATTATAGGCACCACGGAGGTCGAGTTTGGTAAAGATGTATGCTGTGCGGAACCTTTGGAAAAGCTCAGGGATGAGCGGGAGTGGGTAGCGGTTCTTAAGGGTAATTTTGTTTAACTCCCTGTAGTCCACACATGGTCTCAGTGTCTTGTCCTTCTTTTCAACGAAGAAGATTCCGGCACCGGCAGGGGAAGAAGAAGGACGGATAAAACCTTTTTCAAGATTCTCATCAATATATTGTCTCAAGGTCTCAAGCTCAGTCTCGGAGAGGGGGAATATACGACCAAAAGGAATAGTAGCTCCTGGTAGTAACTCGATGGGGCAGTCGTAAGGACGGTGTGGCGGTAAAGTGTCTGCTTTCTTTTTATCGAAGACATCAAGAAATTCCAGGTAAGCTGCTGGTACATTAGGATCCGGACTCGGTGTGGATTGTACAGTCAGGCAACTGGAAAAGTCCTGGAATTCGGGGGTCAAACAATGTTGTTGGCAATAGGGAGATGTAAGGAGTACCTCCTTCTTGGACCAATCAATCTGAGGATTGTGTGCTTGTAGCCATGGGATTCCCAGGATGACCGGGAACATAGGGGAACTTAAGACATCAAATCTGAGAAATTCCTGATGACCAGAATTGGTAGTGGTAAGAATAGGTACGGTTTCCTGGGTGACATGACCCGATCTTGGCAAGGAGCCGTCAGCCAGATGAACTGTTAGTCTCTGTTCCTTATAGTTCAACGGAATAGCTAGATCTTTAGCCAAGGCCAAGTCCAAGAAGCAACTACACGCCCCGGAATCCAATATTGCTTGGAGGTGGATCTCCTTACCTGCCACTAGCAATGTAACAGGAAGTGAGATATGGGCAGAGGAAGACCTGGATACTTGAAGGTGAGTACGGAGGGTCGGTTTCCTTGGTCTTATGGGGCAGTAATCTATGAAATGTCCTGATTCCCCGCAGTAGAAGCAAAGTCTCGCCTGCCGGCGATAAAGTCTCACCCCAGGAGTTAATGCTGGATGGAACATGCCGACTTGTAAGGGAGCTGATGCAGACTGAACTTGGGGCAGGTTTCGAGTGGAGCAAGAGGCCTGGTCACGTTCACCCTGACGTTCCCGTAAACGTCTGTCAAGCTGAATAGTTAACTGGATGAGATCTTCAAGTGTGGCCGGACCCTGTAGCCTGGCTAACTCATCCTTGAGGGCCTCGGATAACCCCATTCGATATTGGTATTTTAATGCTGCCTCATTCCAACCAGAATCCATGGACCATGTGCGGAACTCCACTGTATAGTCCTCCGCAGGGCGCTGACCCTGACGGAGGGAATGTAGATTTGCTTCGGCAGTGGCTACCCGTAGGGGATCATCATATAACCGAGCCATGACTTCAAAGAACTGATCCATAGTGTTGATGGAGGGGCTGCTTTGTTCCAACAGGCCATGGGCCCAGGTCTGTGGCTCACCACGTAATAGGGAGATAGTGAACCCCACCTTGACTGTTTCACTGAAAAAAGTCTGTGGTTGCAAGTCGAAGTATAAGTAGCAGGAGTTTTTAAAAGATCTAAATTTTCTTCGATCGCCACGGAAATATTCTGGCGTTGGGACACGTGGTTCTGGAGGGACCATGATCCCAGCAGCTGCCGCTGGAGGTGGACCTTGAACCGAAGAGGAGGATGACTCAGGTAGGTGCTGCAGACGTTCCTCCAACCGGAAGTATTCCTCTTGAAGCCTCTGAATGACTGGAGTAAGGGCCGTGATTTGCTGGAGAATGGCCTTCATCGGGGAGTCACCTCCGTCGGTCTCTGACATGGCTGGATTATACTGTCAGGACCTTGGTAGGAGACCGAGTTGCTGAGAGGGCTCCCCTTGCGGCCGAGTGCAGCACAACCCTGAATATGGTACAGGGATGTGGTGCTCACAGAAGCACGGGTTGCCTGGAAGTAGGAGCCGGTGTTGGTGGCTTGATAGAGAAAGTCCGTAGAGGCAACGTGCTTAGGGTCCGAGGAGGGGACCAATGGAAGTCCAATAGGAAAATCAGAAGCCAGGCCAGGGGGTCAAACACAGTAAGCAGTCCGAGAATCAAAGCAACAAGTCCAGGTACAGGAGACAGAGGAATGCGGAGTCCGTTTAGCCAAGCCGGGGTCAGATGCAGGAAGCAGGCAGGGAGAGTCAGAAGCAAGCCGGTTGAATAAGCCAGGAGATCCAGAGGAGTCGATAACAAGCCAGGTCGGTACACAGGAAGTCAGGACAACAGGAAGTCAGGACAACAGGAAGTCAGGGCAACAGGAAACACAATCACAGGAACACAGGAAGAGCTGACGATAATCCAGCAATGTGGCACTATCAGTGGGACATTTAAATAGACAAGGCGTAGTATCACGTCGTACGCACACCGTTCCGTTCGTGCGTTCGTAACATCGCGACGTTGCTACACACGCGCATTCGTCCGAATGTGGCACCAGGCGTCCGCCTAGTAGAAACATTGCACACCCGTGTGCGTTGATGCACGTTAGCGCGGCCTTGCCTGTGCTGGTTTGCTAGCCTATTTCCCTGACAATCACGCTTGTTCATTATATACACCACCTGCGTCATTGTCAGAGAAATAATGGAAACAAAACTTGCCAGCATCGGAATGTTCCTGTGCGCCTGCGCGGCAGAATCGCGCTCCGGCGCATGCGGGTCCTCCATGTAGTGGAACGGCGCACACGGGTTCATGACACGGCGCAATGGCATAACGGCGCACGAGCTTACATGCGTTAGCGTTACACCCCCATGCTGGCCTATAAAAGACTGATCTGTTCCTTGTATAACTGCTAGTTTGTCTTTCAGCCTCCTGTGTTCCGTTCCTGAATTCTGCTGCCTGTGTTTACCTGCTGTGACCCGGATTGACTTGACCTACTCTGCCTCTCTCCAGTGCTTTGACCCCGGCTTGTTTAAGGACTTCTCTATTACCTGCCTGCTGTGTTTGACCCTCGGCCCGTCTTAAGGGTTCTCCTGCCTTCCTGTGTATGACCCCGGCTTGTCTAACGGACTCCTCTGCTATCTACTTACAGTGCACGATCCCCAGCTCGCCTTCAGGACTTCTCTGCTGACTTACTGCTGTGTTTGACCCTCGGCTTGTTTAAAGGACTTCCTTATCCACCTGCTTCCAGTGTATGACCCCGGCCTGCACCACAGACTTTCTCCTTCTGAGTTCTCCGTGCCTGACCTCCAGCGCTCAGCCCAGTCCCAATCTCTACTGGGTCCTGTGGGTTAGAGCCCCAGCCGGGTCTCCTACCTCAGTCCAGGTGCCGGGTTCACGGCTGCTCCACATCACCACGCTGCAGGAGTCCTCCTTTCAAGAACCATCTACCTTCTGGCGACCCGTGCCTCTCTGTGCCCTATACCCTCTGTACCACTTCCAGAGGTAGAGTGCACTTAGCTGCAAGGGAAGCCACTCCCAGCATTTCGGCTTCGGTGAGTACCGTGATAGTACAAACCAGCCATTTCTGAGGCCGACAGAACGGGCTCCCCTCTTGAGGCACTATGCCAACAGGTAACAGCTCTCACGCAAGCAGTCCAGAGGTTACAAGATGGCTATTTTCAACTTGAAGGTTGTCTCCAACACCTAACATTATCTCCTGGGGATACAGCCTCCGCATCCTCCAGTAGAGCAACCTCTTCGCAAGATCACTCCAGCACAGCTCCGGCAGTTGTTATGACTCTTCCAGAGCCCAGGGTTCCCACACCTGAGCGATTTTCCGGAAACCGAAAAAGGTTCAGAGCATTTAAGAATGCCTGCTTGTTATGCTTGGCTCATCAACCTAAGACTTTTAGTTCTGAAACAGTAAAAGTAGGGTTCATTATTTCTTTGCTGTCCGAGGAACTCCAAGCCGGGGCCCATAACCTCCTGGAACAGAAGAGCCCCTTACTAAACTCCATGGAAACCTTCTTCGAATCCATGTGAAAATTATACGACGGCACCTAACGCACAGCCACTGCTGAAACCATCTTGCATACCTTAGTCCAAGGGAAGAGACCGGTGGAGGATTACACGGTCGAGTTCCGAAAATGGTCTGGGGACACTGGATGGAATGAGGCGGCTCTCAAATATCAGTACCACCAGGGGCTCTCAGAAACCCTTAAGGATGCACTGGCACGCATTGATTCTTCTTCTACCCTGGAGGAGTTGATCCAGCTAGCCATAAAATTAGACAGACGTTTACGGGAACGACGCTCCGAACGTTTCCAGTCCCCACGGCCTACCTAGATGCTACCCAGGGTCCCTCCAGCTCACCCTCCTCCTTCAGTCCCTCCTTCCTCTACCTCTGAAAGTGAGCCAATGCAACTGGGCCTGGTCCGGGCTCCACTTACGCCTGATGAAAAGCAACGCCGGCGGGAAGCCAACCAATGCATATACTGTGGAGGGTCAGGCCACTTCCAGCGCAATTGTCCTATAAGACCCAGTAAGTCTCATCAACAAAGAATTATGAACTTTCAGGTGGCTGGTCCAACCTCAACTCACCTTGTCCTTCCTGTCTCCCTACAGGTGGCAGGCGAGGAGATCCGGCTACTAGCCATTATTGATTCTGGCGCCTGCAGCTGCTTCCTGGATGCATCTTTGTCCTGAAGCCTGCATATTCCTCTGCAAAACAAAAGACAAAGACTCCAAATACATCTGGCCGATGGATCTTCACCTTGCTCAGTACCCGTTACCCAGGAGACCAAACCCACTCTCACCATTACAGATTCAGGTCATCAAGAATTTCTTTGCTTTGACATCATATGCTCTCCAGTGTTCCCTATCATCCTGGGACTTACATGGTTACAAGCTCACAACCCCCACATTAATTGGAGTAAGAAGGAAATCTCCTTTTCCTCGGCCTACTGCTCCCAGCATTGCTTTACCTCTGGTCCCATCAGCACTCCCTCCTGCCTGACCATCCAGCCAGTACCCGATCATCTACAGCACGTCCCTTCAGCCAACCACGGATTTATGGACATTTTTGATAAAAAGAAAGCCGACAGTTTACCCCCTCACCGTCCATATGACTGTCCCATTGATCTTTTACCTGGCTCTGAGATCCCCTTTGGTCGTATATTCCCGCTATTAGAAAACGAGTAGGAGGCCCTTCGGTCCCACATTAACGAAAACCTTGAAAAAGGGTTCATGCGTCCTTCCTCCTCTTCAGCCGGAGAGGGAATTTTCTTTGTTGAAAAGAAGGATGGCATCCTAAGACCCTGTGTGGACTATAGGGAGCTCAACAAGATCACTATCAAAAACCGCTATCCGCTCCCCCTTATCCCAGAGCTGTTCCAACGGTTCGGAACCACCCAAATCTTTTCTAAACTTGACTTACGGGGAGCTTATAACCTTGTTCGGATAAGCCCGGGGATGAGTGGAAGACGGCTTTTAGGTCTAGATTCGGATACTTTGAATATCTAGTGATGCCATTCGGGCTGTGTAACGCCCCAGCTACGTTTCAGCAGCTAGTGAATGATATCTTACGAGAATACTTGGACAACTTTGTGATCGTTTACCTTGCGATTTTTTTGATCTTTTCTACCACCATTGAGCTGCACCAAGTTCACGTAAAAAAGGTACTCATGATTCTCAGGAAACACGGACTTTACCTAAAAGGGGAAAAATGTGAGTTTGAAAAAACGGTGGTCCAATTCTTAGGGTTCATCATCTCCACTGAAGGGGTCGCATTGGACCATCAGAAGGTGAAATCTATCCATGAATGGCTAGCTACTGTAGATAAAAAGGGAATTCATGGGCTTTGCCAATTTCTACCGCAGGTTCATAAAAGGATTTTCATCAATCATTTCACCCATCACCCAATTGACTCGCCAGCAAAGCCGATTTCAGTGGTCCCAGGAAGCTCAGGAAGCTTTCAATAAACTGAAGGATCTATTTACTTCTGCCCTGGTACTACTACACCCAAACCCCGCTTTGCCATATGTGTTGGAAGTGGACGCCTCAGAGTCAGCTATAGGAGCAATTCTGTCTCAAAGGCGAGGTCATAAAGCTCTTCTTCACCCTGTGGCTTTCGCCTCCCGGAAATTAACCCCGCCAGAAAGGAACTATGACGTTGGGGAACGTGAGCTACTGGCCATCAAATTTGCTCTAGAAGAGTGGAGATATCTTTTGGAGGGTGTGTCTCACCCCATTATGATCTTCACAGATCACAAGAACCTGGAGTACCTCAGGGCAGCAAAACATCTCAGACCCCGGCAAGCACGCTGGGCTTTGTTCTTCTCCAGGTTCAACTTTCACATTTCTTATCGACCAGGCTCCAAAAATGGGAAAGCAGACGCACTCTCCCGGACCACCCAGACAGCAGAACCTGGTACCATTCTGTCTTTGCAAAATTTTCTTTTTTTAATCCAGCCTGACCTAAGGACTGCCATTGAACAGGCCTCCAGCCAATGTTTAGACCCTGAAATACCTTTGTTGAGGAAACAGGATGGTCTGCTGTGGACTCAAAACAAAATATTTGTCCCAGTACAAGTAAGGCTCTTGATATTAAAGACTTTTCATGATAACAAGTTAGCAGGACATTTTGGGGTACAAAAGACCTCTGAACTAGTACATCGTTTCTTCTGGTGGCCGGGGTGGAGACAGGATTGTAAAAACTATGTCAAATCTTGTATTGTCTGCCAACGCAGCAAGGGGTCTAACGCGAAAGCCTGGGGCCTGCTAAGACCATTACCCATACCAGAACAACCCTGGAAGGAAGTGGCTATGGACTTCATCGTTGACCTACCGCCACCCTCTGAGGGGTTTTCCACCATTCTGGTAGTGGTTGATCGCCTTTCAAAAATGGCTCCCTTCCTACCTATGAAAGGCAAGCCCTCTGCCTCAGATACCGCAGATATATTTATTAAAGAAGTGGTTAGGCTCCATGGAGTACCCGATAACATCGTATCTGACAGAGGAGTTCAGTTTACCTCAAAATTTTGGAAAGACCCTTGCAAATCCCTAGAAATAAAGGTATGTCTGTCCTCAGCCTATCACCCCCAAAGTAAAGGCCAAACAGAGAGGACGAACCAAACCCTGGAACAGTATCTCCGCTGCTTCTGCTCATGCTCCCAAGACAACTGGATTTCTCTCCTCCCCTGTGCGGAATTTGCCAACAATAATTCCATACACAGCCACCAACGAAACTCCTTTTTGGGCCAATTATGGGTTTCACCCTTCCTTTTTGCCTATCTCTTTTCCAGAAGTGTCAGTTCCTGCAGTACAAGACCGAATAAGTTTTATCCAAACTAATTTTCAACTAATTCAGGAAGCTATGAAGAAGGCTCAGGACAGCTACAAAAAATATTAGTGGGAGTTTTTTATTTTTTATTCATTTTTCAGTTTTTCTAGCACTCAACTCTTATAGACTTTTGGTAGTGGTTTTCTATTCCACTAGTCACTACCAACATAATTATCAATTTTTCATGGACTATATTATTTGATTTGCCACACATGTACGGTTTTCTAGACCCACTACTCATCCTTATACTATGGATTTATATCACTTATTTACTGTAGCCACTTTTAAATGCTAATTTGTATCACCTAGTGTTGTTTCAATACTTGTTTTTTTCCCGGAAAGGACGTACAGATTCACTGTTTATATATGTTATACTTATAATTTATATATACACATAGCGCTACACTATTTTTTACTATTTTTACAAAAAATATTATGACAGGGGAAGGAGGAGCAATCCAACCTTCAAGATTGGAGATGAAAAATTAATAAATAGTACAGCGCTGCGTGGAAAGTAAGTTAACAGCTGCCAACACACCTATAGACCCAGGCAATAGATACAAATATATAAAAAGTGTAGCGCTATAAACTCCGAAATAAAATTATAATTGAATAAGTGACATTTCAAAAATCAAATAAATGTGTATATAATGACATACCATATGGTTAGATATGATATGAAGAGGCCAAGTGCAAATCTATATAATATACAAAGGTGTAAACCAATGTGTAAAAGACCCCTGCAATATTAGTGTAAATTAAAAAAAATTGTATAAACTCTATATAGTACATAAACTGTAAAGACATCAAAACATGTGAACAGTGGTACAAAAATTATAGAAGTCCAAAGAGTTATAAATGAGATTGGTGCCACAAGGAGCCACCATATTAAAGTCCACCAACAATAAAGGAGTGAAGAAGCCACCACCTAGGATCTTAGGGGGCTTACCAGAAATGAATGACTTGGAACTACTTATGCCGGCCAAGTCACAAAAGGCTATGAGACCAACAGGTCACATGAGTGTAGTACTTTAAACGCCCATATTGGATTGTAGATTGAAATAGAAGATGTATGAGGAGGCTGTGTGAAAGCGACCAGAATTCCCAAGAAAGGCAATGACAGTGGAAAGAAGCCGTCACCTGAAGATATTAAAGGCTTACCAGAGGTTGTTGACCTGGGGAGACTTATGTCATCCAAGTCAGACAGGCATGGTGACCAACTGGTCAGAAAGGTACTTCCCCTCTAAATATCTTCAATGGAATCCAAAACAAGGCAGCTGCTTAGCATCCACAGTTATCCTCAACAATCGTAGAAAATAATATCTCAATGGAAGGCCACAAACAAAATTTTCAATCAATTTTCGGACAGGGAACGAGTTGTGGTCGGAGGTAATGGGAAAGCAGTCACCACTAAGGGACCATCCACCTTATTACTGGAGACTACTGTGAGTAAGCTTGAGCAAGTACCAGAGCAGTCTTCTCACCAGCTGGGTACGGTGAAGAAGTGGGAAAGCTTCAACGAGTGCCAAGCCAGGGACCCAGCAGGTTAGCTGGGGTGACGCTTGGGGAGTATACAGCGTGTTAGCTGTGGAAGAGTTCAGGAGATCTGGTGATGACTGGGATCTTGAAGTCTAGTGAGAGACGGGGAGCTCAGTGAGTGAAGACCTACAGTGGGATACTGTGAGACAAGAGACAAACTATTCTGTGTTACCAAGAGTTATGTACAACTACCTTTAATGACTGTTACAAGTTCAGCTGCCATAGGAGACAGCAGTCCTACCTATACAGGAGTTCTGGCAGATGCATCCACTGGCCTGAGCCTTCAGGGAGGTGGAGCCAGTCAGGCTCGGCACTAATCACCAATTGGAGTCCGATGCTTCTAGCAGCCCAGCTTGCATCGCAAATTTTCTCTCATTGCCATTGAGAGACCCAAGTGTTCCCTGGCTCACCGCTACAGACTGCTGGACTCTAGATACCTCCTAGAGCAGTGGTTCTCAACTCCGGTCCTCAGGACCCACTAACAGACCAGAATTTAAGTATTACCTTGGGGAGATGCAGACTAGAATACTGCAATCACTGAGCAGCAAATGATATCACCTGTGATGTATTTCAGTTATCCTGCAAACCTGGCCTGTTAGTGGGTCCCGAGGACAGGAGTTGAGAACCACTGTCCTAGAGGAACTGAAGGGGCCCCTTCCACCATGAAAGCAGTCCGCTGAGTCCAGGAGTTAGTAAGAGATCTGCAAGCCCGCGTTTCTTTCTATTGTTACACACAAGGGCTGCTTAAAGCAAGATATTTAAGCAGCAGAACTCTTTCACACCCAATATAATATAATATTATATATTATCACACCCAATATAATATATACCACCCAAAAGGTATATCAGGCTATACCTCCCCCAAAAAGTCTGAGCCACAGGAATTTTGAACTGCTCCAATAACTGATTGCAGCTACAAAGGATTATTCTGAAACAAGCTGGTATTCACTGCCTACTCACTAGCTGCAAGTCCTCAAGAGGGACTTTCACCAAGTGCACCAACGTTCCTAAAGGACCCCAACGGTAGCTGTTGGGAGACCCATATTAGAGACTGCCCCTTCTGTTATTATTGTTGCGTCCCATTAGTTTCTTTAAGCATTCAGTCATTTTTATATGGCCTAAGCATATCCAGTCAGTTTAGGCCTGGCATAGCTACCACTAGTGCACAATAGCAGTATAGGCTCATCCATTTAGTAATTTAAACTTGATCACTGCTTGTGGCTGTACTTCTGTGGTATTGTTACTCTTAATTCTGATCTGGAGGTCAAACCCAAATGTTCTTTTATATTCTGCTAGTGATACCCTGTATTGCATCTTATGTTCACCTGGTTATTCATTGACTTTATTCACAATACATTAAGTTATCTTTTACTATCCAATTTGGTGTTTGTCTCTTTGGTAGAAAGTTATCGTTGGGTGTAAGGCACCGCCCAGCAGTTTTTAATGGTGCTACACAGGCCCTTACACAAACAGGCAAGTCAGAGATGTTGAGGCATCTGAAGAGTTTAAGGCCAAGTACAGGAGGACCCATTCCATTCAGTGGCCCCTATGGGGGTAGTGTTACATATACCGTACATACAATAGTTACATTGGTCCAAGTTGGACCAATGTAAATATGTAAAAATATACCATGCCTGGAATTCCTCTTTAACAATAGTCTTAAAGATCTTCGTCTCTCTAAATTTTTTGAAGGTGAACAACACAGATTCATTGGGTCTAAGCTGTATTAGGATAGATAGGTGAAAGCAGTGTTTCTCAACAGGGGTCCTGCGGCACCCTGGGTGCCATTTGGACTCACCTGGGGTGCCGCAAGCATGGGAGACAGTTTGTCCTGAATTAGCATAATTATTTACCATGGTACAAGTGGACCAAACTCCAGCACCATAAAGACCAATGATGATCTAGGCCCACAATGTAATTTGTTGCTATTGTATTGGCAGAAGGCCCACCTGCACCATGGCAATGCATGGCAGTGATCTAGTATGTCCTCATCATTCAGTCTATCTCATTCTGACTTGTTCTACCTCCCGTCCTCTGCAAGTACCAAGAGGTAGGGCTCTGATGTGAAGAGAGGACTGTGTGATAGGGGGTTCTGTGATGAGGGACTGTGTGGGGGGGCCTCAGATTTGATGAGCGGAGTCATGGGGTCATTTTGATGTGATGGGGATTTCTCATGTATAGAGAGGCCTTTGATGTATAGGGAGGTCTCTGATGAGTTGATGAGACTCTGACATGATCAGGGGACTCTGATGTGATGGGGGAGCTTCTGATGTTAATTCCATCAAGGTTGTTGTATACATCGTCTTAGATTCAGGTTTCTCATTGATACGTAACATTTATATTATTTACATTTTAGACTGAAGCCTTGAGATTTTGCAAACTTTTAAAGAGTGCCATGAACTAAAAGAAGGTTGAGAAACCCTAGGTTTAAAAAATGACTGGCAAGGTCAGAATAGAACAAAAGAAGTTTAAATGTTGGAAGCAAGACGGATCTATCAGCTTGATACTTTAGTATCAGATGGCTTAAAGTGATTGTAAAACTTAAATTTTTTTTCCTTACAATAATAAACATGTTTACTTACCTGCTCTGTGTAATGGTTTTGCACAGAGTGGCCCAGATCCTCCTCTTCTAGGTGTTCCATGCTGGCGCTCCTGGCCCCTCCATCCTGTCGAGTGCCCCCATAGCAAACAGCTTGCTAATAGCCAATCAGGAGTGCGAGTAACCCAAGGTCCCAGAGAGGCAAGCCTCTTGTGGACATCGCTAGATCGAGAGGGGGCTCAGGTAAGTATTTGGGGTGCTGCTGCACACAGAAGGTTTTTTACCTTCATGCATAGAATGAGGTATATAAACCTGTTTTATGTACATTCTATTATATTTTATTATTATGGTAGTTGGAGAAAGAATGGTGGAGGAAGTGACTAATGGGATTGAGTGTATGTACTGTACTGTAAATAAAAGTAGGTCTGATCCTCACACTTGCCAGCTCCTGATGATGGCCTATTGGCTGAAACATGAAGGGCAGGAGCACGAAGTGTGACATCAGACCCTACCATCTTCTTCACCCATGTTGTAAGTGGAAGTGCCTCCAGGTTGTTTAAAGGGACCAAATACCATGGAATAAAAAGATCCAGTGCAAAAGACCTACCGGGAGGTGGATGGATTTACTGTTTCCCTGAGGACAGGATGGATGTATCCTACGGGCACATGCCCTCTTAAAGGGCCAAAAGGCTATTGTCAAATCCCACTGGGAGATATTGGATGGCCCAGGGATCAAGGGATTGAGGGTGGGCTTTATAAGTTAAAGAACGTTTTAGGATTGTGTTTTTTATTTAATGAATGATTTATATGGTTATGGTTGCAGAGCTTCATCAATTTTCTTTTTTTTTATGTATTTTTGGGCGTATGTACCACAGTAACAGGGTGCTTTTTGTGATGGTTCATTGAAGGAACACTGGGAATTCTTGACTATGTAGGACCTGTAATTATGATGCCATTGTAATAACACAATTTATTATTATATTGCTTACTTCTGCAAGTCTTGGCGCATGATTACCCCACTGAGACCCTTGGAGGAGAAAACTAAACGGTAATTATATCAGATTGGCATCCGCAGAGTGCCGGCTCCCCAGCTGCTCCCTGCGGCTGGCTCTATCTCTATTTATAGGAATCGAGTGCTGTTCTGTATGTAGTTCTCATTACATCTATCCAACTTATACTGTATATTATGTCTAAATTCTAAAGGCTGACCTGATAATAGGCATGTATACAAGTTATCAGTCTAGTGGTGTGAGGCACAAAGGATTGTGGGAGTTTCCGGCATCTTATATGTACATTTTAACTAAGAAATATAACAAATTATTTACAACACTTGAAATGTTCTATGGCTCTACTGTGTTGTGCTCCATTTTGGGAGATACCCTGTAATGCAATCTTGATAGTGCTATACTGCACTAGGAAAAGGTGAGCTTTATGGTTTTATATGATATAATCATTCGCTGAGCACAATTTGCCAGTGATACTTTACTAAAGGAGGGAAATATCCAGAAACTTTTATTTATTGTTATTGTTATTATTTAACTGTTGGTGGATTTACACATCCTGGATGTTTTCGGGGATTGACCGTAAACACATTTTCATCTTCCTATATTTACAGGTCAAATAAAGAAAGAAAGTAGGACTTTCATGGTGTCAACCAAAAGTGCAATGGTGAATTCATTAAAAATTAAGTATTTTATTGACGCATAATTAAAACCATTATTTCATATAAGCACCTATGCTGCCCCTCCAAACTTTCTAAACAAGGGGCCAGTTGACTGTCCTTGAGACTGCACTGCAGTCAGTGGGAGTAGAAAATGCTCTGTTGTCAGTTAGAGTAAACAATGATTCAGCCCTGGTGGTCAGTGGGGAAAAAAAAAACATAGCACCTATGGTCAGTAGGAGAAGAGATAGTGCTCCATCATTGGTATCAGTGGGAGGAATTGGGCCCCATCATTGGTATCAGTGGGAGGAATAGGGATCCATAATTGTTATCAATATGGTCAGTGGGAGGAGTAGTGCACCATCATTGGTGTCAGTGGAAGGAATAGTGCACCATTGTTCATGGTGAGAGAGGAAAAGTGTCTCATTGTGAGTGATGGTGGGGGACATTGTTGGTGTCAGGGAAAGAACTGGTGACCCATTGTTGGTATTAGTTGAATGAATTATGCCCCATTGTTGGTGCCAGTGAGAGGAATCATACCCCTTTGTTGGTGCCATTGGGGGGAATTATGCCCCATTGTTGGTGTCAGTGGGTAAAATAGGGCTCTATTGTTGGTGTCAATAGGAGAAATGATGCCCTATTGTTGGTGTCAATGGGAGAAATGATGCCCTATTGTTGGTGTCAATGGGAGAAATAATGCCCTATTGTTGGTTTCAGTGGGAGGAATATTTCCCCATTGTTGGTGTCAGTAGGAGGAATAGTGCTCTATCATTGGCATCAGTGGGAGGAATAGTGCCCTATCATTGGTGTAAATTGAAGTATTAGTGCTCTATCTTTGGTACCAGTGGGAGGAATTATGCCCCATCATTGGTGTCACTGGAAGAAAAAGTGCTATGCAGGCCAGGTAAAGGCAGGGAAAGGGCTACATTCAGAGAATGACCCACAGTTTGTGGACCACTATTAGGGGTTAAACATGACACCTATAACATATACACCTCATGCACCTCATATTTAATAGTCCCCCTGAAAGTTCATTAGAGGATTAGCTAGTGGTAAAAACATGAGGGAAGTAAAAGACTATGACAGAGCAGTGAAGTCTTACAGACAATTGTGAGAAAGTCCCAACAGCATTCTCCTGCCTGTATTCCTAATTTATACACCCAGTAGGAGGAAATCCTAGAAGGCTCAGATTCCCTCCCTACTGGCTCTGGGCTCTCAATGACTCCCACTATGGCCCCCCTTCACATATGGGGCTTTTAGCCATTGAATCGTGACACCTATGACACATGGGGCAAAAACTTTGATGCATATTGCCTCCACTCTCCTGAAGAACTGGATAGCAAAACTTATCAAGACACTTCAGGGACATCTAGAAAGCTGGTTGGTTTTCCTGACTCGAGGAGAGCTATTCATATAGTTGGAAGCACTCTGGCACTCAACACATTAAGAGAGAAAAAGCCTAGGTAACAAAAGTTCAAAGTGGAAAGTTTTTTCATTAGAGAAATTGCTAGGAAATTCAAGCTGTCAGTAAGGACAGTGTCTGACAACATCCAAAGACATTTAGAAACTGGTGGAAAGTCAGATGGCAATGGGTCCAGGAGACCCAAAGCCACAAATAGGCCAGAAGACATGTTTCTGACTGAACGGATATTTTGACAGTCACAAGCGTCAATTATCAGCAAATAATAGCAGGCACACAGTGTAACATGGATGGAGGAATCAAGTGATCTCATGGGGCTGAACAATCGAAATTTCCCCCCTGTGTATGGCCAGCTTTTGTCTTTAACCCTAATAATACTGTAATCTCTGACCTCCTTATCTTTCAGTTGGACTGGCTGAGCACATTCTGGCTCTGAAACTCTAGTTCAACCAAACCTCATAAATGGCCATCACAAGAAGACTGCTGCAAGTCTTCCTCCTCCTCTCATGGCTGGATGAGGGTCAGTCTAGTCCTAGCTGCAGTCTTCAGGGTCGGCCAATGGATACCTTCTCACAATTTGGGAATATTCTGATTGGAGCAGTTTTTGTAGTTCACTCTGGATTCATCTTCCAACTACCAACCTTTCAGGAGGAACCAACGCCAGTTTCTTGTACAGGGTAAGTTCTGGAGGCAGCTGCTTAAAGGCCAAAGTGAAAAGCATTGGGTTGTTTTCTGCTTGTGGTCATCTGAAGTAGAATGTATGACAAAGTTACCAAGTGATTTGTTATATGAGCTTATCATTATCAAGACTAGGAAGGAGCTGAACTGCCCTGGATTCAGTTTGAGCGTTGTTGGTAAACTTAAAAGTGCAGCTCCTGAACCCCATAGAAATCCATAAGGGTTGGTTCTTCCAAATTTAAAATGCCCATTTTCCAGGCTAATAAGCAAAGGGGTATCAAAAACTAGAGGTGGTACAAGGGCCACTCTCCTGATGAACGTGTACCAGTGCAAAACACATTAAATAAAATTCTGTTCAGCCAGTAGTGATTGTATTAAATCCTAACACAAAGCTTCATTTACAAAGCCAGTCCAAACCAACAATTTTCTTCAGTATGTGGAACAGACTCCCTCAAGAACTAGTTTTGGCCAGCTCAGTAGACTGTTTAAAAAAGGCCTGGATTCTTTCCTAAATGCACAAAATATAACTAAATACTAACATTTATAAGTAATAAACCCAGGGATAGTTGATCCAGGGAATATCTGATTGCCTCCTGGAAGATCAGGAAGGAATATGTTCCTCCATTTGGGCAAATTGGATCATGCTTTATTGTTTTTTTCCCTCTCCTGGATTAACTGTGCATATAAGATCGTGGATACAGAGGTTTTCTATTTGTGTGTGTGTGTGTTTTTTTTTCATTTGGTTGAACTAGATGGACTTGCGTCCTTTCTGACAGACTAACTATGTATGTAGCACATGTACTCACTGGCAGTGCTGTGTAAAATGTATATAGAACCACTTACATACTGTATACAGTGCTGTGTTCCGGCAGCAGTATGAGGACTTTCCGTCCCATTACTGGAACTAAATAGAGTCGGACTGAGTACTGCTCAGGCATTCACAGGAAGCCTTCTATTTTATGAATAAATATAATGCTTCCTCTGATTGGCTGGAGGTGGAGATCGTGAAGTCATCTGCCCACTTTTTCACTTCAGGCAGTGACAGAATTTCCAAGGTCGCAAAGGTCGTACTTGTGACCTGGCTTTGGAGTTCCTCCACCGTGGGGGGGGGAGGGGGCAAGACAGCAGGAAGGGTCCCACTGTAGGAACATAATTAGGAGCTTTAGGAAGGAAGGAACACCTTGGAAACACGTTACCACCATCTGGATAGATGTAGACCACGAGGTGGAATGGCAGTGGTTAACGCTGCTTGATGCGGACACTGTTCGCTACACTGAGCAGGTCCCCTTATGCCGACATCGGGATTGCCAGCTGCTTCTGCTTCATACAGCCCTGACTGCCTGTGTGCACATCTTGGTCCCTTCCATCCCTGCTAATATAGAGCTGCTTGAATTTATGTGTGTTATATTTTTTGTACCAATAAATACTATTTGTTTTTAATGGGATCCTGCACTTCTGTTTGGGATGGGATTAAAATGCACCAGGATCAGTGGGAAGGGCCCCGGGCCTGGAGGGAAGGGCCTTGGGACTGATGGAAAGGAGCCAAGAGGGTCAGGAAGGCCCTTCATTGTTTCTTGCACAGGAGCCCTGGAGGTTCTAGTTACAACCCTGACCTCAGACAATCAGAGGAAGCCTTATATTCATTCATAAATCAAAAGGCTTCCTATGAATGTCTAAGCAGTGCTCAGCCCAACTCTATTTTGTTCCAGTAATGGGACAGGAAGTCCCTGTAATGCTGCCAGAACATAGCGCTGCACACTGTATGTAGTTCATACAGGGCTGATAAGTGGCCATATGTATTAGTGAAGGAAAAAAATAGTTTAGTTGCAAATGAAATCTGGATGTAGGCTTTCAATGCTTTCAAAATGTCAAATTCTTTTAAAGTGATATTAAAGGGGTTTTTTTTGTAAAAAAAAAAAAAATAAACATGTCATACCCCTGGCTCCCCCCCCCCCTTTGACCAGTGCCTCCAATAGCAAGCCGATTCCTATAGGGGCATTGGTGCATGCTTTCTCCTGAGCCCTGCTCTATGCATCCATAAGACACATAGAGCCACAGCTCAGCCCCGCCCCCCGTTCTCTCCTCATTGGCTCATTGGCTGTGATTGACAACAGAGGATAGTGAGACCTGGGACAGCTGAGGCTCCCGAACACATTGCTGGATCGAGAGGGGGCTCAGGTGAGTATTGGGGGGTGGTTTGTGGGGGGAGCAGCACACATGTTTTTTACCTTCATGCATAAAATGCATGAAGGTAAAAAACCTTCAGCCTGTAAAACCACTTATAATATATAATATGCCTGGGGGGAGTGGAGGGGGTGGGGCCCTAAATTTGCCTGTGAGAAGGCTCATCTCTATGATGTACAGAAAGTGCTGCAGCAATGACAAACGTTTTCAAATTGCAGCAAATGACATTTGTTGACAGCTTTATTGTTTATTGGGTTTTTTTAAATAGCATTCAGGCCCCTCCAAGGGTTTGCTATGTATTTTGGAGGACCTTATTCCAAAAGCTGAAAGTTTCAGCAACAAAAATAATCACATACAAACAGATATTTGTAAGAAATGATTGATTACATTTAGTGGCGATATTTTTTTATTTGTCACTTTTGCTGGGATTCATCCTACAGATGTGACAACTGTGCATGTTTAAGGCATTCCATAAGCCTATTATTAAAAGGAAGTATACTTTTAATGTTGCACTTGAAGTCATGTTACAAAACCTGCTCAGCGCTGAATTGTTTTTCAATCTTGTTTTTGCATTGGTACATGTATCCCATGGCAGTACCCAGCTACCGATGTGCTTTTTATCAGAGTCTTGCAAATTGGCCTCAATAAAATCCAGAAAAAAAAATTGAAGATTCGGCTACCATAGATTTCCATGGGTTCCCTAATCCTCCCTCGAGCCAAACCTAGGCCATTTTTAATTAATGCAATGGGATAACCGGTGATTGTGTGTAACATAATGTATATATACCCTCATCTCTCTAAGTTCTCTCATCTTGTGTAGGTTTCACATTCGTTACTATCGGGATGTTCTGGGCCTCATGTTTGCAGTAGATGAAATTAACAGTTCTCCAGACCTCCTGCCTAATATCACTCTTGGCTTCAGCTTCCTGGATTCCTGTATGTCAGAGCTCCGAGCTGTGGGAGGAGTTTTGTCCCTGCTGTCAGGACTTGGAAAATCCTTTCCAGGATATGACTGTCACACACCTTCAGTCATGGTCGGGATTGTAGGTGAACATTTTTCTGCGTTATCTCTTCCCATTGCCCAAATGCTGGGTGCTCTACATTACCCACAGGTATCTAAAAGTTACGTTTCTTTAGATTTGTACACTCAACAAGTAATTTATGAGGAACACTATACTAACACGAGGTAGGGCTTCCCTAAACTCCCTAAACTTTTTGCGTGAACTTCATAATCCACATTCTTTTTGGTACATGTTGGCATGCAATTTCTGCAAATATGTCAGCTGCACATTCAGGTTGTAAATCTTCCATTCTACCACATCAGAAAGGTTCTATTGAATTTAGATTCATTGACTTGCCAGTCATCTGTGTGCCTTGGCATAGATTGAGAATCTATATAGACCAGGCTACAATTTTCCAGTCTTCATCTGTTCAGTGTTGGCTTTCCTGTGCTCACTGCAGCCCCAGTCCCTTGTTCACGACTGGCAAAAGGGAAACCCGGCATGGTCTTCATCTTTTTGTAGCTCATCCACCTGAAGGTTTTACCAATTGTGCATTTTGAAGTGCTTTTCTGCTCACCGAAATTGTAAAGATTAGTTATTTGAGCATTCACAGATTATGCCATGCTAATGCATATGTAGCGGTGCCCCTGTGGGGTCACTGCGTGTAGTAGTTCCACACGTAACCCTGCTTGGCCAGGCATTCACTTCAGACACACTTTGCCAGGCAATGGGCAATCCTTTAGCTTGTTTTTGTTGTTTTTATTTTAGGGGTTTAAACTTGGGTGGGGAAAAGGGACATGGGATGTTCAAATAATGAAACTTGCTTGCTTGAACAAAGATGGTTTAGTATATATGAACAGTTTCTAAAGCTGCACACTACTTGAGATCACTTTGCGTCCTCTACTGTACAATCCTAGATTCCTGTCACTGTCAGCACATGGTTAGGCCTCACTCTGAATAAGTCCCAACAGTTCACTAGTAGCCATTTGCTGGCAAGGCTCTGCAGTACCCTATGGTGTAGCAACCAATAGTGATGAAGAAAAAGATGTTTGTGCTGACTGAAACTTGGTGGACTACTGATCTCCGAAAGTCCAGTGTAAATCCTGCCAACCCTCCTGGCTGCAGCAACTTGACTTCAACGACACCGCAGTCTCTCCCTCTGGTTTCACATTCAATAGTGACATGTCCCTCCCAGAGCTTCTACTGTGCTTCTCACTCACCGACTCCAGCATGGATCCCTCCTGAATGACTTTTCCGGCAGTGCTCCCCACTGTCCTCCTCCTGTTCCAGGACAACTCTTAATGACCAAATAGAGAGAGGCTCCCGAGCTCCAGGCCTGAGTTCGACCCCCCCCCCCCCCCCCAGAAAGGGGCACGACAGTCTAACACTCCATCACTCAGTTCTTTCACTCAACAACTCCTCCCACAACAGGCTGACCATGAGTATATATATAGGAGGCCTGCCCCCTGCCAATCCTAGTTGGGGCTCCCATATACACTCTGTGTCACTCCAGCCCTCTGCCTTGCCTCTTTTCCAGAACCCTCTGGAAACAAAGGAGGCACCATAGAGATGAAATACATGTCAGTCACCTGCTGCTACACTAAACTACTCCCCAGCCCCCAGATCAGAAAGCAAACAGGCCTAACTCACAGCTAGGCCTGCCTAAATTTACCTGCACTAGCTGCAACAAAAAAAAAACACACTACTCTAGCAACCTACCTACCTAAGGTAGAGGGTGCTACACTAACCCCCCACCAGAATACAGCTGGTTCCAAGCTGAGCAAAAATTTAAAAACGGCTCCTGGGCCCAGGAGCAAGGGCATCCCATGAATTAAGTTGGATGGGGGAAGGGAAACAACTTGGATGGGGAACTATACAAATAAATTACGTACAAAAACAGGTATATACTATTTTGGTAGGTATTTACACTCTACTAGGGCGTACACACGGTCGGACTTTGTTCGGACATTCCGACAACAAAATCCATGGATTTTTTCCGACGGATGTTGGCTCAAACTTGTCTTGCATACACACGGTCATACAAAGTTGTCAGAAAATCTGATCGTTCTTAACACGGTGACGTAAAACACGTACGTCGGGACTATAAACGGGTCAGTGGCCAATAGCTTTCATCTCTTTATTTATTCTGAGCATGCGTGGCACTTTGTCTGTCGGATTTGTGTACACACGATCGGAATTTCCGACAACGGATTTTGTTGTCGGAAAATTTTATCTCCTGCTCTCCAACTTTGTGTGTCGGAAAATCCGATGGAGCCCACACACGGTCGGAATTTCCGACAACACGCTCCGATCGGACATTTTCCATCGGAAAATCCGACCGCGTGTACGGGGCATACATCACAACTAACACTACTAGCTACAGGTCCCTGCAGCTAAACACATAGAACATTTCTGAGCCAGAGCATTTCTCCCGCAGGAAAAATACTCTGCTCACAGCATTTTTGTCCTCCAAAACGATGTGGATTGACAGCCGTCCTATCCCTGATGACCATAAGAGAAAACATAAGTCATACATCCTGCACTTACATTCTACCTATACACTGTACAAATCTCCAATGAGAGGGGGTTATGATCCTTCCAGCAAAGAAAATCTGTAGCACACATATATATATATTTCTGCTTGTTTTGTTCTGTCAGAAGGGAACTACTAATCTAAAAACAGAACAACCACAACAAAACATATATATTACACTTGAGAACAGTCCTTCTTTGGCTCCTGACAGGAGGGGCCCCTCCCCAGACAAACAGGCTCCAAAGAGGTGAGCAAGAACGGTGCACCCAAAGTGTCCATGACTAGACAGTCCCTCTATCAGGCACACTGGGTGGCAGGCATAGTCTTTCCTTCAAAAGTCAGAAAGGAAACACACACAACTCTGCCACTTCCCTTCAGTCCATGTGGCTATTTCTATGGTGACTGTACAGCACAACAGTCCTCCTCACACATAGAAGCGGGGATCCGGCAATCTCCTCCTTCTATCCCCTTCCTCTCTGATAGAGACCGAATGGCTCCTGGTAGGCCAACCCACCTTTACAACCAGGACTTGATCCCTGTAGACAGCACGCCCCAATTTCCACTCCTCACGAATCTCAACAAATTGGGCCCAGGCTTCACTTTCTGGCACCCGCAGGGGTATGGGGATGTGCAGAAAATTCCAGATAAGCTCCCACTCTCCCCGGGAGTTCTCTACAATGTCCATTATCTGGGAGGGGACATATGGGTAGTCCAGACCCCAGTCCAGAGCAACCCTTCTGCACTGTCACATGTGTTACAATGTCTTATTTCTATATGTAGTTTGTACTTATGTAGCCATGCCCCTGTAGGGGTTGCTGAATGTAGTGGTTTACCTGTCACCCTGCCCATCTCGGCATCCATCTCACAGACACTCAGAGACATAGAACAGTCCATAAGCTTTGTTTTTTTTGCATTTTATTGAGGCCATTGAACTTGAATGGGAAATGTGAAATCATGGGATGCCAAGGAACATTCAGTGCAACTTGCTTGGGACTTCTATATACACTCCAGTACATACACTCCAATCTTCTCTCCAGCACAAACTCCTATTACTTCTCTAGACTAGCTAGCACCGCATGATTAGGCCTGACACTATCTCAGCCAGGCCTCAGTGAACTGCCTTTTGCGGGCAGGGACCTCGGGCCTGGGGGTGTAGAAACAGTTCAGATGCTAACTGTCCTCTATTCAGCTACCAATCCCAGATAGCTCTCTTCAGGTCCTGCCAGTCAGCCTGGCTGCAATGACCCTTTTCCACTGCCCTTTCCACAGTCCACTCTTCTGGTTCTGCACCCATCTCAAACTGCAATCTCCCAGTTCTCTCAGGGGTGTGCCGCTCCAGTCCTCCCGACTGTGTTCCACTCACCAGCCCTCCTGGCTGTGAACAGTTGTCCTCCCTCCTCCCTGGAGTCTCTTAGTAGTGTTCTCTCCCGCTGTCCTCTCCTTGCTCTCTCATGTGCCTCTCCTTCCAGGGTCTCGTCTCTCCTCCTGGATGCACCCGAGCCCCGGCCCAGGGTCACCTCCCCACCAGACTGGGGAGCTCTCAGTGGGCCCCGACAACCATCACACTCTCTCACTCCAGCTCTTCCACCCGACAACTCCTCCCCAGCTGGGCTAACCCTGGGAATTTAAAGAGGCCTGCCCCCTACCAATTCAAGTTGGGGATTGGTCGAGGCTCCTTAGAATACCCAAGGCAGCTCCTCCTCTCTTTCTAGCACCTTCTAGAAAGAAGAGGGAGGTGACAGTGATGCTACCTGTGAGTCACCCAGCCCTGCCCTGAGCCACTCCCAGCCCAGAATGAAAACAAACAGGCCTAGCCACCAGCTAGGCCTGCCTACATTTTCCTACTCTCCAGAAAAAAAATCATCACTCTAGCACCTACCTAACTAGAGGGTGCTACACTTACATATTTCCAAAATGCTTTTTAGGGACACCTTTTTTTCTGTGTCCCAGAAAGCCACTGTAGGCAGATCATTGCTTTAATTAGGGGCAGGGCATTCATTTATTATGGGTGTGGTTCTGCAATAAACACGATAAATATAAAGGTGAAAAGTGGGCATGGCTAATTACACTAAATATTGGGTGTGGCTTAAAGAGGGTGTAGTTAAATAGAGTCTGAGATGACTTACACAGTGCAGAATGTGGTAATGGTAAATAGGAAATGTACAGTGCAGAACGAAGTGTGAACCTTCACCCCATATCAACTTTTTAAAGAATGAAGATGACATGGAGATGATATGGTAGATGACTGTGTGCAGGATGGAGATGACATGATAGATGACCCTCGGGTACCCACGTCGCCTCACTCAGACTGACCAATCTGCAAACAGGCAGGCAGCACCTGACTTTCTAGAGGAGGAGGAAGTAAGGCGAGGGATCTCTATGACTGTGAGTGTGTCTCTATTTTGATTCGACCGTTTCCAATACAGTTAACCGGCATGTCTCAGAGTTATCCGTGAAAGAGCTAAATTTTCAGGATTCTGGACAAGCTCTAAACGGAACATTGGTCAGATTTTCAGGAATGTCCCAGCGTTTCAGGACTGTTGGCAACTATGTACTTATCCCTTCAATTATATAAGACTCATACTAAATCATTGAAAACATCCTATAATTCTTAATGCAAATCTATAGGTATCATCTGTCAATAGACTTTTATGATAACAACAAACTCTATATTTCGCTTAACCTGTAATTGATTTATTGGTAGATCAAGGATGATGACTGCATCCTTGGTGCAGAGATAACCACACATATTTTATGCATTTATAGCACATAAAGTATGCCATAATGTAAAGATCTCATTTAAAAATGACCCTGCAATAATTCCTAACACTTAAATGAAAATGAAAGCCCCACATGTTTAAAAAGATGATCATTTGTTACATTTATCTTTATGTTTAAATCAGTCCTAAGCAATGATATTTATGTCATTCCCTTCACAGATCAGTCATGGGGCAACCCTGTCAGCTCTGAGCAATAAAATTAATTTTCCGTCCTTTTTCCGCACCATGCCCAGCAACCTCTTTCAGAACATTGCTCTCATCCAGCTGGTTGGTCGGTTTGGTTGGACTTGGGTTGGCATGTTGGTGGTGGACAATGATGTTGGGCAGCAGGGTGCCCAGGTTATACGAGCTGGGATAGAGAGAAATGGAGGCTGCATTGGTTTTCTGGAGAAAATCCATCTGAGTTATTCAACCCAGAAGATCAAGAGAGTGGTGGATATCATTAAAAGAAGCTCTGTTAATGTGATTGTTCTTCATAGCCAAGAGGTCCACGTGAAGGCCCTGCTAGATGCCATGTTTGATGAAGAAGTCACTGGGAAAATTTTCATCTCTTCAGCTTCCTTCATAATCACCCCTGGACTTTTCTCTAAGAAAGCCTGGAAGGTTCTAAATGGGACAATTGGGCTGGTTCCCAGTGCTGCTCCTTTACCAGGGTTTGAGAAGTTCCTACTAAACCTTCACCCAAATGCCAACACAACATATCCATTTATTAGACTGTTCTGGGAGAAAGCTTTCAGCTGCTACTGGCCTGTTGAAAATCCAGATAGCGAGAGGTCAAATGCTCCCATTTTAAAGGAAGACGTGACCTGCACTGGTGAGGAAGGGTTCAGAAATGAGATTGCTCAATTATTTGAGACAAATGATCTCAGCTTGACTTATCATGCCTACTTGGCAGTATATGCCTATACACACACTCTGCATTCACTGCTTGGCTGTCCAACTATATCGGAGGGTTATTTCAATCATGGAGTATGCTCAAATATTAATGATGCTCAGCCCAGAAAGGTGCGTGACAAATGATGTATGAAATCTAAGCACTTAGATTGTGATCTGTATTCATGATCGTTTATATAGAGCAAACTGATAAATAGCAAAAGCATAAACTCACTTTCAGCAGTTTGCAATCTTGAAGAGAAAAGTGAGAGTGCTTTTTTTCTGCTGAAATTTAACAGGAATAACTACTGCCTTGTGAAGCTCATTCGGTGTGTCTAGTATGTCAATGTGTTACTCTTTCTATGGCCTTTCCTGTCCAGTTACTTTAATGACGTAAGCCTCCACTTTACACTGCTTTCTCACTCAATTTAAATAATAATGCAAGGGCTTCCAATCACTGTTTTGTTTTTTTTCCCCTGCTTCTTTAACATGTGTAGCGAGGTCCCAGGCCTCCTTCGGTCCAATAGGAACATCCAGGGCCAGAGATAGCTAACATCCTTCTGTATATGGCGGGTTGTGTGGCATGTTGGGTCCAATGCAAGTAGATTCATTGGGCGCCAGACACTTCTTGGATGCAAAAGAGATTTTATTTCTCTTAACAGAACTTTGGGAGAGAGGGTTAGAGCCAGGACACCCTTAGGTAGTTGCAATATTAATTGGCAGACTCCGAGACTTCAACAGAAGGACAGCCATGCGGGAAAGGCATCCAGCAAGATGCCACACCTGCAAGTGGAGGAGCACTTTCTCTTATGGCAACAGTCTTTACCAGTTTCTAACACAAAAGTCTAACGGTTCCTTCACTTCCACTACAATCTCCTCTTGTACTTCTTCAGACCACTGAGCTCCCAGTCTCTCTCACTAGACTTGATGATTCACTGCCACTGAATCCCTTGAGCTCCTCCAATCTTCACGGTAGTATCTTCCTCAAGCATCACCCCCACTTCCCTGCTGGGTCCCCAGCTTGGCACTCAAGATACCTCTCAAGCTTCACCCCACTGGCCTGCTCGGTCCCTGGCTTGACACATAAGGCTGCTTTGCAAGCATCACCTCCGCTGGCTGGGTCCCTGGCTTGATACCCTTTGAAGTTTCCTGATTCTTTACCGTCCCCGGTTAGTGAAAATACTGCTCTGGTTCTTGCTTCAACTGCTCACTGTGGTCCCTGGTAATAAGGGGGTTGGTCCCTTAGTGGCAACAGCTTTCCTTCTACCTCTGACCACAGATTTTCTGGCCGGCAGAACCGTCAATTCTGGTTGGACTGCAAGCAGCAATCCAACCCTGCGCTGCTCTCTTGCTTCTGGATAGGCCCTCAGACAGCCTAGCAGCCAGATGTGCCCAGGATAGACCCACATGTCCACCCAGACAGCCGTCCAGGTGGCACAGAACACTGATAACCTGACTCCACCCAAATATATAGGACCTCCCAGCAGGCCAAGGGATTCAAGAAAACCCCTGCCCATTTGCTGAGATACCGCATATACCCATAATCTGACCTTGCATTGCCCTTCTTGGTACCCGGGTACCCGGCCACCTAGTGGCAGAAGAGAAAAGTGCAACAACGCCAAACTTAGGGAGAAATCAATTGATCCCTAATAATTATCCAAGGTAGCTACTCCTGACAGGTAAATCTAGGAGCAACCCTGCCTAAACTCCAGGGTGCTACACATGTGTTAATAAGGACCTAAAATCTGTAATTGTTCAATAGAAATCATTTTATCTTGATTACAGCAATAGAAGATTGGGAGTGTGGAAGTAAGGGGATCATGGCTATTAAGGCTCTTGGACAACTTGACTAAGACAACTTGGAAGTCAAGTCAAGGTTCAGGCTGGCTTGTTTTCAGATTGGCCAGCATGTTATGCCCTGTGCTCATCTTTGTACATCTTTCTTAGAGTAGATGTCTACTTGTGTTTTATCTAAGGAGGAGGCCATGCTCTGCTCTTTAAAGAATTGCTTCCCTATCTATTTTGCCAGCAACACCAATCGTAATTACTCAAAATCAAACAGCCCCTACTAAAGTGGCAGATAAGAAGCCAATGATCCATTTATTTCTCTATGTAATTACAACTTGACTAAGACAACTTGGAAGTCAAGTCAAGGTTCAAGCTGGCTTGTTTTCAGACTGGCCAGCATGTTATGCCCTGTGCTCATCTATGGACATCTTTCTTAGAGTAGATGTCCACTTGTGTTTTATTTAAGGAGGAGGCCATGCTCTGCTCTTTAAAGGATTGCTTCCCTATCTATTTATACAGCAACACCAATCGTAATTACTCAAATCCAAACAGCCCCTACTAAAGTGGCAGATAAGAAGCCAATGATCAATTAATTTCTCTATGTAATTACGACTAGCAAAATCCTTACTAATGACCAAACAAAGACCGCAGAAGTGATAGTGTAGATATTTACTACTGTTGCTGGTCTCTGTAAGTCTATACTGCACAAGACTATGGACCTTTCAGACAGGTAACAACAGTTTCTCACCAGAACAATATAGTTCCTGGATGCTGAGATAACAAATTGCTTCAAATGCACTAGACACAAGCCAAAAGAACTTCGGTAGCATGTAAGACTATTTTCTTTTCCGACTGGTCACTTTCTGCAAAAAGAAAACTCTTACCCTTCTTGCATCCCACCCACATCTCTATCCATCAGTACATTTTTTTATATTACCATTACCATTACCAAAAAAGTGGTCTACAATGTACCATACCTTATACAGAAAACAGACAAAAAAAGAATATATCATGTTAACATGAAAAAACATACTGTAGCTCTACCACCACCCAGTATGTGGTGATATGGTAATGTCAAGGACAGGAGTTCGTATCCACTTAGAGAAAGAGAGACATTCCAGGAGTGTATTTGAGGTTGCGTAGAGACACAGGTGTCAAGGTGGAGCTCAGAGCACACCGGAGTCACAGGATGGCACTGGATGCTCTAGAGGTATTGTGTAAGGCAGAATGATCTGGAGTGATTGGGTGACACAGAATGATGGATGTTACAGGGTCCTGTGAGATCTATGGGTGATGCAGGATTCTCTGGAGCCACTGAGTGACACTACAAGCTCAGGAGTCACAGGATGACATATGAGATGAAGGAAACACATAGGACACAGAATTCACTAAAGACAAAGGGGTAATGGGTCAATGGAGACACTTGGATCAAAGGTGACGTAGTAGTCACTGGAGACACTTGGGCATAGGGGTGACTGGAGATGCTGGAGTCACTAGAGTGCACAGGGGTTGCTGGAGACAAATGAGCACAAGGAGTGACTGAAGATGCTGAGGTCACTAAAGTACACAAGGGTCATAGTGAAGTCACTGGATAAAGCAGAATGCTCTGGAGTCACTAGGTAGCACTACAAGCTCAGGAGTCACAGGGTGACACATGAGATGCTGGGATCACCTGAGACACAGGATTAACTGGAGACAAAGGGGCAATGGGTCAATGGAGACACTTGGGTCAAAGGAGACACAGGAGTCACTGGATGTACTGGAGCACAGGGGTGACTGGAGATGCTGGGGTTACTAGAGTGCACAGGGGTCACTGGAGACACATGAGCACAGTGGTGACTGGAAATGCTGAGGTCACAGATCATACAGGAGTCGCTGGAGATACTGAAGCACAGGGGAGACTGGAGATCCATAGAGGGCACATGAGCTCCGGGGTGACAGGAACTGCTGGGGTCACCGGAGTGCGTAAGTGTCACTGGAGGTATAGATGCCTTGGGGTCACTGAAGTGCACAGGGATCACTGGAGACACTGGAAACCTAGGGAAAACTGGAAGCAGAAACACTGAAGACATATGAGCTTGGCTTAGGCATATGAGCCTACACCAATCAGGAGAGCTGTCTTCTGATTGGCCATGTCACCAGCTCTCTGTGTGAAGAGTGCCAGAGGGGAGACATGGCGCTGGATTGCTGGAACAGGTGAGTGTTTGTGGTAATAGAGACAATAGGAAGAAAATTCCAACCATGACATTTTCACTTTGTTAGATCATGTCTACTTTCTCTGTAACAGAGATTATCAGTGCTTACAAAGACTGTGCCTATTGTGTCATTCCCATACACTTTTGCTGTAAAAGCTGGGCTTGGCCCCTCCTATCACATTAAAAACCAATAGAGAGGCTTGGAAGGTAGGAAAACAAGACTCTTATAGGAATAAAAATTTGTATATCACTTCATCTTCCTCTCCATTTGAATCTACTGATCTCCTTTGATATACAATCTTTGCTGTACGTAGGCTCTGCTTATGTATTTTTTGGATTATATGCTCAATTTAAATTCTTCAGGTATATGAGAGGCCTGCTTTAAAAATAAACAGCCTAACATTTTTCTTTAAACAAGAAGGTATCTATGGGTCTTCTGACATATGGCTCCCCAAAACAATACTGTTCTTAATGGTTGTGCTATAATTCTTGACTATTCCCAAAACACCGATATAACCAGGAAGTCAAGGTCAAGGCAGGTTTGGTGCTGGGTATAGAGGGGTTGATTTATTGCCCTGATGGGAATTTCAATACAATTATACTTCGCTATTCTCCAGTCTGCTTGTACAGGAGCTGCTATGGTCAGTCCAGTTCCTGATTATTGTCTAGGTTCTACATATTATTGGTTTGTGATGACAAAACAGTGGTTTGTATCTCTTTATTAATAAAAAAGTAAGAAAGTCAATAAGTAAAAAGCAACAGGAAAGATTTATGTGAAATTAAAAAGCTCAAAAAATGTAAAAAATGTGTTTAATCGTTTATCTTTTTCCTGATCAAAGATAATTGATGCTTTGGCCAAGTTTAACAGTGTTTGTATGTTGGTTAATGTGACAATGACTTTAGGACTCATTTACCTATTTAAGTAAAGGTTTATATTTTTACAGACATATCAAGTTATATATACAGTATTATTTTTTTTATTCATTTTCATTCTTGTAATATAATTGTTCCTGAGAATTACAGTATTAAAAAGAGGCATTGCAGTTACTACTGTGGCTCAAACAGTGGCAGTAGTTGTCTGCAGGCTGAAGGCTCTTCTTTTCTCAATGATATATCCATCCTACATGTGAATATAGCTGACATAATGAGCACATGATTAGGGAATCACTAAAGGTTGGTTCTTAATTGTCAGTGGAGATCTGCGCTTTCAGTTACAACTGGTATTGAGAGTCACCAGCCGTGCAAACTGTTGGCAGATGGCTCTCAGAGGGAGGGCATATACTAGCAATGGACATTATACTTATGAACATTAAGGGGGCAAATCCTTAAATCCTTAAATCCTATAGACAATATTGTCTTTGTTGGATGGCTGTCGGCATAATATGGGACACACCTCTTGGTGATTTGGCAACATAACAATGGCCATAAAAAACCAAGTTGCTCTTTAAATATTTTAATACTTGACATTGACATTTTAGTACAGTCTTTCTCAACCTTCTCAACACAGAGGAACCCTTGAAATAACTTTCAGTCTCAGGGAACCCCTGCTAAAAATTTCTACTTCTGCAACTCATAATACATTAGTGTGATGGTCAGTGGGAAGAATGCCCTTCACACTTGTGGTCAGTGGGAAGAATTTCTCCCTTACAGATTCAAAAAAGATCAATGGTTACAGTGGGAACTTATCTGAGAGGCACAAGTTGCTCATTGCTCAAAGAACCCCCAGGAACTTCTGGAGGAACCCTAGTTGAGAAACCACGTTTTAGCATGATTATTTTACATAATACATCCATACTAACACCATATATAATAATATATGGAATAATAAATTCAGAATGATACCATGCATAACAATTCTTAAAGAGGTGCTAAACCCTTGCGGTTTGTCCACCTTAATGCATTCTATGCATTGAGGTGAAAAACCTCTTGTAGTGCACCAGCCCCCCAGAGCCCCCCTTTTACTAACCTGAGCCTGATTTTTCCTGCACCAGGGCCAAGCACACCCACTCCAGCCTGGGTCTCGGGTCCTGAGTGGATAGATTGATAGCAGCGCAGCCTTTGGCTCCCAATCCTGTCAATCAAATCCAATGACGTGGGGTGGAGCCAAGTCCTGCTTTCTGTGTTAATGGACGCAGCAGCAGGACATGGGAGCGCGCTTGCATGGGTGCCCCGAGGGAGAGCGCTTCTCCGACGAGGCAATCAAGAAGAGGAGGAGCCAGGAGCACCGCTGAGGGACCCCAGGAGAGGAGGATTTGTGCAAAACCAACTGCACAGAGGAGATAAGAATGACATGTTTGTTTAAAAAAAAAATGAACGTTTACATATTCTTTAACTGTCAATACAAAGCTGAAGCTCCTATTATTTGGTGTTCAAAAATACTTCAGGTGCTCCGTTTCCTCAAGAAAACCAATTTCAACACAAAGTCCGGGGAGGTGATGAAATTTAATTCTGAGGGGGACCTCCCGGCATCATATGATATCATTAACATCCAGGTCATCAACGGCAGCTTCAACCTGGTGAAAGTGGGGAGGATTGACCCTGAGGCCCAACCACCCAGGGAGAAGATAAGTCTAAATGTTAGTGCCATCCTGTGGAATGATCATTTATTACAGGTAATTGTCCAATATGTGATATGTGCTGAATTTTAAGTCTCTCGTTTTCTTTATGGCTTCAGTGTTGAGGGATCCATTAAAGTGTAACTAAAGGCAGAAGTGTTTTTTTTTTCATTTTGGATAGAGTAAGGGAGGTTATGATCCCTATCAGTTTTTTTTTTTTTTTTTTTTTGCCGTCTTTCACTTTGGGGAGATTTCCCCTCACTTCCTGTCCTGTAGCCAAAACAGGAAGTTAAAGGAAATCGCTCCAAAATGAGCCAGTCACCAGAACTAGTGTACCCATTGGAGGATTTCCCTTCTATAACTGTTCTGATGTGAGCCCAAAATGTAGGATTTTCTTTTACTTTCAACTTCTTTCATGTTTGATGATAACGATAAAAGGGGAAAATAGAGAGGGTGGATCCCCCCCACCGGGGGAACAGACAGCAATAAAAACTGACAGGGGTTCAAATCCCTCTCCTCCTGAGAAAAGAAGGAGGAATACCACAAAGTAAATTTTCCCAGTAGTCCTAACCTTGAACAAGATTGCTCCTCCATATATACAATACAGAGTGTTGTCACCCTAGGACAGGAAGTGTGCTAGTGGCAGGATCACGGAGTGAAAAGAAAGGGAAAATAAGGGAAATAAGAAAACTGATGCAGCCACCATATCTAAGGATTGCTAAGTTATACTCTTTAACTCCAGGTACACATAGTTGAAATATATTATACAAATAATTAAAATTTTTGTCTATACCAGGGTTTCTCAGCCTTTTAATCACAAAGGAACCCTCCAAATAACTTTCCAGTCTCAGGGAACCCCGCTAAAAATTACTATATCTACAACTCCTGATACATTGGTGCGATGGTCATTGGGAAGGAGGCTCCTTACACTTGTGGTCATTGAGAAGAATTATCCCTTACAGATAGCTTAAAAGATCAATGGTGTCAGTGGAAACTTATCTGAGAGGCAGAAATTGCTCATTGCTCAAGGAACCCCTAGCAACCTCTGGAGAAACCCCAGGGTTCCATGGAACCCTGGTTGAGAAACCCTAGTCTATACCCTCCTGAGAGCCCTGCCAGGCAGTAATGATGGACCAGACTTATGTCTGCTGCAGTTATGAATTACACCTTACACAGTCCAAAATCGAGAGACATAATTTAAAGCTTGTGGATCACATCCATAGAATACAAAAAAGCAAAAAACTGAAATACTGGACTTTAACAGTTGCCAACTGTAATCCCAAATGAGGAAAAAGGCGAGTACTCAAATTTATAAAGTATACAAAGTTTATTTGATAACGTGATTAAAATCACATAGTAAAAATGTCAAAAAGTATGTGCAATCTATAATGTGTAACATTCAACCATAGGTTGGATGGCTAGCATGGTGTGTGCATATGTACAAAAAGACCTGTTAGGTTGGCCCACGTCAATAGTTTCTATTAATAGAGAGCCAGATGAAGGACTTCTTCCTTATAACAGGCCAAACCCAGGTATCAATGTACCATCACCAGTAGGAATCGCTACGCGTTTCGCCAATGGCTTCCTCAGGGATCCTAATGGTATTAGATATGTAAAGCGAGAGCCGTGGAGCATGTAGTCCACAACAGCAGGGGAGAGAGAGGGAGCAACACACATCCAAATAAGTGGAAGAAGATAACACCTCAGGGTCAGTGCAGCTAAAAAGGAGCTTCACTATGGTATAGCCAATACTTCAAGAAAAGAGATAACCGCAAGGCTGTAGACAGTATACAGTAGGCTCTTAGTTCACAACTCCATATGGAGTCCCATGTATACAAAATGTCCCGTTTTTTGCTTTTTTTGTTACACCTTACACAGTCACCTTCTTGCCCCAAGTCTGTGATTGGACAATAAGAAACGGCAGACTGATAAACTCCTCTCTCGACTCACTGTGATCTCTCCTCCTGTCACAATGATTTTATCTGCACATGTGCATGCAACACATCTGATTGGTGTCTAGTGATTCCCCTCCCTCTCCCAGTCTGACCATTTCTATATTTACATTAGTTGCTTTTAAAATACATTGAATTGTTTTTCTAATTAAAACAAAGCCATATCAATTGATGTCTATTTCTATCTTCCTGTAGTCCAACTTTAGGTCCAAAAATTAATATATGAAGTAAAATGTTTGTTAAAAACACATGTAGGTAGGTGCAGTTTATCCTCCCCCTCTGTAGGTGGCACTGTTTATCTGGCCACTGTACAGAGGGAATGGAGGTCAAGGGGAGCTTTGTTCCACTGAATCCTCCAGAGGTGTCATCAGGGAAGCAACTGTCAAATTGGACGCTGCAACACTCGTTGACTTCCACAGCCATCTTTAGTGAGGGCAATGCTAATAAATAGCACAGCAGTCCCACAGCAGTTGACGTCCCACAGCAGTTGATGGGGGACAGTGTATTTACAGCTAGGGAGAGGTCCCTGTGGAGGAGCAACAAAGCAGGTATACATCTTCTGGCTCCGTTAACTGAGGACTCTAGAGAGTTGGGACAAGGCTCTTTCAATCCGTCTACTAAGTGTGCCTGTACTGCTGCTCTGCCACCCCCTTCACTCAGAAGCTGTTCCGGTAACATTAATCCTTATTAAAGTGTCATCTCAAGTTCTGGGACTGTGTTAAAGTACTGCCTTCATTGCTAAGAAATGTTGTACCCAAGTCCCCTGTGACAGGGATGAAGCAGATGAGATGACGATCACTGACCCGGTGACCTCTGTGACCAAGCCCCGGTCGGTGGGGTAAAACACATTATCACACCACTGGGTTGGTGAGCGGCGTCTAATCTCCTTCATTTCTGTCTCATGTACACATCTGAATAGTGTATAGACGCCTGCACCCACTCTCTGAGAACTTTCATCCTCCAGCTTCTGTTATCAAGACTCCGATGCTATATTGTTTGAATAAGGATCTTGCCGCTGTTTTCCACGTGTTATATGTTACCTCTAGTTACCAAATAATAACAGTGCCACTTTCCTTGGTCTCTGCGTACCTTCACTCCATCTTGGATACCAATCAACTGGCCCTGCCCACACACATGTAGGTGGGGTGTAGCGTGTGCGGCAGCAATAATTCACACAGTTGGGTGCAATGTAAAACTTGCATCGAAGTAATGCGGCAACAATTCCCAACAAAACCAGTGGGCAGGCTACCCAGTCGGGTACACTTACAGTTTCCAACAACATGAAGATGCAGATTCCAGCCGGACTGACAGCCTCTGCAGAGAGGGAGCAAAATGCGGCCTGGCCATCTTGCTCCCAATGGAGGAGGTGTCCAGAAGAGATGCGAACCTACACTTTCACTCCTCGTCTGAAACTTTTCCTTAGCGCTAGTACTGTCCCTCACAGGCAGGGTACCTGTTCCTATTCTACCAAAAGCGCACCAAACCTTGGAGCCAGGGCCTTAAATAGGCTCAGCCTGACCCAAGATGGTTGCCAGGGTCACATGGGGCAGCAGCATCCAGTCGGATCACTTCCTCAGTGACTCAGGAATCCATAGAGGAACCATGTTCCTCTTGACTTCCTCTTCAAATACAGTGCCGCTGCGGATAGTGCCACCTACAGTGGAGAAAGTAGTTTGCACCTGCCTACACACAAACCAGAAACCAAAGTAGGGTTGATGTAATTGCTGATGATTTTGTCTCCTCGGCAGGTGCCAATCTCCATCTGCAGCAATAGCTGTCGGCCTGGGTACCGGAAAACCCCTCTTGAAGGAAGACCTATCTGCTGCTATGACTGCATCCCCTGCTCTGAGGGAGAGATTACTAATTACACAGGTATCGTATGGTGGAGCTGCTGTTTCTTTTAATTTAGGTGGGTGCTTTGAATACCTTAAAGACCCCTGGGGGCCTTTCCTGGAGCTAATCAAGGTATGTTTGACACAATGCTAGCAGTAGTTTTTCAACTGGACCTGTGTTGAGGAAAGTTTACCACTCACCCGAGTAGCAATGGGTGGACAAGTGGTGAAATATACTCAACAATACAAAACAAGTCCAGGTGAAGGTTAGTAACTGTCACTAGCTAAATCATGACTTGGATAGATGAAAGCCTTCATGGATATGTAGCTCAGACCCCTGACAGGTCTGATCTCTTCCCGTCTGAGTCCCCAGGCAGCCAGGCACACAACACTTGTACCGTTTCTCACACAATAACCATAATAACCGCTTTATTGCTGTTTAAACTTGGATGGGGTGTGGGGAAGCTTTGGGATACTCCACAATTCAGTACACAAAGTATTTGGAGGACACTCTCTATTCTGTCTACTCTCTTCATGGGCATCCCCCTCTTGACAGATATTAGAGACACAAGCACTTCTGGGACACCCAGCAGGGCAAATTCCACTTTAGCAACACTGACATGGTCACACAAGAGGTTAAACAGCAGACAGTCACTAGGATCCTACTTCCGGGCCTCTACACACTGTGTCTTCAGATACTTGGATACCTCCTGTCCAATATTGGATAGACACTGTACCGTGACTCTCCAGGCCAGATTCTCAGTGCACCCTCTTGACTTGGCTTAAAACTGCTTCTAGGAAAATTTGGCCCCCCAGCTCCCACTGAGCTGGGACCTTGATGAGTTCTCTCCAGGCTTCAGTTAAGCTGCCCATAAGGGAAGCAGCCCTTCAGGCTGGGATCTCCTACTCCAGGACAAGAACATTGCTGTTCCAGGCCTCTGGCTATTTATCTACATCTCAGCCACCTACTGGGCAGGGATTGGGTGAAACAGCATACATTTTTAGGGCCAGGGTCTGCCTCTTCCAGCCCACTACATTCTAGAACCTGCTAGAAGGCAGGGAGAAGTAGCTGAGCCTGTAGCCAGTGAGGCCCAGAGCAACCAAAACTAATAAGAAACTTCTCCAGTGTTTACAGAGGAGCCAAACAAACTAAATTTAACTGAACCTCTCTAGCAACCTATTCTAGGAGGGTGCTACATATATGTTCCATGCAATGATAATGGGATGTCCTAAGAAAAAAGACTTACAGGAGTTCACCAATAAAGTTTATATGTTCTTCCAGGTTTAGGAGAACCAAACTGATCATGGATTGTCTTTGTAACAGCTCTACTTTTGCTCTTTGTAGCCATGCCATCTACTGCATCCCACCAGCTCTATGCTTCTTATATCTAGGAAAACTCTGCATTAACATTCACATAACGTATCCTGCCAATAATAAAGACATTTGGAGCCTCTATTATGACTATAGCTGAGATGAAATTTCAGAACGTCAAGTCAAAGTGATTTCTAACTATCTCTATCAGAATTAATATGTTTACGGTGAATGATTTCTGCCCATACCTGTACTGTATGGTGTGCACCCAGGAAGTACACAACTATAAAACAGTATTGTGTTCAATTATTCATGAGTCTTTCCAGAGACTTACACGGACATAGGAAGATAAGAATCACAATTGCTATGTGGCTGCACAAAATGTAACCCTGACCTGAAAAGAAGGAGCTTTGACCAAAAGGACATGGGTGGAGGGCCTCTCATGATATGGGGGTAGGGGATCCTGAGAAGTGGGGGAGGCAAGGGGCAAGAAAAAGGAACAAAAGTACAGGGTCACATTACCTTATAGGGTGGTCTCAGGGAGAAGAGGTATAACTGGCAGAGCTGATCAGTGTATTCTGTCAGTAGGGAAGTCTCCCCACTGTCAGAATACAATAGCTCAGCGAGGAAGATTTCCCCATCCACCTCAAATATGTAGATGGGGGAATCGGGTCAGTTTTTTTCATTCAACCCACTGGTTGAACAAAAGAAAATGATTCATGTGTCGCACTCTGCCCTAAATAAGGGCCTCCAGTAAAATTTAGTTTTGCTAGGTTGTAGTTAGCCTAGTTAATCTGTAGTCTTTGTTTTCATTTGAGGTCTCTTCTTTTCCAATAGATTTATATTCAACAGTTTAACAGAGTACAGAAGTACAAACATTACTGAACAAATGTCAAAAGATGAATGCACCCTCCAATATAATCAAAGGCCTGAGTACTGTAGGGAAAACACAAATGAACAAGCCTAACAGGCTGGCCCCACCAAATAGAATGACTGCTTACCAAGGGCATAAGCTTGGTGAATGTAATCACCCTATTAAAAAAATGAATAAAAGAACATTACATTAATGTTGCTTGTGCACTTTCAGTTATTAGAACCTAATTGTATTAATAAAGGGGCCTATATGGCCATTAAAAGTGAGGTTTGGGCTGGATGAGTTTGCTTGTGGGAATACAAGTGATAAGTGGTGGGGGGTTTGGTGAACAGAGAAAACAGGGTGTAGGGATAGGCTCACTCTGTATTTCCCAAATCAAGAACTGCTGTGATGTCTGCTGGCAACCATAGGCGTGCGCACGGGGTGTGCCGGGTGTGCCTGGGCACACCCTAATGCTCAGGCACATCCAGCAGACCGCAGGGCTATTTTTCTGGCAGTATGTGCGGGATCTCCATTTCGGCATCTCTGCTATATGACAATGGCAGTGCTGCGAATGGGACTATTTTTCATTTGGCTATGTAACTCCTGTGTGTGCAAGCCACGGGCCATGGAGTAAGCCGACAGGCGGCCGCATTTTCCGATGCTGCCTCTATAGTTCCGGCTCCCTGACAGCTGAATATCACTCCGCCGCCTGCTTATACCGCGGCCAGTGGCTTGCACTCACAGGAGCAAGTCGGTTTTACAGCATTGTTTTAATCATCTGAATGCGTCCTGCCCCCTTGCCACCACGGAGGCTGCTGCAGCCCATCGCAGCCTTGTGTACACCGCCGAGAAAATGACTGGTTGCTAGGACCGCTCCCGGCAGAGGAGAAGAGTGTAACTTTCTCCTCCCTGCTCCACCTCCGAGTGCCCCGCCCCCGGCTTCCGTCCTGCAGACAATGGAACCAGCTGTGGTGAGGAGGACCCGCCGGGGACTTGGGAGATGTCACTGGTAAGGGGGGAGTGGTTGCATGGACTCAATCACATTGTGTTTGGGGCACTGGAGAGCAGCTGAGAAATAAGATCCCTGCCTGCTATGCTGGGATTTGTAGTCCCATGGAGGGGAGGACAATGCTCACACATACTGGGTGGGGGAGTTGGTTATATAAAGTAAAAGGCTCTGTGCTGTGAGGAGGCTGCTATGGCTGACCTGACCCCCTTCTAGAAATACTTATTGTCTGGAATACTGGTTTAAAGGGGAACTCTGCAGACTCTGGGGTAAATAGAGATCCCCTTTGTGTCAGAGTCCTCCCTTACAGTGTATATAAAGGAGAACACTGATGTAAGGGGTCTCTGATCACCTGAATCCCCCCTTACATCAGAGTCCCCTCTTACATTGTACAGAAAGGGGGACTCTGATGTAAGTGGGGACTCTGGGTACCCTTATATAAGAGTGGATGCTGGGAACTCTGATGTAAGGGGGGACTCTGGGTACCCTTATATACAAGGGGATGCTGGGAACTCTGGTGTAAGGGGGGGCTCTGGGTACCCTAATATACGAGGGGATGCTGGGAACTCTGATGTAAGGGGGGACTCTGGGTACCCTTATATACAAGGGGATGCTGGGAACTCTGGTGTAAGGGGGGGCTCTGGGTACCCTAATATACAAGGGGATGCTGGGAACTCTGGTGTAAGGGGGGGCTCTGGGTACCCTAATATACGAGGGGATGCTGGGAACTCTGATGTAAGGGGGGACTCTGGGTACCCTTATATAAGAGGGGCTACTGAGAACTCTGATGTAAGGGGGGGGACTCTGGGTACCCTTATATAAGAGGGGATGCTGGGAACTCTGATGTAAGGGGGGACTCTGGTGACCAGAGACCCTCTTATATGAAAACAGATCACTCTTCAGAGAGCATTTGAGAAGCGGTGAGGATGAGTTGTATCATCTCAACACCACCTGCTTTAACCCTTTGTACTCCACACTGCACATGGTTGTGGGCCGCTTGTAGGGTAACGCCTTTCACTTGAATGGGTCATGGTCAGTGGGTGCTACACCTGCTGAAAGCAACAGGGATTAATTGCAGGTGCGGCAGGTGCGGTGTGTGTGTCTATATATATATATATAGACACACACACACGTGTTTGAGCTTTGGGGTGCACACCCTAATGCAATAGGCTGCGCACACCAGTGGTTCTCACCCATGTAGCTTGAGGGGCTCATTGATGTCTGTTCTGAGTAGAAGAAAATGGCTTTGCAGTTTTCTCCAGAATTAGTAATTGGGTTCGAGAGTCTGTAGGATTTTTGTAGAGTATTGGGTGGGATGAAACCTCCAACCCTTGGTCCACATTTTGCTGTCAATCAGCACACAGGCTGCAGCTGTGTCCAAGCCTTATATTAAGAAGAAGAATAGACTTCAGGGCTTTACTTGTGATTGAATGATAATGGAGGAGGGGATCAGTTGGGTGTCTGCAGCAACATAGATGTTAGATTGTCACAGCTGAATCAGGAGATTGTCACCTGACATCGTCTTGTGCAGAGGGCACAGCACCAATGGGTATCTACTAGTAAATATAGATGTCCTAAATGCCAAAAGCTAAAGAAATATTATCAATTACAAAAAAAGCTGACCATAGATTCTCTTTAGGTCCAGTGACTGAAGACAACATCTGTTTACATGTATTTAAATAATTTACACATTCTTGTTTAGATGCCGATGAATGCACCAGATGTCCCTCTGATCAGTGGTCAAATGGGGAAAGAGACAGATGTATCCCGAAGGTCATAGAGTTCCTCTCATACAATGAACCATTGGGAATTGTATTAGTGATAGCAGTTGCCATGATGTCTATCCTCACACTCTGCATCCTAATCATCTTTATTAAATATCAGGACACACCCATCATCAAAGCCACCAATAGGGAGCTGAGCTACATCCTGCTGGTGTCTCTCATTCTTTGCTTTCTCTGTTGCCTGGTGTTTATTGGTCAACCATCCAAATTCAGTTGTCTCCTGAGACAAACCTTCTTTAGTGTGGCCTTCTCCATCAGCATCTCCTCAGTCTTGGCCAAGACAATAATGGTGATCCTTGCCTTTAAAGCCACTGGAATGAACAGTCCCTTGAGAAAATGGTTAGGTCCAACTATCCCTCGTAATGTTGTAGGACTTTGCATAATTTTGCAGACAAGCATTTGTTTCTTATGGCTTCACAGGTCGCCACCCTTTCCAACACTGAACTATCAGAACTATAAGATAACATTTGAATGCAATGAAGGACAGAAAGAATTTTTCTACATGACTTTGGGGTTCATGGGATTTCTGGCCATGGTAAGTTTTCTAGTGGCCTTCCTAGCAAGGAACCTCCCAGGAAGCTTCAATGAGGCCAAACTAATCACCTTCAGCATGCTGGTCTTCTGCTGTGTCTGGATTTCCTTCATCCCAGCCTATCTGAGCACCAGTGGCAAATACACAGTAGCTGTTCAAATATTTGCTATCTTGGCCTCCAGTGCTGGACTGCTAAGCTGTATATTCCTACCGAAATGTTATATTATCTTGCTGAGACCAGAGAGGAACAATCGAGATTTCTTATCAGGCAATAAAAAGAAGAGAAACTTTGATAATTAAAATCCTGTATAGAGATGACTCTACAAATAAAATTATACATTTCTATTTTATTATGCCGCAAACACACGATCGGAGTTCTCGCCAGAAAAAGATATGACGGCTTTTCCGACGGACTTCCACTCAAGTTTGCCTTGCATACACATGGTCACGCAAAAGTTTGCTGAACTTACAACCGTCAAGAACGCAGTGACATCCAACACTACGATGAGCCAAGAAAATGAAGTTTAATGCTTCTGAGCATACTTCGAATTGTTTCCGAGCATGCGTAGGAATTTTGCACGTTGGAATTGCCACAGACTATCGCATTTTGGATAGGAACTTTTTCCGACCAAAAAATTGAGAACATGCTCACAATCTTTTGCTGGCTGGAATTCGGCCAGCAAAAGTCCAATGGAGCATACACACGGTCGCATTTTGTTCACATTATTGCCAGCCAAGCCCTGATGAAGGGGACACTTGGGACCCCAATACACGTGGCTACTTTTTTGGATTGTACCCTGACTTTTAATAGAATAAAGTTTGTATATGGACCTTTTAGCAGTGTTGTGGCACTTTAATTTCAATTCTGGGACACCATGTCACATATACCAGGAGGCTTTATGAGTAGGACATAGAGTGACTGGTGAGGGAGCATTGCATGTCATCGTGGGCTGGCTGCCATATCCTGAAGCCAAGAAGGACCGTGATAGTGGCACAAACACAAAAAAAGTAGCCCAACCAGGAACACTCACAGTTCCAACAGCATGTAGAGAACATTTAGCAGATGAACTGACAGCGTCTGCAGAGAGGAGAAGAATGCGGCCTGGCTGCCTTGTGCCCAACAGGCGGGTGTCCAGAGAAGTTGCAAGCATTAAAGCTTTTCCTCCTTGTCAGGAACCTTCCCATGCTAGTGATGTCCCTACCAGGCGGGGTACCTGCCCTTACTCTACTAGCTAGCAATTACGTGCCAAGCCTGGGAGCCAGGGCCTTAGGCTCTGCCTGATCCAAGATGGCTGCCAATGTCACATGAGGTGGCAACATTCAATCGGATGCTTCTCCAGTGACCCAGGAAACCATAGAGGAACAATGTTCCTCTTGACTTCCTCTCTGACTGCAGTGCCGCTGCGGAAGAGCACCACCTGCAGCGGAAAAAGTAGACTCCACTTGCCTACATGTGCATCGAGGATAATTCTGCACAACAGGTAAGTGGGGGTTAAAAACCAAAATTCCAGGGAGGAATGAAGTTCCTCTTTAAAGAAACTCCAATTTTGTTTAAAAAAAAATAGCTGAACAGTTCATGTAAACTGAACAAATTGTGTTCTTTCAACATAATCAAATGAGAGTCTCTGGTATTGTAATCATTCTTAAATTGTGATTAGTAGAGTTAGGAGAGAAGACCTGTGCACATCTCTAGAGGGATCTCCTGGCATTGTCATATCCTACACACACAGTGAACATCAGCATTGGATAATATTATAATACTTGTTGCTGGAAGGTATCAGAAGCTGAGCTGCTGATTATTACTCATACACAGGAACTAATTACAGGGTGAATATATACAATTGGACTTTTCCTTACTGGAGAACAGTAGTGCAGTCACAGGACAAATGCAACCATGCAGCCAGTAATTTGATTCTCCCAATCCCTGGTCTTTTCACATCCAATTTTACAGGTTACTGAAGAGCTGGACCTGTAATTATGGCACCATAATACCTGTAATCACACAATATCTCACTTTACCACCTACTGCTTACCTAGGCAAGTCTTGGGGCATGATGACCCCACCGAGAGCTTCAGAAGAGGAAACCAGGCCAGTAATTATATCAGATTGGTGTCTGCACAGTGTAGGCTTTTTACTTGTTCCCTGCAACTGGTTCCATGTAAATATCAGTGCGTCTGCCCCTACTTAGAGATGTAAGCACAGTCACAGAGAACATTTCAGTACTTATTGTGGAATGCTTAATGTATCTCCCTAATACCCACAAAATTGACAATATTTATTATGTGTTGCTGGGCAAACTATATCAATCCTATATACTAATAATATTATGTCTTAATTCAAAATGCCAAGAGAAGCCTATTATAACATATTATCTCTCTGCCAGCATAACACAATGAATTCTGGCGTTTTCAGCATGTTATATAAACTATTAATGATGATAATAAAACCAATGTAATAGCATGTGACATGGATAAACCATCGACTTACATTATTGAAACCTTCTGCATTTATCCACATGACAAAGTTTTATCTTGTCGCCGGTAGGTGCTAATCATGCTGAGTATTAAAAAAACAAGAACGGCCTATATGTCTCTGTCAGTGATGGGTTTCATTTAATCCAGTGGTTCCCAACCTCTGTCCTCAAGGTTTTCAAGTTCCATGATGTTTTCAAGATTTCCCTCATCTTGGTGCTTTAAACCAATGCCAATGGCTTGGTATTTATGACAGCTATTTAATTAAGGGAACTTTCAAAAACATGGGGGGTACTTTCAAAAACATTGGGGGTACTTGAGGTCTGAGGTTGAAAAGCACTGCTCTAATGCAGTGTACTCAAACTGGAACTTTTGATAGTTGTTTAAGAGTAAATAATGTAAAACTATTTTCTTTGGTAACCAACAAGACTTTCTCTGCGCACCCTTTTGATTTGGTGCCACTTTACTGAGTCCTGCCGCTTTCTGATTCTGTTATCCAATGAGAGTGCCTTTAATGGCCATTGAAAATTAAGGAAAGTGGAAAGATAATGCTGGGCCCATATCTTACTGGTACTTCTATCCAGTCTTCATATGATGATGTTGATGTAGGTGATCTGATTTTAAGGCAGGTGGCTTCTACAGCCCAGGGGTCTTCCACAGTTTTCTTGGCTTGTAGAGTAGTATAGCAAAAATTTGAATTGCTGGCCACTGAGGCTTCCTTTCTTGGTCAGTGATATGTACATAAACACCATATAGCCATAATATATTATGAGGGAGTCTGCTAAAGGTTTTTTTTTAAAGGTTGCAGCAAGTGTTCAGGTCCAGGGACGCAGCACAGAGATCTCACCAAAGATGGTTTGACTCTCCAGAGCTTACAATTCAGTATTCTAGATAAACTAAACCTTTAAACCAGATAATACTGTAATTTGTGTCCCCTTATCTTCCAGTTGGACTGGTCGAGCGCACTCTAATAAATATGCAGCTCTAGTTAACCAAGATCCCACCGATGGCCTTAAACAGGGGACTCCTGAAGGTCCTCCTCCACCTTTAATGGCTTGGTGAGGGTCAGTCTAGTCCCCACTGCAGTTCCCAGGATTGGCTGAAGGATACCCTCCCACAATTTGGGGATATTCTGATTGGGGTAATTTTTGTCATCACTCTGGCTTTATCTTTCAACCACCAACCTTTCAGCAGGAGCCAAAGCCAGTTTCTTGTACAGGGTATGTTCTGAAGGTTGCTGTTTGAAAGCCATAACATTGTTTTCTAATTGTGGTCATCTAATGGTAATCAGGGCTGGTGCAAGGATTTTTGACACCCTAGGCGAAACCTCATTTTGCCGCCCCTTGGCTCCGCCCCTAACCCCACCCATTTGCCCTGTCCAAGTTTGTACTGGGATACTTTCTCAACTCCTTGTCAACATTAACTCCGTTAGTGGGGGCAGTATGTAGTGAAGGCAGTATGTACTGGGGCAGTATGTGAGGGCAGTATGTAGTGGGGGTAGTATGTACAGGGGGCAGTATGTAGTGAAGGCAGTATGTAGTGGGGGAAGTATGGAGTGAGGGCAGTATATAGTGGAGGCGGTATGTAGTGGGGGCAGTATGTGAGGGCAGTATGTGAGGGCAGTATGTAGTGGGGGTAGTATGTACAGGGGGCAGTATGTAGTGGAGGCAGTATGTAGTGGGGGCAGTATGTGAGGGCAGTATGTAGTGGGCGCAGTATGTAGTGAAGGCAGTATGTAGTGGGGGCAGTATGGAGTGAGGGCAGTATGTAGTGGGGGCAGTATGTACTGGGGGCAGTATATGAGGGCAGTATGTAGTGGGGGCAGTATGTAGTGAAAGCAGTATGTAGTGGGGGCAGTATGGAGTGAGGGCAGTATGTAGTGGGGGCAGTATGGAGTGAGGGCAGTATGTAGTGGGGGCAGTATGTACTGGGGGCGGTATGTAGTGAGGGCAGTATGTACTGGGGGCAGTATGTAGTGAGGGCAGTATGTACTAGGGGCAGGATGTAGTGAGGGCAGTATGTAGGGAGGGCAGTATGTAGGGAGGGCAGTATGTACTGGGGGCAATATGTAGTGAGGGCAGTATGTACTAGGGCAGTATGTAGTGAGGGCAGTATGTACTAGGGCAGTATGTAGTGAGGGCAGTATGTACTAGGGCAGTATGTAGGGAGGGAAGTATGTAAAGGGCAGTATGTAATGGGGCAGTATGTAACTGGGGGAAGCATTATAGACAAAAGGAACTCCTGCAGGGGAAATTTCAGTCACACACCTAATGGCTACAGGTGAAGATACCCAGGGCTGCCATTTCAGCTCCTCCTCCCAGTGCAGTGCATTTTCAGCCAGAGTGGACACCAATGTATGTGGGAGTCAGCCACACCCCGACCCCGCCCACCATCTCAATCAATCTACAGGCTTCAGAGAGAGTCCTTACAGGCTGCCAGCCCTACGAGGCTAATCGCCGGGTAAGGAAATACAGTACAGTATAGTAAAGTATAGTCAACATGGTCTTACAAGTAGTGTTGAGCAGTGGCAAGAGTTTGAGTGGAAGTGAGAACAGGGGAGAAGGATAGGAGTCATATTTGGAATAAGGTAGGTGAAACGTGTTTAAAGATGAGCAGGGTAGATTAGGATTATATTAGGTCTACCCTTCCTTTCTCTATTGTAAAGTTTGGGGTTGTATAGCTCAAGTGTAGCCCTCACTAGTGAGTACAGTCCACGCAATATATTTCCGTTTAAGGGCTTGTTGGCCCACTTTTATTTAACAGTAAGTTCACACAAAGTCCCAGAAAACATAGTCCATAGGTTTTCCGTGCAGGGGGTCTTCACCATTAACACAAAAATTAAATATCCAGCCTCCATTAGTTCAGAAATAGTTGTTCAGCCTCCTGGCTTGCACCTACAGCAGTGCTGCTCAATCCTTCCACTTCAGGCCCTTCAAGACTGTCCACATAGATAGTAGCCCTTTGCTTCTCTAGCCGTCAGACTTGGGTCTCCTGTCTTCTCCAGCACAGACATGCACCCCTCTGACTTCTCCCTTGCACACAGTGTGTAGCTAGCATGTCTGGCACCTGGGGCTGGTCATTTATTTGCACCCCTCTCCCCCCCCAAGAAAAATGGTATGTGGCAATATAGCAGCACCATGCCAAAACTGTGGGTGTGGTCAGAATGCATCAAGTGTGGGAGGGGCTTAAAGGATAATAAGCTTTAATGACTGTGCCACAAGCCAGTATGTAGCAGACAGTACAAACCGCAGTATACTAATTTTAATAAAATAAAACTGTTCTATTGCATATGCTTTACTACACACTTGTTTTTTGTTTATTTTTCTAAATAATAAACATGTTATCAGTTGCGGCTGGTGCTCAAAATTTTTTTAGGGGGGGGTGCAAACAAACTGAAAAATTCAGAAAAAAAAACATCAATTGCAGCCTCACTGTGCCCCATCTTATGCAGCCACTGTGCCCATCAAATGCAGCCACTGTGCCCATCATATACAGCCAACTGTGCCCAGCAAATGCAGTCAACTGTGCCTATCATATGCAGCCAACTGTGCCCATCATGTGCTGCTACTCTGCCCATCATATGCAGCCACTGTGCCCATCATATGCAGCCAGCTGTGCCCATCATATGCAGCCAACTGTGCCCAGCAAATGCAGCCAACCATGCCCATCATATGCAGCCAACTGTGCCCAGCAAATGCAGCCAACTGTGCCCATCATATGCAGCCAACTGTGCCCGCTATATGCAGCCACTGTGCCCAGGATATGCAGCCCTCTGTGCCCATAATATGCAGCCACTGTGCTCGTCCGCTGTCTGCCTGGCACTTAAACCATCATGGTGGCGGGTCAGGCAGCGGGTGACCGCAGCGAGCCGTGGTACGGTTAGTGTGGGTCAGGCAACAGCTCCTGTGTCCTCCCTGCATCTCTTCTTCCTGTTCTGTTGGCGGCCAATGGGATCGCATTTGCTTTCAGCCAATCAGGTGACCGTTATTAGACCTGCACCTCCTGATTGGCTGAGAGGCGGTTCAGTGTTAGCAAGGCAAATATTCATTTGCTTTGCTAACACACCTGGGTGGATAACGAGCGCAATGCTTTGTACTTCTCCTGTTTTTTGAAGCCTATTAGAGCCTATGGCTCTAATCAGGTGCTTCAAAAAAACACCCCGGCTGCTGTAATTAGTCCGAAAAGGGGCCGGACACCTGAATAGGGGGTGGCTACAGCGGCCATGGATAGATTCATGCACTCACCACGTGCGACCTTAATGGAAGCACCACCACTGGTCCAGGGTCTCCAGACACCCCCTCTTCTAATCTGGGACCTTCCGGCAACCCCTCACCTAGTCCAGTATCTCCCTTGTACCCACCCTATCCAGGGACCTTTGCCACACCAACCACTAATTCTTAGTCCAGGGCCACCTCTGTGCTCCTCTCCCAGTCCAGGGCCTCCTCTGCACTCCTCTTCCAGTCCAAGGCCCCCTTTACAGCCCACCCCAAGTTCAGAGCCTCCTCTGCACCCTGCTCTCCAAATCCAGGTCCTTTATCAACCCCCCAAGCCCAGGGCCTCTTCTACACCCTTGCAGTCCAGGGCCTCCAGGGTACTCCCCTCCGAGTCCAGGGCCTCCTCTGCACCCCCCAGTCCAGGGCCTCCTCTTCCCCTCAGTCAAGGGCCTCCTCTGCACCCCCAGTACAGGGCCTCCTGTGTACTCTCCTCCTAGTCCAGGGCCTCCTCTACACCCCCGCAGTCCAGGGCCTCCAGGGTACTCCACTCCTAGTCCAGGGCCTCCTCTGCACCCCCCCAGTCCAGGGCCTCCTCTGCCCCTCAGTCCAGGGCCTCCTCTGCACCCCCAGTCCAGGGCCTCCTGTGTACTCTCCTCCTAGTCCAGGGCCTCCTCTGCACCTCCCCCACTCCAGCACCTCCTCTGCACCCCCCCAGTCCTGGAAGTCCTCTGCATCCCCCCTCCAGCCCAGGGCCTCCTCTGCCCCCCCCCCCCCCCTACTCCAGGGCCTTCTTTAATGCCTCCCCTTCTCTGGAATGTCTCAGGCAGAAAATACATAGGCTGTTTGCCTCTCCTCTAGGGTGTCGCTGCCGCCCAATCAAATATAATGGACAGGCAGCGCCCGCTGCATAGTTTGCTGAACTATGCAGCAGGCGCTGCCTGCCCATTACACTTGATCAAGCGGCAGTGACACCCTTAGAGCAGCAGTTCCCAGTGTGGGTGGGTGCGGCACCCCTGGCGGCACCCCCTAGATGCGTCACCCAGGGCAGGCGCCCCCCTAGTTTCGGCCCTGAGTATAGGAATTGGTAGAATAACATAGGTTAGGAGAGGATAGGATAGAATGAGATTGGATAGTACAGGATAGTATGGGATAAGATTGGTTAGTACAGGATAGTATGGGATAAGACTGGATAGGTTAGGATACAATAGGATAAGATAGGATAAGACACGATACATTAACATAGGATAGAATAATACAGTATAGGATAAGATTGGATACAATAGGATAAGATTGAATATAATAGGCTACAATAGGATACGATAGGATAGGATACAGTAGAATAACATAGGCAAGATTAATATAGGATATTGAAAAGGATAGGATAAGAATAGAATAGGATAGGATACAGTAGAACAAGAATGGATAGGATAGGGTAAGGTAGGATATAACAGTGATACATGACAAAAGTACAATATGAAATAAAGCTTTGAAGTCAAATTAACAGATTATCTTCAGATAAAAAGCCGTCCTTCATTGCTACTGATACTCACCTTCCCCACACTGCCCCACCCCATTCATTAACCAGAGACTCATATATACAGCCCTGGGTAAGCTCTATGTCGGTCCATGTTGGAGCTTACACTGGGTTAAGGACCTTCCTCCCCCAACCATGTGACAAAGCTCAGGCCTGGTGATCCCCTATACCAGAAAGTACAAAACGAAATGGTTCCAGCTGGTGATCAATGCGGTGGGAGAGCTCAGGTAAGGTAAGTGCTAGTAGTAGAGAAGGTGCAGTATGACGAGAACCTGATAATTTGTCCTGAATTGATAAAATTACACTTTTCCTTAAAGCGGAGTTCCACCCAAAAGCGGAAGCTCCACTTATCTACTTCCTCGACTGCTCCGGTGCCACATTTGGCACTTTTCAGGGGGAGGGGGGGGGGACGGTTACCTGCTTTTTCACAGGTACCCATCCCCGCTCCCGGGAGACCTGGCTGTGGCGAGAATGCGGCAAGGTCCCCCGGAAGTTCACCACCCCCCTCCTCCTTCCCCCCGCTGCCAGGGAATTCACAAAGTGCAGCACTCTTCACGCATGCGCAGTGGGGAACTGGCTGTGAAGCCGCAAGGTTTCACTGCCAGTCTCCCTTACAGGCAATGGCGGCGGCAGTACCCCGAGAGCCGATGGAAACATCAGCTGGGGTGCCGACATTGCTGGATTCCAGGATAGGTAAGTGTCCAGTATTTGTAGCTGCTGACTTTAAATTTTTTTGTGGTAACTGTAGTAATAAGTTAGAATAAGGATTCTTAAAGTGGTTGCAACAATCTCGTGTTATGTTACAGTATGTGCCCCAGTGTATGTTATCTATAAAAAAAAAATGCAGCTGAATAACTAATTTCTGCGCTCACGTGACCGCCCACTGGTACTATCCCGACATCCCGGTAAATGAATGGGGTGGGGCAGTGTGGGGAAGGTGAGTATCAGTAGCAATAAAGGATGGTCTTTTTATCTGAAGATAATCTGACAGCTACAATGGGTGGGACTAAGTATCCCCCGCTGACGACGGCCAGGAGAAGGAGAGGCGGTCATGTGAGCGCGAGCAGCACCCTGAAATTAGGTATTCAGCAGCATTTTTTTTTAAATAAATAACACACACTGGGGCACATACCGTAACATAACACAGGGGATTGTAGAAACAAATCAGTAATTTTAGCAGAAGGAGGGGAGGGGCAGGCACTAACACAGCTGACAGGCGGGGGGGGGAGAGGGTGCAAGGAGATCAGCTTATGACAGAGGCATGTAAACTGATCACGGTATCAGGGGCTCAGCAGCCATGATAAACGTGTTCAGTTTACAAAGGTGAGGGCCGCACCAGGCAGGACCAGCCAGGTATTTTAGATGATAGAATGGGCCAAATTACACAATCACACAAATTACACAGTAAGTAAATAAGGCAGATCCCCGTTCTGATAGGGGAGAACACTGAGATTGTCTGTTCCTAGTAATTAGGAACAACGATCTCTGTGTTGTCCCAGTAAGCCAATCCCCCACACAGTTAGAACACACACTGAGGGAACACATTTAACCCCTTGATCGCCCCTGATGTTAACCCCTTCCCTGCCAGTGTCATTTATACATTGATCAGTGCTTTTTTTTTAACACTGATCACTGCATTGGTGTCACTGGTCCCCAAAAAGTCTCACTTAGGCTGCTTTCACACTGAGGCGGTAGGGGGGCGTCGGCGGTAAAACAGAGCTATTTTTAGCGCTGTTTTACCGCGGTATTCGGCCGCTAGCGGTGTGGTTTTAACCCCCCGCTGGCGGCCGAAAAAGGGTTAAAACCACTCGTACAGCGCGGCTAAAGCCGCGGTATTGCTGCGGTATAGCCGCGCTGTCCCATTGATTTTAATGGGCAGGAGCGGTGAATACACCGCTCCTTCACCGCTCCAAAGATGCGGCTCGCAGGAGATTTCACACTGAACAAACAGCGGAGGCTGTTTTGGGGTGGTATTTTTAGCGCAATAACGCCTGCAAACCGCCCCAGTGTGAAAGGGGCCTTAGGGTCAGATTTGTCCGACGCAATGTATCAGTCCCGCTAAAAATCGCAGATGGCCGCCATTGGCATTAAAAACAATAAAAAAAATTAAAAGTCCATAAACCTATCCCCTATTTTGTAGACAGAATAACTTTTGCGCAAACCAATCAATCTACGTCCATTGTGTTTTTTTGCCAAAAATATGTAGAAGAATACATATTGGTCTAAACTGATGAATACATTTGTTTTTTATATTTTTTATTGGATATGTTTTAAAGCAGAAGTTCAAATATATATATATATATATATATATATATATATATTTTTTTTTTTTTTTCAAAATTGTCAGTCTTTTTTTTGTTTACAGCGCAAAAAATAAAAACCACAGAGGTGATCAAATAGCAGCAAAAGAAAGCTCTATTTGTGGGGTAAAAAAAGACGTCAATTTTATTTGGGTACAGCGTTGCACTAAAAATCGCAAAAAAATGGCCTGGTCATTAAGGGGGCAAATCCTTCCAAGGGTGAAGTGGTTAAAGGAACAGGATCCATTTTTTTTTTTTTTTTTTAGGGTTACAACCATTTTAATAGTATTGATAATTAAGAAGAGAAACACTTTAAATTTGAATTTATTATAATGGCTATATTTATATTAGAACAGACATACCGACTATTAGTACTCTATCATTGTATTACAGTAGAAGTCATTTATAATAATGATACATTAGTCTAGGAGTACTCTATCATTGTATTACATTAGAAGTACTTTATAATAGTGATACATTAGACTTGGAATACTCTATCATTGTTTTACATTAGAAGAATAGGTAATTTATAACAGTGATACATTAAACTAGAGTACTCTATCATTAAAATAGATTGAAAGTGCTTTATGACAACGACACATTAGAATAGGAGTACTCTTTGATGAATTTACAAGGAACATGTTTTTTAATTTAATAAAAGGACCTTTCAAACGTTTGGGTGTTTTTTTTTCTAGGTTACATTCTTTTTAGGGGGTCTTCCAGGTTTAAATAATATCCCCCAGCCACAGACCCCCACAACCACCGAGCCAAGGTTGTGGGAAAGAGGCTCTTGTACTCATCAACAAAGGGACAAGGTGCTTTGCCATGGGGTTCCACCCCGACAAGGTACCCCCACCCATGTTGAGGGCATGTGGGCTGGTATGGTTCAGGAGAAGGGGGAGATGCATGCTTGTTTTTATTTTTTCATGGGATACCTTCTTAAAATGCATACCAGATTTGAAGGGTCTGGTATGCATTTTTGGGCGACTCTATGCACATTTTTTGTAAATCTTGCTGTAAGATGTGTTAAAGCAAAAGTGACATTACCGAAAAAATAAAAGATATAGTTTAAAAAAAATGTAATTTTGTCTTTCCAAATAACCTTTAAGGGCCTGCTATGTATTTTGGGAATGAATATAGGGGTCTGTGTGCCAGCCAGGGAAATATCAGTTTCTGATCATTTAAAACATTTTTTTCAACGATATCTAGCGTTTTACTAACACATGCCAAAATAGCAAAATTATGTTCAGACATTAAGGGGGTAAACAATCTAGGTGCACAACACAGCTATGTTCTGAGATGTGCTGGAAAATTTGGTCTAAATAACTTATCAGTTATCAATAGAAGAATTGTATGGATTAATTAATTATAGGCGATCCAGCAGGAACTCAAGCTTCCTACTTTATACTACTGAATGTCCCACCAATGAGAATCAGCATTTCTGTGATGTCACCAATCTTTGGGCAGATTTGTCACATGTCCCGTTCCCCTCCTCCTATCTTTATACAGCCTCCCCCTACATATATTGCAGCAAAGAGGGGCTCAGTGAAGATGTCAGTGAAGGTGTGGAGGTGTCGGATGGGAATATCCAACTCATAAAAAGAGAGACGTCCTGCCTTATAATCCAGACACACCCTGACTCTGTGTATTGGGATGTTGGCCAATGTATTTGACTGTTTGTTATGTTTCCATAACAGATTACCGTTCCACTCCAGACACCAGGACTTCTCATTGTATCCAATCTCTGACTCCTCTCCTTTCCTGGCTATACTGGGGTAACACATCCCGACTCTCCAGTATGATGATCCCCCAACATTAACATCCCAGTAATGTCTCCCTGAGGAGAAACTCTGACTGCTCAACACCTTAGGAAATATTATTTCTCTGTATTGTGGAACATCCTTGCGTAGATTAGAATCATAAAGACTGCCATTTTCTACTTTGTAGACCTGAAATCTCTTTTGTGTATTAGGAAGATTCATATTTTTAATCGTCTTGAGTGCAGTCTTCCTATCATCTGAGATATTTAGGTAATTATGAGCTGTGTCTGGATCCAGTGTTATATTTGCAGGTTCTGATACAGTTATCCCTTTATTTACCTCTGTTATTATATCAAATAATCCTGTATGTAATGTGTGTGAGATTCCAGTCACATCTAGTCCCCCCCCACCATGAAGGAGTTTATCTCGCCTCTCTTTGTCTTTCTCATCTCCATTCTCAGTATCACACAAGTCACCTGTGTCTGATTCCTGTAAAACACTCAGTGGATCCGTCATGTTATATATCTCCTTGATGCGACGCACCTTCCTGGACAGCTCATCCTTGGTTTTCTCCAGCTCCTGGATTAAATCAGCGGCTGGAAATAAGACATTATTTTTCTGGCAAGAGATTTTGTTCAGAACTCTCTTCTCCAGGATGTCCAGCTGTCTTCTGATGTCTCTGAATATGGCGGTGACTCTCTTGGTTACACGGTCTGCACTGCCTTGTACTTTTCTTGTGTACTTCTGCAGGCTCTTGATGCTTTCCTCCATCTCCTCTCTCTTTTTCACCAACTTCTGCAAAGCATTGTTCAGGTTCTCCTTCCTCCTCTCCGTGGCCTCTTCCAGTGCCTCCACCTGGTGTTCCTGATGGTCTCCATGCAGCCTGCAGGACCCAGAGAGACAGGATGAGTCCTCGGTGCAGTAATACTCCAGGATCTTCTCATGGACGGAGCATTTCCTGTTCTTCTGGAGAGTGGTGAGGTCAGATAGGACATGTTGGGATGACTTGCTGTGGACTCTCAGATGGTCATCACACAGAGAAGCTTCACACAGCAGACAATATTTAACAGCAGGTACAGGAGAGTGAATACAGTACGTACAGAAGATCTGGCTCTCCTTCTCTTCCCCTTTTTCTGGCTCGGTAGATTGGAAACTCTCCACTCAGTTGCGCAGTGTTGTGTTTCTGCTAAGTTCAGGCCGCTCCTGGAACTCTTCTCTGCATTCAGGACAGCAATAAACGTCAGACCCCCTCTGTGTATCCAGAACACCTTCTATACAGTCCCGGCAGAAGTTGTGTCCACATCTCAGTGTCACAGGATTGGTATAAATGTGCAGACAGATGGAACAGTCCAGCTCCTTCCTCGCATCAGAGAACTCCATCACTGACTGCAGCAGAAAAGAGAAACAAAACTAAGTAGATATGTGTCAGAAGGAGGGAGTCAGAGGGGAGGGAGTAGAAGAAGGGAGTCAGAGGAGGATTTACTGGAATAGAAGAGAAGAAGAGAGAAACGAAACTAAGTAGATAAGTGTCAGAGGGAGGGGGTCAGAGGATAGCTTACTATAAGATATCTCTGTGCAGAACAGGAGGGAGGGGAGAGATCTGCTGATCACCTTGTCCAAGAATTTACTGATGTGATCAGAACAATGTAAGAAATAATCAGGGAGCCAAAGAGTTATAGTGATATTAGTATTCCATCTCAGCTGTTGGATCTACAGATATATTATTATTATTATTATTATTATTATTATTATTATTATTATTATTATATTATTATGTAGCCCTCCTTTGAGGGGGTTATGAGAAATGACAAACAAAACCAAAGAAAATTTCTAGCTTAACATACCGACCAGCCTGCAACCAACCAAATTATCCTGTCTAATAGTTTGCGTTCAAAACAGGGGTTTCGTTTGCACACATTTGCAAATACATGCATGAGCTACAGAGCGTCTTCATGACAACCCAGTATTATCTGCTGTCTTAACGCTAAACTTTGAGAGCCTCCATAGTAGAAGCACATGCATTATAATGGACTGGCAGGTAAGCCTGGAGGGAGCCCACCCCTCCTTAGAGGCACAGGGGGATACCCCGCATATAGTACAATGGCAGCAAAGGTGTCCAATGCGTCCCCTCACCAGTATTCCAACAGTAAAAAACAAATGGCCACTGCCCCCACCTATAAGTTACCTTTGCAGCAAGGAGCACATGAAAAGGAAACACATGTCAAACAAAACCAAAGAAAATTCCCAGCTCATACTAACAGTATGCATTAAAAGTATGTATGCATTTGTATATGAAATGACCCTCCCTAAACAGGATATTGTGCTAAACCTGTAGGTAAAAAAGAGAATCAGTCAGGGTAGCCATCAGAAATTTTTGGGCCACTTACACAGCTTTAGGCCTACCCCCCACCCTGAGCCTGACCACCAACATTCCCCAGGGCTTACCCATGGGCCATCCTACCGAATCCGCACATCAGCCTTCCTCACACCTGTATATACAGTGGGGACGGAAAGTATTCAGACCCCCTTAAATTTTTCACTTTTTGTTATATTGCAGCCATTTGCTAAAATCATTTAAGTTCATTTTTTTCCTTGATAATGTACACACAGCACCCCATATTGACAGAAAAACACAGAATTGTTGACATTTTTGCAGATTTATTAAAAAAGAAAAACTGAAATATCACATGGTCCTAAGTATTCAGACCCTTTGCTGTGACACTCATATATTTAACTCATGTGCTGTCCATTTCTTCTGATCATCCTTGAGATGGTTCTACACCTTCATTTGAGTCCAGCTGTGTTTGATTATACTGATTGGACTTGATTAGGAAAGCCACACATCTGTCTATATAAGACCTTACAGCTCACAGTGCATCATAGTTGCCAACTGTCCAGGATTTCCCGGGACATTCCCGGGACTTACACTCCATTCACGAATTTTTTGTGTCCCGGTAAATGTTCCGAAAAATCCGGTTTTTGATTTTTGCCGCCGCCGCCCGCCGCTAGAGGTCTGCGGCCGGTGGAGACATTGTCTCCGCCGGCCGCCATCTTGAAGAAGCTTGAAGACGGCTGGGGGGGGGCTAGACGGAGCTCCTCCGACGCCGCCCACCCTCCGCCCCGCCTCACTCCGCCCACCCTCCGCTCCGCCCCGCCTCACTTGGCTTTAATTCTAAGCGGTATGTGTGGAGAAAACCAGGCATTGCTCATCACCTGTCCAATACAGTCCCAACAGTGAAGCATGGTGGTGGCAGCATCATGCTGTGGGGTTTTTTTTCAGCTGCAGGAACAGGACGACTGGTTGCAATCGAGGGAAAGATGAATGCGGCCAAGTACAGGGATATCCTGGAGGAAAACCTTCTCCAGAGTGCTCAGGACCTCAGGCTGGGCCGAAGGTTTAAGGAATGGAAAAAATTCTGCACTATGTGAACCCCCCCCCCCCCACACACACACCTGTATATACTACCCCCCCTCACACACACACACACCTGTATATATGTCAGCCCCCTCACACCTGTATATATGCCACCCCCACACACCTGTATATATATGTTAGCCCCCCCACAAACCTGTATATACTACCCCCCCTCACACACACACCTGTATATATGTCAGCCCCCTCACACCTGTATATATGTCAGCCCCCCTCACACCTGTATATATGCCACCCCCCCGCCACACACACACACCTGTATATATGTCAGCCCCCTCACACCTGTATATATGTCAGCCCCCCTCACACCTGTATATTTGTCAGCCCCTCTCACACCTGTATATATGCCACCCCCCACACACACCTGCATATATGTCAGCCCCCTCCCACACACCTGTATGTATGTCAGCCCCCCACACACCTGTATATATGCTAGCTCCCCCCCCACACACACACACACCTGCATATATGTCAGCCCCCCTCACACCTGTATATATGTCAGCCCCTTTCACACCTGTATATATGTCAGCCCCCCCACACACCGGTATATATGTCAGCCCCCCCACACACCTGTATATATGCTAGCCCCCCCCCGTATTCACCCCCTTTGTTATGCAGCCTATAAAAAGCTCTGGTGCAACCAATTACCTTCAGAAGCCACCCCCCACACACCCGTATGTATGTCAGCCCCCCCACACACCTATATGTATGTCAGCCCCCCACACACCTGTATATACTACCCCCCCACACACATACCTGTATATATGTCAGCCTTCCTCACACCTGTATATATGTCAGCCCCCCACAAACACCTGTATATATGCCAGCCCCCCACACACACACCTGTATATATGTCAGCCCCCCTCACACCTGTATATTTGTCAGCCCCCCTCACACCTGTATATATGACACCCCCCACTCACCTGTATATATGACACCCCCCACACACCTGTATGTATGTCAGCCCCCCACACACCCGTATGTATGGCAGCCCCACCACACACCTGTATATACTACCCCCCCACACACCTGTATATACTACCCCCCCACACACCTGTATATATGTCAGCCCCCTCACACCTGTATATATGTCCAGTGGCGTAGCGTGGGGGGTTCTGGGGGTGCCGTGGCCCCGGGCGCGACATTTAGGGGGTGCAATTTCGTGCCACCTCCTAATTTTAATCTCCTGTGTCCCCCGCGCTCCGGCCACCATGTTAATTGTTTGGCGCCCTGTGATTGGGCATATGGGGGTCATGTGCGGCGTGGGGCTGGCCTATCCGCGATCACAGTTACTCCTGGAGTCCCGCCTCCACACATGACTCCCATACGCCCAATCACAGTGTGCCGGGAAACAACACGGTGGAAAGTGTGAGCCGCTGGGGCCGCTGTCTTCGCCTCCTCCTATCCTTCGGACCGATGCAGGACAAGAAGGTAAGGAATGGATAAAGGGGGGGGGAGAAGAGAGAGGCGCCGTATATGTAGTCGTAATCCCAAGGAGGTGGTCCTTGGGAAGTGGTCATTGTAGTATAGTGGTCAGTGTAGTGGTCAGTGTAGTATAGTGGACAGTATACTATAGTAGTCAGTGTAGTGGACAGTGTATTATAGTGATCAGTGTAGTGTAGTGTATAGTGTAATATAGTGGACAGTGTAGTATAGTGGTCAGTGTAGTATAGTGGTCAGTATAGTGGTCAGTGTAGTATAGTGGTCAGTGTAGAGTAGTGGACAGTGTAGTATAGTAGTCAGTGTAGTGGTCAGTGTAGTATAGTGGTCAGTGTAGTGGACAGTGTAGTATAGTGGTCAGTGTAGTGGACAGTGTAGTATAGTGGTCAGTGTAGTGTAGTGGACAGTGTAGTGGTCAGTGTAGTATAGTGGACAGTATAGTAGTCAGTGTAGTGGTCAGTGTAGTATAGTGGTCAGTGTAGTGTAGTGGACAGTGTAGTATAGTAGTCATTGTAGTGGACAGTGTAGTGTAGTGGTCAGTATAGTGTAGTGGACAGTATAGTGGTCAGTGTAGTTCTCAGTGTAGTATAGTGGTCAGTGTAGTATAGTGGACAGTGTAGAGTAGTGGACAGTGTAGTATAGTGGTCAGTGTAGTGTAGTGGACAGTATAGTATAATAGTCAGTGTAGTGGACAGTATAGTGGTCAGTGTAGTTCTCAGTGTAGTATAGTGGTCAGTGTAGTATAGTGGTCAGTGTAGAGTAGAGGACAGTGTAGTATAGTGGTCAGTGTAGTGGACAGTGTAGTATAGTGGTCAGTGTAGTGTAGTGGTCAGTGTAGTATAGTGGACAGTATAGTAGTCAGTGTAGTGGTCAGTGTAGTATAGTGGTCCGTGTAGTGTAGTGGACAGTGTAGTGGTCAGTGTAGTATAGTGGACAGTATAGTAGTCAGTGTAGTGGTCAGTGTAGTGGTCAGTGTAGTATAGTGGTCAGTGTAGTATAGTAGTCAGTGTAGTGGACAGTGTAGTGTATTGGTCAGTATAGTGGTCAGTGTAGTTCTCAGTGTAGTATAGTGGTCAGTGTAGTGGACAGTATATTGGTCAGTGTAGTGTAGTGGACAGTATAGTATAGTAGTCAGTGTAGTGTAGTGGACAGTATATTGGTCAGTGTAGTATAGTGGACAATATAGTAGTCAGTGTAGTGGACAGTGTAGTATAGTGGTCAGTATAGTGTAGTGGACAGTATAGTGGTCAGTGCAGTGTAGTTCTCAGTGTAGTGGACAGTGTAGTATAGTGGTCAGTATAGTGTAGTGGACAGTATAGTGGTCAGTGCAGTGTAGTTCTCAGTGTAGTGTACAGTGTAGTATAGTGGTCAGTGTAGTATGGTGGACAGTATAGTATAGTAGTCACTGTAGTGGACAGTGTAGTGTAGTGGACAGTAAAGTGGTCAGTATAGTGGAGAGTGTAGTGGTCAGTGTAGTATAGTGGTCAGTATAATGGTCACTGTAGTGTAGTTCTCAGTGTAGTATAGTCGTCAGTATAGTGTAGTGGACAGTGTAGTTCTCAGTGTAGTGGTCAGTAAATTGGACAGTATAGTGGTCACCGTAGTGGACAATATAGTGGTCAGTGTAGTGGACAGTATAAGTATAGCGGTCAGTGTAGTGGACAGTATAGTGGACAGTGTAGTGGTCAGTGTAGTGTAATGGTCAGTGTAGTGGACAGTGTAGTGGTCAGTGTAGTGGACAGTATAGTATAGTGGTCAGTGTAGTGTGTAATGTCAGTAAAGGAATCAGGTTGGTCAGTGTTGAAATAAAGAAGGTTAGTGTAGTGGTCAGTATAGGAATCAGGTAGGTCAGTACTATTGTATTTGAAGAGACTCGGGGAGTGCTAAAAGTCCGCAGGTTAGGGGGCGCAAATTATTTGCCTTGCCCTGGGTGCTGGCAACCCACGCTACGCCACTGTATATGTCAGCCCCCCTCACACCTGTATATATGTCAGCCCCCCCACACACACCTGTATATACAGCCCCCCTCACACCTGTATATATGTCACCCCTCCCCACACACACCTGTATATATGTCAGCCCCCCACACACACACCTGTATATATGTCAGCCCCCCACACACACACCTGTATATATGTCAGCCCCCCTCACACCTGTATATTTGTCAGCCCCTCTCACTACTGTATATATGCCATCCCCCACACACCTGCATATATGTCAGCCCCCTCCCACACACCTGTATGTATGTCAGCCCCCCACACACCTGTATATATGCTAGCCCCGCATCCCCCCCCCCCCCCGTATTCACCCCCTTTGTTATGCAGCATATAAAAAGCTCTGGTGCAATCAATTACCTTCAGAAGTCACATAATTAGTGAAATGATGTCCACCTGTGTGCAATCTAAGTGTCACATGATCTGTCATTACATATACACACCTTTGTGAAAGGCCCCAGAGGCTGCAACACCTAAGCAAGAGGCACCACTAACCAAACACTGCCATGAAGACCAAGGAAGTCTCCAAACAAGTAAGGGACAATGTTGTTGAGAAGTACAAGTCAGAGTTAGGTTATAAAAAAATATCCAAATCTTTGATGATCCCTAGGAGCACCATCAAATCTATTATAACCAAATGAAAAGAACATGGCAGAACAGCAAACCTGTCAAGAGACAGCCGCACACCAAAACTCACGGACCGGGCAATTAATCAGAGAGGCAGCAAACTGACCTAAGGTAAACCTGAAGGAGATGCAGAGTTCCACAGCACAGACTGGAGTATCTGTACATAGGATGACAATAAGCCGTACGCTCCATAGAGTTGGGCTTTATGGCAGAGTGGCCAGAAGAAAGACATTACTTTCTGCAAAAAACATAATGGCACGTTTTGAGTTTGCGAAAAGGCATGTGGAAGACTCCCAAAATGTATTGAGGAAGGTGCTCTGGTCTGATGAGACTAAAATTGAACTTTTTGGCCATCAAAGAAAATGCTATGTCTGGCGCAAACCCAACACATCACATCACCTAAAGAACAACATCCCCACAGTGAAACATGGTGGTGGCAGAATCATGCTGTGAGGATGTTTTTCAGCAGCCGGGACTGGGAAACTGGTCAGAGTTGAGGGAAAGATGGATGGTGCTAAATACAGGGATATTCTTGAGCAAAACCTGTACCACTCTGTGTGTGATTTGAGGCTAGGACAGAGGTTCACCTTCCAGCAGGACAATGACCCCAAACACACTGCTAAAGCAACACTTGAATGGTTTAAGGGGAAACATGTAAATGTGTTGGAATGGCCTAGTCAAAGCCCAGACCTCAATCCAATAAAAAATCTGTGGTCAGACTTAAAGATTGCTGTTCAGAAGCGCAAACCATCCAACTTGAAGGAGCTGGAGCAGTTTTGCAAGGAGGAATGGGCAAAAATCCCAGTGGTAAGATGTGTCAAGCTCATAGAGACTTATCCAAAGTGACTTGGAGCTGTGATAGCTGCAAAAGGTGGCTCTACAAAGTACTGACTTTAGGGGGCTGAATAGTTATGCACAACTTTTTCTGTTACTTTGTCCTATTTGTTGTTTGCTTCACAATTAAAAAAAAAAAAAACATCTTCAACGTTGTGGGCATATTCTGTAAATTAAATGATGCAAATCCTCAAAATCCATACCAGACCCTTATCCAAGCACGCAACCTGGCAGGATGCAGGAAAAGAGAGGGGGACGAGAGAGCATCCCCCCCCTCCTGAACTGTATCAGGCCACATGCCCTCAACCTGGGGAGGGTGCTTTGGGGTCTGACCCCAAAGCACCTTGTCCCCATGTTGATGGGGACAAGGGCCTCATCCCCAACAACCCTTGCCCGGTGGTTGTGGGGGTCTGTGGACGGGGGGGCTTATCGGAATCTGGAAGCCCCCTTTAACAAGGGGACCCCCAGATCCCGCCCCCCCTATGTGAATTGGTAACGGTCATATATGGTAAAAAAGACAAGAGACAGCTTGGGACAAGTCCTTTATTAAAAAATAAAAAAATAAAAATGTCCAGCAATGTAAATTCACACTGCCCGACAGACCAAAAAAGAAAAAGCCACAACTGTTCCGCCTCCATGGGAGGCTCCTGCCGTGTGACGCTTCTTCTGCGTGACAGTTCTTACATAGCTGAGGGCGGGGCTATCCAGTGACGTAAACGGGTGACCCCACCCCCTCTGACGCCGCATTCTTTTTTCATCTGTTTGTCAAAAAATAAAAACCCCAGTGGTGATTAAATACATATAGCATTAGCAGCGCTTCCTGGAAAAAACACCCAGTGTGTCTCCAATAATTGTGTTAAACACCAACAAAAGTCCAAACAGATTAAAATCCAAGGAAACACCATTCTAATGCCCTGTACACACGATCGGACATTGATCGGACATTCTGACAGCAAAATCCATGGATTTATTCCGACGGATGTTGGCTCAAACTTGTTTTGCATGCACACGGGTTGCACAAAGTTGTTGGAAAATCCGATCGTTCTGAACGCGGTGACGTATAAAAAATAGACGTACGTCGGGACTATAAACAGGGCAGTAGCCAATAGCTTTCATCTCTTAATTTATTCTGAGCATGCGTGGCACTTTGTGCGTCTGAATTGTCCACACACGGTCGGAATTTATGCGAAAGGATTTTGTTGTTGGAAAATTTTATAGCCTGCTCTCAAACTTTGTGTGTCGGAAATTCCGATGGAAAAAGTCCGATGGAGCCCACACACGATCGGAATTTCCGACAACAAGCTTCGATTGCACATATTCCGTCGGAAAGTCCGACCGTGTGTACAGGGCATTAGACCAGTGTCCAAAAACAATCCTTGGGTCCTGTCACCACACCTCATGAGACCTCTCCCGTAGGTATTAGACTCACCAGAAGGATTATGTTCATAAGCCTATAATAAATCTGCTCCTGGTTTTGGGACCGTCTTTGATCTAGGTAGCTCTCATGACAAAATATATATTCCTAAAGGAGAACCATTATGGGGATAAAACTCCATTTGTTGTTGCCATCATCCCACTATATTGTATATAAAGGTGAGTACCCCCCCGGTATAAAAAGGGACTTTAAGGGTGAACTTTTTAAAATAAATACAAATGTTTTAGAAAAATAGAAAAATATTTATTACATAAAAACCGTCATAAACAAACATGACAGTGATGTACAAAGTAGTATACAACATTCATGTGTAGCATGTGAGCAAGACGACACAGCACTTCTCCTGTAACCCGACGCGTTTCGGGATGTTTGAAGTAAATCCCTTCTTCGGGGGCATGAAGGAGACAATGGTTGGAAATGCTCTGGAACAGAAAAACAGATCAAATCTAGACTTAAAGAAGGAAAATGGACAATGTCGAATATGGAGAACATCATGGCTAAAAAATGTACATACCAATGCTGTTTTCATAAAATATTAAACTTAGATGGCTAAGGATGGTACCAAATAGGTGTGAAGACAATAAATCCAGGCGGGGAAGGTGGTTATCCAAAAAGAAAACATAAGTCCTCGAGACCTGAGAGATCCCACGCAAGGGTCCCCGAAAATAAAGTGAGTCCTCTCAACAAAAAGGGGAGAAGTGTAAGCTAATGTATAGCTACACTAGTTGAGGAAAAACAGTCCTACAAACAACAAAAAATGAAAAAATATATACCTTATGTTTTCCAGAGGAAGAGGGCAAAGAAAGAGCATGCAACATATTACATGCATCGAGCAATGCCCTCATATAGACACAGAAAATAAAACTTTTTGCCACTTCTCACAAGAGAAAGGAGAAACAAGGACAAATTATATAGTAGTGTAATTGTATAAGTAGTAGACTGTACCTTAGTTAAGAGATGGCGGCGTTTGTCTCACACACAATCCCGGAAGGTAGCAACCGAATGGAGCAGATGCGCCATCCGGGATCATATAGGTACGAATGTCTCCTTTCAACCTGTATGTTATTATTATCATGTAGATTTTCATATATATATTTTTACAGCATTATATACTTTTTAAGGGTAGCGCGATTTTTTTATACTTTTTCCAAATAACCTACCAGCATGTCTTTGGAGTAATACGGTGCAGCTGGTGTGTCTGTATCTCACCGCTCCACGGATGTCTCGATGTGCGGTGTTACCTGGGTAAAGACTTCACCTGCTTGCACCTACGATAGCCGCATGGTCACGCCCTACCCGGTTTCGTCATCACTTCGTCAGAGGGCGTGGCCACACAGTGCGGCTCTTTACACTTATAGGGTGTGAGAGCAGAGCAATAACCCTGCCCTCCCCCCACAGTCATGAGAGCTACCTAGATCAAAGACGGTCCCGGATCCAGGAACGGATTTATTACAGGCTTATGAACATAATCCTTCTGGTGAGTCTAATACCTAAGGGAGAGGGCTCACGAGGTGTGGTGGCAGGACCCGAGGATTGTTTCTGGACACTGGTCTAATGCCGCGTACACACGGTCGGACTTTTCAGCTACAAAAGTCCGACAGCCTGTCCGACAGACTTTCGACGGACTTTTGGCGGACTTTCGACGGACTTGCGGCGGACTTTCTAACGAACAGACTTGCCTACACACGATCACACAAAAGTCCGTTGAATTCTTACGTGATGACGTACACTGGACTAAAATAAGGAAGTTCATAGCCAGTAGCCAATAGCTGCCCTAGCGTGGGTTTTTGTCCGTCGGACTAGCATACAGACGAGCGGATTTTTCGACCGGACTCGAGTCCGTCGGAAAGATTTGAAGCATGTTTCAAATCTAAAGTACGTCGGATTTGAGGCTAAGTCAGTTGAAAGTCCGGAGAAGCCCACACACGATCGGATTACCAGCCAGCTTTAGTCCGTCAGCGTCCGTTGGACTTTTGTAGACGAAAAGTCCGACCGTGTGTACGCGGCTTAAGAATGGTGTTTCTTTGGATTTTAATCTGTTTGGACTTTTATTGGTGTTTAACACAATTATTGGAGACACACTGGGTGTTTTTTCCAGGAAGCGCTACTAATGCTATATGATATCCATGACTGTTTATTTTAGAGCATAGGAGTTTCACATTTTATTATTTATAGCAGCTGCCATTGTATTTTGTTTTAACAATTTTATGATATTTCCATGTGCGCTGGGAGAGTGACATTTTTAAACCAAGGTTGATAGATCCACTCGTGCTAGTTTTATGGTGATTAACTGCTTGCCAACCAGTCGTCATCATTATACAGAGGCAGGTCGGCACGATCCCGCGCGCCGTTGTAGCTGTACGTTGGCTCCTTTAAGCAAGATAGCAGGCGTGCGCACACGCCCGTTTCACTGCGGGGGTGCCAATGCTCGTGGCTGACGGTCGCGATGACCGCCGGCCACGAGCGATCGCAGGCATGAGAGGCAGAACAGGGACATGTGTGTGTGTAAACACACAAATCCTGTTCTGTTCTGTGAGGAGAGACAAATCATGCGTTCCTAATAGCTAGGAACCACGATCTGTCATTTCCTCTAGTCAGTCCCCTCCCCCTAAAGTTAGAACACACACAGGGAACACAGTTAACCCCTTGACCGCCCCCTAGTGTTAACCACTTCCCTGCCAGTGACATTTATACAGTAATCAGTGAATTTTTATAGCACTGATCGCTGTATTATTGTCAATCATCTCAAAAATGTGTCAAAAGTGTCCGATGTGTCCGCCATATTGTCACAGTCATGATAAAAATTGCAGATCGCCGCCATTACTAGTAAAAAAAAAAAATTAATAAAAATGCCTTAAATCTTTCCTCTGTTTTGTAGACGCTATAACTTTTGTGCAAACCAATCAATGTACGCATATTGCAATGTTTATTACCAAAAATATGTAGAAGAATACATATCGGCCTAAACTGAGAAAAAAAATCTGCTTTTTTAAAAAAAAATTGTGTTTTCTTTTCAAAATTGTCGCTCTTTTTTTGTTTATGGCGTAAAAATTAAAAAACGTGGAGATGATCAAATACCACCAAAAGAAATCTCTGTTTGTGGGAAAAAAATTACGTAAATATTGCTTGGTTGCAACATCGCACGACTGCGCAATTGTCAGTTAAAGCGACGCAGTGCCGAATCGCAAAAAATGCTCTGGTCATTGAGCAGCCAAATCTTCCGGGGCTGAAGTGGTTAAATACAACCAAAAGAAAGCTCTATATGTGTGAAAAAAAAATGATAAAAATTGTCATATGGGTACAGTGTTGCATGATCGTGCAATTTTCATTCAAAGTGAGACAACATGGAAAGCTGAAAATTGGTCTGGACAGGAAGGGAGTGAAAGTGTCTGGGATTGAAGTGGTTTAATGAAGATTGGGAATCATCTTCATCATGTAGATACTTTTTTTCCCCAGGTAACACTGATTAGATTCAAACTAAAGCCCAGCAAATGTAATTTGACTCAAAACAGACCAATTATCTGGGGCATATCATTTGAGCCAAAGAGATCTCCTTACAACCTACAAAAATTCATACAGGTCAGTGTTGGCCAACACCGAAAATTGTATCAGAACTGCACTCCTTTTTGGGTCGGTGGGCTATTATTTATCAATACAGGCTTTCTCAACCTTTTAACCCTAGAGCAGTGGTTCTCAACCTGGGAGTTGGGACCCCCCGGGGGTCGAATAACGATCTGCCAGGGGTCACCAAATCCTGGGCTGTTCCTGAAGCCTGCATCGCTCTGCCAGTCTTTTCGCAGCCGCCCATTCAGTTCAGTGGCTGGGGGGCAGAGACTAGAGGCCAGCTGACTGGTGAGGAATGTGAAGTGGGAAGGGCTGGAGGGGACCCTATCTCCTGATTTCGGCATAGGTGTCACTGCTGCGAGACATCACAAAGTCGGAGACACAGTGAGTAACACTACCTGTGATTATAGTTTCCATTAAATGTCCGCACTACTTTTTTTGGATCAGCAGATGACCTTGATCAAGAGCACCTAAGTTGGCTGTTCAGAACTCTCCCCAGCACTGCCACTCATTCCATCGCCTCCCCCAACAAAGGAGTAAGAGAAGGAATAAAAACAGAGAATACATGGAAGGGAGAGGAAAAGTGGGGGAGGAACAAAGAAAAAAGGGAGACAAAGAATAGGAGAAAGAATAAGAAAGACAGTTAGAGAGAGGGATGGGGGAAAAAACAGGAAATTAGAGAGAGATAAAAGGCAAAGAGAGTGGTACATCCTAAAATTTACCATAAGGGATTTTTTTTATACTGTACGAGTGTAAGGGACTCGGGCAGCGCTAAATGTCCGTGGGTTAGGGGTGCAAATTACTTATCTTGTCTTGGGTGGTGAAAACCCACGCTACGAAAAAAAAATTTCTGTTAGGCTTCCCCACAACTTTGGAAATGTTATAAAGGGGTCACAGCACTGGGAAAGTTGAGAACCACTGCCCTAGAGGAACCCCAAAAACAATTTTCATGTCTCGAGGAACCCTTCCTAAAACAAAATCATCAGGGCTCAATAGGAACAATGCTCCTTACATTGGTGGTCAATAGGAAGAATGTCCCTCTTAAAGTGGTGTTCAGAATTCTACCCTTAAAGACAGCTACAAAGATATTTGGTGTCATGCTGCTGGCTTTGCTAAGTGGTGTTGAACCTTGACCTCTGTAGATATCATCAAATAGGTGGTTCATCAGCCACAGCTCAAGGAACCCCTAGCAACCTCTGGAGGAACCCAAGGGTTCAATGGAACCCTGGTTGAGAATGGCTGATATAATAGATGTTGGCTTTGTAGACAGCCCAGTACTTTAAAAGGTTAAACTTTCTCTTCCATTGTGTCCTATTGACAAACTGCTCAAAAGAAAGCATTTTGCATTTTTCAATGAGAAACTAGTAACAGCACCAATTTTGGCATATGCTGACTGCCTTAGGCCTTTCTGACTGTATACAGAAAGTAGTTCACTGAGGTTAGGAGCTGTGCTCACTCAGGAGCAAGATAAAGTTGAAAGCCAGTAGAAGATTGAACATGTAGTGCTACCCCAGAAGAAGTCGCTGGATTGTTTTTGTGATTTCTTTGCACACCTGAAGATGACACACCTTGTTCACCCAGCACTTACCAACACACCCTGAGGTATTCAAAGAATTTATTAGGACAATCATAGCCTAAAATAAGAAAGGATTAGCGAGTGTACCTATACAAATGATCAATAAGACAATAATGTTATTCTACGAGATATGGGTAGACACCTGCAGAAATCTGACTAACAGTAATTAATAGAACTAGGATGCATTTACCTAGCAACAGTTTATAAAGACAGTCCTAACTTACTATAGTAGTGCTTGTTTTGTTACATTGGTCACTAAATGATGAAAAAGAAAAAAAAGACTTTGGCCAGCAAAGTTTGGGCCCTTGAAGAAAGCACAACAGTTCCCAGCAAACAAACGATTAACATGTATGATGTTAGCCTCTTACCAGTTCCCAGGGCACCCTCTTCTGGGTCTCTGAATTTGTGCTTTGATTCTGTAAAAGTCAAGTTCAAGTCAGACAGGGATAGGAGTTGCTGTGATGTCTCTCTTGCAATCCTGCTGAGACAGTCCCTCTTTTTATTCCTTAGAAGTGGTTGGAGTGCTCTCTAGTACAGTCTTTGTAAATCAAAGTGGCACTGGATTGTTCCCAAATAAAGAAGGGTTAAGGCAACCCCACTTGCCACAGTAGGCACTCTCAAAACTCCAGGTGTTTACACGTAGGTTTGCAAAAGGGTCCTACCTTGCAAGCTAGTGCCTAGCAGCAGTAGCCAGTGGTCCACTCCTGATAGCCAGGGCCCTACTGATGGTTATGGTCCAGCAAACAAAGAGCTGATCCCCAGTGAAGGCTCGCAGGATCCAGGTCCCCTCACGTGTAACATTGCACAGGGTAAAATTGCAGCAGCAGTTTCTGATCAGCACTCTTCTCCTGGGCAGCACAGCATCAGATAGCTCTAGCAAACTCTGACCAAACACCACTGTCCTCCCCTCATTGCAACCTTGTGGTGCTCTCTCTTAGCTGCTCAGCACAGGAAATGGTTGCCGCTGTCCCTGGTCTCCTCAGCCCTCTGGAAGTTGTAGCCCCTCTCATCCTCTCAGAGCCATGGCTTTACTACTGTAGGTACTGCATTCCCCAGTAGCCTGCAGACCACTTCTCCATTCTCTGTTGCATCAGCTTTTCACTTAACCCAGGCCCAGCCAAGATGGTTGCTCCTTTCACTGGAGAAACTCCATAAATGAGCATAGGAAAAAGCAGTCTCCTTAAAGATGGCTGCTGCACTTTTGAATCAATGAATATTCAGTTTTACACTATCCACGCTGCAGAAGGATAATACAGCAGCAACAAAGAAAGACGTTCAGCTACAGTTCAGGTTACAAGCACAACCCAGCTAATTTTAGCTCCTGTTCAATTAGAAAATATTTTTTGGGCTGTAACTCAAAAAATTGCTGAATTCTTACTAGGTGGCCAAGCAGACATTTAAACTGTCAACAATAATCAATTGGCCTGTTTGGGAACCGCTAAATTGGGTGCCCTTGAATAATGTTGGGTGCCTTAGTTGGCTCCTTCAACCTAGACCACTATATCATTCATTACAAACCAGGGCATGCAAACACCAATGTTGATGCTCTGCCACAGTGTCCCTACGCACAGCCCCAGGGGATATTGATCAACATCCGGAAGGGGACAAAATAGTTCCATCCCAGAAAAGGGGCCTTGAACCAATTCCAACTTTTGGAAAAAAAAGGACCTATTTATAGTTATCCACCCCTGAAATAAACACTCAAAAGGAATGGGTACCCTTACCAAGACAAGATCCTGATATCCACCAGCTCATAGAATTCTTGTTAAAAACCATGCCTGGCCTTCATTGACTGCTCGGCTATTACCCTGAGAATAGGATGAAATGGAAATCTGGGATGGACTTCTCTATAGATGGGAAAAATTCTAGGTGAACTGTGTGACATTTGCCACATGGTAATTCCTCAAAATACGAGGTTAGGAATCTGCCAAATCTTGCTTCAGGTAGGGGGACATTTTAACATTGAACACAAAAAAATGTTAGTTAGGAAATACTTTTACTGCCCAGGCCTCTCCACCTGGTTTCATAAGGCCTGTCAGCTATATCGAAATTGTGCTGTTCATAATAGAAAAGCTGAACATACTTCTCCACTTACTATAACTAACATCCAGTAAAATTAAAATGCCGCGCTGGAAAAAGAAGAAAAAATAAATAAATAAATAATAATAAAAAAAAAAAAAAGCAGCAGTAAACAGTGCGACAACACAAAAAAATCAAAATTAAATTTTAAACTGCGCTAGAAATTAAATAGATTACTTTAACTAAATTAAAAGTCCAAATTATTCCTCAAGCGAAAGCACCCCGGATCACCAAAACGCCTCAATGTACACAAAACTATTAACAGTCCGACTGAAGAACCCAAACACCGTAGTAGTAAGTTGCCCTTACCAAAACAGCAAGCAATATAGGCGGATGGCTTAAACCCAGCTAGGGCCTTTAAATGTAGAGAGTATTCCCGCTCTGTCCAGGCTCAGGTTACCGTTCCCTCAACTTGCAAGCTTTAAAACGCATTTGGCTCAAAACCCCACTAGGAATCAATTGATTTGTGATAGGAAGTAAATTATTCGCCCACTGCAGACAGGAGATCCGTATCCTCAGTGTGTGACAATTTGCTGTCTTATAACTGGCTTTCCTTTTTATGTGTACAAGAACTCCACCAATAAAAATAGCTACAACAAAACAGCTGACGGCAGCACCAATTATAATTCCGATTGGGGGGCCTTTTTGGGGTTCACTTTCAATTGCTGGAGATGTCCTCAGACTCTGCTGTCTTGCTGTTTGGCATGGAGCGGCTCACAGTCAGTTCAGAGCAAAATTCAGTGTGTAGTCAGTGACTGGAGCACCCCTCCCCCTCCTCATTACCTCTTATTAGTGGCCACCAGTGTTTAGGATGTATCCCCTTCAGTTCTCCCACATAGAGGAGTTCAGCTCCCATGGTTGAGACAAAGGATCTTTCATTCTATTACTAGTGTAGGACCCACTAATTCGGGGTACTTTGTCGCAGTAAGTGGGCTTAGCACTATATGACCATATAGTGTGACCAAACCCCCGTAACTAAAATTATTTGAACATATAGAGGAGTGTGTGGTAGGGGTGTTTTAAAGATAATATGCCCGGGTGTATGCCACTGACAGCAAATGCTTTAAAATTCAGGGCTGATTATACAGTGTGTTGAGGAAGGTAGGGCACTCTATGTTTCTGGCACATCAACTATTCATTTTCTGTATTTGCAGGGTGATTGAAGAGATAAAACATAGGGATATGTATGTGTTTTTTTGTTTGTTTTTGTCTTGAAATACACTTTTGGGAGAGAAGACCACCTTAGTATTTTTCTGCTACATGGACCTCATGGTTCTCAGCCTGACCTAGCTCTTGTTCAGCTGGTGGAGTGGCCCATTGACTTCCATACCTCCCTCCTGGGTAAATGTTGAGTTTACATTTGTGAATGTTTAATAGGGATGACTAACTGCCATCTATACAACGTTCATTTGTATCTATGTTCAGGGCTGGACTGGGACAAAAATTTGGCCCTGGACTTTACCCAGACCAGCCTACTTTAATTTTGCAAACATGCCCAGAAACAGTATATAAAACTATACGCAATTGTGTGATATGGATACTCATTGAGTTTGGGATGGATCTGAGGGAAGCGGTGAGGCCTTTGCATGGGGTATCAAAGCTGCCCGGGGGAAAATTGCCACCTTGCTCCCCGGTAGGGTGACCACATATCCAGACTGCGATTCAGGGACAATTTTGCTAAGGACCAGGGGGAATGTAATCTCAGGGTTGACGGGGAATTCAGCAGTGGGGTTTATTTGTCATGTAAATGGCACCGAGCTGACTGTCACCCGCTGCCCACACACTGATAACAGGGATGATCCGGAGGATGGAGTGGCAGCGGTCCTCGGAGGACTTCAGTCCCCGCCCACCAGAGTGACCATTCAGACACCTATAACAGCGGCAGAGCCAAAGGAAGTGCTCCAAAAGCCTGTTGGCTCTGTGCTGCAGGTGGTGGGCGGACCAGCAACAATAAGAAGCAGTGAAAAACTGAAGCACCCAGCAAGCACCCACCATCCTGGCCCAGTCCACCCCTGAATTGCCATCTCGGTCCCATGGTAGGGCCGGCCCTGGGCAGTACAGCAGTGCTCAAAATAATGGCCGTGCGGGCCGTGCACCTATTATTTCATCAGGCTGTCTGTCACTGAAACCGGCCCTCTGAGCCAGCGGCCCACCGGGAAACTCCCGGTAGTGCCGATGACCCTTACATGCTTGTCCATGTTTAGCACCCTCCTAGGTAGGTTGCTGACAGCGTTAGCAACTTTAGTTTGGCTCCTCTGTGGCCAGTGGAGCAAGGTTTGATTTTTGGCAGTTCTGGGTTCTGCTAGTTGCAGGCTCAGCTGCTTTCCCCTGATTTATGGAAGGTTCCAGAATTTAGTGGGTGGAAGAAGCAGACCCTCACTTGCATACTCATACAGCCTTAGCAATCCCTGGCAGGAAAAATGGCCAGTAGGGGGCTAGGGTGTGAATAAATAGGCTATAGCCTAGAGCAGCAGCGTCCTTGTTCCTATGGGAGAAGACCCAATGTGAATGCTGAGGGACTCTGGGCTGATAGCTGCTGCTTAGAAGAAACCTATCTGTGTCCCAGCTCTAGCTAGATCTAGGGGACCCACGTCCAAAGTTCCTAAAGAGGAGTGCAGGAAGTCTACAGAGGATCTAACCTGCAGGTGTCCAGTGCATGGGGCTGGATGGCACTGCAGGAAAGCATTGAAGTACACAGGGCATAGTGAATACAAGCCTACAAGATCCCAAACACTGTCCTTCTCACCTTTTGGGAGGACTCACTCCTATTTGCTGACACAAGCTTACCTTTGCAATGGGATCCCCTGAGTTGTAGTTCACTAAACATGGAATACAAGAGGATACAGTTACAGTTTTCCTCCATTATAGTTTTTCTGTTAGTTGGGACTTGGGAGTATCCCAAGGCTCACCCCCACCCTACCAAAGTTAAATTACCAAATGAACTACAAAAATACATGTACTGCCTGGTTTCTGAGTTGAGAGACTTTGAACTGCTGCGGCCTGATTTTCTGATGCCAAAAACCTGTATTTTGGTTTTGTAACAACAAAAATGTTCACTAAAACATTTCATTAAAAAAACCTGTGTACATCTCTCTGGAGAGATCTCCTGGGGTTATCAAATAGTAAACACATTGTGAACATCAGCACCATAAGGATATAATAATTCTTATTGCTGGAAGGAATCAGAAGCTGATCACTCCTCATACAGAGGAACTAATCACAAGGTAAATATATATAATTACCAGTACACAAGTGTATTTTCCTTCCCTTCTCTTATATTTAACAGTAGAGCAGCCACAGGACAAGTGGGACCATGTAGCCATTAATTTGAGTCCCCCGAATCCTGACCTATTCACATTCAGTCACAGATCTTGGGGTCACCAAGGAATCGGATCCTGTAATTATCACACACAATCCCTGTAATCACACAATCTCTCAGAAGAGGACATGGAACCATAATTATATCAGATCGGTGTCCGCAGAGTGTCGGCTCCTCACCTGCTCCCCACCGCTGGCTCCTCACCTGTTCCTCACCACCAGCTCTCCCCATCTCCATAAATATCAGTACGTCCGTCTCTATCTATAGAAGTGAGGGCAGGGAATATGGTGTACAACATGTACATGTACATACATGTTTTTATGTATCATGTTATACTTATTACACATAATATGTAATTTTCAGACCTAAATTCTAAAAGCTAAATGGAGTCTTCATATTGGAGGGATACATTCAGGTAATTCATCAAAAGGATTCTGAGAGTCACCACCAGCATCTTGTATAGTCATTTTTTATAAAGATATAACAAGTGTACCATATCATGTATATGATGTTTTAAATGGAAGCCCTATAGATGTACATTACTAAATAACTCTGTAGCTACCTTCTACAAAGCATCCAGTTTAGAGTTATATGTTAATGGTAAGTGCCCAATTTATTGCTTGGAGTTAAGGAATGACTACATTGCCAACAGGTTTTGAGGGAGGAGATGGTAGCAGATTGTGCTAATTTAGATATAAGCTCAATCACTAAAATCTAAAACAAGCATTTCAAAAGCAGTTTTTCAATATTTTAAAATCACTGGTGATCCCACCATGAATTTCCTTGTTCAGGCATGTCCTGTTATAGGGTCACAATGCTTTGTCCTTGTCTCCTGCATTGTTTGTCACCCTGTCATATGCTTCCCTAAAGAAGACCAGATGGGGCTGTGGTGGTGACACACATTCTTAAGGCATAGTCCAAGGTTGTCACTATCTATTGTAAGTGTATACAGAAGTCGTAAAGGTTCTGCAATAACATTTCCTATTCAAGAAAACTAGCATTTCACAATAATCTAATTTGGTGGTCTCCGAACCATGGCCGTGGCTGGATGTGGGCCAATTTTTGCCTTTGCCTGGCTCCCATGACTTTATTTCTCACACTGACTCCAACAATGAGGCACAATTCCTTCCACTAAAACCAACAGTGGGGCATAAATCTTCCTACTGACACCAACAACTGGGCAAAATTCCTCACACTTATAGCAATGATGGGGCACTCTTTCCCCACTGACACTGACAAAGGGTCACTATTCTTCCTACTGACGCCAATGATGGTGCGCTATTCCTCCCATTGACACCAATAATGATGCACTATTTCTCACACTGATACCAATGATGTGGCAATATTCTTCCCACTGACACCAACAATAGGACACTATTCCTCCCACTGACACCAATGATGGGGCACTATTCCTCCTACTGACACCAACAACAGGATACTATTCCTCTCACTGACACCAATAATGGGACACTATTCCTCCTATTGATACCAACGATGGGGCACTATTCCTCCCACTGTAAATAACAATGGGGCTCTATTCCTCCTGCTACTGACCATAGGCTCTGTGTCATATTTTATTACCACTCACCACCAAGCCCAGGGCATTGTCTACTCCAACTGACGACAGTCCAGCATACCTAAAGTCTGGATGACAGCAATCTGGCTCTTAGTTTAGAGATGTTGGAGACCCCTGATTTAATAAATATGTTTTTTTTTCTTTTAAAGCAACCTGTAGTGTGCCACTACTCGTTAAGACCAAAAATTCCAACCTCTGACTACTTTATCCTCAAGGTTAACCAGCTGACTCCACTATGGCATCAGACAATATGTTACTTTAGAACATGTCTGAGTGATCCTCATGAGTAGACTCCTGCAGGTCCTCCTCCTCCTCTCATGGCTAGATGAGGGTCAGGCTGATCCTGGCTGTAATCTCCAAGGTTGGCCGATGGATACCTTCTCACAATCTGGTGATATTATGATTGGTGGAGTCTTTGTGGTTCACTCTGGATTTGTCTTCCAACCACCAACCTTCCAGGAGGTGCCGAAGCCTGTCTCTTGTACCGGGTAAGTTATAGAGGCTGCTCTCTGACGTGATGTGAGGTTCTTCTCTGCTCATGATAATTTAAGGTGAAACAAAGGGAACCTGTATAGAAAGGTCAATATTCCTAATCCGTCATTTCAGTGGAAAACTTTTTGATCATTTTCTCCAAAGCTACAGTACTCTGAGCAATTTTCTGTACTTTTAATAAAGTAACAATGACCCAACAAAATGTATTCAGGAGACCAAAAGAAGTGGATGCAGGTTCAGTGACTGCATGGACAATCAAATGATTACTCCCACTTTAATTTTTTTTTTTGTTCCCCACATTTGGTGGACAAAAAACATTGATGGGTCTAGTGAAGCCTAAGCACTGCTAAAGAGGCAAGAAAATTCAATAATTTATTTAGCAACTTTCCTAAAAATGTTGTGGTAGAAAGACAGGAAAACACTGACTATGTTCATTTGGTATTTTCTCTGATGTCTTGATGTTCCCCCATCTTGTGTAGGTTCCACATTCGATATTACCGGGATGTTCTCGGGCTCATGTTTGCAGTAGATGAAATTAACAAATCTCCAGGCCTTCTGCCTAATATCACTCTGGGCTTCAGCCTCCTGGATTCCTGTATGTCTGAGCTCCGGGCTGTTGGAGGGGCTCTGTCCCTGCTGTCAGGGCTTGGAAACCCCTTTCCTGGATATAGTTGTCATTCACCATCGGTCATGGTCGGGATTGTAGGTGACCTTGTATCTGCCTTATCTCTTCCCATTGCTCGAATACTTGGTCCTCTTCACTACCCACAGGTATCTTACATTAACTTATATTGTGAGTGTGAATTCTGTGACTTGTATACTATACTTTAAGGAAATATTTTAGCCTGATGCCACTGTAAAATAATTTTCACTGAAAGCTATATGTGCAGTGATCTGCTTATTCTGTGGGGGATTTTATTGCAGTATGTCATGGACAGGGGTTCCTGTTCAGAAAGAGACTTTTAAGGAGAATACAGGTATACACCAAAGAGTACACGGAGTCACAGATGTCGCAGAGAGGCACTGGATCCGCCAAGAGTTACTGGATGACACAAAATGCTCTGGGGCACTATAGTCACCAGGGTCACAAGATGACATGGGATGCATAAGGTTCTATGAAATTACAGAGGTCAAGGTGTAACACAGAATGCTCAGGGTGCTTTGGAATTACAGTGGTCATGGAGTGACACTGGATGCTCAGGATACTTTGAAGTCAAAGTGGTCATGGAGTGACAAGGGATGCTTAGTTTGCTCTGGAGTAACAGGAGTCATGGGGTGACACTGGATGTTCAGGGTGCTCTGGAGCCACAGGAGTTATGGGGTCACACAAAATGCTCAGGGTGCTCTGTAGTTACAGGGGTCATGAGGTAGCACGGGATGTTCAAGGTGCTCTGGAGTCACAGTAGTCATGGGTAGACATCATGGTGCTCTGGTTACAGGGGTAACACTGGATGCTCGATGTGCTTTAAAGTTACAGAAGTCACAGGGTAATACAGAATGCTCAGGGTACTTTGGAGTAACAGGCGTCATGGGGTGACACTGAATGCTCAGCATGTTTTGGCGTTATAGGGGTCACGGTTGAAAAATAATGCTAAGGATGCTCTTAAAGCATAGGGGTCACAGGGGGATACAAGATGCATAGGGTGCTCTGGGGTCATCAAGGTCATTGTGTAACAATGGGTTTTCAGGGTGCTCTGGAGTGACAGGAGTTAAGGACTGACACTGGTGCTCTGGAGTCACAGAGTCATGGGGTGACACCGAATGCTCAGAATGCTCTGGAGTTACGGAGGTCACAGGGTGATACTGAATGCTCAGGGTGCTATGGAGTTACAGAAGTCACAGGGTGACATTAGATGCCCTGTGTGGAGACAGAGGAGTACACAAAGGCCATTGGAATCACACGAAGACACAGGGGTGCATTTGAGTCACAGGAGTGCAAAGTGGTCACAAAGGTCACTGGAGACACTGGAGATACCGCTGAGGGCTCAGATTAGACGTAGTAATGCAATGCTACAACACTTTGCCATTTAAAGCCAATGCCTAACAGAAGAATTGTCTTCTGATTGGCCACGGCACTCCTGGTGAAACCTGGAATAATAAGTATGGGAAGTGTGGAAATAACATCAGAAATTATTTTCACGATGACAAATCCCTACAATTTGATAATTGTAAAAACTATTGTTACCTATGATACTGGTAGGTTATCATTGTTTAACACCTAAAGATGCTTATTTATTTATATATAATTTCCTATCCTATCCAGATCAGTCATGGGGCAACCCTGTCAGCTCTGAGTGATAAAATAAACTTCCCATCGTTCTTACGGACAGTGCCCAGCAACATGTTTCAGAATGTTGCACTCTCTCAACTGGTTGGCCAGTTTGGTTGGACCTGGGTTGGCATGCTAGTGGTAGACAATGATGTTGGGCAGCAGGGTGCCCAGGTTATACGAGCTGGGATAGAGAGAAATGGAGGCTGTGTTGCTTTTCTAGAGAAAATCCATCTGAGTTATTCAGCCCAGCAGATCAAGAGAGTGGTGGACGTCATTAAAGAAAGCTCTATCAGTGTCATCATTCTCCACAGCCCGGAGGTCCATATGAAGGCCCTGCTAGATGCCATGTTTGATAAAGGAGTGACTGGGTTCATCTTCATCTCCTCAGCTTCCTTTGGACTTACACCAGGGCTCTTCTCAAAAAAAGCCTGGAAGGTTCTAAATGGGACACTTGGACTTATCCCTCGTACTGGCACCATGCCAGGTTTTGAGGCATTCCTCCTAAACCTTCACCCAACTGCTAATTCAACCTACCCATTTATTAGGCCGTTCTGGGGGAAAGCGTTCAGCTGCTACTGGCCTGATGGAGTTAGAGATGGTGAAAAATCAAACTCTATTGTAAAAGAAGATGTGATCTGCACGGGGAAGGAAGAGTTTGGAAATAGGTTCGCTCAGTTATTTGAGACAAATGATCTTGCCTATACTTATCATGCCTACCTGGCTGTGTATGCTTATGTACATGCCCTGAATTCACTTCTCGGCTGTCGTGCTGGATCAATGGGGTATTTCAGTAATGGAGTGTGCTCAAATATGAAAGATGCTCAACACTGGAAGGTGAGTGGCCAATTGTATATTATAGACTTTTACTCAGCTCCACAAAGATAAGGGATGAACAGCTCAGCTCCACAACGATAACGGATGAACACAATGGTTTTTGCAAAATTTGATTTTGCCATAGCCAAAATGTTTTCAAAATGAGTCTTAACGTTTTTTCTATGTAGACTGTTTATGCAAACCATGATCAAAAAGTAAAAGACAGAGAGTAAACAAAACCATGTGATCACCATTCCAGCACTGTGATCACATTTCTTTGTTTTATTTCTGTTGGCCAAAGTCATGATATTGTTGATAAACAAAGAGTTATGGTTAGTGCTAGGGTTAGATTTAGCTTTAGGATTAGAGCTTCTCAGTCCCTTAATATCCATAATATCTAACATCATGTTACCAGCACTGTTTGTTGGCACAAGAGCAGGTCCAAATGAACTTGAAAAGAACTTCACTAGCCCCAAGGAGACGTTGATAGTCCATTGCACTCTGAAAAATTGCCTAAAGTGAAACTAAATTGTATCTGAGCATCACAAATTGAAAACACTATTTAATTATTTTATAATATTCAAAGCAAACACGCCCATCCATCCATGTCTCCATGGTTTGTTTTGTTGAGAAATCACTTTACAAAAACAAAGCATTTCTAGCTTCAGCCATCTTGAGTAAGGGGAGATGATTAATGTAACATTTACCTCTTGGAATCCATCTGCCCTTAGCTCAAGCATGCAGACAGATGCGTGTGCTTGGCTGAGAAAGCCCATCCTTCCCTCCTGAAGACTTCTGGGTTGTATAATATACTTTCCCACCAATTTACTAATGTTAGCAACATAAGGATTAAAAATGGTAATTGTTAATTGAGAGGGTTTAGGTTAACCTTCCATATTGATTGCAATGCATTTCATTGGGAGGAATGAAAAAGCAATGGTGCAGTGGAACCTTGCTTTAGTGGAAAGGGCAGAGACACAAACTGCAAGGAAATCCCACCATTGCAAGAGAAGTATTGGCATTGTGGGAAGGGTGAAGTCACAGTGGGAGGAGCAGAGACACAAACTACTGCAGGGAAATCTCGCCATTGTGGCAGGAGCAAAAACCCAAACTACTGCATGGAAATCCCACCATGATGGGAGGGCCAGAGACACAAACTACTGACTACTGCAGGGAAATCTCACCATTGTGGGAGGGGCAGAGACACTAACTACTGCAGGGAAATCTCACCATTGTGGCAGGAGCAAAAACCCAAATTACTGCAGGGAAATCCCACCATTGTGGGAGGGGCAGAGACACAAACTATGATGGGGGAATCTCACCACTATGGGAGGGGCAGAGGCACAAACTACTGACTACTGCAGGGAAATCTCACCATTGTGGGAGGGGCAGAGACACTAACTACTGCAGGGAAATCTCACCATTGTGGCAGGAGCAAAAACCCAAATTACTGCAGGGAAATCCCACCATTGTGGGAGGGGCAGAGACACAAACTATGATGGGGAAATCTCACCATTGTAGGAGGGGCAGAGACACAAACTACTACAGGGAAATCTCACCATTGTTGGAGGGGCGGAGACACAAACTACTGCAGGGAAATCTCACCATTGTGGGAGGAGCAGAGACACAAACTACTGCAGAAAAATCTAACCTCCATGAGAGGGCACAGACACAAATTACTGAGGGGGAAATTTCACTACTGAAAGTCCCAACAGATATACAATGTCAGTATTCTTCCATACCCACCAAGTCCTAAACTACAGTGCCTTGAAAAAGTAATCATACCCCTTGAAATGTTGCACATTTTGTCATGTTACAACCCAAAACATAAATGTATTTTATTGGGATTTTATGTGATAGACTAACACAAAGTGGCACATAATTGTGAAGTGGAAGGAAAAGGATAAATGGTTTTCATAAATTTTTACAAATAAATATGTGAACAGTGTGGCGTGTATTTGTATTCAGCCCCCTTTACTCTGATACCCCTAAGTAAAATCAAGTGGAACCAATTGCCTTATGAAGTCACCTAATTAGTAAATAGAATCCACCTGTGTGTAATTTAATCTCAGTGTAAATACAGCTGTTCTGTGAAGCCAGAGGCTTGTTAGAGAACCTTAGTGAAAGGGCCAAGGAACACACAAGACAGGTCAGGGATAAAGTTGTGGAGAAGTTTAAAGCAGGGTTAGGTTATAAAAAAACATCCCAAGCTTTGAACATCTCACGGAGCACTGTTCAATCCATCATCCGAAAATAGAAAGAGTATGGCACAACTGCAAACCTACCAAGACATGGCCGTCCACCTAAACTGACAGGCCGGGCAAGGAAAGCATTATATAGAGAAGCAGCCAAGAGGCTCATGGTAACTCTGGAGGAGCTACAGAGATCCACAGCTCAGGTGGGAGAATCTGTCCACAGGACAACTATTAGTCGTGCTCTCCACAAATCTGGTCTTTATGAAAGAGTGACAAGAAGAAAGCCATTGTTGAAAAAAAACCATAAGAAGTCCCGTTTGCAGTTTGTGAGAAGCCATGTGGGGGACACAGCAAACATGTGGAAGAAGGTGCTCTGGTCAGATGAGACCAGACTTGAACTTTTTGGCCTAAAAGCAAAACGCTGTGTGGTGGAAAACTAACACTGCACATCACCCTGAACACACCATCCCCACCATGAAACATGGTGGTGACAGCATCATGTTGTGGGGATGCTTTTCTTCAGTAGGGACAGGGAAGCTGGTCAGAGTTGATGGGAAGATGAATGGAGACAAATACAGGGAAATCTTAGAAGAAAACCTGTTATTCCTCGTACACACGACCAGACTTTCTGGCAAACTAGGTCCGATGGTCTTCCCGACGGACTTTCGGTAGAGATCCGATGGACTTTCAGAACGAACGGACTTAGCCACACACAAACGGACTAAGTCTGGTCGAAAGTCCGTTCGTTTTGTACGTTTTGTATGTGATGACATAAACGGGACAAAAAAAGGAAGTTCAATAGCCAGTAGCCAATAGCTTCCCTTGCGTCGTATTTGGTCCGTCGGACCAGCACACACACAAATGGTTTTCCAGATTTTTAGTCTGTCGGACTTGAGTCCATCAGACAGATTTGAAACATGTTCTATTTCTAGGTCCATCTGATTTTTTCCTCAAAAAATGATTGGACTAGCCCCCACACAATCGGATTGTGCGACGGACTAATCCCGTTGGACCTAGTTTGCCGAAAAGTCCAGTCATGTGTACGCAGCATTAGAGTCTGCAAAAGACTTGAGACTGGGGCGGAGGTTCACCTTCCAGAAGAACAGGGACCCTAAACATACAGCCAGAGCTACAATGGAATGGTTTAGGTGAAAGCATATTCATGTGTTAGAATGGCCCAATCAAAGTCCAGACCTAAATCCAATTGAGAATCTGTGGCAAGACTTGAAAAATGCTGTTCACAGAGGCTCTTCATCCAATCTGACAGAGCTTGAGCTATTTTACAAAGAAGAAAGGGGAAAAATGTTACTCTCTAGATGTGAAAAGGCTGGTAGAGATATCCCCAAAAAGACTTGTAATGTAATTGCAGTGAAAGGAGGTTCTACAAGTATTGACTCCGGGGGGCGCCATACAAATGTTTCCCACACTTTTCAGATATTTACTTGTAAAAAATTTTGAAAAACGTTTATCATTTTCCTTCCACTTAACAATTATGTGCCATTTTGTGTTGGTCTATCACATAAAATCCCAATAAAATTAATTAAAATTTTTGGTTTTAACATGACAAAATGTGGAACATTTCAAGGGGTATGAATACTTTTTCAAGACACCGTATAGGGTCTGAATGGAATTAGTCTTTATTTATATTCATAATAAAGCTGTATTGTATTATTGTTTTTGCTAATTGTGTTATGAAAATACCTCTGCTAGGTACTCCGCTACCTCAAGAAAACCGATTTCTACACAAAGTCTGGGGAGGTGATGAAGTTTAATTCTGAGGGCGACCTCCCGGCATTATATGACATCATGAACGTCCAGATCCTCAATGACAGCTTCAACCTGGTAAAAGTGGGGGGGATTGACCCCAAGGCCAAACTTGGGCAAATGATCAGTCTGAATATTAGCGCTATCCTGTGGAATGATCACTTTTTACAGGTAACAGATGCACACACTACATTAGTGTCTCTTTTAGCTTTAAGTGGCTTGATAAAGTATATCTTCCTAATGGAACATTCCATGATAATTTAAAGAACTGGGGAAAAAGTATGATTGTTCTTTTTTCTAATCAGCAAATCCAGCCCAGAAGAGAGTGCATATTGACCTCTCATCTGACAACAGTTAAGGAAAGTTTTTTTCTGCCCAGCATGACTGTGTCTCTATGCTCAAAGCCAGCTCCATAGACATGGTTTGATCAGTTTAGTGAGGTGGAACTTGAGTGTCCTGCAGTGGCGGCCTGTGCACTATGGGCGCACGGGCCCAGCCCCCCATCCATGTGGCCAGCTCCTTTCAAGACGCTGGACGCATGGATTCCTTTGGCAGGGCGGGAGGGGGTGGTACTTTTTGAAATACCTGATTAGAGCCAGAGGCTCTAATAGGCTTCAAAATAGGGTGGGCTCAAGGCGCACAGAGTGCGCCCCGATCATACCCAATTGTGTGATGCTAGCGAATTAATTTCTCTATTTTCACACTAATATTCCTCCCCGCCAATCAGGAGGCAGGGCATCAGACCTGTTTCCTGATTGGCCTAATCGCCAGGCCACCCTATTGGATGCCTGATGCTTAATAAGAGGAGTGGACTCAGTGGAGGAGACACGCTGGAGCGGAGGTCCCCGCCACTCTGGTGCTCTCACTGCACTGATAGGAGCTGCTGCCTGGCAGTAAGTGCCAGGGGGGTCAGTCAGAGCGGGGGGGGGTTGGGGGTGCTGCCAGAGCAGCAAGCCTTGCGAGTGAGGGGGGGGTTGGTGGGCACAGTGGCTGCATATGATGGGCACAAGTGGTTGCATATACTGGGCACAAGTGGCTGCATATGATGGGCACAAGTGGCTGCATTTGATGGGCACAAGTGGCTGCATATGATGGGCACAAGTGGCTGCATTTGATGGGCACAGTGGCTGCATTTGATGGGCACAATGGCTGCATATGATGGGCACAAGTGGCTGCATATGATGGGCACAAGTGATTGCATTTGAGGGGCACAAGTGGCTGCATTTTATTGGCAAAAGTGGCTGCATTTGATGGGCACAAGTGGCTGCATATGATGGGCACAGTGGCTGTACATGATGGGCACAGTGGCTGCATATGATGGGCACACTTGGCTGCATATGATGAGCACACGTTGCTGCATATGATGGGCACAGTGGCTGCATATGATGGGCACAGTGGCTGCATATGATGGGCACAGTGGCTGCATATAATGGGCACAGTGGCTGCATTTGATGGGCACAATGGCTGCAATTGATGGGCCTGAATGCTAGCCTCTTGCCTACCGATCATGGACCCTAGCATTTGGAGGAACGGTGCTCTTTGTGAGCTGTATGCCTAGGGACATTTGAGGTGGTGTTACTGTGGATTCAGGTCCATATTCCCCCAAGACACACACAGACTCTGGGAACCCTGTATATGCCATATTAGAAATAGTGACTGATTCATACTATTGGGACACATACTGTTAGATGCTAATGTCATCAACTCCAGCCACCTGCCTGTTGTCTTATTAAATGTAAATGAGTCTAGTCTGGCTTGCCACAGCTTCTAAGATTCTTTCACCCATTGTTGTTTGTGCTAATTAACCCTGCAATTGTATGAAGGCGTTATGTGTTGAGATGTATGATAATGTGTAGTGTAGTTAGGGAGTCACATCGGCTGCTTTAAGGGATTAGTTAATTAGCTCAAGTTAATTTATGTTTCTGATTACAGGTGTATTGTTAGAGTAATAGCAGCAGGAGGGGGGAACCTCCTCCTCTTTAACTGTGTATAAGACTTGTATTCTGGTTCTAATAAAACAGTCCATGTTCAGCAACTAAACAAGTATCATCTTGTTTTGTGCTTGTGAGCGGTTGGAATATCTGATATCTATATTTTGAGCACCAGCCGCCACTGGTGTCCTGCACAAAGCCCTGTCCTCAACCTTACTGAATAATTTTGGGTTGAATTGAAATGACAATTGTTAACCAGATCTTCTTGTCAAACATCAGTACCTGACACATTTCAAATTCTTATGGAAATCTTTCTCAGAAGAGTGGAAGGGATGTGTGGTTCCGCAACAGCTGGAGAGCCGTAGTTTGAAAATTCCTGATCACTCTAGCATGTCTTTAAAAAAGGTGGTTCCTCATGTGCCTTGTATAATGCCCAAGAAATATCATTAGGAAAATAGTGCTTCGTGGCACATCTACATTCCAAATTTGGAACTTAAGATGGTCATGCACTATGCAATCTGATTGGCCAATCTCTGTACAACTCGATATTTAAGAAAAACGGTAATAGGAAGACACACTTGAACAATTAATTCAAATGATAGGAAATCAAACAGGCTCTTGCACTAAATCAAATTTATTTAAGATCTAACTGATTGCAGTGTATGGTCACCTTTAAAGATCAAGATCTGAAAATATTAATTTATTGAGTTTAGAAGCACTTCCCTGTTCTTTGTAATGTATTGAAAGATTTGGGTAAAAAAAGAAAAAAAACACGTTTCAAAGATATATTAGTGATAGGAATGAGATTAGCATCAAAAGGGTTAATTAAATGAGAACACCTACTAATTTCCTAACAAGACACACCCAATGAGATGAAATTAACCAATTGTGTTGGGCGTGCGCTATTATCAATGAGAAAAACCGCAGTTACCCTAGCAACAGTTGCCGTTTACATATGCGGATATTTCTTATCGCTTCAATTTGCGCCAGTTCACACATTCGATTAATGGCTTTTCCGGCACACCAATTGATGTATGAACTGGTGCAGTGCATTCTTCTTAGTAAATCACCCCCAATGTCTTCTTGGCAGGTGCCAATTTCCATCTGCAGTAACAGCTGTCGGCCTGGGTACAGGAAAGTCCCTCTTCAAGGAAGACCCATCTGTTGCTATGACTGTGTCCCCTGTTCCATGGGAGAGATGACCAATCACACAGGTATCAGGTGGTGGAGTTTCTGAACTTTTGAAATAATAAGTGGCCATTTGGTTGGCTTGAATGTCCAGCTGGGAAGGGGGCCCTGGGACAAAGCTGGAGGGTTTATATGCCCTAACAAGCAGCAAGAAGAGGAGTTTGTGAAGGCCTGACTCCAGCATTTTTTGAGTTAGTTGTGGATAGAGCTTGCCTTCACTTCTTGTTCCTGTGACACCTGTACAAGCAATGGGATGAGCTGTTATTTAGGACAGGAAATCATTAATAATATATATCTTATATATTATATATACTGTACTATAGGTAATTCCAATAGAGAACACTATTTCAAATATAAGTAATCCCAATATCTAGTTTCCAGTGTGTTTGCATACATAATAAGCAAATACAACTGACCCCATGTTTTTGAAAATTTGTGAACCTTACGTTGAAAGTACATTTACATAAGGCTACCAATGAATTCCTGTAAAGAATAATGGCTGCTGACATGATCTGTTAATAAGTATTAATGGATAGTTTCCAAATTCTTTTTTAGATGCTGGCGAGTGTACCAGATGTTCCTCCAATCAGTGGTCCAATGAGGAGAGGGACAGATGCATCCCAAGGGTCCTAGAGTTCCTCTCATATGATGAACCATTGGGAATGATGCTCATGATAATGGTTGTCATGTTATCAGTCCTGACTGTATGCATCTTGATTGTTTTCTTTAAAAATCAGGACACACCAATCATCAAAGCCACCAATAGGGAGCTTAGCTACATCCTGCTGGTGTCTCTCATTTTCTGTTTCCTCTGCTGCCTGGTGTTTATTGGTCAACCGTCCACTTTTAGTTGTCTTCTTAGACAAACCTTCTTCAGTGTGGCCTTCTCTATCAGCATCTCCTCAGTCTTGGCTAAGACTATTATGGTAATCCTTGCCTTTAAAGCCACCAGACTGAACAGTCCCTTGAGGAAATGGTTGGGTCCCACCATTCCTCGTAATGTTGTAGGACTTTGTTCCATGTTTCAGATAAGCATTTGTTCTGTATGGCTTCATAGGTCACCTCCATTTCCAATGCTGAATAGTGAGATTGACAGCCATAAGATAATATTTGAATGTAATGAAGGACAGAAATTATTTTTTTACATAACTTTGGGATTCATGGGATTTCTGGCCATGGTAAGTTTCCTAGTGGCCTTTCTAGCAAGGAACCTCCCAGGAAGCTTTAATGAGGCCAAACTGATCACCTTCAGCATGCTGGTCTTCTGCTCTGTCTGGATCTCCTTCATCCCAGCCTATTTGAGCACCAGTGGCAAATACACAGTGGCTGTCCAGATATTTGCTATCTTGGCCTCCAGCGCTGGACTGCTAAGCTGTATATTCCTACCGAAATGTTACATTATTCTGCTGAGACCAGAGGAGAACAGCCGTGAATTCTTATCAAGTAGTAAAAAGAGGATACATTCTGGTTAAAAGGGGGCATTGTTGTGTATAGTTTAGGCTACATAAGAGGTAATTTGATCAGATTGGAGAAGATAAAAGTGAAATAAAGCTTGGTCATTGGGCGAAAAACATTCTCACTTGCGATTCCAAAAGCTACAATTCAAAAACATAGGAAATAATATATTTTCCTGGATTTAAAAGTGGTAATTCCAGTTGGAGAAGGTTGTAAAAGTGACAATTTGTTTTGAATGCCTCACCTTTCTGATGACCCAACAGATATATTGGCCAGTGCCAATCAGGAAGAGGTCTCAGAGGATCTTGCAAGACGCTCTCTATCATGACTGAAGCCAGGTGACAACATTTACGGTCCGTGGCCGGGACCAGAAGTAGCGCTGTTTTCAATATAAATTCTGCTTTTAGAGTCTATGTGACTCATTATTATATGACTATGTTTTTTAATTGTATTTTAACCAAATTTTCCAATAAATATATTGTGCTATGGAGCGATTTTCCTTTTTTTGAGTTGAGTATAAAAACCAGTCCAGTGGCATTGGGATCCTTAACTTAAAGGGACCACTAGCATACTGGAGCCTGGTGCACTCAGGAGAAGAGGAGACACCAATTATTGAAATGAGCGTGCTATGACCTATATGTTATGTATAGGTCCATGTCTTAAGATGAACGAGCAATCTATGTGGTGGTGGCAACGCTGGTGTGTTTGAAAAATAATTAATGGCAAATACATACTATCCTGATGATTTTTAAGGAATATGGTTGCATCTGTGTATGCATATTTTTTTCAGGAGTCTGAACACCTAATGAAGATTCTGCACCATTATTCAAGGACTTTTGTTTATTTTACATAGTTTGTTCACATATATTTAACCACTTGCCCCCCTGCTCCTGCAGATATACTGCGGTGGGGCGGCACAGGCAGGCTCAGTCACATATATATATATATATATATATATATATATATATATATATATATATATACATGATTGAGCCTTTTCCAGGTTAGGAACGTGCAACGTGCCCCTCCTGTGACCGCTGTGTCCATCAGACCCAGCAGATCACTGTTACAGGTATCCAGTTAACCAGGTACCATATGATCACTATGACTGGTGATATCAATCACAAGATAACAATGTAAACAACCTGTCATGAATAGGTTTCCATTCACTAATGACTTGCTTACTGTTGTGATCAGTGATTGGCCCAAAGCATTCACATTGTACCTAGCTACCTGTACCATGTAATTAGCTTAGCCAATCACAGATCACAACCATAAACAAGCTGTTTATGAATGGTTAACCCATTCATGACAGCTAAAACTATTTCTTATACAGTGATCATTACTGTATAAGCAATAACAGTTTAAAAAATAAAAAATATCCCTGATCACCTCTCCCAGAGTAGTACAGTGTTACAATGACACTGAGCTGCTCTGATGACAAGATGTAAACAAACATAGCAAAAAAAGAAAGAAATGTTAAAAAAAAATAATAATAAAAAATTATTATTTATTTACTTTTTTGCATACTGTCACCAGTTAGTATCCCTGACCACCGCCAGACCAGTCATATGATGACGCTGTACTGCACTGGAGACAGTATGTAAAAAATAATTTATCTTCTTCTTTTTGACAATTTTGACAAAAAATGATAACTTCAAAAAACCTCATACTAAATACCTCAGACTGTCTACCCGGGGGTTAGAGGTGCCCCAAACCAAAGGCCCGAGTCTGAGAGAGAAGAACCCGAGAGACAGGGTCTTACCTGGGGGTCAGAGGAGCCCCAAACCAGAGGCCCGAGTTTGAGAGAAAGAACCGAGAGACAGGGTCTTACCCGGGGGTCTGCGGTGCCCCAAACCAGAGGCCCAAGTCTGAGATAAAGAAGCCAAGAGACAGGGTCTCACCTGGGGGTCAGAGAAGCCCCAAACTAAAGGGCTGAGTCTAAGAGAGAGAACCGAGAGACAGAGTCTCACCCGGGGGTCCGCGGTGCCCCAAACCAGAGGCCCGAGTCTTAGAGAAAGAAGCCAAGAGACAGGGTCTCACCCAGGAGTCAGAGGTGCCCCAAATCAGAGGCCGAAGTCTGAGAGAAAGAGGTTGAGAAACAGGGTCTCACCCAGGGGTAAGAGGTGCCCCAAACTAGAGGCCCAAGTGTGAGATAAAGAAGCTGAGAGACAGGGTTTCACCCGAGGGTCAGAGGTGCCCCACACCATAGGCCTGAGTCTGAGATGAAGAAGCCAATAGACAGGGTCTCAACTGGGGGTCAGAGAAGCCCCAAACCAGTGGCCCGAGTCTGAGAGAAAGAACCGTGAGACAGGGTCTCACCCGGGGGTCTGTGGTGCCCCAAACCAGAGGCCCGAGTCTAAAAGAAAGAAGCCCAAAGACAGGGTCTCACCCAGGGGTCAGAGGTGCCCCAAACTACAGGCCCGAGTCTTAGAGAAAGAAGCCAAGAGACAGGGTCTCACCCAGGAGTCAGAGGTGCCCCAAACCAGAGGCCCAAGTCTGAGAGAAAGAAGCCGAGAGACAAGGTCTCACCTGGGGGTCAGAGGTGCCCCAAACCAGAGACCCGAGTCTAAGAGAAAGAAGCCAAAAGACAGGGTCTCCCCCAGGGGTCAAAGGTACCCAGGGCTGGACTGGGACAAAAATTTGGCCCTGGACTTCATTATGACCGGCCCACCTTTATTATGTTGTCACCAACAGCATCCACCCTTACATCAGTGTGTCCCCAACAGCGTCCCCCTTACATCAGTGTGTCCCCAACAGCATCCCCCTTACATCAGTGTGTCCCAATCAGCAGCTCCCTTCACATCAGAGAGTCCCCATCAGAGAGTCCCCACCAGCAGCCCCCTTCACATCAGTGTGTCCCCATCAGCAGTCCCCTGATGGGGACTCTGATGTGAAGGGGGCTGCTGGTGGGGACTCTGATGTGAAGGGGACTCTCTGATGTGATGGGGGCTGCTGGTCGGGACTCTGATGTGAAGGGGACTGCTGGTGGGGACTCTCTGATGGGGACACACTGATGTGAAGGGAGCTGCTGGTGGGGACTCTCTGATGTGAAGAGGACTGCTGGTGGGGACTCCGATGTGAAGATGACTCTCTGATGTGAAGGGGGGCTGTTGGTGGGGACTCTGATGTGAAAAGGACTGCTGGTGGGGACTCTGATGTGAAGGGGACTGCTGGTGGGGACTCTGATGTGAAGGGGACTGCTGATGGGGACACACTGATGTGAAGGGGGCTGCTGGTGGAGACTCTCTAATGGGGACTTTCTGATGTGAAGGGGGCTGCTGATGGGGACTCTGATGTGAAGAGGACTGCTGATGGGGACTCTGATGTGAAGGGGACTGCTGATGGGGACTCTCTGATGGGGACACACTGATGTGCAGGGGACTGCTTATGGGGACTCTCTGATGTGAAGGGGGCTGCTAATGGGGACTCTGATGTGAAGGGCGTTGCTGATTGGGACTCTCTGATGTGGACACTCTGATGTGAAGGGAGCTGCTGATTGGGACACACTGATGTAAGGGGGACGCTGTTGGGGACACACTGATTTAAAGGGGACGCTGTTGGGGACACACTGATGTAAGGGGGACGCTGTTGGGGACACACTGATGCAAGGGGGACGCTGTTGGGGACACACTGATGTAAGGGTGGACGCTGTTGGCGACAACATAATAAAGGTGGGCCGGTCATGATGAAGTCCAGCAGCAGTCCCCTTCACATCAGAGTCCCCATCAGCAGCCCACTTCACATCAGAGAGTCCCCCACCAGCAGCCCACTTCACATCAGAGAGTACCCACCAGCAGCCCACTTCACATCAGAGAGTACCCACCAGCAGCCCCCTTCACATCACAGAGTCCCCACCAGCAGCCCCCTTCACATCAGAGAGTCCCCATGAGCAGCCCCCTTCACATCAGAGAGTCCCCACTAGCAGCCCCCTTCACATCAGAGTCCCCACCAGCAGCCCCCTTCACATCAGTGTGTCCCCATCAGAGAGTCCCCACCAGCAGTCCCCTTCACATCAGAGTCCCCACCAGCAGCCCCCTTCACATCAGAGAGTCCCCTTCACATCAGAGTCCCCACCAGCAGCCCCCTTCACATCAGAGTCCCCATCAGCAGTCCCCTTCACATCAGAGTCCCCATCAGCAGCCCCCTTCACATCAGAGTCCCCACCAGCAGCCCATTTCACATCAGAGAGTCCCCACCAGCAGCCCCCTTCACATCAGAGAGTCCCCACCAGCAGCCCCCTTCACATCAGAGAGTCCCCACCAGCAGCCCATTTCACATCAGAGAATCCCCATCAGCAGCCCCCTTCACATCAGAGAGTCCCCACCAGCAGCCCCCTTCATATCAGAGTCCCCACCAGCAGCCCCCTTCACATCAGAGTCCCCACCAGCAGCCCCCTTCACATCAGTGTGTCCCCATCAGAGAGTCCCCACCAGCAGTCCCCTTCACATCAGAGTCCCCACCAGCAGCCCCCTTCACATCAGAGAGTCCCCTTCACATCAGAGTCCCCACCAGCAGCCCCCTTCACATCAGAGTCCCCATCAGCAGTCCCCTTCACATCAGAGTCCCCATCAGCAGACCCCTTCACATCAGAGTCCCCACCAGCAGCCCATTTCACATCAGAGAGTCCCCACCAGCAGCCCCCTTCACATCAGAGAGTCCCCACCAGCAGCCCCCTTCACATCAGAGAGTCCCCACCAGCAGCCCCCTTCACATCAGAGAGTCCCCACCAGCAGCCCATTTCACATCAGAGAATCCCCATCAGCAGCCCCCTTCACATCAGAGAGTCCCCACCAGCAGCCCCCTTCATATCAGAGTCCCCACCAGCAGCCCCCTTCACATCAGAGTCCCCACCAGCAGCCCCCTTCACATAAGAGTGTCCTCTCTCTCCTCCCCCTCCCACATGTACTTACATTTTTCAAGGCAGCTTCTCGTTCCTCTCTCCAGTCATGTGACAACAAGTGATAAGGGGAGAGAGGAAGGAAAGTCTGCCAGCTTCCTATCTCCCCCTGCAGGCTGGAGGGAGCATAACGCCTAATGCTCTCTCCAGCAAGTGATGGAAGCAGCTCCTCCTGACAGAGTGAAATTGCGATCACTCACTGTCAGTGAGGAGCGGCTCCAGGACTGCACCTGACTGGCCCACTGAGCCACCGGCCCACCGGGAAACTCCCGGTAGTCCCGATGGCCAGTCTATGCCTGGTTAGAAGTTAGGATTAGGGCTGGGGTTAGGGGTGGAGATTAGGGTTAGGGGTTAATGTTAGGGTTAATATTAGGGTTAGGGGTTAGAATTAGGGCTTAATATTAGGGTAAGAAGTTGGGGTTAGGGGTTATTTTAGGGTTAGGGGTTAGGATTAGGCGTTAATATTGGGGTTAGGAGTTGGGATTAAAGTTAGGGGTAAATATTAGGGGTAGAGATTTGGATTAGGGTTGGGACTTAATATTGGGGTTAGGGGTTAGGATTAGGGTTAGGGGTTAATATCAGGGTAAGAGACTTGGATTAGGGTTGGGGCTTAATATTAGGGTTAGGGGTTAGAATTGGGGTCAGGGGTTAATATTAGGGTTAGAGATTTGGATTAGGGTTGGGGGTTAATATTAGGGTTAGGGGTTAGGGTTAGGGGTTAATATTAGGGTAAGAGACTTGGATTAGGTTTGGGTGTTAATATTAGGGCTAAGGGTTAGGATTAGGGTCAGGGGTTAATATTAGGGTTAGATATTTGGATTAGGGTTGGGGGTTAATATTAGGGTTAGGGGTTAGGATTAGGGTTAGGGGTTAATATTAGGGTTAGAGACTTGGATTAGGGTTGGGGGTTATTATTAGGGTTAGGGGTTACTATTAGGGTTAGGGGTTAATATTAGGGTTAGGGGTTAGGATTAGGGTTGGGGGTTAATATTAGGGTTAGGGGTTAGGATTAGGGTTAGGGGTTAATATTAGGGTGAGAGACTTGGATTAGGTTTGGGGGTTAATATTAGGGCTAAGGGTTAGGATTAGGGTCAGGGGTTAATATTAGGGTTAGAGATTTGGATTAGGGTTGGGGGTTAATATTAGGGTTAGGGGTTAATATTAGGGTTAGGAGTTAGGATTAGGGGTTAATATTAGGGTTAGAGATTTGGATTAGGGTTAGGGGTTAATATTAGGGTTAGGGGTTAGGATTAGGGTTAGGGGTTAATATTAGGGTGAGAGACTTGGATTAGGTTTGGGTGTTAATATTAGGGCTAAGGGTTAGGATTAGGGTCAGGGGTTAATATTAGGGTTAGAGATTTGGATTAGGGTTGGGGGTTAATATTAGGGTTAGGGGTTAATATTAGGGTTAGGATTAGGGGTTAATATTAGGGTTAGAGATTTGGATTAAGGTTGGGGGTTAATATTGGGGTTAGGATTAGGCTTAGGGGTTAATATTAGGGTTAGAGATTTGGATTAGGGTTGGGGGTTAATATTAGGTTTATGGGTTAATATTAGGGTTAAAGATTTGGATTAGGTTTGGGGGTTAATATTAGGGCTAAGGGTTAGGATTAGGGTCAGGGGTTAATATTAGGGTTAGATATTTGGATTAGGGTTGGGGGTTAATATTAGGGTTAGGGGTTAGGATTAGGGTTAGGGGTTAATATTAGGGTTAGAGACTTGGATTAGGGTTGGGGGTTATTATTAGGGTTAGGGGTTACTATTAGGGTTAGGGGTTAATATTAGGGTTAGGGGTTAGGATTAGGGTCAGGGGTTAATATTAGAGTTAGAGATTTAGATTAGGGTTGGGGGTTAATATTAGGGTTAGGGGTTAATATTAGGGTTAGGGGTTAGGATTAGGGTTAGGGGTTAATATTAGGGTGAGAGACTTGGATTAGGTTTGGGGGTTAATATTAGGGCTAAGGGTTAGGATTAGGGTCAGGGGTTAATATTAGGGTTAGAGATTTGGATTAGGGTTGGGGGTTAATATTAGGGTTAGGGGTTAATATTAGGGTTAGGAGTTAGGATTAGGGGTTAATATTAGGGTTAGAGATTTGGATTAGGGTTAGGGGTTAATATTAGGGTTAGGGGTTAGGATTAGGGTTAGGGGTTAATATTAGGGTGAGAGACTTGGATTAGGTTTGGGGGTTAATATTAGGGCTAAGGGTTAGGATTAGGGTCAGGAGTTAATATTAGGGTTAGAGATTTGGATTAGGGTTGGGGGTTAATATTAGGGTTAGGGGTTAATATTAGGGTTAGGAGTTAGGATTAGGGGTTAATATTAGGGTTAGAGATTTGGATTAGGGTTGGGGGTTAATATTTGGGTTAGGATTAGGCTTAGGGGTTAATATTAGGGTTAGAGATTTGGATTAGGGTTGGGGGTTAATATTAGGTTTAGGGGTTAGGTTTATGGGTTAATATTAGGGTTAAAGATTTGGATTAGGGTTGGGGGTTAATATTAGGGTTAGGGGTTAGGATTAGGGTTATGGGTTAATATTAGGGTAAGAGACTTGGATTAGGGTTGGGGTTAATATTAGGGTTAGGATTAGGGTTAGGGATTAATATTAAGGTTAGAGATTTGGATTAGGGTTGGGGTTAATATTGGGGTTAGGATTAGGGTTAGAGCTTATTATTAGGGTTAGTGATTTGGATTAGGGTTGGGGGTTCATATTAGGGTTAGGGGTTAGGATTAGGGTTATAGATTTGGATTAGGGTTAGGGGTTAATATTAGGGTTAGGGGCTAGAACTAGGGGTTAATATTAGGGTTATTGAAAAAAAATTTGGATGATGGACTTTGTAGGCACAACACAAAAAGGTTTTTTTTTAAAAATAGTATTTATTACAAAAATAGAACTTAAAACACATACATAAAATTCCATATATTCACAGATTGTACCTATGACCATATTAATTACACCATCTACATAATCTAATTGGATATTGAAAAATTCGGAAAAACGAGCAATTCACTTTTTAAAATAATATGACATTTTGGAGAGACAATGTATCATATAAAACTCAGCTCAGCTTGCTCTACGTGTTGCACATTCAATAACGCTGCCTCAGGAGCTTTTGGCGTATTCTTTGAAGCATAAGTTCATCACATTCTACATATATAACAAACATTGATGTATAATACTGTTGCCCCAATGACTTTGGCAATTCAGACAGAATAGCATTAGCATGAAATATGGGAATTATGGGAACAGGTGTAACATTCAGATTGTTAAATGAATGGGCAGTAAATAGGGAGCTTGTCAGCATAAGGATATAATTGTAACCAGATATTTACTTACATTTTTCAAAAAGGAGAAGAAATAGAATAAACTATTCGATGGCAGAACCCCCATCAAGGAAGAGGGCCAAAAAATATTTTGAGGGTCAAATATGTGGGGAATGATTTTGGGTTTACTGAGTATGATACTGAGTCTGACTCGTCTACTTCTGTTCTTCCTTCACAGTCGTCTACTAGACGAGGAGCACTTGAATCCAACAATACCAACCCAGGATCACGTAAGCGGGGCCATGGTGGCGGGTACTACACACCCTACTCTAAACATCCCTCTAATGGTGATATCAGTTCTAGGAATCACACCCAAACATTAGGAAACTCATACAATAGCGGTGGTGGGGCTAGTTCACAGACCAAATATATGGGGGGGGGGGTGGCTCATCAGGCTGCTCCAATATTAAATATACAACCTCAGAATCATAAAATACCCCCAACATTAGGTATAATATCAAATCAAATGATGAATCCCCTTACGGCATTCATATTGAACTCCACTCCATCTAATACATTACCACAAATATCTTTATGTAATTCATTACCATCTTCCAATGCTGTGGCATCTACTTCTCTATCTTTGACCAATCCTGGATCTTCTTACTCTATTCCATCTACTCCCATACAGATGTTTACCAAACAAAGTACTTTGGATCCCCACTTGGCACAACAGAGTTTGATACCTTCAAATTTTCAGTTGGCGGGGCCTCATCCACCTCCAACTTAAAACTTGATATACAGTAGTGAACCTTATACCATACTGTTTTTCAGACTGTGAACTAGAAGTCTTGAAATTTGGGTTAAGTTTTTGTCCATCCAATAATCTAGACAAATATGAACTAATAAAGGACATCTATATGTTTGCACGAGGTCTGACATATAGATATATGTTCTATCAAGACAGTGTTAGAATCAAACAAGAATGTGAATTTTCAGAAAGCATCAAACACTACACGATGGCGGACTTTGGAGCCCTCCGTGACTTGATGCTGTTACTGGAAGAAAACAATGAGATCCTAGATTCCACAGCTACTAGTACACAGGCTATATATCACAGGAGCCATCTATAGCCACAGTACTATCCAAAACATGTACTAATCCTATCGCCCCTAAGAAATTCAAGCCCAAGTCGCAAACATTTCCTGATTTACCTACCAATACTTATATTTGGGCTTTTCTGGTGGGCGTAGTGAGTGACATCAAACGGATGCAGGTTACTCCCTACCACAGTAACCTTACATTTGCCCAGAAACAGGCCATCTCCAAATTGAGCAAACACCCAGATCTGGTCATTAAGGCATCAGACAAAGGAGGCAATGTTGTCCTAATGACCCAACAAAATTATGAGACAATGTGTTTCAACATATTGTCTAATAAGGACTGGCATCAACAAATTTCCCCCTCGCATGTTCCAGCATTTAAACTCCAATACCTAGCCATCATTAATGAGGGCTATCAAGGAGGCCACACTGATCAGGAGACATATGATTACCTCAATAATAAACATCCTAAAGAGGCAACTTTCTATTCATTACCCAAGGTGCACAAACATTGCGCATCTCCCCCAGGCAGACCAATTAAATCGGGAATCAGTTCACTAACCGAAAATGCTAGTAGACTAATCGACTCGGTATTGATGCCTCATGTTGTGAGCCTATCTTCCTATACTAGGGATACGTTCGATCTGTTAAAAAAGATTGAAGGAATGGTGGTCCCTCCTGACGCCCTGCTCATATTAGGGTTATTGGTTAGGATTAGGGTTGGGGGTTAATATTAGGGATAGAGGTAAGATTACGGTTTGGGGTTATGATTAAAGGCAACTCAATTTAATCATTTTATTTGTTATTATTATTATTATTTATGTATTTATTTATGATTTGTATTATTTATTTTATCTATTTATTATTATTATTTTTTTTTTTTAATTGTTGTATTTGAACAGAAAAACGCTTAAAAATGCATGAACATGCGCAAAAACTTGCAAAATTAACTTTCTTAATGCATTTCTATGGGGAAAAAATGCCTTAAAAATGCCCCAATCTTACTCAAGCAGGTGGGTAGCTGTCCTATCTAAGAAGAAGTGGGGCGGGGTCTTGGTTTGGCACCAATCCTAGTTCTCCCTTACACCCAGCCTGCTGACTGGATGGGACTTTTTATCAGATCCATTCAGAATTTCCAATGGGAATGAATCGGAGGTCGGCCAGATTTAATTTGTTCTACTTCATCTGATTAAACTGCAAGGCTGAATGTAAAATGATTTTATTTTTTCCAAAGCAGCTGAATTGCCAGCAAAAAAAAGCGCACAAAAGATTTCCAAGAAAGGAACAAACATAAAGAGAAAAAGGAGAATAAATAAAGTTAATGTTTTGTAAAATTGTTCAGCTCAGCAATTTAATAATCAGCATAGATAGCAGGAACACGTCTCTTCCTCTGTCCTGGTCACACTGGCAATGTCAGGGATAAACACTGCTGTTTGGATTACTGATCTGCAGGAATGACGCTAGAGTAAAGGTCAATGGCCCCTCTCTGCAGAAAAACAAGTTGTGTGCCTTGTACATGTCACTTCTGTAATACTGTCAAGTGAACACTAGAGGGTAGCAGAGCACTTCCCTTTACACATCACTGCACACACATGACCTAGTCATACTGCCAAGTGAGCACTAGATGGCAACAGAGCTTCTCTCTGCACACCGCACTGTACTCATCTGATTCTTTCTTACTGTCAAGTGAACACTAGAGGGTAGCAGAGCTCCTCCTAGAACACATCAGTGATCACTTATTTGATTTTATGAAACTTCCAGGTGACCCCCTAGAGCAAAGGCAGCCGCATTGTATGTTTTTCCAATTTTTTGTGGACCAAAAATAAATACATTTTATGAACGAATGACTCAGAAAAAAAAGAGAAAGAACTTTAGTAAGAGTCCCCATCATGGTCCCCATCAGAGTCCCCCTTACACCAGGATCCCCATCAGAGCCCCCCTTACATCAGGATCCCCAGCAGAACCCCCCTCACATCAGAATCCCCAGCAGAACCCCCCTTACATCAGGATCACCAGTAGAGTACCCCTTACAACAGGGTCCCTATCAGAGACCCCCTTACATCACAGTCTCCATCAGAGTAGCCCCTTCAGCAGGGTCCCCAGCAGAGTCCCCCTTACATCAGGGTCCCTGTCAGAAACCCTCTTTCATCACAGTCCCCATCAGTGTCATCCCTTAAATCTGAGTCCCCTTCAGAGACCACTCTCCCCTTACATTACTGTTCCCATCACAATCCCCCTTACATTGGGTCCCTGTCATAGATCCCCTTACACAGGGTCCCCCCTTACATTTGAGTCCCCATCATAGTCCCCCTTACATCAGAGTAATCCTCATACACCAGGGTCCCTATTAGAGTTTATTTATCACCAAAATCCCCCTTACTTCAGGGTTTCCATCACAGTCCCCTTGCATCTCACCCCCCCTTTAATTAGAGTCTCCATCAGAGCCCCCCCCCCCTTACATCAGGATCTTCATCAGAGTCGCTCCTTACATCAGGGCCCCCATTAGAGTCCCCTTTACATCAGGTTCCCCATCAGTGTCCTCCCTTACTTTAAGGTCCCCATTAGAGTACCCCGTTACTTTGGGGTCCCCATCACAGCCCCCCCACCCCTATAACCATTCTAATCCTTATAATGTCACTATAGTATCAGGGTGGGAGCTGGGAGGTGGAGCGGGTCTAGTCAGAGGTAGTTCTGTCCCCCTGTGAATGCTGGGGCAAGCACATCATTGGTTGCTGGGATGCTGGCAGCCCTAGTCTCCAGAACCTGCTCTGGAGCCTGTGATAAAAAGGAGGGAGGTTAGAGGGGTAAGCAGAGACCATAGGCAACCTCTGCTGAGCTGAATCCTCATCCTGTGCACATTGAGGATTTGCCACTGACCCTAGCCACAGGCCAGATAAAATCTTGTTGCTGATGGGCCAGATGAGGACCGTGAGCCATTGTTTGGAGACACCTGCCCAAGAGGGCAGCAAAGCTCATCTCAGTACAAATCACTGCACTCACCTGATTCTGCCATACTGATAAGTGAGCACTAGAGGGCAGCAGAGATAATCTCAGCACAAATCACTGCACTCACCTGATTCTGCCATACTGATAAGTGAGCACTAGAGGGCAGCAGAGATAATCTCAGCACAAATCACTGCACTCACCTGATTCTGCCATACTGACAAGAGAGCACTAGAGGGCAGCAGAACTCATCTCAGCAGACATCGCTGCAAGAACCCCCCCTGTTGCTCGTATCACTTGCTAAAAACTACCCATTCAAGTGAAAGCAGCTACTGTGCAAGAACTCCATAACTGTGTGCAATTTGCATGGTTTTGACACGCTTATGTGGGGATCAAGATACAGGCACAATGTTCTGGAATGCTCAATATCCTTTAGACTGAACTGTGACACTGTAGCTTTATTATGGTAAAGGGTAACTCCAGCCAGATAATCCCAAATAGGAGTAAAACACAAACAATGGAAATGTAAGATCTGACAGGGTTACATGACAGCAGCTCACACTGCAAGCCTAGTTTCAGTTTTCAGCTGGTGTGTGTGTGTGTCAGTCAGATGTCAGGTCATGACCCTGCCTGGATTGTAAGTCTGTGTTTTTGGAGGAACTCTTGTATTATTGTCTGGAGCTGTGGAAGTGGAATGGGGTGAGAGAGCAGTGCCGGGAAAGGTAAAGGGAAAACACTGACTTTTAGGAATCTAAGCAATCAGAGGAGAGATGAGTGTCCAGAGATCAGAGTACAGTCAGGTCAGAACAACGCACTACAGACAGATATATACCACCCGCGTCATCACTGACTGAGAACATTCAAAATGTCCTAGAGAATTATGTACAAATCACAAAACAACATGGCAGAGGGACTGTAGCCATACTACGCAAACAACACAGCAGATATCTGGATAGATAGATAGATAGATAGATAGATAGATAGATAGATAGATAGATAGATAGACTGTACACACAAACACACACAGACAGCACTAGGTACAGGGTAAAGAGTTAAGGGGTGCCCTATGTAATGAGTACAGAATTAAGAAGTGCGTTATGTACAGGGTGCAGAGTTAAAGAGTGCGCTACGTACAGGGTGCAGAGTTAAGGAGTGTGCTATGTACAGGGTACAGAGTTGAGGAGTGTTCCATGTACAGGATGCAGAGTTAAGGAGTGTGCTATGTACAGGGTGCAGAGTTGAGGAGTGTTCCATGTACAGGGTGCAGAGTTAAGGTGGGCACTATGTACAGGGTGCAGAATTAAGGAGTGTGCTATGTACAGGGTGCAGAGTTAAGGAGTGTGCTGTGTACAGGGTGCAGCGTTAAGGAGTGCGCTATGTACAGGATGCAGAGTTAAGGAGTGTGTTATGTACAGGGCACAGAGTTGAGGAGTGTTCCATGTACAGGGTGCAGACCTAAGGAGTGTGCTATGTACAGGGTGCAGAGTTAAGGAGTGTGCTATGTACAGGGTACAGAGTTATGTCACGTACACATGAGCAGACTTTCCGGCAGACTTGGTCCGGCGGACCGGACTCCATAGATAGATAGATAGATAGATAGATAGATAGATAGATAGATAGATAGACTGTACACACAAACACACACAGACAGCACTAGGTACAGGGTAAAGAGTTAAGGGGTGCCCTATGTAATAAGTACAGAATTAAGAAGTGCGTTATGTACAGGGTGCAGAGTTAAAGAGTGCGCTACGTACAGGGTGCAGAGTTAAGGAGTGTGCTATGTACAGGGTACAGAGTTGAGGAGTGTTCCATGTACAGGATGCAGAGTTAAGGAGTGTGCTATGTACAGGGTGTAGCGTTAAGGAGTGCGCTATGTACAGGATGCAGAGTTAAGGAGTGTGCTATGTACAGGGTACAGAGTTGAGGAGTGTTCCATGTACAGGGTGCAGAGTTAAGGTGGGCACTATGTACAGGGTGCAGAGTTAAGGAGTGTGCTATGTACAGGGTGCAGAGTTAAGGAGTGTGCTGTGTACAGGGTGCAGCGTTAAGGAGTGCGCTATGTACAGGGTGCAGAGTTAAGGAGTGTGCTATGTACAGGGTACAGAGTTGAGGAGTGTTCCATGTACAGGGTGCAGAGTTAAGGAGTGTGCTGTGTACAGAGTGCAGCGTTAAGGAGTGCGCTATGTACAGGATGCAGAGTTAAGGAGTGTGTTATGTACAGGGCACAGAGTTGAGGAGTGTTCCATGTACAGGGTGCAGACTTAAGGAGTGTGCTATGTACAGGGTGCAGAGTTAAGGAGTGTGCTATGTACAGGGTACAGAGTTATGTCACGTACACACGAGCAGACTTTCCGACAGACTTGGTCCGGCGGACCGGACTCCATCAGACAATTCGATCGTGTGTGGGCTCCAGCGGCCTTTTTTTCCCCAAAAGTCCAATGGACCTAGAAATAAAACATGTTTCAGATCTTTCCGACGGACTCGAGTCCGGTCAAAAATCCGCTCGTCTGTATGCTAGTCCAAAGGACTAAAACTGACGCTAGGGCAGCTATTGCTACTGGCTATCAACTTCCTTATTTTAGTCCGTTCGTACATCATCATGTATGAATCCGTCGGACTTTGGTGTGATCGTGTATAGGCAAGTCCGTTCGTTAGGGAAGTCCGCCAGAAGTCCGTCGGATAGACCGTCGGACGAGTCCGGTCGAAAAGTCGGCTTGTGTGTACGCAGCATTAAGGAGTGTTCCATGTACAGGGTGCAGAGTTAAGGCGTGCGCTATGTACAGGATGCAGAGTTAAGGAGTGCGCTATGTACAGGGTGCAGAGTTAAGGAGTGTGCTATGTACAGGGTGCAGAGTTAAGGAGTGTGCTATGTACAGAGTACAGTGTTAAGGAGTGTTACATGTACAGGGTGCAGAGTTAAGGCGTGCGCTATGTACAGGGTGCAGAGTTAAGAAGTGTGCTATGTACAGGGTACAGAGTTAAGGAGTGTTCCATGTACAGGGTGCAGTGTTAAGGAGTGTGCTATGTACAGGATGCAGAGTTAAGGAGTGTGCTATGTACAGGATGCAGAGTTAAGGAGTGTGCTATGTACAGGATGCAGAGTTAAGGAGTGTGCTATGTACAGGGTGCAGAGTTAAGGAGTGTGCTATGTACAGGGTACAGAGTTAAGGAGTGTTCCATGTACAGGGTGCAGAGTTAGGGAGTGCGCTATGTACAGGGTGCAGAATTAAAGATTGCGCTATGTACAGGGTGCAGAGTTAAGGACTGCGCTATGTACAGGGTGCAGAGTTAAGGACTGCGCTATGTACAGGGTGCAGAGTTAAGGACTGCGCTATGTACAGGGTGCAGAGTTAAGGAGTGCGCTATGTACAGGGTGCAGAGTTAAGGATTGCATATATCACAGGCCACTTTACTACCCCGCATCTGTATGTTTAAGTGAGAGTAGCAAGGGGGGGGTAAGGGGCTATTGCCGGAGGTGGCAGGACTTCATTCTGGCACATTCCAGCTGGAAAAAAGCCCTGTGCACATGCAGATAGATACAGTAGATAGATAGATAGATAGATAGATAGATAGATAGATAGATAGATAGATAGATAGATAGATAGATAGATAGATAGATAGATAGATAGATAGATAGATAGATAGATAGACTGAGGCAAAAGAGTTGTGACAAAGGTGGGATGTCTGGTCTGGAACTTTCTCTTACCCCCTGTAGAATATTCCAGATCATGAACATCTGTCCTCATACACTGGTAGTGGAGATCCCATTTCATCAACCATTTATATTTGTTTTATCTCCTTTTTTCCCTTTAGAAATGAGCCAATGGTTTGGTCCAAGCTGTTGCCCCTCCAGCCCCCTGGTCAATGTGAGCCAATCATTTCTACCATATAGAACAATGTCATGCTGTCACTACTTCCCAACGACTTGCACCCTTTGTATCCCTAGGAACCACTGACATCACTGGAATCCCCACCATGTAAGTAAAGCGGTGGGGATAGAAGTGACATCACTGCCCAAATATGGCCACTGGGGCCATATTTGCTCAATGATGTCAACAACGTCCCTGCCCCTTCCATTGTATAGCTGATGACAGCTCTGGGAGCTGCAATTCAGCTAGTGTAACATCTGGATCTGTCGCATGTGGAGGGACATCAGGCTTTTGTTTATTCGGTGAGTCCATGGGCAGCGGGCATCGTGATTGATGATGGATTTACAAGGGAAATTTTTGGGAAATTCTTTTTTAATAAAGAATTCTTTGTGGGTGAGTATGTGTACTATGTGCCTCTATTCATTAACATGGGGGTGCAGCATCAGGAGACCCTTTTTAATGGGGACTTTAAGATTCCAATAAGCCGCCTGCCTGCAGATCCCCCACAGCAACTGGCCAGTGTTGTGGGGATGAGGCCCTTGTCCTCATCAGCATTCCTGAAGGCATGTAGCCTAGTATGGTTTCGGGGGGTAGGGCACACGCTCATCCTTCCCCCCCTTTTCCAAGCTGCATGCTTGGATTAAGGGTCTAGTGTGGATTTCCTGGGGTACCTCACACTTTTTTAGGCCCCCCCCCCCTTAAAGTCCATACCAGAGTCAAGGGGTCTTGTATGTAATTTGGGGGTGAATATTTATGCTAAAAATATATGGTCTAAACTATCAGCAAATTCCATTTCAATGCCTGCTGTTTTCTTTTTCAGGAACAGAAGTTCCCGTTCCTCTTCTGTGACGTCTGATCTGATCAAACCAGATGCTTTGGAGGCCAGAGGAGAGATATAGGGTCTAATGGACCCCAGATCTTTCCAAAATTTGGACCTGTCACGGCCCATGCTACCACAAGGGATGTTGATCATCCCGTGTGATAGCAATAAAGTTGATAAAAGAGATACAGTGTAAGAAATAAAACAAAAAATTAAATACATGTAGCACCCTCTAGCATAGCTAGAGTGCTAGTGATAGGATTTTTTTTTAGTGCAGGTAAATTCAGGCTTGGCTGGCAGCCATGCCTGTGAGTTTTATTTTCTGTGTCGGGGTTTTGAGAGGTTTTGAGAGACTCAGGAAAGGCTGGATGACTCAACATCATCTCTGGTGACTGCTCCCTGCTTGCTGGAAACTTGGAGAAGATTCCAGAAGCAGTTGGGAGGGGTCTAGAAGGAGCTGGCTGGAGATGGGTAGGCAGGGGCAGGCCCCGTCAAATACTCAGGGTCAGCCCAGGAGGGGCAGTGTGGAGATTGGGTCGAAGATGGACATGGAGTGTTAGGCTGTCAGAAGCCTTTGAGGGTAACCCCCTAGTTTTGGGGGGGTGAACTTAGGCCTGGGCTTGAGTGGAGAAGGGACCCCTCTTCGTGGCACACACGGGGATCCTGACCAGGAGGCACGGGAGCATGGACAGGACAGCAGGAAGACACTACCAGGTAAATCACTAGGGAGGAAGACAGCCAAGAGGGCTGGTAAATGGTATAGTCAGAAGACTGAGAGGCATGCCTGAAGGGACTGGGTGCAAGCAGTCTGGGATGGATGCAGAGTCAGTCTGGGAGGACTGTGGAGAAGAAGCCAGGAGGAGGGCTAGTGAAAGGGGCAGCTTCAGCCAGATGGGCTGGCAGTGCCTGAAGAGGTGGTACTGGGAGCAGTAGCCACAGGAAAAGTACAGATAGCACTTTTTGCTACACTACCTAAGGGGCCCCCGGTCCCTGCTTGCAAAGAGCATTTGCTATGGTCTGATTACACTCTTGTCAGATGCAGTGGTGGCTGGTGTTTTTTCTTTTTTCTTTGGGGGGGCAAACAATCCAGCTGGGTCACGAGGGCACCCCCCTCAGGGTCAGTCGGTAGTCGGGGCCCTGCACTTCCCCCATCTCGCGGGAAGCGCTCCAGGTGACGGGCGGCGGCAGCTTCTCTCCAGGCTGCTCCCTCACTTCCCCTGTGTCTCTTCCCTACTCCTCCTGGTGGCCAATCGGGTGACGGGTCTCAGGACGCACTTCCTGATTGGCCAGGAGGAGAATCAGTGTTACAATAGCGAATATTCATTCGCTATTGTCACCCAACTGGGTGCTCTGTGCCCTGAGCCCACCCTTGTTTTAAGCCTATTAGAGCCTCTGGCTGTAATCACGTGCTTCAAAAAAAAAAAAAATAAAAAACCCTAATTGAAACCCATGTGTCCAGTGTCCTGTATGTAAAAAGGGGGCCGGATGCATGGATGGGGGGGCCGCGCCCGTGCACCCCCTATGGATGGGCCTCCACTGGTCAGACCATCCTTACAGTGCTAGCTGGTCCTACGAGCTGTAGTTCTACAAGCATGTCTGTGCTGAAGGTAGAAGAGGAGAAATGTATATACTGAATGTTAAAAGTTGCGTCCATGAGGAGATTCTTTGCTGATCAAATGGGCATCCCATAAGAACCAAACTATTAGATAAGCACCTGAACGACCGCAATATCCAGGGATGTACAATGTAATACTGACATATAATCACACACATGGGTTGGACTTGATGGACTTGTGTCTTTTTTCAACCCCACCTACTATGTAACTATGTAACCCTTACCCCATGCAAGTTTAATCCCCCTAGAATAAAAACAAAACAAAAAACAAAGCTACAGTTATAGAAGAGGAACCATTATGGAGAATAAAGAAACTCCATTATTTGTTGCCACCATCCCAAATATGTTATGTATTGAAGAAGATAAGTACCCCCAGGTACTATGGGACTTCAAGGGCGAACTTTTGAAATATTTTGAACACATAGAAAAATGTATTATTTTATAAAACAGTGTGACGGTGTGAAACAACACTATGAATAAAATAGTACATAATATACATATAGTATGAGAAAGACACTTCTCCTGTAGCCCGACGCGTTTCAGGAAATTCGGGGTGAGTCCCTTCTTCAGGGGCACGAAGGAAATAATAGTTGGAGATACTCAATACTATATTCATGAAATCGAATGTTTATAGAAAACTTATTAGGACAGAGCTGAACAGGTGGAAAGACACATATCCAAAATAGAAAGAATGAACAGGTGGATGACGAAGCGGACGCTGCTGCTCTGGGATTCTTCTTGGAGACTTATGCTAACACCGCACACCAAGGACTGGTATTCCTACAATTCCAGTCTTATGTTGGATTTTGCAAGTCGGCTGCGGAGACCTTTTTTGGGGATCCTTGTGAGGGACTTCTCGAGCCCAGAGGATTCGTCATCCACCTGGTCATTCTTTCCAATTTGAATATGTGTCTTTCCACCTGTTCAGCTTTATCCTAATAATTTTTTTATAAATCCTCTGAGAGCAATAATATGTATTTATCAGGGTGGTGGGGTGGTGTAGTAAAAATTGTGCTGGGGAGAGGTCTAGGGAGAGTGTCGTAACTTGATTGGTAATACGGTGGATTTCCTTCCAGAATGGTTCATATTTTTACTGTTTACTGCTTGCATTTAAACTTTCTACATTTTGTATCAATTTGTAGAGAATACAAATCAGTTTGGTATTCCTTTGGGTGCCAGGAGACTGGGATAGATAGATAGATAGATAGATAGATAGATAGATAGATAGATAGATAGATAGATAGATAGATAGATAGATAGATAGATAGATAGATAGATAGATAGATAGATAGATAGATAGATAGATAGATAGATAGACAGACAAACAGACAGAGTGATGTAATGTGCCGTGGTGGAGGGTGCATGGTGTTTTCTCTCTCTCGTTGTTTTTCTTTGCAGTCAGGAAAACTTTGCTTGAAGTTTAACCAGAAAGTTTAATGATTACATTATTATCTGATAACAACGGAACAAACAAGCCCTGTGAGAGCAGAGACTGGAGGACTGTATGAGACACAGAGAACGTGGACAGCGTGAGTATTCCTGAAGGCTGGTTGGGGATCCCTGGGGATGGAACCCATTGGGGCCCCACTGAGATGGTGGGCCAATCTGGAGTTCTTCCATTTTTGTTGTTCTTGTTATAGGTGGACATATTTTTGGTGCCCAGTCAGGTTTCACAATTTAGTGACATGTAGGGATTAATTTACCAAAACTGGAGAGTGCAAAATCCAGTGCAGGTCTGCAGGGAAACCAATCAGCTTCCAGGTTTTTTGTCAAAGCTTAATTGAACAACCTGAAGATTGAAGCTGATTGGCTACCATGCAGAGCTGCATCAGATTTTGCACTCTTCAGTTTTAATAAATCAACCCCTTAGTGACTGAGTTTGTTGCATTATGACTGCACAGTAACCACATTCAGGGCTCAGGAGTTCCATTCATTACCAAGGAAACTCTCAGAGTTGGACACATTGATTCGCAGATCATTGTTTTTTGTGGCAGAATATGGTAATTTTTTCTACTCATTTATAGAACTTTGACTTTCCTGTGTAATGCTTCATATGGAGCCAAGGATGTCCAGATCAGCTTCACCTTGAGGAGCTTACTACGTTCTGTCCTCTTGCCCTGGGTTCTAGGGATGTCCTGGGCTCTGGGGAAACTGGGATGTCCTAGCTTCTAGGGGATCTGGGAATGCTTTGGACTCTGAAGGATTGGGGGATCTGGGGATACTCTAGAGGACCATAGGTTGTCCTGTGCTCAGGGGGATTCTGGGATGCTCTTGGCTGTAGTGAAAACAAGAATGCTCTGGGATATGGGGAATTTGGCCAAGCCCTGAGCTCTGTGAGATCTGTGGGCAAGCATATACCAAGAATGAGGAAAGGGAACCAATAAGATGGAGTACATCACAGTAGGCATGTGCAATTCGTTTCGTTCCGAATTCGTTTTTTAACGAATTTCGACAAATTCGTTAATTCGGGAATATCCGAATTAACGAAAACCCGTTTAACAAATTTTTTCCGAATATTCGTAAATTCGATAAAATTGGACATTCGTAAATTCGGGCATTCGAACATTCGTACATTCGCAATTTACATTCGTACATTCGTACATTCGTGCATTCGTACATTAGTAAATTAGTGAATTCGTAAATTTGTAAATTCGAAAATTCGGAAATCTGAAATAATAGTTAACTAATAATAACTTAACTATTAGTAATTACTAGTAACTTTTAAATTATAGGTATTGTAATTTCCTTTTAAATTTGGCTGTTAGTGAACGTAACACATACAAATTTATCCGAAGTTATGAATGATCCGAAAAAACGGAATGGAACGTAATGAATTAATAATAATAAATAACAATAATAATAATAACAATGTTTTATTATTATTATTATTGATTATTAATTTGTCCTGTTCCATTTGTTTAGATGCAGCATTCGTTTTGGATAATTCGTAACTTCGGTTAAATTTGTCTTTGTTACGTTCACTGACAGTCAAGTTTGAAAGGAAATTACAATACCTATAATTTAATAGTTAGTTACTATTTCAGATTTTTGAATTTTCGGGTTTTTGGATTTTCAAGCTTCGAATTTACAAATTTCCGAATTTTCTAATTTACAAATGTAAAAATGTACGAATGTACGAATGAACGAATGTACGAATGAACGAATGTTCGAATTACGAATGTACGAATGTACGAATGAACGCATTTACGAATTTACGAATGAACGAATTTACGAATCGCAATCATAACGAATGACCCGAAAAACGAAAAAAATAATAAACTAATGAAACGAAAACGAAAATGAACGAATTTTTTTGGCTGTGCACATGTCTACATCACAGTACCAACTGGTATTTATCCACGCACTCAAAATGAGCGGGGCTCAGTCACCAATACAGCATATGAAAAAATAAGCACTTAGTCAGATAGATGAAACAGTACCAAGTGCTACATAGGTGAGCCCTGGGAATTAATTACCAGAATTGTATAAATAGTCAATTTAATGAATTTATTGAAAAAAGACCAATTGTAGAAAATATAACATTTCAACACCTAACACTATGACTAGACATATGGGTCTGGGGACAAGGACAAATGAAAAACACACACAAGACAAAACAATAGACACTACCCAAATAAAATATAGTCACAAATAATGCACTGTATATACAGATTAGGGTAAAAACATCACCAACTAAGCCTATATCTCATTAAATTGAAGGCAACGGCCGTTGCAATATTCAAAAAATGATATGTATAAAAGGGTATATGCCAGTCCGTGGCTAATGGGGGGGGGGGCTGTGTCACAGGGTCAGTCCAAGGAGTGAGAACAGAAAAGCCATCTGCAGGTCCACAGGTCATATGTGGTTCACTTGGCTATGAAGGGTAATCAGAGCTGCAAGTCCACAGAATAATGTGATCCAAAGCCACGGACTGGCATGTACCCTTTTATATATAATTTTTGGAATACTGCAACGGAAGTTTCCTTCAATTTAATAATCTATAGGCTTGGTTGGTGATGCTTTTACCGTAATCTATATGTACAGTGCATTATTGGTGACTATATTTTATTTGGATGGTGTCTATCATTTTGTCTTGTGTGTGTTTGTCACTTGTCCTTGTGCCCAGACCTATATGTCTATTTATAGTGTTAGGTGTTGAAATGTTGTATTTTCTACAATTGGTCTTTTTTCCATAAATTCATTAAATTTACTATTACACAATTCTGGTAATTATTTCCCAGGGCTCACCTATGTGGCACTTGGTACTGTGTCGTCTATCTGACTCAGTGCTTATTTTTTCATACGAGATCTGTGGGCACCCTGGACTCCAGGAGATCTGGGCATTCCTTTGGGTCTGAGAGATCTAAGGTTTGCCTGGGCTTTGAGTTATCTGGAGATGCACTGGGCTTTTGGTAATCTGAGAATGCGTTGGGCTGTCCTGGATCTGGGAATGTTCTGGGCTGTGGGAAATCTGATGATGCCCCGGGCTCTGGAGGATTCAGGAATGCTCTGTGAAATTTAGGAATGTCCTAGGATTAATGGAATCTGAGGATGGCCTAGATTTTACCAGCCCAGGAGATGTCCTGGGCTTTAAGAGATCTGGGGATCCTCAGGGGCTTATGGGATCTGAGGCTGCCTTGGGCTCTGAAGAATCTGATAGTTCTCTGGGCTTTAATGATCTGGGGATGCCCTGGGCTCTGGGGGAACCTGGAAATGCCCTGTGCTTAAAGGGATCTGTGGATGCTCTTGGTTCTGGAGAATTTGGGGGTGCTTTGTGCTTAATGGGATCTGGGGATGCTCTGGGTTCTAGAGAAACTGGTAATGCCCTGTGCTTAATAGAATCGAGTGATGCTCTGGGTTCTGGAAGATCTGACGGTTCTCTGGGCTTTAAGGGGTTCTGGGGATGCACGGTGCTCTAGGGGGCCTGGAGATGCCATGGGTTATGGGAGATCTGAAGATGCACTGGACCCAGGTGGATCTGGCAGTTTTCTAGTCTATATAGGATCTGGGGGTGAACTAGGCTCTGAAACATCTGGTGGCTCTCTAAGAATAAGAGGATTTGGGGATACCCTTGGCTCTGGAGTATCTGGTGGTTTCCCAGGCTTTAGAGGATTTGGGTATGCTCTGCCCTCTGAAGAATCTGGTGGTTGACAGGATTTGTGAAGTCTGGAGATGGACAGAATGTTTTGCTCTATTTGGAAGAATTTGGAACATCTTTCAGCCAGTGTAGCTGCTACAATGTATGATAAGAAATTGCTGACGCAGCAGCCTGCTCCGTTCACAAACAACTTCCATCACATGTGATGTTTTCCCCAAAGTAAAATCAATATCCACATATGGTATGTTCTGTAATGCAAATGAAAGGAAATCTTTCCAAATGGGACATAAACAGCACTACAAGCCCGACAGGTTGACTCATTACTGCAGGAATGTGAAGTTGGCTTTTAAGTGTATTTGTATGAATGTGTCTTGCTGTTTTATGCTGTGATTGGTTGTTGGGTTTGGACACCTGGGTCAGATGACATCTACTGTATTCATAATTCACATCCAATTACTGGCTAAATCTTGGCACCTTAACCTCCGGGATTCAACCTTTCCTGACTAACGACACCACAAAGCAACTTATTCACTCTTGGTTAACTCTCTCCTTAATGGCAGGCTTTCCCCCCTTCAGTCTATTATGAATGCTGCTGCTAGACTAATACACCTCACTAACCAATCCGTGACTGCTGCTCCTCTCTGCCAATCCCTTCACTGGCTTCCCCTACCCCACCGTAAAGGATTCAAAATACTAACCACAACATACAAGGCCATGCGCAACATCGCTACATAACCAACCTCATCTGCAGATATCGTCCAAACCGTCCCCTCCATTCCTCCCAGGACCTCCTGCTCTCTAGCTCCCTTGTTACCTCCTCCCATGCTCGCCTTCAGGACTTCTCCAGAGCCTCTCCCATACTCTTGAACTCCCTGCCCCGGTATGCCGGTCAGCCCCTAGCCTGTCCACCTTTAGGAGATCCCTGAAAACTCATTTATTCAGGGAATCCTATCCCACACCCACCTAACAACTGTCCCCAAGCCACCTCTGTCAAATCATCCCCTGCAGCTATTACCTTTTGTACCACCACCCGCTCCCTTTAGAATGTAAGCTCTATGAGCAGGGCCCTTCTGTCCCTTCTGTATTAAACTGTACTGTAATTGTGCTATCCCCCTCTACATTGTAAAACGCTGCGTAAACTGTTGGTGCTATATAAATCATGTATAATAATAATATTTGTCTTGGTGCACTTTATTGGACTCCTTTATGCACAAGACGCAAACTACATTCTTACAATCTCCTTTCGACCTACCAACAACTATGTGGAATAAGGACCTGCTTGATTAGTTATAAATTGATTGGATAGTTTAGGTAGGTTCTCATATTGCATAGCTATAGATTGTACCGTCAGATTGTAAGCTGTATGATGAGATTTAGTCCTGATCAAAGTCAAGGAAGGACAATTCCAAAGTTGAATTAACTCTCTTCTGGGGCAGTGTACTTCCAATAAAAGCCACGGGCTCCTCTAGGCAGTTGTTTTAGGTTCTGATGATACAGATTACTGGCTCCTACACAGTGAGGGACTCTCTGAAAGGAAATCTAAAGCTTCCAGGTTGCAATTTCCACTCTCCTGGAATGTTGATAACAAATGGAAGTCCAGGAGAACTAAAAAGCTTTGGTTGTGTTTTGTTGTGTCTTTTGTAGACAGAATAGCAACATCTCCCTTACTGATAACACTACAGGGAATCTGCTGGAAGGTCCAGATGCCACCAGGAATGGGGCACTGGGAAACATTATCTGAGATGACAACACAAAATTTAGCACCTGGGGAAGCCAACCCTGACATAGCACAGAGCAATCTATTCAGACAAGTGTAGTCTGTAGCCTATGCTGAAGATTATACAAGCCGTTTGGGTACAATTACTAAAATCACCCACCTTAACAATCAAATACTTAGTAGAAACCACTCTTCCTGTGAATGGATCCATCCAATCCATTCTTCATGTATACTTGATTGTTGTTGAAGTCTAAGGTGGGTGATTTTAGCAAATGACAACTGTGAAGCCTGGAGGTGGACCTCTCATTGGTTATCTGACAGCTAGCAATACAGAAAATACTACGCAAGTGGAATGAACAGGAATAATGTATTCTACTATGTATCACCTTTAAGATAAAGTCTTGTGTTAAGAAACCAAAGCTGTAAACAGGTCAAGTAGACTATCAGGACAATCCATAGAAAAACTCATGGCCAACTTGGAACTTCTCCAATGACCCCCACGGTGTCCAGAGAGGCCACACAGCCCTGAAATAGCACAGCAAAAAAACACCCACCGTGGTTTATAGCGACAATCAAGGTACACCCTGCCACATGTAGAGGCTGGTGTTGGATCCCTCACAGATTATCTAGAAGCCAACAACACAACAAATACTACAGTAGTGAAGGAAACAGGAAGAATGGATTCTACTACCAATCAAACCTCTTGTGTGAAGAAACCAGAGATGTAAACAGTTCAAATAGACCATCAGGGCAATCCAAAACACAACTCAAAGCCAATTATGAACTTTTTCAGTGACCCCTACAGTGTACAGAGAGGCAACACAACATAGCACAGAAGAATTTATGGAGCCAAATGTAGTCTGTGCTGAGGGGAATTCATTTGAGTAAAATTACTAAAAAACAGCCACCTTGCTCTACGATGACAATAAAGGTACACCTTACTAACTTTGAAGCCTGGAGGTGGATCACTTTGGGGCTGTCTTACACAAAAAATACTACACCAGTGGAGGTAGAAGAGAGGATAGATTCTCCTAAACCTTAACCAAACTGTAACGACACCCCGAGTATGAAAGGGGTTAAAGCTGTTTAGGACATTCCATTTCCAAACACAAAGGCAGCTACCGAACACTCCGATCAGCCAAACAAGAACCCCATACGAATAATTCTTCCCCCCCCAAATACGAGACAAGGCTCTGTCTTGAGGGTTAAACAGGAATCAACTCATTTATTATCACACATGGACACAACAGATAAAATAACTCAGAGACTCTTTCCCCCCACCCTTGTAAAAGAGGACGGGTTAAACTGTTCAATGACAATAGACACACAGGTCAGGTGTGTTTAAACTTCTCATCAATAAACAGTCTTATCAGCAGGGGGCTGCTAGAGGAACCCCCCCTCTTGTGATATCCAAGGCAGACAGACACAATAGAACATTGGAATACAGCCCCACCCCAAACTAGCACAGCAAATAGTACACAACACAATGAGACAGCACACATTATATATATATACATATATACAGCATTGAGTCTGACTAGCACAGATCATAGTGGGGTTCTCATTCACCTTGTGCCCCTATTAGTGACTCCCATCACAATGGCATATCCAGGGTCCCCAGAGTCTGTGAGTCTTGGGGGACATGGACCTGAATCTAAAGCAATGCCACCTCAAGGGTCCCCAGGCATACAGCTCACAAAGAGCACCATTCCCCCAAATGCCAGGGCCCATAATCGGTTGGCAAGAGGCTGGCATTCAGTCCCCTCTAAAAGCCTCTGTCCTGGCTAGGTCTGTCACACAAACCTTTAAGATGTCTTGTGTGAAAAAACCAAAGCTGTAAGTGGGTCAAATGGACCATCAGAACAATCCAAAACATAACTTAAAGTACACTATGTGTCATGGTCATCGGTCAGGCTTGGAGACCAGTAGCTATAGCAGTAGAGGGGCTCCCACCGACCTGCTGGATAAATACGGAAGCAGGTCACCCTGGCAGATGACAAGGGCTAACCTGAGATCTAAGCACCAGAGCTTCTGATGATGGTAAACTCCAGTTAGGCCGAGGGTGTCCAAACCTTTCCACCCAACTGTACATTTTTAAATAGTGTTTTCCCTCCGCCAGGTTTTTCCTTAGTGTGTACTGACCCAATAATCATGAGAGGGTAATATAGTACATGGAATTTCCCAACAGGTTCAACTACTGACCCCCAACCATGAGAGGAAGCCGTAGATACAAGCATGTTATTGAGACCCCTGATCCTGGGAAGTGGGAGGTAAGTACACAATGAATAAGATTATGTGATATGTGATATGGATGTGATATTTGACTTCCCTATTATGGTCCCCAGTTGGCTGGATATGAGGAATCTCTCCCCATCAGTGAGAAGTCCAATCCCATCACACGGGAACTGGATAAAGCCGACCCCAACCAGATGGTGCAACTTCTGAGAGACTGCGATGCTGAAATATTTCAAGAGGAAGACGAGGCCATTATCCACTATAAGGTAAGAGGACAATGCTTCTCCTCCAGGACTACTGGATGTACTGTAGAACAGAACACTGAGTAGGAAACATCAGCCTCTGCAACCGAGGAGTTTACACTCTAATGTCCTTCCACAGTCACACACTATTACTATACATTTATATAGCTCTGACATACAGTATACCACAGTGCTGTACAGAGAACACAAAGCCAGTCACATCAGTCTCTGTACCCTAGGAGCTTACACTCTAATGTCTCCCCCACAGTCACACGTTATTACCATACATTTATAGAGCTGACATATACCACAGTGCTATACAGAGAACACTGAGCCAGTCACATCTGTTTTTGCAACCAAGGAGCTTACGCTTTAATGTTTCCCCACAGTCTCACAGTATTACTAAACATTTATATAGCTCTGATATTTACCGCAGTACTGTACAGAGAGCACTGAGCCAGTCACATCAGTCTCTGTAACAGAGGAGCTTATAATCTAATGTCCCCCCACAGTCACACACTATAACCACACATTTATATAGCTCTGACATATACCACAGTGCTGTTCAGAGAACACTGAGTCAGTTGCATCAGTTTCTGCACCAGAGGAGCTTACACTCTAATGCCCTGGTCTGTTATGTACCCTCCCAGGTGGATGGGTGGCCTAGGTATGGTCAACCCGTTGTATTCTTTTCTCTGATGTTTTTTAAACATAATTTTAGTAATATGCTGGTAGAGGAACCGCCTGGGTGGGTTGATATTTTTTATCCCTGCTTTAGGCCTTTTCTACAAAGCTGGGAGTATGGTGGGCCAGTGAAATGCCTGAGGGTCCAACATGGTAAGCTCCCGGCTTACGTTGCCCAATGCCTGAAAATGCTTTGGCAGTGGTGAGTGACGACGGAGGAAATTAAGTCTCTTCCTAGGAAGACCTTGAAGAGGAGGGTTGTTGAATTTGCCTTTAGCGAACCACTGGCCTTGAGGGATTGCCCAGGCCCTGTTTTGAGGGAAGGTCTGCATTTGATAAATCTGGAGAGAACCCCTTTAAAGTTTTGTGGTTTGGCCTGGCTCTTGTTCCATGGCAGACTCTATGTGAAGGGCAACCTGAAGCTTCGCTCTGCGGAGAATCGTGGTTGTCTAAGGGTGGAGTGTGGTGGGGTGGAGGAGACTATGGACCATTTCTTGTTTCAGTGCCCCTTCAATATAGAAGTCTATAAGCGGGTGGGTGGGGCCCTTTCCTTTCCCACTTGAGTTACGTGGAGTGGTCGTACGGATCTTTTGAGACTCATCAGGATTTTGATTTTGAGACAAGTTTTCTAGTTAGCTAAGTAGTCCGTTACTACACGTGCAATGCAAAGTGTCAGGTTTCCACTCTGAAAAAAGTCCTTCCTGTTGAGATGGTGGTGCACAACATTCTGGGTGAGGTTAGAAAGATTTGGGGGCTTGAAAAGGACAGGTGGCGGCCGGGGGCCTGGACACAGGGGTGAAGGAATGTCAGGTCCCCGTAGCTGCTGTCTGTCACTCTCTGGGTGTGGGGCTTTTCTTTCTGTCCTTTTCACACAAGACCAGATTCTTGAAAAAAGGCTGCATGCATGGGATCATTGTTTAATCATTTCTTAGCCTGAGGGGGTGTTTAGGTGGAGGTTAGGGTCGTGTTTTGCATAATGTTGTAGTTTGCTAGTAATACAATTATGTTTCTTTGTATATCGTTATATTTATACGTATTGGTTTGCTTTTTTATTATCTGCTGATGTAAGTCTGTTTGTGTTTGTTTATTTATGTATATCTTTGAAATTTTCCACATTTTGTCATGTTACAACCCAAAACGTAAATTTATTTTATTGGGATTTTATATCAAAGACCAACACAATGTGGCGCATAATTGTGAAGTGGAAGGAAAATGATAAAAGGTTTTTCAAAAGGTTTTACAAATAAATATGTGAAAAGTGTGGGGTGAATTTGTATTCACCCCCCTGGAGTCAATACTTTGTAGAACCTCCTTTCACTGCAATTACATTACATTACATTACAATTGGGGATATCTCTACCAGCTTTGCACATCTAGAGAGGGACATTTTTCCCCTTTTTTTGCAAAATAGCTCCACCTCTGTCAGATTGGATGGAGAGCGTCTGTGAGCATCAATTTTCAAGTCTTGTCACAGACTCTCAATTGGATTTAGGTCTGGACTGTGACTGGGCCATTCGAACACATGAATTTGCTTTGATCTAAACCATTTCATTGTAGCTCTGGTTGTATGTTTAGGGTCCTTGTCCTGCTGGAAGGGGAACCTCCACCCCAGTCTCAAGTCTTTTGCAGACTTTAACAGGTTTTCTTCTAAGATTGCCCTGTATTTGGCTCCATCCATCTTCCTATCAACTCTGACCAGCTTCCCATCCCTGCTGAAGAAAAGCACCCCCACAACCTGATGCTGCCACCACCATGTTTCACAGTGGGGATGGTGTGTGCAGCGTGATGTGCAGTGTTAGTTTTCCCCCACACATAGCATTTTTTAATTTTAGGCCAAAAAGTTCAATTTTGGTCTTATCTGACCAGAGGATCTTCTTCCACATGTTTGCTGTGTTCCCCACATGGCTTCTCGCAAACTGCAAAAGGGACTTCTACTAGCTTTCTTTCAATAATGACTTTCTTCTTGCCACTCTTCCATAAAGGCCAGATTTGTGGAGTGCGCAACTAATAGTTGTCCTGTGGACAGATTCTCCCACCTGAGCTGTGGATCTCTGCAGCTCCTCCAGAGTTACCATGGACCTCTTGGCTGCTTCTCTGATTAATGCTCTCCTTGCCCGGCCTGTCAGTTTAGGTGGACGGCCATGTCTTGGTAGGTTTGCAGTTGTTCCATACTCTTTCCATTTTTGGATGATGGATTGAACAGTGCTCCGGGAGATGTTCAAAGCTTGGGATATTTTTTTTATAACCTAACCCTGCTTTAAACTTCTCCGCAACTTTATCCCTGACCTGTCTGGTGTGTTCCTTGGCCTTCATGATGCTGTTTGTTCACTAAAGTTCTCTAACAAACCTCTGAGGGCTTCACGGAACAGCCGTATTTATACTCAGATTAAATCACACACAGGTGAAATCTATTTACTAATTAGTTGACTTCTGAAGGCAATTGGTTCCACTAGATTTTAGGTAGGGGTATCAGAGTAAAGGGGGCTGAATACAAATGCACGCCACACTTTTCACATATTTATTTAAAAAAAAAAAAATGTTGAAAACCATTTATCATTTTCCTTCCACTTCACAATTATGTGCAACTTTGTGTTGGTCTATCACATAAAATCCCAATAAAATACATTTACGTTTTTGATTGTAACATTGCAAGGGGTATGAATACTTTTTCAAGGCACTGTATATAGCTCTGACATGTACCGTAGCGCTGTACAGAGAGCACAGAGCCAGTCACATCAGTCTCTGTGCCAGAGAAGCTTACACTCTAATGGACCACTTCTTGCTTTAGTGCCCCTTCAATATAAAAGTCTACAAGAGGGTAGGTGGGGCTCTGGGTATCCCTTCCCTTCCCCGCTTGAGTTATGCGGAGTGGTCATACGGGGCCTTTGAGACACATTGGGATTTTGATACTTGAGACACTTTTTCTAGTTAGCTTAGTAGTCCGTTTCCTCACATGGAATGCACGGTGTCAGGTCTCCATTCGGAAAAAAGTCCTTCCTCCTGTCGAGGTGGTGGTGCAAGACATTCTGGGTGAGGTTGGGAAGATTCGGGGTCTTGAGAAGGACAGGTGGCAGCCGGGGGCCTGGACAAAGGTGTGGAGGAATGTCAGGTCTCCGTAGCTGCTTTTTGTTAGTTTCTGGGTGTGCGGCTTATCTTTCTGTCCTTTCACGTCCCCTAGATTTTTATAGAAGATTGTATTTTTGGAAAAAAGGCTGCATGCATGGGTTAAATGTGTAATGGTTTCTTAGCCTGAGGGTGTTTTAGGTGGAGGTTATGGCTTTGTTTAGGTTGGTATATTTAGTTTTCTTTTTGTTTTTGCTATGCAAGCTATTTTTGTTTATATATTTTTTTAAATTTATTTTGTATATATGTAAATATGTTTTTATTATGTTTGTAAGATTTTTAATAAACAAAAATTTACACTCTAATGTATTTCATAGCAGTGATATCTCACCTGTCTCCTCTCCCCCACAGAGGCTGTACAGCGAGTCCATTCTACAGACAGTAGGGGACATCGCCAAGCGGGTGCAGGACATCATAGAGGTAAGATGACAGCGGCTGGGCTGTGTTTGGCGAGCCTACATGGATCTCTAATAAAGCTTGGTTCGCAATAATGTGATATGATTTCCATGCAACGTCCAGCAGTAAGTACTAAGTAGTGTGACTTGCTTGCGACTTTGATGTGACTTCACTGCGACTTTTCTCACAGAAGTCACATCAGCATTAGAGAAGAAGTGATTCCTGTGCGTCTTTGATAAGCACAGTGTTTTTTTTTGTTTTTTTTTAACCCTCACCTCTCCTCCCTGGTCAACGCTCCAAAACAGCTAAGAACTTTTTTCGGAGGTGGAGCGCCCCGCGTTTTTTTTTCCGTGTGCGTTTTGGCGCATTTGTAGCACCTTCTGTCGTGTGACATGCCCCCACCCAAAATACGAGTCTGGGGTGTCATTAACAATTAGGCTGCATTCAAACGTGCGCTTTGCTGCTCATTTCAAAAATACACTGCAAATGAGCGCCATGGTTCTGTTCGCCATAACGGCAACGGAGGCGCAACATTGTACATTTGCAGCACGTTTCCTAAACGCAAAGCCAACATTTTCTATGCAGGTTGCCACACGTTCAGGAACGTGCCGATGTGAATGCAGCCTTGTTAACCACTTACGGAGCGACGCACGCCGATATACGTCCTAAGTTTGAAGAGGAATATCGTTGTTATGGCAGTGGCTAGCTGCCATAACCCCGGTATCTTCTTCTTCGTCCGGCGGTCCGCTTTCCAAAAATGGTGGTCTCTGCAACGGATTCGCCGCAAGATCACTTTTATCAGCAGTGCTCCGGTGCGCTCCACCACTTAAAGGAGCCGTCGGCAGCGGCAGAGGCGATCGGATGCTTCTCCTTTCTGGGTATGGAGACGAGTGAGGAGAAGATGGCCCCCACCCGTCTCCATACCATTGCAGGACGGAAGCGACGTCAAAATGTCACTTCCGCCCATAGCTCTTAAAGGGCCTTTTTTTTTTTTTATGGCAAATTTTAATTGCATTTTAGTGTAAATGTGAGATCTGAGGTCTTTTTGACCCCAGATCTCATATTTAAGAGGTCCTGTCATGCTTTTTTTTCTATTACAAGGGATGTTTACATCCCTTGTAATAGGAATAAAAGTGACACAAAATTTTTTTTAAACAGTGTAAAAATAAAAAATAAATGACATTTTTTATTTTTTTTTGCATTTTAGTGTAAATATGTGATCTGAGGTCTTTTTGACCCCAGATCTCATATTCAAGAGGTCCTGTCATGCTTTTTTTCTATTACAAGGGATGTTTACATTCCTTGTAATAATAATAAAAGTGACACATTTAAAAAAAAAAAAGGTGTAGAAATAAAAAATAAAAGATAAAATAAATAAGAATTTTTTTTTTTTTTTTTTTTAACCGCGCCCTGTCCTGCCGAGTTTGTGTGCAAAAGCGAACCCATACGTGAGTAGCACCCGCATATGAAAACGGTGTTCAAACCACACATGTGAGGTATCGCCACAATTGGTAGAGCGAGAGCAATAAATCTAGCCCTAGACCTCCTCTGTAACTCAAAACATACAACCTGTAGAATTTTTTAAACGTCGCCTATGAAGATTTTCAAGGGTAAAAGTTTGTCACCATTCCACGAGCGGGTGCAATTTTAAAGCGTGACATGTTGGGTATCAATTTACTAAGCATAATATTATCTTTCACAATATAAAAAAAATTGGGCTAACTTTACTGTTGTCTTATTTTTTAATTCAAAAAAGTGTATTTCCGAATTCCGAATTTTCGAATTCTGAATTTTTGAATTTTCGGATTTTCGGAATTCGGAAATTCAGAAATTCGAAAATCTGAAAATTCGAAAATCTGAAAAAAAGAAAGAAAATCAGTAAAATTTGAAATAATACCTAACTAATAATAACTAACTATTAAATTATAGGTATTGGAAATTCCTTTCAAATTTGGCTGTTTGTGAATGTAACGAATACAAATTTATCTGAAGTTATGAATTATCCGAAATAACGAATGCCACATCTAAACAAATGGAATGGAACAAATTACTAATAAATAATAGTAATAAAAAAATATTGATATTATTGTTATTTATTATTATTAGATCGTTACGTTCCATTTGTTTAGATACAGAATCCGTTATTTCAGATAATTTGTTCAAATATGTTCACTAACAGCCAAATTTGAAAGGAAATTCCAATACCTATAATTTAATATTTATTATTAGTTATTATTTCAGATTTTCGGGTTGTTGAATGTTCAGATTTTCATTCTTATTTTTGGATTTTCACATTTCCAAATTTTGGAATTTTGGAATTTCCTAATTTTGAATTTTCGAATTTCTGAAATTCCGATTTTGAAATTCTGAATCTCCGAATTTTCGAATTTCCAAATTTTCGAATTTCTGACATGTTTGATATTCCAAATTTCCAATTGCCGAAATTTAACATTTTTCGAATTTGGAATTTCCGAAATTTGGAATTTCCGAAATTTCTAATTTCCGAATCTCTAAAATCCCGAAATTCCAAAATTTAGAATTTTTGAAAAATCTGAAATTTCAAATTCGAAATTTCGGAAATTAACAAATTTGTGAAAATTTGTTAAAAACTAATTCGGAACCAAACGAATTGCACAAGAAAGCCCAGCACTAGCTCTGCACCTACTGACAGCTCATGCTGACCGGCCACTGTTAAATTTTCTATTAAAATTAATTCTCTTCCCTAAATCTGATCACCGGCCCTCCCTTCAGTCCTCCCCAGTCTAACTGTCTCTGGCCCCGGCCCTTTCATTCATTAGATTTAAGCTCTTCGTGTCATAATATAATAATGTCAGTAAATGGACATTCTATGGAAAGAAAGAAGAAAAGACAAAGAACGAGGGAAGGTCATAGTGTCATACTTGTCATTATTCCCCCCTGCAGAATCCCGATGATGGGCTCATCGTCCTGAGCGGATGCGGCACTTCTGGGCGTTTGGCGCTGCTCCTGGCGGTGAGTATTTCTACTGAAAAATTCCCATAAAGCAGCACAAGGTGTCACATGGATGTCTCCTCACTGCAAGCCTACCACTATCTCTAATGCTAACCTTAACAATAACCTTTACCGTCTAACACTATTCCCACTGCTAACCCTAACACTAACCCTAACCCTAACTCTCTAACACTAACCATAACACAACTCTAACACTATCTTTAATGCTAACACTAACCTTAACTTTAATCATATCATTAACCCTAACACTAATCTCTAATGCTAACCAGAATATTAAACCTCTAACTCTAAGCATAGCACTAACAGTTGCTCCAATACCAACCCTAACATTACCTCTCTAAATCTAACCATAAAACTAACCATCACACTATCTTTAATGCTAACCGTAACACGAACCCCAATCATCTAACTCCAACCCTAACATTAACCCTAACCCTCAAACTGTAGCCATAACTACAACTCTAACACTATTTCTAATGATAACCCTAACACTAACTCTAACCATAACCCTAATACTATTTTCCATGCTAACCTTTGCACTAACCCTAGCCCTAACCCTCTAACTCTAACTATTGACATAACCCTAACACTATCTCCAGTGTTAACCCTAGCACTAAGCTTAGCTCTCACACCCTAACTATACCACTAACCCTAACACTATCTCTAATGCTAACCCTATCACTAACCCTAACTCTCAAACTCTAACCAAAACACCAACTTTAACACTATCTCCAATACTCACCCTAACTCTCTAACTCTAACCAAAACACCATTTCTAACACTATCTCCAATACTCACCTTAACTCTCTAACTCTAACCAAGACACCAACTCTAACACTATCTCCAATGATAACCCTATCACTAACCCTAACTCTCTTACTCTAACCATAACACTATCTTTAATGCTAACCCTAACACTATCCTTAGCTCTCTAACACTAACCATACCACTTACCCTAACACTATCTCCAATACTAACCCTAACTCTCTAACTCTAACCATAACACTAACCCTAACACTATCTCCACTACTCACCCTAACTCTCTAACTCTAACCATAACACTAACCCTAACACTATCTCCACTACTCACCCTAACTCTCTAACTCTAACCATAACACTAACCCTAACACTATCTCCACTACTCACCCTAACTCTCTAACTCTAACCAAAACACCAACTCTAATGCCCTGTACACATGATCGGACATTGATCGGACATTCCGACAACAAAATCCATGGATTTTTTCCGACGGATGTTGGCTCAAACTTGTCTTGCATACACGCAGTCGCACAAAGTTGTCGGAAAATCCGATCGTTCTGAACGCGGTGACGTAAAACACGTACGTCGGGACTATAAACGGAGCAGTAGCCAATAGCTTTCATCTCTTAATTTATTCTGAGCATGCGTGGCACTTTGTACGTTGGATTTGTGTACACACAATCGGAAATTAACCGATCGCATTTTGTTGTCGGAACCTTTTATAGCCTGCTCTCAAACTTTGTGTGTCGGAAATTCCGTAGGAAAAAGTCAGATGGAACCCACACACGATCTGAATTTCCGACAACACAATCTGATCGCACTTTTTCCGTCGGAAAATCCGACCGTGTGTACAGGGCATAACACTGTCTCCAATGATAACCCTATCACTAACCCTAACTCTCTAACTCATACCATAACACTAGCCATAACACTATCTTCAATGCTAACACTAACCTTAGCTCTCTAACCCTAACCATACCACTAACCCTACCACTAACTCCAATACTAACCCTAATCCTAACTCTCTAGCTCTAACCATACCACTAACCCTACCACTAACTCCAATACTAACCTTAATCCTATCTCTCTAGCTCTAACCATAACACTAACCCTAACACTATTTCCAGTGTTAACCCTACCACTAATCTTCTAACTTTTACCACAACACTAACCCTAACACTATTTTCAATGCAAACACTAACTCTCTAACTCTAACCTTAACACTATTTTCAATGCTAACCTATCACTAACCTTAACTCTCTAACTCTAACCATGACACTAACCCTAACACGATCTCCAATGCGAATCATAAAACAAACCCTAACTCTCTAACTCTAGCCATAACACTATCCATACCACTATCTCCAACCTAACATTAACCATAACCCTCTAACTTTAACCACAACACTAACCCCAAGATTATCTCCAATGCTAACCCTAACACCATCTCCAATGACACCTCTAACAGTAACCCTTACTCCCTAATTGTAGCCAATAAACTAATCCTAACACTCCGATGCTAACCCTAACTATTTAACTCTAACTATAACACTAACACTATCTCCCATGCTAACCCCAACACTAACCCTAAACCTCTAACATAACACAAACCCTAACGCTATTTCCAGTGAGTTAACCCTACCACTAATCCTCTAACTTTAGCCACAACCCTAACACTATTTTCAATGCAAACCCTGACTCTCTAAAACTAACCTTAACACTATCTTCAATGCTAAGCCTAACCCTAACCTCAAAGTCCAACCATATTACTAACTCTAACACTCCAATGATCTCTAACCCCAACACTTTGTTGATAAATGATTTTCCCTCTATAAAAGGAAATGCTTTTCTTAAAGAAGTGCTAAAATTTCTAATTAAAAATATATATGTTTAATATAATATATAAAGCCCATTACACCCTTTGAACCCACCAAAAGACACCTTAATTTTATCTTCCCCATTGACTCCAATGAATTTCACCAAAGCAAACAAATTTTATCTGAGGTGTCCTGATGTCTGGCTTACACATTACTTTAATAACACAAAATGAGAACTTCCTGAGAACACACATCAGCTTCCCTTTAGGCTTCACTGACTGACACACATTCTGCTGACTCCACAGAATTCCTTCAACCATCTTCTACAAGGTCTGCACAGGAAGCCATGTTACATGTACATCATAGCAGGAGGTGACAGGTGAGTGTGCGTCACTATAATTGTGTCATCACCCTCCCCCTCTGTCAGGGACACACAGAGAGGGTGACATCCAGTTTTCTATTTGTTTTGGCAGCAGTGGGGATGTTTAGTGACTTATTGTCTTTGCAGGTCCATCGTGGCTGCACAGGAGGCACCTGAGGACAGTCCAATGCTGGGAGCACAGGAGCTGGAGAGGGTGAGTCCCACCGCTGAGTGATGACCAATGAGTTTGGGTTTATTTCTGCTATAAAGATTGTTATTTGCCATAACAACTGTTTTTTTTGGGCAAAGACAACCAATGAGAGTTTAAAAGTGTAGGATGACCCCAGGCTAGAGTTTTAACATCTCAGGGTGGGTCCTTGGCTTATTGTGGGGGTAAGGCAAATCATTGAGTGCCAGCCACCTTTAGTTTAAACTCCTGGAAAGAGTGTTAGGGATACAGAATACTCAAAAACAGCTAAATCCCAGACCTTCCAGTTGCAGCAAAATGGATAGTGGTCCTTTAAAACAGCTTTCCAACAATACTTGGCTCTTTAATGCTATACTAGTCAAATGAGTGGAAGTGACTTTAAGAGAGAGACATCCTGGTCTGCAGCAGTCCTTTAATAGTGGTTAGCCCACCAACCCTGTGTGAGCAGTCACGAGTACCTTAAATGTTGGTAATGAGGTCTCCATGCTATGCCAATCCAGCAGCAACTTTTAAGCTGTTCTGAAAATCTTTAGCACAGCAGACTCCTCTAAAGATGTTCCATACATGTAGCCACATTCAGATCCTATTTTCTCTGAAGAAGCTCCCTCCAGGTAGCCACTTTCTTGTGACAGCTTTTCTGAAGATACCCCCTGAGGGTAGCCACCTTCCTAGTTTCTCTGAAAATGCTCCCAGGTAGCCACCTTCTTGTCCAAGTTTCTAAGAATATGCTCCTTGCAGGTTTCCACTTTCTTGTTCTGGATTCTCTGAAGATGCTCTCCCTGTGTAGACACCTTCTTGTTCTAGTTTCCCTGAAGATGATCTCTCCAGGTAGCTACCTTCTTGTTCTTTGTTCTCTAAAGATGTTATCTCTGAGTAGCTTCTTTCTTGTTCAAGATTCTCTGAAGATGTTATCTCTGGGTAGATTCTTTCTTGTTCAGGATTCTCTGAAGATGCTCTTTCTGGGTAGACACCTTCTTGCTCTAGATTCTTTGAAGTGCTCTCTCTGGGTAGATACCTTCTAGTTCTAGATTCTCTAAATATTCTTTCTCTGGGTAGACAGTCGCCTTCTTGCTCTAGTTTCCCTTCAGGTGATGCCCCAGGTAGCCACCTTCTTGTTCTAGATTCTCTGAAGATGCTCTCTCCAGGTACCCCCCACTCATGCAGTGTGGGAAAACCCCCAAAGCAGTGTGGCAAACTATTTTTAAATTTTAAAATATCATGGTGAGTCCTTGGCTTATTTTTGGGTAAAACAAATGGTTGCATGTCAGTCACTTTTGTTTTAATCATTAGAAGTCCTTTAAAGGCGGCCTCCGAATAATACTTGGCTCTTTAATCCTATGCTAGCAGTCAAGTGAGTGGAAGTGACTTTATGAGAAAGAGACGTCATGGTCCGTAGCAGTCCTTCATCAGTGGTTGACCCTTTGGCCCTATATTAGCAGTCACAGGTACCTTCAGTTTTGAGTAATGAGGTCTCCATGCAATTTCCATTTGGCGGCAATTTCCTCTAAGCTCTCCTGAACACTTTTTTAGCATAGCAGACTTCTTGGAAGATGCTCCATACTGGTAGCCATCTCATTATCCTGTATTTTCTGCACCATAAGACGCACTTTTTCCCCCAGAAATATGGGGGAAAATGTCTCTGAGTCTTATGGTGCGAATATACTATAGGCACCGCCCCCGCCACCAATGGCATCGCCCCCCCCCCCCGCCGCCAACGGCAGCATTCCCTGCCGTCACTGCCAGAAGAGAGACAGGAGAGAGGGGGACAGACATCCACACTCCCCGTGGGCACCAGGCGATCTCCCGGCTGGGCCTGACTCTGTTCCTGAGACAGAAGACAGAGCATTCAACCACTCGGGCTGCTCTGTCTTCTGTCAGGCAGATGAGATAACATCGGGTCTGTCTGCATTTACGGCAATGGTCAATCTGCATATCACTCTGCATTTATGGCAATGGTCACTCTGCATGTCACTCTGCATTTATGGCAATGGTCACTCTGCATGTCACTCTGCATTTATGGCAATGGTCACTCTGCACGTCACTCTGCATTTATGGCAATGGTCACTCTGCATTTATGGCAATGGTCAGTCTGCGTTTATGGCAATGGTCAGTCTGCATTTATAACAATGATCAGTCTGTGTTTATGGCACTGGTCAGTCTGCGTTTATGGCACTGGTCAGTCTGCGTTTATGGTACTGGTCAGCCTGAATTTATGGCACTGGTCAGGCTGCATTTCATGGGCACTGGAAAATAATTTAGTACACCATTTGGTTCAGAATATTTTTTTTCTTGTTTTCCATCTCTAAAACCTAGGTGCGTCTTATGGTCAGGTGCATCTTATGGAGTGGAAAATACAGTAATTCCTCTGAAGATGATTCCTCAGGGTAGCTACCTTCTTGTTCTAGCTTCTCATAAGAGGGCTTTGAGTAACCATCTTCTTGTTCTAGATTTTTTGAAGATGCTTCCAAGTATCTACCTCCCTGTTCTAGTTTTTCTGAAGATGCTCCTTCCAGGTAGCTATTGTCTTGTTCTAGTTTCTCTAAGATGCGACCAAGTAGCCACCTTCTTGTTCTAGATTCTTTGAAGATGCTCCCTGGTAGCCACCTTCTTGTTCTAATTTCTCTAAAGATGTGCAATCCAGATAGCCACCTTATTATATTAGTTTTCTTGAAAATGCTCCAGAGTAACCACCTGCTTGTTCTAGTTTCTTGAAGATGCTCCCAAGTATCCACCTTCTTGTTCTAGATTCTCTGAAGATGGTCTCCGGTAGCCACCTTCCAGTTCTAGTTTCTCTGAAGATGCTCCCAAGTATCCACCTTTTTCTTTTAAGTTTCTCTGAAGATGCTCCCTCTAGGTAGCTACCCCCCCCCCCATTAAAGCAAGTTGGATTCTCGAAACCTTAGCTCAGGCCACTTTAAATATCTTTGGCCTTGGCACAGGCTCAGTCCCCAAGCAGGAAAGAAATCCTTGCAGAGGATTGACAAAGACCTTTTCTGAAGGTTGCTCCCCTTAAACCAGACTGCTGGAACAGATGCCTCCATGATTGGCTGAGGCAGATAAATATTAATACTATTGTTACTTCTCACATTAGCTGCTGAAGAGAACTCAACAAGAGCAGACAGAAATAATCAATGTCAGAGAGCTCATTGATCCATGTTGTCTGTAATGTCCGTTCCTCCTCCTCCACCAGAGAAGCCATACAGGCTCCATTCATCATTGGCCTCATTGGACTTTTGTATAAAGACATCTGTCTATCTCCGGCAAATACTATAAATACTATGGCAGAGCTCCAGTTCTTCCCCATAATTAAATGACCCACTGTGTGTCAGAGAACTCAGTGATCTCTCCTGTCTGTCATGTTGGTCCTTCTTCCTCCACCAGAAGTGTTATTTCACATGTTGGTGTGTATCGTTCCAGGTATGTGCTGGGAAGAAGAAGGTCATCTACCTGGGCATCTCCTGCAGCTTATCGGTGAGTACCAACCCAATCACCAATCACTAATATCATGGCTTGGTTATATCCACTGGATGAGCTCATGTTGAACAGTGCTATGGAAGATGTTGATGCTATATAAACAATGAGTCCATTGACCTTGTCTTTTGTCCATACAGGCTCCATTCATTGCTGGTCAGTTGGACTTCTGTATGAAGAATCTGGATGTCTTCCTGCCAGTCCTGGTAGGGTTTAATCCAGTTTGTACAGCCAGGTGGGTTTTGGAAAGAGGTGGACCCTGGGCTCCCTTGGCAGAGGAGCAAGGCTGACCTCTCATATTACCTTGCAGGAACGAAAGGATCAAAGGCTGGACCTCCACCTTCCGGCAAGTGGCTGAGAGGATGCAGAGCCTCCATGACACACAGCAGGGCTTTGTGCTGAACCCGGCCATCGGGGTAAGTCTGAAATGGTTATTCCTGGAAAGTCTGTGCAGAGTCTAAAGATTTTCTTTTAGGCCCCAGTTAGGCCTTAGCGTCCTGGCATGTTGTTTTATTCCTGTAGAACGACGACCCAAGATAAATGTCACACACCAACCAACTTTGCATTTTTGTTACAGCCAGAGGGCATCTGCTGCTCCTCACGTATGAAAGGTGGCAGTGCTACGAAGATCCTGCTGGAGACGCTGTTCCTGGTGGCCCACAAAGCCAGCTCCAACGTGGAGGTGACTGAGAAGTACGTGAGCACAGGCTGAACCTACCCAACATCTTGCACTAGCCACTCATGGTGGCAGCTCGTTTACACTTGCTTCCAAATGTGGCTTTGGGCATGCTTTTTTTTAAAAAAAAAAAAACCTGGTGGAGGATCGGCAGAGCTGTCAGAGTGGAGCAAGTGAAACTAGTATTTTCACGTGGTGCCCAGCATGGGAGCTATATAGAGGAAGGGACGTGGAGACCAGAGAGAGAAGATCAGCAAACCAGAGGCTCAGCAGAGCTGGGGGATACTACTGAATGGGGGATCAGAAGAGCTGTGGGTTGGTACTGAGTGGGGGAGCAGAGATGGGAGTTACTACTGAGTGGGGAATCAGAAGAACTAGGGGTACTATTAAGTGGGGGCATTAGCAGAGCCGGGGTACTACTGAGCAGGGGATCTGGTGAGCGAGGGTACTAATAAGCACACACACAGGGCATTAGCCACGCTTCATTAAAGCTTCAAAAAAAGCATCACTGAAGCATCAAAAACACATAAAAAGGCATGATGAATCGGTAAATGAGCCCTTAAAGTATAGAGAGAGGAGGAAAAGTATTGCTCTAAGGTTGGCAGGAACACTCAGAACCACCACCAAGAGGACGGCATTGGGCATGGCTTAGCTATGAAGTCAGGGAAAGTAAGCACAATGTCACAAAGTGAAGCTAAATCAGAGAGGTGCACACAAAAGGCTTTTTTTTTATTTAAACTGCTCTTAAAGGAAAATGTAAAACTTGTGACCTATACAAGATCATGAAGATGGCCTCTGGGGCCGGGATTAAGTCTTTTTTGTGTGATTCCTTCTCAGGTGTTTGTTGGAAATCTTGCGGACCTATGAGAGGGCGCACAAGGTGACCTACGCCCACAGCAAGAAAATAGCTGCATTGCTCAAGCAGTCTGCCACCAGGTGTGTACAACAGCACTGTGCAATTCCTATATGTGGCCACAAGATGGCAGCAGAGCTCATGTGAAGTATTCTATTCTATCACAGAACAATGATATCATAAAATGTGCACTTCCTATAGGTGGCCACAAGATGGTAATAGAGCTCATGGCTGTATTACAGACCAATCATATCATTACATGTGCACTTAATATACGTGGCCACAAGATGGCAGCAGAGCTCATGTAAAGTATTCTATTCTATCACAGAACAATGATATCATAAAATGTGCACTTCCTATAGGTGGCCACAAGATGGTAACAGAGCTCATGGCTGTATTACAGAGCAATGTTATCATTACATATGCACTTCCTATATGTGGCCACTAGATGGCAACAGAGCTCACGTGAAGTATTCCATTCTATCACAGACCAATGATATCATTGCATTTTCACTTCCTACATGTGGCCACAAGATGACAATAAAGCTAATCCTAATCTCTCCGACAAGTTTAAGCATGACATGTTACATTCTTTAATATAATTTTAATAAATTAATATCATTATTTGGACCGATACATCCATATACAAATAAATCAGTTCTGATCTGCTGCTCTCTCCCTATTGGCAGTCTACAGAAGAAAGGACATCTCTACATTCTTGGCTGGGGGACCCTGGGAATGATGGCGATCATGGAGGCGGCGGAGTGCGTGCCGGCCTTTCATTCAGGTACAGTCTGTCACTCCCCTCTCACCTAGGTATTCTCTGAGATCAGTGAATTCTATATCTTAACCAGTTCATCAGACTTGTGCTGACACACCCCCTGAACAGCTCTTCACTGGGAAGATCAGTGTACTGCTGTTCCTCTGCCTCCTGCTGAAACGCCTATTACAACCAATCAAAGGGAATATCAGTGTACTGCTGTCACTCTGCCTCCTGTTGAAACACCCCCTGCACACTTATTTACTGAGAATATCAGGTTACTGCTGTCCCTCTGCCTCCTGTTGACACCCCCTTGCACAGCTCATCACTGGGAAGATCAGTGTACTGCTGTTTTTTTGCCCCCTGCTCACATGCCCCCCTGTGCAGCTCATCACTGGGAAGATCAGTGTACTGCTATTTTTATGCCCCCTGCTTACATGCCCCTCTGTGCAGCTCATCACTGGGAAGATCAGTGTACTGCTGTTTTTTTTCCCCCTGCTCACATGCCCCCCTGTGCAGCTCATCACTGGGAAGATTAGTGTACTGCTGTTTTTATGCCCCCTGCTCACATGCCCCTCTGTACAGCTCATCACTGGGAAGATCAGTGCATTTATGGGGAATGATACCTAGGCACAGAGCACCTATGGGGAGCATATATCTTTCCCAATAGGTACCCTGTACCTGTGTATCATTACCCATAGGTGCTCTGTACCCAGGTATCATTCCCCATAGGTTCTCTGTGCCTAAGTACCCTTCCCCCGAAATGCCCTGTACCCTGGTATCATTTACTACAGGTGCCCTGTACCCAGGTATAATTCCCCATAGATGCCCTCTACCCAGTTATCATTCTCCATAGGTGCCCTATGACCAGGTATTATTCCCTATAGGTGCCCTGTGACCAGGTATCATTCCCCATAGGTGTCCTGTGACCAGGTATCATTCCCCATAGGTGTCCTGTGACCAGGTATCATTCCCCATAGGTGCCCTGTGACCAGGTATCATTCCCTATAGGTGCTCTGTGACCAGGTATCATTCCCCATAGGTGCCCTGTGACCAGGTATCATTCCCCATAGGTACCCTGTGACCAGGTATCATTTCCAATAGGTACCCTGTGACCAGGTATCATTCCCTATAGGTGCCCTGTGACCAGGTATCATTCCCAATAGGTACCCTGTGTCCAGGCATCATTCCCCATAGGTGCCCTGTGACCAGGTATCATTCCCTATAGGTGCCCTGTGACCAGGTATCATTCCCTTTAGGTGCCCTGTGACCTGGTATCATTCCCTATAGGTGCCCTGTGACCAGGTAGTATTCCCCATAGGTGCCCTGTACCCAGGTATCATTTCCCATAGGTGCCTTATACCAGGGTATAATTCCCCCAAAGGTGCTCTGTGCCTGGGTATCATTCCTCATAGGTGCCTTGTACTCGAGTATCATTCCCAATACGTACCCTTTACCCGGGTATCATTTCCCATAGATGCCCTTTGTCCAGGTATCATTCCCTATAGGTGATTTTTGACCAGGTATCATTCCCCTTATGTGCCCTGTGTCCAGGTATCATTCCCTAGGTGGCCTTTGACCAGGTATCATTCCTCTTAGGTACTCTATACCCGGCTATCATTCCTCATAGTTGCCCTGTGCCCAGGTATAATGCCCCATAGGTTCCCCAGTGACCAGGTATCATTCCCCATAGGTGCCCAGTCACCAGGTATCATTCCCCATAGGTGCCTTATACCCGAGTGTCATTCCCCATGGGTACCCTGTGACAAGGCATAATTCCCTATTGATGTCCTGTACCCAGATAGCATTCCTGATAGGTTCCCTGTGCCTGGGTATCATTCCCCATAGGGGTCCTGTGCCAAGGTATTATTCCCCATGGGTGCCCTGTGCCAGGGTTTCATTCCCCATGGGTGCCCTGTGACAGGGTATCATTCCCAATGGGTGCCATCTACCTGGTTACCATTCCCCATAGTTGCCCTGTACCGACCAGGTATCATTCCCTGTGGGTGCCCTATGCCCAGGTATCATTCCCTAGGTGGCCTTTGACCAGGTATCATTCCCCTTAGGTACCCTATACCCATCTATCATTCCTCATAGTTGCCCTGTGCCCAGGTATCATGCCACATAGGTTCCCCAGTGACCAGGCATCATTCCCCATAGGTTCCCCAGTGACCAGCTATCATTCCCCATAGGTTCCCCAGTGACCAGGTGTCATTCCCCATAGGTGCCCAGTGACCAGGTATCATTCCCCATAGGTGCCCTATACCTGGGTTTCATTCCCCATGGGTACCCTGTGACAAGGCATCATTCCCTATTGATGTCCTGTACCCAGACAGCATTCCCGATAGGTGCCCTGTGTCTGGGTATCATTCCCCATAGGGGTCATGTGCCAAGGTATCATTCTCCATGGGTGCCCTGTGCCAGGGTTTCATTCGCCATGGGTACCCTGTGACTGAGAATCATTCCCAATGGGTGCCCTCTACCTGGTTACCATTCCCCATAGTTGCCCTGTACCCGGCCAGGTATCATTCTCTGTAGGTGCTCTGTGCCCAGGTATCATTCCCTAGGTGGCCTTTGACCAGGTATCATTCCCCTTAGGTACCCTATACCCAGCTATTATTCCTCATAGTTGCCCTGTGCCCAGGTATCATGCCACATAGGTTTCCCAGTGACCAGACATCATTCCCCATAGGTTCCCCAGTGACCAGGTATCATTCCCATAGATTCCCCAGTGACCAGGTATTATTCCCCATAGGTGCCCAGTGACCAGGTATCATTCCCCATAGGTTCCCCAGTGACCAGGTATCATTCCCCATAGGTTCCCCAGTGACCAGGTATCATTCCCCATAGGTTCCCCAGTGACCAGGCATCATTCCCCATAGGTTCCCCAGTGACCAGGTATCATTCTCCATAGGTTCCCCAGTGACCAGATATCATTCCCCATAGGTGCTCTCTACCTGGGTGTCATTCCACATGGGTACCCAGTGACAAGGCATCATTCTATTGATGTCCTGTACCTAGATAGCATTCCCGATAGGTGCCCTGTGCCTGGGTATCATTCCCCATAGGGGTCCTGTGCCAAGGTATCATTCCCCATGGGTGCCCTGTGCCAGGGTTTCATTTGCCATGGGTGCCCTGTGACAGGGTATCATTCCCAATAGGTGCCCTCTACCTGGTTACCAATCCCCATAGTTGTCCTGTACCCAGCCGGGTATCATTCCCTATAGGTCTCCTGTGCCCAGGTTTCATTCCCCATAGGTGCCCAGGTAAAATTTCCCATAGTTACCCTGTGCCTTGGTGTCATTCCTTACAGAGTCCTAGTGCCCAGGAAGAAAGGTGGGATTGCTTATTTACATGTTGCTGTCCTCCTCTAAACATTTTAATGTGAAATCATTTTGGAGGGTGGAATGTGTAGGTTTTTTTTTAGTAGTCGCAAGACTCTCTGCAGCACATAATAATTTTCTCTGCTGCAAAAATGCCATGGCTTCCAAGGTCCCCAGGACAACAGTACACTGGTGGTTGGAGTCTGGAACACCTCAGTGTACATTCAGAATGTTGGGAGTGGGGGGGGGGGGGGGTCTAAAACCCTCCTGACTGGTGTACCAAAGCCATAGGCAGAAGGTCTTCATTCCCTTTATACATGGTCATGACTTAGTTTTCACCAATGACTGCTATCAACCCTTTATAAAAGAAACCCCTCATATTAGCCAAAGTAGACCAGGGAACTCAAAGATCTCACAATAGAGTTCTCAAGAGACCGAAGAAGGCAAATGGGGGTAGCCATTGTCTGGCTATCATGTTGAACCTCTGGCTTTACCTAACAGGGTGAATTCTGACCTTCACTACAGAGTTGCATGCTCATAATGTAAATCAAAAAATGCCAGAAAGGCAAGAGACATCTACTATATAAGGACAGGTTCCCTTTACATCAAGGCGTGGCAGAGACACAATCCTTTTTTTTTTTGTTGTTGTTTTAATATTTTTTTTGAGGTTTTACATAATGGTTACAAAAGAGGACAAAATGTGTCATATCTTAATACACAGTGAGGATAATTTCTTAGATGAGTACAATGACTAGGGATGGGCTGACATTTGAAATGTCATTTAAAATTGCTCGCAGCTGTAATGTATTGCTCGACAATATAGATAAAAATCAAGGAAAAAATCGGTGTGGTTTCCCCCCCTCCAGTCCATATTAGGCCCTTCAGGTCTGGTATAGTATTTAAGGGAAACTCCATGACCCCAAAAAAAACAGCTTGGTCCCCCCCAAAATCCATACCATGCCCTTATACAAGCAAGCAGCCTGGCAGGCCAGGAAAGGAGGGGGCGCCCCCCCTCCTGAACCATACCAGGCCACTTGCCCTCAACATGAGGAGGATGCTTTGGGGTCTGTGGGCGGGGTGCTTAGCGGAATCTGGAAGCCCCCTTTAACAAGGGGCCCCCAGATCCCAGCCCCCCCCATGTGAGTGGGTAAGGGGTACATTGTACCCTACCCATTCACCAAAAAAATTGTCAAAAAGTAAAAACCACAATACATAGTTTTTGACAATTCCTTTATTAAAAAAAAAAAAAGTGTCCCACAATGTCCATCCATCTTCAATCATGTCGTCCGACTGACCTGAAAAATAGAAAAAAACTCGAAAAAACTCTGCCTCCATAGAAGGCCTCCCGGCAATTGCTGTCTTTTTCACTGTGACAGCTCTTATATAGCCAAGGGCAGGGCCACCCGCTGATGTAACCGGATGACTCTTTCCCCCTCTGACGGCACATGACGTCAGAAAATGCGGGGTCACTCGGTTACGTCATTGGGTAGGCCCCGCCCTTGCCTATATAACAGCTGTCACAGCCAAGAGACAGCAGTTGGCATGACGCCTCCCATCGAGGCGGAGCTTTTTTTTTTTTTCTATTTTCCGGGTCCATCGGGCGGCGTGATTGAAGGTGGATGGACATCGTGGGACACATTTTTTTTTCTTTTTTTAAAAAAGGAATTGTCAAAAACTGTGTATTGTGGTTTTTACTTTTTGACACTTTTTTTGGTGACTTAGTAGGGGTACATTGTACCCCATACACATTCACATAGGGGGGAGCCCCCTTGTTAAAGGGGGCTTCCATATTCTGATAACCCCCCGTCCGCAGACCTGTCAGGGTCTGGTATAGATTTTGGGGGGGATTTAAGTTCCCCTTAAAGATTTAAGTTTCCCTTAAAATCCATACTAGACCCAAAGGGTCTGGTATAGACTGTGCATTGTAATGCTGCAACATGAGGTGATGGTCGTGGATGAATGGCACAACAACGGGCCTCAGAATCTCGTTGCGGTATCTCTGTGCATTCAAAATGCCATCAATAAAATGCACCTGTGTTCATTGTCCATAGCATAATCTAATTTGACACGAACGCCCCATAATGTTCGGTATTCGCCGAACGGCGAACACCCGATGTTCTAATCAGACTTAAATTCAGGATTGTATGGTGAAGGGTATTGTCCACCACCCCCAGACACCCCGACTGAGAGCAATTTGCAGAGACACAATCTTACCACATGTCTCGTGACTGGTGTAGCTTATTTTCATATTTACTCCTCATAGTTCCAGAGCCCGAGAACAACGTAATACCTGGTTACAACAACAGAGGAGGTTTTTTTGCTCTCCCCGTATTTTGAAAATATATAGGGTAAATGTCAGTTGCGTGTCTCATGTCAGAGAGGGGAATTTTCTGTGAAATACATATCTAGTTACTGAATGTTCCTTACCAGAAGAGATGCAGGAAGTGCGGGCAGAATATGCAGAGAATTTTATAAATATTTATCTGGTATTTGGAGCACTATGGGTTATTTCAGGGTGGAAAACCTCATAATCTATCTTCTTCTCTGCTTCTGACCTATTTTACTTAGGGACCCCAGAGAGATCAGTCACTGCGGGGCCAAATTAGTGACTGGGGATCAATGGCTCTCTACACAGATCCCACAGATCTTTCTGTATTAGTTCCCAAATTTCAATTAAATTGTCTCCCAGCTCCATCAGAAAAGAGCCCCCTCATGGTAGTCTTCACTTCAGAGACAGACCACTGCGCTCTGACACGCCCCCTCCCCGTGTCAGACTTACAGCTCTCCAATCAGCAATCTTGCTGAGGAGAGCAAAGGTAGCTGATTGGAGAGCTGTAGGTCTGATGCAGAAATACACAAAGCCCAGTGGTCTGACTCTGCAGAGTACTACACAGGGGGCTCTTTCCTGATAGAGCTAAGTGACAATTTATAAAGAGATACAAAGGTGAGAAATACAAATAGGACTATTTTGCTGCCCACAGATTACATCAATACAGTATAAACAGAGGCTAGCGTTTGGGAATTCCATTTCTTGAAAAGGAACCTTGTGGAAAGTCGCTCTGCCAGTAATGGGTGGTTAAACCAGTATGAGTGAGAAATTCAATCTTCTTTCAGCTCTATCCTGAGAGGTATAACTGATCATAGCCCGATCCTTCTGCAAATCACTTTCCTACATCTGTAGAGGAGAGCTCAGCAGTGTAATGTGATCTAAGTACTTCCATATTGTGTTCACATAGAAAATCCAACTGATGTTATCTCTGAGGTCATCTTGATTTCTTGTACACTAACCCTAACCCTAAAGCTAACTATAACACTAACCCTACCTCCCTAACCCTAATTCTAACTCTAACAACTAAACCTAACTCTAACCCTACCTCCCTATCCCTAATTCTAACCCTAACCTCTAACCCTAACTCTTACCCTACCTCCCTATCCCTAATTCTAACCCTAACCTCTAACCCTAACTCTTACCCTACCTCCCTATCCCTAATTCTAACCCTAACCTCTAACCCTAACTTTAACCCTACCTCCCTATCCCTAATTCTAACCTTAGCTTTAACCCTACCTTCCTAGCCCTAATTCTAACCCTAACCTCTAACCCTAACTTTAACCCTACCTCCATAACCCCTAATTCTAACCTTAGCTTTAACCCTACCTCCCTAACCCCTAATTCTAACCCTAACTCTAACCCTACCTCCTTATACCTAATTCTAACCCTAACCTCTAATGCTTACTTTTACACCACCTCCCTATCCCTAATTCTAATGCTAACACTAACCCTACCTCCCTATCCGTAATTCTAATCCTAACCTCTAACCCTAACTCTAACCCTACCTCCCTATCCCTAATTCTAACCTTAACCTCTAACCCTACCTCCCTATCCCCAATTCTAACCCCAACTCTAACCCTACCTCCCTATCCCTAATTCTAACCCTAACCTCTAACCCTAACTCTAACCCTACCTCCCTATCCCTAATTCTAACCCTAACTCTAACCCTCCCTCCCTATCTCTAATTCTAATGCTAACACTAACCCTACCTCCCTATCCCTAATTCTAACCCTAACATCTAACCCTAACCTCTAACCCTAACTCTAACCCTACCTCCCTATTCCTAATTCTAACTTTAATTCTAACCCTACCTCCCTATCCCCAATTCTAACCACAACTCTAACCCTACCTCCCTATCCCTTATTCTAACCCTAACCTCTAACCCTAACTCTAACCCTACTTCCCTATCCCTAATTCTAACCCTAACTCTAATCCTACCTCCCTATCCCTAATTCTAACCCCAACTCTAATGTTGACTCTAATGTTGACTCTAACCCTACCTCCCTAACCCTAATTCTAACCCTAACTTTAACCCTACCTCCCTATCCCTAATGCTAACCCTAACCTCTAACCCCAACCCTCACTCTGACTCTAACCGTACCTCCCTAACCTTAATTCTAATCCTAACCTCTAACCCTAACTCAAACCCTACCTCACTACCTCCCTCTAACCCTAACATTTAACCTAACTCTAAACCTACCTCCTCAACTCTAACTCTAATCCTAACTCTAACCCTACCTCTCTAACCCTAATTCTAATTCTAACTTAAGCCCGGTGCTAAGGGGTTAATTCCAACCCTATCTCTTAACCATAAAGCTAACTATAATTCAAACCCTCAATCTAACCTCAACTCTAACCCTATTTCTAACCCTAACTCTAATCCTAACCCCTAAATCTAACTCCCTAATCCTTAATCTAACCCTAACTCTAACCGTAACCCCCAAACCTAACTCTAAGCCTAATACTAACCCCAATTCCCTAACCCTAATTCTAACTCCAACTGTTATCCTAATCTCCCAACACTAAACCTAACTTCCAAACCCTAACTCCCTAACCCAAATTATAACCCTAAATCTAACCCTAAACCCTTACTTTAACCCTAAAACTGACCCTAATTTCCTAACCCAGCTTTAGCCCTAACTCCCTAACCCTAAAACTAACTCTAAGTCTAACCCTAAATTTAACTCCCTTGCTCTAACTCTAACCCTAACTCTGTTATTCTACCCAAACTCTAACACTAACCATAACTCCTTAACCCTAACTGTAACCCTACACAGAACCCTTTTATCATCACCTTGACATTTAGGTTTTGATTTATTTAAAAGTGAAGCTCAATCAGTTTATGTTGTGACTCCATGGTTAAAAGAGCTGAAGTCCAATGAATGAAAGGGGTGGACCAGGAACAGTCAGTCTGGGGAGAAATGTGCTAGATGATGCTGCACGTCCTCCAGTGAGGAAATGAGGCCCTATCTGACTTGCTGCAGCTTGTCATGCACATTGTGAAACTCACAGTGTGAAGTGAAATCAGAGTAAGTCATTTCAGGCCAGGAGAGAAGCCTGTACAACCGTGCAAACCTGAAGGGAAGGCTGAAGGTCAGATTTAAGAGTTTCCCAGAATCCTGGACTATAATGTTAGTAAGTATGCTCTTCCTGACCAAAAAAAGTATGAAAAAAAGCTTTTCCTTTCTGTTTAAGTTAATAGATGGTGCAGTTCTTGCATTGGGTCTCTTCCTGGGCCAGGCCCTGCACTGTGATTGGTTCATTGTTTGATTCATTGTAGCAAGGATGTTGCAAGTCAGTGGCTGACCGTGTACCATGTGACTTTTGTTGCAGATTGGAGAGATGTGCGCGGCTTTATAAATGGAGGATATCAAACAATGGAGAACAAAGAGGGGGACCTGACCTCTCTGGTGAGTGGTTGAAGGTCACTGGTAATGAAAACTTTCTGAAGTCAGACAGCTGGGCACATTTTATTTTATTATGGACAATGCAAAGCCATATTTACCCAAAACTATAATTTCACTCCCAGATGGCTTCTTATAGTATGAACTCATAGTCCTCTTTTGCGTTCCTGGCAGCAGCAAAACACTGGAACGAGAGGCACTAGTAGGAGAGCACCTAAATACCCTTCCAGCAGCCAGCAGATCCCATCTATCAGTTTCCACCTGATGCTGGCTGCTGGGAGGGTATTTAGGTCCTTCCTTACTAGTGTTTCTCACCCACTGGTGGACACTGAAACTACAACCTTCTACTCTGGGAAGTACAGTACCACCAGCAGGCGATTCAGGTCCTGACAGTTGGAGCTGGGAACTCCAGCAAGACCCCCCTCCCCCCCCCCCAAAAAAAAGATCACCTAATACTGGTTATAAGTAGAACAGCCCAAATAAATAAAAATAAATACAGATCAGTACACCAAAATGACATTTTGGTTTAGTAAATGGAGCCTTCTGGGCTGACCTAGCTCCAAAAGGGAGACCTCTCTGCCATAATTCTTAGCTCACTAGGACATAGAAGAAACTGTCAAGTAGTTTCACTCTCCACCATCTTCCAAATGCTGTATATCAGTTTTGGGTGGACATACTCTTTAAGAAAAGTTTGCATCTCTAAATTTGTAACTGTTCTTTAAAAGAAACTTTACTCTTTTATACAAACCATCACTTTAATTCACGAAGGTCTCCCATTCTGAGCACCTCCATATTGTTTTAGAGCTATGATGTGTGGAGTTTTGGCCAATAGGGTACAGGGGGCGGTCCCAAGCTAAGGTTCAGGACAGAGGTCATGTGATGTGTAAAGTTAGAGAACAATCCTTATTACAGGCAGGTGACTAGCATTTCCACAAGGAGTTCAGCCATGGTGTAGCCCATATTGCTATTGTGACAGGTACACTTTAACACTTTACTCCCCTATTTTTTTCTAATAATATTGGGTTTAAAAGAGTTCCATTGATGCGAGTGGGTCCCTTAGGTGGTGTGATGGGCTGCCCCCTTCACTGGGTGTTCCCAAGGCACAGAGCGTCCCCCCCAATTTATTGTTTCTGTTAACCACAGGGTGCTGAATTTGCTGTTTCCCATGAAGACTTTGTGAAGAGCGTCCTCCCATCCATATCTGAGACAGACACTGTCCTCTTCCTCTTTACGATTGATGGTGAGTGAATATACCATTAAAAAATGTGATCTCATTTATTGTAAAGGAGTCAGCACCATTCCACGCTCCTATATTGAACTTTGTAGTCGTTTTAGAGGGGCTCTCCGTGATTTAAACCAGGATTCTCCAAACTTTCTAAACACAGGGCCAGTCTTTACTGTCTTTCAGACTTTAGGGGGGGCAGACTTTGACCAGTGGGAGTAAACAATGCCCCATCATTGGTTTCAGTGGGAGGAATTGTGCCCCATTGTTGAAATCAGTGTGAGGAATAATGCCCCATCATTGATAACAGTGTGAGGAATAGTGCCCATCATTGGTATCAGTGAGAGGAATAGTGCCTCATCATTGGTATCAGTGGAAGGAGTTGTGCCCCATTGTTGGTGTCAATGGAAGGAATTGTGCCCAATTGTTGGTGTCAGTGGATGGATTAGGGCCCCAAAAGCTGGATAAAGGCAAGCAAAGACATTGTTTCCAACAAGGCACCAAAGTGATGTTTCCAAAGCAATGCCATGTCAATATTTTAGGTATTTGAGTTGATATTAAAGGATTTAATGTTCAGCGGTATACACACAACATGATCATTGAAGCCTTTTTATATAAACCCCTAAACAGTTTTTTTTTTTCTCAGACTGCAGGTGCAGGTACTGCCCCTCCACTGAGTCAACCCTTGCCTCTGTCCCTACCCACCTCTGAGCACTCAACCTTAGTTACACCCCTAACCACCTCCTAGGACACCCCCTAATAGCGAATACAGAACCAAGTGTTATTTTTGTGGTGTTAGGTAATTTGTATGAAATGTGTTAATGATAAGATGAAAAGCAGTGAAATAGATCCCCTACAGCCAGCAGCCAGGAACCGTAGACCCCAACAGCAACGATAGAACCCCTTTAACAATGCACTCCCCAGCAACAACAGATCCCCCCAAGCAAGAATAGAACCAATGTAACAATATAGTACCCCCCAGCAACAATAGACCCTTCGCTAGCAACAATATATCCTCCCCAGCAACAATAGAACCCCTGTAACAAAATACTCCCCAGAAACAATAGAGCCCCGCTAGCAACAAGAGATCCCCCCCTGCCAACAATTGAACCCCCTCAACAAAATACTCCTCAGCAGGCCCGGACTGGGACAAAAACAGACTGGGGCATTCCAGACCAAGCAGCCAATTCCTTCACTGGGTGACCAGTGATGGGACACCCACAAAGCCAGTCCACCATACTGCAATGCAAAGGGGCACTGCGACACAAAGGGAGCCGCATTACATAGGGGCACCGCAATGATTACAGTGCCCCCCCACAGTGCAGCCCCCCTACATCACAGTGCCCCCCCCACACTGCAGTGCCCCCAGCAATCACAGCCCACCACCACAGTGCCCCCTACAGCCATGTTCCTTCAGTCTCCAACCACAGTGCCCCCACCCCCCACTCTATGCATTATTACTATTATTACATTGTAATAAAAAATGAAATCATTCACCTCACCATAATCCAGAATCAGTGGGACCCCTGAGCGTGTCACCTGCCATGTCGCCTGCCACCAGATCATGTGCCACCAGCAGAGTCCGTCCTTGCATCAGGTGCCCCCAGCAGCATCAGTCCTTACATCAGGTGCCCACAGCAGAGTCTATCTTTACATTAGGTGCCCCCAGCAGAGTCCGTCCTTACATCAGGTGCCCCCAACAGAGTCTGTCCCTACATCAGGTGCCCCCAACAGAGTCTTTCCTTACATCAGGTGCCCCCAACAGAGTCCATCCTTACCTCAGGTGCCCCCAGAAGCAGAGGCCCTCCTTACAAATCTGTGTCCCTGGCAGTGGAGCCCCTCCTTACATGTTTGTCCCCAGGTAGCAGAGCCCCTCCTTACATGTGTGTCCCCAGGCAGCAGAGTCCCTCATTACATGTGTGCCCCCAGCGCAGCGGAGCCCTCCTCACATTTGGTGTCCCCAGCGCAGCGGAGCTCCTCTTTACATGTGTGTCCCCAGCGCAGCGGAGCCCCTCCTTACATGTGTGTCCCCAGCGCAGCAAAGCCCCTCCTTACATGTGTATCCCCAGCGCAGCAGAGCCCCTCCTTACATGTGTGTCCCCAGCGCAGCAGAGCCCCTCCTTACATGTGTGCCCCAGCGCAGCGGAGCCCCTCCTTACATGTGTATCCCCAGCGCAGCAGAGCCCCTCCTTACATGTGTGTCCCCAGCGCAGCGGAGCCCCTCCTTACATGTGTGTCCCCAGGCAGCAGAGCCCCTCCTTACATCTGTTGTCCCCAGGCAGCAGAGCCCCTCCTTACATGTGTGTGTCGCCAGCACAGCGGAGCCCTCCTCACATCTAGTGTCCGCAGCGGGGCCCCTCCTTGCATGTGTGTCCCCAGGCAGTGGAGCCCCTCCTTACATGTGTGTCCCCAGCGCAGCAGAGCCCCTCCTTATATGTGTGTCCCCAGGCAGCAGAGCCCCTCCTTACATGTGTGTCTCCAGGTAGTGGAGACCATACTTACATGTGTGTCCCCAGGCAGCAGAACCCCTCCTTACATGTGTGTCCCCAGGCAGCAGAGCCCCTCCTTACATGTGTGTCCCCAGGCAGCAGAGCCTCTCCTTACATGTGTGTCCCCAGCGCAGCAGAGCCCCTCCTTGAATGTGTGTCCCCAGGCAGCAGAGCCCCTCCTTACATGTGTGTCCCCAGGCAGCAGAGCCCTCCTCACATCAGCATCCCCAGCGCAGCGGTGATCGCCTTCACGGTGTATGTCCCCAACAGCAGCAGCTACAGTTCCTTTCACGTGTGTTCAGTGGAGAGGGGAGGGAGGATGGGCCATTGGGGCAGCCAATCCCATGAATTTCCTGATTTAAGCCATGCCTTTGCACTTCCTGTTTGCCAAATTTTTGTGCTCTCTCCAACCAATATCTTGCTCTGTTGCATACCTGCAGCTGTCCTTATCTACACCACTACTCATTACTATATCCCCTACCTGTGTCCTCTGCTGCCGATTGAGAATCCCTGCTGAAGTCCTCCTTCTCCCTCTGTGTCCGCGCCATTTTGTTCCCCGCCATGCTGCCACGGGAGACCGACTGGGAACAAATCCGATATGTTCCTGGCCATGGGTAGTTGCTGTGCTGCGCCGGGAATGAGATTGCGGGTCTGGTGGAGCCATTTGCCTATTTCCTGGGTGATTGAGCTGGGTGTCAGGCTGCAGGCCAGGTTTCTTCAGGGAGCTCTGCTAGTGTGCGTCCATCTCCACCGCACGCCAAGCCACGCCCTCTGGGTGGGTGCCTTTCTACTGCTATGGCTGATAGTCTCCGAGCCTGACCCCTGACTATGACACCCCCTCAGTTCCATACCCTCCTCTTATCTAGCAGCCCTGTTTTTGTCTTTCCTTTTACTAATCCAAATGCTGCTTTTTTTCCATTGCTGAGTCCTTGAATGTTTGTAGTAGATACAGTGACGAAACCTCTTCAATTTCAGAGTGATTAAATGCAAACAATTCAGCCTTGATGAATAGATATGGACATTCTATACATACAGTACCAGTTCACCTTTAGTTACATAGTTGGTGAGGTTGGAAAAAGACACCATCAAGTCCAACCTATGTGTGTGATTATATGTCAGTATTACATTGTATTTCCCTGTATGTTGTGGTCGTTCAGGTGCTTATCTAATAGTTTTTTGAAACTATCGATGCTCTCTGCTGAGACCACCGCCTGTGGAAGGGAATTCCACATCCTTGCCGCTCCTACAGTAAAGAACCCTCTACGTAGTTTTTATGAGAGGCCACGTGTCTTGTTAAACTACCTTCTGCGAAAAAGTTTTATCCCTATTGTGGGGTCACCAGTCCGTTATTTGTAAATTAAAATCATATCCCTCTCAAGCGTCTCTTCTCCAGAGAGAATAAGTTCAGTGCTCGCAACCTTTCCTCATAACTAAGATCCTCCAGACCCTTTATTAGCTTTGTTGTTAGTGTTCTTTGGTGCATTTTGACAAAGACTGGGTACACATCCACCAGATCACAAATTCTGATTTCACAGCTTTCCCGCTTGCGTGCCATGTCATTTCTACAAGGAAACATTGAGTGAATGTTCTCAAAATTTCCTCCACCCCAAGCTCGCTCAACCAAGTCTTTATGAACCTTGCTTTGCGCACTGGTCCAAATCATCTGGTGGAGGAGAGATTATGGTGTGGGGTTGTTTTTCAGGGGCTGAGCTTGGCCTCTTAGTTCCAGTGAAGGGAACTCTTAAGGCGTCAGCATACCAAGACATTTTGCAAAATGTCATGCTCCCAACTTTGTGGGAACAGTTTGGGGATAGTCACTTCCTGTTTCAACATCACTGCGCACCAGTACACAAATAAGGTCCATAAAGACATGTATGAGCGAGTTTGGGGTGGAGGAACCTGACTGGCCTGCCCTCAACCAGTCCTGACCTCAACCTGATAGAACACCTTTTGGATAAATTAGAGCAGAGACTGTGAGCCAGGCCTTATCGTCCACATCAGTGCCTGACCTCATAAATGTGCTTTTGGAAGAATGGTCAAACATTCCCATAGACACACTCCTAAACCTTGTGGACAGCCTTCCCAGAACAGTTGAAGCTGTTATAGCTGCAAAGGGTGGGCCAACGCAACATTGAACCCTACAGACTAAGACTGGAATGCCATTAAAGATCATGTGCGTGTAAAGGCAGGCGTCCCAATACTTTTTGTAATATAGTGTATTATATACATAATAATCTAATTTTTATGATGAGTCCTCTCTGGTCTACAGTTTTAACTGTTTTTAACTTTTTTGTAAGTTTTAGCTTAAAAAAAAAAGTCAAATTTGTAATGGAGTGAATAATCTTCTATGGTTGTAATATTAATATGATTGACACCTAAACAAAGGTTCTTCCTCCATTTATTGTTTGTTATATTCTTTGAAATACATTGTATCTGCATCGCACACCAAACCACCATTGGACCTTGCCTACAAGGTGATGTGGCAACCGATAGATAGCCATGTGTTCTACAGATATAAGAAATGTCACCAGCACACCTTCTATCTTCATGATCTCAACGCTTTTATTTGTGCATACTGAAAAAAGTCACACGACAGTCACCAAACAAACCCTAACGCCTAAAAATTCCCCTCTCTCAATTTAGTGAGACTAAAATCATTGCAGTTTTTACAGGATAGAGTCACAAATAATGCAAAAGTCTGGCAGCCATGAATAGACCACTTGTTTGTGCTGAAGGCAACGCTGGACTGACTGGGTAAATGGGTGGGTGATTAAGTGGGTGAGTAGGGAGATGTCCCTCAGGAGGGGTGTGCCCAATGGTGGATACTGGTGGTGAACCCTCTTAGGGCTTGGGCTGCTGCCTTTTTGGTACGACCTTAATAGTCGTTTCCACATGCAAACTTGGAATAGTAAAAAAGGAGTGCCCGTTGTCCAAAAGAATACACGTTTGATGGTGGATTAAGAGGTGTTTATTGAGAGTAGTGACAAGTACATCAAGCCAACTCATTTCGGGAGAGAGGCTCTCCCTTCTTCAGGGCTATTGAATAAGTTTGAGAAATATACAGAAAACAGATATCTAAAAATGAGAACATAATGTCGAATATATAAAAGCAAAAATGCAAAAGAGAAAAAACAAGCAAGTATTCCCAAAGTAAAAATATGTTATAAAAAAGGGTAAATCAAGAGCTAATGATCACAATAAAAATTAAAATGATCATGATAGGAATAATGATAATATTAATGCTACGGGCAATAATAATGGTAGCTTGTTGATTACTATTATTATTTTCCGTATCATTATTATTAGCACTATAATGTGTGAGTACAGTTTTGGGAACCCAGTTGCTCAACAAGTAGTGAGCCATATGAGTATTGGACTCTGTTAGTAATCCCATTGGGGAACTTATGTAAAACTCCAGGGCCATTGGTATCAATGTGTTCTTGCTAAGGGATCGAGGGGGGGGGGTGTTGAGGCTTTATGAGGCCCCATGAATTCCAAGGGTGAAGGTACAAAACAGCCCCTACATTGCAGGAGTGAGCACTGTGAAGCAAGGCTTTCCATGATTGGTCAGGACAGAGACAAGGGGTAGGCTGAATGGGGCCCCACAATTTCCAATGGCGGCTCTGCCCCCACTTTTAGTCAGTCCTGCCCTAAAAGTCTACATGTAATTGATCGTTGTAGGTAAAGATTTGTAGTTTTTTGTGATAATGCTTTGATACATACGACTCTACGTGTACCGCCCACTAACTGCCTCTTACTAACTATTGGCATCTGTCAACCCAAAGCCAAGATCATGAGCTACTGTATATACATTGTCTGTCATATAATAATATTCTTATAGGATATAGGAAGATGGACAATGGGCTAGGGAACAGGTGCTAAGATTGGAAATTTGCCCCTCCTCTCCAGGTAATGGCATCCTCTGTGACCACGCCCATCTAACAGTATCCATGGGACGTCCCTCAAGGATCAGAATCACACTACTGTCACCTAAAAACATATATAGAGATGGAAACTCAGAGATACCCCCAATCCTGGCTTATCTGAGAGGGACAAGGTTTTATTGCATCTTCTTTGTTTGCTCAAGGAGCACTGGTAGCAGCATATTTCAGGTGATTTTTGGGGAGTTCTATGTGTACATGGATCCTGGATCCTGCCCAGTGCTCCCCTTCTGTTTAGGGATCAATGTACTGATGACTCTGTTCTGCCTGCAGATGAGCTCAGTGAGGTAGAGAAGCTGGTGGATCTGGTGAAGGAGAAGACGTCAAACATTTTTGCTGTTTCTCATGCTACAGCAGGACAATACCTGCCGGTAAGTGAGCTGTGAGATTCTATGATTCTCTTTTCTCAATTCTCCTATGTGTCCTAAATGTCTGTTATCTCCGCTTCCATCTATTGCTTCTAACTCCTCTCTAACTGAAGTCTAAAAATAATGTTAATGTAACCTTTATTTCCATTAGAATTCTACCAAAAAGCTCATCCCAAACATTATCAGTATTACGTGGCCCATCCTGTTCCTGGAGTACGAGGGAGCCTTCATCCAGGTACACTTCATTCCTCACTCAATGTCGATTCTCATGACCAGTCAATGTGGTAAAAGCTGGAGATATGATAATGTCATGTGATCATTCAGAGCCAATGTAGTGAAAGCTGGCGGTATGATGATGTCAGGTGGTCATTTAGAGCCAATGTAGCCAAAGCTGGAGATGTGATAATGTCACGTGATTATGCAGAGCCAATGTGGAGAAAGCTGGCAGTGTGATGATATCATGTGATCATTTAGAGCTAATGTAGTGAAAGCTGGCAGTGTAGTGGGTGGCATGTTGTTGATGTGATAGCTCTTTCATTATTCTGTGTAGGTAGTACGATTTTTTTTCTTCCATCCCTAACAGAAGTTTCAGAGGGAACTGAGCAGTAAGTGGATCCTGAACACAGTCACCAGCGGGGCCCATGTTCTTAAAGGCCAAGTATACCGTAACTTCCCGGTGGATTTTAGAATCAGTAATAATAAACACTTTCATAGGGCAGTCTCCATCCTACAGGTAAGTCTCTGCAGCCACCTTCCAAATATAAGCTTAATTTTATATTGTTTAGCCTCATAACACAAATCTACGTCATCCACAGCGACTGACAGGACACTCCCAGACCCGGTGCAGAGAGGCTCTTCTCCAGTCCATCCATGGAGAGCAGATCTTGAGTGACCAGACTAAGAACACAGAGATATCCAGACATGTAGAGGTGGCTTCATTGAAGAACAATGTAAGTAACATGACTCAGGGTGACCACTGAACTTGAAATGTAACCAGTAAAAGATAGGCATCAATCTACACAAGGTTTCAGCAAACAATAAATGTCACAGAGATTTCCAGTATTGATATGTTTTCACCTTCACAAGGCTTCAGTGGAAATCTGTTGTCATCTTCTCAGAGTTCAAGTGGAAGGAGGATAGATTCCCCCACACTAAATTCCAAAAGAGATAGGTGTCACCTTCATAGATATCCAGTTGAAGGAACCTGCAGCAGTTCCAGTGGAACATACAGTAGGTGTCATACAGAGTTCCAAAACAAATGGGTGTCACCACAATGGATTTCTGGTGGAAGGTAAGGTCACCTATTGGTGGTTTCAATGGAAGATAGGTGTCAGTCATGCAGAGTTCCAAAACAGATAGGTGATACTTTCATTGATCTCTAATGGAAGGAATGTTCACCTATGGGGGTTCCAGTGGAAGATAGGTGTCACCCATACAGAGTTCCAAAACAGATAGGTGTCATCTTCATAGACTTCCAGTTGAAGCAAAGGTCACCTACTAAGGGTTCCAATGGAAGATAGGTGTCAACCATACAGAGTTCCACAACAAATAAGTGTCACCTTCATAGATTTCTCTTGGAAGGAAAGGTCACCTACTGGAGGTTCTAATGTCACTCTTACAGAGTTCCAAAACAGATAGGTGTTGCAAAAGGATTGCAATGTGTTGGTTGAATGCTAAGCCATGCGTTGCTTCGCAATTTAGGGGGGCAGCAAAACAGGAGGGCTGTCCACTGATTGGTTGCTGTCCCAGTACTCCTAGATCAAGTAGGGTCGGTGGGAGCACGTCGGAGAGGAAACTTGATGCTGGATCTCAAAAGAGGTGGGTGCTACAGTGAGTCTTGGGATAAGGGTATCATTTCCTGTAAAAGCAAAACTTTCAATTGTATCATCTGGATAGAAATTTTTTATGCGATTACTGGTAGCAGCAGATGATCCTAAACCCAAAAAATACTGCACCTAACCATCAAAAAATAACTCAAGGCCAATAGAAGTTCAGCCCCAGTTTTCATCACCTTCACTGCTATAACTGAACTCTGATTCAACCTCTCCCGAGTGCACAGTGTAGGGTTGACATCTTCTAACATTTGTATATGGATTTCCTATAACAGTTTCCAGAGTCTTTGCCAAATCACAAACCTAAACAATCTGCAACCGGTAGCTGGTGAATCATACATTACTCATAAGAGGAATGCCCTTCCTGGCTGTATTGTATAATATTTACAGAGATATATTTTGGGTGTGATGCTTTAGTGGTCATAATCTAAAGAAATTCTGCACATTGTTAGCACGTTTTCCAGTTAGGTGATAATGGCAAACCTTTGATCTTCCCATCAGGTTCTTCCCATGGCCATCGTGAGTTTGTTACGGAATTGCTCTGTTCAGGAGGCCAAGACCCGCTTAGACTCCTCAGTGACCGTTCGAGCAGCCATAGAAGCATCTTTCAACGTTCCTGGAAGGAAAAGGGGGGCCGAGAGCACAGAGGAGGAGGGGCGCAGCCGATAGGTGTCCTGGAAGCTGCATAGTTATTTTTTTATTTCTATTGTCATTTTTATTTTTTATGTGATCTTGTTTTTTACACAATGAATATTCACCATATTTGAACCCACCAAAATGATAATGAACTGTGATAAACTCAATGACTGGAAGAAAATTTAGTTTTCTTAAAGGACCCTTAGGACCCTTTGGCTTATTTCACACTGCAGCACGGAGTGGCTCACAGCAGGGGTCCAGTGTGTCCCCATTCATCGTTTCAGGTCCAAATTCTGTCAGAACTTTTGGCTGAATTCGGACCTGAAATGGACCAGAAGATGCACAGGACGCCTGTGCAATTTGCACTGGGGCCACTCCGAAGATGCGTGAGACTCTCTATGAAGACAGTCACAATATCCTGACATGCGGATTGGATGCGGGGCAACAATAGTGTGAACCCAGCCTCAATGTTTTGTTTTTCCGCTGATGGCACAGCTTATTTTTCTAAATAGACCAACCTATGGTAAGGCCTTCTCACTTAGAGCGCAACTGCAACTTTCCCAATAAAAGTATTGTTGTATTTGTAATTAACGCAATAACTGTGCCTTGGTTTTTATTTACCTCACACATTCCTATCCACATTTCATAGGGGTTTCAATCAATGTTGTACTTCCGGTTATGCAACACTAACCTTGCTTTACCACTTCCTGTCCTCTGCCAAGTCCAGTAAGGCAGCTACTGGCTGTGGGCGGTGATGACATAAAACACAGCTTCACACTTACCAACCCTTAAAACCCACATAACTGCACATCATCGTGCACAGAACCACCCATCACCACACATAAAACATCCCGTCACCTCCGCCATGCCACCATCCTGTCCAGAAATGACACTTACGTAGATCCATGGGAACCATGGAACTCATAGTTTCCAGAAGTCCAGTAAGGCAGATAGTGGCTTTGGGCGCTGATGAAATAATACACTGCTTCACTGTCACTGCCTTCAACACAGCCCCTCAACACAGAACCACCTATTAACCTTAGTCGCTGTCCAAAAACTACACTTGGATCCCTAGGAACCATGGGACACGTAACTTCTAGAAGTCCAGTAAGGCAGCTACCAGCTGTGGGAGGCGATGAAAATAATACATCACTTCACTGTCACCACCCACATAACTACCCATCACCAAGTGCACAGAACCAACCATTACCACCCATAGAACATCCTGTCACCTCCCACAGAACCACCTGCTACCCTCAGTCACTGTCCAAAAACTACTCTTAGATCCCTAGGAACCATGGGACTCAGAGTTTCCAAAAGGTACCTGCTGTGGGTGGTGATGGAATAATACACCGCTTCACTGTCACTGCCTTCAACACAGCCATTCAAAACATAACAACCCGTTACCCTCTATCACTGTCCAGAAACTACACTTGGATCCCTGAGAATCAAGGGACACGTCGTTTCCAGAAATAATTGAGGATCCCTCTGATGCTCTGAACTTTGAGAAAGCCATTGTGTCTACATAATACATCACAGGCATTTGTAAGATCTTTTTATGGTGATAGCAGCAGATATTATAAAATTTATTGTGTAGGAGCAACAGCGGTGGCGAGAGCCAACAAACTTGAGGGAGTTGACTCATTCCTGGAGTTGAGTTTTGAATAACCTTGAACATAGAACTTTGAATTTCAAAGCGAATAGAATGCTGGGACGTTGGCTCTTTTCCCCTGACTTTACTGAATTATCTACTTGTGTCTTCCTGTGTTCTGGTGAATTTATGATAGCAAAATAATTCAATCATAAAGCAGGATATTTAGAGCAGTTCATTTCTGTTCTGCAACAATCTCACATATATCTTGCTTGTAAAAGAGCATCAGATAGATATAGCCAACATGTTTTAGGGGGAAGGGATCCCCTTCTTCAGGGCTGTTTTGCAATAGGCATTGATTGGTTAAGAGCATCATATACAGCCAACACATTTCGGGGGAAAGGGAGCCCCTTCTTCAGGGGTTGAAGAATGCATATTGAGTGGTGGAAATATCTTCCTAAATCTTTGGTAGGTGTATGATAGCACTAGACCAATGAGAATGGGAATTAGTTCTAATGAACATAGAATAAAGTGCTTTCTTCTTGAAGGAGGTAAGTCCTCAGTGAAAATGAGGTGCGTATGAACCTGGTTCTAGTCCTGGGCAGCTACCTCTCTGTTCACATTAGTCAAATCAGTCAACAGAATGAATTGCACTGTGGTACCGTAATTCATTTTTGGTAGCACAATATTCTAATTTAGACTGGTTCATTCTAACAGTTGTGTTAACGCTGGGATTCATTTCTTTAGGACTTGAATAATGCATACTGGGTGGTAGAGAAATCTTCCAGTCTTAAATCTCTGGTAGGTTTTTGATAGCACTGGACCAATGAGTATGGAAGTTTATTCTAGAAAAAATAGCATGAAGTGCATTCTCCTTGAGGGGGGGGGGGGGTAAGTCTATTATGATAGTAAGATGTTATAAACCTGATTCTGGTCCTAGGCTGCTACCTCTCTGATCACAAAAGTCAAAAAAGGTCAACAGACAGTAAACCTCTGGATGTGTGGTTAGGAAAACCTAGTACAAATGTTTTCTTTCCTTGGAAAACATTTGTTAGTTGTGTCCTAATGAAAGCATGTCCTAATAAAAAATGTGGATAGCTAGATGAATCCATTTGCCGCTAGGACATGCTAGCCCTAATCCAGCCTTAAAGGGTTGTAAGGTTTTTTTATCTTAAAGCATTAAGATAAAAAGCCTTCTGTGTGCCTCAGCCCCTCTCAGCCCCTTAACACCTACCTGAGGTTCCTCTCTGTCCAGCAATGTCCACGAGTGTCTCAGCCATCGAAGATTCTCCCTCCCTGATTAACTGAGACACAGCAGTGGCGCCATTGTAACCCTTCCAGACATCACAGTACTCCTCTTGACAATGCCTGCATCTGCTTTTCTCTCCAGAAGGATGGCGTCATCTTTGTTCAGCCATCATTCAAGGTCACCATCTATATCAAGGTACAAGCTTGTTAGCAGGGCAATTGGTTGGCACCCAAGGTGGAGAAAAGGTCCACTAAGACAAAGTGGAATTGGCACAGGTACAGAAACTCTCAGCAATGTTATTGGCACGGTGGAATAGCCCCTACACTTATAGTGTCACCTTGATGAGGCTTCCATTACTGGAATAGCATCTGGTTGAAAAGGGGCAGCTGTTGGGCAGTTTGAGTCGCACTAAGCAGACCGATGGCCGATCCTTATCCAGCAAAGGTGTCCCTATTTTGTCCTTCCTCCTCAGGAACCTTTCCCTAGGACTACAATGCACTATTCCCAATGCACATGTTTCTGTAAAAGTGGCTGTATGTAAAAGTGGGTGCTGAAGCAACAACCGGCTGGAACCATGGTCAGAGCGAGAGATGTCACCAGCACATCATGGGTCTCCAAAAGTGGGTCCAAAACTTTATTTAGCGATCACATTGTTACAGCCAACAGCAACAGTCCTTTCCCTAGGACTAGATGCTCTGTCCCTAGCCAATGTGGATCCCTGCCCATCCACTCTGCAAATGCACGCCAACTGTAGTTAAAGCGGGGGTCCACCTATCTATCGTTTTTTTTTTTTTGGAGTTCATTCACAAACTTTTCTTCTCATGATTATCTTCTCACATGTTCTGTGTAATAAGTCCGCCTGTGTCTGATTTCGTTGTAAAAAATAACTTATAAAATTCACTGAAGGCGGTTTCCATCTTCATTGTGGGCATTTGAAGCCCACAAGCATGTATTTCCTGGATGCGGTGAATGCTGTGCTCCCAGCATTCACCGAGATGTTGTGATGACGCTGTTGCACAATGCATGCTGGGAAGCCTGAGACTAGCTCCCAGGGGACTGTGGGAGGTCTGGGAGAGGCTAGAAACACGCCTACTCCCATGGGAGGAAAACCAGGAAGTGCTAAGAAGATTAGAAAAAAAAAGGTAATTACGGCGATTTAAATTTTTTTACACAGCATGTCAGCATCTAGGCAAGGAAGAGAATGCATAGAGATAATGTTCAAAATTTGGGTGGAACCCCGCTTTAAGCAGTGCTATTTATTACCAATGCCCTCACAAAAGATGGCCGCAGAGGCCATCTAGTGTTGTAGAGTCCAGTCGGACCACTGCTACCCTGGTGACACCTACAGAGGCTTAAGAGGAACAAAGTTCCTCTCACCCTCCATTCCCTCAGCAACACAGCACCACCTACAGAGGGGTATGATGAACCTGCCTACAGGCTTGCTCACAATCATGTAAACCTGAGTAGTTCGTGGCCGTGTTCACAAATGTCTGACACGGGTCAGCTCCCGGTGTTACTTCACACCTTGTGACTTGCTACAAACATACAATGTTGCAGTCTGACCACTGGGGGAGGGGAGACCAAGGAAATGCTTCCTCCTGCCTGCAGCAGAGCAATGACATCATCTCAGCCTAGACACAGTTCTCGGCAAATGCTGTAAGAATTATTTAGATCTGTAGCTGTTTAAGAAGCCAGAGGAGGCTTTGAGTCCTGGGCCATATGGTGGCCCAGACAACCTAGCAAGTGGCAGTTTCCTTCTGAGGGATCACACAGGTATTTTTCTTGGCATCCAAATTCCACTAAAGTGGCTGAAAGCCCTCCATTGGCATATTATGGACATTTATAACAAAGAATGGGTCCAGGGAAGGAATCCTCATTAAACAGTGGTCACAGGTGTGTAGAGTCACATAGTACACACAGTGCAGCCTCACCCTCTGCAAGGACGCCACGGCACTTTCTATGGCCTGATAAGCACCTCTCTTATCTGAATACAGAGTCTGCCTGTCTGGGCGGCCCAGAATTTCAATTATTTCACTGTAAGCAGCTTCACTTCTTGTTATGCATCATGGCTGTTCACAGTCTATGCCATAGGCTGGCAACGGGCAAGGTGTAAATCTGACCTCTGGCCTTCACTTCAGTCTTGCACAGTTGTACCGGCTCCTCTCCTGGACTAAAATGGCATTATTCTGATTTCACTGCACACAGTGAACTTCTCACAATGTGCATTAGAAGCTGCAGCAAGTCAGATAGAGCCCGCATCATTTCCTGGCTGGAGGATGGAGAACCGAGTACCAAGCTTCTGCCACCAGAAATAAAAATAAATTGCACTGCAAGCACCAACATTTTCCCACATCCCCCTCATCTATTCCCAACACGTATCTGAACCTTTCCCCTCACCTTACCTTAACACTTATCCCGACCAGGTGACCACACTAGAGCTTGGTAACATGAATTGTCCAATTACATCCCGAAATGGATCCATAGCACTTACCCAGGGCCAAGGCAATTGGTGGGCAGGAGGGACAGCTGCCCTGGGCACTGTGATATCATGACATGTGTGTGGGTGTGAGTGTGGGGGGGGGGTCACCACAAGGAGATTGGGGGGGGATTGTGTTGGGAGGGGGAATTTGGAGGGTGGCAGGGGATAAGAGTTATTCTAGGTAGGGAAATTAGAGGGGTGTGTAAGAGATGGTGATTTGGAGGGGATTTGTGTTGGGAGGGGGGAATGGGGAAGAGGATTTGTGCTAGGAGGGGGGATTTGGGGGGTTTGTGCTAGAAGAGGTAATATGGTAGAGGGTAGAAGGGATTTGTGCTAGGAGGGGAAATTTGGAGGGCTATAGGGCTATTTGTGCTAGGAGGGGGGGGATTGGGGGAATATTTGTGCTGGGAGGGTGGATTTGGAGTGACGTTTTGCAAGTTATTGCCTAATCAGAATTTTTTTTCAAACTAACTCTTTAATTCCTGGTGATCCTGCCATGAACGTCCTTGGGTGGTCATTTCCTTTTATAGGGTGACAACTAGGGATGGGCCGAACACCCCTCCCCCCCCCCCCCCCCCCGGTTCGGATTGCACCAGAACATGCGAACAGGAAAAAAATCGGTGCGAACATACAAACCCTGTTAAAGTCTATGGAACATGAACATGAAAAATCAAAAGCGCTAATTTTAAAGGCTTATATGCAAGTTGATGAAAAGGTTGTGTGTGATTCCGCGCAGAGGAATGTACAAGGTAGATGAGAGATATGAGAGCGATCTGCTGCCCCTACAAAATACTACCACCTGTGAAGTACAGATAAATTGATTGGGAAGGGTGTAGGTGTGGCGCTATTCCTCTTAGAGAGACTTATATATGTGATATTAAAGTGCTTGGGGTGAATAAAGTGCTAAAAAATATCCGAAAGGCCAGTATGGGGAACTAAATAAATGTGTGCGACAGTCTTTGCATGTATTAAAGTGATTTGTGCTTATGTGTTACACCCTCTGCAGAGTGCAACGCTCAAAAATAAATTTTGAGTGAACTCAACGCCATTTTAAAAAAATAATAAAAAAGTGTGTGGGGTCCCCCCAAAATCCATACCAGACCCTTATCCGAGGAAGCAGCCTGGCATTATTAGAGGTTGGCGGGTACTGGTGGCTCTTGGGGGGCACTGTGAAATGTTGAGGATCACTGTAGGCCATTATGGGAGGTTGGGTGGCACGATGGGTGCTGGGCAGCACTGTGAAGAGTTGGTGCCTACTGAGAGTTCTTATGGGCCTGGGGACACTGTGAGAGGTAAAGAGGCACTGCAGACCATTATGGGAGGTTGGGCAGCACTATGGGAGAAGGGCGGCACTTTGAGAGATTGGTGAGTACTGAAGATTTTTTGGGCCTGAGGGACACTGTGGGAGGTTGAGGGGTACTGCAGGCCATTATGGGAGGTTGGGTGGCACTATAGGAGCTGGGAGGCACTGTGAGAGGTTGGTGACTACTGAGGGCTCTTAAAGGTTCTGGGGGGGAAGGGCACTGTGAAAGGTTGAGGGGCACTGCCAGGCATTTTGAGAGATTGGGTGGCACTACAGACGCTGGAAGGCATGTTAAGGGTCTTCAGCTAGCTGTAGGCCTGAGAAGTAGGAGGCTGTGGATGGCAGTGGGTCACGGGCAAGTGGTTGAGAACCACTGTTCTAGAGAACATAAGGTTAGTTGTTATAGCCTGCAATCTTATTGATGCATGACTGACCAGCATAACATGAACGGCGCTATACAAGTACCTGAAATAAATAAATAAATAAATAACTCTTTACCCAAGCCTAGAAACTAACTTGAAACCCCCTAATCCATCACTTCTTTCCCATGCTAAATTAACCTGTAAAAATTCACAGCATTCACACAAGAGTCATGTGTAATATCTAATTGGATGTTAGGTGAAAAATTAGTGAATTTTGTCATAAAGTTGGTTTATTCTTGAATGAAAGTTGGGTTAATCTTGGGTGAAAGTTGGGTGAATCTTGCATGAGGGTTGAGTGGACTTAGGATGAAAGTTGGGTAAATCGTGATTGAAAGTTGGATGAAAGCTGGGTGAATCTTGGATGAAAGTTGTGTGAATCTTGGGTAAACATTGGAAGAAAGCTGGGTGTTTTTTGGGTTAAAGTTTGGTGAATGTTGGATAAACGTTGGGTAGGTGTTACATGAAAGTTAGGTGAATATTGGGTGGAAACTGTGATAAATTAACCCTTAAAGAGCCCCCAAAAATATTTGAACTTACCAGCGCTATAGGCATCGTTAAGGGTGGGCTATTGAGGCTGGAGCCCCGAATGTGGGCTCAATAGCCTCTAGTGTCTGGCGGCGTCACTGTGCAGTCCTGTGTGGAGAAAGAGAAGCAGGCGCTGGTCAGTGAGTGGATTCATGTGCTCCCCTCCCCCGGTTCATGTGCAGAGCGTGGATAATGGCCGCCTGGCTGAGCAGCTCCCTGATCTCATCTCTGGGATGGACGGCCGTAGTGGAGGACCTGCCAGAGCATCAGCGGGGAGCCAGTCTGCTGAAGTCTCAAGGTACATACAGCATGTCCTGCTGCCCGACACTGACACATCCTGTGATGTCATTCCCTGACCGAGGACGCCCCGAACATCCCTGCTATCAGCTGCCTGTGACCTCACACACACAGCCCTGATGATATGATGCCATCTACTGTCCCCTGTCTGTCATCATCATGCCCCTCATTATTTCCCTTTACCTGGCAGCCCACCACCACCCTACCTCCAATTCCTGCCATCAAACTTTTTATCACCATCCCCCTTTACCCCCTATCATCATCATCCCCCTGTACCCCCTTCCATATGCACCCCCCTGTCATCATCATCCCCCTTTACCCCCTGTCATCATCATCCCCCTGTACCCCCTTCCATATGCACCCCCCTGTCATCATCATCCCCCTCTACCCCCTGTCATCATCATCCACCTCTACCCCCTGTCATCATCATCCCCCTGTACCCCCTGTCATCATAATCCCCCTGTACCCCCTGCCATATGCATCCCCCAGTCATAATCATCCCCCTGTCATTATCATCCCCCCTGTACCCCCTGCCATCATCCCCCTGTACCCCCTGCCATCATCCCCCTGTACCCCCATCATCATCCCCCTGTACCCCCTTCCATATGCACCCTCCTGTCATCATCATCCCCCCTCTACCCCCTGTCATCATCATCCCCCTGTACCCCCTTCCATATGCACCCCCGTCATCATCTTGCCCCTCTACCCCCTGCCATATGCACCCCCCAGTCATAATCATCCCCCAGTCATAATCATCCCCCTGTCATCATCATCCCTCTGTCATCATCATCCCCCTGTCATCATCATCCCCCCTGTACCCATCATCCCTCTGTCATCATCCCCCTGTACCCCCGTCATCATCATCCCCTGTACCCCCTGCCATATGCACCCCCCTGTCATCATTCCTCTGTACCCCCTGCCATATGCATCCCCCAGTCATCATAGCCCTGTACGCCCTGTCATATGCAATCCCCTGTACCCCCTGCCTATGCATCCTCCAGTCATCATTATCCCCCTGTACCCCCTGTCATCATCATCTCCCTGTACCACATGCCATATGCATCCCCCAGTCGTCATCATTCCCCCCTGTACCCCCTGTCATCATCACCCCCCCTTTCCCCCCTGTCATATGCACCCCCTGTACCCCCTGTCATCGTCATCTCCCTGTATCCCCTGCCATATGCACCCCACATCCTCGTCCCCCTGTACCTCGTTATCATCCCCCTGTACCCCCTGTCATCATCCCCCTGTACCCCCAGTACCTCACTGCCAGCTTCCTACCACCCCACCCCCTTAAATTTACTGGTGCACATCACATATGATGGACGCAGGGACAATTTTTTTCTTCCAGACACCTTCCATAGGCAGGGACTTTTTTACTTTTTTTCTTTTAGTGACACCAATGATGTAGGTGCATTTCTACCTAAGTCCCTGCTCACTCAGTGCAGTGACCTGTGTTTTAAAAAAGCCAGCGCCCACCCACAAGCCCCCCCCCCCATTGCGGGCCATGGACTTTGGGCTGAAGCCGCCGGTCTTTTTGCCACCTAGCAACGCCCCTGACCAGCACCAAACACAACTAGCAACAAAATCACTTTTTTTCAAGTCAAACATACAGACATCATCTTAAAGCGGAGTTTCGCGAAAAACATTTTTTTAGATGTCAGCAGCTGCAAATACTGCATCTGCTAACTTTTAAAATAAGGACACTTACCTGTCCCGGGGTCCAGCGATGTCGGCACCCGAGACCGAACCGTCCCTCGATCCCTGGGTGCTGCCGCCGCCATTCTCACTGAGGGAATCAGGAAGTGAAGCGTTGCGGCTTCACTGCCCGGTTCCCTACTGCGCATGCGCGAGTCGCGCTGCGCGTCTACACTGGTCCCCGTTGTGTTGTGGGAACTGTGTATTTCCCACAACACAACGGGCGTGGGTGGGGGGTCTGCGGCTAGCTGCGGCTAGCTATACCCGGAAGAGGGTGCAGATACCTGTATTATACAGGTATCTGCACCCCCCTCCCCCCTGAAAGGTGCCAATTGTGACACCGGAGGGGGGGAGGAATCCGATGAGCGGAAGTTCCACTTTAGGGTGGAACTCCGCTTTAAGAGTGCAAGGAAGGTGGTAGAGTCCGAAGCTGGCCTATCAGAAGGGGACAATGGACCACCATGGATGTAGGTTCACAAAGGCTGAGACACAACAATAACCCGGCTTAAATGGAAACATAACGTTGGTATTCTTTTACTTTGACATTTTCTATCTGTAATGCCCTGTACGACGGGACAACATGTGTCATTTTTGGTACGTCGGAACAGCATACAGACGAGCGGTTTTCCTGATAGGAATTTGTTCCGTCGGAAAAATATAGAACATGTTCTCTATCTACGTCCGTCTGAATTTTGGACGTAAAAAGTCCAATGGGGCATACACACGGTCGGAATATACGATGAAAAGCTCCCATCTGACTTTTTCTGTCGGAAAATCCAACCGTGTGTACAGGGCATATATCTCACTTGTTCACATTGTGTAGAAGATGCAGAAAAAGCTGCAAAATCAACAGGAAATGTCTAAAACAAGAGAAAAACAATGATGTCAAGTTCCTTGGGGAAATTCCAACATCAGGTTAAATGTATAATAATAATAGTGTACGTCTGTAGGGGGGGGTTAGAGTATAAGCTCCTCTGGTGCAGAGACTGGCTCAGTGTTCTCTGTACACCACTGTAGTATATGCCAGCGCAATATACATGTATAATAATAATTCTGTGTGACTGCAGTGTTTCATTGGAGTATCAATTTTTTTATTAAAAAAATCATACAAACATACAGATCATTAATAAAAACATATTTACACAAAAATAAACAACAGCTAAACAAAAACAAGCGTGCTTACATCAGCAAGTAAAGGAAACCGTTTCCTGACGAGATAACATATTGAGAAACATTGTTTAATGACAACAAAAAAGAGACTACAAACCCCGAACCTCAACTTAAACACAATCCAGGCTAAGAAACCTTTTGAGATTTAATCGCCATCAGGATGCGATTCCAAAACCCCCCCATTATCCCCTCTCCCCCCACATCATTCACCCTGTGGGGACACTCATAGTTTAGTGTTAGAACCACAGATATCAGGGTGCCGTGACGTGGCTCTGTGGCTCACGCATGCGTTTGCAAATGCGTGTGGACTAAACCCCTGTTTTTAACGTTTTTAACGCATACTGTTAGACAGGTCAATTTGGTTGTCTGCAAGCTGGTGGTAAGTAGGCTTGGGTTTTTTCCTGGGCATTCCCCAGACTTTGTTGTTAACATAACTCCTAACTGGGACAGATGACACATTAACTAATTTCATGGGAATATTAACTGGCTGCATAGAAACCTTTGAAATCTGGTTTGGTAAACCACATGATCCTCCCTCCTCCCCTCCAGTACAACAGTCCCGCTCACCATACACCCAGAAGTACCACAGTTACCAGCAGTCCCATCATCAAGTAAAGTCTTCTGTTTAGAAAAAACACCAGCTGTTTCAGCGTTCATACGGCCCCCCTGCTCTGCAGTTTCAATGTTCATACGAAATTCCTGCTCTGCACTGTTAGTGTCCATGTGGGACGCCTCACAGCCAGCAGAAACTTCTCTAACTGGATACATGCCATCTCTTCCTGCATTCCCATGATCTTCATCTGATGGGTCGGTGCCACTCAAGGGAGATTCCATCTCTGTAATGGCCTGTAGCAATCTGCCATTTTCCTCAACCTCCTCCTGAGATGACCCAGGCCGCTGGGGAGGGAGGGGGGCAGATACTGACTCAGGTGCAGCAGATCTTGAGACAGGGGTAGTACTGGGGCCACCATGTGAAGCCACTTCCTTACCCCCCATCCATACTGTCACCGTTGCTCTGGTATCCACCCTCTGGGTGGTACTGGCACAGGCACGCTCCATCATCTGTTGGCATCTCTCCTCATGCTCACACTTTTCTCTGAACACACCGCTGCTCTCCTTAAGAGAGGCGGCCAACTTCTCCTGCTTTTTTAATGCCTCCTCCTGAGCATGGATACTTCCCTCTTACTGTTTCCAGACTTACTTTGCAGAGATTTATTTTTCCTGAGATCTTCTTTCATGACAGAAAGTTTCTGTTCCTCTGTTGCGGCAAAGTCTGTTCACCACTTTATCCTGGAGGACTGGTAAGGACTCCTCTTGCATCGGGACAGGCCCAGGATCCATTGCAGCTTGAGCACATGGAGTAGGCCTCAGTACCTCTGGAGAGCCTCCATCTTCGTCTTCCGCAATATGGTCCATGCTTGCCTGGGAAAAGCTTGCATGAGAGGCCCCAGGCTTTGCTGCTTCTCTCAGCTGAGATCACAAAGGAGTGAGCCAACAGCACCCTGCAGAATAGCACCACTTGGTGGAGAAGCTCCTCTGGTGCAGAGACTGATGTGACTGGCTCAGCGTTCTCTGTAAAACACTGTATTATATGCCAGCGCTATATACATGTATTTTATTAATTCTGTGTGACTGCAGTGCTTTATTGGAGTGTAAGCTCTTCTGGTACAGAGACTGATGTGGCTGGCTCACTGTTCTCTGTACAGCACTGTGGTATATGTCAGAGCTATATGTATATATAGCTATATGTATATATATGTATAATAATAACAGTGTGTGACTGTGGGGGGACATCAGAGTGTAAGCTCCTCTGGTGAAGAAACTGATGATACTGGCTCACTGTTCTCTTTACAACCCTGCGGTATAGGTTAGTGCTTCATAATCGTATGAGTGGACTACAGAGAATGTAAGGAATGTAATTTCCCAGCCAGTATAAATACAATCAGCCCACTTCAGCCATTGTGATTTCAGTAGAACCAGTTTTTCCAGCAAATAAGCCATCACTTCTATGCTGAGCAGAGAGAATACAATGTAGTATCTTCGAAACTGACAGCTCTCCCCCTTTCTCACTGAAGACATACCTCACCTGATTAAAAGATTAGTGAAAACACAATAATACAAAGAAAGGGTTCCTTAATCCCATACAACTGTATCCACTCCTATGACTGTACAGGAGAGAACATGTCGCTCCCCTGTGATTAACCATTTTTAGGCTAAAAGAGGCTAGGCTGAGGTTGTATTGAAGGATGGGGATGGAAAGCTGAGGATGAAGATAAGTAGAAATCAAGTTAATCAATGGAACTACTACAAGGGAGGAGAAAATGATTTTAAGTTATTATTTTAACCCTTTTGGTTCTCTTTTTTTTTTTTACTATTTTACTATGTTTTACTATATAAAAAAAACACATGTTAAAAAAAGTTATCTGTTATAAAACATTGCAAATAAATCATTTCTCATAAACTAAGGCCAAAATATATTCTGATACAAAAAAAAGAAACAAAAACAAATCACTGTATATTATTTTGTTTGTGTGAAATTTTTAGTCTACAAACTATGGAATATATTGGTATATATACACTCACTGGCCACTTTATTAGGTACACCTTCCTAGTACGGATAGGTGAACGGTTTAGCATGAGTTCGGGCCGAACATTTGCCTGTTGGCCGAACACCCGAACCTGCAGGGTGTTCGCCAGGTGTTTGCCCTGACGAACACCCTGCAATGCACTGAGCACTGCATAGGGCATTCTGCGCCCTGATTGGACAAAGTATTTTCCAATCAGGGCGCAGTGTAAGCTGGTTATTAAGGAGCAGGGCCGGGAAGCCGGCCACGACATCCTTAACAACCGGCAGCTGTCAATGGGTTTCCCTGCTGACAGCTGAATAAAAAAAAAGTGTCGGTAAAAAAATAAAGAAAAAAATGGCATGGAGTCCCCTCTCCTGTCCATACCAGGCCCCAAAGCACCCACCCCCCATGTTGAGGGCATGTGGCCTGGTATGGTTCAGGAGGGGGGGGGCACTCGCTTGCCACCCCCCCTTTTCTTACCTGCCAAGCTGCATGCCCGGATAAGGATCTGGTATGGATTTTGGGGGGCCCCACACCGATTTTTTCTTTCTTTTGTAACCGCCAAACTTTTTTTTTTTTTCAGCTGTCAGCATTGAAACTCATTGACAGCTGATGACTTATCGGTTGTTAAGGACCAGCTTATACTGCCCAATCAGGGCGCAAAATGCACCAATCAGGGCGTTTGGTGGGGCGAATACCTGCCGAACACCCTGCAAATTCAGGTGTTGGACGAACGGACCGAACAGCCAATGTTTGGCCAAAACTCATGCTCGGGTCGAACTGTTTGCCCAACACTACCTACCTGGCAGTCATCTGTACCAGCTCTGCTCAACACAGTGTGTTCCTGCCTAAAGCCTACTGGGACATGTGAAGTACCCCTTTAACCTCAGCTGGATCTCCATGCACAGCTACTGTTCTTGACCCGATTTTCTGCTAGCCTGCCCGGGACCGCATCTCCTGCTGCAAGTGCTCCTATCAACACCTGCTGGCATGGTGTTCCTCCTGTCCCTCTGTACCCTCTGTTCCACCTTCAGTAGGACCTGGCCTGGAGATAGAGAATAGAGGCCAGCCTCATAATTTCAGTTTTTGATCAGGTATGTGACAATACCACACGTGCGAGACTTTTTCACTGTCGAAATGCATAGAGAGACCCAAAATCCAAGGAGCACCTTTCAGATTTTAAGGGGCATAAATAATGCATCTGATTTCCTGGACACTTATCACATTTATTGAGGCCCTGAAGTGCCAGGAAAGGAGAAACACCAACAAAATGACCGCATTTTGCAAAGTAGACCCTCCAATTTATTACAATAGAGGCATGGTGAGTCTTTTGAAGATCACATTTTTGCCACAGGTTTTTGGGAAATAAAGAAGAAAACCCGGGGGGGCATGGCCTGGCTGCACAGGAAGATGGCTGCTTGAGTGCTTAGCTCCCGCTGTTGCCATTCTTTTATCATCATCACGGGAGGAAAACCAACTCCAAATATCTTTAATCATACTCCTGAAGATGGGGACAGCATCCCGGAACTCATCTACATCGAGGTCCCGCTCTCCCCGCGAACATACAGGGAGTAAAAGCCAGAACATCCCAGAGATGTTTAGAACGCAGCGGAGCAACATGGCGCTGTCCCACCACAGTACCTCACAGACATCTGGAACACAAATGTCGGGACCCACACTAGCACCGCTCCCATCACCTCCTGTGGTAACAGGAGTCCAGGACAACCCTCCGCAATCCCATCTCAGCATACAAGACCTGAGAACGATTGCAGATGACATCAAAGACACTCTGTCGGCCGCCATTGCGGACCTACGTCTTGATATACATTCACTAAGTAACAGGGTACATGAAGTGGAAAAGACAACAGCCCAACACGACACGGTCCTCCGCAAGGTAACGAGAAAACTCGACACCCACACCTTGCAACTGAGAGAAGTAAAACGGCACGTAGAAGACCTCGATAATCGCGGTCGCCGCCATAACCTCAGGATCAGAGGCATGCCTGAGGCCATCGACTCTGAACATTTGCTGCCGGCAGTCACTGACCTCTTTAATGGCCTATTGAATAGACCTCGTCAAACGCAGATCGAGATGGAGAGAATACACAGGGCGCTGCGCCCTAAGGGAAGAGAAACAGATCCACCTAGAGACATTATCTGCTGCATTGTAGACTATAAATTAAAGGAAGAAATCCTGCGACAGGCAAGAGTCAAGTCACAACTTCAACACAACGGACAACGGATTCATATCTTTCAGGATTTATCCGGCATCACTCTTCAGCACCGAAGAGATCTGAAACCCCTTCTTGAGGAACTACGAGCTAACGGAATAAGATATCGATGGAAATTCCCATTCTGTTTGTCCGCTACACATCTTGGACGGAAGGCCATGCTGAGAGTGCCTGAAGATATGCCACAATTTTGTCATACCCTGGACATCCCTTTAGTAGAGGTCCCCAACTGGTACGCTGAATTCCGACATGCCACTGTCAGAAGACACCAACCTTCAGAAGAACCGATGGAAGCACAGGCTGTGCGATACAGCAGGAGACGATCGCCATCAGGTACTAGGTCGCATGCTGCACGCCGCGACTCACAGTACGGACACAGCCCGACAAGCTCTCCACGCTCTCGAAGAGCCAGAAGGGATTTCTAACACTCTCACCATAACAGATCACCACACAGATCAACACAAAGATGGTTTATCGCCCGGAATAGGCTAAGAATCCGGCTTTCAAAAGCCTGCTACGGCTTTACCTGTTACCTCACATTGGTTGGTTTTAGACTTTGAGTTTACAATCTCTCTTCTAGAGACTATGTTACCTCTAAATTTTGAAACATGTCTAGTTTCTACCAAGATCTGCCGAAGTTATATGTTCCCCTACAGACGTACATATCCAGCCTTCTGTTCTATCGATAAGAACATTCCAGGATGCAACTATTTTTTAAGTTACCTACAACACCTAGCACAATACAGGGTCACAAATTTCTTCACTGCTACCCACAGACTCATTGCAAGTTTGATATATGCCCTACTCCGCTAATCAGAATCAAGAATTAACACGGAAACAAACACCGGCAGTATGCAATATGACACTGTATGGAAGTTCTATGCGAGCATTCTCCCCTCTACACTTGCACTTCATAATGCCGCCACGCATAATCCATATGCATGAAGATCTGTCCGACTCATCGAATAAATGATAGACTCTAGTTCTTTGATGCCTACCTAATATCGCCTCAATGTCCTCGGCGGTCTCATCCACCTCAAGACCAACCCGGATGGTGTCAAGAGCGTCTGCCATTAACCCTACCAGGACAATGCAGTTTCAACATTAGATTAGATATAATGCACTGTCTTTAAGCGGATCGGTTTTATACTGGACTTCAGGAATGTATAATTAATGCACATGTACACAGACCGCTGAATGTGTTCATATAGGAGACACCCAGCTAACATCTCATTAGACCACGAGTGTTCTCTAAGGTATCACATAACAGTAGATCAGTCCTTGTGCACCATAGGTTATCCCCACATGGTTGTTCACACTAAGGATATTAGCATACAACGGTTATTGCATTAAATGACAGGTAGGGTGTATAAGAGTTCGTAAGATATTGCGAGGTAAAAATGTGGAGTACTGTCTTTCTGTATTAAACGAAAACATTAAGCTATAACCGTTGTATGCTAATATCCTTAGTGTGAACAACCATGTGGGGATAACCCCACATGGTTGTTCACACTAAGGATATTAGCATACAACGGTTATAGCTTAATGTTTTCGTTTAATACAGAAAGACAGTACTCCACATTTTTACCTCGCAATATCTTACGAACTCTTATACACCCTACCTGTCATTCAATGCAATCAGTCTTAAAACACACCAACATACATACTCTTACAAATCCTACTTTCCCGACCTTCAATAAACATATATACACAAGACTGTGACCTGCACCTTACAAGCATTCTGCAATAAGAGATGTGGTCACGTAGCACCATAGGAGACACATGAAGGACATTTACATAGTTGATTCAATGATCAATTCACAGAATATCCCCCTCCCTGCATCCACATACATACAACAAGTTCCCAGACATCACTGGTGATATCAGTGTGAATGATACACATGCTGTCCGGTGGGATACTGCTTTCACTCTGTTATATTATAGTTTTTAACAGACATGGATAGTTTACATGTATTACAAGGAAGTGCTCACACACCTTACATCTTGGACTCTCGAACGTCCATCAGACCACTAGAATCCTATGATACACAACAAATCTATTTAGAACCACTCTTTCAAATAGATCTGCATCTAAAATAAACAGTAGGCATACACACACATACACATATGAAAAAGTTCCCTACTACACACCTTGCAGTGCACGTTAGGGTAGGCAAAGACAGCAAACTGGGCAGCCGGCTTATATGCAAAGGAATATTACTATACACGGTTTCATTTTAGATACTGTTAGAACTAACTGATGTCCAGTAAGCGGCAACTCTACAGACATCAACCTCGTTTGCACTGTTATAACGGTTTCCAATTGTTTTATTTTGTTTTTCGTTTTCATTGTTCATATTACCATATAAGTTTAGTTTGATACTCTGCTTTTCTGGACTTAGTGGATTAAAATATCTCTTTTAGGCTCACCTATAACATGGATCTTGACGTACATAGGTAACCCCTAATCGTTACCTGACCAGTAATCATAACACCTTTGTGCCCGTACGCAAATTCTACTATAAACACAAATTCTACTACAATCACTTAGTATATTTTGAATGATATATTTTTCACCCATCACTGTAGTATTACTTCTTGGGTGTTCCTTTGGTCCCACACCCGGGTCTTGGGGACGGAAGACAGGATGAAGGTCTCCTGATCACTATTTTTTTTTTTTTTTTTTTTAAACATGATCTCCCATAAGTTTTAGATTTCACATATCTTATGTCCTATTTCTCATAAGGAATTAACCTTAAATTATGTTCATAAGCAATACCCTCCACTGATACACCTCTAGAATTGGCAACGGCGGGCCTACCCGCGATCGAAAGTATCTACTGTGCTAGACAGTTACCAACCCCCAAACGGTGCAGTAAAGAAGTATTGACCTGACTCCAGGTCAAACTCCACTACCCCCACACCGTACATATCACCCCCTCTATAAAGTAGAGGAGGTTAATTAAATACCCCCCTCCCCTTCCCTTCTACATAGTTACATAGTTACATAGTTAGTCAGGTTGAAAAAAGACACAAGTCCATCCAGTCCAACCATAAAAAAAAAAAAAAAAAAAAAAAAAACGTACAATCCAATATACCCAATACTATACCCACAGTTGATCCAGAGGAAGGCAAAAAACCCCAGCAGAGCATGCTCCAATTTGCTACAGCAGGGGAAAAAATTCCTTCCTGATCCCAGAGAGGCAATCGGATTTTCCCTGGATCAACTTTACCTATAAATGTCAGTACCCAGTTATATTATGTACATTTAGGAAAGTATCCAGGCCTTTCTTAAAGCAATCTACTGAGCTGGCCAGAACCACCTCTGGAGGGAGTCTATTCCACATTTTCACAGCTCTTACTGTGAAGAAACCTTTCCGTATTTGGAGATGAAATCTCTTTTCCTCCAGTCGTAAAGAGTGCCCCCTTGTCCTCTGTGTTGACCGTAAAGTGAATAACTCAACACCAAGTTCACTATATGGACCCCTTATATATTTAAACATGTTGATCATATCCCCCCTTATTCTCCTCTTCTCAAGAGTGAACAAATTCAGTTCCTCTAATCTTTCCTCATAGCTGAGCTCCCCCATGCCTCTTATCAGTTTGGTTGCCCTTCTCTGCACTTTCTCCAGTTCCCCGATATCCTACTTCAACTCCTCTTTATAGACGGCCAACACAACCTCTGCTCACCTACATTAAAGTTGCTAACAACTGCTATCTCCGCAAGCTTACTCGGACTCTCACATCCCTCCCATATTGATGGACACTCGAACTCCTAACATGCAAACTCACACCACGTCCTCACCTGCCAACCGGGTGAAACTTTGCTCCCTAAATATTCGCAGACTTAACTTACCTGAAAAAAGATCTCAAGTGTTACACACATTAAAAATTTGTAAAACTCAGATAGCTTTCATTCAGGAAACTCACTTCCGTTCCGACAACATCCCAAAACTCTCCAACCATCATTACCCTACTGTATATCATGCATCCAACAAAGAAGCTAAAACAAAAGGTGTATCGATTTTGATAGCAAAAAATTGTCCCTTACAAGTTTCAGAGGTTAAAAGAGACACATGCGGCAGATACCTATTCCTCAAGGGAACCCTTCATAACAAACCCATTACCTTGGCTAACTTATACGTACCAAACAAAAATCAGGTCTTATTTTTCCGTGAAAGCCTTCATTTACTAACCAAATTCTGCTCTGGAATCCTCATTGTTGGAGGAGATTTTAACGTGGCACTCTCGCCCTCTCAAGATTCGTCCACAGGGACGTCCTCCATGCCTTACAGAGCCCTAAAATCCATTAAAAAACATCTCCAGGAACTGACCTTACACGACACCTGGAGAACACTGCACCCAAAACGGAAGGGACTTCACATTTTATTCATCACTGCACAACAAATACACGAGAATTGACCATTTCTTCATATCACAGAATGACCTATAGTTGCTATCAAAGGCATCCAATGACCTGATGGTTATTTCTGATCATAGCCCAATATCCATTACCCTAGACTTTCCAACAATCCGAACTAGAAACAGAATTTGGCGCCCTAACAACTCAACCCTAACAGACATTGACATCACCCAAAAACTGAACGCTTGCCTTACACAATATTTTGCGCAAAATGTTCCTGGGGAATCGCAACAATCCAGCATTTGGGCTGCACATAAATGTGTAATACGTGGAGAAATTATTTCTCTAAATGCTAACAAATACAAACTCAAACGGGACCGCCTTACGGCCCTATATATAAAAATCCACACTCTGGAAAAAGCTCATAAACTCTCTCTAGCTACAAAATCACTGATCGACCTAATTAAAGCTAGAGAAGTGCTCCTAGAAGAATTAGGTAAAACCCTGAAATGCAAATATGTTTTAACACAAAAACTGTTCTATGAATTCGGAAATAAATCCGGAAAATTATTAGCCAGAGCACTACAATCTAAGAAGGCATCGAATACCATACACCAGGGGTCTTCAAACTGCGGCCCTCCAGGTGTTTAGGAACTACAATTCCCATCATGCCTAGTCATGTCTGTGAATGTCAGAGTTTTACAGTGCCTCATGGGATGTGTAGTTCTGCAACAGCTGGAGGGCCGTAGTTTGAGGATCCCTGCCATACACTCAATTAGAGATTCCTCGGGGGCACATTTCGCCGGTCCAGCAGATATTGCCAACCAATTTGTCCGATATTTTTCGGATTTATACAATTTACCCCCCCCAGGGAGACAGGTCCTAATACAGAAAAACAGATAGCAATAAGAGATTTTCTATCACATTATTGCACAACATCTATCACCCCGGAGGATGTAGAGCACCTAGACCGCCCTATTAGTCCAGACGAAATTACAACTGTGCTGAAACAACTTAAACCAGGCAAGAGCCCAAGGCCCGGATGGCCTGACTGTGGGTTATTACAAAACTTTCCAAGAGATACTGATTCCCCACCTCACCAAGACTTTTAATGACATTTCATCTTCTTCCCAAGTAAATAAAGACTTGCTAGAAGCGCACATCACACTCATACCAAAGCCAGGCAAAGATGAGATATTAGTATCCAATTACCAGCCTATTTCTCTCCTCAATGTCGTCATGAAAATTTATGCCAAAATTCTAGCCAACCGAATTCTCTCGCTCCTTCCCAACTTGATTTCTTTAGAACAGGTCGGATTCATCCCTGGCAGGGAGGCTAGGGATAACACTATAAAAGCTATCAATGTCCATCATTGGCTATCAACATCCTCCACACAAGGCTTTTTCCTGTCCCTTGATGTGGAGAAGGCGTTCGACAGGGTGGCATGGGACTACATGACTGCAGTACTACAGACTATGGGATTTCCAGCGCTTTTCATTCAAAGAATCCTAACAATGTATGCCTCACCCACGGCCAGAATTAGAGTTAGTGGTCACCTGTCGGACGCTTTCTCTGTCTCCAATGGCACTAGGCAGGGATGTCCGCTATCCCCAATCATCTTTGTACTCTCCCTGGAACCCATACTACACAAAATTAGGACCAACCCAGATATAAATGGCATAGAAATCAAACACAAACAATACAAACTAGCGGCTTATGCGGACGACATTCTCCTTTTTCTTTCCAACCCTTTAATCTCGATACCTAATCTACTGAAAGACTTTGCCCTTTTTCACAAACTGTCCAATTTGAAAATAATTTTTTTAAAATCCAAGGCCCTCAACATTTCTCTACCACCAGCGATAGTCTCTCAATGCCAAGTTAACTTCCCTTTTGGCTGGGCACCTCACTCTCTTACATACCTAGGCATCCAAATTTCATCCAAGCTATCTGATTTATATGACAAAAACTACTCTCCAATACTCCAAACCATGAGCACTGATCTTAACAAATGGTCTTCGGGGCAATTCTCTTGGGTTGGGTGCATAGCCATTTTAAAAATGAATATATTACCCCATATATTATACATTTTGCAAACAGTCCCAATCAATCTACCTCCAACATTCTTTAAAACTTATAAAAAAACTTTGCAGAAAATTTATGGGCCCACAAACCTCCTAGAATCAGCTGGGATAGAATGATTCTTCCGAAACTTAAAGGTGGACTAGGTTCACCAGATATACATAAGTATTATGAGGCGTGTCATCTCACTAGACTAATTGACTGGCATATACATACTCACACTAAAGATTGGATCTCTCTGGAAGACTCATATGCCAATATTCCTTTATCCAATGTCCCGTGGACTAACAGCAAGGTCATTCCCAAAGAATACTTACCGTATATACTGGAGTATAAGTCGAATTTTTTAGCACATTTTTTTGTGCTGAAAGTGCCCCCCTCGACTTATACTCAAGTCAAGCACTTTTCTGCAGCAAAAAATTTCATTTTCCGAACCGACTTTGGGGCCCCGTATCTCAGGGCCACTTGGTGCTAGAAACCCCAAATTTGGTATGCAAACCCAGTAGACCTGGTACCACAACATATCCAAAGCTGAAGTTCCTAGCACTAAGTGGCCCCGAGATACGGGGCCCCAAAATCGGTTCGGAAAATGTCATTCTCTGCTGCAGAAAAGTGCTTGACATTTTCTGAACCGAATTTGGGGCCCCGTATCTTAGGGCCACTTGGTGCTAGGAACCCCAAATTTGGTATGCCAACCCAGTGGACCCGGTACCACAACATATCCAAAGCTGGGGTTCCTAGCACCAAGTGGCCCTGAGATACTGCTGCAGAAAAGTGCTTGACATTTTCTGAACTGATTTTTGGGGCCCTGTATCTCGAGGCCACTTGGTGCTAGAAACCCCAGCTTTGGAAATTTTATTGGTGCTAGTTCCACTGGGTTTGTACACCAAATTTGGGGTTCTTAGCACTAAGTGGCCCCGAGATACGGGGCCCCAAATTTGGTCAACTGTGTCTATCTGCAGCAATGTCATTTCAGGACCCTTTGGGTTCAGAGACCCCAAATTTTGGCTGCAGCTAGGGGGCATCTAGGAACCCTTAACTACCGAGTTTGAAGTTCAGGGGACCTATGGCTGCAAATGGGCACAGTGAGGCATGCAAATGGGCACAGTGATGCTTCAAATGGGCATTGTTGACCCTCTTTTCCACTTAAAGTAGCTGTGCATTTCTCACCCTCGTCTTATACTCGGGTCAATAAGTTTTTCCCATTTTTTTGTGGTAAATTAGGGCCTCGACTTATACTCGGAACGACTTATACTCGAGTATATACGGTAAGTCATCCGCTCATAGGACCTACGCTAAATAGTTTCAGAAACGCGTGTCACTCCCTCAAAATAATTCCCACACCAGGACCAATGACCCCTCTGACTAACAACCCCAACTTTCCACCGGGTGTCTTGAGAAATAAAGCAACGAACGATAACACGGAACACCCGATGAGAGCTCATCACTTCTTTGACAAAGGCTCCATCATCCCATTCGTGGCTCTACCTTCACACAAACCAGATAACATTTCATTTTTTCATTCTTATAAATAAGACACTATCTGAGTAGCATCAAACCCATCTCACAATGGTTCAGAGAACTGCATCCTATCAAATCAATATTCTCTATGACAAACCCCCAAAGCCATCTAATTTCAGCTGTATACTCAATGCTTTCTGGAGAAATCAATCACAAAGATAACCCGACCAACCGGAAAAGGGAAAGAGAACTTTAAATTGACCTCTCCCCAGAAGATTGGGATAATATCTATGAGCATACCCACAAATGCTCGATCAACATCTCCACACAAGAAAACAATTACAAACTGTACTCAGGATGGTACCGCACCCCGGAACGAATTCACATCTTTAATCCTCATATATCACCATTGTGCTGGAGATGTAACTCTGAAGTAGGTTCTCTTCTACATATCTGGTGGGAATGCTCTCTTATTAAACCATTCTGGGAACAGGTACACAGCTTGATATGCCGCATAACCACATACACACTGGACCTGTCTGCTGCTCAATTTTTATTACATCACACAACGCTACCACAATCCACATACAGGAAGTCTCTAGCACTTCACCTCATAAAACGCAGCTAAACAATGTATCCCATTATTTTGGAGAAAAATAAACCCACCAAAAATTTCAGATTGGTTAAAGCGTGTTGATAAGGTAGCGGAGATGGAAGACTTAGACCAAGCTAAAGACAACCCCACAAAATTCCGTAATACATGGGCATGTTGGATACACTTTCGAGAATCCTCTGAGTTTCAGACACTTCTCCTTGATTCACACCCCAGATACACACTGGGCTCCAACTGTCCCAACCCATAGAAGGGCTAAACTGAGATACAGTTTGAGTGTCCATCAGATCCACCCTAGTCCTATCCATACTCGTTCCGATCCACTCATTCCAGTTTCTACACCCACCTGGCAATTATCACCCCTCTCTCCTCCCCTATTGAAGCCCCCTCCATACAAGGTAGAAGAGGCAAACACCCCACTACCATCTACCGTTAAAAAATTTCTTCACAACTTAGAATGCAAATGTCTACACTGATAGTTTCCCCCCTCCCACTTACTATCCATAGTTTCCCCCCTCCCACTTACTATCCATATTTCTTAGCAACTATGGAAATTAAAAATATAGAACAATATCCTCGAGAGTTCTCAGGGCAGCCTGTGGTACCAACACTGACAGTGCCTCACAATTGGCAATCACCGCCTTCCCCCCCTCGCACAGTTTGTTCCCAATAGGGGTGCTTGGGTAGGGAGAGGTATACCCTTGGTCCACATGGTGATACTGACTACTGTGTACACCCCGGAAAGAAAGATTTTTATATGTTGTTGCACAATCAATCACACACCTCTTACTACGTCAAGATTTTCCTGGGTTAATTGGAGGTTTCTAGACCTTATAAGTGTTCATTAAGAGATATTCTTCAATGGTTCAAATAAACTTTATATTTTCCATTGTTTACTTAGACACAAATATGGATAGCATTACTCTACACAGCGATATGTTTTATTGTCAAATTTAATGATTTTCATTTCTGTAATGTCCCGTACACACAGTCGGATTTTCCAACGGAAAATGTGTGATAGGACCTTGTTGTCGGAAATTCCGACCGTGTGTAGGCTCCATCACACATTTTCCATCGGATTTTCCGACACAAAATCCGTTGTCGGAATTTCCGATCGTGTGTACACAAATCCGACGCACAAAGTGCCACGCATGCTCAGAATAAATAAAGAGATGAAAGCTATTGGCTACTTCCCCGTTTATAGTCCCGACGTTCATGTTTTACATCACTGCGTTCAGAACGATCGGATTTTCCGACAACTTTGTGTGACCGTGTGTATGCAAGACAAGTTTGAGCCAACATCCGTCGGAAAAAATCCTAGGATTTTGTTGTCGGAATGTCCGATCAATGTCCGACCGTGTGTACGGGGCATAAGACATACCACTTTGTACTGCCTGTTATTTTGTACAACTTAATCTTCTTAAATAAAAAAATTTTATGAGAAAAAAAAATGAAGAAGAAAAATAAATTGCATTTTTTGCACACATCTGTCAATTAATAAGCTGTTTCTCATGCAGCATAGGCATACTTAGAATTACACCCCAAAAGATATTCTGCTACTCCTCCTGACTATGGGGATCCCCAATGTGTAAGACTTTTGCTGTTGAGAAACATAGAGGGTCCCAAAATCCAAAAATCACCTTTAGGCTTTCAAGGGGTATAAATTACATATCTGATTACCAGATTTCCAGATTACGAATTACATTTTCCCCAGGAAGTACCACACTGCTGGTGCTTGCCTGCTGCAGTTGAATAGTTTATTATGTGCTTGGTGACATGGTATATCTGACTCTTTTAGCAGTGACCCCTTCATCCTCTGAATCTGAGGTGGCCATTGCTGCTTTCCTCCTGTCTCCTCCCCACTGCTGTCATCAGTCATATTCAGAAACTCAAAGGCATCCTCATTAGTGTACATTTTTTGGATAATTTTGGCCAATGACTACTGGTACCTGATTACAATGGTGTTGTCCATAAATAAATAAAAAATATAAAATGTATGATTATGGAAAGAGAAAGTGGGTTTGTGGAACGCAACCTTCTTCCAGCAAGTTCCAGACAACCTTGTCTCTTTTTCAGAGTGTATAGCATTCATTGGATCCCAGCAACCTATAACACGTTAAACATAGAATATACATACGAAATAAGATGATATTAATTATATGAATAATAATAATTCTAATGATAAAAAAATAATTCCTATGAATACTACTGATAATATTAACTATAAGAATCTTATAAATAATAATAATCCTATGAATCCACTTCAGAATACTACATTCCACGCTCAACACATCCAGCATACTGTATATGCACTTACTGTATGTGTCTTTTATGTATGTGTATACATTCCTTTGTTGTCTCCCCTAAGCCACCCCTTCCTTTATTTAGCAGTTAAATCTTCCCTTTTGTATACAGGATTATGTTATTTACTAACACTAGAAGAGTTTCTGATTAGCTGATCTGATAATTGCTTTGATGTCACATAAATTTAATAATAAAATGTGTACATCATCCATCATGGGTATTCTTTTCTACAGTGGATTCATAGGGGTTCTTTTCATTATATTATTTTGTATATCTCCTGTTGGATGTGTCATCTTTTACTGAAATCCAGATACTGGTTCTGGCTAACAATGGTACTATACAACACTGTACTAGTGTGGCTGGTGATCAGAAATGCTGCTACTGGCTGCACTGGTCTGGTGTCACTGGGACTGGTGTAGCAGCAATAAAGAACACTGTTGTAGGCTTATACTGGTTTTGTGACACTGGGACTGGTTAGTCTACCATCAGGTTGCATTGGTCTGGTGTATAGCTAGCAATCCAGAGCACTGTGGATGGCTCTGGTGGCACTGGGATTGGTGTGGCGATTGATAAGGAACACTCTTGCTGGCTTTCTCTGATAATGTTGTAAAGCGCTGCGTAAACTGTTGGCGCTATATAAATCCTATATAATAATAATAATAAATAATATTCTGATGAAACTGGGACTGGTTGGGCTGCCATCAGGTTGCATTGGTCGGTTGACACTGAGGCTGACATTGCTAGTGATCTGTAAAACACTGTTGATGGCTCTGGTGGCACTGGGATTGGTGTGGCCTTTGATAAGTAACACTCTTGCTGGCTTTCTCTGATCTGATGAAACTGGGACTGGTTGGGCTGCCATCAGGTTGCATTGGTCAGTTGACACTGAGGCTGGCATTGCTAGCAATCCCGAAAACACTGTTGATGGCTCTGGTGGCACTGGGATTGGTGTGGCCATTGATAAGGAACACTCTTGCTGGCTTACTCTGATCTGATGACACTGGAACTGGTTTGTTGGCCATCAAGAACACTGTTGTTGGCCTACACTGGTCTGGTAACACTGGGACTGGTGGGGTGGTGATCAGGAACACTGTTGCTGGCTCACACTGGGACTGGGACTGGTATGGCAGCCATTAGAATCACTGTTTATGGGTACGCTGATCTGGTGACACTGGGACTGGTGTGGCAGCAATAAAGAACACTATTGTAGGCTTATACTGGTCTTGTGACACAGGGACTGGTTGAGCTGCCATCAGGTTGCATTGGTCTGATGACACTGAGGCTGGCATGGCTAGCAATCTGGAACACTGTTGATGGCTATGGTGGCACTGGGATTTTTTGTGGCCATTGATAAGAAACACTCTTGCTGGCAAATGGCCTGTACACACGATAGGATTTTCTGACAACAAAATCCACATACGACGAGCCTAGAAAAATGAAGTTCAATAGCCAGTGCGGCTCTTCTGCTTGATTCTGAGCATACGTGGAACTTTGTGCATCGGAATTGTGTACACACAATCGGAATTTACGACAATTTACGGATTTTTGATACAAAATGGTATTCCTGCGCTATCAGATATGGAATTGGCTATAGATGGGACAGCTGCATGCACCTAATAGGTAACACTTGGCCTAGGTAAATATTATATAGATGGATGGTGCCGCGCTAATCCTATTTAAATATGTTCCTACTATTTAGATTAAATATCCAAGTGATAAAACCCACTGTGCCGACTGAAATAAAAAAATAAAAATTGAAAAATTACGTGGGTCTAAGCAATATGCAGTCTACAAGCTGAAAAAAGTAAAAATCGATCTTGACTGACCAAAGATATAAATATTGTGATATTGTGGCAAAAATACAGTATATTAAAGTGGCATAAAATTAAAAATAAATCAGTTGGCAAACTCAAACCAACAAAGTGCCTAGTGCCAACGCTGTGCAGCCTAAATAACTGGATCATAAAATATCATATAAACATTGTGATATTGTGGCAAAATTCAGTGTATTAGAGTGACATATATTTAAAATAATAGGCAAACACAAACCAGCAAAGTGCCTAGTGCTAACACTGTGCAGCCTAAATATCTAAATCGTAGAGTAACTAGATACTGTGAATCAACAAATTATTCATAGAGTGCAACGTGCAATTAAGCATAAATAAACGTGTAAAGTCCAAATTAAATAGTAATATAAATTGAATGTCCCAACAAATTGAGTAAACCAAAGTAAAATCACACCAAAAAGCACGTCCTTATTAGTAAAAAAATCTTGTGACATATAGTGCTGGCATGCGCATGTAGCAGTTAAAGTGCCTGGTGACTTTGGGTTTCATGCAGCTTCGTGTGCAAAACACTCCAGTGAGCAGTGGCCCCTTACCTCATGGGAATGGGGCAACAGCATGTAACTAGTTCTTTAACCTTTTCCACCTGGCGGCTCCTACGTTTTTCTCACCGTCCTGGGGTGGGATACCCTCAGATATGGTCCAGGGGTTATTTAAAGACAAGGATAAAGGAACCCAATAGTGTAATTCCGTATTACCGATAACCAAGTTTATTTAGACAAAAAGCAGCAAGTACTCACATTTAACAATGAATAAAAGATGTTTGTATCCGACGAGCGGCGAGCTCGTAGCTTTCCTTCAGTGTATTCAGCCTATCCTGTCCCTACGCGTGACGTCACACCACACAAGACTTCATCCCCTGATGAAGTCACGTGTGGTGTGACGTCACGCGTAGGGACAGGATAGGCTGAATACACTGAAGGAAAGCTACGAGCTCGCCGCTCGTCGGATACAAACATCTTTTATTCATTGTTAAATGTGAGTACTTGCTGCTTTTTGTCTAAATAAACTTGGTTATCGGTAATACGGAATTACACTATTGGGTTCCTTTATCCTTGTCTTTAAATAACCCCTGGACCATATCTGAGGGTATCCCACCCCAGGACGGTGAGAAAAACGTAGGAGCCGCCAGGTGGAAAAGGTTAAAGAACTAGTTACATGCTGTTGCCCCATTCCCATGAGGTAAGGGGCCACTGCTCACTGGAGTGTTTTGCACACGAAGCTGCATGAAACCCAAAGTCACCAGGCACTTTAACTGCTACATGCGCATGCCAGCACTATATGTCACAAGATTTTTTTACTAATAAGGACGTGCTTTTTGGTGTGATTTTACTTTGGTTTACTCAATTTGTTGGGACATTCAATTTATATTACTATTTAATTTGGACTTTACACGTTTATTTATGCTTAATTGCACGTTGCACTCTATGAATAATTTGTTGATTCACAGTATCTAGTTACTCTACGATTTAGATATTTAGGCTGCACAGTGTTAGCACTAGGCACTTTGCTGGTTTGTGTTTGCCTATTATTTTAAATATATGTCACTCTAATACACTGAATTTTGCCACAATATCACAATGTTTATATGATATTTTATGATCCAGTTATTTAGGCTGCACAGCGTTGGCACTAGGCACTTTGTTGGTTTGAGTTTGCCAACTGATTTATTTTTAATTTTATGCCACTTTAATATACTGTATTTTTGCCACAATATCACAATATTTATATCTTTGGTCAGTCAAGATCGATTTTTACTTTTTTCAGCTTGTAGACTGCATATTGCTTAGACCCACGTAATTTTTCAATTTTTATTTTTTTATTTCAGTCGGCACAGTGGGTTTTATCACTTGGATATTTAATCTAAATAGTAGGAACATATTTAATTAGGATTAGCGCGGCACCATCCATCTATATAAAATTTACGGATTTTGTTGTCGGAAAATTTGAGAACTAGCTCTCAAATTTTGTGTGACGGAAATTCCGATGGCAAATGTCAGATGGAGCCTAGACACGGTCGGATTTTCCGACAACAAGCTCCCATAGAACATTTTCAGTCGGAAAATCCTATCGTGTGTACGGGGCATTACTCTAATCTAATGACACTGGGACTGGTTTGCAGGCCATTAGGAACACTGTTGTTGGCTAACACTGGTCTGGTAACACTCGGACTGGTGTGGCTGGTGGCTAGGAACATTGTTTTGGGTCACACTAGTCTGGTGACACTGGGACTGGTATGGCAGTCATTAGGAACACTGTTTCTGTGTACACTGGTCTGGTGACACTGGGACTGGTGTGGCAGCAATAAAGAACACCGTTGTAGGCTTATATTGGTCTTGTTACACTGACACTGGTTGGGCTGCCATCAGGTTGCATTTGTCTGGTGACACTGAGGCTGGCATGGCTAGCAGTCCGGAACACTGTTGATGGCTATGGTGGCACTGGGATTGGTGGGGCCATTGATCAGGAACACTCTTGCTGGCTTACTCTGATCTGATGACACTGGGAATGGTTTGCTGGCCATCAGGAACACTGTTGTTGACCTACACTGGTCTTGTAACACTGGAACTGGTGTGGCTGGTGGCTAGGAACACCTTTGCTGGCTCACACTAGTCTAGTGACACTGAGACTGGTATGGCAGCCATTAGGATCACTGTTTCTGGGTACACTGGTCTGGTAGTAATAAAGAACACCGTTGTAGGCTTATATTGGTCTTGTTGCACTGAGACTGGTTGGGCTGCCATCAGGTTGCATTTGTCTGGTGACACTGAGGCTGGCATGGCTAGCAGTCCGGAACACTGTTGATGGCTTTGGTGGCACTGGGATTGGTGGGGCCATTGATGAGGAACACTCTTGCTGGCTTACTCTGATCTGATGACACTGGGAATGGTTTGCTGGGCCATCAGGAACACTCTTGTTGACTTACACTGGTCTTGTAACACTGGAACTGGTGTGGCTGGTGGCTAGGAACACTGTTGCTGGCTAGGGATGAGCTTCGTGTTCGAGTCGAACCCATGTTCGACTCGAACATCGGCTGTTCGACCGTCCGTCGAATTGCGAACGATATGGGCCGTTCGCGCCAAATTCGTGTGGCGCGTCACGGCCCATAATTCACTGCGGCATCGCAGTGCATTGCTGGCTGATGATTGGCCAAGCATGCACTATGACCCGCATGCTTGGCCAATCACAGCGCCGCCTGAACAGAGAGCCGTAATTGGCCAAAGCCAAGGAGGCTTTGGCCAATTATGGCTCAGGGGATTTAGTACACGCCCCACACTATATAAGGCCGCCTGCACGGCGGCCCTGTGTAGTGTGTGTTCCGGCGTTGAAAGAGATAGACAGAGAGACAGTGTTTGATTTGAGTTAGATAGATTAGGCAGAACAGTCAGTCAGTTAGCTGCACTTACAGTGTATTGTGTATATATATGCATCCCAGGTGTTGCATATATATATATACACTGTATTCAGTTTAGCTAGATCCGTTCCTGTTATCTTCTATCTAGACTATTTACATTCAGTGCAGTGTGTCCTGCTCACAGTGTTCAGCTAGATCCGTTCCTGCTATTTACATTCAGTACAGTGCTTCCTGCTCACAGTGTTCAGCTAGATCCGTTCCTGCTATTTACATTCAGTGCAGTGCGTGCTGCTCACAGTGTTCAGCTAGATCCGTTCCTGCTATTTACATTCAGTGCAGTGCGTGCTGCTCACAGTGTTCAGCTAGATCCGTTCCTGCTATTTACATTCAGTGCAGTGCGTCCTGCTCACAGTGTTCAGCTAGATCCGTTCCTGCTATTTACATTCAGTGCAGTGCGTCCTGCTCACAGTGTTCAGCTAGATCCGTTCCTGCTATTTACATTCAGTGCAGTGCGTGCTGCTCACAGTGTTCAGCTAGATCCGTTCCTGCTATTTACATTCAGTGCAGTGCGTCCTGCTCACAGTGTTCAGCTAGATCCGTTCCTGTTATCTTCCTACTGACAGGCAGGCTTGTCTGGTTACAGTATATAAAGCTACCTGAAGAAAATTACAGGTGTTCTTTTTGATCCTATTAGTACCACGGTCAGGCAGCTAGACTATTTACATTTAGTACAGTGTGTCCTGCTCACAGTGTTCAGCTAGATCCGTTCCTGTTATTTACATTCAGTGCAGTGTGTCCTGCTCACAGTGTTCAGCTAGATCCGTTCCTGCTATTTACATTCAGTACAGTGCGTGCTGCTCACAGTGTTCAGCTAGATCCGTTCCTGCTATATACATTTAGTGCAGTACGTCCTGCTCACAGTGTTCAGCTAGATCCGTTCCTGTTATCTTCCTACTGACAGGCAGGCTTGTCTGGTTACAGTATATAAAGCTACCTGAAGAAAATTACAGGTGTTCTTTTTGATCCTATTAGTACCACGGTCAGGCAGCTAGACTATTTACATTTAGTACAGTGTGTCCTGCTCACAGTGTTCAGCTAGATCCGTTCCTGTTATTTACATTCAGTGCAGTGTGTCCTGCTCACAGTGTTCAGCTAGATCCGTTCCTGCTATTTACATTCAGTACAGTGCGTCCTGCTCACAGTGTTCAGCTAGATCCGTTCCTGCTATTTACATTCAGTGCAGTGCGTGCTGCTCACAGTGTTCAGCTAGATCCGTTCCTGCTATATACATTTAGTGCAGTACGTCCTGCTCACAGTGTTCAGCTAGATCCGTTCCTGTTATCTTCCTACTGACAGGCAGGCTTGTCTGGTTACAGTATATAAAGCTACCTGAAGAAAATTACAGGTGTTCTATCCCAGCTTAGTGCAGCTACAGGCCATTAGTATGTCTGGAAGGCCAAGAAGGAGAGGCAGACAGTCACAAGCCAATAAGAGAGGGCAAGCAGGCTCTGTGTCTAGTGCTGGTCGTGGAGACGGTGCATCCTCATCAGCACGTGGCCATGGGACACGCTTGGCCTTTTTTTCGGCAGCTGGCCGTGTTGAGCCGCAACATGCGGAAGACTTGGTCGAGTGGATGACCAAGCCGTCCTCATCCTCCTCATCCTCTCTCACCCATGCCCAGGGTGCTTTGTCTGGCAAAGCAGCGGCCTCTTCCCTCAGCTCAATGTCATCAGTGACTCCTTCCCTAGCCCCACCATGTCCTCCTGAGGATTCCCTCGAACTGTTTGACCACAGTGTTGGGTACATGCTCCAGGAGGATGCCCAGCGTTTGGAAGGCTCTGATGATGATACTGAGCTCAATGAAGGCAGTAACATGAGCACGGACAGAGGGGGTGCCCAAGAAGGACAGCAATCTGGCAGTCATGCTCCCCCTGCTGCAGCATACTGCCAGGTTTGCTCCAGTGATGAGGAGGGAGGGGATGATGAGGTCACTGACTCAACGTGGGTGCCTGATAGGAGAGAGGAGGAGGAGGAGGAGGAGGAGGAGGAGGAGGAGGAGGTGGCACATCACCAACTAGGCAGGATGCCCTCCAGGGGCCAGCCTAAGGGCAGCACATTGACTGCATCACACCCCAAAGCTCCACATGTGCAGGGCGCTGCAGTCTCTGCGCGTTATTCAAAAAGTTCTTTGGTGTGGGCCTTTTTTGAGACGAGTGCATCAGATCGCACCGCTGCTATTTGCAATATATGTCTCAAGCGTATCTCGCGTGGCCAAAACATCTCCCGCTTGGGTACCACATGCTTGACCAGACATATGTTGACCTGCCATGCAGTTCGTTGGCAAGCGTATCTAAAAGACCCACACCAAAGAACAAAGACGATCTCTCCTTGCTCCTCATCAGCTGAGATTTCCAACCCCACTAGACCTTCAGTCCTCTCTGCGACCTGCAGTGAGAGGAATGAAGGTGTAGAATTAGGTGTGTCACAGCCAAGTACTTATGGGCAATCTGCTTTTGGTACACCGACGTCAGATTGTACCAGGCAAATTTCCCTGCCCCAGCTGCTGCACCGCCGAAAGAAGTTTGCTCCCAGCCATCCACATGCCCAGCGGTTGAATGCTAGCTTGGCAAAATTGCTAGCACTTCAACTGCTGCCTTTTCAGTTGGTAGACTCTGCCCCCTTCCGTGAGTTTGTGGAATGTGCGGTTCCTCAGTGGCAGGTACCCAAACGCCACTTTTTCTCACGGAAGGCGATTCCGGCTCTCTACCGGCATGTGGAAGGCAATGTCCATGCCTCGCTGGACAGGGCGGTCAGCGGTAAGGTGCATATTACCGCTGACTCATGGTCCAGCAGGCATGGACAGGGACGTTACTTAAGTTTCACGGCGCATTGGGTGACTCTGCTGGCAGCTGGGAAGGATGCAGGACAAGGTGCAGTAGTGTTGGAGGTTGTTCCGCCACCACGCCTCCAAAATGCTGATTGTGACACACCTCTCTCCTCCACCCCCTCCTCTTCTTCTTCCTCCATGGCCTCTTCCTCGGAACCAGCGGTGCTCCGTAGGCGTTCAAGGGGCTACGCAAGTACGCAGGCCAAAAGATGCCATGCGGTGCTTGAGCTGGTGTGCTTGGGGGACAGGAGCCACACTGGGGCAGAGGTTCTGTCAGCTCTGCAGGGGCAGGTTCAGAGGTGGTTGACGCCACGCCAACTTAAGGCAGGAATGGTGGTTTGCGACAATGGCACCAACCTCCTCTCTGCCCTCCGACAGGGACAACTGACCCATGTGCCCTGTTTGGCTCACGTCCTTAACTTGGTGGTGCAGCGGTTCTTGGGCAGGTACCCGGGCTTACAGGATGTCCTGAGGCAGGCCAGGAAAGTCTGTGTGCATTTCCGCCGGTCATATAATGCCAGTGCTCGGCTGACGGACCTCCAAAAGGAGTTTAACCTGCCCAAGAACCGCCTAATCTGTGACATGCCCACCAGGTGGAACTCGACGTTGGCCATGCTGCAGCGGCTGCACACGCAGCAGAGGGCCATCAATGAGTACCTGTGCGACTATGGCACCAGGACAGGGTCAGGGGACCTTGGTTTTTTTTCCCCACGCCAGTGGGCCATGATCAGGGATGCATGCACTGTCCTGTCACCATTCGAGGAGGCCACGAGGATGGTGAGCACTGACAGTGCATGCATCAGTGACACTGTCCCCCTTGTCCACCTGTTGGAGCACACGCTGCGTGGGATAATGGACAGGGCACTTGAGGCAGAACAGAGGCAGGAAGAGGAGGACTTCCTTAGCTCTCAAGGCCCCCTTTATCCAGACAGTGTTCCTGCGTGCCCGCCGATCACACAGGAAGAGGACGAGGAGGAGGAGGAGGAGGAGGAGGAAGATTGTGTCAGTATGGAGGTGGAGCCTGGCACTCAGCATCAGCAGTCTTTAAGGGATCAGTCCCAAGGAACACATGGACTTGTACGTGGCTGGGAGGAGGTGGCTGCGGACGTTGTTGTCCTTAGTGACCCAGAGGACTCCGGACCGAATGCCTCAGCAAACCTACGCTGCATGGCCTCCCTGATCCTGCAAAGCCTGCGTAAGGATCCTCGTATTCGTGGTATCAAGGAGAAGGACCAATACTGGCTGGCAACCCTCCTTGATCCACGTTACAAGGGTAAGGTTGCGGACCTTATCTTGCCATCGCAGAGGGAGCAGAGGATGAAACATCTTCGGGAGGCCTTGCAGAAAGGTCTGTGCAACGCGTTCCCAGAGACTGGGAGGTTACAAACTCCTGTTTCTGGACAACGTGTTGCTGAGGCTTCGGTCAGTCAAAGAAGGAGCGGTGGAGAAGGTGGCCGTCTGACCGATGCGTTCAGACAATTTTTTGGTCCGCAGCCCCAAGGTATGATCGGTTCCAGCAACCATCGCCAGCGTCTGTTTTACATGGTGCAGGAATACCTAGGGGCAAGATCAGACTTGGACACCTTTCCCACCGAAAATCCTCTGGGTTACTGGGTCTTGAGGATGGATCACTGGCCAGAGCTTGCACAGTATGCAATTGAGCTACTGGCCTGTCCTGCATCCAGCGTTCTTTCGGAACGCACATTCAGTGCTGCTGGAGGCGTGGTAACCGATCACAGGGTGCGTCTGTCCACCGACTCGGTCGATCGGCTGACCTTCATAAAAATGAATCAGTCTTGGATCACCACCAGCTACCAAGCACCTGATGCAGATGTAACCGAATAATTTTTTTTGAAATCTCAGATCCCTTCAAAGACTGCCTATGCTGATGCTGAGTGACTATCCCTGAGTAATTATCCTCTTCCTCCTCAATCATCACGCTGATAGCTTGTAAGAACATTTTTGGTTCTGGGCGCCACCACCAGTGCCTAAGGCACAATTTTTCAGCCCCTGTTTAACAGGGGCGTGTAATTACAATTTTTGATGTAATACTTTGCAGCAGGGCTCGTTCCTGCATTCCAACTAGAGTGTCTGTGAGGGGTTGCAGTGTTGTGGCACCAGCACCAGTGCCTAAGACCCAATTTTTCTGCCCCTGTCTAACAGGGGCGTGTAATTACAATTTTTGATGCAATACTTTGCAGCAGGGCTTGTTCCTGCATTCCAACTAGAGTGTCTGTGAGGGGTTGCAGTGTTGTGGCACCAGCACCAGTGCCTAAGACCCAATTTTTCAGCCCCTGTCTAACAGGGGCGTGTAATTACAATTTTTGATGCAATACTTTGCAGCAGGGCTTGTTCCTGCGTTTCAACTAGAGTGTCTGTGAGGGGTTGCAGTGTTGTGGCACCAGCACCAGTGCCTAAGACCCAATTTTTCAGCCCCTGTCTAACAGGGGCGTGTAATTACAATTTTTGATGCAATACTTTGCAGCTGGGCTTGTTCCTGCGTTTCAACTAGAGTGTCTGTGAGGGGTTGCAGTGTTGTGGCACCAGCACCAGTGCCTAAGGCCTAATTTTTCAGCTCCTGTTCAACAGGGGCATGTAATTACAATTCTTGATCTAATATTTCACAGCAGGGCCCTGTGAGGGCTTACAGTGTTTTGGCCACAGCAACACCTAAGGCCCAAATTTCTGCTGAGTATATAGGGCAGGACCCTACTTTCAAACATCTAACTTACAAACGACTCCTACTTGCAAACGGAAGGAGACAACAGGAAGTGAGATGAAATCTACCCCTAAGGAAGGGAAATTCTCTCCTGTAAGAGTTAATATGGGAAAACAATTTTTCCTTTCCACTGATGCTTTCCAATCCTTGTTCCACAAAAAAACCCAAATTTTCAAAAAACATTTTTCATTGGGACAAAAAAGTGAGGTGAAATCTTCTGAAGAGGAGGAAAGACGCAAAACAAATGTCACAGGGGTGATAACCCTTCCCTATGTTTTCCAAAAAGCTTAGAAAAGATTTTTTGGCTGGAGCTAAACACATTAAAAATGTTCAAAATTACAAACAGATTCTACTTAACAACAAACCTACAGTCCCTGTCTTGTTTGCACCGCCTGTATACTGCTGTTCAGAGTATATAGGGACCTTTCCTTATTTTAATTTGGGTGCGGGGTTCCCCTTAATATCCATACAAGACCCAAAGGGCCTGGTAATGGACTGGGGGGTACCCATGCCGTTTGTCTCACTGATTTTCATCCATATTGCCATGACCCGACATGACATTAAACCCGCAAGCAGTTTTAAATGAGATTTTTTCCTTTAAAAATGACATTTGGTGCAGGGACTGTTCTAAACATGGGAAACACGCGTCACTTTACAGGCATACTATAGACACCCCCCAGGTACGATATTTAAAGGAATATTTCACTTTTTTTTTTTTACTTTAAGCATCATTAAAATCACTGCTCCCGAAAAAACGGCCGTTTTTAAAAGTTTTTTTTGCATTGATACATGTCCCCTGGGGTAGGACCCGGGTCCCCAAACCCTTTTTAGGACAATACCATGCAAATTAGCCTTTAAAATGAGCACTTTTGATTTCGAACGTTCGAGTCCCATAGACGTCAATGGGGTTCTAACGTTCGTGCGAACTTGCGGTCCGTTCGCGGGTTCTGGTGCGAACCGAACCGGGGGGTGTTCGGCTCATCCCTATTGCTGGCTCACACTAGTCTGGTGACACTGGGACTGGTATGACAGCCATTAGGATCACTGTTTCTGGGTACACTGGTCTGGTGACATTAGACAGTGATCAGGAACACGGTTTCCTGCTTACATGGCTTCTGTTGACACAGGGACTGGTGCGGCTAGTGATTGGAAACACAGGTATGGCAATACTGGGACTGGTGTGATGGTCATCAGAAACACTGTTGCTGCTTAAACTCATCTGAGAACGCTGGAACTGTCTTTGTGGTGATCGGGAACTCTGTTATTGGCTGCACTGGTCTGGGGACACTGGGACTGGGAGTAATTAGAAACACTGTTACATTGATTTGGTGATGCCAGGACTGGTGAAGTAGCCATTAGCACTGAGGCTGGCTTACACTGCTCTGGTGACACTGGTACTTTCATGGAAGTGATCAGGAACACTGTTTCTGGCTGTAATGGTCTGGTGATGCTGAGACTGAAGTGGTGGCAATCAGTAACATTGTTACTGGCCTACACTGGAGCACTGTTTATTGTTTACACTGGACGGGTGACACTGAGACTGGTGTGGTGATGACCAGGAACATTATAAGGATTACATACAAAAATATCAAGTTGGGTTTTTTTCCCACTTTTTTCAATATTTAAAATATGAAAATAAATAAATAAAAACAAAAAAACAAACAAAATAAAAATAGAATCAAAAAGTGAATCAAAGTTAAGGAGAAAGGAGGAAGAAGAAATTAGTAACAGATGATAAGGGAAACTACTGTAGGTTTAAATAAGGGATTATACAAGAACAAAAATATAGATAAATATTTTTTTAGACAAAAGTTTTTTCTTAGTTTGTCAGGTTGCTAGAAATGACATCCTATGTATAAACAGTAGAAGGTCATTCCTTTGATCTGCAGATGGATGAAACACAGAAGATACAAAATAAAAATGTTACTTTGTATCTCTCTAGCTCTGTCCTAACAATGTTTATAAACAATGTTACTTTGCATCTCTCTATCTCCTGCCTGATCAATGTTTATAAACAATGTTACTTTGCATCTCTGTATCTCCCGTCTGATCAATGTTTATAAACAATGTTACTTTGCATCTCTCTATCTCCCGTCTGATCGATGTTTATAAACAAAGTTACTTTGTATCTCTCTATCTCCTGTCAGATCAATGCTTATAAACAATGTTACTTTGTATCTCTCTATCTCCCGTCTGATCAATGTTTATAAACAATGTTACTTTGTATCTCTCTATCTCCCGTCTGATCAATGTTTATAAACAAAGTTACTTTGTATCTCTCTATCTCCTGTCAGATCAATGCTTATAAACAATGTTACTTTGTATCTCTCTATCTCCCGTCTGATCAATGTTTATCAACAATGTTACTTTGTATCTCTTTATCTTCTGTCTGATCAATGTTTATAAACAATGTTACTTTGTATCTCTCTATCTCCTGTCTGATCAATGTTTATTGTTTTGCAATTTTTTAGACTATTTTTTATCTGTATAGCAGGGTCAGGGGTGGCAACCCGGCTGAGGCTGAACTTGTTTTGTTTGTATGCAAGTTTTTTCTTTTGTCTTAAAAAAAAAAAAATCTTAACAAAGAGATGGAAAAAAAATAAATAAATTTTCAAGACTTATCTCAAGAAACGTTAAGAAAAAGAAGGATGCTAAGACCTTTATTGAAAATCCTTCAAGAACAGGAAATACAATACAACTGGGGTTTTCCTGCATGCCTGATCGCAAGGAGAAATGAAAGAAGTGCTAGAATAAGATTTACAGAAGAGATCCTGGACTTTTGTAATAAACTAGAAATCCCATTACCAGAAAATTCTAGAGACTTAAGTACTAGACAAGAACAACTAACAACACAAGATGAAACACAATGGCAATTGAGCTCAAGAAACAGAGTACATGAAATAGCGTCATAAATTGAAGCTGAATGGAACTTGAGCTTAAGAAAACAAAGTTTTAGATTTATAATGATAAGATTTCCTATTATTTAGAGGGGAAAGGGGTGTGGGGTGGAGGTGGGAGAGGGAGGAGTGGGATGGGGGGAAAGGAGAGTGAAAAGAGAAAAGAAAGAGAGAAAAAGAAGGAAACGAAAACATGATGGAGGCAGGGAGGAGAGGTAGGGACCTACGGTGTGTTCAGGGGTTCACTTTTTCTTAATACAAGAGAGAAGGGCCCAGTGCGCTTTATAGATTTCCACCTCGATCAAATGAGAGCAGAGGGGGCAAGGGTGTGCCCCACAAAATAAAATTGTTCTCTGCTCAAGAGATCACGAGGTCAAACTATCAACAACAAAGAGGGGGTGTGGGGATGAGGAGGGGTAAGTGAGTGAGGAGGTTTGTTTGTATAAATGGATATAGTGCCCGATTGCCCTGGAATAAAATTAAGGTACCCACGCGGGTCGACCCGGGGGGGGAGGGACGGGTGGGAAGACACGTGGGGATTAGAAAGGAATGGAAAATACGAACAGTGTAAAAATGTTGTCATGTAATATCCAAGGATTAAACTCCCCAGGGAAGAGAAGCATTGGAAAGAGGTAAGGCTGAAATAATTTTTCTTCAGGAGACACATACTACCCAAAACTCAAATATTAAAATATACTCAAGAAATATTCCAACATGGTTTTATGGAGATTCACCAATAAGAAGGGCTAAAGGAGTGGCTATCGGAGTGGAGAAAAACATTTGTTTCATAATAGAACAAAGAAAAGTTGACCCAGAAGGATGCTTCCTCTTCCTTATAGGTTCCATACAGCGTATAAAGTTCACACTTGCTAATGTATACTGCCCCAACACATATCCTAAAAAATATTTGATGGAAATATTAAAAGACTTAATGGATTTTAAACAAGGTAAATTAATACTGGCAGGAGACTTCAATTTCTCCATGGACCACAGATTAGACCAGTGGTTCTCAACTCCAGTCCTCGGGACCCACCAACAGGCCAGATTTTAAGTATTACCTTGGGGAGTTGCAGACTAGAATACTGCAATCACGGAGCAGCAAGTGATATCACCTTTGATGTATTTTAGCTATCTTGCAAACCTGGCCTGTTGGTGGGTCCTGAGGACTGGAGTTGAGAACCACTGGATTAGACAATACCTCCTATGCAATAGACAGAGAAATAAGACAACTAAGGAAACTAAAAAAAAAAAAAAAACTGTATGAATATCAACTAGTAGATCCATGGCAAATACAACATCCAAGTACAAAAGACTACACTTTTTATTCAACTGTACAAGGAACATATTCCAGGTTGGATTATATCATGGTAGAACACAGAAACTGTGAGGAAACAACAGAAACAAAAATAGGAATAATAACAGCTTCAGATAATTCCCCAGTAATGTTGAAAATTAAATTACAAGGAGAATCCTCTGGGAAAGGTACATGGAGAATAAACGAAGACTTAATTAGAAGATAGGGAAATGGAACAAAACTTTAACAGAAAAGATCAAAAAATATTTCCAGGAGAACGACACCCCAGAATTATCAAAAGCAACTATCTGGGAGGCACACAAGACCGTCATCAGGGGTAAATTAATATCTATTGGAGCAGGACAAAAGAAGAAAAGAAGAAAAAATATGATGAGAACTAAGCAATTAGAAAAGGAACTAAGCAATTAGAAAAGGAAATATATCGGACTCTAATCCTAAAAAGAGAACAATTAAAGGAATGAATGGAAAAAGAAGAGAGGAGGGAATTTAACAGAGTTTTACAGGAGAGATTTAAATGGGGTAACAAGCCAGGAAAATATCTTGCAAAAAAGAAAAAAGAAGTCTCTAAATTACATTGAGAAGATAAAAAACAAGAAAGGAGAATTAATAAATAAGGCAACGGATATTGCAATAGCCTTCCAAAAATATTTTAGCATTATACACGATAAAAAAATGGGAGACACAACTAGAAGAATAAATAAGAAAAAAGAACATACAAGACTATCTAATAAAATCAAACCTACCAAAAATACAACTTGAGCAATTAAAAGAAAAGGAAAAAAAAATAACGCAAGAGCAGATCAAATTGGCCCTAAAAGAAACTCCAGTAGGAAAAAGCCCAGGACCAGATGGGTTCATGATCAAATATTATAAAAAATTCCAAGAACAACTGATCGCTAAGATGCAAGAATATTTGAATAACATAGAAGAAGAAGTAAGACGAGAATCACTATTAGCCTACATTACAATTATACCCAAAGAGGGGAAAGATAGAACCAATTGTTCGAGCTACAGGCCTATTGCTCTATTAAATGCTGCTACAAAACTTTATGCAAGAATCTTAGCCACTAGACTAAAAAAATTAATACCACTTTGGATAAATCCCGACCAGACTGGATTTGTGCCGTGCAGAGAGGGAAGGGATAATAGTCTAAAAGCAATTCTGATGTTACGTAAGGGGAAACCAAGTGAGTCCCCAGCTCTACTCTTGTCAATAGATGCAGAGAAAGCATTTGACAGGGTAGACTGGGGATTTATGATGGAAACTTATATAATGGTCCAACAGCAATGGTAATGGTCAATGGGAGACTCTCACCTGTGTTTGAGTTGCTGAACAGAACACGGCAAGGATGTCCGCTTTCCCCACTGTTATATGTATTGGCAATGGATCCATTCTAGGCGGCACTCCGAAATAATCATGATGTGGGAGGGGTGAGAGTTGGAGAAAAAAAGCACAAAATTGTGGCATACGCGGATGACATTCTGATGTTTGTAACCAACCCAAGAGTGACTCTGCCAAATATAATCAAATAGGTGAAAGAATATGGGGAACTCTCAAATTTTCAAAAAATAAATCCGATAAAAACAAATATTAAATATTGGATTAGGAAAAAGGGAAGTCCAGAACATGGGTAAAAGAAGAACTAAAATACCTTGGAATTAAACTAACATCAACGGTCAAAAAAATGTATCTGGCAAACTATATTCCATTAATTAATGAGATCAAGGAAGAAATAAAAAAAATTAAGTATACAACCAATATCATGGATCGGTAGAATAAATATGTTTAAAATGATGATACTACCAAAAATAATATACAAATTTCAGATGTTGCCAATTGGGAATCCACAGAGTTTTTTCAAGATAATAAAAACAATATTGATAAAATACATCTGGCATAATTAAAGCCGAGAATTAAATTTGCACAAATCACGAGGAAAAGGGAACACGAAGGATTAGCAACTCCAGACATACATCGATATTATCAGGGCTTTTTTTCAGCAGGAACGTGGGGGAACGCAGTTCCGGCACCTCCAGCTCTAAATGTATGTAATGGCAAGGTGTTCTAGGGTGTACTGGAGGGTCTATTGATGTTGGCTGCTGGGGGATCTATTGTTGCTGGAGGGGATCTATTTTTACAGGGGGAAGAGTCTGTTGTTGCTGGGGAAGTCAGTTGTCGCTGGTGGGGGATCTATTGTTGCTGGGGGACACTTATGCTACTGGGAAACAATAGTTTCTGGGAGACATCTACTGTTGAGAGAGAGGTCTATTGTTGCTAGCTGTTCAGAGTCTATTGTTGCTGGGGGTGCTCCATTGTTGCTGGCTACAGGGGATCTATTTTACTTCCTATCATTTTCAACAAATTACCACCAAATTACTTAGCACCGCAAATTGATACTTGATTCTGTATCCATTACTGAGAGGTGGGTAAGGGGTGGAACCAAGGAATGGTGCTCGGAGGTGGGTAGGGGGTGGAACCCAGGAATGCTGCTCAGAGGTGGGACCAAGAAATGGTGCTCGGAGGTGGGTAGGGAGCAGAACCAAGGAACGGTGCCCGGAGGTGGGTAGGGGTGGAACCAAGGAATGGTGCTCGGAGGTGGGTAGGGGGTGGAACCAAGGAATGGCGCTCGAAGGTGGGTAGAGAGTGGAACCAAGGAATGGTGCTCGGAGGTGGGTAGGGGGTGGACACAAGAGGTGACTTGGAAGGAGGGAGTTCCTGCACCTACTCTCTGAGAAAAAAAGCTCTGGATATTATAAAGCAATAGTTCTGTCACAAATGATTGAGTGGACAAATGGAAACAGTGAAAAAAAGTAGGTGGAGAGGGAAAACACAATAAGTAAGACTACATTGCACAAAAACATATGGATACCACAAAAGTTTAGAATAATTGACTCGGAAACTCACAAAATAACTAAAAATGTTTTTAAAATTTGGGACACAGTACACACGAACAATGAATGGACATACAACTCACTGTTAATGGCCCTCACGGAAACAATTTTTTTTATACCAGGGAAGGAGATATTCGCCGGACGCGAGATAAGAAACCCACAATTGAAAGATGTTATCACAAAAGGTAGGATAAAAACACGATTAGAACTAGAAGAACTCAACGGGTGAAAGATAAGTGAATGGAATTTCTATCAATTAAAACACTTAGTAAATACATTACCACATCCAGTTAGAGAAGAAGAGAAATTAAGCCCATTGGAAAAACTCTGTTTTACCCTAATGCCACTGAAAAATGGAATATCAAAAATCTAGGGAATAGTGACAGACCTAGAAGGACAAGGAAGATAATGGGAAAAAGAACTGGAATTAAAACTAGAAGAACAACAAGTAGAAAAGATGATAGGAATGGGATATAATAATGCCTGGGATATGAACACTGATGGTGGGAGTGTCCAACAATAAAGGACTACTGGCAAGATATAGTAAATAATATAAAGGAGATAACTGGTGAGAAAATAGAACAAAATATATGGACCTGCTTATTCCATGATCATAAAATTCCAAAGAAACAATACATGAGAACAATGTTCCCAAAACTCCTGAATACCGCAAAGGGTTTGATCCCAAAAAAATGGTTAAAAAGTGAAAAACCAGATATAGGAGCGTGGTATGAACAAATAGATTATTATTGTAAAATGGACCTTTTGAGTAGTAGGGTGAGAGTACAATATAATAAGTATATCAGCACCTGGGAGGGTTAGAAACTATTTAAAACCTCGGACATATATCTAGAAAAGATGAAAGAAGGAGAAGGGCTATGAGTTAGAAATTTAAGGGAGTTAAAGTGGTGTTCCACCCAAAAAAAAAAAAACTACATGAAAAATCCTAAAAAAAGATACAAAAAACATTTGGATATTTTTTTTTTTTTACTCACCTCTAAATGCCTGTTGCTAGGGGATCCCTCGTAGTCTGCCTCTTTCAGTGCCTGGGCTGGTGACATCACTTCCGTCTCGGCACAGGAAGGGCTCAGCTCTGCTCCCTCCGGTCAATCATCTGGGACCCATTACAGGTCCCAGGTGACTGAGCGGCCAATCACAGCGGGGCTTCAATCCCCCGCATCGCTGGACCCAGGGACAGGTAAGTGTCCAATTAAAAGTCAGCAGCTGCAGTATTTGTAGCTGCTGACTTTTAATTTTTTTTTTTTTTAGTGGCCCTCCTCTTTAAGAAAAGAAACAAACCAGATAGAAAAGGGGGGGGGGGGGGGGATAAGAGAATGAGAGATAAGGAATAGATAAGGTAGTAAGATTAGTTTTATATCTTTATGTTTTTTGTTTTTTTTTTAACTAAAATAAATTAAATATTTAAATAATTAATAAAGATAATCTTGAATAAGCCACTATGATGTGAATTCGAGATGGGACAAAATTGAACTGCAAAGTTGAAATAACGTCTCTCAGAAAATTTCGCTGAAGTGGAAGAAAAAAAATGAAAAAACAAAAAGGTAAAATAAAATAATAATAAAAAAATTTTAAACGCGCCCCGTCCCGACGAGCTCGCATGCAGAAGCAAACGCATACGTGTGTAGCACCTGCATATGAAAATGGTGTTCAAACCACACACGTGAGATATTGCCGCGATCGGTAGAGCGAGAGCAATAATTCTAGCCCCAGACCTCCTCTGTAACTCAAAATATGCAACCTGTAGAATTTTTTAAACGTCGCCTATGGAGATTTGTAAGGGTAAAAGTTTGTCGCCATTTCACGAGCGGGTGCAATTTTGAAGCGTGACATGTTGGGTATCAATTTACTCGGCATAACATTATCTTTCATAATATAAAAAAAAAATGGACTACCTTTATTGTTGTCTTATTTTTTAATTCAAAAAAATGTATTTTTTCCAAAAAAAAGTGCGCTTGTAAGACCGCTGCACAAATAGGGTGTGACAGAAAGTATTGCAACGACCGCCATTTTATTCTCTAGGGTGTTAGAAAAAAAATATGTATAATGTTTGTGGGTTCTAAGTAGTTTTCTAGCCAAAAAAATGTTTTTAACGTCAAATCTCAGAAAGAGGCTCGGTCCTTAAGTGGCTAATACAGAATAAGAGCAGATACTGAGAATTACACTTGGAATACAGAACAAGAGAAGTGGTACTGTGCAGAGCCCCTTTAATACAGAATAAAAGCAGATACTGAGAATTACACCTGGCATACAGGATAGAGTTGCCACCTCATCCCTTTAAACCTGAACACATATTAATTACACAATTTCTGTGGCTGATTAAGGTGGGAATTAAACTCACTTGGTGCCTTATCTGCATTAAATTGGCCTCAGAATATGTGTAATTCATATGTGTTCAGGTTTAAAGGGATGAGGTGGCAACCCTAATACAGGACAAGAGAAGTGGTACTGTGCAGAGCCCATTAATACAGAATAAGAGCAGATACTGAGAATTACATTCATTCAGTCCAGCAACATACTAATACCACCCAGGAGTGTCCAAGTTCTGGAAGCGTGATCCAAGACAGTCAGCCATTAAAACCACAGCAAGCTCAGCAGAGTGCAGCTCATAGAGCTCAGAGTAGGGTTGCCACCTCATCCCTTTAAACCCGAACACCTTTGAATTGCACAGGTTCTGAGGCTTATTAAATGCAGATAAGGCACCACATGAGTTTAATTATCACCTTAATCAGCCACAGAACCTGTGTAATTCATATGTGTTCGGGTTTAAAGGGATGAGGTGGCAACCCTAGCTCAGAGCGTATCAGAGACATCGGTTTCTCCCAGTACTCCTCGCAAATGCACCAGAACTTCATTAGAACAGAAAACCATTAAAGAGAACTTACAACAGTGTGTAATGGTGGGCAGCAGCCAGGAACGTTCATTGCGCTCTAAGCTGCAGCAAAATAAAGAGGAGGATGGTAATAACTTTCCACAATCTGCCCCAGTGAAACCATCTACACCCAGCAGAGACCCTCAGCCCAGCACTGGTAATGGGAAAGTGGATCAGGATTTTAAGCATCCTGCAGCCGCGAAGCAGAGGGGGGTTAAAGCCTGAATCTGCGCTATACCTGGCTGATAAAATTCCTTCCCTGGTAAAAAGAATGGAGACCCTGAGAAAAGCCAAGGCTAGAATCCAGAAGCAGATTGACTCTGTCTATAGACTTAAAGCTGCCAACCCCAGAAAGGAAATTTTAGATGACAGCAAACTGAACTCCCTGGGCATTGAACTGGCCGGTGTGTCAAAGGACATTGATGCTCTTCTGGAAGAGCTGGGGCCAGTGGCGGAGGTGTACCGCAATTGTGAACCGATTTGAGGTGGGATTGAGTGTAAAGATTGAGTCTTCTACAGAGTCAGACTCTGGGGAACCAGTCCAATGCACGCAGCCACCAAATGTGTCTCCTGAAGGGAAGACTGTGCAGCCTCTGGAGGACAGTGAGGAGTAAAACCAAGTTGGAGCAGATTCTCCTGCTGGACTTCCAGCTCTGGAGGATAGTGGGAACATCAGTTTAACTCAGCAGACGTTCACAGTACAGGAGACTCAGAGGAGTGACATGGTGGACTCCCAGCACATGGATTCTGAGAACAGTGCTGCTGCCACTAATACTCATGGTGGGAGCCATGCTGGGGTGACTGGTGTTCATGGTGGGAGTAACACTGGGGTAACTAGTAATGATGCTGCTAGTAATGATATGATGTGCAGTGATGATGTCACTAATATTAATGTGGTGGATAATTCTGATGTTATTAATACTAATGCTGGTATATCTGAATGGGGTCATCAGCAGTCTGAGAGTTCTGAGAATGTAGCGATGGAGGAGTCAGTTCAGAATAACTCTCAAGATTTCCCCCCTTTGGTGGATCCACCACCTGCTCCACAAGGGAACGCTGGTCCATCTGGTCATGTCCCTTCTCGGAATGCCTGGAGCCGTCGGGCCCCTTCTTTTTCCACTAGTAACAGTCATACTGGTCAGGCCTTTAAGAGGAGAAATGTGGTTAGATTTACGCATAGGGGTTCCAGAGAGGAGCTCCCTAATAGGAGGTTTGTAGTAAGGGAGTTGCTGTGTCATCAGATGGGGTTTGCTCCTGCAGACATACTGGCAGTCATCAATCTCCCTGACAGACAAGGTTATGATGTCAACTTTAAGCTCATGTCTGACTTAGATTCTGGTCCAGTTTCAGTGGGTTGCGGGAAAAAAGAGGGTTGGAGGAATTTCATCTTTATTCCCATCTCCAAACCTGACACAGCTAATGTTAACATCATTTTCTGGAATGAGTCTGTGCCCCCCCAAGATATTGTCATTTAGCTTAGAAGACATTGTGAAATGGTTTCTGTGTTAATGAAAACTAAAGACAGTGATGGGATCTGGACTGGTGGTTGAAGGGTTCTTGTTAAGTTGAGGCAAAGTAACAAAGTTACCCATCACCTGCTAAACTCTTTTTTCATTGGGCGGGAGAGAGGAGTTTGATTCTATGCAGGTCAGCCCAGGTTATGTTTTAAATGTGGTAAATCTGGCCATGTGGTGAGTGTTTGTACGATCCAGAAGTGAAATCTTTGTGGGGAGGTTGGCCACATCAGTTCTACTTGTGAGAAGTAGGGATGAGCCGAACACCCCCCGGTTCGGTTCGCACCAGAACCCGCGAACGGACCGAAAGTTCGCACGAACGTTAGAACCCCATTGACGTCTACGGGACTCGAACGTTCAAAATCAAAAGTGCTCATTTTAAAGGCTAATTTGCATGGTATTGTCCTAAAAAGGGTTTGGGGACCCGGGTCCTACCCCAGGGGACATGTATCAATGCAAAAAAAACTTTTAAAAACGGCCGTTTTTCGGGAGCAGTGATTTTAATGATGCTTAAAGTAAAAAAAAAAAAAGTGAAATATTCCTTTAAATATCGTACCTGGGGGGTGTCTATAGTATGCCTGTAAAGTGACGCGTGTTTCCCATGTTTAGAACAGTCCCTGCACCAAATGTCATTTTTAAAGGAAAAAATCTCATTTAAAACTGCTTGCGGGTTTAATGTCATGTCGGGTCATGGCAATATGGATGAAAATCAGTGAGACAAACGGCATGGGTACCCCCCAGTCCATTACCAGGCCCTTTGGGTCTTGTATGGATATTAAGGGGAACCCCGCACCCAGGGGCGGACTGATAACTCATGGGGCCCCCGGGCAATAGGAGATTATGGGGCCCCCAGGCAATCAGAGATTATGGGGCCACACAGTATACACACACACACAGTATACAATCACACAGTATACACATACATGTACACACAGTATACACAGACAGATGTAAAAAAAACACAGATTTATACATACTGTCCCTGGTTTTACTGAGGCTGGCAACCCTGATGGGGCCCCCTAGTGGCCTGGGGCCCTCTGGCAGTGCCCGAGTGGTTCAATGGTCAGTCCGCCCCTGCCCGCACCCAAATTAAAATAAGGAAAGGTGTGGGGCCACCAGGCCCTATATACTCTGAACAGCAGTATACAGGCGGTGCAAACAAGACAGGGACTGTAGGTTTGTTGTTAAGTAGAATCTCTTTGTAATTTTGAACATTTTTAACGTGTTTAGCTCCAGCCAAAAAATCTTTTCTAAGCTTTTTGGAAAACATAGGGAAGGGTTATCACCCCTGTGACATTTGTTTTGCTGTCTTTCCTCCTCTTCAGAAGATTTCACCTCACTTTTTTGTCCCAATGAAAAATGGTTTTTGAAAATTTGGGTTTTTTTGTGGAACAAGGATTGGAAAGCATCAGTGGAAAGGAGAAATTGTTTTCCCATATTAACTCTTACAGGAGAGAATTTCCCTTCCTAGGGGTAGATTTCATCTCACTTCCTGTTGTCTCCTTCCGTTTGCAAGTAGGAGCCGTTTGTAAGTTAGATGTTTGAAAGTAGGGTCCTGCCCTATATACTCAGCAGAAATTTGGGCCTTAGGTGTTGCTGTGGCCACAACACTGTAAGCCCTCACAGGGCCCTGCTGTGAAATATTAGATCAAGAATTGTAATTACATGCCCCTGTTGAACAGGAGCTGAAAAATTAGGCCTTAGGCACTGGTGCTGGTGCCACAACACTGCAACCCCTCACAGACACTCTAGTTGGAACGCAGGAACGAGCCCTGCTGCAAAGTATTGCTTCAAAAATTGTAATTACACGCCCCTGTTAGACAGGGGCAGAAAAATTGGGCCTTAGGCACTGGTGCTGGTGCCACAACACTGCAACCCCTCACAGACACTCTAGTTGGAACGCAGGAACGAGCCCTGCTGCAAAGTATTGCATCAAAAATTGTAATTACACGCCCCTGTTAGACAGGGGCAGAAAAATTGGGCCTTAGGCACTGGTGCTGGTGCCACAACACTGCAACCCCTCACAGACACTCTAGTTGGAATGCAGGAACGAGCCCTGCTGCAAAGTATTACATCAAAAATTGTAATTACACGCCCCTGTTAAACAGGGGCTGAAAAATTGTGCCTTAGGCACTGGTGGTGGCGCCCAGAACCAAAAATGTTCTTACAAGCTATCAGCGTGATGATTGAGGAGGAAGAGGATAATTACTCAGGGATAGTCACTCAGCATCAGCATAGGCAGTCTTTGAAGGGATCTGAGATTTCAAAAAAAATTATTCGGTTACATCAGCATCAGGTGCTTGGTAGCTGGTGGTGATCCAAGACTGATTCATTTTTATGAAGGTCAGCCGATCGACCGAGTCGGTGGACAGACGCACCCTGTGATCGGTTACCACGCCTCCAGCAGCACTGAATGTGCGTTCCGAAAGAACGCTGGATGCAGGACAGGCCAGTAGCTCAATTGCATACTGTGCAAGCTCTGGCCAGTGATCCATCCTCAAGACCCAGTAACCCAGAGGATTTTCGGTGGGAAAGGTGGCCAAGTCTGATCTTGCCCCTAGGTATTCCTGCACCATGTAAAACAGACGCTGGCGATGGTTGCTGGAACCGATCATATCTTGGGGCTGCGGACCAAAAAATTGTCTGAACGCATCGGTCAGACGGCCACCTTCTCCACCGCTCCTTCTTTGACTGACCGAAGCCTCAGCAACACGTTGTCCAGAAACAGGAGTTTGTAACCTCCCAGTCTCTGGGAACGTGTTGCACAGACCTTTCTGCAAGGCCTCCCGAAGATGTTTCATCCTCTGCTCCCTCTGCGATGGCAAGATAAGGTCCGCAACCTTACCCTTGTAACGTGGATCAAGGAGGGTTGCCAGCCAGTATTGGTCCTTCTCCTTTTTTTTTTTTTTTTTTTAATTCTTTATTTATCATTTTCCAATACAAAACAATCCTCTGGGGAGACATGCCACATAGGAAAAATAAGAAAAACAACAACTCATCCATATATTCAGGTAGTAAACCTGACAACCTTGCGGACATGCCCCTCGTCCCCTTACCCTAACCCCCCACCCAATCCCACCCCCCATACCCACCTCCCTCCCTAACGGGGTGTGAATCAAGGAGAGCGAAGTCTTGCCTGCCTTGCCTCCCTTATCAATTTATTCAGTTTAAGCCCTTTTTATATTATCTCCTTTAAGTAGGTCCAAGTTTTTTTGAATTTAGGCCAGCCTGCCCATTTCCCCCTGCATTCCTGATCCTCATCTGGTTCCACTCCCCCTCGGTCCAGGCTTTCTATGTTGTAGATTTCATTGAGATCGAATAGCCAATCACGCGTTTTGGGACTTAAAGGGTTCAACCAGTTTAGTGAAATCTGTCTCTTGGCTGAATCTAGTATTATCGGGGTCAGGGAGGTCTTGTAACTCTTTACTGTATCTTGGGTACCGTGAAAGAGACAGACCCAAGGGTCCTCCTCTATTTCCTTCCCCGTGAATTCTTTTGACAGGGATAAGATTTTTTTCCAAAAGACCTTTATGATAGGGCATTCCCACCAGATATGGGCCATTGTGCCTTTAGTCTGGCAACCCCTCCAGCAGGAGTTCCCCTTAGCTCCATCCATCTTGCTAACTCTGTCCGGGGTGGCATACCATCTTGATAATACTTTGTAGTGAATTTCCGTTCTCCTAATATCTACGGCTGCGTAATGTACCAAATTCAAGATTTTACCCAGAGTGTTACTAGTGCATGGTGACCCCAGTTCCTGCTCCCACCTTATGATATAATGAGGCGTCTTACCCTCCTGTGACTCTCCAAGTACTCTGTATATTTGACCTATAACACCTCCCGGGTTCTCCGTCACACAGAGTTTCTCGAGAGGTCTGAGCTCCTCTATACTCCTAAGGGGCTTTGGTAATTTACTTATGAAATGGGAAAGCTGTAAATACCTCCACCAATCTATCACCCAGTGTTCTCCCTCTCGGTTCAATTCCGTGAAAGTGCGTATTTCCCCCCTACTAATAAAATTTTTCAATTGAAGAGTGTCATCTTTTAACCACTCCCCCCCTACTGTGCTCATTCCTGGTTCAAAGAATAAATTATTCTTCATATATATTAAAGGTGAATTGTGCGACCATTTATGCTGGGTATGAATTCTGTCCCATAATTTAAAAGTGTTTTGTGTTAATAAAGAAATATCAGTGCTGAATGTCCTAAATTTTGGAGGGTTCCATAGTGAATGTGCCAAATTATTATTACTTAAGATATATTCAATATTCACCCACCGCTTACCAGTCTCTTTCTTACTCCATTCTATAACCCGTGAAAGCACTACAGCAATATAGTACCTATTGAAATCTGGTGCCGCTATTCCCCCTTTTTTTTACCTCTACTCAGTGTTGCATAAGAAATACGAGGTTTGTTGCCACCCCAGACAGCCTGGGTAATTAATTTCCTTAGAGCCCCCAGAAAATACCTTGGTAGAGGGATCGGAAGCAGCTGAAATTTATATAAAATCTTTGGGGTGATCGTCATTTTAACCGCATTCACGCGACCCAACCAGGAGAGCGGTCTCGACCTCAATCTCCCAGCCTCCTGCCTGATTTCATCTAGAAGTGGGATGTAATTACTTTGGAACAGCTTTTTAATAGAGTTGGCTAGCTTAATACCTAAATAATTAATCTCCCTTCTCCAGGGGAAGGGAAACACGGAGGTTAGATGAGCTTCCTCCTGCTTCGTGAGGCTAATGTTTAGGATTTCAGATTTGCCGGGGTTGATTTTAAAATTGGAGGCTTCTCCATATTGCCTTAGAATTCGCCATATGTTAGGGAGGGTTACTCTAGGAGCTGAGACAAAAAAGAGTATATCATCAGCAAATCCTGCCAGTTTGTGCTCCTCTGATCCCACCCGGACCCCCTTGCAATCGGGACTGCTCCGGATGGTAGCTAGGAGAGGCTCCAGGGACAGAACAAACAGGAGAGGGGAGAGAGGGCACCCCTGCCTGGTTCCGTTTTTCATTTCAAAAGATTTGGATACTGCCCCGTTTACCCTTACAACTGCCGTTGGTCTGCTGTATAAGGCCTTAACCCAGGAAATAAACCTGGGTCCAATACCCATTTCCTCTAATGTATCCACCAGGAACCCCCAGTCTACCCTGTCGAAAGCCTTTTCGGCGTCCATCGACAGGAATAGAGCAGGGGGTCCCCTATGTCTACAGAACTCCGCCAGCAGCACCGCCCGAATCCCATTGTCTCTACACTGTCTCCCCGGGACAAAACCGGACTGGTCCGGGTGTACTAGGTCCGTCATGAGTCGCTTTAGTCTGTTAGCCAGGACCTTTGCATATAGTTTTACGTCCGTGTTGAGTAGAGAAATAGGCCGATAGCTCGAACACAGCTTGGTGTCCTTCCCATCTTTTAATATTAAAGTTATCGAGGCACGCAGGGCCTCTCGCTCCATCTCGACTCTGGTGCCCAGTTCGTTCCAATATATGCAGAGCTTGGGGACCAGAATGTGTTTCATTTTTAATAAATAGTTGGAGGAGAAGCCATCCGGGCCCGGACTTTTACCCTTCGGGGTGTCTTTTAATGCTGCTAGAATTTCCCCCTCCTCTATGGGGTTGTCCAGGAGATCTCTATCTTCACCAGACAATACTCCTAGGCCTGCCTCTTTTAGAAATTCTCTTCTCCTTTCAGTCCGTGCGCTGACCTCCCCTTCCTCATGTCTAATTGTATATAGGTCGGCATAGAATTTTCTAAACTCATTAGCCATATCTTCACTTGATACAAACTCTTTACCGCCTGCCCCGTTTATTTTCTCTATGTAATTCCGCCTTCTTTTTTTCCTAATTTGCCTCGCCAGGTATTTGCTAGACTTGTTGGCCCAAAGATACCTCTCCTTGGCCATTAAATTTATGGCTCTCTTTGCCTCCTGCTCCATCGTGTCCCTCAGCTCCTCTCTCCCAGCGACCATCGCCCGGTAGCAGTCCGCGTCCTGTCCCCTGGACCTCTTGTGTAATTGTTCTAGTTGGAACAGGTCCGCTATCAGTTTTTCCCTTTTTTCCTTCCTTTTTTTTTTTGGGCTGCTCCTATAGATATGAGAATCCCCCGTATGTAGGCTTTGTGCGCCTCCCAGAGAATAGAAGAGGAAACCTCGCCCGTGTCGTTCAGTGTAAAAAACTGATTTAACTCACTCTGGATCCGGTCTATTACTTCCGGGTCCTTCAGTAGGCTTTCATTCAGCTTCCACGAGAAGGGACGTCTCCCTAACTCTGGGAGCTTCAGCCTTATCGTGACGGGTGAATGATCCGAAAGAGTTGTTGTTTCAATACTAGTATCTACCACCCCTTCTAACAAGCTATGATCAACAAAAATATAGTCCAGCCTGGAGTAGGTCCCGTGCACAGGGGAGTGGAAGGTGTAGTCCCTCTCTTTAACATGTTGTATTCTCCACACGTCTATTAATTGACAGTGGAATAGTTTCCGCTTAATTGCTCTTAGTGACACCTTCTTGATCCCCTGGGCACGGGACGTACTGTCCCAGGCCGGATCTAGACAAAAGTTCATGTCCCCGGCCAGGACCATCTCCCCTTCTCCGAATTCCATCAATTTCTCTAACATCTGTCCTAGGAAGACCGTGGGGCTCCTGTTCGGGCAGTATACGTTGGCCAGCGTGATCTTTCTAGAACCGATGGAACCTTTCAAAAATAAAAAACGACCTTCAGGGTCTATTAATCGGTCCCTTACTAGGAAGTTCACTGCTTTGGACAGCCCAATAGCTACCCCTTTAGACCCCTTATCGGGGGAGTCCCCATAGTACCATTGTGGAAACCTGGGGGAGAACAACCTGACCCTGGTGTTGAGGGTCAGGTGTGTCTCCTGCAGGAAGACCAAATCCCCTCCCAGATGATCCAGTTCCCTCAAAATTTTGTGCCTCTTCCTGGGAGAGTTCAGCCCTTTTACATTATAGGAAATCAATTTAATATCGGGCATCTCTTACAAGGTAGTCATTCTAACCTCTGTACTCTGCTCCCCTTGAACACAACCCGCCTCTGTCTTCCCCTCTCCTCTCCCCCCCACCGAACACCCAACATCTCCTCCCACCGCCCTCCTCCCTCCCTCCCTCCCTCCACCCAGCCACCCCCCCACCCAACCTCACCACCGCCCCTCATCCCCTGACTCCCACCCCCCACCCTCCCCCCTATGGCGCCCACTACGCCTGAAGCCCGCCCGTATGGAAGCACACACATACCACACGGCGTGCCTCTTCCGCAGGGGCTGGGCTCCCGCGCCGGCAACCAGGACCCATTCAGTGGGGTAGACTCAGGCTGCCCCACCCCTAAGTACACCCCCCACCGCCCCGCAGTCCCCCACCCTAAATACCATACAGATTGCTTTCTAAAGGAGGGATCCTATTACCTCCCTTTTCCTACCAAGTGCATATCAATAGTTGATAACTTGAGTCCATTGTACCCAGGTCCCCATGTCCCGGGGTCGGCCACCCCTCCCATGTGGAGAGAAGAGCGGCGGAACAGGGGAGGGGGGGGAGAAGGGAGGGAGAGGGGGGGGGGGGGGGGGGGAAGGGGGAAAAGGGGGAAACTCCCCCACCTCCCTCCCCCCCATCACCCCCCACCCCCCCGCCCGATCTCCAGCGTCTATTCCAAAACCGGGACCGGGATACCCAGATTGCTACAAAAGTCCTGCATTTCTTCCATGTATCTCATTCTGAAGGATCTTCCCTCTTTGAAGACTATCAGGGATGTTGGGAACCCCCAGCTGTACTTTAAATTGGCCTTCCTGAGTAGGTCGAGGACTGGTCTCATCCGTCTTCTCCTCTCTAAAGTCCCTGCTGAGAGATCGATGAAGATTTGCAAGTCCTTGTTTTCAAATTTGAGGGGTGGCGCCCCTTTTAATTTTTTCCAGATTTTTTCTTTGTCCTCATATTGATGAAATTTAATTATGACATCTCTTGGAATGTCTTGCTTAATGTGGGGGGGCTTCCTTATTCTATGGACCCTATCGATACTCAACACCTCGTCTTCCCGCCTACCCAGTAAGGGATTGAAAATTTTTCTCATCTTCTCGCCCAGGTCCTCGTTCTGTTGTTCCGGGATTGATCGAATGCGTAAGTTTTGACGGCGGCTCTGGTTCTCCTGTTCCTCGAGTCTAAAAGCCAAAGCTCGATTTTCACTCTGCACCTTCTCGACTCGTTTTTTTTAGGTCTGCTAAGTCTTTAGCTTGTTTACTGGAGGCCTCCTCCGCCTCTTCAACCCGGCGAAGAAGATGCCCCATATCAGAGCGGACGTTTGAAATCTCTTCTTTTATAATACTCTCCAGTTTCCTCTCCAGTTTGGTAAACATTTCGCTAATATCTGATTTGCTTGGTACTTGGGCCATGATTCTCTGTTCTTCTGCTGCAGTATAGGCTGGTGATCCCTCCGAGTCCCGCTCCTCATGGGGCCTATCTCCCTGTCCCCCCTTTTGTTTCTGTTGGTCCTTTTTCTTAGTGCCTAAATGTTTCCCCTCCGTTCCCGGGCTCTTTACGCCTGCTTCTTTTAGGTATTTTTGAATAGAGCTGGTATTAAGGCTCTCTCTTGGGTTATTGGTTTCTGCTTGTCTCGAAGACCGGCCTTTCATGTTTTCCTGAGCTTTCTTTTTGAGTATAACTATACACCGACTCTCAGAGCCACCTTTCTTTATTTTTCAGTAGGTTACACCAAGCCCCCCTACATACCCAGAGGGGTTGATTATGCCCTTATGTGCCTGCAGTAATAGGAGGCCTTCTTTATACCGCCTTTTAGACACAGCATCAATGGGGAGTGTTGCTGAAATCAGCACTGCTTGTGGTATTCGTCGGTAGCCTATGTAAAGTGCCCAGGGTTAGGGAGCTTGACCCCTTTTATCCGACTACTGTCGGTGCAATACATTTACTTCCACCGGAGGGGTGCAATGAGGGCAGGGAGGGCAGGAGTTATTGCTTCCAGCAGGGGGGGTCCGCACAGGTTGATTGAGCCTTGAGGGAGGGGAGACGCCAGATCCGCTCACCCTTCAGACCCCTTTACCGGGAAAGAAAAGGTCTTCCCAGATACCTCAAGCCCCCTGAGCCAGTCCGGTCTCCAGTTCCCCTCTAGTGGCCACAAGTTATTCCAACAATAGACAAGTCTGAGATATGACCAGACTACAAAGTCATTATATGCACTCGTTGATGGTAAGCCTCGATGAGGCGTCTCCTACCTGGGTGTCTCGTCCAGGGAGCTGCTACTTCTCCTTGATCAGGTCCGTTGGAGGAAATGTCCTTTCAGTAGTGTGCAGCTGTGTAAGTGGCACTTCAGAGAGGAAGAAGCGACGGGCCGCCTCCGGGGCTGTGAATCCGGGATGGACGATCACTTCGGGGGTGCAGCATCCGCTTAAGGAGGTAGGGGGGAGCAGGGCAGGCAGGATGGCCGGGCACGCAGACCTAGACCGGCCGCTCGTGGTCTCTCACTCCACGAGACCCCGCCGCAGCCCGTCCGCGTCCCATCTCTTCGCTTCCTGGAGCCGGCGCAGGGCTCCTCCCCCGTGCTGACGTCAGCCGCACGTCAGCCACACATCGCTCCAGCGACGTTTCTGCGTCCTGGTCCTTCTCCTTGATACCACGAATACGAGGATCCTTACGCAGGCTTTGCAGGATCAGGGAGGCCATGCAGCATAGGTTTGCTGAGGCATTCGGTCCGGAGTCCTCTGGGTCACTAAGGACAACAACGTTCGCAGCCACCTCCTCCCAGCCACGTACAAGTCCATGTGTTCCTTGGGACTGATCCCTTAAAGACTGCTGCTGATGCTGAGTGCCAGGCTCCACCTCCATACTGACACAATCTTCCTCCTCCTCCTCCTCCTCCTCCTCCTCTTCCTGTGTGATCGGCGGGCACGCAGGAACACTGTCTGGATAAAGGGGGCCTTGAGAGCTAAGGAAGTCCTCCTCTTCCTGCCTCTGTTCTGCCTCAAGTGCCCTGTCCATTATTCCACGCAGCGTGTGCTCCAACAGGTGGATAAGGGGGACAGTGTCACTGATGCATGCACTGTCAGTGCTCACCATCCTCGTGGCCTCCTCGAATGGTGACAGGACAGTGCATGCATCCCTGATCATGGCCCACTGGCGTGGGGAAAAAAAACCAAGCTCCCCTGACCCTGTCCTGGTGCCATAGTCGCACAGGTACTCATTGATGGCCCTCTGCTGCGTGTGCAGCCGCTGCAGCATGGCCAATGTTGAGTTCCACCTGGTGGACATGTCACAGATTAGGCGGTTCTTGGGCAGGTTAAACTCCTTTTGGAGGTCCGTCAGCCGAGCACTGGCATTATATGACCGGCGGAAATGCACACAGACTTTCCTGGCCTGCCTCAGGACATCCTGTAAGCCCGGGTACCTGCCCAAGAACCGCTGCACCACCAAGTTAAGGACGTGAGCCAAACAGGGCACATGGGTCATTTGTCCCTGTCGGAGGGCAGAGAGGAGGTTGGTGCCATTGTCGCAAACCACCATTCCTGCCTTAAGTTGGCGTGGCGTCAACCACCTCTGAACCTGCCCCTGCAGAGCTGACAGAACCTCTGCCCCAGTGTGGCTCCTGTCCCCCAAGCACACCAGCTTAAGCACCGCATGGCATCTTTTGGCCTGCGTACTTGCGTAGCCCCTTGAACGCCTACGGAGCACCGCTGGTTCCGAGGAAGAGGCCATGGAGGAAGAAGAAGAGGAGGGGGTGGAGGAGAGAGGTGTGTCACAATCAGCATTTTGGAGGCGTGGTGGCGGAACAACCTCCAACACTACTGCACCTTGTCCTGCATCCTTCCCAGCTGCCAGCAGAGTCACCCAATGCGCCGTGAAACTTAGGTAACGTCCCTGTCCATGCCTGCTGGACCATGAGTCAGCGGTAATATGCACCTTACCGCTGACCGCCCTGTCCAGCGAGGCATGGACATTGCCTTCCACATGCCGGTAGAGAGCCGGAATCGCCTTCCGTGAGAAAAAGTGGCGTTTGGGTACCTGCCACTGAGGAACCGCACATTCCACAAACTCACGGAAGGGGGCAGAGTCTACCAACTGAAAAGGCAGCAGTTGAAGTGCTAGCAATTTTGCCAAGCTAGCATTCAACCGCTGGGCATGTGGATGGCTGGGAGCAAACTTCTTTCGGCGGTGCAGCAGCTGGGGCAGGGAAATTTGCCTGGTACAATCTGACGTCGGTGTACCAAAAGCAGATTGCCCACAAGTACTTGGCTGTGACACACCTAATTCTACACCTTCATTCCTCTCACTGCAGGTCTCAGAGAGGACTGAAGGTCTAGTGGGGTTGGAAATCTCAGCTGATGAGGAGCAAGGAGAGATCCTCTTTGTTCTTTGGTGTGGGTCTTTTAGATACGCTTGCCAACGAACTGCATGGCAGTAAAGACAAAGGCTAAGTTAGCCTATACGGGGATAGGGGAAAGGAGAGATACATTCCCCTTTCCCCTGGGACTTTTAAGGTGCTTCTTCACTTAGTAAATAGAACAATAATTTCCGTACCAGTTATAAAATTATTACTTTTATTGGATAAAGATTAAAAATATCTATGTCTCACACAGAAGAAAGAAAGAGACATAAAGAAGCACTTAAACATAAATAATTGGAACATAAAGTCATTGGCATGAATACAATGCTAGATAAAGCAACTACTTAAGGTGCCCTTCCCCATGAGAATTCCCTACTTCTAAAGTTGGCACCAGCTCTAGTCTATGCGGGCATTTATGCTATAGGGTTGCACTGCAGCTTGGTAAGATATGCAACCTAAATCTTTTGTACTTATAACTTTTTAGTTCATTTGGTTTTTTATATTTATGTATATATACCTTGTTCTGTACCACTGCTTTAACCAAGTCTAACACCTTGGGTTATGCTCTGTATTATATTTTGTATCTATTTGATAATTTGTGATGTATTGATTTTTGTTTATTCTCTCATTACTCAGAGTCCACCACAATCATTTGCCTTTAAATACTCCTGAAGAAGCTCACATTTGAGCGAAACATGTCGAGAAAGTGGCAGATTGTTATGGCACCTTAAGTAGTTGCTTTATCTAGCATTGTATTCATGCCAATGACTTTATGTTCCAATTATTTATGTTTAAGTGCTTCTTTATGTCTCTTTCTTTCTTCTGTGTGAGACATAGATATTTTTAATCTTTATCCAATAAAAGTAATAATTTTATAACTGGTACGGAAATTATTGTTCTATTTACTAAGTGAAGAAGCACCTTAAAAGTCCCAGGGGAAAGGGGAATGTATCTCTTCTTTCCCCTATCCCCGTATAGGCTAACTTAGCCTTTGTCTTTACTTCACAGATATTTATGGGATGTGGTGCTGTCAGTTGACTATTTCTGTCCTTCTCAAATTTTGAACTGCATGGCAGGTCAACATATGTCTGGTCAAGCATGTGGTACCCAAGCGGGAGATGTTTTGGCCAAGCGAGATACGCTTGAGACATATGTTGCAAATAGCAGCGGTGCAATCTGATGCACTCGTCTCAAAAAAGGCCCACACCAAAAAACTTTTTGAATAACGCGCAGAGACTGCAGCGCCCTGCACATGTGGAGCTTTGGGGTGTGATGCAGTCAATGTGCTGCCCTTAGGCTGGCCCCTGGAGGGCATCCTGCCTCGTTGGTGATGTGCCGCCTCCTCCTCCTCCTCCTCCTCCTCTCTCCTATCAGGCACCCACGTTGAGTCAGTGACCTCATCATCCCCTCCCTCCTCATCACTGGAGCAAACCTGGCAGTATGCTGCAGCAGGGGGAGCATGACTGCCAGATTGCTGTCCTTCTTGGGCACCCCCTCTGTCCGTGCTCATGTTACTGCCTTCATCGAGCTCAGTATCATCATCAGAGCCTTCCAAACGCTGGGCATCCTCCTGGAGCATGTACCCAACACTGTGGTCAAACAGTTCGAGGGAATCCTCAGGAGGACATGGTGGAGCTAGGGAAGGAGTCACTGATGACATTGAGCTGAGGGAAGAGGCCGCTGCTTTGCCAGACAAAGCACCCTGGGCATGGGTGAGAGAGGATGAGGAGGATGAGGACGGCTTGGTCATCCACTCGACCAAGTCTTCCGCATGTTGCGGCTCAACACGGCCAGCTGCCGAAAAAAAGGCCAAGCATGTCCCATGGCCACGTGCTGATGAGGATGCACCGTCTCCATGACCAGCACTAGACACAGAGCCTGCTTGCCCTCTCTTATTGGCTTGTGACTGTCTGCCTCTCCTTCTTGGCCTTCCAGACATACTAATGGCCTGTAGCTGCACTAAGCTGGGATAGAACACCTGTAATTTTCTTCAGGTAGCTTTATATACTGTAACCAGACAAGCCTGCCTGTCAGTAGGAAGATAACAGGAACGGATCTAGCTGAACACTGTGAGCAGGACGCACTGTACTAAATGTAAATAGTCTAGCTGCCTGACCGTGGTACTAATAGGATCAAATAGAACACCTGTAATTTTCTTCAGGTAGCTTTATATACTGTAACCAGACAAGCCTGCCTGTCAGTAGGAAGATAACAGGAACGGATCTAGCTGAACACTGTGAGCAGGACGCACTGTACTAAATGTAAATAGTCTAGCTGCCTGACCGTGGTACTAATAGGATCAAATAGAACACCAGTAATTTTCTTCAGGTAGCTTTATATACTGTAACCAGACAAGCCTGCCTGTCAGTAGGAAGATAACAGGAACGGATCTAGCTGAACACTGTGAGCAGGACGCACTGCACTAAATGTAAATAGTCTAGAAGATAACAGGAACGGATCTAGCTGAACACTGTGAGCAGGACGCACTGCACTAAATGTAAATAGCAGGAACGGATCTAGCTGAACACTGTGAGCAGGACGCAGTGCACTAAATGTAAATAGCAGGAACGGATCTAGCTGAACACTGTGAGCAGGACGCACTGCACTAAATGTAAATAGCAGGAACGGATCTAGCTGAACACTGTGAGCAGGACGAACTGCACTAAATGTAAATAGCAGGAACGGATCTAGCTGAACACTGTGAGCAGGACGCACTGCACTAAATGTAAATAGCAGGAACGGATCTAGCTGAACACTGTGAGCAGGACGCACTGCACTAAATGTAAATAGCAGGAACGGATCTAGCTGAACACTGTGAGCAGGACGCACTGCACTAAATGTAAATAACAGGAACGGATCTAGCTGAACACTGTGAGCAGGACGCACTGTACTAAATGTAAATAGTCTAGCTGCCTGACCGTGGTACTAATAGGATCAAATAGAACACCTGTAATTTTCTTCAGGTAGCTTTATATACTGTAACCAGACAAGCCTGCCTGTCAGTAGGAAGATAACAGGAACGGATCTAGCTGAACACTGTGAGCAGGACGCACTGTACTAAATGTAAATAGTCTAGCTGCCTGACCGTGGTACTAATAGGATCAAATAGAACACCAGTAATTTTCTTCAGGTAGCTTTATATACTGTAACCAGACAAGCCTGCCTGTCAGTAGGAAGATAACAGGAACGGATCTAGCTGAACACTGTGAGCAGGACGCACTGCACTAAATGTAAATAGTCTAGAAGATAACAGGAACGGATCTAGCTGAACACTGTGAGCAGGACGCACTGCACTAAATGTAAATAGCAGGAACGGATCTAGCTGAACACTGCGAGCAGGACGCACTGCACTAAATGTAAATAGCAGGAACGGATCTAGCTGAACACTGAGCAGGACGCACTGCACTAAATGTAAATAGCAAGAACGGATCTAGCTGAACACTGTGAGCAGGACGCACTGCACTAAATGTAAATAGCAGGAACGGATCTAGCTGAACACTGTGAGCAGGACGAACTGCACTAAATGTAAATAGCAGGAACGGATCTAGCTGAACACTGTGAGCAGGACGCACTGCACTAAATGTAAATAGCAGGAACGGATCTAGCTGAACACTGTGAGCAGGACGCACTGCACTAAATGTAAATAGCAGGAACGGATCTAGCTGAACACTGTGAGCAGGACGCACTGCACTAAATGTAAATAACAGGAACGGATCTAGCTGAACACTGTGAGCAGGACGCACTGTACTAAATGTAAATAGTCTAGCTGCCTGACCGTGGTACTAATAGGATCAAATAGAACACCTGTAATTTTCTTCAGGTAGCTTTATATACTGTAACCAGACAAGCCTGCCTGTCCGTAGGAAGATAACAGGAACGGATCTAGCTGAACACTGTGAGCAGGACGCACTGTACTAAATGTAAATAGTCTAGCTGCCTGACTGTGGTACTAATAGGATCAAATAGAACACCTGTAATTTTCTTCAGGTAGCTTTATATACTGTAACCAGACAAGCCTGCCTGTCAGTAGGAAGATAACAGGAACGGATCTAGCTGAACACTGTGAGCAGGACGCACTGTACTAAATGTAAATAGTCTAGCTGCCTGACCGTGGTACTAATAGGATCAAATAGAACACCAGTAATTTTCTTCAGGTAGCTTTATATACTGTAACCAGACAAGCCTGCCTGTCAGTAGGAAGATAACAGGAACGGATCTAGCTGAACACTGTGAGCAGGACGCACTGCACTAAATGTAAATAGTCTAGAAGATAACAGGAACGGATCTAGCTGAACACTGTGAGCAGGACGCACTGCACTAAATGTAAATAGCAGGAATGGATCTAGCTGAACACTGTGAGCAGGACGCACTGCACTAAATGTAAATAGCAGGAACGGATCTAGCTGAACACTGTGAGCAGGACGCACTGCACTAAATGTAAATAGCAGGAACGGATCTAGCTGAACACTGTGAGCAGGACGCACTGCACTAAATGTAAATAGCAGGAACGGATCTAGCTGAACACTGTGAGCAGGACGCACTGCACTAAATGTAAATAGCAGGAACGGATCTAGCTGAACACTGTGAGCAGGACGCACTGCACTAAATGTAAATAGCAGGAACGGATCTAGCTGAACACTGTGAGCAGGACACACTGCACTAAATGTAAATAACAGGAACGGATCTAGCTGAACACTGTGAGCAGGACGCACTGCACTAAATGTAAATAGTCTAGAAGATAACAGGAACGGATCTAGCTGAACACTGTGAGCAGGACGCACTGCACTAAATGTAAATAGTCTAGATAGAAGATAACAGGAACGGATCTAGCTAAACTGAATACAGTGTATATATATATATATGCAACACCTGGGATGCATATATATATACACAATACACTGTAAGTGCAGCTAACTGACTGACTGTTCTGCCTAATCTATCTAACTCAAATCAAATGACACTGTCTCTCTCTCTCAGCACACCGGAACACACACTACACAGGGCCGCCGTGCAGGCGGCCTTATATAGTGTGGGGCGTGTACTAAATCCCCTGAGCCATAATTGGCCAAAGCCACCCTGGCTTTGGCCAATTACAGCTCTCTCTACTGACGGCGCTGTGATTGGCCAAGCATGCGGGTCATAGTGCATGCTTGGCCAATCATCAGCCAGCAATGCACTGCGATGCCGCAGTGAATTATGGGCCGTGACGCGCCACACGAATTTGGCGCGAACGGCCCATATCGTTCGCAATTCGACGGACGGTCGAACAGCCGATGTTCGAGTCGAACATGGGTTCGACTCGAACACGAAGCTCATCCCTAGTGAGAAGGTTAAGTGCAATCTGTGTGGTAGGCTTTGCCATTTCCACAGGAATTGCTCGGAGGCCTTCAATAATATGGGTGGGGAATCTGCAGACAATGAATTGTTGGCTGCAGCAGAACAACTAGAGGAGTAAGCATTAATGAATGGAGCTGTATTGCCTAGGGAGGAGGTGGTCCCAGAGGTCCAGGAGACTACCTCCGGGTGGGCGGATAGTGTTAAGCAGGCTAAGGAGAAGCAGGCTGAGGAGCAGCCGTCTGCGCGCTCTTCGTCTGTTCCGGTTCCTGTCTCTGTGAAGATCACTGGTCAGAAGAGGAGGAATAAAAAAGATAAGTCTACCCGTAAACCCGAAAGTGACTGGACATTAGTGCAGAAGCCAGCTAAAAAAGTGAAAGGGGCACCAGAAGTGGGTACGGCAGTTTCCACCAATAGGTATGAAGCGTTATCAGATTCGGATGCCGACTCCTATTCTCTAGAGGCCCAGGAACTGGAGCAGGAATTAAAAAGAGTGGAAAAAGAGTATGTGACTGGCTCAGAGGATGACCCGCCCACTAAAAGGCATCCGCCCCCTGATCCTGTATCCGCAGAATTTGATGTGGAAACTGGTAGTCGGCAGAGTGACTCCGATTCTGACTTATAATGAAATGTTGGAGAAGTATAGACTTATGAAAAGGAGTCTTATTATGACATGACATTTATTTTCCTATTAATGCCCTTTTTTATCTGCTAAGTTTTTGAACTAAACAACATGTCAGTAATTATTGTATTTATGTTATTTTCACTCAGTTAGTCTGTTATTATGTATCTTGTTTGTTTTTACAAAAAAAAATCTCCCTACATATAGAATAAGTACAGATACTGAGAATTACATCCAGAATAAAGGACAAGAGAAGTTGTCCTGTGCACACATGGAATGAGATTTGTCATTGGTGTACGGGGTGTGATGCAGCTCAGGTGTATGAATGAGGAAGCAGGTCTTTGTCGTTGTTGTCACAGCTTTCTGGTAGACCCGCCCACCCTCTCTTCACATTCCTGTGGTGCTGACTTCTTCATAGTTTCAGTCCTGTGCTGGGATCTGAGCACTCCACACTCTCCGCAATCTCCGCACTTCGCTCAGGATGGGGCAGAATTTCAGTAAGCAGTATTGTGGGTGCTGCTGCTGTGGGTGCTGCCGCCAATCTGTGGATATCCCACCCATAGGAAAAGGCAGTACCATAATGAGTAGCCCCAAGGAGTTAGCCAAGTCAGATTCAGTGGTGGATGCCCATAAGATGTACCAGATCCACAATCTGAGCCCACCAGTCTTTGTCGACCCCCCAATGGAACTTTCAAAAGATCAATTTGACAAAAAAATCAACACACATTCTCCAGGGAAGAATCAAGCCGAACGATTAGAGAGTTTCTCCTCCAACACCCATACCTACAAGCCAGGTTCTGCTAAAGACCTGGATGCCCGCAAGGGCGAGGCGCAAAAGGTCCTGGAAGAGTAGGGGACATGGATCCTGGCCAGGACGCTCAACAACCATGGAGAAGTCAAAAATGGCTAATCCCGCGGACCTTCCTGGCAAACACCGGGAGCCTCGAGGCGGAGGAGTAAGTCATGACGTAAATTGTTTTACCGCAAACAGGTCTTGCATTGCTGTTCATGTGCATAGCTGTGGGCACTGGATAGGGTCTATTTATAAAACAGTGAATGTGACTTTCACTAAACCTTCCCTGTGGGGGAATCTTCCAAGTGCGTGCATTTTAAATGACGCCGATGGATTCTCCACCAGAGAACGTTTGGTGAAAGCCACATCCACTGCTTTGTCCTAAGACCCAATTATTCTAATGCAGGGTTTCTCAACCAGGGTTCCATGGAACACTAAGGTCAGTGGCGGTCAATAAGGGCACAGTGGCTGCGTTTGATGGGGCACAGTGGTGGCAATTGGTGGGCACAGTGGCAGCAATTGATGGGCACAAGGGGCTGCATTTTATGGGCACATTTTATGGGCACAAGTGGCTGCATATGATGGACACAAGTGGCTGCATTTGGAGGGCACATTGAGGCTGCATATGATGGGCACAAGTGGCTTCATTTGACAGGCACAGTGAGGCTGCATATGATGGGCACAAGTAGCTTCATTTGACAGGCACAAGTGGCTTCATTTGATGGGCACAAGTGGCTGCATACGATGGGCACAAGTTGCTGCATACGATGGGCACAAGTGGCTGCATACGATGGGCATAAGTGGCTGCATACGATGGGCACAATGGCTGCATTTTATGGGCACAGTGAGGCTGCATTTGAGTTTCATTATTTTTCAGTTTGTTTGCGACCCCCCCCAAATAAAAATTTGAGCACCAGCCGCCACTGCCTAAGGTTCTTCCAGAGGTTGCTAGCGGTTCCTTGAGCAATAAGCAATTTTTGCCTCTCAGATAAGTTCCCACTGACACCATTTATCTTTTTAGCTATCTGTAAGGAGGGAATTTTTCCCAATGACAACAAGTATAAGGAGCATTCTTCCCACAGACCACCAATGTCAGGATCATTCTTCCCAGTGACCACAAATGTAAGGGGCATTCTTCCCACTGGCCACCTATGGAAGGAGCTTTCTTCTTACTGACCATTAATGTAAGGAACATTCTTCCCACTAACCACCAACGTAAGGAGCCTTCCTCTCACTGCCACCAATGTAAGGAGCATTCTTCTCACTGACCACTGATGTAAGGCACATTCTTTCCACAGGCCTCCAGTGTAAGGAGCATTCTTCTCACTGACCACCAATGTAGGGGACATTATTCCCACTGACCACCAATGTAGAGGACATTCTTCCCTCTGACCACCACTGTAAGGGACATTCTTCCATCTGACCCCCAATGTAGGGGACATTCTTCCCACTGATTACCAATGTAAGGGACATTCTTCCCTCTGACCACCAATGTAAGGAACATTCTTCTCACTGACCACCAATGTAAGGGACATACTGACCACTAATCTAAGGAACATTCTTCCCACTAATCACCAACGTAAAGAGCATTCTTTTCACTGACCACCAATGTAAGGAGCATTCCTCTCACTGACCACCAATGTAGGGGGCATTCTTCCCACTGACCACCAATGTAAGGCACAGTCTTCACACTGGCCACCAATGTAAGAAGCATTCTTCTCACTGACCACTTATGTAAGGATCATTCTTCTCACTGACCACCAATGTAAGGGCATTCTTCCCACTGACCACCAATGTATGGCACATTCTTCCCACTGACCTTCAATGTAAGGAGCATTCTTCCCACTGATCACCAATGTAAGGGACATTCTTCCCACTGATCACTAACGTAAGGAACATTCTTCTCACTGACCACCAATGTAAGAGACATTCTTATTCCCTCACGGGCCTCAAAAAGGCATTCAAAAGGGCCAGAGAGAAGACTAGACATAGCTTACCATTTGATAAGTCAAAAAGAGATCTTAATACTATTGAACAACATACACAAACTAGGATCATCACCACCTTTAGCAAGCAACATAAAGCCTTTAAGAAAATCCTACAGAAACACTGGCACATCTTGCAGATTGATCCGACACTTAACCAGTTTATATCGGATGCCCTTAATTACTTATAGACGGACGAGGTCCCTTAAGGACATACTAGTCACCAGTGAATATACTGGGGAATTTAGGGGGGACCCCTGTAAATGTCGGAGCACCTTTAAATGTGGGGGATGTCCTCAGTGCCAGTTCATCAATACTGACACGAATGTGATACTACCCAATGGACATCGTTTTGTGCCTTCACACTTTGCAAACTGACGCACGTATGGGGTAGTCCATCTTCTTACCTGCCCCTGCGGATGCTTCTACGTGGGCAAAACGAAATTGGAACTGCACAAAAGGATGAGAAGGCACGTACACAGTGTACGCACGTGCAACCCAGACGTACTACTGGGGAGACATGCCTGGGATGTGCATGGAGGTATTTTCCCCAAAATTAGATTCCTTGTACTGGATCGGGTGCACCCCAGTCCCAGAGGGGGTGATTGGGACAAAACTCTGCTACAAAGAGAGACAAGGTGGATAGTGGCCTTACAAGCCACTGTGCCACCTGGCCTCAACAACTGCATTAGCTACCGGCCTTTCCTAGAGGGGTTTACTTCTGGGACTTGGGAAGGACTGGGTTAAACTTACAGTTGGCGGAGTGTCCATCCCCCCCCTTCCTTTTTGACTTCTTTGCTTCTTTTCTAGCCCTGTTCCTATTCAGCCTGTGTGTTATACGTTTTCCTATTTTTCTTACTTTGTTCCTTTTTGGGCCCCCTTTTTTTTTCATTTTTATCCCCTTCTTTTTGCATGCCCCCTGTGTCAGCACCATCTGCAACCAAGCTCTTTTTATTATTTGACCAATACTCAGCAGTGTTTTGGCTAATATGTTTGCCATATACATAGATTGTGTATTCTTCTTTCAACATATATTTTGCTGTATAATTATTTACATTTTTATATTTTTTGATATGTGAATTGTTTTCTTTGAGCTGGAGCACAGATCCTTGTAGTGATTCCATATGGGTTTAAAATCAATTTTTACATCTTATTGTTATTTTTTTCACTAGATGGCAACATTGGGACGGGGTGCTCTGTGGAGTATATCCCGTCTACCCTGTTTCCCCGAAAATAAGACCTAGCGTGACTGTCAGTGATGGCTGCAATATAAGCCCTACCCCCCAAATAAGCCCTAGTTAAAGTCCTTGTAGGTCTTATTTTCAGGGTAGGGCTTATTTTCGGGGAAACAGGGAAGGCCTTTTTTGGGGGGTAGGGCTTATATTGCAGCCATCACCGACAATCACGCTAGGTCTTATTTTCGGGGAAACAGGGTATCTCCCTATCATCAGGGGCCGCCCCTTGGGCCCATATATATCATTGCCATTCGAGTGGTTTGACTATCACTTTTTCCACTCACACGTTGTGCTTGGCAGAAGGGTGGGTCTGGGTGGCGGTTTTCTCCTCCTCTTTTTTCTCCGCCTCTTTCCCCCTGTTGGCTCTTCAGCGTGTGATACACACGCTTTGTTCCTCACACTGACACGAGCGGCATCCTCTGTGCGTGCGCCCGTCGTCAACTGATCTCTACTGCGCATGCACATCGGGTTAATCCTCACGGCGCATGCGCTGGCATCCAGCGCCATATTTAAACCCCTACTGTGTTCCTCACAGACACAGTCATACAGGGGCAACGCTGTAAATATTTATCATGGTGCTACAGGTAAGCAAATTCCCAGCTCCACTCATATGTTTTTGACCATTCCCTATGGGCAACCTTGATTATTTATTTATTCACTTTTTTACTCTTGTGTTTCAGGGCGTAGGGAGGCAGGGATCCATGGCTAGCATTTGCTAACCCAGTAACTCTCTTTGAGGCTCTGGTCTGCCCCCCCTTTTTTTGTCCTTTACAAGCACTGATTGGTAATTATGACTTCTTAAACTCACATTTGTATTTACACTCCTATTTGGGATGTTATCGGTTGCCCTTTTTTCCATCTCACTTTGTGGGCATTCAATGGCGGGGTTGGTCAGCCATATAGTTATGCTACTTTCTTTTTCTCTTTGTCACCAGGTGTACGGCCGATATTTGATCACCGTCACTTACCTGTGATTCCACCAATGTAGGAACTGATTTTTTTCAAGCCAACCATGTACTCTGAATGGCGCCTTGTGCCCATCTTAACATATAAATTTTCAAGCTCCTGATATGGAATCGCTCCAATGGGTATGTGGGGCATCTAATATTGGTCTGTCGATATATGTTTTTTAAGTAATGAGACACATTGTCTATGTCTTTGACTGCAGTTTTCTCTAATATGTGTTTTTTCTATTTTAGTGTTTAATAGAAGTGAGCATTCTCCATCCTGTACCCCTGATGAAGGTGAAAAAACCCGGAAGTGCGTCGTGTATTCGGAGATTATCAGTGTCATTGTATATTTCTTTTTGTTTTTTTGTTATGTTTGTATGCATTTGTAGACGCCATACGTCTTTTTACAATTAGTCAATTGTTTGTACTTTTAATATTTATGCAAATAAACTTTTGTACCTTCATTGAGTTGGTGATCTTTCAAAGTCCCAAGGGTACTTTTTCTTGGTCTTTGTATCAGGGAGGTGACCACCATACTCATTTCTCTGACACGGTGGAAGCCTCTTTCTTTTATAAGAGACATTCTTCCCAATTCTTCTTTATTAAAAGTCTTGCAATCAATAAGCATACAATCACTATATATAATATACATAAATATATACATATTTACATAAATGAAAATAAATATAGAAAATCTGCTCTCAAACAAAAAATGAATTTACAGCAAAAACAAAACTCATCATGAACATGTCATTATTGGGGATAATCTCACTACAACTCACACCAATACACCAGACATCTAAACTGTGAGGTCAAGAAACAAACCCACACCCATTATGCATGCAGCCCTTCTTCAAAAAGAAGATACTAACCAACAAAAGCTAAGGGAGTGAAAAAAAAAACAGAAAAATAAAAGAGCTTCTCACCCAGAGATGGGCAGTTCACCAAAGGCAGGTCTGATATTCCTCCACACCCTTTTCCAGACTGCCCAAGGCTCCCTACCCTTCTCAAGACCCCGAATTTTCCCAACCTCACCCAGAATATCATGCACCACCACCTCAACAGAGAGGACTTTGGTTCCGCAGGGTAATCTGGCGCCGTGCCTTCCATGTGAAGTAACGAACTATACTAACTAAAAACAGTGTATCCAAATCAAAATCCCAGCGAGTCGGGAACGCCCTGTACACCCACTCCGCATAACCCATGCAATAGAAAAAGGGGATGCCTAGAGCCCTCCCCACCCTTTTATACACCTCTATGTTAAAGGGACACTGCAGCAAAAAGTGGTCTATAGACTCCACTTTACCAACACACTCCGCTCTAGGACAATCCCGATCATCCACAGGGCGATGCTTCAAGTTCCCTCTGACATAGAGCCTTCCATGGAAAGCCAGCCAGGCTTGATCCCTAAACTTCAAATTGATTAAACGCAACCCCTCCCTCATTACAGAGCCTGGGTAATCCCTTAAGGCCATTGACACACTGAAAGCAGAGCTCAAAATCCTCTTCTTCTCTAGAAGCTTCCTGGGGAGGGACTTGATATCCTCCACTGTCACCTGCCACTGCCTGAAGTATTTTCAGACACGGGGCAACATAAGCCAGGAGCTTGCCATGTCGGACTCTCAGACTTTTCACTGGCCCGCCATCTTCCCAGCATCGTAGAAAAGGCCTAAAACAAGATTGAAAAATGCCCACCCATCCCAGCGGGTTCTCTGCTAGCATGTTACCAAGATTGTACTTTAAAAAGAGCAGAGAAAAGAAAACTATTGGGTTGACCATTCCTAGGCCACCCTCCCACCTAGACAGGTAAGTTACATTGCGTTTGATCAGGTTCAGCCTATTTCCCCATAACAGTTGAAAAAAATAGCTGTACACCCTTGCATAGAGAGATGCTGGCAAGATACAGATGAAGCTGACATATAAAAAGATTGGGACCAGGTACGTTTTGATCAAGTCAACCCTCTCCCTCAAGGAAAGCCTCCATTTCTTCCAGCTTGCTACTTTGGCATTGGCACACATCAACCTGCTTTCCCAATTTCTATGACTATAGTCACCAGGACCAAATTTGATGCCCAACACTTTAATTTTCTGCTGGGGCTCTGGGAAGGCATCCGGAAGTTCGAAGCTTTCACCCTCCTCACCTATCCAGAAAACTTCACTCTTTTCATGGTTGACTTTAGAACCAGAAGCCTCTGTGTACTACTCTACCATAGAGAACACCTCCTGCGCCTCCTCCGTCCCAGAGACAATAACAGACACATCATTGGCGTAGGCTACGACCTTCAAAGGCAGCACACCAGCAATGCCCAAAGGCACCCCGCACAAAGATCCACTCTCTAGCCTTCTTATGAAGGAGTGGATTTTGAATACATATAACAGGGGGCTAAGAGGACATCCCTGGCACACACCAGAGCCAACCTCAAAAGGCTGTCCAACCCAACCATTAACCAGTGGGAAGCTCTCAGCCCCTCTATATAATGTCTTCAGCCAATCTATAAACGTCCCCTGCAGGCTGTATCTACCAAGTAGCAAATACAGGTACTTGTGATTGACTCTATCAAAAGCCTTCGCCTGATCCAATGCCAGCAAGTATTTTCTCCATCCAGCAGCTCTGCATCATTCCAAAGCCTCCCAGACAGCTAAAACCGCTGAAAAGGTACTTCTACCTTGGACCGAGCAGTGCTGATGACAGGACTGCAAATCGCCGCCACTGACGACAAGCACCAAAAAAGAATCTTCACCAGGATCTTTCTATCAACATTGAGAAGACTGATGGGGCGCCAGTTCTCAATTATTGATGGGTCTTTACCTTTTGACAGAAGAATCACAGCGGATTGCCTCATGGAGGATGGGAGCGAACCCTCTTCTAGACAGCGGTTATAAACCTCTGCTAAAAATGGAGCCAGAATGGACTTAAAACACTTGTAGAATTCAGCTGTCAACCCATCTGGCCCAGGCGATTTGTTGGTAGCCAGCTTCTCTATAGCATGAACTACCTCATCCACTGAAATTGGTTCCGTCAAATCCATCAAAGGCAATGTACCATTTCCCAATCCTGGAGTAGAATCCAGAAAGCTTTCCATTCTGTCCCGACAAAGGTCCTTTCTTCCCAGAAGGTCTGCGTAATTTGATCTGAAGATCTCTAGGATCCCTGATCTGGACTTCACCAGGGAACCCGTACTATCCCTTAGGCCTATGACCGTCTTAACTGCTATGCCTTGCTTACAGTTCTGGTAAGGATCAGGCGAGTGGTATTTTCCATAATCCCTCTCCAGAACCAAGGAGGCATGCCGGTCGTATTGACACTTCCTAAGAAGAAATTTCACCTCTGAGATCCCCCCTGTATCTCCGCTATACAAGACAAGCCGATCAAGCTTCCTCCGCAAATGCTGGTAGGCAATGTACATACCAAGCTGCTTCTTCTTACTTATGGCCTTCAAAAGTCCAATTGCCCTTTGTTTCACAAGTTCCTAACACTCTGACTTACTGCTGCAAAGGTCCAGAATAGAGACCTGTGCCTGAAAAAAATCCTCAAAGGATTGTCTTACCTCTACATCTTCCAGGAGAGCCGAATTCAGTTTCCAGGAACCCCTTCCCCTGGGTGGAGTGTCTGAGGCATTCAGAGTCACAGACAGCATACAGTGGTCAGAGAACTCCTCCGCCCTCAACTCAGGAGCCGAGAAAGCAGAGTTCTCCTTAAAAAAAAAAACTATCTATCCTACTCTGACTATTCCCTCTCTGAAATGTGAATCCTGTGCTGCCAGGGCAGTGCTTAATATGCACATCTACCAGGCCTGCTTGTCTCACCATATCTCTTAGAAAAACGCTGTCGTAACCCAGGCTGTCTATGGAGCCTCTCCTGTCTTCAGGCCTAATTATGGTGTTAAAATCACCTCCAAAGACAACCTGCTGGGATGTAAAAAGGAAGGCCTTGATCTCTGTGAGGAGGCATTTCCTGCCCCATTTTGACTGCGGTCCATAGATATTGATCAGGCGCAGGTCCTGCCCCCTAACAGAGATGTCTAAGACCATGCATCTCCCCATTTCTACCTCAATTACTCGCCAGGATGTTACCATATCGGTTTTAAAAAGGACCGCAACTCCGCTGCAGGGCTCAGCCGCAAGGGACCAAAAGGAGGGACCGAATCTCAACTCCCTTTTTGCAAGATGGACATCGGCCAAGGTATTGAGCCAGGTCCCTTGCAAAAATAAAATCTCGGCATCAAATTCGCTGAGCAAAAATAAGGCAATATCACAAGCTCTTGCAGATTTAATGCTGGCGACTTTAATGGTCGCCACCTTTATCAGAGTGGGAACCGCCATCAGGATGATTGGGGTAGTCATTTCTTAACCTTTGCCACACTCTTATCACCAGAAACAGCTCTCTTCAGACTACGTGACTCCCCCTCATCCATGGATGATAAAGAGAAAGATAGATCTGACATCTCATCACCCGACAAAACTGAAAAAGTATTACCAAGAGGAATCCCTCCTGGGTCCGACTCTGAGGAAGAAATGACCACTTTACGTGTCTTCCTCTTCTTCTTTTTCTTCCTACTAAACTTCTCCCACCCCTCATCATCCGAATCCCCCTCAACAGAGGGTGAGACATGGGATATGGACACCCTTCCATCAGCCCCACCCTCATATTCCCCTGACCCCGTTTGCGCTGCTGAGGGACAGGGACTGGAGGCTGAGAGGGAAGATCCGCTAAACCTGCCCCCCTAGCATTCTCTGCTAGTCTGGAGGATCTACGTACAGGAGGATTAGGGACCACCACAGGAGGGACAGACTCAGGGACCACATAACTAGGGGGAAACAGAATCTGAAACAACAGATGTAACAGACACAAGAGGGACAGACTTGGGGACCACATCACTAGGGGAAACAGAATATAGAACAACAGGAGGGACAACAATCATTTTTAGCGGCCTCATCCTCCTTATCAAGCCTCTGCAACTCAGCCTCCAATCCTGGCAAGTTATGTAATGCCTCCAGGCACTGACTATAAGGATGATCGAGCTTTTGGCACAAATTACACCGAATTTCGGTACAATCCTTAGTCAAATGGCCCAAATCCTGGCATAGTGAGCATTTCTTACGGGTACAGGTAGATGTAAAATCGCCTTTGTCAGCACATTTATTACAAACTTTAGGCTGACCCTGGTAAAAAATGGTCAGCCTATCCCTCCCCAGAAAGGGTGAACAGGGAAGGTGTTGAACTACATTGCCCAGCACCCCCAATTTTAGTGACACTGTCCAGGCCCCTGTCCATATCCCATGTTCATCCAGGACCTTCCGCAGTGGAGCGAGGACCTCACCATATCGGCGTAGCCATACTATCAAATCAGCCTCTGATATGGATTCATTACGCAGCAGGATCGTCACCAATTTTATCAGAGGCTGCCTCGAAATCACCTTTGGCACCAAATCACTCCACTGCGGAAGGCTCCTGCACTTCCTATATCACTCCCAAAATAAATCCAGTCCCGCAGGCTTTTCAAAGGACAAATCAAATTCATAACTCCCCACTGGGCAAATCAAAGCAAATATATCCAAGGCTTTAAACTCCATTTCTAAAACCAACTCAGCCACCCCACCCCTTACTGGTGGGGTCCTCCTTCAACTGAACCACATTCCTCCTCCTGTACCCACCAACCATCCCACCACCAAGCCTCCCCAAATTGTGACTAGTATTTACAAAATTCCCTCCACCCTCCTTGGTGCGACTCCCCAGAACAGACCCATAACTGCCCACATGTCTCCCAGCAGAAAAAAACATTTGTGTGTTTTGAACCATCTGACGCATTTCTAGCAGATATCGATTGCACAGATTTGGTCTGAACAATCGATGAGTCTTTCCTCTGCTGAGCAGGGGGAGGAATGTCATTTTTATTTTGCCCAGCAATATTAACCCCTCCACCACCACCCACCACATCCATTGCTTTATCAATATTATTGCTGTCATTATTTTCTGGCACATTCATAGTTCCTGCCGTGTCCTCACTCACTGCTGTCCCCATACACACATCACTTCCAGGCAGACTCTTCTCCTCCATCAGGACAGGACTATCAGCAGAGCAGAGTGAAGGCTGTTCAAGTACAGCAACAGGTGAATCATTGCAGGAGACTTTCATGGCTGTCTCCACTTCACACGCTGCACTGTGCTGCTCCCCTCCCCCACCTGCATCAATCAGCCCAGGTGAAGATGAAACAGGCTCTTTGGAGCTAGCAGCCATCTTGTTTTTAGAACTACAGGTCTCAGCAGGAGCAGCAAAATCCACGTCGGGGGTGTTTGATGCAGATCCATCCACATTACTCTGGTGAGCTGATGACACCTCTGCCAGAGGTTTTCCCTCCATGTCTGCAGAAGGTTTCTCTGTAGCAGAAACTCCAAAAGGCAGCTGTTTGCAGAGCTCCTTTTTTCTCTGTTTCTCAGCCGGGACACCATTCACCACAGCCGGGACACCATCTACTACAGCCGGGACACCATCTACTACAGCCGGGACACCATCCACTACAGCCAGGACACCATCCATTACAGCCGGGACACCGTCCACTACAGCCAGGACACCATCCACTACAGCCAGGACACCATCCACTACAGCCGGGACACCATCCATTACAGCCGGGACACCATCCATTACAGCCGGTGTCTTGCCGAATAAGTTCCTTTGGCGGATAGGTTCCCCCCCTGTACTGCGCAGGCGCAGCGCCTGCGCAGTACGTACTACTGTTGGCCGCCGGAGATAGCCGAAGCTCAAACGCTTCGATCAGCTGTACACGGCGCCTGCGCTCTGGATCCAGATTCCTTCCCCACTATCCAAGTGGACCTAGAGGGGGAATCTAAAAGTGCCGAGCGTGGCGAGGCCGTGCCCGAAGCGTGGCGAGCGAAGCGAGCCCGCGAGGGGCCCTCTTACAGGCGCCGTGTACAGCTGATTTTCAGCTGTTCCGCTTCGGCTATTTCCGCCGGCTTCTACTTGCATGCGCAGTAGAGGGGGGAACTAATCCGCCGAGCGGAACTATCTCGGCAGAACACCGGGACACCATTCACCACAGCCAGTGGGGTGAACATGTTGGAAGGAGGCAGCACAGCACACTGGGATTTCTCCACCAGTGCTGGCTCTGCCAGTCTGTAACCCCTCTGCTCATCCTCAGGGACTTCCGATGGTTCACCAACAGACCTGTCTGCCCTTAGGGGTGACTCCATCTGTTGGATGAACTTTAGGGTGCCATGTTCACTCTCAACCCCCTGGCTGGCTTCCGCTGGCGATTCCCCGGCCTGACATGGGGGGAGAGGTGCAGAGGCAGATGAAGCCGGGTTGTCTGTTACCTGCGGCTGCTGATCCACAGAACTCACCGATGTCTGGCTGGCAAATCTTCTGTCATTTTTAAACTTTTCTGCAAAAGCTCCACTTTTATCTTTCAATTTCTCCAATAATAAACATTGTTTCTTTACCTTCTCTTCCATCTGCTGTAACTCTGGCTTCATGGACAAACAATTCTTACTCCAGGCCTGGAAATACTTGGCCCTGAAGTTTATATGTTCAGCTTTTAAACATTTAAATTTCTCCTCTTCCATTGCCCGAAAATGGTCAATGATTTTCTGTCTGTAGATATCCACATTCTCACCAGGGCCTGGACCCACAGTCAGATCCTCCACCTTCTCCTCACTAGGCCCCGTATCAGGGGAATCCCTCCCAGACCCTCCCTCAGGATCAGGCGTTATTCCTGGGCCAAGCTAGCAGGCAAGGCCCAGGCTTGAAAAAAAAGGCTGGTTCTCACAGAGAGCTCCTTGGGTGTGTCCTCCTCCTTCTTCCCACTGATCACCAATGTAAGGGACATTCTTCCCACTGATCACCAATGTAAGGGACATTCTTCTCACTGACCACCAATGTAAGGGACATTCTGATCACCAATGTAAGGAACATTCTTCCCACTGATCACCAATGTAAGGAACATTCTTCTCACTGACCACCAATGTAAGGAGCATTCTTCTCACTGACCACCAATGTAAGGAGCATTCTTCCCACTGACCACCAATATAAGGATTATTCTTCCCACTGATCACCAATGTAAGGGACATTTTTGCCACTGATCACCAATGTAAGGAACATTCTTCTCACTGAAAAAGGGGATGCCTAGAGCCCTCCCCACCCTTTTATACACCTCTATGTTAAAGGGACACTGCAGCAAAAAGTGGTCCATAGACTCCACTTTACCAACACACTCCGCTCTAGGACAATCCCGATCATCCACAGGGCGATGCTTCAAGTTCCCTCTGACATAGAGCCTTCCATGGAAAGCGAGCCAGGCTTGATCCCTAAACTTCAAGGGGATTCTTTCTAAATTGATTAAACGCAACCCCTCCCTCGTTACAGAGCCTGGGCAATCCCTTAAGGCCAGTGACACACTGAAAGCAGAGCTCAAAATCCTCTTCTCCAGAAGCTTCCTGGGGAGGGACTTGATATCCTCCACTGTCACCTGCCACTGCCGAAGTATTTTCAGACACAGGGCAACATAAGCCGGGAGCTTGCCATGTCGGACTCTCAGACTTTTCACTGGCCCGCCATCTTCCCAGCATCGCAGAAAAGGCCTAAAACAAGACTGAAAAATGCCCACCCATCCCGGCGGGTTCTCTGCTAGCATGTTACCAAGATTGTACTTTAAAAAGAGCAGAGAAAAGAAAACTATTGGGTTGACCATTCCTAGGCCACCCTCCCGCCTAGACAGGTAAGTTACATTGCGTTTGATCAGGTTCAGCCTACTTCCCCATAACAGTTGGAAAAAACAGCTGTACACCCTTGCATAGAGAGATGCTGGCAAGATACAGACGAAGCTGACATATAAAAAGATTGGGACCAGGTACGTTTTGATCAAGTCAACCCTCTCCCTCAAGGAAAGCTTCCATTTCTTCCAGCTTGCTACTTTGGCATTGGCACACACCAACCTGCTTTCCCAATTTCGATGACCATAGTCACCAGGACCAAATTTGATGCCCAACACTTTAATTTCCTGCTGGGGCTCTGGGAAGGCATCCGGAACGTTCTTCCCACTGACCACCAATGTAAGGGACATTCTTCCCACTGATCACCAATGTAAGGGACATTCTTCCCACTGATCACCAATGTAAGGAACATTCTTCCCACTGATCACCAATGTAAGGAACATTCTTCTCACTGACCACCAATGTAAGGGGCATTCTTCTCACTGACCACCAATGTAAGGAACATTCTTCTCACTGACCAGTGACCACCAATGTAAGGAACATTCTTTGCACTGATCACCAATGTAAGGAGCATTCTTCTCACTGATCACCAATGTAAGGAGCATTCTTCCCACTGATCACCAATGTAAGGAGCATTCTTCTCACTTATCACCAATATAAGAGACATTCTTCCCACTGATCATCAATGTAAGGGACATTCTTCCCACTGATCACCAATGTAGGGGACATTCTTCCCACTGATCACCAATGTAGGGGACATTCTTCCCACTGACCACCAATGTAAGGACCATTCTTCTCACTGATCATCAATGTAAGGAACATTCTTCCCACTGATCACCAATGTAAGGAACATTCTTCTCACTGATCACCAATGTAAGGGACATTTTTCTCACTGACCACCAATGTAAGGGGCATTCTTCTCACTGACCACCAATGTAAGGAACATTCTTCTCACTGACCAGTGACCACCAATGTAAGGAACATTCTTTGCACTGATCACCAATGTAAGGAGCATTCTTCCCACTGATCACCAATGTAAGGGACATTCTTCCCACTGATCACCAATGTAAGGAGCATTCTTCTCACTGATCACCAATGTAAGGAGCATTCTTCCCACTGATCACCAATGTAAGGAGCATTCTTCCCACTGATCACCAATGTAAGGAGCATTCTTCCCACTGATCACCAATGTAAGGAGCATTCTTCTCACTTATCACCAATGTAAGGGACATTCTTCCCACTGATCATCAATGTAAGGGACATTCTTCCCACTGATCACCAATGTAGGGGACATTCTTCCCACTGATCACCAATGTAGGGGACATTCTTCCCACTGATCACCAATGTAAGGGACATTCTTCCCACTGATCACCAATGTAAGGGACATTCTTCCCACTGATCACCAATGTAAGGAGCATTCTTCTCACTGATCACTAGGGATGAGCTTCGAGTTCGAGTCGAACTCATGTTCTACTCGAACATTGGCTGTTCGCAAGTTCACCGAACAGCGAACAATTTGGGGTGTTCGCGGCAAATTCGAATGCCGCGGAACACCCTTTAAAAGTCTATGGGAGAAATCAAAAGTGCTAATTTTAAAGGCTTATATGCAAGTTATTGTCATAAAAAGTGTTTGGGGACCCGGGTCCTGCCCCAGGGGACATGGATCAATGCAAAAAAAAGTTTTAAAAACGGACGTTTTTTCAGGAGCAGTGATTTTATTAATGCTTAAAGTCAAACAATAAAAGTGTAATATCCCTTTAAATTTCGTACCTGGGGGGTGTCTATAGTATGCCTGTAAAGGGGCGCATGTTTCCTGTGTTTAGAACAGTCTGACAGCAAAATGACATTTGGAAGGAAAAAACTCATTTAAAACTAGCCGCGGCTATTGCATTGCCGACAATACACATAGAAGTTCATTGATAAAAACGGCATGGGAATTCCCCACAGGGGAACCCCGAACCAAAATAAAAAAAAAAAAATGATGTGGGGGTCCCCCTAAATTCCATACAAGGCCCTTCAGGTCTGGTATGGATATTAAGGGGAACCCCAGCCAAAATTGAAAAAAAAAATTGACGTGGGGTTCCCCCTAAATTCCATACCAGACCCTTCAGGTCTGGTATGGATTTTAAGGGGAACCCCGCGCCAAAAAAAAAAAAAAAAACGGCGTGGGGTCCCCCTAAAAATCCATACCAGACCCTTATCCGAGCACGCAACCTGGCAGGCCGCAGGAAAAGAGGGGGGGACGAGAGTGCGGCCCCCCCCCCTCCTGAACCGTACCAGGCCACATGCCCTCAACATTGGGAGGGTGCTTTGGGGTAGCCCCCCAAAACACCTTGTCCCCATGTTGATGAGGACAAGGGCCTCATCCTCACAACCCTGGCCGGTGGTTGTGAGGGTCTGCGGGCGGGGGGCTTATCGGAATCTGGAAGCCCCCTTTAACAAGGGGACCCCCAGATCCCGGCCCCCCCCCTGTGTGAAATGGTAAGGGGGTACTTACCCCTACCATTTCACTAAAAAACTGTCAAAAATGTTAAAAATGACAAGAGACAGTTTTTGACAATTCCTTTATTTAAATGCTTCTTCTTTCTTCCTTCATCTTCTTCTGGTTCTTCTGGCTCTTCTGGTTCTTCCTCCGGCGTTCTCGTCCAGCATCTTCTCCGCGGCGTCTTCTATCTTCTTCTCCTCGGGCCGCTCCGCACCCATGGCATGGGGGGGAGGCTCCCGCTCTTCTCTTCATCTTCTTCTCTTCTTTATCTTCTTCTTCTTCTTCCTTCTTCTCTTCTTCTCTTCTTCTCTTCTTCCTGTCTTCTGCGGGCCGCTCCGCAGCCATGCTGGCATGGTGGGAGGCTCCCGCTGTGTGACGGCGTCTCTTCGTCTGACGGTTCTTAAATAACGGGGGGCGGGGCCATCCGGTGACCCCGCCCCCCTCTGACGCACGGTGACTTGAGGGACTTCCCTGTGACGTCACGGGGAATGCCACAGGGAAGTCCCGTCATGTCACCGTGCGTCAGAGGGGGGCGGGGCCACCGGGTGGCCCCGCCCCCCGTTATTTAAGAACCGTCAGACGAAGAGACGCCGTCACACAGCGGGAGCCTCCCTCCATGCCAGCATGGCTGCGGAGCGGCCCGCAGAAGACAGGAAGAAGAGAAGAAGAGAAGAAGAGAAGAAGGAAGAAGAAGAAGAAGATGAAGAAGAGAAGAAGATGAAGAGAAGAGCGGGAGCCTCCCCCCCATGCCATGGGTGCGGAGCGGCCCGAGGAGAAGAAGATAGAAGACGCCGCGGAGAAGATGCTGGACGAGAACGCCGGAGGAAGAACCAGAAGAGCCAGAAGAACCAGAAGAAGATGAAGGAAGAAAGAAGAAAGAAGAAGCATTTAAATAAAGGAATTGTCAAAAACTGTCTCTTGTCATTTTTAACATTTTTGACAGTTTTTTAGTGAAATGGTAGGGGTAAGTACCCCCTTACCATTTCACACAGGGGGGGGGCCGGGATCTGGGGGTCCCCTTGTTAAAGGGGGCTTCCAGATTCCGATAAGCCCCCCGCCCGCAGACCCTCACAACCACCGGCCAGGGTTGTGAGGATGAGGCCCTTGTCCTCATCAACATGGGGACAAGGTGTTTTGGGGGGCTACCCCAAAGCACCCTCCCAATGTTGAGGGCATGTGGCCTGGTACGGTTCAGGAGGGGGGGGGGGCCGCACTCTCGTCCCCCCCTCTTTTCCTGCGGCCTGCCAGGTTGCGTGCTCGGATAAGGGTCTGGTATGGATTTTTAGGGGGACCCCACGCCGTTTTTTTTTTTTTTTTTGGCGCGGGGTTCCCCTTAAAATCCATACCAGACCTGAAGGGTCTGGTATGGAATTTAGGGGGAACCCCACGTCAATTTTTTTTTTCAATTTTGGCTGGGGTTCCCCTTAATATCCATACCAGACCTGAAGGGCCTTGTATGGAATTTAGGGGGACCCCCACATCATTTTTTTTTTTTTTTTTTGGTTCGGGGTTCCCCTGTGGGGAATTCCCATGCCGTTTTTATCAATGAACTTCTATGTGTATTGTCGGCAATGCAATAGCCGCGGCTAGTTTTAAATGAGTTTTTTCCTTCCAAATGTCATTTTGCTGTCAGACTGTTCTAAACACGGGAAACATGCGCCCCTTTACAGGCATACTATAGACACCCCCCAGGTACGAAATTTAAAGGAATATTACACTTTTATTGTTTGACTTTAAGCATTAATAAAATCACTGCTCCTGAAAAAACGTCCGTTTTTAAAACTTTTTTTTGCATTGATCCATGTCCCCTGGGGCAGGACCCGGGTCCCCAAACACTTTTTATGACAATAACTTGCATATTAGCCTTTAAAATTAGCACTTTTGATTATTCATGTTCGTGTCCCATAGACTTTAACGGCGTTCGCGTGTTCGAACGAATTTTTTTCCTGTTCGCATGTTCTGGTGCGAACCGAACAGGGGGGTGTTCGGCTCATCCCTACTGATCACCAATGTAAGGAGCATTCTTCCCACTGATCACAAATGTAAGGAGCATTCTTCCCACTGATCACCAATGTAAGGAGCATTCTTCCCACTGATCACCAATGTAAGGAGCATTCTTCACACTTATCACCAATGTAAGGGACATTCTTCCCACTGATCACCAATGTAGGGGACATTCTTCCCACTGATCACCAATGTAGGGGACATTCTTCCCACTGACCACCAATGTAAGGACCATTCTTCTCACTGATCATCAATGTAAGGAACATTCTTCCCACTGATCACCAATGTAAGGAACATTCTTCCCACTGACCACCAATGTGATGCGACATAACGTGTTTTTGTGCTCTGCAAAGAATTGCAGTACATCTACATTTTTCTCCAGCGCCTACCAACACAATGAGTTTGGAGTGAGCCGGGCACATAGACGGAAATAGTAATCGGTGGGGCCTTGCATCGTTCAGTGCACTAGGTGTGAATGAGCCCCACCCAAAGGATACGTTTACAGTGCAGCCCAGCACCCGCCCATTGTGCACTCAGTGATATGCAGTGTGGTGTGAATGAGCCCCAATAATTTATTTGCTCCCTTTTGGTCTAATAAATATCCCATTGATTGTATCTTGTTATATCCGTATGATAAGTGTGAAAAGTACCTGTTGATCCTGCCAGAAATCAGCTGATAACTTCCTGGGGGTCTACCTGTGCTGTATTATTTGTAGCTAATTCTGTGAACTACAAAACACCTCCCCTGTGTTATGGGTGACAACACTGTTCCTCCACAGATACAGTGTTGTTCCTCTAGGCAAGGACTACAAAACACCCCCCCCCCAATCATCTCAAATGTTGTCCTGTTCTAAGATGGAAATGATTCTACTTCACAGATGCAGCACAGTAAGAGAATGTTGTCACACTACGATAAGACTACTGCACCCCTCCCATTTTGTTTATCTCCATAACATAGAGGGAGGTGTTCTATAGTCCTGTCCAAGAATGACAATCCTGCTTCTCTCAGATACAGTACTGTGGGTGAGAATCCCTCCCTTCATCTCCATAACACAGGTAATGTTCTGTAAACCTATCCTAAGGGGGCAGTGCAGTTCCTCTATACTGTAGATACAGCAAAGTTAGTGAGCATCCCCCCTCCCCATCAGGATAGGACTATAAAACACCTCTTCCTATGGTATGAAGCTTGAGAAGTATGGGGGTGTTCTGTAGTCCTATCCTAGAGCAATAATGCTGCTCCTCCATAGATACAGTAGAGTGAATGTTGTCACCCTTGGATAGGACTACAGAACACCCCAATCCCTTCTCATCTCCATAAAAAAGAGGGAGCTGCCATGTAGACCTGTCCTAGGATGACAATGCTGCTACTTCATAGATTCAGCACTGTGAGAGAGCATTGCCATCCTAGGATAGGAGGGGAGGTGTTCTAGAGCCCAGTCCTAGAATGACAATCCTGCTACTGCCCAGATACAATACTGTTAGTGAGTGTCTCACATGGATGGGACTACAGGACACATCCCCTCATTCTTATCTCGGTAACACAGGGGGCATTCTCTAAACCTATCCTAGGGTGACAATGTTGTTCCTTTATAGATACAGCAAGGTTAGTGTAGGCTGTAATCTTATTTTAAAGCAACAACGCTGCTCCTCCACAGATCCAGTCGAGTGAGTGTTGTTACCCTAGATTAGGACTACAGAACACCCCTGTAAACCTATCCTAGAGTCAAATTGCTGTTCCTCAATAGCTACATTATAAAAAGTGACCCATCTAGCTTCTACTGACCACCAATGTTCACTTTAGCCACCACTGGCCACAAATGTACCCATCTGACTTCCACTGACCACCAATGTTTACTTTAGCCACCTTGAGAACAAATATACCCATCATGCTTCTACTGACCATCAATATTCACTTTAGACCACAAATGTACCCATCTAGCTCCCACTGATCATCAATGTACCCTATCAGCCCCCATTGATAACCATTTTACCACCAATGGCCGTAAATACACCCCCACCCTCCTTTATTCATGTCATCTTAGCCCTGGGGATGCAGATGTCCCCAGGCACCAACACATTAGCCACCACTAGGGATGAGCCGAACACCCCCGGTACGGTTCGCATCCAGAACATGCGAACAGGCAAAAAATTTGTTCGAACACACGAACACCGTTAAAGTCTATGGGACACGAACATGAATAATCAAAAGTGCTAATTTTAAAGGCTTATATGCAAGTTATTGTCATAAAAAGTGTTTGGAGACCTGGGTCCTGCCCCAGGGGACATGGATCAATGCAAAAAAAACGGACGTTTTTAAAAACTGACTTTTTTTCGGGAGCAGTAATTTTAATCATGCTTAAAGTGAAACAATAAAAGTGTAATATTCCTTTAAATTTTGTACCTGGGGGGATGTCTATAGTATGCCTGTAAAGGGGCGCATGTTTCCTGTGTTTAGAACAATCCGAGAGCAAAATGACATTTCTAAAGGAAAAAAAGTCATTTAAAACTACTCGCAGCTGTAATGAATTGTCGGTCTGGCAATACACATAAGAGTTCATTGATAAAAACGGCATGGGATTCTCCCACAGGGGAACCCCGAACCAAAATTAAAAAAAAAAAAATGTGTGGGGGTCCCCCCAAATTCCATACCAGGCCCTTCAGGTATGGTATGGGTTTGAAGGGGAACCCTGAGCCAAAATTTGTAAAAAAATGGCGTGGGGTCCTCCCAAAAATCCATACCAGACCCTTATCCGAGCATGCAACCTGGCAGGCTGCAGGAAAAGAGGGGGGACGAGAGAGTGCCCCCCCTCCTGAACCGTACCATGCCACATGCCCTCAACATTGGGAGGGTGCTTTAGGGTAGCCCCCCAAAGCACCTTGTCCCCATGTTGATGTGGAGAAGGGCCTCATCCCCACAACCCTTGCCTGTTGGTTGTGGGGGTCTGCGGGCGGGGGGCTTATTGAAATCTGGAAGCCCCCTTTAACAAGGGGACCACCAGATCCCGCCCCCCCTGTGTGAAATGGTAACGGGGTACAAATGTACCCCTACCATTTTACAAAAAATGTGTGATAATGGTAAAAAAAAGACAATACACTCCTTGGGACAAGTTCTTTATTAAAAAAATTAAAACATAAAACTGTTCCACAAAGTCTTCTTCTTCTTCTTCTCTCGCTCCGACGGACTGAAAAAGAAAAAAAAAAAAAAGCTGCACGAAGCCTGCGATCTGCCTCCATGGGAGGCACCCGCCGTAATGACCGGCCTCTCAGGGGACAGCTCTTTTATAACTGAGGGCGGAGCCACACAATGATGTAACCAAGTGACTCTGCCCCCTCTGACGCTACAGGGAAGCCATAGGGATGTCCCCATGCATCAGAGGGGGGAAGGGGTCACCCGGCAACGTCATTGCGTGGCCCACACCCTCAGTTATAAAAGAGCTGTCATTTTCCTGTGGCCTGCCAGGTTGTGTGCTTGGATAAGAGTCTGGTATAGATTTTTGGGGGGACCCCACACCATTTTTTTTTAATTTTGGCGCAGGGTTCCCCTTAAAATCCATATCAGACCTTAAGGGTCTGGTATGGATTTTGAGGGGAACCCCCACACCATTTTTTTTTTAATTTTGGCGTGGGGTTCCCCTTAATATTCATGTAAGACCTGAAGGGCCTGGTATGGAATTTGGGGGGACCCCCACACATTTTTTTTTTAAATTTCGGTTCAGGGTTCCCCTGTGGGGGAATCCCATGCCGTTTTTATCAATGAACTTTTATGTGTATTGCCGGACCAACAATTCATTATAGCCGCGAGTACTTTTAAATTATTTTTTTCCTTTAGAAATGTCATTTTGCTCTCGGACTATTCTAAACACAGGAAACATGCGTCACTTTACAGGCATAAGACAATAACTTGCATATAAGCCTATAAAATTAGCACTTTTGATTTTTAATGTTCATTTCACATAGACTTTAACGGTGTTTGCGGGTTCGAACAAATTTTTTGCCTGTTCGCATGTTCTGCTGCAAACCGAACCGGGGGATGTTCGGCTCCTCCCTACTCCTCACCAGGTTGCTGCCACACACGCTTGACACCACCTGAACCAAACACATTTATCTTTGTCTCATCAGACCACAGGACATGGTTCCAGTAATCCATGTCCTTAGTCTACTTGTCTTCAACAAACTGTTCGCTGGGATGACAGCCATGCAGACCAATTTGATGCAGTGTGCGGCGTATGGTCTGAGCACTGACAGGCTGACTCCTCACCCCTTCAACCTCTGCAGCAATGCTGGCAGGACTCATACGTCTATTTCCCAAAGACAACCTCTGGATATGACGCTGAGCATGTGCAACTGTAATATCATAAAAAATACTGCGCTATCCCATAAGTGAAAATGATCCCCACATGTGTTAGGTAGAAAACAAATATTTCAAACAAAAAATGAAATGTAAAATGCTGCTGCAACCTTAGATGTGAGACAACCTCCACCTAGCTAACTGTACAATTAATAGGCTGCGCTGCTAGTACAAGAACATGATCATATTAAATACAAACACCATGATTAGGAATGAACAAAAGTGAATTATTTCATAACATAAAATATGCAATGTTGAAAAACGCATAAATCGCATGCAGAAATAATAAGTGAAAAATTCAGTGAACAAAACGATTAAGTTGAGTCCATATAATCATAGATTAAAATAAACTGGAAATCTTGTGGGTGTAGAAAATGGTTGGATAGAGGGAGAAAGACACCCTTCCTTCAAGTGACATAAAGGTTATCTCCGTAGGGAGCGTGATGTTAAAAAGAAGTTCCTCCACCTCAAGTAGGTAAGCCCCTTACCAGATCCAAAAATCTCCTGTCAGAGAGATCATGCACACAGGTGGCTGTGTCCCCCAGCCACTGGGTCTCTGTCAGTGCGTAGGTCAAAAGCCACCTCTCCAGGGAATCAGCCTAAAGGTGATGTATCCGCTCACAATCCATGGATAAATGGAAAGAAAAATGCTATGAGGAATGATTTCCCTTGTGAAACAGGTTCAGGAGTTACTTCTCTACAAACTTGTGCACTCAACTTCTTTGGTTGACCATGGCGAGGCTTATTCTGAGTGGAACTTGTCCTGTTAAAACGCTGTATGGTCTTGGCTACCATGCTGCAGTTCAGTTTCAGGGTCTTGGCAATCTTCTTAGGCTATCTTTATGTAGAGCAACAATTCTTTTTTTGAGATCCTCAGGGAGTTCTTTGCCATGTTGAACTTCCAGGGACCAGTATGAGAGAGTGAGAGCAATAACACCAAATTTAATACACCTGCTCCCCATTCACACCTGAGACCTTTTAGGGAAAGTGGCTAATTGGGCCCAATGTGGACAATTTCACTTAGGGGTGTACTCACTTTTGTTGCCAGTGGTTTAGACATTAATGGCTGTGTGTTGAGTTATTTTGAGGGGACAGCAAATTTACACTGTTATACAAGCTGTACACTCACTACTTTACATTGTAGCAAAGTGTCATTTCTTCAGTGTTGTCACATGAAAAGATATAAAAAAAAATTACAAAAATGTGAGGGGTGTACTCACTTTTGTGAGATACTTTATGTACCCATCTGGCTTCTACTGACCACCATTGTTCACTTAAGCCACCACTGACCACAAATATACCCATTGTGCTTCTACTGACCATCAATGCTCACTTTAGCCACCACTGACCACAAATGTACCCACCTGCCCCCCACTGCCCACCAATGTACCCAATCAGCCCCCATTGTCAATTGCTTTACCACTGACGACCATAAATGTACCCCACCCTCCTTTATTCATGTCCTCTTAGCCCTATCTGCCCCCACTGATGACCACTGTACCCTCTCAACCCTTGTTGACCTTCAATGCACCACTCTTGCCCCCACTGATCACCATGGAGCTCTCTAAGTCCCTGCTACCTTTTTTTCCTCAGTGGCTCCTTCTGACCACCATGTTATCCTTTTTTTCTTATTTCTCAATGGCCTCCTCTGACCACCAATATCAGGACACTCTTCTTTTCATGGAAAGTGACATCTGACATTTTTTTCCCTCATATTGACCACCGGAAATGTTCTTTCCAATAGCTATTAATAATGTCCCCAGTGGGACACAGACAGCAAAAACTAAACCGACACAGGTTTTATCCTTTCCCTGCTCTATTCAAAATTAAGCATAAAGTTTTGGCCACACACACACTTAGAATTATCTCCTATGACCATCAGCTCCATCTAGTAACCGTAATGTGGTATTTGCCTCAAATACCACATTAAACACTTGACCTCTGGAAGGTTTTACCCCCGTTCATGACTAGGCCATTTTTTATTCTAGGCTATTCGGCACTGCGCTACTTTAACTAGCAATTGCGCCATCATACAACACTGTACCCAAATTAAATGGATATATTTTATATTTTAAATAGAGCTGGTTTTTGGTGGTATTTGATCACCCCTGGGGCTTTGTTTTTTGGTTTTTGGTTTTTATTATATAAACAAAAAAAAAAAACTGAAAATGTTGAAAAAAAAAAAAACAATGCTGTTTACTTTCTGCTATAAAACATATCCAATATATATATATATATATATATATATATATATATATATATATATATATATATGTATGTATGTATATATATATATATATATATATATATTCTACAAAAATTTAGGCCAATATATATTCTGCTACTTTTCTTTAGTAAAAGAAAAATTACACCCGGCATACAGGACAAGAGAAGTGGTACTGTGCAGAGCCCACACATATAGAATAAAAACAGATACTCAGAATTACACCTGGGACAAGAGAAATGGTACTGTGCAGAGGGTGTGGCTGCTTGTGGAGCAGCTGAAGTCTGTGTGGTGCTGATCTCCTCTGATGTCTGGTGCAAGCCCAGGGTTGGGCTCCCCTGGGCTGGGATCTCTCTCAGGAGAGTCCAAGGCTTCCCGGCCTACACAAGGACTGTCTGGTGAAGCTGTGGTTGGTGGTGAAGCAGGAGGACAGAGTTCTGGGAATGGGAAGACACTTGCAGAGACTGTAAGTAGACGTGGAAATGTTTGTATGGAAAGTACCGATAATACTGATAAGAGGAAGTCTGGTGATGTTATTCAGCAAAAGAGTTCTCAGTCCAGCCAGCCATTGCAGGCCCAGCAAGCCCAGCACAGTGCAGCCCAGTCTGTTCAGAGACATGTTATTGCTCAGCACAGTCCAAACTCTGGAAGTGCAACTCAAAGAACCCCGCAGAGTGGGGCTCATTCAGTCCAGCAACATACCAATGCCACCCAGTACAGTCCAAGTTCTGGAAGCGTGATCCAATCCAGCCAGCCATTGCAAGCCCAGCACAGTGCAGCTCAGTCTGTTCAGAGACATGTTATTGCTCAGCACAGTCTAAACACTGGAAGTGCAACTCAATCCAGCCAGTCATTACAGTCAAGGCAAACCCAGCAGAGTGGGGCTCATTTAGTCCAGCAACATACTAATGCCACCCAGTACAGTCCAAGTTCTGGAAGCGTGATCCAAGGCAGACAGCCATTGCAACCACAGCAAGCTCAGCAGAGGGCAGCTCATAGAGCTCAGAGTGGAGCAGAGACATCGGTTTCTCCCAGTACTCCTCGCAAATACACCAGAACTTCCTTAGAACAGAAAACCTTTAAAGAGAACTTACAACAGTGTGTAATGGTGTGCAGCAGCCAGGGACATTCATCGCGCTCTAAGCTGCAGCAGAATAAAGAGGAGGGTGGTAATAATTTTCCACAATCTACCCCAGTGAAACCATTTACACCCAGCAGAGACCCTCAGACCAGCACTGAAAATGGGAAGGTGGATCAGGATTTCCAGAGTCCTGCAGCCACGAAGCAGAAAGGGTTAAAGTCTGAACCTGTGCTGCACCTGGCTGACAAGATCCTTTCCTGGTAAAAAGAATGGAGACCCTGAGAAAAGCCAAGACTAGAATCCAGAAGCAGATTGACTCTGTATATAGACTTAAAGCTGCCAACTCCAAGAAGGAAATTTTATATGACAGCAAACTGAACCCCCTGGGCATTGAATTGACCAGTGTGTCAAAGGACATTGATGCTGTTCTGGAAGAACTGGGACCAGTGGCGGAGGTGTATCACAATTGTGACAGATTTGAGGAGGGATAGAGTGGAAGGATTGAGTCTTCTACAGAGTCAGACTCTGGGGAACCAGTCCAACGCATGCAGCCACCACATGTGTCTCCTGAAGGGAAGACTGTGCAGCCTCTGGAGAACAGTGAGGTTGGAACAGATCCTCCTGCTGGACTTCCAGGTCTGGAGGGTAGTGGGAACATCAGTATAACCCAGCAGACATTCACAGTACAGGACACTCAGAGGAGTAACATGGATTGTGAGAACAGTGCTGCTGCCGCTAGTACTCCTGGTGGGAGCCATGCTGGGGTGACTGGTGTTCATGGTGGGAGTAACACTGGGGAAACTAGTAATGATGCTGCTAGTAATGATGATATGAGGTGCAGTGATGATGTTACTAATATTGATGTGGTGAATAATTCTGATGTTAATAATATTAATGCTGGTATATCTGAATGGATCATCAGCAGTCTGAGGGCTCTGAGAATGTAGCGATGGAGGAGTCAGTTCAGAATAACCCTCAGGACTTCCCCCTTTTGGTGGATCCACCACCTGCTCCACAAGGGAATGCTGGTCCATCTGGTCATGTCCCTCCCCGGAATTCTTGGAGCCGTGGGGCCCCTTCTTTTTCCACCTGTAACAGTTATACTGGTCAGGCCTTTAAGAGGAGAAATGTGGTCAGATTTAAGCATAGGGATTCCAGAGAGGAGCTCCCTAATAGGAGGTTTGTAGTAAGGGATTTGCTGTGTTAGCAGATGGGTTTTGCGCCTGCAGACATACTGGCAGTCATCAATCTCCCTGACAGACAAGGTTATGATGTCAGCTTTAAGCTCACTTAGACAGATTCTGGGCCAGCTTCAGTAGGTTGCAGGACAAAGAGGTTTGGAGGAATTTCATCTTTATTCCCATCTCCAAACCTGACACAGCAAATGTTAACATCATTTTCTGGAATGAGTCTGTGCCAGGGAGGATATTGTCATCTGGCTTAGAAGACATTGTGAAATGGTTTCTGAGTTGACAAAAAGTAAAGACAGTGATGGGATCTGGACTGGTGGTTGGAGGGTTCTTGTTAAGTTGAGGCAAAGTAACAATGTTACCCATCACCTGCCAAACTCTTTTTTCATTAGGCGGGAGAGAGGAGTTTGTTTCTATGCAGGTCAGCCCAGGTTATGTGTTAAATGTGGTAAATCTGGCCATGTGGCGAGTGTTTGTACGATCCAGAAGTGTAATCTTTGTGGGGAGGTTGGCCACATCAGTTCTACCTGCGAGACGGTTAAGTGCAATCTGTGTGGTAGGCTTGGCCATTTCCACAGGGATTGCCCAGAGGCCTTCCATAATATGGGTGGGAAATCTGCAGACAATGAATTGTTGGCTGCAGCAGAACAACTGGAGGAGGAAGTCTAAATGAATGGAGCTTTATTGACTAGGGAGGAGGTGGACCCGGAGGTCCAGGAAACTACCCCCGGGCGGGCGGACAGTGTCCAGCAGGCTGAGGAGCAGCTGGCCGCACACTCTTCTTCTGTTCCAGTTTCTGTCTCTGTGAAGATCACTGGTCAGAAGAGAAGGAATAAAAAAGCTAAGTCTACCCGTAAACCCGAAAGTGACTGGACATTAGTGCAGAAGCCAGCTAAAAAAGTGAAAGAGGCACCAGAAGTGGGTACGGCAGTTTCTACCAATAGGTATGAAGCGTTATCAGATTTAGATGCTGGCTCCTATTCTCTGCAGGCTCAGGAACTGGAGCAGGAATTAAAAAGAGTGGAAAAGGAGTATGCGACTGGCTCAGAGGATGACCCGCCCACTAAAAGGCGTCCGCCCCCTGATCCTGGATCCGCAGAATCTGATATGGAAACTGGTAGTCAGCAGAGTGACTCCCATTCTGACTTATGATGGGGGTCTTAATTTTTTCTCCTCTTTGCTGGGATGGCGGGTTTTTCTCTAAACATTGTCTCCAGCAATGTGAACAGCATTAAAAACAGGAGGACAAGGCATGCCGTTTTTGAACACCTCAGGTACCTGGACGCTGATGTCTATTTTTTACAAGAGACACATCTAACATCTGTTGGACTTTTGCGGGAGGCAGAGAGGGAGTGGCACACAGGACCCTCATTTTGGTCTTTGGCTGTGGAGTCTTATGCAGGTGTTGCCATCCTTTTCAATACTAAGGATGTGACGGTGCATAGATTCACTGAGGTGTCAATGGGAAGATATGGAGGTAACAATTCACGTCAGGAGACTCCGATTAATTAACATATATGGGCCTCAAACAATATCAGGAAGAATCAGGTTATTTAATGATGTGAAATCATATCTTTTTACATCAGTCCCTGTGGTTATGGTAGGAGACTTTAATGCCACTAGGACACTAAGTGACCGTTCTTCTGGTAGGGTGGTGGGTATTGACTCCAAAGTTCTTAATCGTATTATTTTGCAAAACCGGTTTAAGTGATATTTTTGCACAAAATGGCAGGAAGCCAGGCTTCACCTTCTTTTGCGGTAATATCAAAAGCAGACTAGATATGGCACTGGTAAGTCCTACATAATTGGTGACCAATATGAGTGAGAAGCTGGTACCTTACTCACATCATGTGGCCCTCTACTTTTGTCTGGGAACCTGTAAGCATCCTGATATTAGCAGGGGGCTATGGAGGCTAAACTCTAATCTCTTAGAAGATGTATCTGTCCAGCAACAAGTACAGAACCTCTTGCAACACCATGCTGAGAGACTAGACTTCTATGACTGTACTGCGGATTGGTGGGAGGATGTTAAAAAGGACATCTCTTCTCTCTTGAAGTTGTCAGTTAAAATGGGGAAAAGTAGATATAGCCATTATCTCAGGCTGAGGAAAGAGTTGGAGTCGCTTTATTCTGGCGGGTTGGAGGCAGGGAGGAAAATTGATCAAGTAAAATCTGAGCTAAGTCAATATCAATATAGCAGATGCAACTCCCTGGTATTTGAACGGGATTATGGATCCCCAGGGACACCTGATCCCTTTGAAAATTGTAGGGACAAGGTGACTAGGAAGTTAATGACGGGCCTGAATTCCCAGGGGATTTTGCAGGAGTCTCAGGAGGGTATTCTGGGAGTGGTAAGATAATACTATGCTGACTTGTTTAGGGAGAAGGGTCTGGATAAGATGAAGATGGCACAGTTCTTAGAGGAGGTTCCAGGTCCTGTTGTTGATAATTTGGATTTTTCTCCTTTGACAGCAGACATAACGGTGGAGGAAGTTAGAGAGGCTATTGATAAATTACGTCAAAAGAAGGCACCAGGACCTGATGGTATTACAGCTGAATTTTATAAGAAATTTAAAGAGCTCCTGGCTTCGATTCTGGTGTTTGTGTTTAAAAGTTGTTTGGAGAAATGCCTGATGCCTCTATTCATGAGAGTATCATCCTTAGTTCTGCTGTTCAAGTGTAGAGAACCTAATGACATCAAAAACTGGAGGCCTATAGCCCTTTTAAATGTAGACCGGAAGATTCTGGCAAAATTATTATTTTTTAGGTTGAAGTGTTTTTCTCCAGCACTATTAACAGACTGTCAGTATGGCACGGTAAAAGGGTGGAATATTTATGGTGCTCTCCTTTCCTTGAGGGAAGCTTTTGAGAGGTGTAAGGTTCTTAGGCATGGGAAGTATATGGTGAGTTTAGACCAAGCTAAAGCTTTTGACAGGGTTGACCATAGGTATCTGTGGGCGACTTTGTTAAAGTATGGTATCCCAAGGTTATTTGTTGATTGGCTGAGAACTTTATACTGGAAGGCTGAGAGTTTTCCACTTATGAATGGGTGGCAGGGCGGTACTTTTAGGGTTGAGGCTGGGGTGAGGCAGGGTTGCCCCTTGAGTCCCCTCTTATATATTTTTGCCATTGATCCTTTTTTGAGATCACTGCAGGAGTGTGGTTTTCAGGGGGGTATGCCCATGCCTCGGCCTTATCCGTATTCGCTTATGCGGATGATGTCACTATAGTGGTGTCCACCTCCCATGAGGCCCAGTTGCTAGCAGCTTCCATTGGAACTTACTCTGAGGCCTCTGGGTCTCTTGTCAACTTTGAGAAGAGTGAAGCTCTCTGGACACTGCAGGGTGATCCAGATTTTGATCTGCCCAGTTTGCAATAGCTTCAATTTGTCTTAAGATCTTAAGGGTTAAGTTTGGAAGGGAAGATAATGCCAGGCTAAATTGGGAAGAGAAATTTGATGCTGGAAATGCAAGGGTTCAGCGATGGAAGAATTGCAAGCTGACCTACAGAGAAAGGGTCAAAATGTTGAAAACGTACTTAATTCCTATCTTTCTATACATCTCTATGTTTTTTCCATTGCCAGAATCTTTCTCTGCAAGGCTCTTCAGTCTGTTTTTTCAGCTTTTCTGGGGTAATAGACTGAATCCAATAAAAAGAGGGGTTACTTACCTGCTGAAGAAAGAGGATGGGTTGAATATGATAAATCCTAAGGTGTTTTTTGATTCTCTGTTTCATAAAGTTAATTTCGGGTGCTTGGACTCCAGTGTTGGCCCTCCGTGGGTAAACAGTGTTAGGGCCTGGATATTGCCTCGTGCAGAGTGCTGGATGCGGGGCGGTTCTCTCAAGAGGAAGAGATGTACTCAGGGTTATCTCCCACTATATCTGGACTCTGAGGAGGTGGGGAATTGAGAAATCCTACCTTGAAAAAAGCCCAAGGAAATTGTTATACCAGAAGATCTGTAGGACCTTTTTCTGTTCTCCACTTGTACTCAGAGACTGCACTACAGCTGTTATGGAGGAAAGCTTAAAGTTGTTGAATAGCCCCAGATTACCCTCAAAGTTTCATGAGATTGCCTGGCTGTCTCTCCATGGGAAGATGTATGTGAGAGGGAACATGAAAGGTCTTTGGGCTGTAATCAGGAGGTGTCCATGGAGCATTTCTTGGTGGATTGTTGGGGAAGCCGAGAAGTTTGGAAGGAAGTAGCTGCCGGAGTTGGGATCCAAAGGTTGGAAAACCTAAGTTGCTCAGACAGGCTTTATGGTGTTCCCCCAACAATACACGGTGTTGACAGAGGGACCATGTATATCATCATTACCGTAGTCAAGTACTATCAATGGCATGCAAGGACTAAACTTGTCTTGCATACACACGGTCACACAAAGTTGTCGGAAAATCCGATCATTCTGAACGCGGTGACGTAAAACACGTACGTCGGGACTATAAACGGGACGGTAGCCAATAGCTTTCATCTCTGTATTTATTCTGAGCATGCGTGGCACTTTGTCCGTCGGATTTGTGTACACACGATCGGAATTTCCGACAACGGATTTTGTTGTCAGAAAATTTTATATCCTGCTCTCAAACTTTGTGTGTCGGAAAATCCGATGGAAAATGTGTGATGGAGCCTACACATGGTCGGAATTTCTGACAACAAGGTCCTATCACACATTTTCCATCGGAAAATCCGACCGTGTGTATGGGGCATTATTGTGACATGACATTTATTTCCTATTAATGCCCTTTTTTAACTGCTAAGTTTTTGACCTAAACAACATGTCAGTAATTGTTGTATTTATGTTATTTTCAGTCAGTCTGTTATTATGTATATTGTTTGTTTTTACAAATAAAAATCTCCATACATATAGAATAAGAAAAGATACTGAGAATTACATCTGGCATACAGGACAAGAGAAGTTGTCCTGTGCACACATGGAATGAGATTTGTCATTGGTGTACGGGGTGTGATGCAGCTCAGGTGTATGAATGAGGAAGCAGGTCTTTGTCGATGTTGTCACAGCCTTCTGGTAGACCCGCCCGCCCTCTCTTCACATTCCTGCGCTGCTGACTTCCTCATAGTTTCAGTCCTGTGCTGGGATCTGAGCACTCCACATTCTCTGCAATCTCCGCACATCGTTCAGGATGGGGATGAATTTCTGTAAGCAGTATTGTGGGTGCTGCTGCTGTGGGTGCTGCCGCCAATCTGTGGATATCCCACGCATAGGAAGAGGCAATACCATGATGAGTAGCCCCAAGGAGTTAGACAAGCCAGATTCAGTGGTGGATGCCCATAAGATGTACCGGATGCACAATCTGAGCCCACAGATCTCAGGGAAGTTGGAAAGCATTCTCAGTGGTGAGGACAACCCAGGCTTTGCCGACAGCCCCAATGGAGAACAACCCAACCTCAACTCTTCCACAATGGAACTTCCAAAAGAACGCTTTGACAAAAAAGTCAACACGCATGCTCCAGGGAAGGGGCAAGCCGAACGATTAGAGCGTTTCTCCCGCATTACCAAGGTCTCCACCTATAGCTACAAGCCGCGTTCTGCTGAAGACCTGGATGTCCGCAAGGGCGAGGCACTGGAGGTCCTGGAAGAGCAGGGGACATGGATCCTGGCCAGGACACTCAACAACAATGGGGAGGTCAAAACTGGCTACATCCCGCGGACCTTCTTGGCGAACGCCGGGAGCCTCGAGGCGGAGGAGTAAGTCATGCCGTAAATTGTTTTACCGCAAACAGGTCTTGCATTGCTGTTCATGGGCATAGCTGTGGGCACTTGATAGGGTCTATTTATAAAACAGTGAATGTGACTTTCACCAAACCTTCCCTGTTGGGGAATCTTCCAGGTGCGTGCTTTTTAAATGACGCCGATGGATTCTCCACCAGAGAATGTTTGGTGAAAGCCACATCCACTGCTTTGTCCTAAGACCCAATCATTCTAATGCAGGGTTTCTCAACCAGGGTTCCATGGAACACTAAGGTACAGTGGTGGTGCATCCATAAGGGCGCAAAGGCGCGGCCCCCTCTCTCCTGCCACCCCCCCTAGCACCAATAGATAGAAGTTCAGACGGCGGGCTGGCGGGGGGCACACTGGCAGCATTTGATATGGCACAGTGGCTGCGTTTGATGGGGCACAGTGGCTGCGTTTGATGGGGCACAGTGGCGGCAATTGATGGGCACAAGTGGCTGCATTTTATGGGCACAAGTGGCTGCATTTTATGGGCACAAGTGGCTGCATTTTATGGGCACAAGTGGCTGCATTTTATGGGCACAAGTGGCTGCATATGATGGGCACAAGTGGCTGCATATGATGGGCACAAGTGGCTGCATATGATGGGCACAAGTGGCTGCATTTGGTGGGTACAGTGGCTGAGTTTGGGCACAGTGAGGCTGCATATGATGGGCACAAGTGGCTGCATATGATGGGCACAAGTGGCTGTGTATGATGGGCACAATGGCTGCAATTGATGGGCACAGTGGCTGCATTTTATGGGAAGAGTGAGGCTGCATTTGAGTTTCAGTATTTTTCAGTTTGTTTGCGAGCCCCCCAAATAAAAATTTTGAGCACCAGTCGCCACTGCCTAAGGTTCTTCCAGAGGTTGCTAGGGGTTCCTTGAGCAATAAGCAATTTCTGCCTCTCAGATAAGTTCCCACTGACATCATTTATCTCTTTAGCTATCTGTAAGGAGGGAATTTTTCCCAATGACAACAAGTATAAGGAGCATTCTTCCCACAGACCACCAATGTAAGGAACATTCTTCCCAGTGACCACAAATGTAAGGAGATTTCTTCTCACTGACCACCAATGTAAGGAGCATTCTTCCCAATAACCACCAATGTAAGGAGCATTCTTCTCACTGCCACCAATGTAAAGAGCATTCTTCTCAATGACCACCGATGTAAGGCACATTCTTCCCACTGATCACCAATGTAAGGAGCATTCTTCTCACTGACCACCAATGTAGAGGACATTCTTCCCTCTGACCACCAATGTAAGGCACATTCTTCCCTCTGACCACCAATGTAGGGGATATTCTTCCCTTTGACCACCAATGTAAGGGACATACTGACCACCAACGTAAAGAGCATTCTTGTCACTGACCACCAATGTAGGGCACATTCTTCCCACTGACCACCAATGTAGGGGGCATTCTTCCCACTGACCACCAATGTAAGGGACACTCTTCCCACTGACCACCAATGTAAGGGACATATTGACCACCAACGTAAAGAGCATTCTTGTCACTGACCACCAATGTAGGGCACATTCTTCCCACTGACCACCAATGTAAGGGACATTCTTCCCACTGACCACCAATGCAAGGCACATTCTTCACACTGATCACCAATGCAAGGCACATTCTTCACACTGACCACCAATGTAAGGGGCATTTTTCCCACTGACCACCAATGCAAGGCACATTCTTCACACTGGCCACCAATGTAAGAAGCATTCTTCCCACTGACCACTTATGTAAGGATCATTCTTCCCACTGACCACCAATGTATGGCACATTCTTCTCACTGACCACCAATGTATGGCACATTCTTCTCACTGACCACCAATGTAAGGAACATTCTTCCCACTGACCACCAATGTAAGGAACATTCTTCCCACTGACCACCAATGTGAGGAACATTCTTCTCACTGATCACCAATGTAAGGAACATTCTTCTCACTGACCACCAATGTGATGCGACATAACGTGTTTTTGTGCTCTGCAAAGAATTGCAGTACATCTACATTTTTCTCCAGCACCTACCAACACAATGCGTTTGGAGTGAGCCGGGCACATAGACGGAGATATTAATTGGTGGGGCCTTGCATCGTTCAGTGCACTAGGTGTGAATGAGCCCCACCCATTTACAGTGCAGCCCAGCACCCGCCCATTATGCACTCAGTGATATGCAGTGTGGTGTGAATGAGCCCCAATAATTTATTTGCTCCCTTTTGGTCTAATAAATATCCCATTGATTGTATCTTGTTATATCCGTATGATAAGTGTGAAAAGTACCTGTTGATCCTGCCAGAAATCAGCTGATAACTTCCTGGGGGTCTACCTGTGCTGTATTATTTGTAGCTACCTCCCATGAAGTACAAAACACCTCCCCTGTGTTACATAGTTACATAGTAGGTGAGGTTGAAAAAAGACACAAGTCCATCAAGTCCAACCCATGTGTGTGATTATGTGTCAGTATTGCATTGTATATCCCTGTATGTTGTGGTCATTCAGGTGATTATCTAATAGTTTCTTGAAGCTATCAATGCTCCCCGCTGAGACCACCGCCTGTGGAAGGGAATTCCACATCCTTGCCGCTCTTACAGTAAAGAACCCTCTACGTAGTTTAAGGTTAAACCTCTTTTCTTCTAATTTTAATGAGTGGCCACGAGTCTTGGTAAACTCTCTTCTGCGAAAAAGTTTTATCCCTATTGTGGGGTCACCAGTCCGGTATTTGTAAATTGAAATCATATCCCCTCTCAAGCGTCTCTTCTCCAGAGAGAATAAGTTCAGTGCTCGCAACCTTTCCTCCTAACTAAGATCCTCCAGACCCTTTATTAGCTTTGTTGCCCTTTTTTGTACTCGCTCCATTTCCAGTACATCCTTCCTGAGGACTGGTGCCCAGAACTGGACAGCATACTCCAGGTGCGGCCGGACCAGAGTCTTGTAGAGCGGGAGAATTATCGTTTTATCTCTGGAGTTGATCCCCCTTTTAATGCATGCCAATATTCTGTTTGCTTTGTTAGCAGCAGCTTGGCATTGCATGCCATTGCTGAGCCTATCATCTACTAGGACCCCCAGGTCCTTTTCCATCCTAGATTCCCCCAGAGGTTCTCCCCCCAGTGTATAGATTGCATTCATATTTTTGCCACCCAAATGCATTATTTTACATTTTTCTACATTGAACCTCATCTGCCATGTAGTCGCCCACCCCATTAATTTGTTCAGGTCTTTTTGCAAGGTTTCCACGTCCTGCGGAGAAGTTATTGCCCTGCTTAGCTTAGTATCGTCTGCATATACAGAGATTGAACTGTTTATCCCATCCTCCAGTGTTATGGGTGACAACACTGTTCCTCCACAGATACAGTGTTGTTCCTCTAGGCAAGGACTACAACCCCCCCCCCCCCCCAATCATCTCAAATGTTGTCCTGTTCTAAGATGGAAATGATTCTACTTCACAGATGCAGCACAGTAAGAGAATGTTGCCACCCTAGGATAGGACTACTGCACCCCTCCCATTTTGTTTATCTCCATAACATAGAGGGAGGTGTTCTATAGTCCTGTCCAAGAATGACAATCCCGCTTCTCCCAGATACAGTACTGTGGGTGAGCATCCCTCCCTTCATCTCCATAACACAGGTTATGTTCTGTAAACCTGTCCTAAGGGGGCAGTGCTGTTCCTCTATACTGTAGATACAGCAAAGCTAGTGAGCATCCCCCCTCCCCATTAGGATAGGACTATAAAACACCTCTTCCTATGGTATAAAGCTTGAGAAGTATGGGGGTGTTCCGTAGTCCTATCCTAGAGCAATAACTGCTTCTCCATAGATACAGTAGAGTGAATGTTGTCACCCTTGCATAGGACTACAGAATACCCCCCCTCCCTTCTCATCTCCATAAAAAGAGGGAGCTGTCATGTAGTCCTGTCCTAGGATGACAATGCTGCTACTTCACAGATTCAGCACAGTGAGAGAGCATTGCCACCCTAGGATAGGACTACAGAACCCCTCACCCTTTTGCTTATCTCCATAACATGGAGGGAAGGTGTTCTATAGCCCAGTCCTAGAATGACAATCCTGCTACTGCCCAGATACAATACTGTGAGTGAGTGTCTCACGTGGATGGGACTACAGGACACATCCCCTCATTCTTATCTCGGTAACACAGGGGGCATTCTCTAAACCTATCCTAGGGTGACAATGTTGTTCCTTTATAGATACAGCAAGGCTAGTGTAGGCTGTAGTCTTATCTTAAGGCAACAACGCTGCTTCTCCACAGATGCAGTAGAGTGAGTGTTGTCACCCTAGGTTAGGACTACAGAACACCCTTGTAAACCTATCTTAGAGTCAAATTGCTGTTCCTCAATGGCTACATTATGAAAAGTGACCCATCTAGCTTCTACTGACCACCAATGTTTACTTTACCACCAATGGCCGTAAATACACCCCCACCCTCCTTTATTCATGTCATCTTAGCCCTGGGGATGCAGATGTCCCCAGGCACCAACACATTAGTCACCACTAGGGATGAGCCGAACACCCCCGGTTCGGTTCGCATCCAGAACATGCAAACAGGCAAAAAATTTGTTCGAACACGTGAACACCGTTAAAGTCTATGGGACACGAACATGAATACTCAAAAGTGCTCATTTTAAAGGCTTATATGCAAGTTATTGTCATAAAATGTATTTGGGGACCTGGGTCCTGCCCCAGGAATGCAAAAAGAAGTTTTAAAAACAGACGTTTTTTCGGGAGAAGTGATTTTAATAATGTTTAAAGTGAAATAAAAGTGTAATATTCCTTTAAATTTTGTACCTGGGGGGGTGTCTATAGTATGCCTGTAAAGAGGCGCATGTTTCCCGTGTTTAGAACAGTCTGACAGCAAAATTACATTTCTAAAGGAAAAAAAGTCATGTAAAACTACTATCGCTAGCGTCGGCTATAATGAATTGTCGGTCCGGCAAAACACATAAAAGTTCACTGATAAAAACGGCATGGAATTTCCCCACAGGGGAACCCAGAACCAAAATTTTAAAAGAATGCATGGGGGTCCCCCTAAATTCCATACCAGGCCCTTCAGGTCTGGTATGGATATTAAGGGGAACCCCGCGCCAAATTTTTTTTAAAAATGGCGTGGGGTCCCCCTCAAAATCTATACCAGACCCTTCAGGTCTGGTATGGATTTTAAGGGGAACCCTGCGCCAAAATAAAAAAAAATGGCGTGGGGTCCCCCCAAAAATCCATACCTGACCCTTATCTGAGCATGCAGCCTGGCAGGCCGCAGGAAAAGAGGGGGGATGAGAGAGCGCCCTCCCCTCCTGAACCGTACCAGGCCACATGCCCTTTAACATTGGGAGAGTGCTATGGAGTAGTCCCCCAAAGCACCTTGTCCCCATGTTGATGGAGAGCAGGGCCTCATCCCCACAACCCTTGCCTTGTGGTTGTGGGGGTCTGCGGGTGGGGGGCTTATCGGAATCTGGAAGCCCCCTTCAACAAGGGGACCCCCGGATCCCAGTCCCCCCGTGTGAATTGGTAATGGGGTCTGGTATGGATTTTAAGGGGAACCCCGTGCCAAAATTTTTTTTTCAAAATGGCGTGGGGTCTCCCCAATAATCCATACCAGACCCTTATCTGAGCACGCAACCTGGCAGGCCGCAGGAAAAGAGGGGAGGACGAGAGAGCACCCCCCCTCCTGAACCGTACCAGGCCACATGCTCCACATGCCCTCAATCTAGATTCCCTTGAGAAAGTCACATGGCCTGTGATGCAACGCATCAGGAGGAGGAGCCAGTGACGTCACTGAAGTGCTCGGAATAGCACAGAGGTGAAGTGAGGAGGAGTATGCTTGTGAGCCTATGAGCCTGACTGATTATACACGCTCAGTTGAAGCTGGATACGTGTGAGTGGATCTGTTGATATTTACCCAAACAGTTTGTTTTATACAGTGTTGCGCGATGAAGAAGAAAATTGGTGGTGTTCCTCTGATCCTATTAGTACTGCAGGCAGCTGCAGTATTTACAAGTTGGTGTAGTGCGTCCTCTGCACAGTGTGCACCTAAAGCTACCTGAAGAAAATTGGTGGTGTTCTTCTGATCCTATTAGTACCGCAGGCAGCTGCAGTATTTACACGTTAGTGTAGTGTGTCCTCTACAGTGTGCACCTAAAGCTACCTGAAGAAAATTGCTGTTGTTCTGCTCCAATTAATACCACAGGCAGGCAGCTACAGTATTTACAGTTAGTGTACTGTGTCCTCTGCACAGTGTGCACCTAAAGCTACCTGAAGAAAATTGGCGGTGTTCTTCTGATCCTATTAGTACCACAGGCAGGCAGCTGCAGAATTTACAATTAGTGTACTGCGTCCTCTGCACAGTGTGCACCTAAAGCTACCTGAAGACAATTGCTGTTGTTCTGATCCTATTAATATCACAGGCAGGCAGCTACAGTATTTACAGTTAGTGTACTGTGTCCTCTGCACAGTGTGCACCTAAAGCTACCTGAAGAAAATTGGTGGTGTTCTTCTAAACCTATTAGTACCACAGGCAGGCAGCTGCAGTATTTACAATTAGTGTACTGCGTCCTCTGCACAGTGTGCACCTAAAACTAGCTGAAGACAATTTCTGTTGTTCTGCTCCTATTAATACCACAGGCAGGCAGCTACAGAATTTACAGTTAGACTATTTTATCTTATATATACAGTACACTAACTGTAAATTCTGTAGCTGCCTGCCTGTGGTATTAATAGGAGCAGAACAACAGAAATTGTCTTCAGCTAGTTTTAGGTGCACACTGTGCAGAGGACACAGTACACTAACTGTATATACTGTAGCTGCCTGCGGTACTAATAGGATCTCTTTTTATCCACATATGAAGCTAGCCACAGACTTTATCTTCACGTTCATTCACTTGTCAGATCTGCGATTTTCTGTTTAGCTATTATATGTGCATTTCACTCTTTCATATGCAATTGTGTCAATTCTGAATAATTTGACAGGAGCGCCGTTTGGTTATTATGTGTTTCTTCACATTTGATTGTTTAATGTGATAGACTATTTTATCTTATATATACAGTACACTATCACATTAAACAATCAAATGTGAAGAAACACATAATAACCAAACGGCGCTCCTGTCAAATTATTCAGAATTGACACAATTGCATATGAAAGAGTGAAATGCACATATAATAGCTAAACAGAAAATCGCAGATCTGACAAGTGAATGAACGTGAAGATAAAGTCTGTGGCTAGCTTCATATGTGGATAAAAAGAGATCCTATTAGTACCGCAGGCAGCTACAGTATTTACAGTTAGTGTACTGTGTCCTCTGCACAGTGTGCACCTAAAGCTACCTGAAGAAAATTGGTGGTGTTCTTCTGATCCTATTAGTACCACAGGCAGGCAGCTACAGTATTTACAGTTAGTGTACTGTGTCCTCTGCATAGTGTTCACCTAAAGCTAAACGTGAAGAAAATTGGCGGTGTTCTTCTGATCCTATTAGTACCACAGGCAGGCAGTTGATTCTGCTAGCTGCAGTATCAGTTTATATATACATCCCAGCTTTGTGCAGCTACATCTCACTGCAGGCCATTAGTATGTCTGGAAGGCCAACAAGGAGAGGCAGACAGTCACAAGCCAATAAAAGAGGGCAAGCAGGTTCTGTGTCTAAAGGCAACAGTGCTGGTCGTGGAGATGGTGCATCCTCATCAGCACGTGGCCGTGGGACACGCTTGTCCTTTTTTTTCGGGAGCTGGACGTGTTGAGCCGCAACATGCCGAAGACTTGGTAGAGTGGATGACCAAGCTGTCCTCATCCTCCTCATCCTCTCTCACCCAGGCTCAGGGTACTTTGTCTGGCAAAGCAGCTGCCAAGGTGGCCTCTTCCCTCGGCTCAATGGCATCAGTCAATCCTTCCCTAGCCCCACCGTGTCCTCCTGAGGAGTCCCCCGAACTGTTTGACCACAGTGTTGGGTACATGCTCCAGGAGGATGCCCAGCGTTTTGAAGGCTCCGATGATGGTACCCAGCTAGAGGAAGGCAGTAACGTGAGACCAGAGAGAGGCGGTGCCCAAGGAGGACAGCAATCTGGCAGTCATATTCCCCCAGCTGTAGCATACTGCCAGCTTTGCTCCAGTGTTGAGGAGGGAGGGGATGATGAGGTCACCGACTCCACGTGGGTGCCTGATAGGAGAGAGGAGGAGGAGGCACATCTCCAATGAGGCAGAATGCCCTCCAGGGGCCAGCTTAAGGGCAACACACCGACTGCATCACGCCGCAGAGCTCCGCATGTGCAGGGCGCTGCTTTCTCTGCACGTTATTCCAAAAGTTCTTTGGTGTGGGCCTTTTTTGAGACTAGTGCATCAGATCCCACCGCTGCTATTTGCAACATATGTCTCAAGCGTATCTTGCGTGGCCAAAACATCACCCACTTGGGCACCACATGCTTGACCAGACATATGTTGACCTGGCATGCAGTGCGTTGGCAAGCGTACCTAAAAGACCCACACCAAAGAACAAAGCGGGCCTCTCCTTGCTCCTCATCAGCTGGGATCTCCAACCCCACTATACCTTCAGTCCTCTCTGAAACCTGCACTGAGAGGAATGAAGGTGTAGAATTAGGTGTGTCACAGCCAAGTAATTGCGGGCAATCTGCTATTGGTACACCAACGTCAGATTGTACCAGGCAAATTTCCCTGCCCTAGCTGCTGCTCCGCCGAAAGAAGTTCGCTCCCAGCCATCTACATGCCCAGCGGTTGAATGCTAGCTTGGCTAAATTGCTAGCACTTCAACTGCTGCCTTTTCAGTTTGTAGACTCTGCCCCCTCCTGTGAGTTTGTAGAATGTGCGGTTCCTCAGTGGCAGTTTGCCAAACGCCACTTTTTCTCATGGAAGGCGATTCCGGCTCTCTACCGGCATGTGAAAGGCAATGTCTTGGCCTCGCTGGACAGGGAGGTCAGCGGTAAGGTGCATATTACCGCTGCTTCATGGTCCAGCAGGCATGGACAGGGATGTTACCTATCTTTCACCACGCACTGGGTGACTCTTCTGGCGGCTGGTAAGGATGAAGGACAGGGTGCAGTAGTGTTGGAGGTTGTTCTGCCACCACGCCTCCAAAATTCTACTAGTGGTGATTCTGCCACAATTCCCTCCTCCACCCCCTCCTCTTCTTCTTCCTCCATGGCCTCTTCCTGTGCTGATTTGTCCTCTGAACCAGCAGTGCTCCGTAGGCATTCAAGGGGCTACACAAGCACGCAGGCAAAAAGATGCCATGCGATGCTTGAGCTAGTGTGCTTGGAGGACAGGAGCCACACTGGGGCAGAGATTCTGTCAGCTCTGCAGGGGCAGGTTCAGAGGTGGTTGACGCCACGCCAGCTTAAGGCAGGTATGGTGGTTTGCGACAATGGCACCAACCTCCTCTCCACATTCCAACAGGGACAGCTGACCCATGTGCCCTGTTTGGCTCACGTCCTTAACTTGGTGGTGCAGCGGTTCTTTGGCAGGTACCCGGGCTTACAGGATGTCCTAAAGCAGGCCAGGAAAGTCTGTGTGCATTTCTGCAGGTCATATAATGCCAGTGCTCAGCTGGCTGACCTCCAAAAGGAATTTAACCTGCACAAGAACCGCCTAATCTGTGACATGCCCACCAGGTGGAACTCTACATTGGCCATGCTGCGGCGGCTTCACACGCAGCAGAGGGCCATCAATGAGTACCTATGCGACTATGGCACCAGGACAGGGTCAGGGGACCTTGGTTTTTTTCCCCACGCCAGTGGGCTATGATCAGGGATGCATGCACTGTCCTGTCACCATTTGAGGAGGCCACAAGGATGGTGAGCAGTGACAGTGCATGCATCAGTGATACTGTCCCTCTTGTCCACCTGTTGGAGCACACGCTGCATGGAATAATGGACAGGGCACTTGAGGCAGAACAGAGGGAGGAAGAGGAGGACTTCCTTACCTCTCAAGGCCCCCTTTATCCAGACAGTGTTCCTGCGTGCCAGCCGATCACACAGGAAAAGGACGAGGAGGAGGATTGTGTCAGCATGGAGGTGGAGCCTGGCACTCAGCATCAGCAGTCTTCAAGGGATCATTTACAGTCTGAAGAAACCCATGGACTTGTACGTGGCTGGGAGGAGGTGGCTGCAGATCATGTCGTCCTTAGTGACCCAGAGGACTCTGGACTGAATGCCTCAGCAAACCTACGCTGCATGGCCTCCCTGATCCTGCAAAGCCTGCGGAAGGATCCTCGTATTCGTGGTATCAAGGGGAGGGATGATTACTGGCTGACAACCCTCCTTGAGCCACGTTACAAGGGTAAGGTTGCGGACCTTATCTTGCTGTTGCAGAGGGAGCAGAGGATGAAACATCTTCGGGAGGCCTTGCAGAAAGGTTTGTGCAACGCGTTTTCAGAGCCTGGGAGGTTACAATTTCCTGGTCCTCCTGGACAACGTGTTGCTGAGGCTTCGGTCAGTCACAGAAGGAGGGGTGGAGAAGGTGGCCATCTGACCGATGCGTTCAGACAATTTTTTAGTCCAAAGCCCCAAGGTCTAATCGGTTCCAGCAACCATCGCCAGCGTCTGATTCACATGGTGCAGGATTATCTAGGGGCAAGATCAGACTTGGACACCTTTCCCACCGAAAATCCTCTGGGTTACTGGGCCTTGAGGATGGATCACTGGCTAGAGCTTGCACAGTATGCAATTGAGCTGCTGGCCAGTTCTGCATCCAGCGTTCTTTCGGAACGCACATTCAGTGCTGCTGGAGGCTTTGTAACCGATCACAGGGTGCGCCTGTCCACCGAATTGGTTGATCGGCTGACCTTCATAAAAATGAATCAGTCTTGGATCACCAGATACCAAGCACCTGATGCTGATGTAACCGATTGATTTTTTTTTTATGTGAGATCCCTTCAAAACTGCCTATGCTGATGCTGAGTGACTGTCCTGTTATGCTGAGTCACAACCCTCTTCCTCCTCAATTTTTATGCTGATAGCTTTTAAGAACATTTTTGGTTCTGGGCACTGCCACCAGTGGCCAAGGCCCAATTTTTCTGCCCCTGTTTAACAGGGGCGTGTAATTACAATTTTTGATGCAATACTTTGCAGCAGGGCTCATTCCTGCGCTCCAACTATAGTATTTGTGAGGGGTTGCAGTGTTGTAGCACCAGTGCCCAAGGCCCAATTTTTCTGCCCCTGTTCAACAGGGACATGTAATTACAATTCTTGATCTAATATTTCACAGCAGGGCTCATTACTGCGCCCACCAAGAGTAACTGTGTTACAGTGTTGTGGCAACACCACTGCCACCAAAGACCCAATTTTTCAGCCTCTGTTCATTAGGTGCATGTCATTACAATTCTTGATATAATATTTCACAGCAGGGCCCGTTCCAGCGCCCACTAAGAATAACTGTGAAGACATACAGTGTTGTGGCACCAGCACCACCACCAAAGGCCCAATTTTTCTACCACAGTTGAACAATGGCATGTAATTACAATTCTTGATCTAATATTTCACAGCAGGGCCCGTTCCTGCGCCCATCAAGAGTAACTGTGAGGGCTTACAGTGTTGTGGCAACACCAACACCTAAGGCCCTAATTTCTGCAGAGTATATAAGGCAGGCCCCTACTTTCAAACATCCAACTTACAAACGATTCCTACTTGCAAACGGAAGGAGACAACAGGAAGTGATATAAAATCTACCCCTAGGAAGGGAAATTCTCTCCTGTAAGAGTTAATATGGGAAAAACGTGTCTCCTCTTCACTGATGCTTTATCACCAATCCTTGTTTCACTAAAAATCACAAATTTTCAAAAAACATTTGTCATTGGGACAGAAAGTGAGGTGAAATCTTCTGAAGAGGTTCACAGACAGCAAAACAAATGTTACAGGGGTGATAACCTTTCCCTATGTTTTCCACAAAGCTTAAAAATAGATTTTTTGGTTGGAGCTATACTTTAAAAATGTACCAGTTCAAAATTACATAAAGATTCTACTTAACAACAAACCTACAGCCCCTGTTTTGTTTGCACCGCCTGTGTACTGCTGTTCAGAGTATATAGGGCCTGGGGGCCCCGCGCCTTACCTTTTTTAAATTTGGGTGCGGGGTTCCCCTTAATATCCATACAAGACCCAAAGGGCCTGGTAATGGTCTGGGGGATGGGAGGTACCCATGCCGTTTGTCTCACTGATTTTCATCCATATTGCCGGGACCCGACATTACATTAAAGCCGCAAGCAGTTTTAAATTACTTTTATTCCTTTAAAAATGTCACTTTGTGCAGGGACTGTTCTAAGCACGGGAAACATGCGCCACTTTACAGGCATACTATAGACACCCCCCCAGGTACAATATTCAAAGCAATATTTCACTTTTATTTTTCACTTCAAGCATCAATAAAATCATTACTCCTGAAAAAACGGCTGTTTTTAGAAACTTTTTTTTGCATTGATACATGTCCCCTGGGGCAGGACCCAGGTCCCCAAACCCTTTTTTAGGACAATAACTTGCATATTAGCCTTTAAAATTAGCACTTGTGAAATGGTAATGGGGTTCAAATGTACACCTACCATTTCACAAAAAATGTGTGAAAATGGTAAAAAAAAGACAATACATGCCTTGGGACAAGTCCTTCATTAAAAAAATAAAACTGTCCCACAAAGTCTTTTTCTTCTTCTCGCGCTCCGACGGACCGAAAAAAAAAAAAAGCTGCACGCCGCCTACGATCTGCCTCCAAGAGAGGCACCCGCCGTAATGACCGGCCTCTCAGATGACAGCTCTTTTATAACTGAGGGTGGGGCCACACGATGACATTGCTGGGTGACCCCGCCCCCTTCTGATGCACGGGGACATCCTATGGCTTCCCCGTAGCATCAGAGGGGGGCGGGGACACCCGGTTACGTAACCGAGTGACTCCGCCCCCTCTGGCGCTACAGGGAAGCCATAGGGATGTCCCCATGCATCAGAGGGTGGCGGGGTCACCTGGCAACTTCATCGCGTGGCGCCGCCCTCAGTTATAAAAGAGCTGTCACCTGAGAGGCCGGTCATTACGGCGGGTACCTCCCATGAAGGCAGATCGTAGGCGGCATGCGGCTTTTTTTTTTTTTTTTCGGTCCACCGGAGCGAGAGAAGAAGAAGAAGACTTTGTGGGACAGTTTTATTTTTTAATTTTTTAAATACATTTATTTACATTTAATACATTTGTACCCATTACCATTTCACATGGGCGGGGCCAGGATCTGGGGGTCCCTTTGTTAAAGGGGGCTTCCAGATTTCAATAAGCCCCCCGCTCGTAGACCCCCACAACCACCGGGCAAGGGTTGTGGGGATGAGGCCCTTCTCCCCATCAACATGGGGACAAGGTGCTTTTGGAGGGCTACCCCAAAGCACCCTCCCAATGTTGAGGGCATGTTGCCTGGTATGGTTCAGGAGGGGGGGCGCTCTCTCGTCCCCCTGCCAGGTTGCGTGCTCGGATAAGGGTCTGGTATGGATTTTGAGGGGAACCCCCATACCATTTTTAATTATGGCGCGGGGTTCCCCTTAATATCCATACCAGACCTGAAGGGCCTGGTATCAAATTTGGGGGGACCCCCACACATTTTTTTTTTTTTTACATTTTGGTTCGGGGTTCCCCTGTGGAGGAATCCCATGCCATTTTTATCAATGGACTTTTATGTGTATTGTCGGACCGACAATTCATTATAGCCGCGAGCACTTTTAAATGACTTTTTTCCTTTAGAAATGTCATTTTGCTCTCGGACTGTTCTAAACACAGGAAACATGCGCCACTTTACAGGCATACTATAGACACCCCCCAGGTACGAAATTTAAAGGAATATTACACTATTATTCTTTTACTTTAAGCATTAATAAAATCACTGCTCCCGAAAAAACGGCTGTTTTTAAAACTTTGTTTTACATTGATACATGTCCCCTGAGGCAGGACCTGGGTCCCCAAACACTTTTTAAGACAATAACTTGCATATAAGCCTTTAAAATTAGCACTTTTGATTTTTAATGTTCGTGTCCGATAGACTTTAACGGTGTTCGCGCGTTTGAAAAAAATTTTTGCCTGTTCGCATGTTCTGCTGCAAACCGAACCGGGGGGTGTTCGGCTCATCCTTACTCCTCACCTGGTTGCCACCACACACACGCTTGACACCATCTTAACCAAATAAATGTATCTTTGTCTCATCAGACCACAGGACCACAGGACATGGTTCCAGTAATCCATGTCCTTAGTCTTCTTGTCTTCAACAAACTGTTCGCTGGCTTTCTTGTGCATCATCTTTAGAAGAGGCTTCCTTCTGGGATGACAGCCATGCAGACCAATTTGATGCAGTTTGCAGCGTATGGTCTGAGCACTGACAGGCTGACCCTCCACCCCTTCAACCTCTGCAGCAATGCTGGCAGCACTCATACGTCTATTTCCCAAAGACAACCTCTGGATATGACGCTGAGCACGTGCAGTCAACTTCTTTGGTCGACCATGGCGAGGCCTATTCTGAGTGGAACTTATCCTGTTAAACCGCTGTATGGTCTTGGCTACCATGCTGCAGCTCAGTTTCAGGGTCTTGGCAATCTTCTTATAGCCTAGGCCATCTTTATGTAGAGCAACAATTCTTTTTTCCAGATCCCCAGAGAGTTATTTGCCATGAGATTCCATGTTGAACTTCCAGTGACCAGTATGAGAGAGTGAGAGCGATAACACCAAATTTAATACACCTGCTCCCCTTTCAGACCTGAGACCTTGTAACCCTAACAAGTCACATGACACCGGGGAGGGAAAGTGGCTAATTGGGCCCAATTTGGACATTTCCACTTAGTGGTGTACTCACTTTTGTTGCCACCTGTTTAGACATTAATGGCTGTGTGTTGAGTTATTTTGAGGGGACACCAAATTTACACTGTTATACAAGCTGTACACTCACTACTTTACATTGTAGCAAAGTGTCATTTCTTCAGTGTTGTCACATAAAAAGATATAATCAAATATTTACCAAAATGTGAGGGCAGTACTCACTTTTGTGAGATACTTTTATGTACCCATCTGGCTTCTACTGACCATCAATGCTCACTTTAGCCACCACTGACCACAAATGTACCCATCTGCCCCCCACTGACTACCAATGTACCCAATCAGCCCCCATTGTCAATTGCTTTACCACTGACGACCATAAATGTACCCCACCCTCCTTTATTCATGTCCTCTTAGCCCTATCTGCCCCCACTGATGACCACTGTACCCTCTCAACCCTCGTTGACCTTCAATGCACCACTCTTGCCCCCACTGATCACCATGGAGCTCTCTAAGTCCCTGCTACCTTTTTTTCCTCAGTGACTCCTTCTGACCACCATGTTAGCCTTCAGGCCTTCTGACCTCCAATATGACCCTCCAGCCCCCATTGACACCAATTATTTTTTTTTTCTTATTTCTCAATGGCCTCCTCTGACCACCAATATCAGGACACTCTTCTATCCATGGAAACTGACATCAGACATTTTTTTTCCTCATATTGACCACCGGAAATGTTCTTTCCAATAGCTATTAATAATGTCCCCAGTGGGACACAGACAGCAAAAACTAAACCGACGCAGGTTTTCCCTGCTCTATTCAAAATTAAGCATAAAGTTTTGGCCATACACACACTTAGAATTATCTCCTATGACCATCAGCTCCATCTAGTAGCCGTAATGTGGTATTTGCCTCAAATACCACATTAAACACTTGACCTCTGGAAGGTTTTACCCCCGTTCATGACTAGGCCATTTTTTGCTATTCGGCACTGCGCTACTTTAACTAGCAATTGCGCCATCATGCAACACTGTACCCAAATTAAATGGATATATTTTTTTTCACACAAATAGAGCTGGTCTTTTGGTGGTATTTGATCACCCCTGGGGCTTTTTTTTGTTTTGTTTTTATTATATGAACAAAAAAAAGACTGAAAATGTTGAAAAAAAAAAAACAATGCTGTTAACTTTCTGCTATAAAACATATCCAATAAAAAAATATATATATGTAGCACTAACTCACGGTGGAGCTGCTGGTTTAAGCGGGTCTGTTACCTTCACCTTGCTTCCCTTGGTTTCACCGGTACCGGGTCTAGGGGTTCCGTTGAGTTTACTTCTGGACGACACACGCACCAACACTGGAGTACGTTTTCAATGCTTTGTTGAACAAACAAACTTTAGGAAGTAGCAGGAAAGAGGCGGAAAAGGAAACTTTCAGGAGAAACTCAAATATCTTCTTATAGAATCTTAGCGACAAATGTCCTGGTAGAATTCAGATAATTAGGTGGAATGCGCTCCCCTCGTGGGACACACTCCTTGTTCGTCTGGATAGGCCTCTCTCACCGGTCTAGCAGCCAGTATGCAGCACGAATCAAAGTCTCTGCCACAGACTTGTTTGGGGGGTAAATCCGCACGATCCTCTGCCACAGGATGTATCAGATTTTTCTGCAGTGAACAGTCAGTCACAGTGCCTGAACCTTTAAGCTGAACCGGCAACACTATGCTATATAGTTACTTCTTTTGGATACGTCCTTCGACCGAGTCACTAGGCTAGGGTTGCCACCTGTACGGGAATGACCCAGACAGTCCGGGTTTTGACAGCTGTGCCCGGGTTTCTCTCCTCCTGAAACCCGGACACAGCAGCATAGGCTCCAGCCAGTGTGAGAAGTGAGTGTTCATATCTGCAGCCCACCAGCAGTTTAGCGCCCCCCCTCCCCCCGCTCCTGTAGCTGAGACTGCGCTCCGTCCTGCTGTGTCCCGTCAGCAGCGCGACCCCCTCCTGTCCCTGGATGCACACTCTTAAACAGCACCTGCTCCCCGGACGGCTCCTGTCCTGTGTGGCTTCAGTGTTGACAGTTCCCCTCCATCCACCTCTCCCCCATCCGTGTGCCTATGCTGATCGGCAAATGCAGCCCGCCCTGAATGCGCTCTCTCCCGCCAGCAGCAACGCTCCCCCCGGGCCCCCCTCCTTCCCCTGCTCCAGCAGGGATAATGATTTTTGGCAGTTTCACTGGTGAGTGGTGAGTCGGTCCCAGTCCGGTCCCCCTCACCCCTGTCAATGCACTGCTAGGCTAATGAATCCTGAAGGCTACAGCTCATTGTGTGCTCTCTTCCCCCAGCACCAAGCCACCCCCCCTCCTCTGTCAGCCCCCCCTCCTCCTCCTCTGTCAGCCCCCCCTCCTCCTCCTCTGTCAGCCCCCCCTCTCCTCTTCTGTCAGCCCCCTCCTCCTCTTCTGTCAGCCCCCCCTCCTCTTCTGTCAGCCCCCCCCCTCCTCTTCTGTCAGCCCCCCCCTCCTCTTCTGTCAGCCCCCCCCTCCTCTTCTGTCAGCCCCCCCTCCTCTTCTGTCAGCCCCCCCCTCCTCTTCTGTCAGCCCCCTCCTCCTCCTCTGTCAACCCGCCCTCCTCCTCTTCTGTCAGCCCCCTCCTCCTCCTCTGTCAGCCCGCCCTCCTCCTCTTCTGTCAGCCCCCTCCTCCTCCTCTGTCAGCCCCCCTCCTCCTCCTCTGTCAGCCCCCCCTCCTCCTCCTCTGTCAGCCCCCCCTCTCCTCTTCTGTCAGCCCCCTCCTCCTCTTCTGTCAGCCCCCCCTCCTCTTCTGTCAGCCCCCCCCCTCCTCTTCTGTCAGCCCCCCCCTCCTCTTCTGTCAGCCCCCCCTCCTCTTCTGTCAGCCCCCCCCTCCTCTTCTGTCAGCCCCCCCCTCCTCTTCTGTCAGCCCCCTCCTCCTCCTCTGTCAACCCGCCCTCCTCCTCTTCTGTCAGCCCCCTCCTCCTCCTCTGTCAGCCCGCCCTCCTCCTCTTCTGTCAGCCCCCTCCTCCTCCTCTGTCAGCCCCCCCCTCCTCTTCTGTCAGCCCCCCCGCCTCTTCTGTCAGCCCCCTCCTCCTCCTCCTCTGTCAGCCCGCCCTCCTCCTCTTCTGTCAGCCCCCTCCTCCTCCTCTGTCAGCCCCCCCCTCCTCTTCTGTCAGCCTCCCCCCTCCTCTTCTGTCAGCCCCCCCTCCTCCTCTTCTGTCAGCCCCCCCTCCTCCTCTTCTGTCAGCCCCCCCTCCTCTTCTGTCAGCCCCCCCTCCTCCTCTTCTGTCAGCCCCCCCCCCCTCCTCTTCTGTCAGCCCCCCCTCCTCCTCTTCTGTCAGCCCCCCCTCCTCTTCTGTCAGCCCCCCCCTCCTCTTCTGTCAGCCCCCCCTCCTCCTCTTCTGTCAGCCCCCCTCCTCCTCTGTCAGCCCCCCTCCTCCTCTTCTGTCAGCCCCCTCCTCCTCCTCTGTCAGCCCGCCCTCCTCCTCCTGTCAGCCCCCCTCCTCCTCTTCTGTCAGCCCCCCTCCTCCTCTTCTGTCAGCCCCCCTCCTCCTCTTCTGTCAGCCCCCTCCTCCTCCTCTGTCAGCCCGCCCTCCTCCTCTTCTGTCAGCCCCCTCCCCCTCCTCTTCTGTCAGCCCCCTCCCCCTCCTCTTCTGTCAGCCCCCTCCCCCTCCTCTTCCTCTTCTGTCAGCCCCCTCCTCCTCCTCTGTCAGCCCGCCCTCCTCCTCTTCTGTCAGCCCCCTCCTCCTCCTCTGTCAGCCCCCCCCTCCTCTTCTGTCAGCCTCCCCCCTCCTCTTCTGTCAGCCCCCCCTCCTCTTCTGTCAGCCCCCCCTCCTCCTCTTCTGTCAGCCCCCCCCTCCTCTTCTGTCAGCCCGCCCTCCTTCTCTGTCAGCCCGCCCTCCTCCTCTTCTGTCAGCCCCCCCCTCCTCCTCTTCTGTCAGCCCCCTCCTCCTCTTCTGTCAGCCCGCCCTCCTCTGTCAGCCCGCCCTCCTCCTCCTCTGTCAGCCCGCCCTCCTCCTCCTCTGTCAGCCCGCCCTCCTCCTCTTCTGTCAGCCCGCCCTCCTCTTCTTCTGTCAGCCCCCCCTCCTCTTCTGTCAGCCCCCCCTCCTCTTCTGTCAGCCCCCCCTCCTCTTCTGTCAGCCCCCCCTCCTCTTCTGTCAGCCCCCCCTCCTCTTCTGTCAGCCCCCCCTCCTCTTCTGTCAGCCCCCCTCCTCTTCTGTCAGGCCCCCTCTCCTCTTCTGTCAGCCCCCCCTCTCCTCTTCTGTCAGCCCCCCTCCTCCTCTTCTGTCAGCCCCCCCCTCCTCTTCTGTCAGCCCCCCCCTCCTCTTCTGTCAGCCCGCCCTCCTCCTCTTCTGTCAGCCCGCCCTCCTCCTCTTCTGTCAGCCCCCTCCCCCTCCTCTTCTGTCAGCCCCCTCCCCCTCCTCTTCTGTCAGCCCCCTCCCCCTCCTCTTCTGTCAGCCCCCTCCCCCTCCTCTTCTGTCAGCCCCCCCTCCTCTTCTGTCAGCCCCCCCCCCTCCTCTTCTGTCAGCCCGCCCTCCTCCTCCTCTGTCAGCCCGCCCTCCTCCTCTTCTGTCAGCCCCCTCCTCCTCCTCCGTCAGCCCGCCCTCCTCCTCTTCTGTCAGCCCCCTCCTCCTCCTCTGTCAGCCCCCCCCCTCCTCTTCTGTCAGCCCCCCCCTCCTCTTCTGTCAGCCTCCCCCCTCCTCTTCTGTCAGCCCCCCCTCCTCTTCTGTCAGCCCCCCCTCCTCCTCTTCTGTCAGCCCCCCCCTCCTCTTCTGTCAGCCCGCCCTCCTCCTCCTCTGTCAGCCCGCCCTCCTCCTCTTCTGTCAGCCCGCCCTCCTCCTCTTCTGTCAGCCCCCCCTCTTCTTCTGTCAGCCCCCCCTCCTCTTCTGTCAGCCCCCCCTCCTCTTCTGTCAGCCCCCCCTCCTCTTCTGTCAGCCCCCCCTCCTCTTCTGTCAGCCCCCCTCCTCTTCTGTCAGCCCCCCTCTCCTCTTCTGTCAGCCCCCCTCCTCCTCTTCTGTCAGCCCCCCCTCCTCTTCTGTCAGCCCCCCCTCCTCTTCTGTCAGCCCCCCCCTCCTCCTCTTCTGTCAGCCCCCCCTCTCTTCTGTCAGCCCCCCCTCTCTTCTGTCAGCCCCCCCTCTCTTCTGTCAGCCCCCCCCTCTCTTCTGTCAGCCCCCCTCCTCTCTGTCAGCCCCCTCCTCCTCTCTGTCAGCCCCCCTCCTCTCTGTCAGCCCCCTCCTCCTCTCTGTCAGCCCCCCTCCTCTGTCAGTCACCCTCCCCTCCTCTGTCAGCCACCCCCCTCCTCTCTGTCAGCCCCCCTCCTCTGTCAGCCCCCCTCCTCTCTGTCAGCTGTCAGCCCCCCTCCTCTGTCAGCCCCCCTCCTCTCTGTCAGCCCCCCTCCCCTCTGTCTGCCCCCCTCCCCTCTGTCTGCCCCCCTCCCCTCTGTCTGCCCCCCTCCCCTCTGTCTGCCCCCCTCCCCTCTGTCTGCCCCCCTCCTCTCTGTCAGCCCCCCCTCCTCTCTGTCTGCCCCCCCTCCTCTCTGTCTGCCCCCCCTCCTCTCTGTCTGCCCCCCCTCCTCTCTGTCTGCCCCCCCTCCTCTCTGTCAGCCCCCCCTCCCCTGTCAGCTACCCCCAAACAGCATGCACTTCCCCCAGCTTCAGCGGGGCTAATGTCCTGCAGCCGGGTCACACTGCACTGTCTGTGCGCTCTCTCTCTCTCCCACCCAGCCGCGGGCGCCGATGCCGCCAGAGACAGTGAATGGAGGGCCACTGGACTGGTATCCTAGCAAACAGGGACACTTTTGCAGGAGAAAGCATGGTATTACAGACTCCGCCCCTAACAGGTTCACACATCTTTGCAGCGGCTCCTGGGAGGTAAGGGTTTTTTTGTCTCGCTGTAATGGAGTTTTCTATTGGGGGGGCACAGGCACTGTCTGATATTTAATCTGTTACTTATCACTGCTCTACTGACACCATCCACTGCCCTACTGACACCGTCCACTGCCCTACTGACACCATCCACTGCCCTACTGACACCATCCACTACTCTACTGACACCATCCACTACTCTACTGACACCATCCACTACTCTACTGACACCATCCACTACTCTACTGACACCATCCACTACTCTACTGACACCATCCACTGCTCTACTGACACCATCCACTGCTCTACTGACACCGTCCACTGCTCTACTGACACCGTCCACTGCCCTACTGACACCATCCACTGCCCTACTGACACCATCCACTACTCTACTGACACCATCCACTACTCTACTGACACCATCCACTACTCTACTGACACCATCCACTACTCTACTGACACCATCCACTGCTCTACTGACACCATCCACTGCTCTACTGACACCATCCACTACTCTACTGACACCAGCCACTGCTCTACTGACACCGTCCACTGCCCTACTGACACCATCCACTGCTCTACTGACACCATCCACTGCTCTACTGACACCATCCACTGCTCTGACACCATCCACTGCTCTACTGACACCGTCCACTGCTCTACTGACACCGTCCTCTGCCCTACTGACACCATCCACTGCTCTACTGACACCGTCCACTGCTCTGACACCATCCAATGCTCTACTGACACCATCCAATGCGCTACTGACACCATCCACTGCGCTACTGACACCATCCACTGCTCTACTGACACCATCCACTGCCCTACTGACACCATCCACTGCTCTACTGACACCATCCACTGCCCTACTGACACCGTCCACTGCCCTACTGACACCATCCACTGCTCTACTGACACCATCCACTGCTCTACTGACACCATCCACTGCTCTACTGACACCATCCACTGCCCTACTGACACCATCCACTGCCCTACTGACACCATCCACTGCTCTACTGACACCATCCACTGCTCTACTGACACCATCCACTGCTCTACTGACACCATCCACTGCTCTACTGACACCATCCACTGCCCTACTGACACCATCCACTGCTCTTCTGACACCATCCACTGCTGTACTGACACCGTCCACTGCTCTACTGACACCATCCACTGCTCTACTGACACCATCCACTGCTCTACTGACACCATCCACTGCTCTACTGACACCATCCACTGCTCTACTGACACCATCCACTGCTCTACTGACACCGTCCACTGCTCTACTGACACCGTCCACTGCTCTACTGACACCGTCCACTGCTCTACTGACACCGTCCACTGCTCTACTGACACCGTCCACTGCTCTACTGACACCGTCCACTGCCCTACTGACACCGTCCACTGCCCTACTGACACCGTCCACTGCTCTACTGACACCATCCACTGCCCTACTGACACCATCCACTGCTCTACTGACACCATCCACTGCCCTACTGACACCATCCACTGCTCTACTGACACCATCCACTGCCCTACTGACACCGTCCTCTGCTCTACTGACACCGTCCTCTGCTCTACTGACACCATCCACTGCCCTACTGACACCATCCACTGCTCTACTGACACCATCCACTGCTCTACTGACACCATCCACTGCTCTACTGACACCGTCCACTGCTCTACTGACACCGTCCACTGCTCTACTGACACCATCCACTGCTCTACTGACACCATCCACTGCTCTACTGAGACCATCCACTGCTCTGACACCATCCACTGCTCTGACACCATCCACTGCTCTACTGACACCGTCCACTGCTCTACTGACACCGTCCACTGCTCTACTGACACCGTCCACTGCTCTACTGACACCGTCCACTGCTCTACTGACACCGTCCACTGCTCTACTGACACCGTCCACTGCTCTACTGGCTGACAATTCTTTTATTAATCAAATCACATTTTATGAGTACACAAATGCTTTTGTTTTATTTAACCATGCCTCTTCAAGTCCGTCCCCCCACTCTTAATGCAATTTGGCCACAACCACTGTTCACCGTAGTACACCTCATTACTACTCTCATTGGGTAACCCAAGAGGTGTCCCAGGTATTTTACAATTCTATAGAGCGTACTACAAAAAAATTGCCGTGCGACGTGAAAGTGTTCGGGTTTGGCTTCAAGAAAAGGTGGCAACCCTACACTAGGCCCCTCTATAGACCAGCACGCTGCATGATCTCTCCAAGACGTATCCTCCCCTGGGATCTCCTCGGTTGTCCAGCTTCGTCACACAGGACCGACAGCTCAGGACCATTCCTCGGCCGCGGTGCTAGGCCCCAGACAAGCCTCTGGACCCACTCCTGCGCCGCTGTATTGTGGGCCTCCCTATCGGAGGACCATGAGGTAGCTCCTTAACGCATACCTGTCGGCCAGGAGGGCCAGCAGGTGGCTGTAAAACCCCAAAATATGGCGTCTGTCCCATAAATACCCTCTTCCCAGAATGCAACTCGGAGGATCACCTCCACCGAGCTTGTCTCCGAGACAGAGGAGCATCTATACACTTCGACACGTTGCCTTTCCAACACTGACCAGTGGTAACAGCGACACCCATCGGTCAGCACGGAAGCACACACAACGTCAGCCAAGCTGGAACAGAGGCGAACTTTTAACCTTCCTAACACACAATTTACTAAATTTACCTAATCTGCGGTAGATTGTAAATCTACCAGCGCTACATATATATTCTACAAAAATTTTGGCCAATATGTATTCTGCTACTTATCTTTAGTAAAAAAAATTACACCCAGCATACAGGACAAGAGAAGTGGTACTGTGCAGAGCCCAGTAATACAGAATAAGAGCAGATACTGAGAATTACACTTGGCATTGGCATACAGAACAGGAGAAGTGGTACTGTGCAGAGTCCATAAATACAGAATAAGAACAGATACTGAGAATTACACTCAGCATACAGGACAAGAGAAGGGGTACTGCGCAGAGTCCATGAATACAGAATAAGAACAGATACTGAGAATTACACCCAGAATAAGGGACAAGAAAAGTTGTCCTGTGCACACATGGAATGAGATTTGTCATTGGTGTACGGGGTGTTATGCAGCTCAGGTGTATGAATGAGGAAGCAGGTCTTTGTCCTTGTTGTCACAGCCTTCAGGTAGACCCGCCCACCCTCTCTTCACATTTCTGCAGTGCTGAGTTCCTCATAGTGTCAGTCCTGTGCTGGGATCTGAGCACTCCACACTCTCCGCAATCTCCGCACTTTGCTCAGGATGGGGCAGAATTTCTGTAAGCAGTCTTGTGGGTGCTGCTGCTGTGGGTGCTTCCGCCAATCTATGGATATCCCACCACGCATAGTAACCGGCAATACCATGAAGAGTAGCCCCAAAGAGTTAGACAAGTCAGATTCAGTGGTGGATGCCCATAAGATGTACCAGATCCACAATCGGAGCCCACAGTTATCGGTGAAGTTGAAAAGCTTTCTCTATGGTGAGGACAACCCAGTCTTTGTCGACAGCCCCAATGGAGAACAACCCAACCTCAGCAGTCCCACAATTGAACTTCCAAAACAACGATTCAACAAAAAAGTCAACACGCATGCTCCAGGGAAAAGGCAAGCCGAACGATTAGAGCTTTTCTCCCGTATCACCAAGGTCTCCACCTATAACTACAAGCCGCGTTCTGCCGAAGACCTAGATGTCCGCAAGGGTGAGGCGCTGCAGGTCCTGGAAGAGCAGGGGACATGGATCCTGGCCAGGACGCTCAACGACAATGGGGAGGTCAAAACCGGCTACATCCCGCGGACCTTCCTGGCGAACGCCGGGAGCCTCGAAGCCGAGGAGTAAGTCATGGCGCAAATTGTTTTACCGCAAACAGGTCTTGCGTCGCTGTTCATGTGCATAGCTGTGTGCACTTGATAGGGTCTATTTGTAAAATATGACTTTCACCAAACCTTCCCTGTGGGGGAATCTTCCAGGTGCGCGCATTTTAAATGACGCCGATGGATTTTCCACCAGAGAACGTTTGGTGGAAGCCACATCCACTGCGTTGTCCTAAGACCCAATCATTCTAATGCGGGGTTTCTCAACCACTGTTCCATGGAACCCTAAGGTTCTTCCAGAGGTTGTTAGGGATTCCTTGAGCAATGAGCAATTTCTGCCTCTCAGATAAGTTCCCACTGACACCATTTATCTTTTTAGCTATCTGTAAGGAGGGAATTTTTCCCAATGACAACAAGTATAAGGAACATTCTTCCCACAGACCACCAATGTAAGGAACATTCTTCCCACTGATCACCAATGTAAGGAGCATTCTTTCCAGTGACCACAAATTTAAGGGACATTCTTCCAAATGACCACCAATGTAAGGATCATTCTTCCCACTGACCACCAATGTATGGGGCATCCTTTCTACTGACCACTAATGTAAGGAGCATTCTTCCTACTGACCACTAATGTAAGTTAGATTCTTCTCAGTGACCACCAATGTAAGGAACATTCTTCTCACTGACCACCAATGTAAGGAACATTCATCACACTGATCACCAATGTAAGGAGCATTCTTCCCACTGACCACCAATGTAAGGAGCATTCTTCCCACTGACCACCAATGTGATGCGACGTAACGTGTTTTTGTGCTCTGCAAAGAATTGCAGTACATCTACATTTTTCTCCAGCGCCTACCAACACAATGCGTTTGGAGTGAGCCGGGCACATAGACGGAGATAGTCGTTCAGTGCACTAGGTGTGAAGGATACGTTTACAGTGCAGCCCAGCACCCGCCCATTGTGCACTCAGTGATATGCAGTGTGGTGTGAATGAGCCCCAATAATTTATTTGCTCGCTTTTGGTCTAATAAATATCCCATTGATTGTATCTTGTTATATCCGTATGATAAGTGTGAAAAGTACCTGTTGATCCTGCCAGAAATCAGCTGATAACTTCCTGGGGGTCTACCTGTGCTGTATTATTAGTAGCTGCCTCTGTGAACTACAAAACACCTTCCCTGTGTTATGGGTGACAATGCTGTTCCTCCACAGATACAGTGTTGTTCCTCTAGGCAAGGACTACAACCCCCCCCCAAATCATCTCAAATGTTGTCCTGTTCTAAGATGGAAATTATTCTACTTCACAGATGCAGCACAGTAAGAGAATGTTGCCACCCTAGGATAGGACTACTGCACCCCTCCCATTTTGTTTATCTCCATAACATAGAGGGGAGGTGTTCTATAGTCCCGTCCAGGAATGACAATCCCATTTCTCCCAGATACAGTACTGTGGGTGAGCATCCCTCCCTTCATCTCCATAACACAGGTAATGTTCTGTAAACCTATCCTAAGGGGGCAGTGCAGTTCCTCTATACTGTAGATACAGCAAAGCTAGTGAGCATTCCCCCCCTCCCCATCAGGATAGGACTATAAAACACCTCTTCCTATGGTATGAAGCTTCAGAAGTATGGGGGTGTTCTGTAGTCCTATTCTAGAGCGATAACTCTGCTCCTCCATAGATACCCTCTCAACCCTTGATGACCTTCAATGCACCACTCTTGCCCCCACTGATCACAATGGAGTTCTCTAAGTCCCTGCTACCTTTTTTTCCCTCAGTGGCTCCTTCTGACCACCATGTTATCCTTCAGGCCTTCTGACCTCCAATATGACCCTCCAGCCCCTATTGACACCAATTCTTTTTTTTTTTTTCTTATTTCTCAATGGCCTCCTCTGACTACCAATATCAGGACACTCTTCTTTCCATGAAAACTGACATCTGACTTATTTTTTCCTCATATTGACCACCGGAAATGTTCTTTCCAATAGCTATTAATAATGTCTCCAGTGGGACACAGACATCAAAAACTAAACCGACGCAGGTTTTATCCTTTCCCTGCTCTATTCAAAATTAAGCATAAAGTTTTGGCCATACACACACTTAGAATTATCTCCTATGACCATCAGCTCCATCTAGTAGCCGTAATGTGGTATTTGCCTCAAATACCACATTAAACACTTGACCTCTGGAAGGTTTTACCCCCCCCCTTCATGACTAGGCCATTTTTTGCTATTCGGCACTGCGATACTTTAAGTAGAAATTGCGCCATCAAGCAACACTGTACCCAAGTGAAATTGATATAATTAATTTTCACACAAATAGAGCTGGTCTTTTGGTGGTATTTGATCACCCCTGGGGTATTTTTTTGTTTTTGTTTTTTATTATATAAACAAAAAAAAAGACTGAAAATGTTGAAAAAAACAATGCTTTTTACTTTCTGCTATAAAACATATCCAATAAAAAAAAAAAAAAAAAAATCTACATAAATTTAGGCCAATATGTATTCTGATACTTATCTTTAGTAAAAAAAAAATCCCAATAAGTAAAGTGTATATTGATTGGTTTGTGTGGAAGTTATAGCGTCTACAAACTATGGGATATATACTGGAATTTTTTTTTTGTTTTTTACTTCTACTACGATCAGCGGCTTATAATGGGACCAAAGGCGTAACCAGAACCTTCAGGGCCCTGGTGCAAGAAACCATGAAGGGCCCCCCTGACCCCAGACCGGGGCCCTTCTCACTGATCCGAGGGCCCTTTACTCCCATCGTGGGACCCTTTATTACGGTCCAACAGCTGGCCAACTTCCTGCTGTCTTGAGGTTCCCTCACATTGGCAGAACGTCAGAGACCATTCGCAAGTGCTACCTTTTGCGACCCTGGTAGTTCCGCCACTGGTGTCAGTAGTTTTTTTTTGTTGTTGTTTTTTATTATTTGTTTTACAATTTTATATTATTGCATTTTTTTCTTACAATTTTGTTTATTTTTTACATATTTTTTAGGACCCCCATTGAGGGGCTTTGGTGAAATATCAGGGGTCTAAACAGACCCCTGATGTCTCCATTTTGAGACAAAGAAAGAGACTGAGGACAGATTTATCAGTCCCTTTCTCTGCAGCCTAAGCTGCACAGAATGAATGAACAGGAATAGCTCTGTATAGTGCTTCCCATTCATTCATAAACGGAAGCATAGGAAACAGTTTACTATGTTTCAGCTATGAATGAATAAAAGAAAAAAACAGAGTTAGTGATTGTTACTAATCACTGACTCTATTCAATAAGACAAGGAAAGAGCCCCTTCCCCGCTCTCAAATGTGACAGATCCCACACAGCAGCCGGCAGGAGGTGGTAGAGGAAACACGGCAGCACTTCGGGGGACCAGGGAAGCACATAGGCCCGGGTGTCTGAAACCATGAAATCAGACCGAGATAGAAGTACAGTTAAATCACACTTGTTTAATAATACAAGTAAAAAGAACAAACGTAGTCAAAACATAGCTGAAGATCAGTAACCGGAATGGATAGTCAGCCAAGCCAGAAGTCAGGGATTAATGTAGGGGAACAGCAAGCAGGATCTGGAGCCAGAAGGGATGTCAGCAAAGCAAGTCTTTAAACAGCAGCGCAGGAGAATGTCTCTGTGATGTTGACCAAAACGAAGGCAGAGATCCTCTGGGCTGAATGGCTTAAGTAGGCAGGACTGACGAGCAGGATATCATCAACAGCTGAGTAACTGTGGAGAGATAGGAGCTGGCAATTAGCCGACAGCTGAGCGGCCAGCTCTGAGAAGGAAAAGTTGAGCCCAGCCCTGACACCGGGGCAGCAAGATGGGGATAGGGAGGTGGCAGAAGTGGCATGTAGAGGAATTGATTCCCACCATTTCCTTCCTGAATGTCTGCGGGAGGGTGAGGAGGAGAAGCACGGAGGAGATCGGTTCCTCTACATGCCACCGCCCCCGCTGCCCTCCTATCCAGTTGTACAGGAGGGGGCCCCCTGATGCATTGGACCGGGTTGCAGTGGCGACCCCTGCGACCCCCTTTACATACGCCCCTGAATGGGACTGGGATAGTTAGAATCTGACACTAACTGACACTTTGTGGGAACTGACTAACTGCCACTGACATCACCAGTGACACTAAAGCAGGGATCAGTGCTAATATTATATACTATCATTGTATTATTATTATTATTATTATGATACAGGATTTATATAGCGCCAATATAAAGGGAGACAATACACCACCAGTACAATTCAAAATAAGAGGGTTAGAGGAACCTGCTTCACAGGGGTAAGAAAGAGAGAGAGAGCATTCCCTCTATACAGAGCTCTGTGTTGATTGTCAACACAGGGCTCTGGGCTGTGATTGTACACAGCCGTTCAGCAGGTCCCAGCTGTGAATCATTGGCCGGGACCTGCTGACTAAGTCCTGCTGTGTACAATCAAGGAGGGGCGGTGGACAGGGTCGAAGTACATGCCCTGAACCCAGGAAAAAAGTCGCGATGCACAGGTATGTTACAGTGCCTGTAGGAGCCGCTCATCCGCAGTATATGTACTGCAGCGGGTCAGCAAGCGGTTAAACAAAAAGTACTTAGTAACAACCACTAGATGGAGCTGACAATCATAGGAGATAATTCTATTGCAAACAATACAACATTTGTAGCAAAATGGTTATTTTAATAAGTGGTGTCTATGACCAATTAGGTGGCTTATGAGGCAGGAGGGGAGATGCCGCATCCCCACATTTTTCTGCCTGCGTTTCTTGGCAGTGATCTCAGAGTTTTTGTATTTTCGTATTTTTTAGATTCTCGTTCAATATGTGACAGGTCCGATTTAAGGCTATGCTTAAAAAAAAAGGGGGACTTATGAGGGGTTACATTTTCAGTTGTCTCTATTCTGCCAGTTGTAGGAAGCAGGAAGGCATTAATGGTACTGGCACCCTGGGGGGGGGGGGGAATCCCTGTCCTTGGATTACACCCAACTTAAATGTTGAATTGCACACAACACAAACACTCCAAACCGGCTCAGCAAGTCTTTAATAACTGACGTAGGAATCATATCTGCAGGGGAATTTTCTAAAATTTCCCTGAAATGACAACAATTGCTGCCCTTTCCACCATCCTATTCTGAATGTGCTGAGCCCTTCGGACCTGACCTCCCCAGCCCTCAAGCCCTCTCTATTCATGTCCCTACAGTCCTGAAGACCCAGACCTCCTTGGCTCATACTGTCCTTTAATCATGTCCCCACATACTCAAGGACCCAGCCAGATCTCTTCAACCCTTACCCTTTTTTATTCATATCTACACAGAACTGGAGACCCTAGCCTCCCCAGCCCTCAATCTCTCTCTATTCATGTCCCTACAATACTGAAGACCCAGACCTTCTTGGCCCTTACGGTTCTCTATTCATGTCTCCTCAGAACTGGAGACTCTGACCTTCCCAGCCTTTACTCACCTCTATTTGTGTCCCTACAGCCCTGCAACCTGGACCTTCCCAGCCCTTACCCTTCTCTAGTCATGTCCCCACAGCACTGGGGACCCGGATCTCCTCAGCCCCTACTCTTCTCTATTTATGTCTCCTCAGAACTGGAGACCCTGACCTTTCCAGCCCTTACTCCCTTTATATTCCTATCCCTACAGCACTGAAGACCCAGACCTCATCAGCTCTTACCCTTCTCTAGTCATGTCACCACAACACTGGGGACCTGGACCTCTTGAGCCCCTACCCTCTTCTATTTATGTAACACAGCCATGGGGAACCAGACCTGGTCAACCCTGACCCTCCTTTACTCTCATCCTGACGACCCTGGGTATCTGTGATTCCCTAGCCCTCACCCTCCCTGATTGAAGTCCTCACAGCCCTGGTGACCTGGACTTCTCCAGCCCCCACCTTCCCCTAATTCACGTCCTTACAGCCCTGGGGACCTGGATCTCTCCAGCCCCCCCCTTCCTAATTAGGGAGACCTGGACCTCCCGAGCCTCCACCATTCATTCATGTACTCACAGCACTGGGAACCAGTACCTTTCCAGCCCCAACCCTCCTCTATTCATGTCCCCACATCCTGAAGGACCCAGATTTCCCAGCCCTCCCCAACCATTACCGTCTTTTGTTCATGTTCACAGCCCTGGGGACTTGAATTATCACAACCCCCCACTCTCCTCTATTAATGTCCCCACAGCCCTGTGGACCTGGACCTCCCCAGCCCTCACCTTCCTCCACTCGTGTCCCTATACAACTCTACAAACTTTGCATGATAAAATGGACAAAATAGAAATAATGGATAGATATAAGGATAATAGATATACTTTATGTATGGTATATCAGCTAATACAATCCAAATAAAAGGGTTGGCTGTTTGAATTGGAATTTTGAGGTACGTACCCCTGGGATATATTCAGTCCCTCTAGCCTGTCCATGCCCCTAGAATTGATTGAGTCCCTCTAGCCTGCCTTTACAACTATGATTTATTCAGTTCATCTAGCCTGCCCAAAAAACTTGAATGTATCTGATCTATCTAGTGTGCCCATCCCCTTAGCAATTATCTGGTCCATCTAGCCTGCCTGTACTCCTAGGATTTATCCAGACTACCTATCTTGCTCATACCCCTTTGGTTCATCCGGTATATTTAGCCTGCCCACACCCCTTTGATTTACCTGGTCCCTATATTCTGTCCATACATCCATCTAGCCAGTCTGTACTCCTAAGATTTATCCAATCCATTTAGCATTTTTGTACCCAGGGATTTATCTTGTCTGCCTAGCCTGGCCATATCCACATGACTTTTCTAGTCCATCGAGCCTGCTCATACCCCTGGGACTCATCTTGTACAATTAGCCTTTATCTGGTTTTATCTGGTCATCTAGCCTAAAAATCTCATTATCTCACATACCTTGTCTCTCTCCCTAGGATTTATCTGGTCTGTCTATACTGCCTGTACCCCTAGGATTTATCTGATCCATGTAGTCGTCTGCCATTACCCCTAGGATTTCTCTGGTCCATCTAGCCTGCCTATACCCCTAGGATTTATCTGATCCATGTAGTCTGCCATTACCCCTAGGATTTATCTGGTCCATCTAGTCTGCCTATACCCCTAGGATTTATCTGGTCCATCTAGTCTGCCTATACCCCTAGGATTTATCTGATCCATGTAGTCTGCCATTACCCCTAGGATTTATCTGGTCCATCTAGTCTGCCTATACCCCTAGGATTTATCTGATCCATCTAGCCTGCCTATACCCCTAGTATTTATCTGATCCATGTAGTCTGCCATTACCCCTAGGATTTATCTGGTCCATCTAGTCTGCCTATACCCCTAGGATTTATCTGGTCCATCTAGCCTGCCTATACCCCTAGGATTTATCTGATCCATGTAGCCTGCCTGTACCCCTAGGATTTATCTGGTCCATCTAGCCTGCATTTACCTCTAGGATTTATCGGGTCCATCTAGCCTATCTGTACCCCTAAGATTTATCCAGACTATCTATCTTGCTTGTATGTTTGTACCCATGGATTCATCCAGTGTATCTAGCCTTTCCACACACCTTTGATTTATCTGTTCCTTATAGCCTTCCAGTCCTGCTAGGATTTATCTAGCATTCTTGTACCCTTGGAATGTATCTGGTCAACCTAGCTTGCCCATCTCCTCAGGATTTATCTGGTCCATCTAGCCTGCCCAAACCCCTAGGATTTATCCTGTCCACCTTGTCTGCTCATACCCCTAGGACTCCTTCCATACATGTAGCTTGCCCATACCCCTATGATATATCTAGTCACTATAGTCTACCTTTACCCATAGGATTTATCTGGTCCATCTAGCCTGCCTGTATGCCTAAGATTTATCCAATCCATCTAGCATTCTTGTACTCTTGGGATGTATCTGGTCCACCTAGCCTGCCCATCTGCACGGGATTTATCTTGTCCATCGAGCCTGTTTATACTTCCAGGACTCCCGTACAACTAGCCTCTTCATACCCCTGGGACTCATCTTGTACAACTAGCCTGCCCAAACCCCTATGATTTATTTGGTCACTACAGCCTACTTTTAACCCTATGATTTATTTGGTCCATCTAACCTGAACATTTCACTAGGATGCATTCAGCCCCTTTAGTCTGCCCACCCCCCTAGGATTTATCCAATCCATCTAGTCTGCCTATACTCCTCGAATTTATCTGGTCCATCTAGCTTGCCCATCCCCCCAAGATTTGTTGGCATGGTACCAGACTCAATAAAGGCTGTATGCTGACATCACATTCACAATTTCTGTTCACAGCTGGTATTTTGATCTGGGAACAAAGATGGATGCCAAACGCTATCTTATGCAAGAACAGAACAGGACCGGATCCTTCCTTGTGTGGAAGAAGAAAGACGAAGACTATTATTATTTGTCCGGTAGGTCCGGTTCTCATGTTCCTGTTCATTCCAAATAATGATAATATTTTTTATCCCAACTCCATCCCACCACTTTCCATTGCATTTGCCATACATTTCCAATCATCAAAATAACATCCAAGAGTTGTTGTGTAAATACAGAAGCTCTAGAAGCTGATGTTGTCAAAAAAATTGACCATGTGATGCAATGTTTATAAACAAAGTAACATTGTTTATAAACATTGATCAGACAGGACATAGGGAGATACAAAGTAACATTGTTTATAAACATTGATCAGACAGAGATAGAGAGATGCAAAGTAACATTGTTTATAAACATTGATCAGACAGAGATAGAGAGATACAAAGTAACATTGTTACTTTTGCATTAATTCTGTTTCATTCATCTACTGATCAAAGGGATGAGCTTCTATCAGTAAAAGCAACCTTACAAATAAAACTTTTAAAAAAAAAACTTGTTACCAATTATGTTTTTATTAACGCTTGCTTTTTACCTAATCACCCTAACTACTTCTTCATGTAACTATTTTATTCTTGTTAATTTTTTTTCTACTTTTTTATTATTAATATTTAAACTTTTTTATTCGCTTTGCACAACAGAAACATAATTTTAGTGTCATTTTAAATAGGATAAATTACAAATTATAGAACTACTTTTTATAATAATGATGATATTGTTGTTGATATTATTATTATTATTATTATTATTATTATTATCATCACCAATATTGTTGTTGTTATTATTATTATAACAACAATTATTATAACAACAACCTGTGGAGCTCTGGTGAATTCCATCCCCAAGAGGGTTAAGGCAGTGCTGGAAAATAATGGTGGCCACACAAAATACTGAAACTTTGGGCCCAATTTGGACATTTTCACTTAGGGGTGTACTCACTTTTGTTTCCAGCGGCTTAGACATTAATGGCTGTGTGTTGAGTTAATTTGAGGGGACAGCAAATGTACACTGTTATACAAGCTGTACAATCACTACTTTACATTGTAGTGAAGTGTCAATTCTTCAGTGTTGTCACATGAAATTATACTGTAGTAGAATATTTACAAAAATGTGAGGGGTGTACTCACTTTTGTGAGATTATATATATATATATATATATATATATATATATATAGTGTTATTTTAAGTAATGACAAAAGTATTTCTGAATAGTGACATCCAAGGTTTCAAGCAGAAATATAAAAATATCTCAGTTCTATAGGGTGTGTACAGAGGTTAGAGTTGAACTGGTTGAAAGCTTTATTTTTATAAACTGGTGACCAAGTATTCCTTTGTTTTATATAGAAGAAGGGGTGTCTATGTCATGGTGACCATCTTTTGTCCTCTTCCTTTGCAGTGCGGGAGGGCTCAGAGGTCCGGAACTACCGAATACAGGAGTTGAATGACTCTTTCTACTTGAGTCAGCGTGTTTCATTCCCCACCATTAAGGATTTGGTCCAATATTACCAGGAGAAACAGGATGGTCTTTGTGCAAAGCTGGACAAGCCCTGTGTCAAGGTTAGATGGTGGACTATGCAATTATCAGCAGATCACCTTTCAGATACAGAGAAACATGCCTCATTGGACAGATCAGGGTTTAGTCTCTTTCACCATAGCCAGTTCTTCCTTAATTCTGCTACCAGGTTCAGGACAAGTTTTATACAATAATGTTCTGACCCCACCACTGACCATGTAATGTCACACGACCTATACCCTCAAGAAAGTCCATCCTGTCAATGTCCCAGTTGCTTCCTCACATGCAGATCTATAAGTTCCTGAGTCTAGGCTATTGTGGTCATGGTTTTGTTTTATCAACACAGCATATGACCTTGGTCTTTTAGGTCAGTCCACAATGTTGGTCGTCATTCCCTTGATTCTTGTATAGCTTAGATATTTAATGGTGAGATCATAGTTCCTGGCCTTGAAGTGTTGAGTGTTCCAAAGAAGATTTCTTAAGTTTTAAAGTCTAGGATTGATACATCATTGCAATGGAGATGAGAAGGAGAAACATAAGATACTGTTAGATGGTTTCACGTTCCTGGTAACACATCACTTATGGGTGGACTGACTCTAGATATAGAATTGTACTTAAAGTGGACCTGTTAGTAACTTTACAAGTCTCTAGGAATACATTTCTCATTTGTCCCAATATCCACTACAACACTGGGCCAATTCTGACACTCTTCTTTACACTGTCTCTTTAATTTTTTTTGATAGTTATTTTATTTAAATGTTTTTATTTTTACACAGCCTTTTTAATTTTGTATTTTTTTATAAACTATATTGCTATCACAAGTGAAGAAAAACATCCCTTGTGATAGCACGGGCAGTGACAGGTCCTCTTTAAAGAGTCATCTGGGCTTTATTAAACCCCAGATCTCTCCTCTGCCTTTAAAAGCATCTAATTAAACCAAGATCAGTTTGATCCAATGCTTTCACAGGCCGGTAACAACCTATTTAAATGAGGTCAAAACCAGAAGTGGTTTCTTAGACCATATAGACCATTAGGGATATTTCCGTCCTCGCTCATCTCTATGCAGGGGCGTAACTACCACCATAGCGACCCATGCGAGCGCTATGGGGCCCGCAGCCGAGTGGGGCCCGGTGAGGATGAGAGCACCGCCGGCACAGTCTCCCAGCCAGGGGAAGAGAGAGGAGAGAAAGAGTCGAGCTGTCCGTATCAGCAGAGAGCTGAATTGCCCGATGTAATAGCTTCCATTAGATCTTCCAGTGTTCCCGGGGCTCACGTCACATAGCTCCACCTCTTGGCCCGGCGCCTTTGATAGACAGAATGCCGATCCAATGCAGGACATGGACATTTGTGGAACCACTGGCTTCGGTTTTGGGCTCCCTGGTGGGATGGGAGAGCCTAGGAAGGCGGGGGGAGGTGGTGGAAGACAGCAGGATGGGGGGGGGGGGTCCTGTGGGAAAGTAATTACCCCAACACCGGGTGCAGTCCCCTGGCAAAAAGTCATTGTTGAGCTCCAGTCCAGTGACTTTGCCTAGGCTGAGATGATGTCATCAGTCTGCTGCTTGCAGAATGAAGCATTTCCTCAGTCTTCCCTCCCGCAGTGATCAGACTGTACATTGTAACTTTGTAATAGGCAGCAAAAAGTATTTTCTCAGTCTCCTCTCCTCAGTGATCAGACTGTACATTGCAACATCCCTTCTTGGTGTCACTGGGAATAGTACACAAAGAGCTGGATGTAGCCAGGCAAAGGGACACATTTTGGAGACCATTGTTCTAGAGGGAAAAGCAGAAGAAGGCATAGTCAGGGGAAGTACTGTGATCTCTGTGAGAGGTAATAAAAAGCTGTAAGTGTCACAAAGACACATTACTCAACGTGTTGCATTTATCACAAATAATTAGTCTGATCATAGGTCCACTTTCAACACAGCTATTAATCACTCAGCCGACTACTATTCTGTCCCATACCGTATGTCACTAGTGTTTATCTATGGACTTGGAAGTTATCCAGCAGCTGTTGCATGCGTTGAACTTTGTCCCATTTTAACTCCAGTTGCTTTTTCACTTCTCTAATTGGATCCTACAGTAGAGCAGGGGTCTCCAAACTTTGGGCCAGTTTACTGTCCCTCAGACTTCATGGGGGCCGGACTGTACCCTGCATCAGTGGGAGTAAACAATGCTTCATGTTTGGTGTCATGATAAGGAAATGTGCCCCATTGTTGGTGTCATCGGGTGGAAAGAATCATGCCCCTTGCTTGGTGTAACTGGGAGGAACTATGCCCCTTTGTTTGTGTTATTGGGAGGAATTGTGCCCCTTTGTTGTTGTAATTTAGAGGAATTGTGCCCCTTTCTTGGTGTCCGTGGGGGAATGATGTCCCATTGTTGGTGTCAGAGGATGAAATATTGCCCCAAGGGCTGGATAAAAGCAAGTAAAGGGCCACATCCGGCCCCCAGGCCGCAGTTTGGAGACTGCTGTTCTAAAGCATAATGCATGGATTGTACAGAGAAAATTATCCCCTGTACCAACATCCCAAAGAGTTTGTAATAATTACAAAGAGGGCTTCATATATACAGTACAATGATCAAAGCATATCAAGAATAAAATCAAAATCAATAATATTTTCAAAATCGTTAAAAAAAACAATTAATAATAGATTCACATCACATCATATAATTTGTTAATAAAACCTTCTTGTTTTCTCCCACTGGCCTATCCTAATGACATATGCGTGTACACCCCAAAGCTCAAACACATATATATACACACACACACACACAGTGAGTATATACATACACACACATGGACAATGTCAGTAGAGTGGTAGATGGTGTCAGTAGAGCGGTAGATGGTGTCAATAGAGCACTGGACTTTGTCAATAGGGTAGAGGATGATGTGAGTAGAGCAGTGGATTGTTTCAGTAGGGCACTGGACTTTGTCAGTAGGGCAGTGGATGGTGTCAATAGGGCAGTGGATGGTGTCAGTATGGCAGAGGACGGTGTCAGTATGGCAGAGGATCGTGTCAGTAGGGCTGTGGATGGTGTCAGTAGGGCAGAGGATGGTGTCAGTAGAGCAGTGGATGGTTTCAGTAGGCCAGTGGATGGTGTCAGCCGGTAGAGCAGTGGATGTTGTCAGTAGGGCAGTGGATGGTGTCAGTAGAGCAGAGGACTTTGTCAACAGGGAAAAGGATGGTGTGAGTAGAGCAGTGGATGGTGTCAGTAGGACAGTGGATGGTGTCAGTGGGGCAGTGGATGGTGTCAGTAGGACAGTGGATGGTGTCAGTGGGGCAGTGGATGGTGTCAGTAGGGCACTGGACTTTGTCAATAGGGAAGAGAATGGTGTGAGTAGAGCAGTGGATGGTTTCAGTAATGCAGTGGATGATATCTGTCAGTAGGGCAGTGGATGGTGTCAGTAGGGCAGTGGATGGTGTCAGTAGGGCAGTGAATTGTGTCAGTATGGCAGAGGAGGGTGTTCGTAGAGCAGTGGATGGTGTCACTAGGGCATTGGACTTTGACAATAGGGCAGAGGACAGTGTGAGTAGAGCAGTGGATGGTGTAAGTAGACTAGAGGATGGTGTGAATAGAGCAGTGATTGGTGTCAGTAGGGCAGTGGATGGTGTCAGCATGGAAGAGGAAGGTGTCAGTAGAATAGTGGACGGTGTCAATAGGGCACTGGACTTTGACAATAGGGCAGAGGACAGTGTGAGTAGAGCAGTGGATGGTGTCAGTAGACCAGAGGACGGTGTGAATAGAGCAATGGATGGTGTCAGTAGGGCAGTGGACGGTGTCAATAGGGCATTAGACTTTGTCAGTAGGACAGAGGACAGTGTCAGTAGAGCAGTGGATGGTGTCAGTTGGGCAGTGGATGGTGTCAGTAGGGCAGTGGATGGTGTCAGTAGGGCAGTGGATGGTGTCAGTAGGGCAGTGGATGGTGTCAGTAGGGCAGTGGATGGTGTCAGTAGTGTTTTTTTGGTTTTTTTTTTGTTTTTTTACAATGTTATTTTTTTACTATTTTTTAGGAGCCCAGTGGGGAGCTTTGGTGAAATACCAGGGCTCTAAACAGGCATGTCGGCACACCCTATGTGCACACCTATGCCTAATGATAACATCCCTTAATACCCAATACAGGAATATAAATTAAACTGTGTTGAAAAAAGTTGATGGGAACAAATGGTTAAACCGTGTAACCTTATAACCGGGGTCCCTAATACCTTGTGGGTCCAGTTTCGAGATCCTTATGGACTAGACCTGAAGGCACAGGAAGCTGAGGGACCTCATTGTGTGGAAGAGAGAGTGTTTCCACGTAAAGTATGTGGCTGTGAATCTGAGACCCATAATCACCTAGAATTGTGGACACATGCTGAGATTTAGAAGAACTCACATCTACAGGCTGAAACTATACATGACCCAATGTGGATACTCTTTGGAAACTTCCTGTGACACCTCAACTTAGTGATTCTTGCTTCCGATTTCCTTGTGACTTTTCTGATTTAACGTTGCAGTCTATGGCACACAAAACTCACAAAAGTCCCAGAAAAGTAGTGTAGGAACTTTTTTTTGTTGCTGCGACTTGAGTCTCAATGACGGCACCCATTGAAATGAATGTGTTTTGACTTGTCATGCAACTTTGTGTCACAAGTCGCATAATAAGTGAACTGGGGTTTATAAAGGGCCTTGCGACAGGAGTAAAGGGCCCTGGGATCAGTGGGAAGGGCCCCAGGACCGATAGATAGGGCTTCGGGACTGATGGAAAGGGATTCGGTGGTCAGGAGGTCATGGTTTCTGGTTTCTTGCCCTGAAGGTTGCAGTTATGCTTCTGCCAATTAATCTATTTGAATTGTGGCTGCACTTAATTTTGTCGGCAGCCCCCCTCCAGGTATATGGAATGGTTTCATGCACATATATACATAGTTACATAGTAGGTGAGGTTGACAAAAGACACAAGTCCATCAAGTCCAACCTATATGGTGACAACAAATTTTTTTGACTTGGATTGATGTTTACAGTATAGTTGATATATATTTGTACATACCTCCAGCTATATCCTGAAGAAGTAGGTTGCTGCTCAATTAAATGCATAGTCATTTAACATCCGCCCATCATATTTTCCCATCAAATCTTTTCAACAAGAATTTAATCATGATTTTTCTCAATCTCCATACTGTACCTCTGTGCATCTTTGTAAAACCTAATTTTCTAATTCCCCATCAGAAGGAACAAAGCCAGAAAGTAAGTTTCTGTCTGCAGCTTTGTGGTGTCTCATCAACCTTAATTTGATATTATTACAGCTGGACCTCCCACCCGTGGACAGCATCTCCTACACCATGGTTGACCAGCTGGAGATTGACCCCACTTCCATTGAGAAGGTCCAGAAACTGGGCAAGGGTCAGTTCGGTATGGTGTGGCTGGGACTCTGGAACGGAACCACAGAAGTCGCCATCAAGGAGCTTCAAGGTGACTCCCAAATCCACTGCCAAATTCTCTCATGATCCTGTAACCTGCATCTCGTATAATAATTCAAATATTCTTCGTATACCATGTGCGGGCCCAGGCACGGCGGATGCCGCCACGTAGAGGGGTGGGGGCTGAGCGGATATGCGTTTGCTCTCTTATCTTTCTTGTTGCTCAAATTTAAAACCTCACTTTCCCTGGCCAGCATGGGTGGGAAAGAATGTAATGCATTTGATTAATTAGAGCACAGAGGAGACATCCAGGGTCTTTTAGGCAAGTGGTCTCCAAACTGCGGCTCAGGGGCCAGATGTGGTCCTTTTTACTTGCTCTTATCAGCCCATTATTCCTCCCACTGATACAAGGCATACTTCCTGTCACTAACACCAACAATGAGGGACCTATTCCTACCACTGACCCGAACAATGGGGCACTATTCTTCCCACTAACACCAATAATGGGGCACTATTCTTCCCACTAACACCAATGATGGGGCACTATTATTCTCACTAACACAAATGATGGGGCACTATTCTTTCCCGATACCAACAATTGGGCACTATTCCTCCCAAAGACACCAATGATTGGACACTATTTCTTCCCCTAATACCAACCATGGGGCAATATTCCTTCTACTGACACCAATAATGGGGCATTCTTTACTCCCATTGATGCCAGGGCATTGTCTACTCCCACTGGCCACAGTCTGGCCCCCTCAAAGTCTGAAGGACAGTAAACTCGTCCTTTGTTCAGAAAGTTTGGAGGGACTGTTTTAGACCCTTGATGTTTCATTAAAGAGAACCTGTCACCAAAAAAATCCTCACGAAAAGGGCTATATTTTTTGATGCCTGCTATAATGTCTAATGCCTTACAGGCTAGTCACTGTCAAACCACAGCAGTATTTGCCACATATTTGGGTATTACACCATTGCTCCTTGCTCTGTCTCTCAGCCCACCCAAATCTTAGGCTCACCAACTTTGGAAAGTCCGCTGGTATGTAGATTGATAAGTATTAAACTTATTCCCAAACTGTAATAGATGTATTTTTTCTTAACCCTGAGAAAGAAGGCAGGGAGCAGATTTGAAATCATTGGACTGTATGGAGCGCACAGAGTTCTGGTAGACATTAGGAATGTTTTGAAGGAAGATAGAGGGTGTCACATTTTATGACTGAAATGACATTCCTGCTGCCTCTTCACCCCCAGTGTCAGTGGAGTCGCTCCAGAAGTCGCTCCAGGAGGAGGCAAAGACCATGTGGAGACTCAACCATGAGAGATTGTTGAAGTTGTACGCAGTCTGTCTGAAGTCACAACCGGTCTTCATTGTCACTGAATACATGAAAAATGGAACGTTGAAGAGATACCTGAGAGGTGAGCTCCTGGGGTCCCCTGGGGTGTCCACACAACTTGATGCTCAAAGGATATTTGCAGAGGCATTTAGGCCTATTCACACCAGTCTGATCCACTGCGATATGACAACAGATTAAAAAATGTGCATGCAGCATTTTTGGAAACGCATTGCAAAGCATGTTAGTACACTGTAACACAATGCTGCTTAGAAGGTATGTTAGGATGCCATGTGAGGTCGCCACACTACTTTGAGCAGCAATGCACATTAACAATCAAACCAGTGTGCATGTGTTTATTGCACCATAGCCCACTGGGCTGATGTGAATGGGCTCTTAGAATAAATTACATCACTTTGCACCAATGCCCACAATGCAAATTACGGCAAGGCTCAGCTCATGGTGTCTCAGTACACTGGTGTAAATGAACCTTCAAACGATCAGTCTAGAGGAGTCATGCCTACTGTGCCTAAGGGGTCATCCAAACATGTTGCTGCATAAGTGCAAATAAAACCCACCAACCAGGATATCTACCAGAGATGAATGAAGTCAGGGCCAGTTCACTATTAAAATATATGTCAAACCAAATTCAGTTTTGGATGGAGGGAAAAAGGATCGGAACTCTTGTCTGGTTTTTAGTGCTATATGGAGCTTTGTTGTAGAGCTTTCAATTCACTTTCTACCCTATTGATAACTGTCTTTTCTTTAGTAGAGTAGGGGGAGGCTATAAATTCCTGTCTGATTTGTATTTCTGTCTGTGCCCCTGTTTTAGATTGTCCCTTACTTCCTGTATGGTGGAACCATAATAAGCAGGAATTGGTCTTTAAATCAGATACAGGTGGAGGTGACACGTTGCCATTATGTAACATATCTCACACGCTATTTCTCGCCAATCAACCAGACCTGTTCCTTCTGTGTCAGCTATCACAATGACTTCTTCAGTTCTTTTTTTGCCACCAGCCTACAATCCACAAATACGATGCATTCCTTCATTTTGATCTTTGCACCACAATAATGCTGCATTTCAGGTTTAGCCACCTTGAGGTGTTTCCACTTAGAGACACCAGGATACAAAAAAAAAGAATGATAAAACAAAGATTTAAATTATATGAACAGGTATATCTTTTTTTTTTTAAAGCTTTTTGTCATTCAATGGTACTTGTAATAAAATCCAAGCAGAAGGAGCTCCACTATTGCCCGCATTCTCCACCATTTGTGGTATTTAGCATAAAATGGAGAGTGTTCCATTAGCTCAGTCCACTCTGCAGAATGCATTGTTTAAATTTCTGTTTATTGAAGGTTTTTAAGAAAAGTACCAAACACGCAGGGGTGTACCAACAAACTAAAACAAAACCAAAAGAGCATACAGTACCCAGAGAGAAAAAGAAAAAAAAAACAAAAGCATAAATGTAGCATAATTAAGTAGAACAAATGACAGAATAATCCAGAGTACTTGTGTATGGCTCGCACTGTACAGAGATAATAGTTAACATGCCTAGCCCATGTAGTGGGTCAATCAACTAGGATCATACCAAAGTGAAATATAACCCTGGGGGGGGGGCTGTCCCCTAGTTGTGTGTACCACCAAGGTGAAAGAGAAACAATTGTAGCACTACCCTCGCAGGAGTTGCTGGTATCCGGGCCCCCATTGCTGCACAGCCAATCACTTAGCATTCCCTTAATTTGTTCTGACACAGAAAACACTCCTTGGCTTGTTTTTTTGTTATTTTATTATGGGATGATAACTTGGATGGGATAGGGAATTATGGGATGCACAACTTAGAAAATGTCCGGAACAAAGTACAACAAAAGGGGACAACTTAGTCCCTAGTTACATAAAATCCTCTTCCTCCTGCACAAACTTGTCTCACTATATACAGCACCCACTGATCACTCCAGAGGAATTACCAGTCTTTGTCAATTCAGCAGCAGCCCATTACAGGCTAGGAACATCCCGTTCCTGTGTGGATAAGTTTTTAGTTGTACATTGTGGAGTGAACAACATCACCTTCTGCTTTCCTGTAGACACTGAGCCCAGTTCTACCACTGCAGAAGACTCCCAGCCCACTTGGCTGCCACCAGCCCACCTGGCTGCTTGCGTCCTCCTGACTGGTACACACACACTTGGAGATACCCCAAGGCAAGGTTAGATGAAGACTTGGCACACCACGTTCTTCAAGAGAGCCCTGTTACAGCTGACAGTCTCTGCCCTTGTCTTGTCCCTGCACCGTCTGATCTACTCACTGCCTCTGCTAGCTCTTTCGTGCTGCCTATCCATCTTGAATCCCTCCAACTGCTTCCTGTGGTGGGATCCTTCTAGGACAGCTATATAAGCTCCAGCCTGAGGTAAAACCCCTCCCTGTCATGGGTCCCTCAAAGACCACTGACAGCCTCTCCTCAGCACTGCTTCTCCATCTTCATTTAAATTCCCTACGCTTTTAATGTTAAAAAAATTATGGAAAATGGTCAAAGAAATATTAGAATATCAGGGATTTACAGAATTTTCACCATTGTGGAATTATAGATATTTGCAGGAACTATCTAATGTAGAGAAGAGTAGGGACTGGGAGAGATGTTGACTATCTTTCTCAGCTATATAGGATGGGTGTATTTAAATCATTTCTGGAACTTAAGGAGGAATATGGTATACCAAATAATTCCTTCTTTAAATACCTGCAAGTCAGACATGCTTTGAAGATACAATTTAAAAAGAGTGGATTGAGGTAAATATTCTTTGAAAAATAATTAATGCTGGCACATCCAAGGGTTTGATTTCATTTATATATGATAGTATATGTGACGGGGTGATAGGGGAAATGAGGAGCTCCCCTGCAGGAGGGGATGGGAGGAAGACCTGGGGGACATATTAAACGAACAATGGAAGCCTATCCTGGAAATAGGTCCCTTAAGTACCCTGTCACCATCACAATCAGTGTCACATTTGATGTTACTACATAGAGCATATAAGACACCTCAGAAATTATTTTTATATGGGTGGAGGATGGATGCTAAATGTCCAAGATGCATTGACCCAAAGAGAGATCTAATCCATATGTTATCCAAAATGTTAAAAAAAATATGGGAATGCTGGATTAGTAGATAAGGGAAGGAAGAGATGTAGAGCTAAGGATAAAGAGGCCCTTCCTCTTGTGGATACCAAGATTTTGTTTCTGCTTTTCTTTTCTGCTGTTTGGAATTATGAATTATGAATAGTGTTTAAATAGAAATGGCACAAAAAAAATGGGGAAGAATGAACTGTAGTGCATTATTTAAATAAAGCTATTTATGTTAAATTTTGGGGTGGTGGGTTAAAAGAGAAAGCGAAGGATGTATAAATGTGTATTTGTTCTCTATCTTTTTATATGAATAAAAATTACTTAAAGTAAAAAAAAAAAGTCAAAGGTTGAACTCCCCCAGTTCAGCTGTTCTTAAAGGTAGTTTGCATTATGTTGATTCTAGGGTATAGTTCCCGGTATATTCCTGTAATGTGCACCAATCAGCCATACTTTTATGACCACCTACCAGTGGCAGCTGGTTCTCAATATTTTGGGGGGGGGGGGGAGAAGGTGTCAAACAAACGTCGCTTGTGAAAAAATTAGATGCGCAACCAAAAAGTGAACAAACAAATAATACTATGCAACATATACAGTGAAAAAATACAAATAATGAACCAATAAGTGCAAGAAAAAAATGCAAGGAAAAAATTATTATCACAGCAAGTGTAAAGTGTCCATATAATGTGTTATTCAGTATAACTCCATTCGGTAAAATCCTTCAAATGAGACACTTCAATATATGGGCGAATAAATCCTTCCATGGTGTATCCCCACAGGACATCCAAAGGTTACTAAGCCAAGGATAGTATAGTAAATGCTAGGTGGCCGCTTACCAGATTTGTGGGATCCCTGTTACGGAGATCAAGTGAGCATATGCAGGAAGAATCTTTTAGGCAAGGGGGGCTGGTTCACACACAGGGCAGGACTTAGGGTGGTGGGGGCCCCTGGGCTTGAGTCACTTTCGGGCCCTACCTTCTATACATTACCGTATTTATCGGCGTATAACACGCGCCCCGGCGTATAACACACACCCCAAGTTTAGGAGGGAATTTTAAGGAAAAACACGTTTAGGAGGGAAGTTTAAGGAAAAAACTTACATTTAAATGCCCATCAATGTAGCCTTATCAGTGTCCATCTGCAGCCTTATCAGTGTCATTGCAGCCTTGTCAGTGTAGCCTTGTCATTTGCAGCCTTGCCCCAGTGTCATTTTCAGCCTTGTCATTGCAGTCTTGAAGTTTAAAAATGGTGCCGCCGAGATACAGAGTCCTCTGTATCTCGGCGGCTCTCGGGTCCTCTCGCAGTCCCAAGCGGAGCCGAGAGTAGCCGAGTGTTTGGGTACAGCATCACACAACTGCGCAATTGTCAGTTAAATCGACGCAGTGCCGTATCGCAAAAAAAATGATTGAAGTGCAATATTTCTATTATTACATTGTTATATAAAATAAAATAGTTCAACTCACCATAAGCAGAATCAGTCAGAGCCTGAGCGTGTCACTTGCCAATGTCACCTGCCTTCAGATGCGGATTGTCACTTGCCACACATTGCGGATTGTCACTTGCCACGTCACTTGTCAGCGATGCAGGGTGTCACTTGTCACGTCACTTGTCAGCGATGCAGGGTGTCACTTGTCAGCAAATGCAGGGTGTCACTTGTCACGTCACTTGTCAGCGATGCAGGGTGTCACTTGTCAGTGGATGCAGGGTGTCACTTGTAAGCAGATGCAGGGTGTCACTTGTCAGTGGATGCAGGGTGTCACTTGTAAGCAGATGCAGGGTGTCACTTGTTACGTCACTTGTCAGCGATGCAGGGTGTCACTTGTCAGCGGATGCAGGGTGTCACTTGTCAGCGGATGCAGGGCATCACTCGTCACGTCACTTGTCAGCGCATGCAGGGTGTCACTTGTCACGTCACTTGTCAACGATGCAGGGTGTCACTTGTCAGCGATGCAGGGTGTCACTTGTCACATCACTTGTCAGCGATGCAGGGTGTCACTTGTCACGTCACTTGTCAGTGGATGCAGGGTGTCACTTGTCAGCAGATGCAGGGTGTCACTTGTTACGTCACTTGTCAGCTGATGCGCAGTGTCACTTGTCACGTCACTTGTCAGCGATGCAGGGTGTCACTTGTCAGCGATGCAGGGTGTCACTTGTCAGCGGATGCAGGGTGTCACTTGTCAGCAGATGCAGGGTGTCACTTGTCACGTCACTTGGCAGCGGATGCAGGGTGTCACTTGTCAGTGGATGCAGGGTGTCACTTGTCAGCGGATGCAGGGTGTCACTTGTCACGTCACTTGTCAGCGATGCAGGGTGTCACTTGTCAGCAGATGCAGGGTGTCACTTGTCACGTCACTTGTCAGCGGATGCAGGGTGTCACTTGTCAGCGGATGCAGGGTGTCACTTGTCACGTCACTTGTCAGCGATGCAGGGTGTCACTTGTCAGCGGATGCAGGGTGTCACTTGTCAGCAGATGCAGGGTGTCACTTGTCACGTCACTTGTCAGCGGATGCAGGGTGTCACTTGTCAGCAGATGCAGGGTGTCACTTGTCACGTCACTTGTCAGCGGATGCAGTTTGTCACTTGTCACGTCACTTGTCAGCAAATGCAGGGTGTCACTTGTCAAGTCACTTGTCAGCTGATGCGGAGTGTCACTTGCCACTGGGTCGAAGGGGGCCCCGTCAGGTAGGATGTATGGGGGCCCCGTGATTTCTAACATTCAGGGGGGCGGCAAACTCCCGCCCGCTAGCAAGCCGTTTCGCCTGCACCGCTGCTTATTTCACGGCGACTGATTGGGCTTGTGTACTCCCACTTCCTGATAGCAATGGAATACACCATAGGGCGGACTGTAATCAGCCGGAAATGATGCAAGATATGGGAGGCAACGTGGCCATCATTTCTGGCTGATGACATCACGTCCGCCCTATGGTGCATTCCACCGCTATCAGGAATTGGAAGTAAACACAAGCCTGATTGGTCGCCGTGAAATAAGCAGCGGTACCGGCGAAACGAGCTGGCTAGCCGGCGGGTGTTTGCCTTGGATCCGGCCCTGCCCGCGGGGCCCCCTATTGAACGGGGCCCATGGGCTTAAGCCCAGTCAAGCCCAATTATAAGTCCGGCCCTGTTCACACATCCTCTCCTCCGCCGGCAAATTCAAATGCTACTCCGAGATACATGTGCCAGAAGGGTGCACTCGTGGAATTTTGGTTATGAAATAAAGAGGAAAGAGGGCTTCACGGTGCAGTGGGTTTAAAAAACAGTTCCTTTATTCCATATCATTGGACAACTGACATCTCAAAAGCACTGACAGACAATGCAAAAACGAAAGACACAGCTGCGGTCTGAGCCAGCCAGCTGGTGTGTGGTGACATCAGGTCCTAAGGCTCCACCCAACGCTGCGTTTCTCCGTACTGGGCGTCAACAGGGAAAGGCCTTTACCTGCTTCCCATACCTGGTGACATCTCTTACCCAGGTAAGTGACGCACACACCCCCGGCCATCCACATGATGTAAAAGAAAACGTAGTTCATCAGACAAGGCCAACTTCTTCCATTGCTCCATGGTTCAGTTCTGATGCCCATCATAAGCGTTGTGGACATGGGTCAGCATAGCACCCTGACCAAACTGAGGCTGCAGAGCCCCATACACAATATATTGCAATAATGTCCATTTTTTTCTGCTTTCAACCCATCAACTTCATGCACAATATGTTCACTTGTTGCCCAATATATCCCACCTACTTTTAGATGCCATTGTAATGAGATAATCAATGATATTCACTTTACCTGTCAGTGGTCAGAATATTACGGCTACTGGTTATCATTACTGTAGCATAGTATAGCACATCTAGGGTATAACTCCCAGCTACCATCCTCCTTTTTTTTTTAGTTTAGATCTGTCACAGTAAAACACATATCAATATCTTCACCCTCCATCTCTTTTTTTCTTGACAGAGCACCAGAAGCTCAGGGATTTGGAGTTTCATCAGCAGGTGGATTTTGCAGTGCAGGTAAGCACACTATCAACACAGGAATGGTGGGAGTCCCTCACAATGCGTACATTAGGTGTAAAGACCCAGGAACTCAGCACAGGGATGGTGGGAACTCCTCATAATGGGCACGGCAGGTGTACAGACCCAGGAACTCAGCACAGGGATGGTGGGAACTCCTCATAATGGGCACAGCAGGTTTACAACCCGGGAACTCAGCACAGGGATGGTGGGAAGCCCTCATAATGGGCACAGCAGGTGTAAAGACACTGGAATTCAGCGCAGGAATGTTGGGAACCCCTCATAATGGGCACAGCAGGTGTACAGACCCAGAAACTCAGTGCAAAGATGGTGAGAACCTCTCATAATGGACACAGAGAATGTGCAGACCTGGGGATGATGGGAACCCCCTTAATGGGCACAGCAGGTGTACAAAGCTGTAAACATAGTGCAGAGCACATAGATCTCGACCCACCAGGAGTCCCTGAGAATGCCAGGGGGTTTAACTCCACAGCATACATAAAATACTGAAAACATCACTTTTGAGTGAACAGATTCTTTTTATGATGGGCGCGTAACCTAATTAAAGGTTACTGCGTCTGTGCATGACCACAGGAATAACAGGAATATGTGATCATAGTTTCCCAAACTCCTCTCCCCAGATCTCACAGGGAATGGACTACATGGAGCAAATAGGATGCGTGCACCGGGATCTGCGCTCCGAGAACATCCTTCTGTCTAACATGATGTCCTGTAAGATTGGAGACTTTGGACTGGCCCGTTTCATGGAGAGCTCTTCCATCGCTATCTCTGCAGGTGACTGATGTTACACTCAACCTAAAATTGTTTTCTCTTTTTCTGGCCTGGATTTTTTTGCGGGAAATAAAGCTTGACTAAAATCTACCCTTGTCCCCAGCTGCACCCCACTGGCTCAAGAACTGCTTCAGATTTGACCATGTCTGTCTTCCCAATGAACCAAGCCTCCAACACAACTCACATTAATGCCACCAGATGGGCTCCCCACTTTGTAACCATATCACCTTCCCACTGCCCCCCAAAGACCTCCCAACATGTCAAGCTGCCATGACATTCCATATCTGTTGTCAAACATTAAACTGGGTGGATGGACGACTTTTTTCCATGTGGATCTTCTGGAATTAATTCCCAGCTGCCCTTACATGTAACTATAACCCATATCCCTGCAGCTTCTCCCACTACCTGGCCCTTGACCTCAAATCATGTAAGGCCTATTGTAACTGCACTAATAGTTAACTCCTTCTTGGGGACTACTTCTCACCCCAGCAATGAAGACCCTCCATTAATATTTTTCCACTAGATATATTTTTAATACTGGCTGCTATCTGCTCTCCATTCCTTCCATACTTTGTTCTGCATATTGCAGCCCATTCATAAAATGTGGGAAACAGTATAGAATCTGCAGTATCATACAGAGTTCTCTTTGATTACCTTTTTTTTTTCCTCACACACAACTAATTTTTCATAGCATTCCACCGGTTTGGGAGTCCTAAAGCTGGCAGACCACTAAGTACTAGACATGTGCAATTTGTTTAGTTATGAATTGCAATTCAGACACAATTTTTGTTATTCGGAGAATTAGATGTATTCCAATTTCTGAATCGCGATAGTAATGAATTTCAAAGAATCTGAAAAAAAAAATTAAAACAAAATAAGGAATTTGAAAAAAATGTATTGGAAAATTTTTTAAATGAATTTGAATTCTAAATTGAAACATATTACAATCAATACAGTAAGATATAAAAGTGAAATAGGATGATAATAATATAAAAGAATAGAATAGAAATAGTTAGAATCAATTAGAATAGAATAGAATAGAATAGCATGGCATAGCATAGAATAGAACGAATATAGCCGTCTTCTGAAATTGTAATCGACTCGAAAATAATGATTATACTAACAGAATCCGAAAAAACAAAAGGAATTCCCAAAATACAAAACAAATTCTGAGAACAAATCATTCTATCATAATGAATATGATGAAACAAAATTATTAAAATAACAAATGGATCTGAAATGAACCAAAACAAGTTTTTCCATGCTGCACATGTCTACTAAGAACATTTACTAAGCACATTGCTGAGGGAGGGATTTTTCAAACCATAGTTAAATGTATAGACGAGTGTTTATTGCAGCACTGTGACAATGGAATAGGACATTTTCTGTTTAGATTTCTTTAAGTTTGCTAACTGGTTTCTCATTAACAGGTGCTCAGATTCCCATCAAGTGGACAGCCCCGGAGGTCTTCCAGCACCAGAAATACAGTAACAAGTCGGACGTCTGGTCCTTCGGGGTTCTGCTGGGAGAAATCATGACCTACGGCAAGTTACCCTTTCCAGGTAAGCATCCCTGCCTTGTGTGACATGGCTGGCTATGATGGTGGCAGTGACATTGCAATGGGTATTTGCCAAGGATGGAAGTGAATCCAATAGGCAGCAGGAGCTCCTCAGTGATGCACATTCTTGCAGTGTCTAGTCTTTTCTACAGCTTCTGGTGATGCAGATGTTATGCTGCAGACAAATAATAACAGGACTACTTTGGTGACAGTTTAGAAAGGACCAGTTCGGGTTATAAACTCATAGGCAGGAACGAGGTCAGGGTAGATTGGAGGTAAGGGTGGGATGTTGGTTGGGGCAAGTTGAAGGTAAGGATCTACTGGAGGTTAAGGAGAGCTGGGGGTCAGAATAGGTTGAAGGTCAAGGCGGGCTGGAGGTCAGGGCAGTTTGAAGGTAAGAGTGGGTTGGAGGTCAGGGTGTGCTGAAGGTAGGTTGGGCTGGAGGTCAGGGCAGGGTGACGGTAAGTTTGGGTTGTAGATCATGGAGGGCTGGAGGTAAGTGTGGGCTGTTGGTCAAAAAAAGGTTGAAAGTAAGGGTCTAATAGAGGTCAGGGAGAGCTGGCAGTCAGAATAGGTTGAAGGTCAAGGCGGACTGGAGGTCAGGGCAGTTTGAAGGTAAGAGTGGGTTGGAGGTCAGGGTGTACTGAAGGTAGGTTGGGCTGGAGGTCAGGGCAGGGTGAAGGTAAGTGTGGGTTGTAGATCATGGAGTGCTGGAGGTAAGGGTGTGCTGTTAGTCAAAAGAAGGTTGAAAGTAAGGGTCTATTAGAGGTCAGGGAGAGCTAGCAGTCAGAATAGGTTGAAGGTCAAGGAGGACTGGAAATCGGGGCAGTTTGAAGGTAAGAGTGGGTTGAAGGTCAGGGTGTGCTGAAGGTAGGTTGGGCTGGAGGTCAGGGCAGGGTGAAGGTAAGTGTGAGTTGTAGATCATGGAGGGCTGGAGGTAAGGGTGGGCTGTTGGTAAGAAGAAGGTTGAAAGTAATGGTGTATTAGAGGTCAGGGAGAGCTGGGGGTCAGAATAGGTTGAAGGTCAAGGCAGGCTGAAGGCCGGGACAGGTTGAAGGTAAGGGTGGGTTGAAGATCAGGGTATGTTGAAGGTAGGGTGGGCCGGAGGTCAGTGCATGGTAAAGGGAAGGGTGGGTTGGAGGGCTGGAGGTCAGGGCAGACAGTAGGAAAAAAAAGTATTTAAGGAACAAGCAGAAGGTCAGGACAGGTAGCAGGCAGAAATCAGAAATAAAAAAAGAGTCCAGAGGCAAACAGCTCTAGAAGGCTTCTAAACAACTCTAGAAGATCTGGATCTTTGCAGCAGATCTTTCACAGGTACATGAATTGTCTTCTGGCATTTCTCAATCTTCTAGAATTACTCTAGAAAGAATTTTCACAATTGTGCAAAAGGGACACTGGTGTGTATGAAGTATACTATGAAGGTGGCTGAAATGGGCCAGTGCAGTTGATGTGATGCTAATATTGGACCCACCAGAGCCCTGAGGCCCTCTGGGCCAAACACGCCTTATAATTTATCCAGATGGAAACTTCAAGGCAGCTTTTCTTCATCCAAAAAGCGTTATCTCTCCTCAATGGATGAACACCAGTCACTGGACTTGTTTAGTACCGAATTCGTTTTTTAAAGAATTTCGACAAATTCGGAAATTTCCGAATTAACGAAAACCTGTTCAATGAATTCTTCTGAATATTCATAAATTCAAATATTGAAAAATTCTAAAATTTGGAAATTCAAAAATCTGAAAATTCTAAATTCGAAAATCCGAAATTAAATGAAAATTCAAAAGAAGAACGAAAATCCAAAAATTCGAAAATCTGAAATAATAAGTAACTAATAATAACTAAACTGTTACTAACTATTAAATTATAGGTATTGGAATTTCCTTTCAAATTTGGCTGTTAGTATACGTAACAAATTTATCCGAAGTTACTAATTTTCTGAAATACAGACTTACTAAAATTACGAATTTACAAATTTACAACTTTCGATCATTACGAATTACCCGAAAAACGAAAAAAAAAAACAAATGAAACTAATAAATTTTTCGTCAATGCACATGTCTACCAGTCACCAAAAAAAAGGAAATTATAGGGTAATCGTGCAACACAGTTTTAATAAAAATGACCCATTTAAAACACATCCCACAATTCATGCGCTTACACATTAGACCAAACCAGAACCAGCTCGATTAGCATATCTCAATAAAATCCAGACACCCGTTCCTCTTACCAGACCCCTTTACCCAACCAGCACCGCCGTTCCTCTTACCAGACCTCAGCGTGTGTTCCATTGACAAATGAATGTGACGTCACTTACGGTCCACACGTTACATGAGTTTACACTTGTTATGTACACATTTAACCCCTTTATTATTCAAGATGTTAAACCCTTCTCAGTGAGTGTACAGTGACAGTGTACAGTATTATCACTGATCACTGTATTAGCGTCGCTGGTGATGTCAGTGGCAGTTAGTCAGCTCCCACCCAGTGTCAGTTAGTGTCAGATTTCTTGCCGCACTATCATGGCCCTGCTTTAAGTCGCTCATGACCACCAATAGTAGTTTACCAAAAATAAATAAATAAAAATTCCAGCATGTAACCCATAGTTTGTAGATGCTAAAACTTTCACACAAACCAATCAATATACACTTACTGGGATTTTTTTTTTAACAAAGACATGTAGCAGAATACATTTTGGCCTACATCTTTTTTTTTTGGGGGGGGGGGGGGGGGTGGTTTATAGCAGAAAGTAAAAAAAAATATTTAAAAAAAAAAAATTAAGTTTATTTTTTTTTTGTTTTTTTTTATTATATAAACAAAAAAAGACTGATTTTTTTTAAAATGCTAGTCTTTTTTTTGTTTTTGTTTTTTTTTCTTATTAAATAAACAAAAAAGACTGATTTTTTTTTAATTTCAGTCTTTTTTTGTTTATAAAATAAAAAAACAAAAAAAAACAAAAACAATGGTGATCAAATACCACCAAAAGAAAGTTCTAAAGTTCTAGCACAGTGCTGAATAGCCAAAGCATGGTCTGGTCTTGAAGGTAGGGGGGGGGGGGGGGCTCAAGTGGTTAAAGATTCAATGTGTCCATTTACTGTTTACTTTTTTTCATGAATGAGTAGGGGTATGTACCCCTAACTTACTTACATTGGGAGCTGGTATCTGAGGATCCCTTTATCTTAAAGGGGCTTACAGATTCCATTAATCTCTTCCCACTGGCAGACTCCCACAACCACCAGCCCAGTGATGTGGGGAAGAGGTCCTTGTGCTCATCAACTTAGGGATAAGGTGCTTTGCCCTCCAGAAGCATGCTAAAGCTAGATCCAACCACCAACAACAAGCTCATCAGTTAACACACATGGAAGGCCAACCCATGTTCCGACTCAGACCTCTGGATCTTTTAACAGAGTCTGGCAGATCAGACATCATAGCTGACATCAGACCCCTGAGCACATCCTACTGGAGAAATCCCTACACTACAGCAAAACTGCAAAAAAAAAAAGGGTTCAGCTTTACGCAGGCCTTGGGGACCACATCCCTACACATCACAACACATGTAGTAATGAACAGTGATATAGCCCTCTTACAACCCAATCTCTGTTTTTTCCACAGATAAATCAAACGGGGACTACCGTAAAGATATTCTGGATGGTAAACGTCTGGAACCTCCAAGTGAGAGCCACCCAGAGTTATCGCATATCATGGAGATGTGTTGGAGGTACCAATCCAGCAGCAGACCTTCTTTCTCCGAGGTTGAGGGATTTTTAATGGACCTGCTGAACCCAATTCTGGTTGATGACATAGTGGAGTGACCAGTCCCCAAGATCCTGAGATGATGATAATAAACATAAGGGGATGATAGTATGACTCTAATCTAATCCCGCATCAAAAGATTATCTTCGGAAGGAAATAAACCATAAAAAGGCCAAAGTCCTCTATGACTTATTCAGCTCTCTCCTATCACTGCTCCTTCCTTCTAGGCAGATCTGTCTGACATCTTGGTCGCATCTGTTGGTGGCCTTATAATGAGCAGACATGTGGAAGCCGTCGTCTCACTTTGATGAAGCTTGGACGAAGCTCAGATATTCCAATATGTTACATTGTTACATGAACAGATATATTGCACTGTTGGCTTAGGATGATGGTCTTCCTATGTATTGGATGAAGGATAGGGGTCTTCAGGATTGTGCTGGTGTGATGAGAATGAGAGAAGGTCCTCCCCAAACATCAGTCTCAGCAGAATTGCAGAAAGCCTTTATGAAAAAAAGGGGTTACAGCTCAGGGTAAAGACATTCATTGGGGGTGGGTGGAAAATGTGTCTTACCAAGATTGTATATTCTGGCAATGCCTCAACCTCTAGATCAATCCCGAATTGTGTTATTGCTGAATGGTTGACTATGGAATTGCTGCATAATAGATATACATTATATATATGGCTGCTGTAGTGCTCATCTTATAATGTAAGCTGAGTGTAATTCTCAGTATCTGTTCTTATTCAGTATTTGTATTTCTTATTCTGTATGTATGGACTCTGCACAATAGCACTGCTCTTGTGCTTCATGCTGGGTATAATTCTGAGTATCTGTTTTTATTCATCACTTTGTGAGGAAACCATTAAAGTGTCACTAAACCCACAACATAAAAAAAACCCCATCAATTAATGGTGTATTACATGCAGTTTAAAGTCACTATAGGATTTCCTGTATTCTGCAAAAAAACCTGGTTGATCCTGCTGCTCTCTATCTCCCTCTTCTGTCCATGTCCCCCACTGCAGTTGGTGATTTTGCAGAGCAGTGGTTGGCAGCTCTGCACATGCTCAGTTTTCAGTGTATTTTCTACCCTAATCATTTCTTCCCTATCACATCGGAGCAGCCCATGTGCACTGCTCAAAAAATGTGTTCGCTTTAGTTTCATTTGTTTTTTTGTTTTTTTGTTTTTAGTTTTTCAGGTCATTCGTTATGATAGAAGTTCGTTTTTTTTTCAAATAAATTTGTAACTTCGGAAAGATTCCAATATATTATGTTCCATTTGTTTAGATGGGGGATTCGTTATTTTGATAATTCGGAAAAATCCAAAATTTAAAAATTCAGAAATTCGAAAATCCCAAATTTAGAAAATTTGAAAATAAGAACAAAAAGCCAAAAATTCGAAAGAATGAAAATCCAAATTAGTTATTTCGGATTTTCAAATTTTTGGGTTTTCTCATTTTCGGATTTTCGTTCTTATTTTCGGCTTTTCAGATTTTCGAATTTTCAGATTTTCGAATTTCCAAATTTTTGTTTTCGGAAAAAATTGGTTAAACGGGTTTCGTTAATTCGAAAATTTCCAAATTAACGAATTTGTCGAATTTTGTCGAAAAAATTAATTCAGAACGAAACGAATTGCACATGTCTAGTCACACATGTAGGCGTACACACAGTGGTAAATGAGAGTCCAGTCCTTCCTTCCGCCTCCATGCCCACTTATTAGTTAAACACAATGGGGGCAGGTATAATGGGACCTTCACCTCCCTCTTAAGACACAGGCTGGAGGGACGTGTCTATGACTGGCAGAAATTGGTTTCAAATATTCAAATATTTTTTATTCATATTAATAATTCCTTTTTACTCTGTATCGCAAAAGGCTGTTTTTTTTTATTTTTTATTTTTGAACATGTAAACAGCAGCTCCTCTAAAGCTGAAGCTTCTCCTGCCACTAGACTAGAAGCTCCTCCTGCCATTAGACTAGAAGCTCCTCCTGCCACTGTTTCCCTGCACACAAGCTGGGAGAGAGCTGGGTCATGTGATAGCTGTAAATCAACCAGGAAAAAAGTACGGTACTTATTATTTTTTTTTTTTAATTCAAATAATTACAGTGCCATCCTCCAAATACAGAAAGAGAAGGGATCATGTAAATTAAACAGTGTGTGTTTAGTATCACTTTAAATATCATCGGTTTTCTGATTTTTTTTTTTTTTGGTGTGCTCTGTAAAGTGTTATCAAATTGGTAGATATTAAACTGAATAAGGTAATTAAAAAAAAATCTACATTCTATTGTCTTGTTTTATTTTCCCTGAGCAGCGGAGATAGTTTTGCTCGATTTTAATATGGATGTAATCTGTAGCAGAGTGGAGATGTCAGGATTGTCCTCCCATTCCTGACTCATCTACTGGGGCAGAGATATTAGCATATTCTATAATATTATATCTGTTAGGAATGAGCTCAAGGTTTGGACAGAAATATGGTTCAGAGAAACTCTCCGGGTCTGGATCGAATCTGAACTTTGGGGATGCGACCAGAATCTTGAACCGTGACAATGCTTGCATCAGCAACACTATTCCTGTAGTGTTCCTGCTGGAGAACACATTTCAGGGTATAATAGACGGGCACAGCAACAGGAGGAAGAGGGGGACTTCCTGGTGGCAGGTGCAATCTACTTTCTGCCCTGCAGGTGGCGCTCAACCACAGCCGCGTTGCAGAGAGGGAGAGGAAGTTAAGAGGAACATAGTTCCTCTATGGTTTCCTGGATCACTGGGGAAGCTATCCCATTGGATGTTGCTGCCTCATGTGATTCCAGCGTCCATCTTGGGTCAGGCAGAGCCTATTTAAAGCGGTGTTCCAGCCATTTTTTTTTTTTAAGTCAGCAACTACAAATACTGTAGCTGCTGACTTTTAATAAGGGCCCTTACCTGTCCAGCGAGCCTGCAATGTCGGCCCCCCGAGGCTGATCCGTCTATTTGATCGGGTGCCGCCATTGCAACTAAGGGAAACCGACAGTGGAACCATGCGGCTTCACTGCCCGTTGCCTACTGCGCATGCGCGAGTCACGCGCCACTTTGTGATTGGCCCCGTCGTCTTCTGGGACACACACAGGTCCCAGAAGACAACGGGAGAGCTCGCCGAAGAGGAGGAAGTAACGGAACGACTCAGCGGACTAGGAAGAGGCAGATTAGGAAGACTGCCTAGCAACAGGGGTTTCTGTGAAGTAAAACATATTTTTTCTATGTTTTTTAATTTATTTCAAAGAAAATTTGAATGTATAAATGTGTTTTTTAGGGTGGACCTCTGCTTTAAGACTCTGGCTCCCAGGTTTGGTGCACATTTTGCATGTGGGTAGTGCAGGGAAAGGTCACCTGTCTGTCAGGGACAGTATTTGCTGTAGGGAGAGGTTCCAGGCGAGTAGGGAAAGAGCAGGGACATGCTATCTTTCCTGGAAGACTCCCTGTTTGGGCACAGACCGGTCAGGCCTCATTCCATCCATCGAGACAGATGCTGTCGGTGCATCCAAGATCTGCTGCTACACTGTTTGCAGCAACACTCTGTGAGTCCACCCGGTTAGGTTGATTTCCCACCAGGTAGTTGTGCTTGTTAGAACTTTAACTACAATACAGTTCTGTTACTGCACCCAGACTCTGAATGTTTACTGCCGCCGCACCACACTGTGCCTCCTCACAGCCGCTTTTTCCAGATTCCCTCCCTGTGAGGCCACAGCAGGCCCAGGAGGTAGCATTGTAGAGTAGGAGGACCTAGGACAGGCTTCCAGTGGTAGGATTCATCCCACAAACCCTGGGAGGAATTCGGCTCCTCTGCTTCCAGCAATTTGTGGCCGGTGGGCTTCCAGTGCCTTCAAAATCACACCAGGATTCGTGGCATCAAGTAGAAGTACTGTTAGTGGTTGGCCACCCTCCTAGATCCATGTTATAAAGGGTAAGTTGCAGGGCTCATCCTGCCCTCACAGAAGGAGCAGACAATGAAACCTATGCAGAGAAACCTTTTAACCTTCTCTCCAGGGACTGACATTTTATGGTCAAGCTAGGATCCTCCTGTTGGTAAAAAAGGAGCAGTGGTGGTGGTGGCTAAACAAGGCTTTCAGGACATTATTTACTACTCAGCTTCCAGGACTATCTGCTGCCAGCTGCTATAGATAGCAGCTGAATCATATGGTGACTTATTACATAGAGTCAAGGGCAGATATTGACACCCTCAACTACTGGGAAATAAAGATGCACTACTGCTAGAGCTTGCCTGGTGTGCAATCAAGCTACTGGGATGTCCTGCACCCAGTGTGTTTTCTGAACATCAATTTTGCACTGGGGATTTCAGGTCCACAAAAAATTGTTTTAGACTACAGCCAAAGGCCTCTACTTTTACTACTGCAGGCCTAGAAACAAATGCAATTTACCACCACCAATGCCATCTCCTGCCCCTATGAGCACACCTTGTTACCATTAGCTTGGTAGCAAGGTTCACTGCCTGGCAAAGTTTAATGGTAGCAAGGTTCACTGGTGGCAGAGCTCAATGGTAGCAAGCGGCACTGCATGCAGAGCTCAATGGTAGCAAGGTCCACTGGTGGCAGAGCTCAATGGTAGCAAAGTGAACTGGTGGCAGAGCTCAATGGTAGCAAGGTGCACTGGGGACAGAGCTCAATGGTAGCAAGGTGCACTGGTGGCAGAGCTCAATAGTAACAAGGTACATGGGATGCAGAGCTCAATGGTAGCAAGGGTCACTGGTGGCAAGGTTCAATGGTAGCAAGGTGCACTGGTGGCAAGGTTCAATGGTAGCAAGGTGCACTGGTGGCAGAGCTCAATGGTAGCAATGTGCACTGGCGGAAGAGCTCAATGGTAGCAAGGTGCACTGGCGGAAGAGCTCAATGGTAGCAAGGTGCGCTGGATGCAGAGCTCAATGGTAGCATGGTGCACCAGTGGCAGAGTTTAATGGTAGCAAGGTACACCTCTACTTTTTCTACGGCAGGCCTAGAAATAAATGCCATCTCCCACCACCAATGGCATCTCCTGCCCCCAAGAGCACACTCTGCCACATTACCTTGGTAGCAAGGTGCACTAGTGGCAAAGCTCAATGGTGACAAGGCTCAATAGTAACAAGGGTGCTCTGTAACAAAATTGTTGCTTGAGTGGTGAAACTATGTCCTACTGTAATTTAAATAGCCTTCTCATTCATGTGAGGCACCATGTGATGTAGCCTTGACATTCTGGGTAAAATCTACAAGTACCTATGTTTGTGAGACACAAAAGAGGTGCCACCTGGGGGCACAGTAGGTAGGTAACCATGACAGAAGGATATGCAAAATGGTTCCTCCCCAAACAGGGTATTGCAGGACCTTCGCCAAGTGGAAGTGTGGGTTTGATCCACCCAGGACAGGACCTCTGTGCACCGAGGGGCTTCTCTTCCTGGGAAATTATCCAGTAATCTGATTAAAGTAATGGGAGCAGAAGAAACAGCATAAAACAATAACCATAAGTATATAGATGCACACCAGTATGGAAATAATACAAGATTTATTTAAGAAAAGATGAATAACAATACATACATCTAATGTACAAACATACATTATCAGCAAAGGGTGCGATAGGAGCCCTGATGGAATTGTGCACATAAATTGGGTGTATATAGTTAATAATGAAGATACCTTCAGATGAATGTTGCAGCCAAGTCCAGTTGCAGGTGCATGGGGACAGCATCACCGGTCATGGGGAGATCCTCCAACTGTTGTCCGACCAGCCTGGAATGGAATTTCTCATCAGGAGGAACTGAGGTGTGGCACCAAAACTCAGCGTCGGCTCTGTGTTTTAGTTCCTCCCTAGTAGTGTATTATAGTCTCTTTTGGTTCAGGATTTAGTAGCATTGACAAGGTATGTGGCTGAGACTTGCTATCTCTTGCCACATCCTCTTTCCAGGGTTTCAAAGCCAATGACCCAAGGGCAGGAAGGGCATATATATTTACAGTTATTTGCAGGCATTTACAAATTCAGACAGAAGAGGGCAAGAGACCTCTACACTAGGATACATAGCAAAACATTTGTTTTCTATTCACCCTGTTCAAACCATGATGCTACTTTGAGGTGCATTGTGGTACACTGTGTAAAACAGGAACAGGAATGCGCTGCGATTCTTGTCTGAATCGCATTGGTTGTTCCCCCACTGCTCCTGTGTGTGTGTGTGTGTATAGAAAGGGGTAAGTGCCATCCAGTGGGCAGTTTATTAAAAATGTTAGAACTCACAGTACATATTTGGCCAAATGCAAAATCTCCCACTCTTGTGGCATCTTCCCAAACTCTGAATAGCGCTAGTCACCCTTATCCTTAAAAAGCCCACACTGGACCCCACCTTAACAACCTATGCCCCATACCTATACCTTACTCCCCTTCTCCTCCAAACTTCTTGAAAGACTGGTCTACAACCGACTGAGCGACCATGAACAAATTTCTTGATCCCCTTCAGTCCGGATTTCGCCCTCAACACTCTACGGAAACTGCTCTTCTTAAACTCACAAATGACCTACTAATGACTAAAATCAATGGACTCTATTATGTACTACTTCTCCTGGACCGCTCTGCTGCCTTTGACCCAGTGGATCAACCCCTCCTCCTCAAAAAACTCTACTCCTTTGGTGTCCATGACTATACTCTTTGCTGGTTCTCATCCTACCTATCCCACTGCTCCTTCAGTGTCACTTACAACTCTACTTCCTCCTCTCCTCTTCCTTTCCCTGTCGCGGTTCCCCAAGGTTCTGTTCTTGGACCTCTTCTTTTCTCAATCTACACCCCCTCTCTGGGTCAGTTGATTGCCTCCCATGGCTTTTAATATCATCTCTACGCTGATGATACCCAAATCTATCTCTCCACCCCCCAGCTCTCTCCATCTGTCTCGTCAAGTGTCACCAACTTACTAGCAGATATATCAGCCTGGATGTCACATCACTTCCTCAAACTCAACCTATCCAAAACCGAGCTCATGATATTTCCTCCCCCACGTGCCACTTCCCCTGACTTCTCTGTCCAAATCAATGGCTCAACTATCAACTTGTCCCCCCACACCAAGGTCCTAGGTGTAATCCTGAACTCCAAACTAACCTTTCGACCCCACATCCAATCGCTATCCAAAATTTGCCACCTCAACCTCCGCAACATCTCCAAGATCTGCCCCTCCGTCATCACAAAGCTTCCAATCCACTCCCTGGTCATCTCTCGCCTTGTCTACTGCAACTCCTTTCTCACTGGCTTACCTCTAAATAGGCTATCCCCACTTCAGTCCATCATGAACACTGCTGCCAGGCTCATCCACCTTGCAAACTGCTCAGTGTCTGCTATACCCCTCTGCCAATCCCTCCATTGGCTGCCACTCACCCAACAAATTAAATTCAAGACACTAACAATAACTTACAAAGCCATCCACAACCTGGCCCGAGCTACATCTCTAACCTGGTCTCAAGATACCAACCTAATCGTTCTTTTTGCTCCTCCCAAGACCTCCTGCTCTCAAGCTCCCTTGTCACCTCATCCCATGCTCCCCTCCAGGACATCTCCAGAGCCTCTTTACTATTTATATAAAAAGGTACATACAGGAAGGGGATAAAGATATAAAGAAAAAACACAAAGACACAAAGAAAGTATGCTGTGTATCAACACAAAATGAGATAAGCACAATAATATATTTTTTTAAGGTGCAAGTATTGGTAAATGTCACTTATGTAAGTATAGAAAATGGTGAAATGTTAATAATTTGGTGTGCTCTCTCTTTGAGGAAGGGGTATAATTCATCTTCCCCTATCCACCTCCTTTACTATCTCAGAAACACTATAGAGACCCCTGGATGCAACCTAGTATTTTTAATATAGCCTCCTGGAATGTCAGGGGGCTTGGGAACCCGGTTAAAAAAATGGCAGTTATTTCTTCACTTGAGAAAGGTCGGATGGATTTGGTCTGCCTACAGGAGATGCACTTAACGAGAAATACGACCGCATGCCTGTATGGTAAGAAATTTTGGTTCCAATACCACTCAGTGCACTCCTCTTACTCGAGGGGCGTAAGCACAATGGTAAGAACTGGGGTGCATTTCTCCTGCAGGGAAACCAAGATAGATACAGAAGGGAGGTATGTGTTTCTATATTGTCAGATAGAAAACAAACCATACATTGTGGCCAATCTTTATATTCCACCTCCTTTTAAGATGGAGGCTTTATATAAATTGGCAGAATTTCTGGAAGATAAAGAGACCATACCGGTTATAGTGGTGGGGGGACTTTAATGAAGTTCTCAATAAGAGAAAAAAATTGATTCCCTCCGAGGAAACAATCCAACAAGGTTTCTGAGGGATGGTTAGCCCAATTTATGGAAGAGATGGGACTGTGCAATGTGTGGAGAACCCGGAACCCAACAAGGCAGCAATACTAATGCCTCTCTAGCTCACATGCAACATTGTCAAGAATAGACATGGCTTTTGGAAACGAGGATATGGTACAGTTGGTAAAAAGCATTGTGTATGCTACTAGGGGAGTGTCTGACCATTCACCATTAATATTGACGATTCAGCTGGAAGGTCAAAATCCCCCGAGAACGTGGAGTATAAGCCCATTTTGGTTAATGGGGGAACCAACGGAGGTAATATTAAAATTAAAGGAATTTGTAACATTGAACAAGGGCTCCACAAGTGCTGGGATAGTGTGGGATACCCTGAAGGCTTTTCTCAGAGGGTTATGGGGCGTACACACAGTCGGACTTTTCGGCTACAAAAGTCTGATGGACGCCGACGGACCAAATCCGGTGGACAATTCCCCGGACTTTCAGCAGACTTTTCCAGTCGCAAATCTGATGAACTTTAGATTTGGAACACGCTTCAAATCTTTACGTCGTAACTCCGCCGGACCCAGAAATCCGCTCGTCTGTATGCTAGTCCGATGGACAAAAACCGACGCTAGGGCAGCTATTGTCTACTGGCTATCAACTTCTGCCAAAAGTCCGTCGGACGGGCTGTCGGACTTTTGTAGCCGAAAAGTCCGACCGTGTGTACGCCCCATTAATAATACAGCAGGTTGCAAAGACTAAAAGGAGGTCCAGGGAAAGGGAGGAGGCCACTGGGAGGGAAGCTGTGGAGTCTGCAAAATAATACGTGGTAGACCCAACCCCAGAAAAACAAGTGAGGTGGCTTGAAAGCCAACAAAAATATCAAAACATTATTACTAGAAAGGCAGAGAACAAGCGTCTTTTTCAAAGTCAACGTGCCTTTTCTGAGGGGGAGTGTGCAGGCCGTATGCTGGCCCGGTTGGTGAAGACCAATAACTCCCCATCAGTGATCGCAGCAATTAGGATGCCAGGAGGAGAAATTACCTCTCGAACCCCTAAAATATTGGACTCATTTAGACAGTACTATGTGAATTTATATAAATCCAGGCTGGGAGAAGAGGCAAGAGATATGGACCGCTTTTTTGGGGGGATTGAGGTACCAGCTCTCTCAGAACAGGAAAAAGATGAATTAGAGGCCCCCATAACTCTGGAGGAATTGCAATGCGCAGTGGCTGAGATGGCTAACCAGAAGTCTCCCAGTCCATATGGTCTTCCCACAGAAATTTATAGACGGTATGGGGAGGTGATGCTTCCACAGTTATTGAGGATGATAGGGGAGGTGGCTGCAGGGGGAAGGATGCCCTCCTCAATGACAGAAGCCACAATTGTGGTCCTCCCAAAAGAGGAGAAAGATCAAATGGATACTTGACCCTATAGACCAATATCACTACTATGTTCAGATGCTAAAATATTGGCAAAAGTGCTGGCGGCCAGCGTGAATAAATACATACAAAAGCTTATACACCCAGATCAATCTGGGTTCATCCCCAATACATCTACCAACATCAATGTAAGGCGGGTGTACCTGAACCTGCAGATCCCGACAGTAAATGTTGGTTCACGAGCTATCGTCTCCTTGGATGCCGCTAAAGCATTCGATAGCTTGGAGTGGGACTATTTGTGGCAGGCTCTGGAGGTATTTGGTTTTGGACCTATTTTTATAGGCTGGGTAAAAGCACTTTATAGGACGCCAAGCGCTAGGATAAGGATCAATAATACATACTCAGAGCCGATCCAGCTGGAGAGGGGTACACGACAGGGATGTCCCCTGTCACCCCTGTTATTTGCCTTAGCAATAGAGCCACTAGCAATTGCGATTAGATCTGCAAGGGGGATACAGGGATTTAAAAGAGAGTCGGGGGAAGAAAGGATCGCATTATATGCAGATGATATCCTGTTCTTCCTCGGTGATACAGATTCATCCTTGGCGGCTGCTATGAATGCTGTGGAGGATTTTGGGAAGGTTTCAGGCCTGGTATTTAACTGGGAGAAATCGGCCCTGATGCCTGTAGACCCAATAAACTTTTTTCCATCTTCGTTCAGACAATTAAGGGTGGTGGATAGGATGAAGTACTTAGGAGTATGGTTAACAAGGGACCCAAATCAGTACATTGAGGATAATCTTGCTCCCCTTCTGCTTAGATTCAAACGTAAGTGCGATATCTGGAGTCGTCTTCCATTGTCAGCAGCTTGAAGAATTAATTTGATCACAATGATCTGGATGCCCCAACTTTTGTACCAGTTACATAATTCCCCAGCTTGGATTAAAATGGGATGGTTCAAGAAAACTGAAACATTGTTTAGGGAATTCATTTGGAAGAAGAGACAGGCTCGTCTCGGCTTACAGATATTGCAGTTACCAACAAAAGAGGGAGGAGCGGCAGTTCCACACCCCCGCAGTTACTTTTTGGCTGCCCAGTTGCAGCATCTGAGGGGATGTAATATAACAAGGGATAGTAATAAAAACGCTTGATTGATGTTGCAGGGAGCCCCGCACAGTAGTTTGGTTGAAGCCCTGGAAGCGGACTCTCTTCTCTCTGGGTGCCCCACATTAAAATGAATTACAAAAGTATGGCAGGCTGCCAGGGAAGTAATGGCATACAGGGGGTTAACAGAATATACCCCAATTTGGGATAACAAATACCTTCCATACTTGATCCCCATAGGTAAAATAAATGAGTGGGAGGTTTGTGGTATTGGAAAACTCGTTCAACTATATGAAGGGAGTACGTTGAAGACATTTGCGGAGCTGAGGCGCGAGTACGATATCCCAAAGCACTCATTCTACCGGTATCTTCAAATTAGACACGCTTTGAAGGCCCACTTTAAAACACAAATGCCCTGTGCACACGATCGGACATTGATCGGACATTTCGACAACAAATCCCATGGATTTTTTCCAACGGATGTTGGCTCAAACTTGTCTTGCATACACACGGTCGCACAAAGTTGTCGGAAAATCCGATCGTTCTGAACATGGTGACGTAAAACACGTACGTCAGGACTATAAATGGGGAAGTAGCCAATAGCTATCGTCTCTTAATTTATTCTGCGAATGCGTGGCACTTTGTGCGTCGGATTTGTGTACACACGATCGGAATTTAACTGATCGGATTTTGTTGTCGGAAAATTTTTATAGCCCGCTCTCAAACTTTGTGTGTCGGAAATTACTATGGAAAATGTGTGATGGAGCCCACACACGGTAGGAATTTCCGACAAGGTCCTATCACACATTTTCCATCGGAAAATCCCATTGTGTGTACAGGGCATAGAGTAGTGTAAAGTACCCCTTATACAAAAAAAAGTTATGACAGGATCCTCCAAGGGCTTGATATCAGAGATATATGAACAGATATGTACTAAAACCATCACCGGGGAAAGAATGGCCAAAAACAAAAATAGATAGGAAGAGGACCTGGGGGACAAAATAACAGGAGAACAGTGGAGAAGGATATTGGATCTGAGCTCACAGGTGTCAGTCTCCCCCTCACAGAAAATGTCGCAACTATTCTTGCTACATAGAGTTTATTATACTCCAAAGAAGCTTTTTTCGGTATGGATATAGAGCTGACAATAAATGCCCAAGGTGTCAAGGAACAGGTGATTTGATCCACATGATGTGGAGGTGTCCTAAGCTATTCAGGTACTGGACAGAGATACTGGAGGATATTAACCATACCTTTGGGCTTAAGTTGGACCTGGACTGTAAACAGTAAAATAGCAATAATCACATAGTCACATAGTCACATAGTTAGTCAGGTTGAAAAAAGACACAAGTCCATCCAGTCCAACCATAAAAAAAAAAAAAAAAAAACAATATACCCAAACAAAAAAAACAATATACCCAAATAATAAGATGTTTATTCCAAGCACGAAAGATAATAGCCCAGAATTGGCAATCAGTGAGGCCCCCCGACATCAGAAGAATGGATTAAAGTGATGGATGCTACAGTATGGAGGGAAAAAGTGCCATTTATTAGACGGAGGAACCTGGATACATTTTTAAAGACGTGGAAGCCTTGATTAGATAAAATGGGATGCCCTCCATAAAGGGAGAAACCAGGGAGTGGAGATCGTATCTAAAGACTAGGTGGATATGAACGGGAAAATGAGGGGGGAGCAGAAAGGATGGAGGGAAGAGGAAAATCAGAGAGAGAGTAGAGAGAAATAAGAACACATAATACATTTGTGTAGTATTCAAATGGACACGGTGCACGGATGGGATTATTTACACTTTAATACAAGGAAGACTATGGGGGAGGCGAAGGGAGGGAGGGGTCACAAAAGGTTAGAGAATTACAAAGGGGTTGGATTTGAGGTACTGGTAGCATTTTTGCGTTTTCTTATTTTGTTAAAGGAAGCAAATTATTTACATTTGAAATCACGCACGACATTGTAAACATGCTACAGCAATATGCATATGGTCTTAGGTGTCTCTTGATTTGTGGTAGATGTTTTTGTAAAAATTATAAAAATAAAAGAGTTAAAAAAAAAAGGAGCAGGGCCCTCCGAATACTACTATATTAAAGTGTATTGTATTTGTACTGTCTACCCTCAAGTTGTAAAGCACTGCGTAAACTGTTAGCACTATATAAAACCTGTATAATAATAATAATAGTAATAATAAAAAAGGTGTCCCAGTCCCACCGATGTTTGCACATTACGGCCGCTGGAGGTGCTCACAGAGCTGGAGGAGACGTTCCAGGACCCCTTGGGTATAGGGTGGAGGTGATGTCAACTTGGGGGCGGACCGCCTCTACATCTCCTCCAGCCCTGTGAGCACCTCCAGCAGCCATGATTTGCTATCATCGGTGGGACCAGGACACCTTTGCGCATTTTGCATTTGGCCAGATACAGTATCTCACAAAAGTCACATTTTTGTAAATATTTTATTACAGTCAGGTCCATAAATATTGGGACATCGACACAATTCTAATCTTTTTGGCTCTATACACCTCCACAATGGATTTGAAATGAAACGAACAAGATGTGCTTTAATTGCAGACTTTCAGCTTTAATTTGAGGGTATTTACATCCAAATCAGGTGAACGGTGTAGGAATTACAACGGTTTGTATTTGCGCCTCCCACTTTTTAAGGGACCAAAAGTAATGGGACAGATTAACAATCATCCATCAAACTTTCACTTTTTAATACTTGGTTGCAAATCCTTTGCAGTCAATTACAGCCTGAAGTCTGGAACGCATAGACATCACCAGACGCTGGGTTTCATCCCTGGTGATGCTCTGCAAGGCCTCTACTGCAACTGTCTTCAGTTCCTGCTTTTTCTTGGGGCATTTTCCCTTCAGTTTTGTCTTCAGCAAGTGAAATGCATGCTCAATCGGTTTCAGGTCAGGTGATTGACTTGGCCATTGCATAACATTCCACTTCTTTCCCCTAAAAAACTCTTTGGTTGCTTTCGCAGTATGCTTCGGGTCATTGTCCATCTGCACTGTGAAGCGCCGTCCATTGAGTTCTGAAGCATTTCGCTGAATATGAGCAGATAATAATGCCCGAAACACTTCAGAGTTCATCCTGCTGCTTTTGTCAGCAGTCACATCATCAATAAATACAAGAGAACCAGTTCCATTGGCAGCCATACATGCCCACGCCATGACACTACCACCACCATGCTTCACTGATGAGGTGGTATGCTTTGGATCATGAGCAGTTCCTTTCCTTCTCCATACTCTTCTCTTCCCATCACTCTGGTACAAGTTGATCTTGGTCTCATCTGTCCATAGGATGTTGTTCCAGAACTGTGAAGGCTTTTTTAGATGTTGTTTGGCTAACTCTAATGTGGCCTTCCTGTTTTTGAGGCTCACCAATGGTTTACATCTTGTGGTGAACCCTCTGTATTCACTCTGGTGAAGTCTTCTCTTGATTGTTGACTTTGACACACATATACCTACCTCCTGGAGAGTGTTCTTGATCTGGCCATCTGTTGTGAAGGGTGTTTTCTTCACCAGGGAAAGAATTCTTCGGTCATCCACCACAGTTGTTTTCCATGGTCTTCCAGGTATTTTGGTGTTGCTGAGCTCACCGTTGCATTCTTTCTTTTTAAGGATGTTTCATACAGTTGATTTGGCCACACCTAATGTTTTTGCTATCTCTCTGATGGGTTTGTTTTGTTTTTTCAGCCTAATGATGGCTTGCTTTACTGATAGTGACAGCTCTTTGGATCTCATATTGAGAGTTGACAGCAACAGATTCCAAATGCAAATAGCACACTTGAAATGAACTCTGAACCTTTTATCTGCTCCTTGTAAATGGGATAATGAGGGGATAACACATACCTGGCCATGGAACAGCTGAGCAGCCAATTGTCCCATTACTTTTGGTCCCTTAAAAAGTGGAAGGCACATATACAAACTGTTGTAATTCCTACACCGTTCACCTGATTTGGATGTAAATACCCTCAAATTAAAGCTGAAAGTCTGCAGTTAAAGCACATCTTGTTAGTTTCATTTGAAATCCATTGTGGTGGTGTATAGAGCCAAAAAGATTAGAATTGTGTCAATGTCCCAATATTTATGGACCTGACTGTATATCTTTTCATGTGACAACACTGAAGAAATGACACTTTGCTACAATGTAAAGTAGTGAGTGTACAGATTGTATAACAGTATAAATTTGCTGTCCCCTCAAAATACCTCAACACACAGCTATTAATGTCAAACCACTGGCAACAAAAGTGAGTACACCCCTAAGTGAAAATTTATAAATTGGGCCCAATTAGCCATTTTCCCTCCCAGTGTCATGTGACTCATTAGAGTTACAAGGTCTCAGGTGTGACTGGGGAGCAGGTTTAATAAATTTGGTGTTATCGCTCTCACTCTCTCATACTGGTCACTCAGACCAGTGCTCAGACCATACGCCGCACACTGCATCCAATTGGTCTGCGTGGCTGTCGTCCCAGAAGGAAGCCTCTTCTAAAGATGATTCACAAGTAAGCCCACAAACAGTTTGCTGAAGACAAGCAGACTAAGGACATGGATTGCTGGAACCATGTCCTGAGGTCTGATGAGACCAAGAAAAACTTATTTGGTTCAGATAGTGTCAAGCATGTGGGGTGGCAACCAGAGGAGGTGAGGAGTACAAAGACAAGTGTGTCTTGCCCACAATCAAGCATGGTGGTGGGAATGTCATGGTCTGGGGCTGCATAAGTGCTGACGGCACTGGGGAGCTACAGTTCATTGAGGGAACCATGAATGCCAACATGTACTGTGACATACTGAAGCAGACCATGATCCCCTCCCTTTTGAGACTGGGCCGCAGGGCAGTATTCCAACATGATAAGGACCCCAAACACACCTCCAAGTCGACTGCTGCCTTGCAAAAGAAGCTGAGGGTACAGGTGATGGACTGGCCATGCATGTCTCTAGACCTGAACCCTATTGAGCATCTGTGGGGCATCTTCAAACAGAAGGTGGAGGAGCGCAAGGTCTCTAACATCCGCCAGCTTCGTGATGTTGTCATGGAGGAGTGGAAGAGGACTCCAGTGGCAACCTGTGAAGCTCTGGTGAACTCCATGCCCAAGAGGGTTAAGGCAGTGCTGGAAAATAATGGTGGCCACTCAAAAAAATTTTTTTTCAATAAGGTTTTTTATTATAATATCAAGAATAGAATCATAATAACATTTGCACACATAATTTGTATATTGTAAATTAAGCATTAAGTGTAATATGATATAACGTTAGAGCTCTCCTTAGTAATAATCAGTCAGACTGTTGCTGGACCTGTGTCGTGTCCAGTGTTAATGATTTTAATATATGATACCATCCTTAAAGTAGATAGTTTGTATGTTATTATAGGCCGATCATTACTCAAATATATTTGTTCAGCGTTTGCTCTATATACGAGTATGTTGTGCAAGGTAAAAAAATTCAATAGGAAAGATAACAGACCCAAGAGAGGGTGAGGTTAGAAGACGAAAAGAGATAGCAAGCCAAGGTGCCAGGGTTATCTGGGATAACTTCTATAGCACTGATTCATACGTTTTAGAGTATTTGAAAATGACCCAAGGTTGCCATGTTTTATTGAATTTTTTTGTTTGTTTTATGAGCTGTTGCCCTAATCTCCTCTGTATTATAAAGGAGGTGAACCTCATCTAGCCATTCCTTGATTGTAGGGGTGGTGGTATTTCTCCAACATCTGGGGATCACTGCCTTTGCAGCGGTGAGTACAAATATGGTCAGTGATCTCTTGTACTTTTTCATTGAACAATTAGTGATGTGTAATAAGCAGCTTGCTGCGTTTCATTGAATCGATGTCTCAGTTATAAGCTGTATGATTTTGCAGACCTTCCGCCAGAATGACTGAATCAAGGTGCAGTCCCACCATATAGGCTGTAAAGTGCCCTTCCCCTGGTTGCAGCCCCTGCAAAGGTCGGAAACTGTGGGGAACCATCTATGTATTTTGATTGGTGTGTTATACCAATTCAGCAGGAGCTTAAAAGAAGATTCCTGTAGTTGTGTGCTAATCGTGCACTTGTGAGTGAACACACAGGCTTGTAACCATTGGTCCTTAGTGAAGGCCGTATATAATGCTGTTTCCCAAAACACTTTATGTTTATTAGGTTCCTGAAGACCAGAGGCTTGCAACTAGGCGTAGCATAAGGAAATATTTTTTTCGGATACGTTTGCCTTGAGGCACACAGTTTCAAATGGCGTTAGAGGTCTCGTAAGATGTTTATGTCTCTGGGGACTCAGGACATAGCTATGAATTTGACGGTATTCCTAGTATGTTAGGGATGACAATCCCTTTTCAATTAGCATTTCTGAGACTGATTTGACCTTGTTGCCTTTGAAACAGTGTGTGGCCAGAAGAGGTATATTTATATCAGTGAACAGCTGGGAAGATTTGTTCATTCCTGGCGGAAAGTCTGGGTTAGATATCAGTGGTGTGAAAGAACCAGGGAATGTAGTTAAGTCAGAGATCTGAATCACTTTTGGTATGTTTTTAAGGTTCGCCCCTATAAGGGGGTGTTGTTTCAGTTGTCTAGGGCATGAGTCCCATGGTATCCAAGGTGAATGTGTCACATGTATTGGACCTATATTATTTTCCAGCACCACCCAATCCTTGTTGTCTGCGTGACAAGTCCAGTCTATGATTTTGGTAAGATGTGAGGCAAGATAGTTGTTTTTAAAGTTTGGGAAGCCCATTCCTCAATCTTGTTTATCTCTTGTGAGTAATTGGAGAATGCGGGGTTTTTTGGACGCCCAAATAAATCCCCTGAGTATGGAGTGTAGGGATCGGAAGAAATTTGCTGGTAAAAGGATTGGGATGGTCTCACAAAAACTACAGGATTCTAGGTAAGACTGTCATTTTGATGATGGTTGCTCTGCTAAACCACCAGAAATGTTTTAAGGACCATCTCTCTAAGCCCCCTGTTTATAGCTTGTAAAAGGGGTTGGAAGTTTCTTGTATAAAGTCCAATTTCGGTGTCTTGTATAGAGTCCAATTTCAGTGCCAACCATATCCCTAAGTACTTGGGAGCTATGTTTTCCCATTTAAACTTGCAATTGTTTTGTGTGGTATTTTTTGTGCTTTCTTTCAGTGTTAAATTTAGTGCTTCGGATTTTTTATAATTTATTTTGACGTTTGATACATAACTGTATTGTGTAAATATATTGCATAAATTAGGCATGGTAATGTGTGGCTAAGTTATGAAGAACAAAAGGTCATCGGCATAAGCTGCGATTTTGTAAGTTCTGCCCCCTACCTGAAAGCCGTGTATAGATGGTGAGTTATTTACTGTGCGGATTAATGGCTCTAGAGTGAGGATGAAAAGCAGTGGTGAAAGGAGGCAGCCCTGTCGTGTTCCACTCCGTATTATTACCGTGTCTGATAGTGTTCCGTTGATTTTGATTTTTCCAAGATAGTATATTTGGTTTCAGTTCAATGTGAGTACATGTGGCAAGTAGAAAGTCCAACGACACACGGTCGAAGGCTTTCTCCGCGTCTGTGGAGAGTAACATGCCTTCAAAATCGTCCATTTGCCTTTTGTGGATGAGATTTAAGGCCTTTATTACATTATCCCTCGTCTCCCTTCCCGGCATGAAACCTACCTGTTCTGGGCCTATTAACTGGTGTAACAATGGTCTTAAGCGGTTTGCTAAGATTTTTGCATATAACTTCAAGTCGATATTAAGTAGGGAGATCGGACTGTAATTGGCGCAGTCCAGAGGGTCCTTGTTAGGTTTGGGTAACACTGTAACGTGGGCTCTCGGGAAGTCCTCTGGGATCTCCTGTGGGTCTTTTAGTAAGCTAAAGGTCTTTAACAAATGTGGCGTTAGGAGTGCGGAAAAGCACTTTTAGTAGTGGGCTGTAAAGCCGCCTGGACCCGGGTTTTTCCCTTTTTTAAGGGATTTAATGGCCATTATTGGTTCTGTTTCCATGATTGGGTCTTCTAGTTTTTGGGAGTCGGAATGTTTTAATGTGGGTAGGCCGCTGTTGGCGAGAAATTGATGGATTATTTCTGTCCATGTCCCAGGAAGATCTTTAGGTCTATGTGCATTTGGTAGATTGGATAAATCGATGTAATATTTATGGAATATTTGTGCAATCTTTTCAGTGGTAGATATTTTTGTTGATAGCATTGTTTCTTTTAATGCTCTCGCGAGGAATTTCCCTGTTTTATCCCCATGTTCATAAAAGAGACCCTTTTTAGAAAAGAGGATCTTTTGTGCCTTATGGTTTACGATGGATTGTAGTCTCTTCCTCAGATCAAGTAGGGCCGTAGCCGATTCTATCAAGGATTGCTTGTGTTTTGCTTTTATTTCACCTATGGCATGTGCTAAGTCATTAAGTTCTTTTTCTGGATCCCTCTTTTTCGCTGCACCCATCCTGATAAACTCCCCCCCTTATCACGCATTTGTGGACTGCCCATATTGTTAATGGGGACACCTCATCTGTGTCATTTTCAGTGAAGTATGTTTTTAAGGCTTCCGTTATTTTCCCTAGTCCTGACGCGTCCGTGAGCAAGGATGGGTTTCGTCTCCAATTGTTAGTTCTATGCCGTCTGTAATGTCAGTGATATGGGTGCATGATCCAAAAAGGTTTTAATATCTATCCTGGCAAATTGCAAGGGAGGTAAATCCCTTTGGGAGAGGAAGATGTAGTTGATGCATGTGAACTTATTATGTAGGGCGGAGAAATACGGGAAATCTCTGCCCATAGGGTTAGTTGTGCACCATGTACCAACCAGTGTAAGTGAGGCTAGCAGGGTTTTACTCTTCCAGAATTTTTTTCATGTGTCTTGTAATGGGTTTAACGATGCACCCTGAGGCGAAGCTCTTCAACTCATCAACTACATGCTGGCAAAAGCTAACTTGAGCAGAATTAGGGAAGTATACGTTTGCCAGTGTGATTGGAATCCCAGCCCATTGCCCTTTAGGGGATAGAAATCTACCCTCTATATCTGCATGCTGCTGAGAAATATCAAAGTCCGCAATTTGGAGTAGAATAGATACTTCTTTTGATTTGGAAGTGGGGTTTGTAGCATGGTAAACGTGTGGGTATTGTTTGTCATGTAATTTTGGTACAGTACCGGTTTTGAATTTTGTCTCCTCAAGAAATACTATAGATGGATTCACTTTGTGTAGTTCTCTGAATATTGAGGTTCGCTTCTCAGGTGTGTTTAAACCCCTGACATTATGAGAGATCACGAAAGGTTGTTTATCAATCAACGAGTAGGACATAATTAACACAGTAGATAATATACCGTAGTTAAGTGTGTAGCATCAGTGAGTTCCTTGGCAGGTAGAAAGAAAGATTAGGGAATGAAAGGATATAAGAATATATAGAAAGGTAGTCTAGTTATTCTCTAGAGCAGCCTTTCTCTTTACCCCAAAGGAACCGTTGCAATCATTTTCAGGTCCCAGGGAACCCCTGCTAAGCGTAGTCCATTGGTGGTCTTTGGGAAATCGCCCCCTCTGTTGGTGGTGGACAGTGGGAAGAATGCTTCCTTTACAGACATGCCAAGTGGTGTTGGACCTAGAACTATGCAGGTACCATCACATGATAGGTAATTCAGTCACAGCTCAAGGAACCCTTAGCCACCTCTGGAGAAACCCTGGTTGAGAATGGCTGCTCTAGAGCAGTATCACTTGAGGTGAGGAAATAGGAAATATGTCTCCTGGTTTCAACCTTAAGGAGAAAAATTAGGGATTTGTGTTTGGTTAAAAGCCAAACAGAATCTGCTGTTAGGAGCAGTGGGAGGTTATTACCACAGGAATGTCAGTAACAAATATAACAGAAATCTGTTGTAATAATATGGAATAAGCAAAGCCTAACACGGCCTTTAAAGTGGAGTTCCACACATAAATGGAACTTCCGCTTTTCGGAACCCTCCCCCCCTCCGGTGTCACATTTGGCACCTTTCAGGGGGGAGGGGGGTGCAGATACCTGTCTAAGACAGGAATTTGCACCCACTTCCGGCATAGACTCCCATGGGTGTCTATGCCTCTTCCCGTCCCCACCGCGCTGTCTGCTGGGAACACACAGCTCCCAGGAGAGAGCGGGGACCACTTGGGACGCGCAGCGCGACTCGCGCATGCGCAGTAGGGAACCGGGAAGTGAAGCCGCAACGCTTCACTTCCTGATTCCCTCACCTAGGATGGCGGCGGCAGCTGCCGAGAACCGAGCGGGTTCTCGGCGTCACCTGCCGACATTGCTGGACCCTGGGACAGGTAAGTGGCCATGTATTAAAAGTCAGCAGCTGCAGTATTTGTAGCTGCTGGCTTTTAATATTTTTTTTTGGGTGGTGTGGGTGGACCCCCGCTTTAAATAAAGCAATTGAAATTTAAATTATTCCTGCACCCCTTCTAGCCATTTAGCATGAGCCTATATCATAAGGATTGCATTAAAAGCAAACGATAATGGAGCATTGAGACCTATATTCTATCAGATATCTGATGAATCTGCAAAACCTGGCCATAGTCAGACTCCAACATGACAGACTTTGTAAACCGATAAAACATTATAAACAGTATAAACTGAATGACTAACAGTTTTGCCCTTTTAGATATACTAGTAGGGGTTCTGACGTTAATGTGTAATGGTGAGAATCATATCTTATATTAACTGGTATGGTTCAATAATGCCTTGTCCTGATTTAGTCTAGTGGGGGCCATGACTTGACCAATTTAGAACAAGATGGACATACCTCCCAACTGTCCCTGATTTCGAGGGACTGTCCCTGATTTGGAGCAATGTTCCTTTGTCCCTCATTCCTCCTCATTTGTCCCTCATTTTGGTCTGATCTATATAGTTGTATATAAAATGTACTTTTTATCTTCAAAAAGTGTTTCCCAGTGCTAAATCTTTCATCCAATTTCTAAATTGCTACATTTGTACATTTTAGAAGCCAATATAAATGAATAGTAGTGGTAAAAAAAAGCACTTGTGGATTTAATTAACTTTTTTGGGGGGGTTATTTCTCCTTTAAGGGGGTGTGGCGGGGGGGGTGTCCTATGCCTACATACATTTGCTAGTAGGTGTCCCTCATTCCCATCTCAAAATGTTGGGAGGTATGGATGGGGGTCCAGATCTGAATATATTACACCTTCATATTGTACATGTAAGTGCCCTGTGGAAAATCTTGAGGGAATATGTGTATAGTCATATGGTCAAAGACCGAGAGGTAGTTATGTGTTAATTTTTGGTTGAGTCGTGGGTCCAGCCTAGCAATCAGAAAACAGATATACTTGTGTTTGAAAGATCACATTGGTTAATGGGTGAGGATATTCCTTAATATGTAAGTAAGCATACAACCAATATATGTTTCAAGAAGCTTTTAAGTTACAGAGGTACCAGAAGTCCGAGACCTTACCAGCATGTGAGGTTGATGTTCTCTCAGAGTTGGGGAGTTCCAAGTTCTGGTCCTCTGTTGATTAAAGTCATCACTATGCCATTCCAACTTTTGCCACAAGATGGTTTCCAAGGATAACGAATTACTGTAGGGAGAAAGTGTTATCTTCTAGAATTAGGTATCTGTGAAAGGCATAGTATCTCAGAGAAATAGGAACATCCATCCTAGATCAAATCAGAGAGGGAAGGAGGGAGAGGGGTGGGGGGGGGGGGTGCAGTTGGGCTTGGTTGTTAAGCCATTAAGTCAGTGGCTGTAAAACATTAACAATGTGGATTACCTCTTAGGGTGACAAAAGGACAGTTCAAGCGGACATGTAATTAAAAATAGCCTGTAATTACAGTCCCACAGAAAAGGCACAAGTATAAAAAGGTAGTAGTCAAAAATCAGGTGTTATCTTGAGATGTAGATCCTTTAGCAGAATAAGGTGACTTGCCAAAGTTGGGACCTGAATACTTGTTGAATTTTTTTTTCTTGGTGGAGGGAGGTTTGGAAGGGGACGATTGTGGAGTGTGAGGAGGGGACGTTCCCTGCAGAGGAATACGAAATTCCTTGTACCATTCCGGCAGGTCAATCAGGGGTAGTTGCAATTGTTCGCATAAGGTTGGAAGGTCCTCCGCCATCCTCAGGTAGTATTGTTTGCCCAGAAACGTGGCATTTAATGCAAAAGGAAAACGCCAGCGATATGGTATTCCTTTGTCTCTCAGAGCAGCAAGCATAAGGCGCATGGCTCACCTGTTCTGCAGGGTAATGTGAGAGAGATCTTGGAACAGGGAGATAATATGCTCATGAAAGATTTGTTCATTCTGCCTGGCTTTATTCAGGATCTCCTCTTTCAATGGGAAACTGTATAGACAGAATACAATATCCCTTGGAGGTGCTGTGTCTGTGGGACGGGGATTCAGGGCCCTGTGTGCCCGTACAAAGCCATGACTCTGAGGAGCAATTGGCCTAGGTACAAATGAAATGTAACATATTGGGATCAACAACCCCCACCACCCTTGACCCCTCACCCCATTAAATAAAACACTTACACATTTAACCAGTGCCAGTCACAGTCGTACTGTGTGCACGCAAATCCAAAGGGGGGGCAGGGGCTGTCCTTATCATAAGTCCTTACCATAAGTGCTGGACAGACAACCTACTTCCAATCTTTTCATTAAGGGCATAGCCCATTACAGCAACTTTAAGTGCTTCAAAAAACCCAGAATTCCCTTGGGGCAAATGTTTTTTTGAACTCAGGCCCATCCCCCATGTTTCCACCAATCATTGGTGATCATCAATCACTTTGTCCCGCACCTGGCCATGCCCCCATCAGTCAAGGCTCTCTTTCCCTATGGGGCTCAAGAGGCCTTCAATGTCAGTGTCCTTAGGGCGTTAGGGCGTTTAAGTAGCTCATTGAACACAGCCTGGAGAGCTTGCTTCATTTGGGCAGGCTCTATCTTTTCGTGGATCCCTCTCACCCTGATATTCTGCCTCCTTCCTCTGCTATCAAGATCCTCCAGGTGTCTATTGATGAGGATTAAGTGTGTGGCGTGGGAAGAGACTGTGTTTGCCAATCTTTCAACTGCTTTGTCCCATTTGGCTTCTGCCCTCTCTGTGTGGGATAGACGATCAGATAGGGCCAGGAGGTCTGCTTTGAGATCAGTAATAGCAGATGAAAAGGTGTTTTTTATATCAGCTGCGATCTTAGTCATCTCTGATAACTGTAATGGGTGGTCTGCGCGCTCCGGATCCCTTACCGTGTCTTCTGAGGCCGACAGGGAGTCCTCGCTGTGCTCTGCCTCATGTCCCATCAGCACCATCTTGGCTGCAGAGCGGCCCCATGTCCTGTGAGTTTGAAACTCAAATAGCTCCGGTATACTGCGGGTTCCGGATGTGGAAAGCGATCTCGCCTGCCTATCGCTGTTGTTCTGAGGTTGGAAGGGGTTGTTATTGCCGCAGGTGTGCAGAGCTCAGCTAGGCAGTGTCTATTCCCGTCGAGCTCCAGGCCACGCCCCCGCCAAACAAAATACTGACACTTTGGGCCCAATTTGGACATTTTCACTTAGGGGTGTACTCACTTTTGTTGCCAGCGGTTTAGACATTAATGGCTGTGTGTTGAGTTATTTTGAGGGGACAGCAAATTTACACTGTTATAAAAGCGGTACATGCACTATTTTACATTGTATCAAAGTGTCATTTCTTCATTGTTGTTACATGAAAAGATATAAGATAAAATATTTACAAAAATGTGAGGAGTGTACTCACTTTTGAGAGATACTGTATGTACTGTGAGTTCTAACATTTTTAATAAACTGCCCACTAGATGGCACTTTTCCCTTTCTATACAAACACACACAGGAAATTTAGGTTCAATATGTTTTTATTATTTGTTTTTCACATTAATAACAGAAAAGTACAGGAGCTAGATCAGGACCCAAACATAGGGTACACCGATCCACAACATAAACATGTAAACATTTATATAGTACAGTTTTACATGCGTGAATGTGAATAGAAAGGATGTTAGTAACAAAAGAGGTTCAGATACTATGCATATTTTATCATACTGTCTATCCCTCTGGCTCAGAAGCCCCAATGGGATCCTGCTGCTCCAGAGGCCGAGGTGATAGATTTTCCATATGTACCCTTAGAACCGGGGTTGATAGTATTTCGAATTTCTTGGCTGCCTAGATTATATAATATAGGAGTGGCTAGGTGGTACCGTAGGATGCAGCACCTCATCCCCAAAGTAATCAAATAGCTATGGGAAATGTGGACGGGGGATTATAACGGTGCTAAGGTCAAAGGGTGTGTAAAGAAGAAGCACAAAGAAAAGGGAAATTTTGTAAAAAAACAAGAATTACAAACTTTATTAATGATAATACAAAAAATAGAAAATTACATTTGGGACAATAAACACATAAAATAAGTCTATATACTGTATATGACCCATAAAATGAAGGAGTAGGCCAGATGGAGATGGCCAACAGAAAGGAGGCTCAATTTCCTACATGTTTCGCCAAGGCATTGGCTTCTTCAGGGAACAAGAGCTCAAAAAGTGGATATAAGGAGGGGGTTCTGTATATGGAAATATAGAAGACATCATTTACTCAAAAGTTTGTTTATCAATACAGTACATCGTATACATTCAGAGGAGTCAGTATTGTGGCTGGATAGACATGCAAACCAAGAAACCCACCAATGCTGGCAGTGCAAACGTACCTGCGGCATCAGTACCAAGGGGGAGACCACACGGAGGCGTTACCAGTGGGTGGTAGGCAAGCCGCGCCGTAAATTGTGCCTGCAGGGGGTATACAGTAGACCTGGCAATGGAGTGTATTAACATTATATAGATGTTTGTTGAGTTTAACATACGAACAGCAAGAGAAAATTGCATATCAATTGCTTGAAGCTAAAATATGTAGAAATATATAAGTAATGTAATTAAATCTCATCGAAAAAGTATAAACTCACGTTTTTCTTTAAAAACAGGTAGAATAGAAGGGACACAAAGTGCCTGCAGATGGAAATACCCATACACAGCAAGACAATCGAGGGAATGTGCCGAATCGGCGATCAATTGAAAAAGAGCCTGAGTGAGAGAATAAGTTGTTTAAAGGATAGTACTGATAATTCCTTTAAATTTGACTGAACGAAAGTCATCAAAAAAGTGCTTACTTAGTATAGTCAACTATCGATTGAGAATGTGATGGTAGTGCAATGACAGGCATAAGGTGTCTAGCTTGAAGGTTTTTTGTCTTTGAAGTAAGGTAGCAATTGCAGTCCCTACATTTATATAGTACAGTTTTACATGCGTGAATGTGAATAGAAAGGATGTTAGTAACAAAAGAGGTTCAGATACTATGCATATTTTATCATACTGTCTATCCCTCTGGCTCAGAAGCCCCAATGGGATCCTGCTGCTCCAGAGGCCGAGGTGATAGATTTTCCATATGTACCCTTAGAACCGGGGTTGATAGTATTTCGAATTTCTTGGCTGCCTAGATTATATGTTGGCAGCTACAAATATATTTGGCATATAAAGTGATTATCGAAGAAAGAAAGGATGCAGGGATAGAGGAGTTAAAGAATAATAGACAGGAGAGAAGGGATGATGAGAAAAGGGGGAACCCCGAGGAGGGGAGTAAGTGGGGGGGGGGGTGGAGGCAGCGGACCACACCTAACTGTTTGTGTAATAATGACACAAAGGTTAAGAGGGGAAGTAGAAGACCTCAGTTTTTTTTTTTATTATTATTTATTTATTTTTATTTATGTTGTATTTAATGGTGAAAGTCTATTCCTTAATTTGTCTGAAGTAGAGTAATGCCTCCAGATACTCCAGATGAACGAAAACTTTGCTTCTTTTTCTATGGATTTAGCCTGCATCTCCTCCATGAGCATAATATCATTTATTTCAGCTACCCATTCAATGAGGGATGGAGGAGAGGCAGTTTTCCAATGTCTAGGAATTAGTTGTATCGCTGCGCTCAGAAAGAATTTGAGCAGACTGTGTTTTTGGGATTTGAGGGTCCCTGGAAGAACGGAGAGAAGTGCTATGGTGGGGGAAGGTGTGAGAGATTTGTCATAGATCTCATTATAAATTTGAAAAATTTGTGTCCAAAAAGGCCGAATCACATCACATTCCCACCAGATATGTTTATACGAGCCTGTTGCGGAGTTACATCTCCAGCATACGTCGGATGCAGATGGGAACATAGTCTTGAGAGTAGTTGGGACCCGGTACCACCTTGATATTAATTTATAATTTTTTTCCTGAGTGTAACTCGAGATGATTTATGGGTAAAAAGGAAAGCTTTACCCCATTCCGCCTCTGTTATGTCTTTTCCCAGCTCCTCTGACCATGCAGTGGTGTAATTAGGAAGGCTCTTATGAGTGTAATCTATTGACAACTTATACACCAGTGATAGGGTGTGGCGAGGCGTCTCTGTGTAAGTGGTTAGTTGTTGGAATCCGGTCAGAGGCCTGTGTATGAGATTGGAGGCATGAAGTTTCTTGGCGTAGGAGGTTAAATGTAAACGAGTAAGCCATGTCACCTTAAAGGTGGCTGTGCTATGGGGGGTCACAAAGGTACCCGTCTCTGGATCTACAAATTGTTGTGCTGTAGGCCAGGGATCTCTCAAGTAACCTCCCAGATTGTGTACAAGGCTACCTTCTGGGAGAGCTGGGTTATCAAATAAGGGAGTGAGGGGACTCGGGTCAGTAGATAGTGAGTATGTCTCTCTTTTCCGGTACCATACCGCCAAGGCGTCTCTGGTGAGGGGGAATAGGCTAGCGATGGCTTTATATGTTTTGTCAGCTTCCCAGAGAAGTGCTCTGAGGTCGTCCGATGACATATCCTGTTCTATCAAGGTTGATGCCTTGATCAGGTGACGAGGGAACCACTCCAGAACTCGAGAGATTACAGCTGAGCTATGGTATACCTCAAAGTCGGGCAGACCCACTCCTCCCTTATGTATAGGAGCACATAGAAGTTTGTGTTTCAGTCTGGGGTGGCTCTCTCCCCATACAAAGCGAATTGCCATAGTACGGAGGGCACGGAAAAAAGCTGATGGGAGAGCAATTGGAAGAGCTTGAAATAAATATAGTAATTTTGGAAGTATGTCCATTTTCAGTGTACTCATACGTCCAAACCATGACATTGATAAGTCTTTGCGTTCCTCGGAGAGGCGTCGCAGCTTAATTAAAAGAGGGCTAAAATTAAGCGTAGATGTCTGATGTACAACTAGGGATAGCAGTACCTAGATATGAAATGGAGCGTGTCTGCCATTGGAATGGAAAGTTGGCTTTAAGAGATGTCAAAGTATTTTGGGTTAGTGAAAGGTTCAGTGCTTCTGTTTTGGAGACATTTAATTTGTAGTTGCTAAAGTGGCCGAACCTATTGATTTCAGCTAGTAGTGAGGGGAGGCTGATATGGGGTTGGGTCACATAAAGAAGTAAGTCATCTGCGTATAAAGAAAGTTTACAGTGGGAAGAGGGGGTCTGGATGCCATGTATATTTGGATTTAGCCTAATGGCTTGAGCCAGATGTTCAATCACTAGGGAAAACAATAAAGGGGAAAGTGGACAGCCCTGTCTTGTACCATTGGTAATTGAAAACTTGTCTGATTGTGTACCATTCGTCAAGACAGTGGCTGTCGGTTTTGAGTAAAGAGACATGATACGTGTTAGCATTCTAGGGCCTAATCCAATCTGGGAGAGGGTGGCTTGAAGAAAGGACCAGTTTACCCTATCAAAAGCTTTCTCTGCGTCGCAAGAAAGAAGACAAGTTGGAGTGTGGGTGCGGTGAGCATATGCTATTAGATGGATGGTTTTGGTGGTATTGTCCCTAGCTTCACGTCCAGGGACAAAGCTAACTTGATCTCTATGTATAATGTTGGGTAGTAATGGTGATATTCGGTTGGCAAGGATCTTGGCGAAAAGCTTCAAGTCAATATTTAATAGGGATATTGGTCTGTAATTAGAGCATGCGGAGGGTTCTTTGTCCGGTTTCGGGATTACCACAATTTGGGCTTGGAGAAGGGTTGCAGAGGGGGATACATTTCCATCTATCGCTGAGAATGCTTTTGCTAAGAGGGGTAATAATAACAGTGGGAATGTCTTATAAAAACGCGGGGAGAATCCGTCTGGACCAGGGCTTTTGCCAGGTTTGAGATTTTTTATGGCCTGTGTAAAATCTGTACCTGAAAGAGCAGATTCCATTTCTTCCGAGTCGGAAGAAGGGATGGTGGGGAGGGCTGTTTCTAGGATGTACGAGGGTAGGTCCTGTGGGGGCGCCCCTCCATGGGGCTTAAAGGCCGGTGCCTGTGAAGGGAGATTGTAAAGAGAGGCATAGTATTGGCGGAATTCTTCCGCTATCACTGAATTGTTCAGTAATTTCCCTTTGGTGGGTGAATTAATAAAGGGAATAGGTTTCCGGAGTTGACGAGGATGGAGTGTGTTTGCTAGGTGTTTACCGCATTTATTAGCTTGGGAGTAATAAACAAAGCGTCCTTTATTTTTTGCTGTCAGGGAGCGTTCCGCAAAAATTTGCAGGAGGTCTCTCCTGGCATTAGTCAGGTCCAAATGAGTGGCTATGTCAGGGTTTCGTTTATGTGACTCTTCCAACGCATTGATGGAAGCGAGGAGGCGTGAAATGTCTACTGTACGTGCATGCTTTAGTCTGGAACCGTGTTGGATAAATTTGCCCCTGAGGACACATTTAAGTGCTTCCCATTGTAAAAGGGGATTGGTTTCGTCATGTGCGTGGTCTGAGATAAAGTTTTTAATGGTCTGAATGATGTCCTGCACGCACACTGAGTCAAATAGTAGGTTATCGTTAAGTCTCCAGGAGGTTCTGGCTTTACCAGACGGGATCCTATCTAAGCTCAGGTGAATAGGGGCATGGTCAGACCAAAGAGTAAGGCCTATAGAAGTTTCCGGTTTATAGTCCAGTAGTGTTTGTGAGGTAAAAATATAGTCCAACCTACTGTAGGATGTGTGTGCTGGGGAATAGTATGTATAGTCCCTGGTAGAAGGGTGAAGGACCCTCCACACGTCCACCAAGGAGAGCTCCGCAAGGATTGTTCGGATTTTGGTCAGAGAAGCTGGGGAGACAGAGGACTTACCAGTTGAAGTATCCAGACGGGGTATCAAGGCAATATTAAGGTCCCCTCCCAGTATCATGTTGATCGTGCTGAATCGTTTTAGCCGTGATGTAACCGAGGAGAGAAAATGCAGTTGGTCCTGATTGGGAGAATATATGTTAATAACTGTGTATATCACATTCAAGTATGATAATTTGAGGAAAACATATCTCCCGTGTGGATCTATATAAGAGTCTAACACATCTGGTGTGAATGTGGCATGGAATGCAATAGAGACTCCCTTGGACTTAGCTTTTGGGTTAGTACTGTGGAACCAGGTGGGATATTGCCTATGTAGGAATTTTGGGATTGTGTCAGATCTAAAATGGGTCTCTTGGAGAAGTAGAATTTGCGTACGTAGTTTATGAAAGTGGTACAAAATTTGACGTCTCTTTTCCGGAGTATTGAGGCCCCTACAATTCAAGGAGGAGACTTTCAAGGAGGGTGGTGCTGCCATAAGGGGGATATTTTAGTTAAAGTGTCAGGATGGAAGGGAGTGAGGTCCGCTGCCCCAGACCATGGGAGAGAGGGAGGGAGAAGAAGAGGGGAGGTCGCCATCCAGTGGCGAACTTAGGGAACAGAGAAGAGAAGAGAAAAAGAGAGAAAGAGAAAGAAAAAGGTGATTAGAGGAGACGGAAGTGAGGGGAAAGAAAAAAAAGGGATAAGAAGAAGAAGAAGGCCAATAAGGCCTACCTAACTATAGTGTTGTAACCAACAAGTCAGCAAAGCCCACTAGGGGTGCTGATAAAACCTATGAGGGGATACGTGTCAACGCACAGAGGAGCACGCACACACCGGGCAACAGAAAACAGTTTTAAATTTAACTTAACTTAGTAGCTCAGGGTCCCCCACTGCTACACATATTCTATGTAACTCACTTCTTGTGGGCCATCCCCTGGGGGGAGCCCGGGGTAGTCCCCTGTCTAATGACTGCAGTGAGGGTCTAATGCTTAACTGTAGACAGGTCGAATAAATACAACTAACAATAAGAGGAGGGGGAGAGTGGAGGGGGGAGTGGAAGGGAAGTCAGTGCCGACAGGCATAACCATTATGTAGAAACCCATCACATTACTATAGTGCAAATTAGAGTGGTATAAGACCTGTCAGCGCAAACAGTAATGCAGAAATAATATATCAATTTAAAGTCCCAGCATAACTAGGAACCGGGATGATATCACTGGTGGAGACCTGTGGAAAAAAAAGGGTGGTTAATCAGGAAGTGGAGAGAAGGGATTCAGCCCGCAGTCGTCTTGGAAGCTTCTGCTTTTGAACGTTTGTTCTTCTTGGATTGTTTTTGCCAGCCTTTATTGGTTTGGAATCCAGGAGTTGCTGGGTGAAGTGGCCAGTCTGGTAACGGGATCTGAGGTAGCTCAAATGTTCCAAGGAACTTTGGTAAATCTCCCAATGTGCGAAATATTGCTGATTTCCCATCATGGGATGCAGAGAGGTTAAACGGGAAGCCCCAGCGATATTTAATGTGTTTTGCCTGAAGAGCTCCAGTAAGGGGCTTCAGAGCTCGACGCATATCCAGGGTCAGCTTAGATATATCTGGAAGCAAAGTTACTTGAGTGTCATTAAAGAAGATGGATTCTTGGGTACGTGCAGCTTGCATAATGGCGTCTTTGACCGCGTAGAAATGTACTCTACAGATGACGTCTCTGGGGTGTTCCAGATTAGGATTTTTAGGGCCCAGAGCTCTGTGCACCCGATCCAGTTCCAGGGGGGCATCTTTGTCTTTTTGCAGGAGCTCATTGAAAATGGCTATAATCGCAGGGGCCAGGTCTTTGGTTTCCACGGATTCAGGAAGGCCGCGAATGGGTATGTTGTTACGTCTGGCTCTATTTTCTTGGTCATCCTGGTGATATATTAAGTGTTGTATTTGTAGGGTGTGCTCATGCAGAATGGAGTCGTGGGCTTGCAGGGTGGAAACAGTCTCTTCTACACTGTGTTCAACTTCTTCCAACCTGTTAGTGACATCTCTGCGCAACTCTGCAATTTCTTGTTTATATGAGCGTTCCATTCTCTGTACGCAGGCTTCAAAATCATGTTTGTTAGGGAGGGCCTTGATGTAGGCCGCCATGTCCCAGCTAGAGAATGATCTGTGGGAATCTGGGGAATGACAAGCCAATCGGACTGACTCATTCTCTGAGTCTGCAGGGGATCTGGCACGCTGTCTGTTCCTGGTGTGAGGTGTGGAGCGCTGTGAAGCAGCTCCCCGTGAGCCTGTGTGTGAGTCCGAGGAACGGGTCGGCGCCATCTTGGATGAGGGGGGCGTGCTGTTTAGAGCCCATGCGGGTGAAAAATCTGTCTATATCCCCCTCTTTTTGTGGATCAGGGGTGTGCTGGGTGTCTCCCCCACCTCTCCTCCCCATTACCGACCTGTCGGCTAAAGATGTGGAGCGGTACGAGCTTCGGAACGTCCGGTGTGTGCGGGAGCTCCAGCAGGGCACGTCTGCTCACTCCATGTGCTAGGCCACGCCCCCCCACAGGAAATTTAATGTCAACATTAACACTGGTAGTTAGGGGTGTGAAGGTGACAAGGCTGCAGAGGGTCAATATTCAATAACATGGCACACCAAACAAATGGTGCCGATTTGTCAATAGGTGGGCTGCAAACACGCAATCTAGACACCATGTGGGCTACAAACACGCAATCTAGACACCATGTGGGCTACAAACACGCAATCTAGGCAACATGTGGGCTACAAACACGCAATCCAGAAAACATGTGGTCTACAAACACGCAATCTAGACAATATGCGGTCTACAAACACGCAATCCAGACAACATGTGGTCTACAAGCACGCAATCCAGACAACATGTGGTCTACAAACACGCAATCTAGACAACATGTGGTCTACAAACATGCAATCTAGACAACATGTGGTCTACAAACAGGGGCGGACTGATAACACTCAGGGCCCCCGTACCAAATAAAGCAAGGGCCCGCTGTCAGGCCCCGCCCATGACCCACCCCTAACCCCGTCCATGGCCCGCCCCTGACCTCGCCCCTACATTTTGTACAAAGTACTACTTCTGCCTTTTTTTTATGGGACCTGGAGGGGGGTCTCTCTCTAACAGTGTCCATTAGAGAGTCTCTGTTAGAGAGAGAGACCCCCTCCAGGAGCTATTAGAGACTACAAAGGAGTATAATGGGACCCGGAGGGGGGCCTCTTTCTAACAGAGTGTACAGTAAACACCTTCATTCACTTTGGTCCTCACAGGACCCCCTCCTTGTGCCATGACTCTCACCCCTGCCCCACCCTCTCATAAAGTAGAAATAAAATTGGCACTGTGTAGAGCTCCTCTTACCTTAACTATGAGTACTGCAGCTGTGGCTGGTTCCCGCATCCTCTGAAGCTATCTGGTTCCCACGTCCTCTGTGGTTGACTGGCTCCCGCTTTCTCTGTGGCTGGCTGGCTCTCTGGTGTGGGTGGCTAGCTGGCACCCTGGCCCTGCTGTGGGTGGGTCACCGTGAGTGATTAGCTGGCACCCTGGCCTTGCTGTGGGTGGGTCACCGTGGGTGGTTGGGTGGCACGCACCCTGGCCCTGCTGTGGGTAGCTGGCTGGCACCCTGGCTGGTGTGTCCTCTCCTCTTCCGCCATTTTGGGCACTGTGAGGTGAGGGAGGTGCTTGGAGGGAAGTGGTGACCTTTGCCCTATCCGGGACGGTAAATCTAGAAGGTTTGCAGCAGACCCTGTGCACAGAGACATGTGGCGCAACACATAATGACGTCGCCTGCGTGTGCGGGTCCTCTCTGTGCCCATTTGAGAGTCTATGTTAGAAAAAGCCCTCCCCAGTGCCTCTCAATGCAGCCTCACCAGTGCCAATCAGCGCAGCCTCACCAGTGCCCATGAATGCAGCCTGATCAGTGCCCATCAATGCAAACTTACCAGTGCCCCTTAATGCAGCCTCACCAGTGCCCCTCAATGCAGCCACGCCAGAGTGCCCCCTCCATGCAGCCTCACCAGAGTGCCCCCTCCTTGCAGCCTCACCAGAGTGCCCCCTCCTTGCAGCCTCACCAGAGTGCCCCCCCACCAGAGTGCACCCTCCATGCAGCCTCACCAGAGTGCCCCCTCCATGCAGCCTCACCAGAGTGCCCCTTCCATGCAGCCTCACCAGAGTGCCCCTTCCATGCAGCCTGATCAGTGCATGGGGGATAGCCATGAGTGGGAAACTCCCACTGTGACACCTGGCGACCGATGTCATTGGATGTCCCACCTCCTTTGTTAGATGTCACGTGTCCCGGCATTGGACCAGTAAGACATCTATCAAAGGAGGCAGGACATCGGATGACAGCAGTAATCACAGGGCCACTGTTAGAAATCATGGGGCCCCGTACAGCTTACCTGACAGGGCCCCTTTTAACCTCGCCCTTGACCTCATCCTAGGCTCTTCCCCTGATCCAACCCCTTCAGATTTGTCCATGTTTACATATGCACGCATACTGTGTCCCAGGAACTGGATGTTGCTGCTCACATCCTTAATGGGACCCCTGATGGCACGGGAGAGCCCAGTAAAGGTGATGGCACAATGGTGGTGGAACCCCCTTCCTCTGCCTGTAAAAGTAATCCGGGGGTTTCGTAGCCACTAGGATTACTTCTACTTTGCCCCCCCCCCCAAATCGCAAGTGTAAAGTAACATCACACTGCATCTTTAAAAAAAAGGCAGAAATCTGAGTTGCTGGTCAGTATTTTACACGTGTACAAAATGTTAACTTGAAGAGCTGAAAATTGCATTGTTAGAACTAGTATTTATTTTACTCATGTACACGTGTATGCACTAATATGCACACAAATACATGCAAAATAAATTTTGGCCAGAAATAATGATGTCCAGACATCAGTACCTTATGCAACACAGTGTTCTATACATTATAGGAAAAAACTATGATCACATATACAGTGATCCCACAGCGGTAATCAGTGTTTGCAGCAAGAGCAGTAGATGGTACTCCTATCAGTCATTTAATATGTGCACTGTGCCTACATATATATATATACACTACACTACATATATACACAGTGCCTTGCAAAAGTATTCAACCCCCTTGGCATTTTTCGTGTTTTGTTGCCTCACAGCCTTGAATTAACATGGATTGTTTGAGGATTTGCATCCTTTAATTTACAGAACATGCCCACAACTTTGAAGATTTTTTTATTTTTATTGTGAAGCAAACAACAAATCGGACAAAATAACAGAAAAAGTCAATGTGCATAACTATCCCCCCCCCTAAAGTCAATACTTTGTAGAGCCACCTTTTGCGGCTATCACAGCTCCAAGTCGCTTTGGATAAGTCTCTATGAGCTTGCCACATCTTACCACTGGGATTTTTGCCCATTTCCTCCTTGCAAAACTGCTCCAGCTCCTTCAAGTTGGATGGTTTGCGTTTGTGAACAGCAATCTTTAAGTCTGACCACAGATTTTCTATTGGATTGAGGTCTGGGCTTTGACTAGGCCATTCCAACACATTTACATGCTTCCCCTTAAACCACTCAAGTGTTGCTTTAGCAGTGTGTTTGGGGTCGTTTTGATAAATAAAACGAAAGCGCTTTTTGGATTTTGTTGATAAAAAATAAAAAACTTGAAAAATGTGATGAATGTGAATATATGTAGTGTTTTAGAAAGGGGTTTCCAACCGAGGTCCAGTAAAAAAAAAAAAAAAAAATTAAAAGTCAGCAGCTACAAATACTGCAGCTGCTGACTTTTAATTGGACACTTACCTGTCCTAGGGTCCAGCGATGCGGGGGATCGAAGCCCCGCTCGTCTCCCCCTCCGTTCAGCGGCGCCGGCATTGCAACTGTGGGCGCCGGGCTGTGGCTTCACAGCCTGGCACCCACTGCGCATGCGCAAACGGCGCCGCGTTCAGTGATTGGCCGCTCAGTCACCTGGGACCTGTAATGGGTCCCAGATGATTGACAGGAGGGAGGGAGCAGAGCTGAGCCCTTCCTGTGCCGAGGGGGAAGTGATGTCACCAGCCCAGGCACTGGAAGAGGCAGACCACGAGGGACCACCTAGCAACAAGCATTTAGAGGTACCGTATATACTCGAGTATAAGTCGAATTTTTCAGCACATTTTTTTGTGCTGAAAGTACCCCCCTCGACTTATACTTGAGTCAAGCAGTTTTCTGCAGCAAAAAAATTCATTTTCCAAACCGATTTTGGGGCCCCATATCTCAGGGCCACTTGGTGCTAGGAACCCCAAATTTGGTGTGCAAACCCAGTGGAACTGGTACCATAACATATATAAAGCTGGGGTTCCTAGCACTAAGTGGCCCTGAGATATGGGGCCCCAAACGGGTTTGGAAAATGTCATTCTCTGCTGCAAAAAAGTGCTTGACATTTTCTGAACTGATTTTTGGGGCCCCATATCTCGGGGCCACTTGGTGCTAGGAACCCCAGCTTTGGAAATGTTATGGTGCTAGTTCCACTGGGCTAGCACACCAAATTTGGGGTTCTTAGCACTAAGTATCCCCGAGATACGGGGCCCCAAATTCGGTCAACTGTGTCCATCTGCAGCAATGTCATTTCGGGACCCTTTGGGTTCAGAGACCCCAAATTTTGGCTGCAGCTAGGGGGCATCTAGGAACCCTTAACTACCGAGTTTGAAGTTTAGGGGACCTATGGCTGCAAATGGGCACAGTGAGGCATGCAAATGGGCACAGTGATGCTGCAAATGGGCATTGTTGACCCTCTTTTCCACTTACAGTAACTGTGCATTTCTCACCCTCGTCTTATACTCGGGTCAATAAGTTTTTCCCATTTTTTTTGTGGTAAATTAGGGCCTCGACTTATACTTGGAACGACTTATACTCGAGTATATACGGTAAGTTAAAAAAAAAAAAAAATCCACATTTTTTTTGTATTTTTTTTTTTTATTTTTCATTTAGCTTTTTTTTTTTTTGGGTGGAACCCCACTTTAAATCCGAATATTTGTGTATAAAATACTGCACTCAAATGTGCTTCCACTTGCACAAACAAAATAAAATATAGTGTATAAAGCTGCACCTTAAATTAGTGCTCTGATACCACTACTAAAGAAATGAATGAAATTGTGAAAAAAGTGCGCTGAATGCGCTGAATGCGCTGCTAAATTGTGTTAAATTCAATTAACTTATAATTGTGCTAAAATTACTTAATTAGTGTATTATTAAACTTATCGTGAATACATCTTGGCAGATATAATCCATGAAAACAACCTGTCAGTAGGATGACTATGGATGACGTCACTAGGCTCCTCCCTTGGGAGGAGCCTAGTGACTATGGATGACGTCATCCATAGTGCCGTAGTGTTACTCGCAGCGCGAGGAGGAGATCATTGGTGGACGGCTGACTGTTCTATGCGCTCTCACATCAGATTGATACAAGTTAGTGTATCTAGTTTACTGCCAAAAAGATAGTAAAGGTTATTGCGCAATGAATGTTTTTCTGTGAGCTGACAGAGAGTGTAATCGCAACATATGGTGAACTTCATCTACGTAGGAGATAATCATCTGACTTGAGATTCCTTTGCCTTATCTGTGTTCCATACCAATCAGTGGCGGCTGGTGCTCAAAATTTTTTGGGGGGCGCAAACAAACTGAAAAATTCTGAAAAAAAAAAACATCAATCGCAGCCACTGTCATCAAAATGCAGCCACTGTGTCATCAAAACGCATTTACTGTGTCATCAAAAATGCAGCCACTGTGTCATCAAAAACGCATTCACTGTGTCATCAAAAATACATCCACTGTGTCATAAAAAATGCATTCATTGTGTCATAAAAAACGCATTCACTGTGTCATCAAAAATGCATCCACTGTGTCATAAAAAATGCATCCACTGTGTCATAAAAAATGCATTCATTGTGTCATAAAAAACGCATTCACTGTGTCATCAAAAATGCATTCATTGTGTCATAAAAAACGCATTCACTGTGTCATCAAAAATGCATTCATTGTGTCATAAAAATTGCATTCACTGTGTCATAAAAAATGCATCCACTGTGTCATCAAAAATGCATCCACTGTGTCATCAAAAATGCATCCACTGTGTCATCAAAAATGCATCCACTGTGTCATCAAAAATGCATCCACTGTGTCATCAAAAATCGCATTCACTGTGTCATAAAAAAACGCATCCACTGTGTCCACTGATCCCAGAAACCACGATTGTCTCCTTAATAGCAGCCAGCATCTCTTTGAACAAGGGGGAAGAGGGGCAAGTTATCAAAGAAAGATAATCACAGTGATTTGGGGGGCTGGGAGAGGATGCTTTATGTGCTAGGGGCCACTTTGGGAGCAGAGAGGATTTGTGCTGGGGGGGGGGTCTAATTTTATATTCAACCACCCCTTCTAGCACAAATCCTCTCTGCTCCCAAAGTGGCCCCTAGCACATAAAGCATCCTCTCCCAGCCCCCCAAATCATTGTATCTTTCTTTGATAACTTGCCCCTCACGTCCTGTGTATGTGTCCATTCTCCTCCCCCTCCCCCTCTGTCTGTGTATAGGAGGTGTCTTCAGTCCGTGTGTAGTGAGACAGGAGGCAGGGGGGGGAATGGGGAAGAGAGGGACAGATAGATGCAGCTGTGCTGTGCTGGAGCTCACCCTGCTTGCCAGACAGCAACCCATCCCTCATATGGCTCTTACCTTCCTCCTGCAGCTCCGCTCAGCCGAAGAACGGAGCTGCCAACATCACTTCACGAAAGCCGGAAGTGACCTCAAGATTTGAAAAGCAATGCTCCTGCCCATAGAATCACACTGATTCTACGAGCGGAAGCTGATCGGCATTTTCGTTTGCGCCACAAGGCGGGTTAAAAGCCCGCAAATGAAGCGCCGCGTCTGAAATCTCGTGATTGCATTGACGTGGCGCTTCCCATAGTGCACTGGCGTCCGGCGCCACAGTGCACTTTGTTAAAGGACTTTTTTTTTTTTTGTTGTTGTTCTTAAAGGGGCCGTTTTAAAAAAAAATTTTTTTTTTTAATTTTTTTTTTTTTGACTACAGGAGGGGGGGGGCGGCGCCCTGGCGCCCCCTATGGACGGGCCGCCACTGATACCAGTCTTTTATTCATAATGCAGTATGTGGACCTGTTACTTTTTTTGGGGTCATTGTCCTGCTGGAAGGTCAACCTCCGTCCTAGCCTCAAATCACACATAGAGTGGTACAGGTCTTGCTCAAGAATATCCCTGTATTTAGCACCATCCATCTTTCCCTCAACTCTGACCAGTTTCCCAGTTCCGACCATCATGTTTCACAGTGGGGATGGTGTTCTTTGGGTGATGTGATGTGTTGGGTTTGTGCCAGACATAGCGTTTTCTTTGATGGCCAAAAAGTTAAATTTTAGTCTCATCAGACCAGAGCACCTTCCTCCATACATTTTGGGAGTCTCCCACATGCCTTTTCGCAAACTCAGAACGTGCCATTTTGTTTTTTCTTCTGGCCACTCTGCCATAAAGCCCAACTCTATGGAGCATACGGCTTATTGTCGTCCTGTTTACAGATACTCCAGTCTCTGCTGTGGAACTCTGCAGCTCCTCCACGGTTACCTTAAGCCAGGGGAGTTACTAGGTGGCAAAAAGACCAGGGGCTTTAGTCCAAGGTCGGCACGGGGGGGGTTTGCTTTAGTGCTGCAGGTTTTTTTGGCTGGGCGGTGGGGTTGTGTGGCGGGGGGGTAAGCTCACTTGTTAGTTGCTGCCTGGCTTACCAGTGCCCTTACACACACTGACCTACCTGACCTACCTACACTGACCTACCTACCTAACATACACTGACCTACCTGACACAAACTGACCTACCTACCTGACATACACTGACCTACCCACTTGACATACACTGACCTATCTACCTGACATACACTGACCTATCTACCTGACATACACTGACCTATCTATCTGACATACACTGACCTACCTGACACACACTGACCTACCTGACACACACTGACCTACCTACCTGACATACACTGACCTACCTGAGATGCACTGACCTACCTACCTGACATACACACACTGACCTACCTGACCAGGAGACAGACTTCATGTGTCCTGCAGCAGCAGCTCAGCCATGGTGTGCGAGGCAGCCAGAGGAGAGGAGGAGATCCACCCGCCCGAGCGTCAAATGGGGATCGATGTGGCGTGGCGGTCGCATTGTAATTCCCGCCTTCTGGAGCCTGCAGCGCCTATGATGGACGTCCCGCGGTCCCGCCATTGGACCAGTGGGACGTCCATCATAGGCGCTCCAGGCTCCAGAAGGCGGGACCTGCTATGTGACTCAGGCACTCGGGATCAGATCACTCCCCGCTCGGCGGCGCTCGGGGCTAATAATAGAACAGTGCCCACCTGAGACCCGGGGCTTTTTGGGGACCCACTCGGGGCTTCAGCAACTGTCAGCCCCTCCCCCCGCCGATGCCACTTCCTTACGTCTCTGTGCTGTCTTTCTGATTAATGCCCTCCTTGCCCGGTCCGTGAGTTTTGGTGTGCGGCCGTCTCGTGGCAGGTTTGCTGTTGCGCCATGTTCTTTCCATTTGGTTATGATAGATTTGATGGTGCTCCTAGGGATCATCAAAGATTTGGATATTTTTTTTATAACCTAACCTGACTTGTACTTCTCAACAACATTGTCCCTTACTTGTTTGGAAAGTTCCTTGGTCTTCATGGCAGTGTTTGGTTAGTGGTGCCTCTTGCTTAGGTGTTGCAGCCTCTGGGGCCTTTCAAACAGTTGTGTATACGTAATGACAGATCATGTGCACACAGGTGGCATCATTTCTCTAACACACACACATACATTATATATATATATATATATATATATATATATATATATATATATATATATATATATATATATATATCAGGGCTTTTTTCAGGGGGAACTTGGTGGAACTCAGTTCCACCACCTCTGGCTCAGACCCTTTGGTGCCTGCTCACCACAATCACTTGTAAACACAGAAGTCTGGTTTCTGTGTTTAGAAGTGACAGCTCTGCACTCTGTATGTAATGCAATCCTGGTATTTAATGCCCCTTTAAGACCCTCCTACTGTTTTCGTGAAATTTGACTGAACACACCCACTATTTAATGTGATTTGGAGGGTGTGTGTAGGGGGAGGGGTTTTGTGGGGCCGTAGTTAAGTTTCAGCACCTATTGTTTGAGAAAAAAAAGCCCTGTATATATATATATATATATATATATATATATATATATATATATATATAGACACACAGTGGGGACGGAAAGTATGCAGACCTCCTTAAATTTTTCACTCTTTGTTATATTGCAGCCATTTGCTAAAATCACTTAAGTTCATTTTTTTCCTCATTAATGTACACACAGCACCCCATATTGACAGAAAAACACAGAATTGTTGACATTTTTGCAGATTTATTAAAAAGAAAAACTGAAATATCACATGGTCCTAAGTATTCAGACCCTTTGCTGTGACACTCATATATTTAACTCAGGTGCTGTCCATTTCTCCTGATCATCCTAGAGATGGTTCTACACCTTCATTTGAGTCCAGCTGTGTTTGATTATACTGATTGGACTTGATTAGGAAAGCCAAACACCTGTCTATATAAGACCTTACAGCTCACAGTGCATGTCAGAGCAAATGAGAATCATGAGGTCAAAGGAACTGCGTGAAGAGCTCAGAGATAGAATTGTGGCAAGGCACAGATCTGGCCAAGGTTACAAAAAAATTTCTGTTGCACTTAAGGTTCCCAAGAGCACAGTGGCCTTCATAATCCTTAAATGGAAGACGTTTGGGACGACCAGAACCCTTCCTAGAGCTGGCCATCTGGCCAAACTGAGCTATCGGGGAAGAAGAGTCTTGGTGAGAGGTAAAGAAGAACCCAAATATCAATGTGGCTGAGCTCCAGAGATGCAGTCGGGAGATGGGAGAAAGTTGTAGAAAGTCAACCATCACTGCAGCCCTCCACTAGTCGGGGCTTTATGGCAGAGTAGCCCGACGGAAGCCTCTCCTCAGTGCAAGACACATGAAAGCCCACATTGAGTTTGCTAAAAAACACCTGAAGGACTACAAGATGGTGAGAAATAAGATTCTCTGGTCTGATGAGACCAAGATAGAACTTTTTGGCCTTAATTCTAAGCGGTATGTGTGGAGAAAGCCAGGCACTGCTCATCACCTGTCCAATACAGTCCCAACAGTGAAGCATGGTGGTGGCAGCATCATGCTGTGGGGGTGTTTTTCAGCTGCAGGGACAGGACGACTGGTTGCAATCGAGGGAAAGATGAAAGCGGCCAAGTACAGGGATATCCTTGATGAAAACCTTCTCCAGAGTGCTCAGGACCTCAGACTGGGCGGAAGGTTTACCCTAAGCACACAGCTAAAATAGCGAAGGAGTGGCTTCACAACAACTCCGTGACTGTTCTTGAATGGCCCAGCCAGAGCCCTGACTTAAACCCAATTGAGCATCTCTGGAGAGACCTAAAAATGGCCGTCCACCAACGTTTACCATCCAACCTGACAGAACTGGAGAGGATCTGCAAGGAGGAATGGCAGAGGATCCCCAAATCCAGGTGTGAAAAACTTGTTGCATCTTTCCCAAAAAGACTCATAGCTGTATTAGATCAAAAGGGTTCTTCTACTAAATACTGAGCAAAGGGTCTGAATACTTAGGACCATGTGATATTTCAGTTTTTCTTTTTTAATAAATACACAAAAATGTCAACAATTCTGTGTTTTTCTGTCAATATGGGGTGCTGTGTGTATATTAATGAGGGGAACAAATGAACTTAAATGATTTTAGCAAATGGCTGCAATATAACAAAGAGTGAAAAATTTAAGGGGGTCTGAATACTTTCCGTCCCCACTATATATATATATATATATATATATATATATATATATATATATATATTTACTATATTGTCAAAAGTATTGGGACTCCTGCCTTTACACACACATGAACTTTAATGACATTCCCAGTTTTAGTCCCTAGTGGTCAATATTGAGTTGGCCCACCCTTTGCAGCTATAACAGCTTCAACTCTTCTGGGAAGGCTGTCCACAAGGTTTAGGAGTGTGTCTATGGGAATGTTTGATCATTCTTCCAGATGCGCATTTGTGAGGTCAAGCACTGATGTTGGACAAGTAGGTCTGGCTCACAGTCTCCTCCCTAATTCATCCCAAAGGTGTTCTATCGGGTTGAGGTCAGGACTCAGGCCAGTCAAGATCCTCCACCCCAAACTTGCTCCTCCATGTTTTTATGGACCTTGCTTTGTGCACTGGTGTGCAGTCATGTTGGAACAGGGAGGGGCCGTCCCCAAACTGTTCCCACTCAGTTCAGGGCATGAAATTGTCCAAAATGTCTTAGTATGTTGACGCCTTAAGGAGTTCCCTTCACTGGAACTAAGGGGCCAAGCCCAACCCATGAAAAACAACCCCACACTATAATTCCCCCCTCTACCAAATGATTTGGACCAGTGCACAATGCAAAGTCCACAAAGACATGGATGAGCAAGTTTGAGGTGGAAGAACTTGACTGGCCTGACCTCAACCCAATAGAACACCTTTGGGATGAATTAGAGTGGAGACTGTGAGCCAGGCGTTCTCATCCAACATCAGTGCCTGACCTCACAAATGCGCTTCTAGAAGAATGGTCAAACATTCCCTTAGACACACTCCTAAACCTTGTGGGCAGCCTTCCCAGAAGAGTTGAAGCTGTTATAACTGCAAAGGGTGGGCCAACTCATAATTGAACCCTACGGCCTAAGACTGGGATGCTATTAAAATTCATGTGTGTGTAAAGGCAGGTGTCCCAATACTTTTGACAATATAGTGTATCTATACACTCGCCAGCCACTTTATTAGGTACACCTGTTCAATTGCTTGGTAACACAAATTGCTAATCAGCCAATCACATGGCAGCATCTCAATGCATTTAGGCATCTAGACGTAGTGAAGACAACTTGCTGAAGTTCAAACCGAGCATCAGAATGAGGAAGAAAGGGGATTTAAGTGGCTTTGAACATGGCATGGTTGTTGGTGCCAGACAGGCTGATCTGAGTATTTCAAAAACTGCTGATCTACTGGGATTTTCACACACAACCATCTCTCGGGTTTTTCAGAGAATGGTCTGAAAAAAAAGAGAAAATATCCAGTGAGCGGCAGTTATGTGGAGGAAAATGCCTTGTTGATGTCAGAGGAGAATGGGCAGGCTGATTCCAGATGATAAAAAGGCAACAGTAACTCAAATAACCACTCGTTACATCCAAGGTATGCAATGTACCATCTCTGAACACACAACACATTGAACCTTGAAGCAGATGGGCTACAGCAGCAGAAGACCACACCAGGTGCCACTCCTGTCAGCTAAGAACAGGAAACTGAGGCTACAATTTGCACAGGCTCGTCAAAATTGGACAATAGGAGATTGGAAAAATGTTGCCTGGTCTGATGAGACCCGATTTCAGCTGTGACATTCAGATGGTAGGGCCAGGATTTGGCCTAAACAACATGAAAGCATGGATCCATCCTGCCTTGTATCAACGGTTCAGGCTGGTGGTGGTGGTGCAATGTTGTTGGGGATATTTTCTTGGCACACTTTGGGCCCCTTACTGCCAATTGAGCATCGTGTAAACCCCACGGCCTCCCTGAGTATTGTTGCTGACCATGTCCATCCCTTTATGACTACAGTGTACCCATCTTCTGATGGCTCCTTCCAGCTGGATAATGCACCATATCACAAATAGAGTTGGGCCAAACCTGTTCGGTTTATGCCAGAACTCTCGAACATCGCAAAAGTTTGTACCTTAACCCCAAACCCTAAACCCCATTGAAGTCTATGGGACCCACATTCGAAAAATTTGAAAAATAAAAAGTGCCCATTTTGAAGGGTTATATGCGAGTTAATGGCCATAAAAAGGATATGGGGACCGGGTACTGCCCTGGGGGACATGTATCAATGCAAATTTTTTTTTTCAAAAGATCGTTTTTACAGGAGCAGCAATTATAATGATGTTTAAAGCGAAACAATAAAAATGAAAAGTTAATTTAAATATAGTACCCAGGGGGTCCCCTTTGTCTGCTCGTAAAGTGGCGTATCTCTATCATTTATAGAACCTGCTGCAGCAAAACTGACATAAATAAAAGGAAAAAAAAATGATATTTAAATTGCCAGCAATACAATAACATTTCCAGCAATACAAAAATGTATTAAAAAAAATGGTGTGGGGGTCCTCCCCAAAATCCATACCAGACCCTTATCAGAGCATGCAGCCCGGCAGGTCAGAAAAAGGGGGGGGGGCAAGCGAGCGCCCCCCCCCCCTCCTGAACCATACCAGGAAACATGCCACACGCTTTGGAGACAAGGACCTCTTCCATACAACAGATCTCAGCCCCCTCCTATAAGAATGAGTATGGGTTACTTTGTACCCCTACCCATAAAAAACAACAAAAGGTCAAAATTAAATAAAGACAGGCAGTTTTTGCCGATTTTTTTTATTAGAAAAAATAAAAAAACAATGTCCCCTGATGTAGATCCATCATCAATCACGATGCCCGCCGTACCGTCAGACTTGAAAAAAGAAAAAAAAAAAAAAGGCTCTGCTCTCGACAAAGGCTAATGTCCGAATGCCTGCTCCTATATAGGTAAGGGGTGAGGCCACCTGGTGATGTCCCCTGTCAGTGTGGAGGACTGTAGAGAGAAGTTGAGCTGGAGGGCTAGTGAAAGAGGCAGCTGCAGCCAAGCGGGTTGACAGTACCTGAAGAGGTGGTGCTGGGATCAGTAGGCACAGGAAAATTGTAGGCTGGACGCTGAACTTTTGCTTCATCACTGCTAAGGGGCCTCGGGTTCCTGCCTGTAATGGCCTATTGCTTCATCAGTCTGAGTGATTGTCAGACACACACAGTGTACCAGCTGGGTTCTGCAAGCGAGTGCTGGGGGAAGGAGAGGAGCTGTATCTAAAGATTGTATATTGGAGGAGTTGTCCCTGAAGTTTGATCTGAAGTCAAGTGGGCATCTGTCAGAAACCATGGAATCAGACCAAGACAGAAGTACAGTTAAATCACACTTGTTTAATAATAAAAGTAAAAAGAACAAACATAGTCAAAACATAGCCAAAGTTCAGTAACCAGAACGGATAGTCAGCCAAGCCAGAAGTCAGGGATCAATGTAGGGAAACAGCAAGCAGGATCTGGAGCCAGAAGGGATGTCAGCAAAGCAAGTCTTTAAACAGGAACGCAGGAGAGTGTCTCTGTGATGTTGACCAAGGTGAAGGCAGAGATCCACTGGACTAGACGGCTTAAGTAGGCAGGACTGACGAGCAGGATATCATCAACAGCTGAGCGACTGTGGAGGGATAGGAGCTGGCAATTAGCCGACAGCTGAGCGGCCAGCTCAGAGAAGGGAGGACTGAGCCCAGCCCTGACAGCATCCCATAATCTCTCATCCCTATCCAAGTTATTACCCTCAATAAATACCAAAAACAAAGTCACGGACTGCCCTCTGACTCAAGAATGCCTATAAAAATTTGGCGTGCCAGGCTGTGCAGGTTGGAGGATCCCAGTTTACTTGAGGCTCCTTAGAGGATGGGCTACATGAACATGACAATGAGGTCACTGTACTCCAAAGGCCTCCACAGTCACCAGATCTTAATCCAAAGGAGCACCTTTGGGATGTGGTGGAGCGGGAGATTCGCATCATGGATGCGCAGCCAACAAATCTGCAGCAACTGCGTGATACTATCATGTCAATATGGACCAAAATCTCTGAGGAATGTTTCAAACACCTTCTTGAATCTATGCCATGAAGAATTAAGGCAGTTCTGAAGGCAAAAGGGGGTCCAACCCGGTACTAGTAAGGTGTAACGAATAAAGTGGCCAGTAAGTGTATATACTGTATATATCATATAGTTAGGGCCTTGCCTTAATGAAAGGAATTCTTGTTTGTTGGAATTTGGGCACAGGAGTAGTTTTTCTTGGCTCAGGTGTCTACAACATGCAGAGAAATGTAAACCTATTGACTAGACTAGCTAGAGATAAGGGGCTAGAAGAGCTACCTAAGGGGCTACAAAGGTCGGGCACACTGCCTTTAGGACGGTTCCTTCAAACAAGTCCCCAGCCTCCTCCCTTCCCATCCTTTCACAGGTTATTGTAACAGCTATGTGCGTTTTTTACCTCACCAGCAGTTAATTGGCTTCTTATTTGTGCGTGAGGTGGACATTGGATAATTGCACCCTTGTATGGAACTGTTGGTGAGAACGGGTTGATGGACTATAGTAAGTATTTGGGTGCTCACGGTTCATCTGGGACTGGCACAAGTGGTGATGAATAGTTTGATGCTAATGGTTGGGTTTCTGGTGGTGGGTTTGCATATTCAGTAAAGCCAAAAAACAACCTTGTGAGACCTTGCCTTAATGAAAGGAATTCTTGGTTGTTGGAATTTGGGCATAGGAGTAGTTTTTCTTGGCTCAGGTTTCTACAACATGCAGAGAAATGTAAACCTATTAACTAGACTAGCTAGAGATAAAGGGCTAGAAAAGCCACCTAAGGGGCTACAAAGGTCAGGCACACTGCCTTTAGGACGGTTCCTCAGAACAAGTCCCCAGCCTCCTCCCTTCCCATCCATTCACAGGTTATTGTAACAGCTATGTGCGTTTTTTACCTCACCAGCAGTTAATTGGCTTCTTATTTGTGCGTGAGGTGGACATTGGGTAATTGCACCCTTGTATGGAACTGTTGGTGAGAACGGGTTGATGGACTATAGTAAGTATTTGGGTGCTCACGGTTCATCTGGGACTGGCACAAGTGGTGATGAATAGTTTGATGCTAATGGTTGGGTTTCTGGTGGTGGGTTTGCATATTCAGTAAAGCCAAAAAACAACCTTGTGAGACCTTGCCTTAATGAAAGGAATTCTTGGTTGTTGGAATTTGGGCATAGGAGTAGTTTTTCTTGGCTCAGGTTTCTACAACATGCAGAGAAATGTAAACCTATTAACTAGACTAGCTAGAGATAAAGGGCTAGAAGAGCCACCTAAGGGGCTACAAAGGTCAGGCACACTGCCTTTAGGACGGTTCCTCCGAACAATTCCCCAGCCTCCTCCCTTCCCATCCATTCACAGGTTATTGTAACAGCTATGTGCGTTTTTTACATCACCAGCAGTTAATTGGCTTCTTATTTGTGCGTGAGGTGGATATTGGGTGATTGCGCCCTTGTATGGAACTGTTGGTGAGGACGGGTTGATGGACTATAGTAAGTATTTGGGTGCTCACGGTTCATCTGGGACTGGCACAAGTGGTGATGAATAGTTTGATGCTAATGGTTGGTTTGCTGGTGGTGGGTTTGCATATTCAGTAAAGCCAAACAACAGTCTTGTAAGGCGCTAGTGTGCTCCAACTTCCTTTAGGATAAAACCCACAGCCATAATTGATTAAAATGCTGATTATTAGTGAAAAAGGCTGCCTCAGACTGACCGCTAGGAAAGTGGCAAGAAAACATAAAAAGAAATTTCTGACAAGGTGCCCCTAGAGTGACACGTGGATGCTGTCTATGTGAGTAGTGCAACCAAGGTCCAGCTAGCAAGGAGTCCAAGATCCCCAATAACACAGAGAGCAGTATCTCCAAAAACCTTACTTTATTCCACAAATGGTTAAAAGCCAACACTGAATTATACTGATGGTTACCAGTAGATGCCTAGCCGCAACCTTCAGGCATCCAGGATATACTGGGGGACTGGGATGTCAATGTGGTCCAAGTGATCCGCGTTGAAGCAAACCCATTAGCCGTGGCAAGGAAACGGAGGGGGTGTGCACCGGTAGTGACGTCACCGGAACCCGGAAGTCTGTGAAGGCGGACACAAAACACTGGGACACACCACAAATTCAAGCCAATTCCCAGGGTAACAAGTTACAGGCATTGCCCCTTTGTCAAATCCTGACAGGCAACTGGTAAACCAATGTTTATATATACACATCTACATACCTCCCAACATTTTGAGATGGGAATGAGGGACACCTACTAACACATGTATGTAGGCATCGGACACGCCCCCTGCCACACCCAGGGGGGGAAAAAAAGGTTAATTAAGTCCACAAGGGACTTCTTTTACCACTACTATTCTTTTATATTGGCTTCTAAAATTGACAAATGCAGCAATTTATAATTTGGATGAAAGGTTTAGAACTGGGAAACACTTTTTGAAAGATAAAAAGTGCGTTTTATATACAACTATATAGATCAGACCAAAATAAGGGACAAATGAGGAGGAAAGAGGGACAGAGGGAAATTGCACCAAATCAGGGACAGTCTTTTGAAAACAGGGATATTTGGGAGCTATGATATTGTGTCCGGGTTTCAGGTGGACTGAAACCCGGACACATGGTTCAAAACCCGAACTGTCCGGGTGAATCCCGGACAGGTGGCAACCCTACATTAAGTCTAGTTGGCTCTCACTTGCAGTATTGCTGCTCTGGCCTTACACTCAGTGCTGTATTTTGGCCTACGCCGACAAGGCCCAAGCCTAGGGCGGCGGCACATTGTGCCCCCTCCTCCTCCTCCCGAGTCAGTCCATTCACTCACTGCCGAGGTTGCAGGCTGCAGTGTCTCTCATAGAGCAGAGTGTGTGGTGACAGTTTCCCCCCCCCCCTCCCCTCCCCTCCACACGGACAGGAGAGCAGAGAGAGAACCGGTCAGCCTCCTGTGTTGTGATTCCAGAGGGTGCACATGGAGCCCGCAGGGTTGGTCTGTGGCTTCAGCTGGCAGCTACATTCTGCAGATCTCCTCTCTCTCTCCTCTCCTGTCTGTGTGTGTTTTGGGGGGAGATTGTTAGTGATGGTTTTGGGCAGCATGAAAGAGAGTGTAACAGACACTCTCAGCTTAGACAACTGCAGCCAGCAACCCTGCTGGGAAGCCATAGTCCAGTCTGAATCATGTGTCCGGGCTTCAGGCAGTCTGAAACCCGGGCACATGATTCCAAAACCGAACTGTCCGGGTGAATCCCGGACAGGTGGCAACCCTAGGTGAGAGTAACTATATCTACCGAGCCTCCTCACTGTCTCTCCTTACAACTTATCTATGCTCCAGCTTTCACTTTGTTTCTCCTATCTCCATTATCTTAAATAGGGAGGACTTTCTGATAATGAACCCTCTGTGTGCTTGGTGCTAGGGGAGGACTGTGCTTTTCTTCTCTGCATCAATGGACACATGTACATGGCTGCTTACACATACCTCCCAACTTTTTGGAGATGGGAATAAGGGACACCTATGAAGGCATAGGACACACCCCCTGCCACGCCCCCTTAACCACTTAAGGACCAGCCTCGTTTTGAATTTTAGGTGTTTACATGTTTAAAACAGGTTTTTTTGCTAGAAAATTACTTAGAACCCCCAAACATTATATATGTTTTTTTTTCTAACACCCTAGAGAATAAAATAAAGTTGCAATACTTTTTTTCGCACCGTATTTGCGCAGCGGTCTTATAAGCGCACTTTTTTGGGAAAAAATTCACTTTTTTGAATAAAAAAAATAAGACAGCAGTAAAGTTAGCCCAATTTTTTTTTATAATGTGAAATAGAATGTTACGCCAAGTAAATGGATACTTAACACGTCACACTTCAAAATTGTGCCAATCGTGGAATGGCGTCAAACTTTTACTCTCAAAAATCTCCATAGGCGACGTTTAAAAAAAATTCTACAGGTTGCATATTTTGCGTTACAGAGGAGGTCTAGGACTAGAATTATTGCTCTCGCTCTGCCGGTCGCGGCGATACCTCACATGTGTGGTTTGACCATGGTTTTCATATGCGGGCGCTACTCGCGTATGAGTTCGCTTCTGCACACGGGCTCAACGGGACGGGGGGTTTTTAAAACATTTTTTTTAAATTTTTATTATTTATTTTACATTATTTTATTTATTTTTACACTGTTTAAAAAAAAAAATTGTGTCACTTTTATTTCTATTACAAGGGATGTAAACATCCCTTGTAATAGAAAAAAGCATGACAGGACCTTTTAAATATGAGATCTGGGGTCAAAAAGACCTCAGATCTCATATTTTCACTAAAATGCAATAAAAAAAAAAAAAGTAATTTAAAAAAATGACATTGAAAAAAATATGCCTTTAAGAGGTGTGGGCGGAAGTGACGTTTTGACGTCGCTTCCGCCCAGCAGTGTCATGGAGACGAGTGGGCGCCATCTTAGCCTCACTCATCTCCAGGCACAGCACAGAGACGGCCGCGATCGCCTCCGCCGCTACCGACGGCTCCGGTAAGCGGTGGAGGGCACCGGATCACGGCGGGAGGGGGGGCCCTCTCCCGCCACCAATAAAAGTGATCTTGCGGCGAATCCGCCGAAGGGACCACTTTTATCAGAAAGCAAACCGCCGCACGAAAACGGGGATACCGGGGTTATGGCAGCTAGCCATGCACTTTTTCCCCCCTGAAAATCAGGGGGAAATTGTGTGTGCGTGTTATACGCCGATCCATGCTACTTGGAGGGGACGAGCGCCGCTGGATAACACAGAGCCGCGATCTCCTGTGTATTCAGTCACACACAGTCCCGCCCCCCTCCCCTGGCCCAGCATTGGACCACTGCTCTGCCCATCATATGAGCCGGGCGGGACTGAGTGACTGAGCGCCGGATACACAGGAGATCGCGGATCTGTGTCATCCAGCGGCACTCGTCCCCTCCAAGCAGCAGGGGTTGCTGCAACTGCGTAGTTCTGTCATGCAAGGAGAATGTACCTGAATGTATGCTATATCACCTGGTGGCACCAGAAATTCCCATGGTCTCCATGCAGCTTTCTTCCCCCCCCATTACTGACTGATTCTGCCAAACAAGCTGCTTATAAGACCTGTGCTCATCCCCTCCAGCACTGGCGCCAGTGTTGCCAACCTCCCGTGTTTTTACAGGCAGCCCGTAAAAACGGGGCTATTTTTTCCTGTCCGTGAAAACCCGTAAAAAATTTTTTCTTGCCAGTAAAAATGACGGCCCGGCTCGGAACTGCGCATGTGCAGTCCCGAGGCATTACCGAGAGTCTCCGATCATCCTGATGATCATTCTGTGACTGCTGTTACTTGTCTTGTACCCTCCCCCTTCCTACAATAGCGTGCGTTATTGGATTCTGGGAGATGCTGGGAGGGGTGGAGTGAGACTGCAGTGGAGCGAATGGACGCACTTCAGCCTAGCAAAGGGTAAGCTAGCTATTAGCTAAATGCAGTTGTGTCTTTACTTGTCTTAGTGGGAAGGAGGAGGGGGGGCAGGGGGGTAATGACACAGGAGGCAACCTCCATAGCTGTGTGTATCCTCAGTGAAGAGTGAAATTTCACTCTTTTTTTTTATTTATTTTTTTTTTACACAAAGTTGTCAATTTATAAGATATTTCTAACACATAGCATGTGTATAAAGCAAAAATTACATCCCAAAATACATTCTGCTACTCTTCCCGAGTATGGCGATACCACATGTTTGAGACTTTTACACAGCTGGCCACATACAGAGGCCCAACATTGAAGTGGTACCTTCAGGCGTTCTAGGAGCATAAATTACACATCTCATTTCATTCCTACCTATCACACTTTTGAAGGTCCTTGAGCACCAGGACAATGGAATTGCCCACAAAATTACCAAATTTTGGAAAGCAAACACCTCAACGTATATTCTATGAGGCATGGGCTGCAAATAGGTACTCGGGTACTCTGATGGGCTGGAGACAGGTACTCGGGTAACTTGATGAGCTGCAGACAGGTACTCTGGTACTCTGATGGCCTGGTGACAGGTACTTGGGTACTCTGATGGCCTGGGGACAGGTACTCTGATGGCCTGGTGACAGGTACTCGGGTACTCTGATGGGCTACAGATAGGTACTCGGGTACTCTGATGGGCTGGTGACTGGTATTTGGGTACTCTGAAGGGCGTTAACAGGTACTCGGTACTCATATGGACTGTAACAGGTACTCAGGTACTCGGGTACCCAGATGAACTGTGACAGGTACTCAGGTACTCATATGGACTGTGACGGGTACTCAGATGGACTTGACAGGTACTCGGGTACTCAGATGGACTGTGACAGGTACTCGGGTACCCAGATGAACTGTGACAGGCACTCAGATGGATTGTGACAGGTACTCGGTACTCATATGGACTGTGACAGGTACTCAGGTACCCAGATGAACTGTGACAGGTACTCAGATGGACTTGACAAGTACTCGGGTACTCAGATGGACTGTGACAGGTACTCGGGTACTCAGATGGACTGTGACAGGTACTCAGATGAACTGTGATAGGTACTCAGGTACTCATATGGACTGTGACAGGTACTCGGGTACTCAGATGGACTGTGACAGGTACTCGGGTACTCCGATGGACTGTGACAGGTACTCGGGTACTCCGATGGACTGTGACAGGTACTCGGGTACTCCGATGGACTGTGACAGGTACTCGGGTACTCAGATGGACTGTGACAGGTACTCGGGTACTCAGATGGACTGTGACAGGTCCTCTTTATTGGGGGGGGCAGCAATCAGTGTGATTTGTGTAAACTGTAAGCGGTAACGAGATGTTACCGCAATCTCCATCTCACACACGATTGGTGCGTGAGGAGGAGAACCCGGTAACATCTCATTACCGCGGTTTGTTGACATTTAGTGATCGGCTGTGAAACGATCACAGCCGATCACGTGGTAAACAGCCGCCGGCCAATGGCTGTTTACCAGCGTTGGTGACGAGCAGTGTTCCTGGGAACATGCTGCCACCAACGCGCATGCACAGCGTGCTCGAGATCACGCACATGCGCCATGCAAAGTGGGGCAGTACCACCTGTGGTCGGCCGATCAGGTGGTAAACAGCCATGCCCATTGGCTGTTAACCCCCTCGGTGGCGAGCGGTGTCACCATGACACGCCGCCACCGAAGGAAAAGGGGTTCACGTGCATGATCGCGTGCATTGCCTGTCTAAATGGAGGGCCGTCCTATGACGCCCTCCCAGAACGAGAGCCACACCGCCTGGCCGTCATATGACGACCGGCGGGCGGCAAGCGGTTAAACTGCCAAACTAGATTGACTGGTTCTACCCCTTGGAGCTATCTACAGTCTAAACAAGGCCAGCTTTGTACAGACAATAAACAGCCCTAATCATATGTAATTATGTCTATTCAGTCAGACCAATGTTCTACACAGTAGCCATGGGTGGGTGTGATGTTGGAAACAGTAGACAAGACGTAACAGTTGTTTAGACCGTTGGTATGAGAAGATCTCTAGCATTATAGTACGGAGGTAAAGGTGGTCTGAAGAGTCTATCCTGGTGAGAGTCTATAGGTGAGTCTCTTACATAACCATATGACCTCTGGAGGGTTTACCCTAAACATGTGCAATTCATTTAGTTCCAAATTCATTTAACGAATCTTGACAAATTCGTTAATTTCCAAATTTCACAATTTTTAAATTTACGAATTTCGAATGTTCAAATTTCCGAATTTTTAAAAAAATGACATTGAAAAAAATATGCCTTTAAGAGGTGTGGGCGGAAGTGACGTTTTGACGTCGCTTCCGCCCAGCAGTGTCATGGAGACGAGTGGGCGCCATCTTAGCCTCACTCATCTCCAGGCACAGCACAGAGACGGCCGCGATCGCCTCCGCCGCTACCGACGGCTCCGGTAAGCGGTGGAGGGCACCGGATCACGGCGGGAGGGGGGCCCTCTCCCGCCACCGATAAAAGTGATCTTGCGGCGAATCCGCCGCAGGGACCACTTTTATCAGAAAGCAAACCGCCGCACGAAAACGGGGATACCGGGGTTATGGCAGCTAGCCATGCACTTTTTCCCCCCTGAAAATCAGGGGGAAATTGTGTGTGCGTGTTATACGCCGATCCATGCTTCTTGGAGGGGACGAGCGCCGCTGGATAACACAGAGCCGCGATCTCCTGTGTATTCAGTCACACACAGTCCCGCCCCCCTCCCCTGGCCCAGCATTGGACCACTGCTCTGCCCATCATATGAGCCGGGCGGGACTGAGTGACTGAGCGCCGGATACACAGGAGATCGCGGATCTGTGTCATCCAGCGGCACTCGTCCCCTCCAAGCAGCAGGGGTTGCTGCAACTGCGTAGTTCTGTCATGCAAGGAGAATGTACCTGAATGTATGCTATATCACCTGGTGGCACCAGAAATTCCCATGGTCTCCATGCAGCTTTCTTCCCCCCCCATTACTGACTGATTCTGCCAAACAAGCTGCTTATAAGACCTGTGCTCATCCCCTCCAGCACTGGCGCCAGTGTTGCCAACCTCCCGTGTTTTTACAGGCAGCCCATAAAAACGGGGCTATTTTTTCCTGTCCGTGAAAACCCGTAAAAATTTTTTTCTTGCCAGTAAAAATGACGGCCCGGCTCGGAACTGCGCATGTGTAGTCCCGAGGCATTACCGAGAGTCTCCGATCATCCTGATGATCATTCTGTGACTGCTGTTACTTGTCTTGTACCCTCCCCCTTCCTACAATAGCGTGCGTTATTGGATTCTGGGAGATGCTGGGAGGGGTGGAGTGAGCCTGCAGTGGAGCGAATGGACGCACTTCAGCCTAGCAAAGGGTAAGCTAGCTATTAGCTAAATGCAGTTGTGTCTTTACTTGTCTTAGTGGGAAGGAGGAGGGGGGGCAGGGGGGTAATGACACAGGAGGCAACCTCCACAGCTGTGTGTATCCTCAGTGAAGAGTGAAATTTCACTCTTTTTTTTTATTTATTTTTTTTTACACAAAGTTGTCAATTTATAAGATATTTCTAACACATAGCATGTGTATAAAGCAAAAATTACATCCCAAAATACATTCTGCTACTCTTCCCGAGTATGGCGATACCACATGTTTGAGACTTTTACACAGCTGGCCACATACAGAGGCCCAACATTGAAGTGGTACCTTCAGGCGTTCTAGGAGCATAAATTACACATCTCATTTCATTCCTACCTATCACACTTTTGAAGGTCCTTGAGCACCAGGACAATGGAATTGCCCACAAAATTACCAAATTTTGGAAAGCAAACACCTCAACGTATATTCTATGAGGCATGGGCTGCAAATAGGTACTCGGGTACTCTGATGGGCTGGAGACAGGTACTCGGGTAACTTGATGAGCTGCAGACAGGTACTCTGGTACTCTGATGGCCTGGTGACAGGTACTTGGGTACTCTGATGGCCTGGTGGCAGGTACTCTGATGGCCTGGTGACAGGTACTCGGGTACTCTGATGGGCTACAGATAGGTACTCGGGTACTCTGATGGGCTGGTGACTGGTATTTGGGTACTCTGAAGGGCGTTAACAGGTACTCGGTACTCATATGGACTGTAACAGGTACTCAGGTACTCGGGTACCCAGATGAACTTTGACAGGTACTCAGGTACTCATATGGACTGTGACGGGTACTCAGATGGACTTGACAGGTACTCGGGTACTCAGATGGACTGTGACAGGTACTCGGGTACCCAGATGAACTGTGACAGGCACTCAGATGGATTGTGACAGGTACTCGGTACTCATATGGACTGTGACAGGTACTCAGGTACCCAGATGAACTGTGACAGGTACTCAGATGGACTTGACAGGTACTCGGGTACTCAGATGGACTGTGACAGGTACTTGGGTACTCAGATGGACTGTGACAGGTACTCAGGTACTCCGATGGACTGTGACAGGTACTCGGGTACTCCGATGGACTGTGACAGGTACTCGGGTACTCCGATGGACTGTGACAGGTACTCGGGTACTCCGATGGACTGTGACAGGTACTCGGGTACTCAGATGGACTGTGACAGGTACTCGGGTACTCAAATGGACTGACAGGTACTCAGATGGACTGTAACAGATACTCGGGTACTCAGATGAACTGTGACAGGTACTTTGACAGGTACTGTGACAGGTCCTCTTTATTGGGGGGGGCAGCAATCAGTGTGATTTGTGTAAACTGTAAGCGGTAACGAGATGTTACCGCAATCTCCATCTCACACACGATTGGTGCGTGAGGAGGAGAACCCGGTAACATCTCATTACCGCGGTTTGTTGACATTTAGTGATCGGCTGTGAAACTATCACAGCCGATCACGTGGTAAACAGCCGCCGGCCAATGGCTGTTTACCAGCGTTGGTGACGAGCAGTGTTCCTGGGAACATGCTGCCACCAACGCGCATGCACAGCGTGCTCGAGATTACGCACATGCGCCATGCAAAGTGGGGCAGTACCACCTGTGGTCGGCCGATCAGGTGGTAAACAGCCATGCCCATTGGCTGTTAACCCCCTCGGTGGCGAGCGGTGTCACCATGACACGCCGCCACCGAAGGAAAAGGGGTTCACGTGCATGATCGCGTGCATTGCCTGTCTAAATGGAGGGCCGTCATATGACGCCCTCCCAGAACGAGAGCCACACCGCCTGGCCGTCATATGACGACCGGCGGGCGGCAAGCGGTTAAACTGCCAAACTAGATTGACTGGTTCTACCCCTTGGAGCTATCTACAGTCTAAACAAGGCCAGCTTTGTACAGACAATAAACAGCCCTAATCATATGTAATTATGTCTATTCAGTCAGACCAATGTTCTACACAGTAGCCATGGGTGGGTGTGATGTTGGAAACAGTAGACAAGACGTAACAGTTGTTTAGACCGTTGGTATGAGAAGATCTCTAGCATTATAGTACGGAGGTAAAGGTGGTCTGAAGAGTCTATCCTGGTGAGAGTCTATAGGTGAGTCTCTTACATAACCATATGACCTCTGGAGGGTTTACCCTAAACATGTGCAATTCATTTAGTTCCAAATTCGTTTAACGAATCTTGACAAATTCGTTAATTTCCAAATTTCACAATTTTTAAATTTACGAATTTCGAATGTTCAAATTTCCGAATTTTTAACATTTCGGAAATTTGAAATTTCGGATATTGGAAAATTCTAAATATCAGAAATTCGAAATTTTGGAAATTCAAAATTCGGAAATTTGAAAATCCAAAAATAAGAATGAAAATTTGAAAACATGAAAATCTGAAATAATAACTAACTAATAATAACTATAAAATTATAGATATTGGAATTTCCTTTCAAATTTGGCTGTTAGTGAACGTAACGTGTACGAATGTTACTGATTTTTTTTATTTTCCGAATTTTCGAATTTCCAGAAATCCGGAAATTCCGAATTCAAAATTTCGGAAATTTAAAATTCGAAATTCGTAATTCGAAAATTCGGAAATTCGAAAATCCGAATTTTCGGATTTCTGAATTTCCGAATTCCGATTTTTCGAATTTCCAAAAAAAGCAAAAAAACGAATGAAATGAAAATGAACACATTTTTTGTCAGTTTACATGTCTAGTTTACTCCCCTTCCTGACCAGGCAATTTTTTGCGATACGGTACTGCATAAGTTTAACTGACAATTGTGCGGTCGTGCGAAGCTGTACACAAATAAAATTTATGTCATTTTTTCCCACAAATAGAGCTTTCTTTTGATGGTATTTGATCACTTTTTACTAATAAAGAAAAAGAGACTGACATTAAAAAAATATATATAAATAAATATATATTATAATAATAAAAATTATATATATATATATTATTTTATTTTCTGCTACAAAACATATCAAATAAAAAAATATGTAAAAAAATCTTATTTCTTCATCAATTTTGACCAATATCTATTCTGCTACATATTTTTGGCAACAAAAAATCCCAATAAGCGTATACTGATTGGTTTGCGCATAAAGTTATAGCATTTGAAAACTATGGGATATATACTAGAATATTTATTTATTTTTTGGCGGACATTCTGACACTAACTGACACTTTTTATTATTATTATTATTATTATTATTATTCAGGATTTATATAGCGCCAACAGTTTACGCAGCGCTTTACAATATAAAAGGGAGACAATACAGTTATAATACAGTACAATACAATAGGATTAAGAGGGCCCTGCTCAGAAGAGCTTCTAATCTAATAGGGTGGGGCAGGTGGTACAAAAGGTGGTAACTGTGGGGAATGAGCTGTTGGAAGTGGTAGGAGATTAGTTGGAGACGTGATAGGCTTTCCTGAAGAGATGAGTTTTCAGGGATCGCCTGAAGGTAGCAAGAGTAGGGGATAGCCGGATAGATGGAGGTAGCGAGTTCCAGAGGATGGGAGAGGCTCTGGAGAAATCCTGGCGATGAGCATGGGAGGAGGAGATGAGAGAGCTTGAAAGCAGGAGGTCTTGAGAAGAGCAAAGAGGTCGATTTGGATGATATTTGGAGACAAGATTGGTGATGTAGCTCGGGGCAGAGTTGTGAATGGCTTTGTATGTTGTGGTTAGTATTTTGAATTTAATTCGCTGGATGATTGGGGGCCAGTGTAGGGATTGGAGTAGAGGGTTGGCAGACACTGGGCGGTTGGTAAGGTGGATAAGTCTGGCAGCAGCATTCATGATAGACTGAAGAGGGGAGGAGCCTATGGAAAGGTAAGCCAATGAGAAGGGAGTTGCAATAGTCAAGGCGAGAGATAACAAGGGAGTGAATGAGGAGCTTGGTGCTTTCATTTGTTAAAAAGGGGCGAATTTTAGAGATGTTATGGTGGTGAATTCTACAAACTTTTGACAACGATTGGATTTGAGGCTGAAATGACAAGTCAGAGTCTAGGATTACACCGAGTACCCTGGCGTGAGGGGAGGGACTGATGGTTGCATTGTTGATTTTGATGGAAAAGTCATGGAGGGTGGCATGGGCGGGGGGGATTATTAATAGCTCAATTTTAGAGAGATTTAGTTTAAGGAAGTGGTGCGACATCCATGCTGATATGTCAGTTAGTAAGTTAGTAATGCGAGAGGAGACTGAAGGAGTGAGGTGAGGAGTAGACAGATAGATTTGGGTGTCATCAGCGTATAAGTGGTATTGGAAGCCATGGGCAGCTATTAAGTGACCAAGGGAGGAGGTGTAGATAGAGAAGAGAAGGGGTCCAAGAACCGAGCCTTGGGGGACCCCCACAGAAAGGGGCAATGGAGAGGAGGAGACAGAGTTGTAGGTGACACTGAAGGAGCGCTGTGATAAATAGTCAGAGAACCAGGATAGAGCAGAATCTCGGAGGCCAAGGGAATGTAGGCCGCAGAGAGGTCAAGTAGTAGGAGTATGGAGTACTGGCTGTTGGTTTTAGCAGTTAGTAAATCGTTAGTGAGTTTTAGTAAGGTAGTTTCCGTGGAGTGCAGCGAGCGAAAGCCAGACTGTAAGGGGTCAAGAAGGTTATTTTCATTGAAGTAGGAGCTAAGACGGTTGTAGACTAAGCGTTCTAGAAGTTTAGAGGTGAATGGGAGCAATGAGATGGGTCTTAAGTTGTTCAGGTCGGTAGGGTCCAGTGAGGGCTTTTTAAGAATGGGAGTGATCTGCGCATGTTTTAGAGGGGAGGGGAAGGTGCCACTAGAGAGGGAGAGATTGAAGATGTGGGTGAGGGAGCATAGGATAGAAGAAGAGGGTGACCGTAGCAGTTGTGAGGGAACAGGATCCATAGGACAATTGGTTAGGTGGGCATCCGAGAAAATTTTTGTAACCTCTTCCGTAATAGCCAATTCAAAAGAGGAGAGTGTTGAATGTGCTGCTGGGCAAGGTATGATGGGTGGGGAAGACGTACGCACAGTGGAGATGTCCTCACGAATTGCATCGATCTTGTCTTTGAAGTGATTGGCAATCTCTTGGGCAGTGAGTAAGTTAGTGGGTAGAGGGGGTGGTGGACGAAGCAGAGAGTTAAAGGTTGAGAAGAGCCGACGGGGACTGGATGACAAGGAATTAATAAGAGAGACAAAGTAGGCTTGTTTGGCAGCATGGAGGCATGAATTGTATTTTAGAAGGGCAGATTTATATAGGGTGAAGTCTTGCAGGCATTTGGTTTTACGCCACAGTCGTTCAAGAGCACGGCAATGTCTCTTGAGATTTCTAGTGTTTTTAGTTTGCCAGGGTTGTAACGGTCGGGGCCTAATTCTGCGTGTGGTTAGGGGAGCAAGTGCATCTAGTGATGATGAGAGTGAACTGTTGTAGACAGAAGTGGCCAGGTCAGGACAGGACAGGGGAGAGATTATGTCATATAGGTTGTCAGTAGCAGAATAGAGAAGAGAAGGGTTAAAGTGGCGAAGGTTTCTACAAGTAATTGTTTGCTGCTTGGAGGGATGGGTGGTTGGAGGCAAGGATACAGTGAAAGTAATGAGGTTGTGATCAGATAGAGGAAAGGGGGTGTTGGTGAGGTTGCCAGGGTTGCAGAGATGGGAGAATACAAGGTCAAGGGTATTACCATTGGTGTGAGTGGAAGTATGTGTCCATTGGGTTAGGTCAAAAGATGAGGTTAAGTCGAGAAGTTTAGCTGTAGTTGGGCTGTTTACATTGACAGGAATGTTAAAGTCACCAAGAATAATGGCGAGTATTTCAGAGGAGAGAAAGTAGGGTAGCCAGGCAGCAAAGTCATCAAGAAAGCGCGATACCGGTCCTGGAGGACTATAAATTGCTGCAATCCTCAGAGAAATGGGAGAAAACAGACGAAGACAGTGCATCTCGAAAGAAGAGAGGGATAGAGAGGGAGGGACAGGAAGGACTTTGAAGGTGCTTTGTGGGGACAGAAGGAAGCCAACTCCACCTCCTTTCTGTCTGTTGGGTCTGGGGGGGAGTGAGTCCAATGGAGACTACCATGGGAGAGGGCAGCAGGAGAAGCTGAGTCAATATTTTGAAGCCAGGTTTCTGTTATGGCGAGTATGTTCAAGCCATGAGAGATGAAGAGGTCATGTGCAGATGTTAGCTTGTTACAGATGGAGCGGGCATTCCAAAGGGCACATGAGATTGGTGGGCTGCTTTGAGGAAGCAGGGGGATAGAAATTAGACTGAGTGGATTGCGGTGGTTGCCAGAGGGGGAGGGGTATTGGATATGTGGCTTGCATTTAAAAAAATGGCGGACCAGGATTAGGAGAAATGTCACCTGAGACTAGGAGAAGGAGGAGGGTGAGGAAGGCAAGGTGGGAGTGGGATGTGCATGAGCGCACGTGTCTAGTGGCCCTAGTGTTTAAGTCAGCATGTGGGTGCAGCAACTGCAGGAGATGATGGGTGCCATAGTAGGGAGAGGGTAGGAGTGAGGGTGATATGTGCATGCTGCAGGGAAGAGAGGAGGGGTAGAGTAAAGATAATTTGAGGATAGAAGACACCAATGTGAGAAGGAAGAGAATAAGGAGCATGTTAGTGGATAGAGAGTGGGAAACGAACCTAATATAAAATAAATGTCAAAGCTGGTTTGCTTGTCGTCTTGCAGAGTGGAGCAGAGTTCTTGTTCATGCAGCTTTAGTTATCCTGCTTTCCTTAAACTGCGTCGGTGAAAATGCGCATTACTCGTGACAGAGCCACTCAGGACAGAGCCATGATGTCTGCGCCTTGCCCCTGTCTGCGCCACCCCATAAGCTGCCATAAATTTATAGAGAGACTAAGCTGGGATGCATTTCTCAGTTGGTCATTATTGGGTCTGATGTGAGACACCTTATTTATATAAGAGGATTCTGATCTAATGGGGGGGGGGTCTCTAAGGGGGGAGGCGTTGCAATAAGGGGACTCTAATGTAATGGAGGGTCTCTAAGGGGGCACTAATATAATGGGACTCTCATATGATGGGGGTTTCTAAGGGGGGCACTTATATAAGAGGATTCTGGTGTAATGGGGGGTCTCTAAGGGGGGAGGTATTGACATGTATGAGCGAGTTTGGCCCCCCTTAGAAACCCCCCATTACATCAGAGTCCTATTATTTCAGTGCCCCCTTATAGACCCCCCATTACATTTGAATCCCCTAATATCAAGACCCCTCCTTAGAGACCCTCCATTACATTGGAGTCCCCTTATAACAATGCCCCTCCTGCCTTAGGGACCCCCCCCGTTACATCAAAGTCCTCTTATATCAGTGCCCTCCACCTTAGAGACCCCCAATTACATTAGCGTGCACTTATATCAGTGCCCCCCCATAGAGGCCCCCCATTACATTAGAGTCCCCTTATATCAATGCCCCCCCGCGTTAGAGACCCCATTACACTAAAGTCCCCTTATAGCAATGCCCCCCCCTTAGAGACCCCCCATTACATCAGAATCCTCTTATATAAGTGCTCCCCTTAGAAACCCCCCAGTACATCAGAGTCCCATTATATCAGTGCCCCCCTTAGAGACCACCAATTACATTAGCGTCCCCTTATATCAATGCCCCCCTGCCTTAGAGACCCCCCATTACATTAGAGTCCCCTTATAGCAATGTCTCCCCCCTTAGAGACCCCCCCATTACATCAGAATCCTCTTATATAAGTGCCCCCCCTTAGAAACCCCCATTATATGAGTCCCATTATATTAGTGCCCCCTTAGAGACCCTCCATTACATTAGAGTCCCCTTATTGCAACGCCTCTCCCCTTACAGACATCAGAGTCACACTATTTCAGTGCCCCCCTTAAAGACCCCCATTACATTAGAATACCCTTATATTAAGACCCCCCCCTACAGACCCTCCATTACATTGGAGTCCCCTTATAACAATGTTCCTCCAGCCATTACATCAAAGTCCTCTTATATCAGTGCCCTCCACCTTAGAAACCCCCAAATACATTAGCGTCCACTTATATCAGTGCCCCTCCCCCCTTGAGACCAGCCATTACATTAGAGTCCCCTTACATCACTGCACCCTCTTGGAGACCCACAATACATCAGAGTCCCCTTATATCAGTGCTCCCCTTAGAGATTAATACATATGTGAAAAAATGATTGTGAATGGTGGTGGAAACCCCCAAGATGAATCCAGGTATTAATACACTCCAATCTTATTCAAACATTTATACTGTGCATTCTTGATACACATCATACTATATGAATAGTGGTGGAAACCTCCAATCCATTCCAAAATGTGTTCTGCTAATATTAAAGTTATAAAGTCCTTTTGAGTTGGATAAGTTGGATATTAGCGGAACACATTTTGGAATGGATTGGAGGTTTCCACCACCATTCATATAGTATTATGTGTATCAAGAATGCACAGTATATACACTATATTACCAAAAGTATTGGGACACTTATAATCACGCTGTCAGTCGATTATCATCTTCTATTTGCATCACGTGATCAGCTGTCATTGGCTGACAGCTGATCACATAGTAAGTGGCTGGGATTGGACTCGCTGATCACAGAGAACGCCGTGCGCCCCGCATGCTCGGGAGGACGTACATGGATGCCCTACTGGCAATTAAGGCCCATACTGTAGCCGTCTTTCAGCTATAGCGTGAGCCTGAGGACGTTAAAGTAGGGAAGTGCTGAATGTCCTGGTCATGAAGGGGATAAAACCTTCCGGAGGTCAAGTGATAATCTGAGTCACATTAAAAATAAAAGAAATGGGTTTGATCTGATCACTCGTGTTTTCTTAAAAATTGCCTTACTGCTCATATCAGCTGTATGTATGTGTATGAGCACATCTTTCTATGGGACCTTCACGCTCAAACTGCCAAACTAGATTGACTGGCTCTACCTTTCGTTACACCTGGAGCTATCAACTGTACAATCTAAACAAGACCAGCTTTGCAAAGTCAATAATCAGCCCTGAATCATACTGTATGTAATTATGTATATTGATTCAGACCAGCCTTCTACTTATTTGCCATGGGGTGGGTGTTATGTTGTAAACAAGAGGTAACATTTTATTAGGCAGTTGTTATTAGAACACTTCTAGTATATAGTAAGGAAATATAGATGGTCTGAACAGTCTATTCGGGTAAGAGTCTACCAGTACCAGAGGGTCTGTGAGTCAGTGTCTCATGTGGGAAGATGAAGGTTTAGGAAAGAAAAGGAAGATCCAACTATATATATATTTGCTCTGAATTCAAAAAAGAAATGAAGGTTGTTAGTCCTAAATATAAGCACAGAGTATAGACAGAATAATACTTGAAATAGTCTCAATTCTATACCTTATCCCAACATTTTGGTGACCAGAAGAAGCTCTGGAGGTTTGGGCTCTCACCCAGAAGTTTGCTAGAACCTTAGGAGTCTGAGCCACACATCGATCAGGGAAGAAGCTTGGGGTCCTGGAATTGTAATCTGGAGACCTCATAGGCCTGAGCATTAAACCAGAAGACTGGAAGACTGTGAACAGAAGACTGACCCGTGGAGCAGAAGATTGGAAGACTGTGAATGGAAGACTCAGCTGTGGAGCAGAAGATTGGAAGACTGTGAATAGAAGACTCAGCTGTGGAGCAGAAGACTGAAAGAGTGTAAACAGAAGACTCACCAGTGGAGCAGAAAACTGAAGGATTGAAGAGAAGACTGAACCTTGGAGCAGAAGACCTGAACCGAGTACTGCAAAAGTAACTTAACGTTTGGAGCTCCAATGCCGTAAGTATTCAATGTTTCCTTTTATGTATTATGACTCTATGGTTCCCCTCCATTTTGTAAATTGCTGAGCAGATCGATGGTGGTGCTGGTGCAAGGATTTTTGTCTACACAGGCAAAGGTGCATTTTGGTGCCACCCCAACCGTCTTCCTGCCACCCCACTCTGCTTCACAATGCAACCCCCATATGGAATACATTTTATGTGTGCTCTATTAAGTTATAGTGATTCAGTGGCTGCAATAATAACCCCCAGAACTGGTTTGCATGGCCACATTAATAACTCCCAGCATCTGGGTCAGTCGCTGCAGTAACGACCCCCAAATTATGGTATTAATAGCTGCAATAAAAAAAAAAAAAAACAGCATTGGTTTCAGAGGCTGCAATAATAACCCCCAACTGTGGTGTCAGTGGCTGCAATAACAACCCCCAGCACTGGTTTCTGTGGCTGCAATAATAACCCACAGCATTGGTGTCACTGGACACCATAACAACCCTTAGTAAATAAGGTAAAGCTTCACTTTGCAAAAACTACCCAATTAACACGCAAGAAAAAAAAACAAAACAAAAAAAAAACAGCATTTTTGCTTGCACATGGTTGGATGATGGAAGTCAGCAGAGCTTCTGCTCATTTAATAAGCTCTGGAGCAACTGTTCTTGAAGGGTGCAACTGCACTTTGCAAAGTGCACAGTCTATTGGCCTTTAGTAAATCAACCCCTAATAGGATGCAAACTTTTGAGTGGGACCATTTTATTTTTTTCCTTTATTGGTGTGGTTTTTTTTTTAATGATTGTGCTATTCTGTAGTCGGTGTCTATTAGTATAACTACTTGCCATCCGCCCACACTACATTAACTGCAGTAGGGTAGCACAGGCTGGCTGGATGGGGTACATCCAGCCTGTTCTGGGTTAGGGCAATGCATGTAGGGTTGCCACCTTTTCTTGAAGCCAAACCCCAACACTTTAGTGGTTCACAGCAATTGTTTTTTCAGTGTCACCCCCCTTCATAATACAGGGGTTAGTTTCACTCTCTTCATAATAGAGTGGCCCTCGATAGGGACCCTCATTAGCTCACAGTCCCCTTATGTCAGTGCTCCCCCCATAGAGACCCCCATTACATTAGAGTCCCCTTATATCAATGCCCCCCCCGCCTTAGAGACCCCCACCCATTACACTAAAGTCCCCTTATAGCAATGCCTCCCCCCTTAGAGACCCCCCATTACATCAGAATCCTCTTATATAAGTGCCCCCCCTTAGAAACCCCCCATCATATGAAAGTCCCATTATATGAGTGCCCCCTTAGAGACCCCCTCTACACTAGAGTCCCCTTATATCAATGCCCCCTCACCTTAGAGACCCCCATTACATTAGAGTCCCCTTATATCAAGACCCCCCCTTTAGAGACCCCCTCCATTACATCAGAGTCCTCTCATACAAGTGTCCCCCCCTTTAGAAACCCCCATTACATAAAAGTCCCTTTATATCAGTGCCTCCTTAGAGACCCCCAATTACATTAGAACCCCCTTATATCAAGACCCCTGCTTAGAGACCTTCCATTACATTGGAGTCCCCTTATAGCAACGCCTCCTCCCCTTAGAGACCCCCCAATTAAATCAGAATCCTCTTATATAAGTGCCCCCCTTAGAAACCCCCCATTACATCAGAGTCCTATTATATCAGGGCCCCCTTAGAGACCCCCCATTACATTAGAATCCCCTAATATCAAGACCCCCTCTTAGAGACCCTCCATTACATTGGAGTCCCCTTATAACAATGCCCCTCCTGCCTTAGGGACCCGCCATTACATCAAAGTCCTCTTATATCAGTGCCCTCCACCTTAGAGACCCCCAATTACATTAGTGTCCCCTTATATCAGTGCCCCCCCCATAGAGACCCCCCATTACATTAGAGTCCCCTTATAGCAATGCCTCCCCCCTTAGAGACCCCCCCCCATTACATCAGAATCCTCTTATACAAGTGCCCCCCTTAGAAACCCCCCATTACATCAGAGTCCCATTATATCAGTGCCCCCCTTAGAGACCCCCCCATTACATTAGAATACCCTTATATTAAGACCCCCCTTACAGACCCTCCATTACATTGGAGTCCCCTTATAACAATGTTCCTCCTGCCATTACATCAAAGTCCTCTTATATCAGTGCCCTCCACCTTAGAGACCCCCAATTACATTAGCGTCCCCTTATATCAGTGCCCCCCTTGAGACCAGCCATTAATGTGAATGGTGGTGGAAACCCCCAAGATGAATCCAGGTATTAATACACTCCAATCTTATTCAAACATTTATACTGTGCATTCTTGATACACATCATACTATATGAATAGTGGTGGAAACCTCCAATCCATTCCAAAATGTGTTCTGCTAATATTAAAGTTATAAAGTCCTTTTGAGTTGGATAAGTTGGATATTAGCGGAACACATTTTGGAACGGATTGGAGGTTTCCACCACTATCCATATAGTATTATGTGTATCAAGAATGCACAGTATATACACTATATTACCAAAAGTATTGGGACACTTATAATCACGCTGTCAGCGGTGAGGAAAAAAAAAAGCCGATTATCATCTATTTACATCACGTGATCAGCTGTCATTGGCTGACAGCTGATCACATAGTAAGTGGCTGGGATCGGCCCCTTACTCCGATCTGTGATCAGCCAGGTCTTGTGGACTCGCTGATCGCAAAGCACGCCGTGCGCGCCCCGCATGCTCGGGAGGACGTACATTGATGCCTTCCCGTCAATTTAGGCCTACGCTGTAGCCGTCTTTCAGCTATAGCGTTAGCCTGAGAACGTTAAAGTGGCAAAGTGCTGAATGTCCTGGTCATGAAGGGGGTAAAACCTTCCGGAGGTCAAGTGATAATTTGAATCACATTAAAAATAAAAGAAATGGGTTTGATCTGATCACTCGTGTTTTCCTAAAAATGGTCTTACAGCTCATATCAGGTGTATGTATGTGTATGAGCACATCTTTCTATGGAACCTTCACGCTCAAACTGCCAAACTAGATTGACTGGCTCTACCTTTCTTTACACATGGAGCTATCTACTATACAATCTAAACAAGGCCAGCTTTGCAAGGTCAATAATCAGCCCTGAATCATACTGTATGTAATTATGTCTATTGATTCAGACCAGCCTTCTACTTAGTAGCCATGGGTGGGTGTTATGTTGTAAACAGTAAACAAGAGGCAGCATTTGCTTAGGCAGTTGTTATTAGAACACTTCTAGTATATAGTAAGGAAATATAGATGGTCTGAAGAGTCTATCCGGGTAACAGTCTACCTGAGGGTCTGTGAGTCAGTGTCTCATGTGGGAAGATGAAGGTTTAGGAAAGAAAAGGAAGATCCAACTATATATGTATTTGCTCTGAATTCAAAAAAGAAATGAAGGTTGTTAGTCCTAAATATAAGCACAGAGTATAGACAGAATAATACTTGAAATACTCTCAATTCTATACCTTATCCCAACATTTTGGTGACCAGAAAAAGCTCTGGAGGTTTGGGCTCTCACCCAGAAGTTTGCTAGAACCTTAGGAGTCTGAGCCACACATCGGTCAGGGAAGAAGCTTGGGGTCCTGGAATTGTAATCTGGAGACCTCGAAGACTGAGCATTGAACCAGAAGACTGGAAGACTGTGAACAGAAGACTGACCCCTGGAGCAGAAGATTGGAAGACTGTGAATGGAAGACTCAGCTGTGGAGCAGAAGACTGAAAGAGTGTAAACAGAAGACTCACCAGTGGAGCAGAAAACTGAAGGATTGAAGAGAAGACTGAACCTTGGAGCAGAAGACCTGAACCGAGTACTGCAAAAGTAACTTAAAGTTTGGAGCTCCAATGCTGTAAGTATTCAATGTTTCCTTTTATGTATTATAACTCTATGGTTCCCCTCCATTTTGTAAATTGCTGAGCAGATCGATGGTGGTGCTGGTGCAAGGATTTTTGTCTACACAGGCAAAGGTGCAATTTGGTGCCACCCCAACCGTCTTCCTGCCACCCCACTCTGCTTCACAATGCAACCCCCATATGGAATACATTTTATTTGTGCTCTATTAAGTTATAGTGATTCAGTGGCTGCAATAATAACCCCCAGAACTGGTTTGCATGGCCACATTAATAACTCCCAGCATCCGGGTCAGTTGCTGCAGTAACGACCCCCAAACTATGGTATTAATGGCTGCAATTAAAAAAAAAAACAGCATCGGTTTCAGAGGCTGCAATAATAACCCCCAACTGTGGTGTCAGTGGCTGCAATAACAACCCCCAGCACTGGTTTCTGTGGCCGCAATAATAACCCACAGCATTGGTGTCACTGGACACCATAACAACCCTTAGTAAATAAGGTAAAGCTTCACTTTGCAAAAACGACCCAATTAACATGCAAGAAAAAAAACAAAACAAAACAAAAACCAGCATTTTTGCTTGCACATGATTGGATGATGGAAGTCAGCAGAGCTTCTGCTCATTTACTAAGCTCTGGAGCAACTGTTCTTGAACAGTGCAACTGCACTTTGAAAAGTGCACAGTCTATTGGCCTTTAGTAAATCAACCCCTAATAGGATGCAAACTTTTGAGTGGGACCATTTTATTTTTTTCCTTTATTGGTATGTTTTTTTTCTGTAGTGTCTATTAGTATAACTACTGAACCGAGTACTGCAAAAGTAACTTAAAGTTTGGCGCTCCAATGCCATAAGTATGCAATGTTTCCTTTTATGTATTATGACTCTATGGTTTCCCTCTATTTTGTAAAGTGCTGAGCAGATCGCTGGTGGTGCTGGTGAAAGGATTTTTGTCTACACAGGCAAAGGTGCATTTTGGTGCCACCCCAACCGTCCTCCTGCCACCCCACTCTGTTTCACAATGCAACCCCCATATGGAATACATTTTATGTGTGCTCTATTAAGTTATAGTGATTCAGTGGCTGCAATAATAACCCCCAGAACTGGTTTGCATGGCCACATTATTAACTCCCAGCATCCGTGTCAGTCACTGCAGTAACGACCCCAAACTATGGTATTAATGGCTGCAATAAAAATAACCCAACATTGTTTTCAGTGGCTGCAATAATAACCCCCAACTGTGGTGTCAGTGGCTGCAATAATAACCCCCAGCACTGGTTTCTGTGGCCGCAATAATAACCCACAGCATTGGTGTCACTGGACACCATATTAACCCTCAGAATTGGGGTGAGGGGCAACAATATTAACCCCCAGCATTTATGTCAGTGGCCATAGTAATAACTCCCAGTAATGGTCTCAGTGGCTACCATAATAACCCTCAGCTTTGGGGTGAGTGGTTCAGTGGCTGCAATAACAACCCCCAGAACTAGTTTCCATGGCCACATCAATAACTCCCAGCATCAGTGTCAGTCACTGCAGTAACGACCCCCAACTATGGTATTAATGGCTGCAATAAAAAAAAAAACAGAATTGGTTTCAGTGGCTGCAATAATAACCACCAACTATGGTGTCAGTGGCTGCATCAATAACTCCCAGTATTGGTGTCAGTTGCCACAGTAATAACTCCCAGTATTGGTCTCAGTAGCTGCAATAATAGCCCTCAGCTTTGGGGTGAGTGGCAGCAGGAATAACCTCCAACTATAGTGTTAGTGGCTGCAATAATAACCCACAGCATTGGTGTCAGTGGCCAGAATAAGAAAACCGAGCATTGGTGTCAGTGGCCCACATAATAACCCTCATTAAGAAAACAAAAATTAAAGCGGGGGTTCACCCACACCGCCAAAAAAAAAAAAATATTAAAAGCCAGCAGCTACAAATACTGCAGCTGCTGACTTTTAATACATGGCCACTTACCTGTCCCTGGGTCCAGCGATGTCGGCAGGGGACGCCGAAAACCCGCTCGGTTCTCGGCAGCTGCCGCCGCCATCCTAGGTGAGGGAATCAGGAAGTGAAGCATTGCGGCTTCACTTCCTGGTTCCCTACTGCGCATGCGCGAGTCGCACTGTGCGTCCCTAGTGGTCCCCACTCTCTGCTGGGAGCTGTGTGTTCCCAGCAGACAGCGCGGTCGGGACGGGAGTCTATGCTGGAAGTGGGTGCAGATACCTGTCTTTGACAGGTATCTGCACCCCCCTCCCCCCTGAAAGGTGCCAAATGTGACACCGGAGGGGGGGAGGGTTCCGAAAAGCGGAAGTTCCATTTTTGTGTGGAACTCCGCTTTAAAGCTCCTCGTCCCTCTGTGATGTCATCTGCGGATGTCATTTGTCGATGGCTGGGATGTAAAGTGGTTAAAAATGGCGTGGCCCCCTCCCCCCCCCCCCAAAATCCATACCAGACCCTTATCCCAGCATGCAGCTCGACAGGCCAGGAAAGGGGGGGGGGAGCGAGCGCACCTCCCCCCCTCCCCTCCTGAACCATACCAGGCCACATGCCCTCAACCTGGGGCAGTGCTTTGTTGTGCTTTGTTTGGGTCGGTGACATCACAAGGGGGCGGTGCCACCAGATGATGTCGTTGATTGGCACTGCCTCATAGCCATTTAAGAAATGTCACACTGTGGAGCAGCCAGACCACAGGAGTGTTCATTGCGAGCGGAGTTTTTTTTTTTTTTTTTCGGTAATGGCGGTGGCGTAGTCGTCGTGATTGACGATGGATCTACATTGTTTTTTTTATTTTTGAGTAAAGGAATTGTCAAAAAGTTTTGTGCTGTCCATATTCACTTTTACGCTTTTTTTTGGTGAATGGGTAGGGAGACAATGTACCCCATACTCATTCACATGGAGGGGCTGGGATCTGGGGGCTCCTTTGTTAAAGGGGGCTTCCAGATTCTGATAAGACCCCCACAACCACAGCCCAGGGTTCCCCATTCTATTCCTTCCCCATCAACATGGGAACAAGGTGCTTTGGGGTGGGAGGGGCAGAGCCCCCCTGCCCCAAAGTACCCCCCCCCCCATGTTGAGGGCATGTGGCCTGGTATGGTTCAGGAGGGATAAAGGTCTGGTATGGATCTTTGGGGGGCCCCACGCCATTTTTTTTTTTGGGCGTGGGATTCCTCTTAAATCTATACCACACCCGAAGGGCATGGAATGCATAGAGGGACCCCACACATTTTATTGGCCGTTGTTTAACTTCTAGTGAATTGACCTCTATGTCCATTTGGAGATTCGTACACATCTCCAAAAACCAAATCTTAGTCTGAAAATCGATCCATTCCAAAACGAAACGCACACGTCTACTTACCGAAAATCTGGCCATAGATGGATCGAATCTCGGACAGTTCAGCAGGGATCCTGATTCCATTCATCTATGGGCAGGCTGGTCGTACTGAAGTCGATCCAACGATCGACTTCAGTACAACCAGCCTGTTTGGATTTTGTTGCATGTGATCACTTGCTGATAGCTATAGCCACTAGCAATGATCATTGTGTTCTGGCAGCCAGGAAGGTTCCATTCACCCATCAACACTGACTGTGAATTGAGCAATTTTCTTCAAGCAAATTGTATCATCTGTGTTCTTCCTTAAGCTAGTCATACATTATGCAATTTTCTTTCCTTCAACCACGGGTTGAAGTAAAAATAATTGCTTGATTCCCCCATCAATACAGTTAGTATTGATGGAGGAATCCCTCCAGCAGTGCTACTGTTTTCTGCAGGCGGGAAGACTTCCACACCAGCAGAATACAATGATCATTGCTGGCCGGCAGTAATTGCAGGAAAAAACCCGACAGGCTGGTTGTATTGAAGTGGATCGATAGATAGACTTCAGTGCAACCAGCCTGCCCATCGTAGGAACAAAATCCATCTGGTTCAGCAGTAATATTGCTCCATCTATGCAGGGTCGTCTTTAATATTGATTGGGCTCTGGACAAACATTTCCCCCCCCCCCCCATCATTACACAGGACTCCTCTCCCATGCTGCCCCCCATCATTAGACAAGATCCCCTCTCCCATACTACCCCCATCATTACACAGGACCCCTCCTGATCTATCCCCATCATTACATAGGACCACATACGATCCCCATCATTACACAGGACCCCCGTCGTACATCATTACACATAACCCCTCCCCATCTACCCCCATCATTACATAGGACCCCTCCCCTCCATATGATCCCCATCATTACACAGGACCCCTCTCCATCTACCCCCATCATTACATAGGACCCCTCCCCTCCATACGATCCCCATCATTACACAGGACCCACCTCTTACATCATTACACAGGACCCCTCCCCATCTACCCCCATCATTACATAGGACCCCTCCCCTCCATATGATCCCCATAATTAAACAGGACCCCTCTCCATCTACCCCCATCATTACATAGGACCCCTCCCCTCCATACGATCCCCATCATTACACAGGACCCACCTCGTACATCATTACACAGGACCCCCCTTGTACATCATTACACAGGACCCCTTCCCATCTACCCCCATCATTACATAGGACCCCACCTCCATACGATCCCCATCATTACACAGGACCCACCTCGTACATCATTACACAGGACCCCTCCTCATCTACCCCCATCATTACATAGGACCCCTCCCCTCCATACGATCCCCATCATTACACAGGACCCACCTCGTACATCATTACACAGGACCCCTCCTCATCTACCCCCATCATTACATAGGACCTCTCCCCCCATACTACCCCTATCATTAGATAGGACCCCTTCCCCTCCCTCCACAGACCCTTGCATTGCCCCCCCCAACTATCTCACTTTGATAGTGTCCAGAGGATGTCAGCCAAAAACCAGGCACACTCTGCCAAACCCTCTGGCCAAGAAGTTCTTCAGTGGGCCGATGGTCTGCAGCTTTTTTGAGATGGCGAGAAAGAGGGGTCGGTGTGATTGTGCCTGGGAATGACAGGCACTCCCCCCTTGACAAGGTTTACCTTACCGAGCTGGCCAATCACTGCACAGGCTGCAGACATACCATCCAAACAATCATCAGCTCCCCCAGCATTCAATTCTGCCTGAAAGGAAATAGTAGGTATTCTGGATGACCACCCTTCTTCATAGCTCCCTACTGTCCCTGATTTCGAGGGACTGTTCCTGATTTAGAGCAATGTCCCTTTGTCCTTCATTCCTCCTCATTTGTCCCTCATTTTGATCTGATCTATATAAGCTGTATATAAAATTCACTTTTTATCTTTCAAACAGTGTTTCCTAGAGCTAAACCTTTCATTCAAAATTGCTGCATTTGTAAATTTTAAAAGCCAAAAAGGAATAGTAGTGATTAAAAAAAAAAGCACTTGTGGATTTAAATTAACCCTTTTTTTTTGGTTAATTCTCCTTTAAGGGGGTGTGGCAGGGGGCGTGTCCTATGCCTACATACATTTTCTAGTAGGTGTCCCTCGTTCCCAACTCAAAATGTTGGGAGGTATGGTTCTTATAGGTACACCAACACGGCCCTCAGATATCTGGAGACACCGAATGAAACGGGAGGCAGGTTGTGCATTCATAAAATGTCTGCCTTTATTGGGTGTGTACAGTATACAGCTTATATTTGGTTCAGCTTATCAATTAAAAGAGGGAAGGGGGAGTGGTTAGTAAATTTATTGATATAAAGTATATGGTTATACACATCATGAGGTTACAAGAGTCAACAGACCATCTGGTTATGAGTCATAAGTCGTGTCTCATGGCCTACAGAACAGAGAACAGGAAAGGACAAACCAACCCACAATGATAGAGATAGATAGATAGATAGATAGATAGATAGATAGATAGATAGATAGATAGATAGATAGATAGATAGATAGATAGATAGATAGATAGATAGATAGATAGATTCCCTGATGAAGTCACGTGGGTCGTGACGTCACGCGTAAGGACGGGACAGGCACTCTATGTTTATTGGAGATACGAGCTCGCCGCTCGTCGGATTTATGCTTTGTGTTACTGCTTTTATGTGAGTACTACTATTGTTTAAATAAATCCTGCTTATTACCAAACAATATTACACTATTGTGGGACCTTCCTTTGCTCTTTTCCCCATCTGGTGACCCCGGTACATTACTCGGAGGGACGCTGTTCCCATATGAGGCTAGCGAGGATAGGACCAAAGATTGTCGCCCCCACTACTGGTTTAAAGTTGGCACTCCGCCATTCGGAAGTTTTTTTCATGCCTGCACCTTGAATAAGGGCCGCCATGCCTAAAATTGGCTAATGCTATTACCCCATTACCTGCAGGTAAGGGGCCACTGCCCACCGATGTGTGGTGTGTTGCATGAAGAAAGAAAATATCACTATTTGTTCTAGTCACCTCACTTGCCCAAAGAGGATCACCATTTATGCACTTTTATTTGTGGACATTTTTCAGTTCATTGTCACAGTTTTTTAGTCAGTTGTCACTTATACCTTGTCCGTTTGCACTAGTCACTTTATCTTTTTTGTCCGTTTGCTGTGTGCCTGGTTTGCACATTATTTACATGAATTTTATTGGAGCCAGTTACTGTTACTATATTTATTTGTGATGTCTCTGCAAATGATATTGATCACATGTTGCTTTATCACGTGTTTTATGTTTTACATCAGCACGTCAGCATAAAACAGTCACTTTATAGACCTTCAAGATATCTTGATCAATAGATATCAGCACCTTCAATACTTTTTATATATATTTTCACATATTTATGTACCATATTGTTTTCAAATGGATTAGCGCAGCACCATATTTTTATTGAAATATGTTATACTTACCTGCTCTGTGCAGTTGGTTTTGCACTGAACAGCCCCCATCCTCCTCTTCTCGGGTCTTACACTGTCGCGCCCCCCTATCCCCCGCCCCCCCCCCCCGCTGGGCACCCTGATAGTAAGCTGCTTACTATGAGGGCACTCATTCATGCTCGCTTCTATAAGACACACTGCCAACGCACTATTCCCAACGCACACATTCCTGTAGAGACAGCTGTGCATCTATGTGGGTGCTGTAGCGACCAAAGGCTGGAACCGTGTCAAAGTCAAAAACAAATATGACACATATAAAAGAGAAGATCCGGCAACTCCAAAGTCCGTGATGCAAAAATGTATTGGCTACATATGAGCAATAAAAAGCCAACGGTGGCTTGTTTCGGCGTGACTCTTCGTCATAGCAAGTTTAAAATGGAATATTAAAAACATTTATAGAGAAACAGATAATAGGTAGTGCAATCATGTTATATTTAGTCATGTGCAATTTGTTTCGTTCCAATTTCGTTTTTTCGACGAAATTCGACAAATTTGTTTATTTGGAAGTATGCGAATTAACGAAAACTAATTTTTCCAAAAACGAAAATTCAAAAGAACACAAATCCGAAAATTTGGAAATTCAGAAAGTCAAAAATCTGAAAATTCGGAAATTCGAAAATGAAGAACGAAAATCCGAAAATTCAAAAGAAAAAAAATCCAAAAATGTTAAAATCTGAACTAATAATAACTATTACTAAACTAATAAATTATAGGTATTGGAATTTCCTTTCAAATTTAGCTAACGTAACAAATACGAATTTATCTGAAGTTACGAATCATCCAAAATAACGAATGTCACATCTAAAACGAATGGAACGTAACAAAATAATAATAATAATAATAATAATAATAATAATAATAATAATAATAATAATAATAAAAACTTATTATTATTTATTATTGTTATTAATTCATTATGTTCCATTCGTTTAGATGTGGCATTTCGGATAATTTGAAACTTCGGATAAATTCGTATTTGTTACGTTCACTAACAGCCAAATTTGAAAGAAAATTCCAATACCTATAATTTAAAAGTTAGTTATGATTAGTTAGTTAGTTATTATTTCGGGTTTTCAAATTTTCGTTCTTATTTTCGAATTTTTGGATTTTTGAATTTACGAATTTACTAACTTATTTTTTCGAAATAACAAATTTTGATTATAACGAATGACCCAAAAAACGAGAAAAAACAAAAATGAACAAATTTTTCGGCAGTGCACATGTCTAGTTATATTGTTTTTTTTGTTTTGTTTTTTTTTTTATAATTCAATTTTTATCAAATTTTTCCATTTACAACAAACCACAAAATATTATACAAAAAAATAAACGAGAAAGTAAACCATTATCTATATACTTCCATCCTTACTCCTCTTATCATAGGTCTTTTTCCCATTTATATACAAGTAGTTCAACTTCTATGCGATATATAAAACTAACCAAACCACACCCACCCATATAAAACAAGACGAAACAAAACAAAACAAAACAAAACAAAAAAAGAAAAAAAAAATAAGGGAGGGGAAGGTTTAAAGTGAGCAAACGGAAAAGATGAAGGGTCTGCATTCCTTCCCAAATTTAATTGCTATCGTGTGTCTATTGTTATATTGTTTACCCTAATATATGTGCATGTATTGAATGTTTTATCAAACACTTTTGTAATAATGATTTTTTTTTTTTTGGGGGGGGGGGGTTTGTTAAGCAACCATGCTGATTGCACTACCTATTAACAGGACCCAGTGCTTTCCCTTCTCCCCTCCCTACTAGGACTACTCTTATACATAGGGTACGCTCCTGAGAGATAATGAGGTAATTAGCCCTTTTTGTGCCTCAGAAGAGGGTGGAGTTCTGGATCTGTTTCACTATAAATGTTTTTATCATTTCATTGTAAACTTGCTATGACTAAGGCTCATGCCGAAACGCGTCAGAGTTTGCTTTTTAATGCTCATATGTAGCCAATAATTTTTTGCATCAAGGACTATGGAGTTGCCAGCTTTTCTCTCTTATATATTGTATTTAGTGTGAGAAGACACACTGAGCCTTGGCACCTGTGCTGCAGACTGCACACTAGGATTGGATTGCTTCTGAGAGCTCTGCATTTTAAATCTTTCCTCCCAAAAAATATGAGACACACTGAGCACAGCTCCATCCAGGCCCCCCGCTGTCTCCTCATTGGCTGTAATTGACAGCAGTGGGAGCCATCAGCTCCCGATGCTATGTCTTAGCCAATGAGGAGAGGGAGATCGGGGAGAGTCGCTGCTCCCGTGCACAGCACTGGATCAAGATCTGCCTCGGGTAAGTATTATGGGGCACTATAGGGGGAGAAGTACAGGAAGGTTTGTTTCTTTCATGCATAGAATGCATGAAGGTAAAAAACTTTCAGCCGGCTAATATCGGGGTCCAGTGGTGCACTTGTTATGGTCTCTTTAGAACTGCATGCAGTGAATGACTGCTGGGCCGCTAAGTAATGTGCAGTCTCTACTGGCATTAAACTACTACCATTTAGGGGATAAGCACAGTTGATTTGGCTCACCAATTCTGGCACACAGCAATCCTTGTCCTGGACACATGATTTTCTGCTGTCCCCAGGAACTTGATCTGGTCCATAAAGGCTCAGTCTCTAAGCTCTCTGATCCTCAGTGGCTCAGTTTCTCTACTCCGTTGTAGGCACAGACACCCAAGCAACAGGTCCCTCCAACTCTGGTCTCAACACTAAGGAATCTGGTCCTCATACAGGTCCTCAGTGGCTCTGGCCTGGCTCTCTCTAGTTTTTTTCTCTCTCTTGGTGGCAGACCCAGATAACAACACGTCTGCACTCTCTTGTTCTCCACGCTGCAAACAGGGGCGTAACTACCACCATAGCGACCCATGCGGGCGCTATGGGGCCCGCAGCCGAGTGGGGCCCAGTGAGGACGAGAGCTCTGCCGGCACAGTCTCCCAGCCAGGGGAAGAGAGAGGAAAGGAAGAGGCAAGCTGTCCGTATCAGCAGAGCGCTGAATTGCCCGATGTAATAGCTTTCATTAGAACTTCCAGTGTTCCCGGGGCTCATGTCACATAGCTCCACCTTTTGGCCCGGTGCCTTTGATAGACAGAACACCAATCCAATGCGGGCCATGTGACGTCATCAAAGGCGTCGGGCCAAGAGGTGGGGCTATGTGACGATGAGCCCCGGAAAGACACGAAATTCAAATGAAAGCTATTACAGCGGGCAATCCCGCTCTCTGCTGATCCGGGTGGCTTGCCTCTTTCTCTGCATAGGTGGGGCTGTATGGGGCACAGGTCACGCTGTATGGGGCACAGGTCACGCTGCATTGACACTAGGGCAGCTGTGGGGGGGGGCTGTTTGCAGGGGGGCCCCATACAACATTTTGCTATGGGGCCCTGCTATTTCTAGTTACGCCCCTGGCTGCAAAAGCCCCGGTCTCCAGTTCAAAGCCTGGGAAAAACATTCGCCTCTCCTCCTCTGCTTGCAGGAAATCCTGAATATTGAAGCCCACAGGCCCATTATCCTCTACACTGCAGTGGTCCCTCTGAACTACAGTTCCCACTGTCCTCTGTGGCTCCATCATCTTCTTCCTGATTAGCTGCCACCGCTGCAGACAACTCCAGGTGGGGGTTAATGAGTGGGCAGAGGAGTGACATGATGGGGGGACTTCTGATATGATGGGGGACCTCTGACATGATAGGGGGACCTCTGATATGACGGGGGACCTCTGATATGATAGGGGGACCTCTGACATGATAGGGGAGCTTTAATATGATGAGGGCCTCTGACAAGATGGGGGGAATTCTGATATAATGAGGGGAGCTCTGATATTAAGGGGGACCTCTGACATGATATTGGGACCTCTGATATGATGGGGGACCTTTAACATGATGGGGGAGCTCTAATATGATGGGGGGGATTCTGATATGATGAGGGGAGCTCTGATATGAAGGGGGGTCTCTGACATGATATTGGGACCTCTGATATGATAGGGGAACTCTGATATGATGGGGGAACTCTGATATGATGGGGGAACTCTGACATGATGGGAGGGGATTCTGATATGATGAGGGGCGCTCCGATATGAAGGGGGACCTCTGACATGATATCGGGACCTCTGATATGATGGGGGAGCTCTAATATGATGGGGGCCTCTGACATGATGGGGGGGGGCTTCTGATATGATGAGGGGAGTTCTGATATGAAGGGGGACCTCTGACATGATATTGGACCTCTGATATGATGGGGGAACTCTGATATGAAGGGGGACCTCTGACATGATATTGGGACCTCTAAAATGATGGGGGAACCTCTGACATAATGGGGGAACCTCTGACATGATATTGGGACCTCTGATATGATGGGGGAACCTCTGATATGATGGGGGAACCTCTGACATGATATTGGGACCTCTGGCATGAAGGGGACCTTCCATACCTCTGACATGATGGAAGGACCTCTGATATGATAGGGGACCTCTGACATGATGGGGCCTCTGCTATACATAATGGAAGTCTATGGCAAAGTGCTAACCGCACTGTACGCTGTGCCGCACCAGCTTACCTGTAGGTACTGGAAATGTCTCCTAAACCACAGTTTAAGAGATATTTACCATATACGCTTGCGCCAATGTCATTGGCGCATGCGCACTTTAGAAAGCGCACGATCATGCCAATTCTATAGGGCCCATGCTGTGACCGCCGGCTCCCACGCGCATGCGTGGGAGTGACGTCACAAGTCTCCAGGCCACTCACAGAGACAGAGTCCGCGGCCCCGGAAGGAAGAGGGCTGAAGATGGATGCTTCCACCAGCAGGGACATCGCGGGCTTCGTTTGCGGGTGAGTGCCACAAAATGGGCTAGTATGAGATGCAGACTAGTCCATTATGCTTTTACTTTGCAGGGGATTAAAGAGGAAGTAAAACCCATCAGGGATTACTTAATCTTTAAAGGGGTTGTAAGCCCTCGTGTTTTTTCACCTTAATGCATCCTAAGTGACCGGCCCCCCTAGCTCCCCCCCCCCGTTTTAATCACCTGACCCCCTTCATTCCCTCGGCGGAGACGCGCTCTACCTCTCTGCCCAGGGTTCTTGGCTCTTGATTGGATAGATTGATAGCAGTGCAGCCATTGGCTCCCACTGCTGTCAACCAAATCCAATGACCCGGGGGGCGGGGCCGAGTCCTACAGTCTGCGTCAATGGACGCAAATGCTGGACTTTGGAGCACGCCCGCAAGGTAACCCCCCCTCGGGAGAGCGCTTCTAGGGGGTTATACGATGCGGGGAGGAGCTGATAGCCGGGGGGGCCCAGAAGAGGATGATCGGGGCAACTCTGTGTTATTTAAAAAAAAAAAACTAAAGCTTTACAATCACTTTAAGACTTCTTCTTCTGTCTGTGCCACCAAGGCTGTCCCAGGGAAGGCAGAGTATCCTCAATATTCTAGTGAGATTTTCGATACTCAGCATTCTCCAGGATCTCATTGGAAGGATGGTAATGGAGCCCTTTACTGTGCAGTAGGCAGATTTACAATTTTTTTTATCTTTGTATCCATAACTATAAACTTAAAAAAAAAAAAAAAAACTTTACTTCCTAGTATTTTTGGGCTGCCCTCTTGTAGTTTAAGATGATTCTATGATAGGCATGTATAGAATGTTAAAAATGTGCACAGCGCTATACATTGTCCAATCACATTAGTCCCTGTCCTCAAAGAACTTACAATCTAATGCCCTGTACACACGGTTGGACATTGATCGGACATTCCGATAACAAAATCCTAGGATTTTTTCTGACGGATGTTGGCTCAAACTTGTCTTGCATACACACAGTCACACAAAGTTGTCGGAAAATCCGATCGTTCTAAACGCGGTGACGTAAAACACGTACGTCTGGACTATAAACGAGGCAGTGGCCAGTAGCTTTCATCGCTTTATTTATTCTGAGCATGCGTGGCACTTTTTCCGTCGGATTTGTGTACACACGATCAGAAGTTCCGACAACGGATTTTGTTGTCGGAAAATTTTATATCCTGCTCTCAAACTTTGTGTGTCGGAAAATCCGATGGAAAATGTGTGATGGAGCCCACACACGGTCGGAATTTCCCACAACAAGGTCCTATCACACATTTTCCGTCTGAAAATCCGACCGTGTGTACGGGGCATAAGGCCCCAGCTCACATACATGGGTCAATTTAGATGGGAGCTGATAAACCCACGACCATGTTTTTGGAATGCAGGACACTCCGATCAGACACTTACCATTTTTGGCAACGCAATGCAGAGATGGGCCCCTTAATGCCCTTGGGGGCCCATTCACATTTATGTATTGTGGCAACGCATGGCAGCACACCTGTTCTTGGTGCACTGCAATTCCATTCATTGTGAATAGTTCCTAGAAGCATTGAACATAAAGACCAACACACAATGCACCATAGTGCAACACAACACAGATATTGTTAAAAAGGGTCATGCACAGTTTTTCAGCCGTGGCGCCAATAAGTAATGAATGGGCTGCCTATATGCAAGGCACATGAATGCATGTTATGTATGATCCCCCAGACCTTTCACCATTTTAATTGCCCATCTCATTAGCAGATCTTATACCCTGTAGCTTTTAGAGCGCTCTCACACTGCCCCCTGCTGTACTTTAGCAGCAGTGCGGGTGCAGCGCAGTTTATCAGCGGATTTCATGTGCGTTAGCTGTGTTTTCCCATAGACCAGTGATTCTTAACCCTGTTCTCAAGTACCCCCAACAGGCCATGTTTTGGGAATTTCTCTCAATAGATAAGATAAGATAAAATAACTGTCCAAAATACCAAGCCATTAAATCTGATTTAAAAGCACCTGTGCAAGATAAAGGAAAACCTGCAAACATGACCTGTTGGGGGACAGGGTTGATCAGTGGCGGTGCATCCATAAAGTGCGCCCCTTCTCTCCTGGCACCGCTCTATCACCATAGCCAGGTCCATCTTAAGAGCATTATAGGCCCCCGGGCAATACAATGCACTGGGGCCCTGTCTACACAATCACACATGAGAATAAAAATGCAAATTATCAATAAGGCTATATTAACCACTTCCCTACCAGGCCAATTCTGACATTTCTCTCATACATGTAAAAATCTTTTTTTTGCTAGAAATTTACATAGAACCCCCAAACATTATATATATTTTTTTTAGCAAAGACCCTAGAGAATACAATGGCGGTTGTTGCAACTTTTTATCTCACACAGTATTTGCGCAGGAATTTTTCGAATGCCTTTTTTTGGGGAAAAAAACAGTTTTGTGTTTTAAAAAAAAACCAAAACAGTAAAGTTAGCCCAATGATTTTACATATTGTGAAAGATGAAGTTACGCCGAGTAAATAGATACCTAACATGTCACGCTTCAAAATTGCACACACTCGTGGAATGGCGCCAATGTTCGGTACTTAAAAATCCCCATAGGCGACACTTGAAATTTTTTTCACTGGTTACATGTTTTGAGTTACAGAGGAGGCCTAGGGCCAAAATTATCACATGTATGGTTTGAACACCGTTTTTTATATGTGGGCGGGACTTACATATGCGTTCGCTTCTGTGTGCGAGCACACGGGGACAGCGGCGCTTTAAAACATTTTTTTTTAATTGTTAATTTTATTTTATTTTTTTTATTTTGACACTTTAAAAAAAAAATTTTTATCACTTTTATTCCTATGACAAGGGATGTAAACAAGGAATATGACATGTCAGGTGCTCTTAATAGTGAGATATGGGGTCAATAAGACCCCATATCTCACCACTAGGCTGGGAAGCCTGAAAGAAAAAAAAAAAAAAAAAAAAGAGAGTGATCACCGCTTTCCAGCCGAAGCGGCGCCGTTTTTTTGAATGGAGAGGCCGGGCGTGATGTCACAACATCGCGCCCGGCCTCCGATGATCATAGAGACTCCGGCGACCATCTGGTACGCCGGAAATCTCTATGATCTACATCCGGCGCCGGCGGATCTGCTCTCCGCCTCACCGATCATAACGGTGAGTCGGAACAAGCACCGGAGGGCGGCGGGAGGGGGGGGGGGGGATGTCCCCTCTCGCCTCCCATAGGAACGATCAAGCAGTGGAACGGCTGCTATGATCATTCCTATGGTGTAGAGATTCGCCGGCTGAAACCGGCAATATCTGAATGATGTCTGTAACTACAGGCATCATTCAGATATAATAAATAAACAAAAATTACCAAGCGCAATAATGTTCTAACATGACGTATACAATCAAATAAGTGTAAATCAAATGTATGTGAATGCACGTGCAATTAATTAAATAATAATAAAGAATGATAAAAGAATGTTAGATTGACAATGATATCAAGCTGCTATCAATTATACAGTGGTCAGAATCCCCTAAAAATTGAAATATATAACATAGATTGATGCGCTCTGATACAAAGTTCAATGTGAGAAAAGAGTTTTTTGTGTTAAAAAACCAGTGTGAACCTAAAAATTGCCGCCAAGTCGCTAAAAAAAAAATCGCATATATATAAAAATCACAATTATATGAAAAATCGCAAATATTTAGAAAACTGTATTACTCCATGTTATATACTGGAAGTTATGCGAAGTTATGCGATATCTCCAAAGTTAACCAAGCAACAATTGTGTATATATGTGCTAAAAATGCGTTTGCAAATAGCAAAAAATTGTGATCAATTCAAATTAGTGCCAATAAATAAATAGATTAAACTTAATCCCTGTGATAAGTGTTGAATCCTCCATAATAAAAATTGATAAATAATATGCTTATAAAAGGTGCAATCTATATACAATTGGTGAGTATAAATAAATAAATAAATAAATAAATAAATAGTGCCGATAGAGTATGATTAAATATAGATGGTTAAATTCATGAGATGGAATCAGTAACAGGCGATAGTTCAATCCTCAGTAATCTGGGATATCTGAATTCCTGCAGTGCTTATTTGTTCACACTCTGAGCTATTTCTTCCACAGCCATAATGAATGGTAATTTTCTCAATATCAGGTGATTTTATGTAAAATAAACAAAGAGAGAAAACATTGTGCAATATTGTTACAATAAAAGTCCACAGGCAAAACAGCGCAGTGATACACTCACGTGTGCCTGACTTGTTTTAGGCATGCAGATAAACAGATAGGCAGATCTCAGCTAGCTTGTCAGGACGAGGCTTGCTATGCAAGCTGCTGCTGCTTGGTACAATGTATTCAACAGACTGCGTCCTAGGCTCCTCCCACGCGTTGCGTCACTGACACGTGACTTTCTCAAGGCTCAAGGCTTGTTGCTTGGTTTACTTTGGAGATATCGCATAACTTCCAGTATATAACTGGAGTAATACAGTTTTCTAAATATTTGCGATTTTTTATATAATTGCGATTTTATATATATGCGATTTTTTAGCGACTTGGCAGCAATTTTTAGGTTCACACTGGTTTTTTAACACAAAAAACTCTTTTCTCACATTGATTGAACTTTGTATCAGAGCGCATCAATCTATGTTATATGTATCATTCAGATATACCCGCTCAAAGCCCAGGACGTCATATGACGTGGGCGGGCGGGAAGTGGTTAATTGGTACTTCCAACAAAATCAGTGTTTAAACATTAACACAACATTTGGACAATATAACACGAGTTTGATGGGCACAGTGGCAGCGTTTGCTGGGCACAGTGGCAGCTTTTGATGGGCACAGTGGCAGCTTTTGATGGGCACAGACAGTGGCTGCGTTTGATGCACAACTTGAACTTACTTAAGTAGACATTGTTAGACTTACTTCGGGCCGTTGGCCTGGTGCAGTACAGTGTGTCACTCACAGCAGCAAGGAAGTGCCAGCTATCAAGGGCCTTCTTTCCACTCCGCTCCCTCTCCACGCTGTCTGAAGAACATGGCAGAGGTGGGCAGAGCTTGTTCACTAGCAGCTGGGGTGGCCGCGGCACGCTATGAATGCTGGGGCGGCTGCGGCCTCTGACTGACGTCACTGGTTGCTAGCTAGACACCGGGCTGCCAGCGATTCTAGCAAGTGAGCAACCAGTGCAGTCAGTCAACTTAAGCAGCAGATTGCAGCACTGAGTATCAGCCCTGGATGGGGCCCTCCAGACAAGTAGGGCCCCCGGGCAACTGCCCAGCGTGCCCAGTGAAAAAAACGGCCCTGACCATAGCTAGATTCATGCATGCATTGCCTGAATCTAGTTATGGTCGCTGCTGACACCCCCTATTCAGGTGTCCGGGCCCCTTTTCGGGCACCGGAATTACAGCAGCGGGGGTGTTTTTTGGAAGCACCTGATTAGAGCCGTAGGCACTAATAGGTGCCCAAAAAGGTGAACAGCGGGCGTAATGCTGTGCGTTCGCTGTTCACTCAGCTGTGTGTTAGCAAAGTGAAGGAATTCGCTTTGCTAACACTGAACTGCCTCTCAGTCAATCAGGTGCTCGGGTCTGTTACCTGTCACCTGATTGGCTGAAACGTCAGGCGCTGTGATTGGACGCCTGATAGAGAGGACGGAAGAAGATATCGAGGAGCGTGCAGGACACCGCCGTTGACTGGCTGCGAGACAGGTAAGTGCCAGTAACTGCACACTGGCAGCAATTGATGGGGCACAGTAGCGGATATTGAGGAGCACACTGGCAGCATTTGATTGGGCACAGTAGCGACTATTGATGGGCACACTGGCAGCATTTGATGGGGCACAGTAGCGACTATTGATGGGCACACTGGCAGCATTTGATTGGGCACAGTAGCGACTATTGATGGGCACACTGGCAGCATTTGATGGGGCACAGTAGCGACTATTGATGGGCACACTGGCAGCATTTGATGGGGCACAGTAGCGCCAATTGATGGGGCACAGTAGCAGAAATTGATGGCACAGTGATTGCATTTGATGGCAAAGTGACTGCATTTGATGGCACAGTGGCTGCATTTGATGGACAGAGTGGCGGCAATTGATGGGCACAGTGGCGGCAATTGATGGGGCACAGTAACAGTGTTTGATGGGGCACAGTAACAGCGTTTGATGGGGCACAGTAACATCGTTTGATGGGGCACAGTAACAGCGTTTGATGGGGCACAGTAACAGCGTTTGATGGGGCACAGTAACAGCGTTTGATGGGGCACAGTAACAGCGTTTGATGGGGCACAGTAACAGCGTTTGATGGGGCACAGTGGCTGCGTTTGATGGGCACAGTGGCTGCATTTGATGAGCACAGTGGCTGCGTTTGATGGGCACAGTGGCGGCAATTGATGTTTTTTTTTTTTCAGTTTGTTTGTGCCCCCCCAAAAATTTTGAGCACCTGCCGCCACTGGGGTTGAGAACCACTGCCATAGACTTCTATTATGTCCTGCATGCAGGACTCTTGGTGCGCTTTCAGAAGATGCACAAAAACTGCGAGACTTAATAGAAGTGGAAAAACCACGCTGCCGCCAAAGTGCTACAGATTGGGATGAAGCCCCCTTGATTTAGGCATCGATGACCTCCGGTCACAAAAGGGTTAAACAGAAAATGTTTCATTTTGCTATCAATTAAAGCCAGGAGATATATAGGGGACACACCCGGTGCCTGGATTTCATCTCCCCAGGGCTGGAAGCATGAACAGTGGAAGGTAAGAAAATGGAGACATGAGCTGACATTGGGCTCACCCCATCGTGGTTGGCCAACTCAAACAATGGTTCCCCATGGGAATGGGGGGTCCGATGTGCTGATCAGTTCCAATCACCTTGTCTGACCAAATCTGTTCACATCTCGCGATTTGGGATCACGGAGCAGAATGGCCGCAATTCTGCTCACGATTACAAAATTAGTAAAAAGTGCAATCAGCGCAAACGCATAAAAATGAAAATAACAATTGCTAGCTGGACACCTTAAGGTAATCACAACACCTGAACATAGTCAAAAGTACAAAGAAGTGCAGCGCAAAAGTTATCCAATCAAATAGGAAAAACGTCCAAATCTTCCGAAAAATGAACCACAAAGCCCAGACAGCTATAGGAAGAATCCACTTTTGGGAGGTCCAGAGACACACAGGATGTGTGACCATCCCTCCACCACTGAGATGCTCGCTCACCATATTCCATGGACTCCTGAGCTAACAGGGAGTAGAGTTGCCACCTCATCCCTTTAAACCCGAACACATATTACACGGGTTCTGTGGCTGATTAAGGTGGTAATTAAACTTGGTGCCTTATCTGCATTGAATTAGCCTCAGAACCCGTGTCATTCATATGTGTTTGGGTTTAAAGGGATGAGGTGGCACCCCTAACAGGGAATCAACAGCGCGTGTCCCCTTAGGGGTAAAGTAAAGCCAGTGCAGCAGATATGGATCTCCCAAACGTTCCACAAACACATATGAAAGAAAATCTAAGTGCTCTTTGTTAAACTAGTTCAGGCTTTATTAACCACTTCCCCACTGGGCACTTAAACCCCCTTCCTGCCCAGGCCAATTTTCAGTTTTCAGCACTCTCACACTTTGACAATTAGTCATGCAACACTGTACCACTATGAATTTTTTGTCCACACAAATAGAGCTTTCTTTTGGTGGCATTTAATCGCCACTGGTTTTTTTTTATTTATTGGGCTTTGAATTAAAAAGAGAAAAAGAAAATTTTGGTAAAAGAAATGCATTTTTCTTCATTTCTGTTATAAAATTTTGCAAATTGGTCATTTTTCTTCATAAATTGTGGCCAAAATTTATACTGCTACATATCTTTGGTAAAAAAATAACCTAAATCAGTGTATATTATTTGGTCTCTGTGGAGGTTATAGAGTCTACAAGCTATGGTGCCAATCTCTAAAAATTGGTGTGCTGATGTCCTATCTCCTTTCTTGAGACCCGAACAAGTCAGGAAAGTACAAATACCCCCCAAATGACCCCTTTTTGGAAAGTAGACAATCCAAGGTATTTAGTAAGATCCCTTTCACACCAGAGCACTACTAAAACAGCGCTATGGAGCCGGTCGTTTTTCCGGGCTTTAGCGGTATTTTAGCAGCGGTTTTCAGGTGCTAGCGGGCCAGGTTTTTTTAGGTCCCGTCACACGGGACCTTGACCACGTCAGCCCCGGAAGAATTTACCCCCTTCCTGACTAGAGCACTTTTTGTGATTCGGCACTGCATCGCTTTAACTGACAATCGCGCGGTTGTGCGATGTGGCTCCCAAACAAAATTGACATCCTTTTTTTTTCCCACAAACAAAACTTTCTTTTGGTGGTATTTGATCACCTCTGCCTTTTTTTATTTTTTGCGCCATAAACAAAAAAAAGCGACAATTTTGAAAAAAAAAACACATTATTTTTTACTTTTTGCTATAATAAATATCCCCAAAAAATATTTAAAAAAACATTTTTTTTCCTCAGTTTAGGCCGATACGTATTCTTCTATATATTTTTGGTAAAAAAAAAAAACGCAATAAGCATTTATTGATTGGTTTGTGCAAAAGTTATAGCGTCTACAAAATAGGGGATAGATTTATGGCATTTTTATTGATAATTTTTTTTTTTTTTTACTAGTAATGGCGGCGATCAGCGATTTTTATCGTGACTGCGACATTATGGCGGACATATCGGACAATTTTGACACATTTTTGAGACCATTGGCATTAATACAGCGATCAATGCTAAAAAATTGCATTGATTACTGTAAAAATGTCACTGGCAGTGAAGGGGTTGTAAAGGGTTTGTTTTTGTTTTTTTTTTTTTTAAATAACAAACATGTCATACTTACCTTCACTGTGCAGCTCGTTTTGCACAGAGTGGCCCCGAACCTGGTCTTCTGGGGTACCTCAGCGGCTGTTTCAGCTCCTCCCCGGAAGGACTCAACACCTTAATGCGAGCTCCCTTGCATGGTGTGGAGTGCTTGCGGGCGCGCTCCCGTGATACAGCCTGTGGCTATAGCCGCTCACTGTATCACTCTGCCCCGCCCCCCGGCACGCCATGTTATTGACAGCAGCGCGAGCCAATGGCTGAGCTGCTTTCAATCCATCCACTGTAACCAATCAGCAGCCAGGCTGAGCGGCGAAGAGGATGTCGGGAGCGAGCGCGGGACTTTCGAGGGGTCAGGTAATAGAATGCCTTAATGGATAGAATGCATTAAGGTGAAAAAAGTTTGCCTTTACAATCCCTTTAACAACTAGGTGACACTGTAGGGGTTAAGTGTGTCCTAGGAAGTGATTCTTTCTGTGGGGGGAGGGGCTATGATCAGCACTCCCGATTACAGGCTTGTTTACATTAGAATCTCCCCGTTCTTCCACCACGTGAGGCGATCGCGGTCACGGAGCTACCGGGGGCGCGCGCACCGCCACCTCTTAAAGGGCTGCCTACAGGTACGTCAATCTGCCTGTACGTGCCCTTCTGCTGCAGTATATCTGCGTGAGGCGGTTAGGAAGCGGTTAAAGTGATTGTAAAGGTAAATTATTAAAAAAACAAAAAAAAAAAAACATATCATACTTACCTCCACTGTGTAGCTCGTTTAGCAAAGAGTGGCCCCGAACCTGCTCCTCTAGGGTCCCCTGGCGGCTCTCGCGGCTCCTCCCTACATCTGATAACCCCCTAGGAGAAGCGCTTCCCCAAGGGGGTTACCTTGCAGGTGCGCTCCCAAGTCTAGCATTTGGCGTCCATAGAGGTTGAATGCAGGACTCTGCTCCGCCCCCCCCCCAGCACTCGCGTCATTGGATTTGATTGACAGCAGCGGGAGCCAATGGCTGCGCTGCTATCAATCTATCCAATCACGAGCCGAGAACCCCAGGCAGAGAGACAGCGCGTCCCCGCCAGGTCAAGTTCCAGGGTTCAGATAAGTAAAACGGGGGGGGGGGGGGGGGGGGGCGTTCACTACCAGGTGTTTTTTCACCTTAATGCATAAGATGCATTAAGGTGAAAAAACAAAGGTTTACAACCACTTTAAAAAAAAACCTGAAAAAAGATGAGTTTTGGGGTGCTTTCAAAGCACTTTTATGGCTATTAATAGCGCTCCCAACCCGCCCCAGAGATGCTGCTTGCAGGACTTTTTCTAACATCCTGCAAGCGCACCGCCCCAGTGTGGAAGCACACACTGCAGTGAATGGGAGGCAGTTTTCAGGCACTTCTCAGAGGCTATTTCTAGCGCTAAAATGCCTGAAAACTGCCACAGTGTGAAAGGGGTCTAAGAGGCATGGGGAGTTTTTTCACGTTGTAATTTTTTCCCACAATTCTTTGCAAAATGAAGATTTTTTTTTTTTTCACAAAATATTAACAGGTTATTTCTCACACACAGCATATTCATACTTGCAACTACACTCAAAAATACATTCTGCTACTCCTGAGTATGGCGATACCACATGTGTGAGACTTTTTCACAGCCTGGCCACATACAGAGGCCCAACATGCAGGGAGCACCTTCAGGCGTTCTAAAAGCATAAATTACACATCTAATTTCCTGACAACCTATCACACTTTTGAAGGCCCCGGAGCACCAGGACAGTGGAAACGCCCACAAAATGAGGCATTATGAGTCTTTTGAACATGTCATTTTTTTCCACAAGTTTTTGGAAAATGTGGAAAGAAAATGAAAAAGTATTTTAAACACATTATTATGGCACTGACGGGCGCTGATGAGGATCCACTGATAGGGCACTGATGTGGCACTGTAGAGCACTGATGGGGCACTGTAGAGAACTACTGGGCACAGATGTGCACTGCCATGGGACTGATGTGGCACTGACAAGGCACTGATGTGCACTAATGGGGCACTGTAGAGAACTACTGGGCACAGGTGTGCCCTGCCGTGAGACTGATGTGGCACTGCTGGGGCACAGATGTGGCATGGATAGCGCACTGCTGGGCACTGTAGAGCACTGGTGTGCACTTGGAATAAAAAAAACACAAGCAGCCTCATGCTGTAGCTTCTCCCTCCTCTCACGATCGGTGAGAACCAGACATGACGCTGGTTTGTTGACAGTGATCGCTTTGTCATTGGACAGAGCGATCACGTGGTAAAGGGCCACTGGGATTGACCCTTTACCCCGATCTGTGACATGTGCCGAGTCCCAAGAACCCAGCGGTCACGGACACTGCTGGACGTGTGCCCCAGGGGGCACGCCAGATGCTCGTTCATGGGAAGACATCATTGTACGCCCTCCCAGAATTGGCCGGCCATGCTGTAGCTGTCATTTGGCTATGGCCCGGTCGGCAAGTGGTTAAGGTAAAAAAGTTCCTACTCGCATTCATTAAATGATCAAACAAAGTTCTATAACATATGGCGAAACATCATGTAGTCATAGCGCCCAACTGTCCCTGATTTCGAGGGACTGTCCCTGATTTGGAGCAATGTCCCTCTGTCCTCCTCATTTGTCCCTCATTTTGGTCTGATCTATAAAGTTGTATATAAAACGCACTTTTTATCTTTCAAAAAGTGTTTCCCAGCGCTAAACCTTTCATCCAAATTATAAATTGCTGCATTTGTTATTTTAGAAGCCAATATATAGGAATAGTAGTGGTAAAAGAAGTCCCTTGTGGACTTAACCTTTTTTTTGCCCCGTTAATTCTCCTTTAAGGGGGTGTGACAGGGGGCGTGTCCGATGCCTACATACATGTGTTAGTAGGTGTCCCTCATTCCCATCTCAAAATGTTGGGAGGTATGTGTAGTTTCCATCTCACAGGATGCGGGTGACGTCATTCGAGTGTAGCTCCCCCCCCCCCCCGTATGCGTAACATCCGCAGAACACATGACGTGCTTTTGGCTGCCATTATTCTTTAATGACACCTCAAACGCGATGTGATTCTGTCACGATCCCGGCAAAACCTGAGTTTTAAAAACATGCTGCGCTTGTCGCCCAAAAAGGAGCGCGCATAGGGCAGCTCGTGAAGTGAATGGGCTGCCCTATGTGCGGCAGGCAAAATCACGTGCGAAATTGCTCAACCAAAACCGTGAGCGAGAATGCTTGTTCCCGCTACGAAAAAGTGTAAATGCAAAAGTGTGAAGGGTCTCCACTGTATACCTGTATTGGTGATCTGTGACCTGCTGATCTGTGACCTGCTGATCCAAGGTAGCAGTTCCCTGCTTGTTTTACACTGCCACGCATGCCATCGATGCCTGGAATCTACTCTGTCTGGAACTGTACCATGTCGGAGTGGAGTTATACTCATCCCCGTGTTCCTGCAACTCCAAGGCCTCATGCACACCTCTGCTCAAACGCCCATTTTACGGGCGTATAACTTTTTTTTTCTGCCTCTAAATGCCCCTCCGTGTCCATGCACACAATGCCATTTACAAGCGTTTAGCGACTGAAAAAAAATAAATAACTTGTGCTTTCAGCAGAGGAGCATTTTGGCACCAAATGCGCCTAGGCGCACCTAAACATTAGGCTCATTTAGCACTTGAACGTTCAATCATTTCAATGGCCAAGATAAATTAATTCTGGCCAAGGAAATTTAAATAAAGCTTGATGCATCCAAAAGCGTTTGCAAAAAACGCAGCTTGGGCTCGTTTTTAAAGCTGCTTTTCTCCTACCAGGAGAAAATCTTTTAGAAGAGCTGGGCAGTGTTCATAGGGCCTTACTGCCAGCATTAGGCCACTTTGCACAGAGGGCACTTGCGTTCCCACATGCGACTTTGTCTTAGCGATTTTCACGCGATTCCGCATGTCACACACAGGGCAGCCCGTTCACTTCAAAGCAAGGGCTGCCCTATGCACGCTTGTCATCCAAAATAAGCTCCTGCTCCTTTTTGGGCGATGAGTTTCATGTTATTTTTTAAAAGGCGTGTTTGGCCTATTGCTGCTTGATTCTGTGTGCGATGGTCGCAGCAAAATCGTACCGCTATAGATTTACCATTTAAAATGAATAGCTCTCAAACACGCATCGTGCCAGAATCGCGGGCAGAACCGCGTTGGTTTTGCCTGCGATTCCAAATCGCCAAGTGTGAAGTGGGGCCAAAGGGCTGACTCACACCAGCCACTGCATTGCAAGTCAGCTGGTGTGTGGCGCAGTGGTGCTGAGATCAGCTCAGTAATGACATATGCCCGTACACACGGTCGGATTTTCCGATGGAAAATGTGTGATAGGACCTTGTTGTCGGAAATTCCGACCGTGTGTAGGCTCCATCTGACTTTTTCCATCGGAATTTCCGACACACAAAGTTTGAGAGCAGGCTATAAAATTTTCCGACAACAAAATCCGTTGTCGGAAATTCCGATCGTGTGTACACAAATCCGACGGACAAAGTGCCACGCATGCTCAGAATAAATTAAGAGATGAAAGCTATTGGCTACTGCCCCGTTTACAGTCCGTACGTGTTTTACATCACCGCGTTTAGAACGATCAGATTTTCTGAAAACTTTGTGTGACCGTGTGTATGCAAGACACGTTTGAGCCAACATCCGTCGGAAAAAATCCTAGGATTTTGTTGTCGGAATGTCCAATCAATGTCCGATCGTGTGTACAGGGCAATACACTTTCCTTTCCTTTTTTTTTTTTTTTACAAACTTTATTGAGATGTCACACAGACATCTATAAAGTTTGAAAACCGCCCACTCAGTGCAAGGCAGTGCATTTTCTCGTGCTGCGCCCAAAAAGTACTGCATGCAGCGCACAGTGCCTGCAACAAAGTGGTGTGAACCAGTGTCCAAAAAACGTAGGTGTTTTTACAGCATTGTACATGTTTTTTCAATAAAGAAATACTATTTTTGGATGTTATTCAGAGTGCCGACCATCCTTTACCATTTTTCTGCACAACGCCTTATGGGCTACTCATTTTGACTAAGACTGAGGTAATTGTTGTTACCGGGCCTCAAGGCCAGCCATTGTACACACGATGCCACTTTTTAATTTTATTTTTATTTTTTATTTCTTCACGTGTGTCACTTGCACTTATAGAACACTAATCGGCCATAATATTGACCACCCACCATAACTCATCAAGGCATGGACTCCACTAGACCTCCACTTCCCTTATATCAGTGGTCTCAAAACTGTGGCCTGAGGGCCGGATGTGGCCCTTTGCTTGCCTTTGTATGGCCCTTGAGACACTATTCCTTATACTGACACTGATGATGAGGCACCATTCCTTTTACTGACGCCCGCAGTGGGGCATTATTCCTCCAACTGACGCCAACAATGGGGCACTATTCCTCCCACTTATACCAACAATACTGCATAATTCCTCCCACTGACACCAACGATGGGACATCATTCCTCCCACTGACACCAACAATGGGACACTATTCCTCCCACTGATACCAACAATACTGCATAATTCCTCCCACTGACACCAACAATGGGACACTATTCCTTCCACTGATACCAACAATACTGCATAATTCCTTCCACTGACACCAATGATGGGGCACTATTCCTCCCACTGATACCAACAATACAGCATAATTGCTCCCACTGACACCAATAATTGGACATTTTGTCAGAAACCATGAAATCAGACCGAGACAGAAGTACAGTGAAATCACACTTGCTTAATAATAAAAGTAAAAAGAACAAACGTAGTCAAAACATAGCCAGAGTTCAGTAACCGGAACAGATAGTCAAGCCAGAAGTCACAGATCAAAGTAGTGGAACAGCAAGCAGGATCCGGAGCCAGAAGGGATGTCAGCAAAGCCAGTCTTTAAATAGGAACGCAGGAGATGTTTCTTGTGATGTTGACCAAGGCGAAGGCAGAGCTCGTCTGGACTGGACGGCTTAAGTAGGCAGGACTGATGAGCAGGATATCATCAACAGCTGAGTAACTGTGGAGAGAGATGGGAGCTGGCAATCAGCCGAAAACTGAGCGGCAAGCTCAGAGAAGGAAAGGCTGAGCCCAGCCCTGACACATTATTCCTTCCACTGACACCAACGTTGGGGCATGATTCCTCCCATTGATACCAACAATACAGCATAATTCCTCACACTGACACCAATGATGAGGCATATATGCTCCCGCTGACCCCAATGATGGGGCACTGTTCTTGCCACTAAGACCAATGATGGGGCACTATTCCTCCTCCTACTGACCACATTTTAAAAATTCCACTAACCACCAAGGCTGACATTGTGGACTCCCGTTGATGCTGGGGAATTTTCTACTCTTACTGGCCACAGTCTGGGCCCGGTGAAGTCTGAAAAACAGGAGACTGGCCCTTTGTTTAAGAGATTTGGAGACTAGTTATATAAACGGGATCATATGTGTGCCGAGTCATCTGGGGGTTTTTTTTGGCACGTTAATGGGAGGCAGTAATCGTGACTGATGGATTTTCAAGAAGGGACTTTTTGGGGGATTTTTTTTTTTTTAAACAAAGGAATTGTCAAACGTTTGGGTGCTTTTATTTCTGGTTTAAAATTATTTCATACCATGCTATTTGGCTGAACCCTGTTCAAAACGCATTCAGGGCTTTTTTTCCTCATTTGAGGAGTTTCCTCTCACTTCCTGTCTGGTGCAAAGTTTGTCAACAAGACAAGAAGTGAAGGGAGATTTTCCTAATGGAGCGGCAAACTTTAGATGCCTAACAGGGGGAAGGTCAGTGGTTCTCAACTCCTGTCCTTAGGACCCACTAACTGGCCAGATTTTAAGTATTACCTTGGGGAGATGCAGACTAGAATACTGCAATCACTGAGCAGCAAATAATATCACCTGTGATGTATTTCAGTTATCTTGCAAACTTGGCCTGTTAGTGGTGGCCGGCGGGTCCTGAGGATGGGAGTTGAGAACCACTGGGGTAGATTGATATACACTTTAATATGCATTTATGTAACAAAGAAAATAATATATTTTTGGTTTGGGTCCGTTTTTTTAATGTATGTCACCTATTTCTCATCACTTAGATACAAAGGGACAGATCCAAACCTCGCTCCACCCTCTGCTACTTCTTTAACTGTCAAGCTGAAGAGTTCTCATCTCTTCTTCAAGTATCTTAAACAATTTTCAAAACGTACACAGGCTTTCAGCTTTGCCCTGCTGCTCGGATCATTTTCCTATTTTATGATTGTTTTTCTATTGGGAAAAGACCAGACTGATCAAATTAGTAAAACAAATTATGGGACATGGAACGTGACTCCATTGACCATATTACTTTGGACGTGGCCATTAAAATACCAGTTTCCTCTAAATAACTGTCCAAATTCTGAAGGCGCTGGCTGTTTCTACACCACAGATCGCACCTTGTATCCAAAGGCAGATGCTGTTGTTATCAGTCACAGGGATGTATATACATCAGAAGAACTTTTACCTCCAGAATGGAGACCGCCTGACCAGTACTGGATCTGGTTTAGCATGGAGTCTCCAAGCAACTGTCTAAATTTATCCCTTATGGATAACAAAATTAACCTCACAATGACTTACCGTCTTGATTCTGATATATTTACACCATATGGCTGGCTGGAAAAAGCCAACAGGGAAGAAAATTTTACAATCCCCGAAAAGTCATATATGGTGGCATGGGTAGTTAGCAACTGGAATACAAAATACAGAAGAACTAAGTATTACGAGGAGTTAGAGAAATACATTCCAATTGACGTATTTGGAGAAAACCATTTGCCTTTACCGTGGAATGAAACTTTTCAGACACTCGCCACGTACAAGTTCTACCTTGCCTTCGAGAATTCCTTCCATGAGGATTACATCACTGAAAAGTTCTGGAAAAATGCAATAATGGTGGGAACCGTGCCTATCGTCATGGGTCTCTCGCGTAAAAATTACGAGCGATTTGTTCCAGCCGACGCTTTTATCCATGTTGATGACTTTTCATCTCCCCAAGAATTGGCCAAATATCTTTGGAGTCTGGATGAGGATGAGAACAGATACCGACAGTACTTTAACTGGAGGTTCAGATATCAGCCTGCCAAACTCGATGACATTTTTCAATCCGGGTACTGCAAAATATGTAGAGAATTAAAAGCAGTCACTCCTTTTAGGACATTACCAAGTATTGCTGAATGGTTCAAATGAACTTTCTGGATAGACAATGATGGTCTTGGGTATTGGTGATGGTCTTGGGTGGGCAGTGATGATCCTGGGTAGACAATCATGATCTTGGGTGGGCAGTGATGAGCTTGGGTGAACAATGATGCCAAGAGATAACCATATGTATTAAAAATTTAGTTTATCATAATGTAAGGTTTTAGCTTTAGTTTGAAATACACAAAAAACTATTTTTGGACTCCTGTTTTAGGAAGCTCCCAAATTGTCTATGTGATTGTCCCTTTGGTGTGTGCAGTCTCTGGAAATGTTTGAGTAGCAAGTGGCTTTATAATCCTGGGTGGGCAGCAGTGGTGATCTCGGGTAGACAGTCATGATCCTGGCTGGGCACTAATGATCGTGGGTAGACGCACATGATCCTGAGTGGGCAGTGATGATATCAGGTAGACAGTCATTATCCCGGGTAGAAATTATGATCTGAGGTGGACAATGATGTAACATAAAGTGTTAAAAACAGCTAAACCACATGTATTAAAAGTTCAGTTTATTCAAAGGTGAGGTTTTAGCTTTAGATTGGAATACTAAAAAGAGCATTTTTAGACTCCTTTCAGGAAGCTTCCATATTGTCCATGTAATGTTAATTGGTTTGTAGCCTCTGGAAATGTCAGATGGGCAGCAGAGGCGGCTCTCTAATTAGGCGGTCGCCTAGGGCCTCACACTCACAGGGGCCTCGCAACTGCCTAATTTGCCTAAGAGCCACCTCTGAGGCTGTCCCACAGGGCACCCATGGATGAGACAAAGCCGCGCCTGTCACTCTCTGGCTCCTATCACATTTGTAAAGACACGGACGCACCCGGGCATGGATTATCCTCCCTCTCTCTCAGGTCTTTCTGCTGCTCCCGCTTAGTTTGCTCCAACGCTGTCTGCGAAAATCTTACAAGGGAGGAGGTGGAGCTGCAGCTTGCTGAGATGGGAGTAAATGAACATGGAGTGACGTTGAGTGCTCATTGCCCGAGATCGGAGATCCCCCCCGTGCCCCCCTCCTGCACATATCACCCACCCCTATTCACTCCGTGCCCCCCTCCTGCGCATACCACCCACCCCTATTCACTCCATGTCCCCCTTCTGCACATTCCACCCTCCCCTATTCACTCCGTGCCCCCCCCTGCACATACCACCCACCCCTTATTCACCTTGAGGCGGAGCATCTCACTACTGCTGCTGCTTGTATGGATGGGATGTGTACTGCGCCAATCCTTGTTGACCCTCCTCTCCTATTCATCCCATGTGATTGGCACAGTACACATCCCACCCACACAAGCAGGAGCAGTAATAAGATGCTCGACCTCGGGGTTCTTCCTTAACCCCTGCAAAGGGTGTGAGTAGGGCCTCGTGTCTAAATTTTGCCTAAGGCCTCACAAAGCCTAGAGCCGCCTCTGATGGGCAGCACGTGGTTGTATGATCTTGGGTGGGCAGTGATGATCTTGGGTAGACAGTCATGATACTGGGTGGCCAATGATGATCTTGGGTAGACAGTCATGATCTTGGGTGGGCAGTGATGATATCGGGTAGACAGTCATGATCTTGGATGGGCAGTGATGAAATCGGGTAGACAGTCATGATCCTGGGTGGAAAATGATGATCTTGGGTGGACAATGATGTAGCATTAGGTGTTGAAACCAACAGCTAACCACATGCATTTAAAGTTCAGTTTATCTTAATGTGAGTTTTTAGCTTTAGATTGGAATACTAAAAAGGCCATTTTTAGACTCTTGTTCCAGGAAGCTTCCATACTGTCCATGTGATGTCCATTGGCGTGAACAGCCTGTAGAAATGTCTGATGGGCAACAACTGGTTCTAAGATCTTGGGTGGCCAGTGATGATCTTGGGTGGACAGTTATGGTTCTGGGTGGCAAGTGATGAACGTGGGTGGACAGTCATGGTCCTGGGTGGCCAATGATGATCTTGGGTAGACAGTCATGATCCTGTGTGGAGAATGATGATCTTGGGTTTACAATGATGTAACGTAAAGTGTTAAAGCCAATAGATAACCACGTGTATGAAAAGTTCAGTTTATCGTAATGTGAGATTTTAGCTTTAGTTTGGATTACTAAAAAGACCATTTTCCCCAGTTGTCTTCCAGGACAGCCCTTGAGAGATGGAGTCCCTCCCATCGACCCAGGAAACACATTGCCAAAACAGTTCAAAAGGCGGTCCCTCAGGTCCCTGGTCAGTCATTTGTGTTTCCTCCGTCGGAGGAACATGTTGCCAGGAACCAGAGAAGGACTCTATCTCTCAGGGGCTGCCTGAGGGGAGCGGAGCCGCACAGGGGGACCGGGTCCTATCCAGCGGCTCCAAATCTAGTCCTACCTTCTTAAATTGGGGCTCGGGTACCGTCCAGCTGACAGGAGCAGACCCGTTACCCCCCTCCTTCCAGTGCCGAGGTGTGCCAGGGACAGGTCGGTGGAGGTTCCCCCCAGGAGCAGTGCAGATGGTTCCTTCCATCACAAGCTCCTTGCTACAATAGCGGTGGGGGTCGGAGACGCCGAGCGTCATTTCCGGCGGAACCGCGTCATCCTGTGTGCCGAGACTTCCGGTTCCGGGTCTCTACAGGCACAAGGAGGAGGGGAAGGCCCACGCTGAGGCCTGCAAGTCCCGACCAGCGTCCAGCTATACCGGACTAGCGGCGGGACCCGGAGCGTGAGGGGGACCATGGAGGCTACTTCCCAGGACACTCCGGTGGAGACAGGCACCAGCCAAACCCAGGTAGGCTGCTGGGCAAGCCCTTACTGTGGTTGTTTCTGGGGTTTTGGTTGTAAGGCTGGGATTTGTAGTACCCCATGGTGGTGGTTACCTCACAGTCCCGGGTGGATACAGTGGTGGTTGCAGCACAGGTGTTTTGAGAGTTAAGAGGTTTCCTGATGCTAAAAAAGTCTATTCTTTATTTTAGGGGAAGGAAGCTCCAAGGGAAGACAAGTCAGGCTGCAAAAAATGCCCTAACTGTGGAAATAAGTTGTCCTCAGGCTCTAACAAAGCCTTATGCAAGCAGTGTATTGCAGGCTTACTCAAAACAGAGGCAGACTCTCCTTTGGCAAAATTCCTTGGCTCCTTTAAAGATGAGATGGCATCAACCTTTAAATCTCTCCGCGAGTTAATCGCAGATGTAGGCACGTCTGCTTCCACCAGTAAAGCTGCGATTCCCTCCTCACCATGCCTTACAACACCCAGTTCAGGGGAGCCCCGTACAGTCAGGGAGCATAGCCCCGTGTTAGTTAGCCCTGAATCCTCTGACGCAGATTCAGATGAGGATCAGGCTGTGGCTAACAAAGTCGCAAAATACAAGCTGTCTCTGGAGGATGTAGACGAGCTGTTGAGCGCCATTTATGATACGCTGGAAATTGATGAAGAAGAAACTCAATTAACCAGACATGATAAAATGTATGAGGCTCTGGGGAAAAAGAAAGCTAAGGTATTCCCTATACATAATGTGCTTTCTGACCTTATCCGCAAGGAATGGGCCGAGCCAGATAAAAAAGTCTTCTTCCCAAATTCCCTAAAAAGGAGATTCCCCTTTGATGAGAGCCCAGAGGCGGTCTGGAATAAAAATCCTAAACTAGACGCCCCTCTGTCCAAGGTCTCAAAGCAGTCTGACCTTGCTTTTGAGGATATGGGTCATTTAAAGGACCCAATGGACAGGAAAACAGACATAGTCTTAAAGAGGGCCTGGGATGCTTCTATGGCAAGTTTAAAACCAGCTCTGGCCACTTCTTGTGTAGCCAGGAGTTCTGGTTAGCCCAACTAGAAGAACATCTAAAGGCAGGCACGCCTAGGGGGGATATCTTAAAAACCTTCCCTATGCTTTTTAAGGCGACAAGTTTCATCTCTGACGCCTCCACTGATGCCATTAAATTTACGGCTAAAACAGCAGCGCTTTCGGTCGCAGCTAGGAGGTCAGTCTGGATGAAAACTTGGGGGGGAGACACGGCGTTTAAAACACGCTTGTGCAGTGTCCCCTTTACAGGAGACTTAGTCTTCGGGCCTGAACTAGATACCGCCTTGGAAAGAACGGCGGATAAAAAGAAAACCTTTCCCATTAAAAAGAAAAATTTTCAAAGAAAATTTTTTCGTCCCTCAAAGGAACCCTCTAAGTCAGAGAAGGAGTTCAAGCCCAAAAAGCATTGGACAGGACAAAAAGGGAAAGGAAAAGGGGGCATACTTTTTAACCGCCCCAATTCAAACCCCAAACCCCAGTGACATCAGGGTCACGGTGGGAGGAAGATTAATGAACTTTCTCCCACAGTGGGAAAAGACAACCTCAAACGAGTTTGTCTTGAACATTATAAAAAGAGGGTATGCACTGGAGTTTCACAGCGACCCACCCTCAAAGTTTCTTGTGACAAAGCTTCCAAGACACTCAGAAAAGGCCAAGGCCTTGCCTCTGTTAATAGGGGAAATGGTGGATCAAGAGGTATTGACACCAGTCCCTATTCAGGAACAGGGGGACGGTTTTTACTCGCACATTTTTGTGGTAAAAAAGCCGTCCGGGAGATTCAGACTAATCATGAACCTCCGACCTCTGAACCGCTCCATCCGATACAAAAAATTCCGGATGGAGTCTATCTACTCAATAAGGAATCTACTCCAAAAAGAGGTGTTCATGGCTACCCTGGATTTAAGGGACGCCTATCTGCATATCCCAATAAGGAAGGAATGCCAGAAATTTCTTCGGATGGCGATTCAGATGGACACAAAGGTTTATCATTTCCAGTGCAGAGCACTCCCTTTCGGACTGTCGTCCTCCCCGAGAATCTTTACCAAGGTTCTCGGGGAGGCATTAGTTCCGTTAAGACTACAGTCAGTCACGATTATTCCTTATCTAGACGACTTACTCCTCACGGCCCATTCGGAGAAACAACTTCGTCGGGACCTAGAGTTAACACAACTCAACCTGAGGCAGTTGGGGTGGATAGTCAGTCTGGAAAAGTCCAAGACTACCCCAACACAGGAAATTTTGTATTTGGGGTACAAGATCCTGTCAGTAGAGCAGAGGATAGTCCTGCCAGAAGAGAAGATATTGAATTTACGCCACAGAATGTCTTTTGTTCAAAGCAGCGCCAAGTGTACAGTGAGGGAGGTGATGTCGGTCTTAGGACTGATGACAGCAGCCATTCCAGCTGTACAATGGGCCAGGTTCCACCAAAGAGACCTTCAGAGTTTTCTGTTGGAAAAATTAAAAGACAGGGATCTGGAAGAAGAGGTTTCAATCCCCACCAGAGTAAAACGCTCCCTCTGGTGGTGGAAAGACTCAGAGAATTTGAACAAAGGGGTTCTCTGGATCTCTCCCATCACATCCATACTAACTACGGATGCGAGCAGCTGGGGGTGGGGAGCCCACCTCAACTCAGATTGGGCACAAGGCAGGTGGACGGCAGAGGAGAAGCTCCTCTCGTCCAATTGGAAAGAGCTAACAGCGGTCCTCAGGGCTCTGTTATTCTTTCAGAATGCAATACAAGGTCATCATCTACAGGTCCGTTCAGACAATATGACGGCTGTAGCGTATATAAACAAGCAAGGGGGCACCAGAAGTCGTCGACTAATGCTGGTGGCCAAACGCATGTTTCTATGGGCAGAATCCAACCTGACTTCCATCTCTGCAGTTCACCTGAAAGGGGAGCTCAACAACACGGCAGATTTCTTGAGTCGACAGCGAGTGTCGAATCAAGAATGGTCTCTACACCCAGAGGTGTTCAGATATATAGCAGCTTACTGGGGAAATCCAGTAATGGACCTGTTTGCAAGCAAGGAGAATGCAAAAGTTCCAAATTTTTGCTCGCTACACCCAGGAGATCAGCCCTGGGCAGTAGACGCTTTACAGACCCCATGGACCTTCAGTTTAGCGTATGCGTTTCCTCCGCTTCACCTTATCCCGAGGGTTTTGGCGAAGTTTCTAGTAGAGGAAACGTGTCTAATCTTAGTGGCACCATTTTGGCCCAAGAGACCATGGTTCACAACGTTGCTACGGTTGACAGACCAACCTCCTCTGAGGCTTCCCTGCAGACCAGACCTGCTGTCGCAGGGACCTCTCTTTCATCCACAAGTGTCCATGCTGAACCTCTCAGCGTGGTTACTGAGGAGGAAATTTTGAGGAGCAAGGGCCTGTCTGACAGAGTGATTCAGACCCTGCTACAAAGTAGAAAACCTGTCACTCAGGCCATTTACAGGAAAGTCTGGAGAAAATTTAACAGCTGGTTGAACAACCGAGGGGAGGTAAATTCGAATACAGAAAATATCCTGCAGTTTCTTCAGGAGGGGATAGACAAAGGGCTAACTCCTAGTACTATTAAGGTCCAAATAGCGGCCTTAAGTGTGTACTTAGAGAAAAGATTGCAGGAAGACCCCTTTATTGCTAGGTTCTGTAAAGCAATCTCCAGACGCAAACCGGTTAGACTTAACATCGCCCCATCCTGGGATCTATCAGTTGTTCTAAGGGCATTTTTGGGGTCACCTTTTGAACCTATCTCAGAGGCCTCTCTAAGACTGGTCACTTTCAAGACAGTACTACTTGTGGCAATCACTTCAGCACGCAGAGTTAGTGAGATCCAAGCTCTCTCTGTCAGAGAGCCATTCCTCCAAATTCTGGAAGACAGAGTCATCCTAAAGACAGACCCTGGGTTCTTACCAAAGGTGGCATCTAATTTCCATAGGTCACAAGATATTGTCCTCCCTTCTTTCTGTCAAAAAGCTTCAAACGAGAAAGAGAGGCGTTTTCATTTATTAGATGTGAGGAGGTGTATCCTAGAGTATCTTAGGGTAACCAATCCATTTAGAATCTCAGATTCACTTTTTGTTCTTTTTTCCGGACAACGTAAGGGGCAAAAAGCTTCTAAAGTCACCATAGCTAGGTGGATTAGGCTAGCTATAGCAGAGGGCTATAAGACAGTAAACAAAGATCCTCCTGGGGGTATTAAAGCCCACTCCACAAGGGCATTATCAGCATCCTGGGCAGAAAGAGCTGGTGCCACCCCGGAGCAAATATGTAAAGCAGCCACGTGGTCAAGCTTTTCCACCTTTACAAGGCATTATCAACTAGACTTAATGTCCAGTCAGGATCAGGCTTTTGGGAGAAAAGTTCTCCAAGCCGTGGTCCCCCCCTAATCTGGTGAGTACTTGGGGATCCTCTCAAGGGCTGTCCTGGAAGACAACTGGGGAAAACTGGAGTTAGACTTACCGGTAACTCCTTTTCCAGTGGTCTTCCAGGACAGCACGATCCCACCCTTTTTTGATTATGTGAATGTACTAACATTATTACCTGTTATGGTTATGTTTTTTTGCAGTTCCATCCTTCGGTTCTTGGTGAATGACTGACCAGGGACCTGAGGGACCGCCTTTTGAACTGTTTTGGCAATGTGTTTCCTGGGTCGATGGGAGGGACTCCATCTCTCAAGGGCTGTCCTGGAAGACCACTGGAAAAGGAGTTACCGGTAAGTCTAACTCCAGTTTTTAGACCCTTTTTCCAGGAAGCTTCCATATTGTCCATGTGACGTCCATTGGTGTTGGCAGCCTCTGGAACTGTCTGATGGGCAGCAAGCGGTTCTATTGCTGGAACACGTTTAATTTAATAATACCTGTTGAATAAGAAAGTGTCTCATTGTCCTTGTGGAAAGAGCTCCCATTGGTATGTCATTAGTTCTATTTCTTCGATGCAAATAAGAAAAGGATAAAGACAGAGGTATGAGAGGTTGAGGCTACAAATTAAAAGACTAAAGTGTAATACTCTTAGTGACGGTAATGCTACCCAAAAGCAAAATTTCCTTACAGGTGGAGTGTCGTTGGCTAATGGCTTTCTAAATTTTTTGGGCTAGATAATAGATTCCTCTACAAAACCCATGCAGGAATGGTGGAAACCCCTCGTAATGGTTACAGCAGGTATGCAGATCTGGGATCTCAGTGAAGAGATGGTGGGAGCCTCTCACAATATAATTGGCGCAGCATGTGTGTGGATCCTGCAACTTAACCCAGGGTTGGTGGGAGCCCCTCATAACAGGAACAGATAGTGTACAGACCCAGGAACTCAACACATGGATGGTTGGAACGCCTCAGAATGGACACAGAAGGTGTGCAGACCCAGGACCCCAGTATACGGATGGTGGGAACCCCTCATCATGGGTGCAGCAAGTGTTTAGACCCAGGAACTCAGCCAATGGATGGTGAGAACCCCTCATAACAGGTATAGCAGGCGTGTAGTCCCAGAAACTCAGTGCAGGGATGATAGGAACCCCTTATAATAGGCACAGCAGATGTATAGACCTGGGAACTCAGCGTAGGGATGGTGGAAACCCCCCATGGGCACAGCAAGTGTTTAGACTCAGGAACTCAGCCCATGGATGGTGGGAACCCCTCATAATAGGTTTAACAGGTGTGTAGTCCCAGAAACTCAGTGCAAGTATGATGAGAACCTATCATAATGGGCACAGTAGATGTGTACAGCTAAACTAGCAATAATACACCACCACAGGATGATACTGTGGGTGTATAGACAATAAGTGTCACATGCTTTGGAGCTTGCACCTCCAAAACGCTATTCTGCTCCCACTCTGCTAAGAGATATTCTCAGTGGTTGTTATATCTACTGACCCTGGCCCAGCAGTTGGAGTTGGTTGTGTTGATCATTGTTTGTAAAAGTCTGTATTCATTTTTTATATGCTTTTAAGATATTTTGTAAACATGTTATAATAAAATGTATTTTTTTAATATACGGGTGCCTAAGAAATTCATGATTTCTCTCTATGTATCCAATTTCAGAAGATGTGTAGACCTGAGAACCTAGCACGGGGATAGTGGGAACCCCTCATAATAGGTTTAACAGGTGTATAGTCCCAGAAACTCAGTGCAAGTATGATGATAACCCATCATAATGGGCACAGTAGATGTTTAGACCTGAGAACCTAGCCCAGGGATGGTGGAAACCCCTCATGGGCACACCAAAGTTTATACCCCAGAATTTAAATCAGGGACGGTGTGAACCCCTCACAATAGGCACGGCAGGTTTGCAGAACAACAAATCTCGAAGCTCTGAAGCCTTTAATTTCAGAGAATGTTCCTATCATGCCCCATTCATATTTGCAAATGGGAATGACTGCAATTACCAGTCTTAGTGGGCCTTAGATGTTGAAAATCCTTGCTTCTCATTGTAAAAAAGTGGGGATATCATAGGGCTTTACCAAAGATACAACAGATTCTCTACATGGGTTTTATGAGATTACTGTACATACCAAACATTGTATTCAATACCCCTGCTGTTTGACTGTCAATATTACATGAATTACCCACATGGAGAAGAGATTGTTAAAAATGAAGCTTAATCTGCTTATATATTACCTTCCCTGTCTCCTTGCTGCAGCTGCTAATGCACACTGTGGGAAGCTTACAGTATGCAGTAAAATCAGAATAAGCCATTTCAGTACAGAGAAGCCTACACAACTGTGCAAGACTGAATGGAAGGCTGGAGGTCATATTTAAACTTCACAGTAAAGCACAATCACTATTTAGAAACAGAGTTGGCAGTTATAATGCATATAGATACTCCATTGTTCCATCAGTTCTGTTTTATTACCAACAAGTAACATTACAATAAATAGAAGTCCTCCAATCTCCCGATCATTCCAATATGGATGTGCGACTGTTCAGTGTCATTTGTATGTATTTTTTTCTATTATTGCATTCAAATGTATCAGCTTATTATTATTCATTATTTTGCTGACATCTAGTGGCGGTTTAGGGCCACTACACCTTGCTTACTTCTGTGATTTGATATTTTACTCTGTCTTCCCCTTCTGTTTAATACTAGTTAGTTCAGTTTTAGCTAGACCCTCCTTATTTCCTCCATGTTATCTCAATCAGTGTTAGTCTTTGCAGAGACAGGGCTTAGGAAAGTTACTGTCTTCTTATGCCGTGTACACACGGGTGGACTTTTCGACCGGACTGGTCCGACGGGACGAATCCGTTGGACAATCAGACCGTGTGTGGGCTTCATCGGACCTGCAGCGGACTTTTTCAGGCTAAAATCAGACGGACTTTAGATTTGAAACATGTTTCAAATCTTTCCGAGGGACTCGAGTCCGGTCAAAAAATCCGCTCGTCTGTATGCTAGTCCGATGGACGAAAACCGACGCTAGGGCACCTATTGGATACTGGCTATCTACTTCCTTATTTTAGTCTGGTCGTACGTCATCGCATACGAATCCGTAGGACTTGGACTTGGTGTGATCGTGTTTAGCCAAGTCCGTTCATTCGAACGTCCGTCAAAAGTCCATCGGAAAGACCGTCGGACCTTTGATACCGAAAAGTCCGCCTGTCTACACGGCATTGCGCTTCAAAAGACTGGAAAACATCCTCTCCGCTGCAATTATTAGGAGTAAAATTGTGTTGGATTCAAACTTCTGTGTCTTACTGAAATGTTAAGCTGTCTGTGGATGGCGCCAAGTTAGGCCCGAGGGCCATATGAGCTGTCTACAAAGTTTCAGCTGAAAATACTTAATATCATCCAGAGGAAGATCCTTCTGCCCATTCCCCACTGGAGGAGACAACTAGAAAGGTCCACATTTGTTTTCCTTATGACAAGTCACTCAAATTCTACTGGGTTCTGAACTGGGAAATAAATATATTAAAGTGTACGTCAGTGTGAATAAAATGGTCTTGTAGCACCCTGACTACCTGTCTTGTTCTATCCCTGACTACCTGTCTTGTTCTATCCCTGACTACCTGTCTTGTTCTATCCCTGACTACCTGTCTTGTTCTATCCCTGACTACCTGTCTTGTGTCACCCTGACCACCTGTCTTGTCCCATCCCGAATGCATGACTTATCCCACCCCAACCACCTGTCTTGTCCCACCTTGACCACCTGTTTTTTCCCATCCCGGATGATGCCTGTCTTGTCCCACCCTGACCACCTGTCTTGTCCCACCCTAGCTACTTGTCTTGTGCCATCCCGGATGCCAGTCTTGTCCCCTAACCACCTGTCTTGGCTCACCACAGCCACCTGTCTTGTCCGCTTCTGACCACATGTCTTGTCCCACCCTGAATGCTTGTCTTGTCCCACCCCAACCGCCTGTCTTGCCCCCACCTTGACCACCTGTCTTGTTCCACCCTAGCTACTTGTCTTTTGCCATCCCGGATGCCAGTCTTGTCCCCTAACCACCTCTTGGCTCACCCCAGCCACATGTCTTGTCCCACCCTGACCACCTATCTTGTCAGACCCAAAACACCTGTCTTGCCCCCCCTAACCACCTGTCTTGTCCCACCCCAAACGCCTGTCTTGTCCCATCCCAGACTCCTGTATTGTCTCCCCCTGGCTACCTGTCTTGTCCCACCCCGGCCATCTGTCTTGTCCCATCCCAAACACCTTTCTTGCCTCTTCTTGACCACCTGTTTTGTCCCATCCCGAATGCCTGTCTTATTCCCCCCTGACCACCTGTCTTGTCCCATCCCAGATACCTGTTTTGTCTCCCCTTGACCACCTGTCTTATCCCATCCTAGATGCCTGTCTTGTCCTCCCCTGACAATCTGTCTTGTCCTATCCTGAACACCTGTCTTGTCTCCCCCTGACCACCTGTCTTGTCCCATCCTGGATGTCTGTCATATCTCCCCCGACCACCTGCTTTGTCCCACCCTGACCATCTGTCTTATCCCAACATGAATGCCTGTCTTAGCCTCTTCTGACCACCTGTTTTGTCCCACCCTGACCATCTGTCTTATCCCAACCCGAATGCCTGTCTTGTCCTCTTCTGACCACCGCTCTTGTCTCACCCCTGCTATTTGTCTTGTCCCACCTTGGTCATCTGTCTTGTTTGACCCCACCTGTTTGCCTTGTTGCACGTGTCTTGTCATACCCTGAATGTTTATCTTGTCTCTCCCCAGCCATGTCTTGTCCCACAGTGGTTGGTGTTCTTGTCCCACCACTGCCACCTTTTGTCTCATACTGGCTGCCTGTCTTGACTCTCCCCAGTCGCCTGTCTTTTTCCCTCCTCAGCCACATGTCTTGTCCAGCCCTGGCTGTCTGTCTTGTTCCACTTTGGCCACCTGTGTTGTCCCATGTCCCCCACCCCTCCTCTCCACGGCCGCCTGTTATATTCCCCCTTGACCTCATGTTGTGTTTTGTACTTTGTATGGCTAAGTTCTTTGCTGGAGAATTTAAATGGAAACATAATAGTATTTCCAGCCAGGAGAAGTTGCTTGGATGTAATATGTCTCCTGATTTTAGGGAACAGATGGCAGATACTTCTGAGTCCAATGCATGTTTGTGTACAAAGGAGGTGAGAGATTGGAAGGCCCTTCCTGTGTAGTGATGCTCACATATTGTCTAATGCTCAACCTGGAGTTTGGAAGTGGACACACAACTGCAGTATTCAATAGTTGTGTCACCTGTTGAGTGTGGTGGGGAGTGTAAACAGCATGTTGCAGAATAGACACAGTCTGTACAATATGGATGGAGTCACCCTCCTTATAACTTGGCAGTATTAGCATGCACTGAAGCCTGCACTGGTAGCAGCATTTTTGTGAGCCAGGACACTGGTCATCTTTGTGGCACTCATGGGGTGGTAGTGGCTCATCGCCACACAGGTTTGGGTACACCTTGTAAAAGCAGTCTGGTACCTCAGGGGCAGGATTAGCTGCAGACCGCTTGAAGAAACACCTGTAGACAGGCTTTACCTTGCTGTGAGGGTTGAGGTAATTAGTAAAGGTCACCCCCCCCTCTTCCCATACCTTTTAGCACTATGAGAAAGCGTTTCCTACAGCCAGAAGTGCAGCATAACCTGCCCCCCCTCACAGCGTCCTTCTCACACTCCGTCTTTCTCCCAAACAGACCCACATGTTGAGTAATTCAGATCTAGAGGGAACTTAGCGGGCTCCACCACCAGGTATTCTGGCTCTGCAATCAAAGAACAGCTCATCAGACTAATCATCACTGGAAGAGAACTCTACATGGATGGTGTACAAATGTCTGCATTGTCTGCAGCAGGGGTAGACAACCTCTGCCCTCAAGCTGTGTTAAACTACAAGTCCCATGAGACTTTGAAAGACCCTGACAATCGCAGGCATGACTCCTAGAGACAGAGGCATGATGGGATTTGTAGTTTCACCACAGCTGGAGTGGCGAGGTTGCCTATCCCTGGTCTACAGCATCTTCTCACGCTACTCAGCCTGTGCAGTATTTACATGACAATTTCCCCCCATACAGATTAGTAAGAGCTCCCTTAGTGGATCTCTTCATGTTGGACAGTGCAGCTAGCATCCCTGATAAACGACAGAACAAACGTTTCTGATGGTTTGCAAGTGTTTGATTCTCTTGAATACTGAATGTAGAGTTGTCTGATTCACAGAGAATTGCTAAATTGATAAATTCAGGCTATAATGAATATTGAGTTGTACGATTCTCTGCAGGCTCGACAAGTCTTCATGTAGATGATCAGGAGAATCAAATAACCCAAACTACACCAAATACCCCAATGTGAAAAATTATTTGTTTATTGCTATGTATAGGTATTTATATATTTTCCGGCATATCACAGACACTTCACAACATATTCGGCATATGTGGCAATTGCCACCAAAGTCAGTGCCATCTAATATTTGCCAGGAAAATGAGCATGGAGCTGAGTGTAGACATTCCCAGTGGCTCCACCTCTTAGGGCCCCTAGCCAGGTGACCCTCAATAAGAAGACCTGACACAAGGAAAGACCACCTCAGCCTCTGGAGGTCCACCACGTACACTCACTGATAACTTTATTGGGAACACCAGTACTCCTGCTTATTTGTGATGATATGATACATTTATGAATTAATAAGTCATTGATGTGTGTGGCAGGTGACTCAAAGAACAGGTGTCTTCCCCCCAAATATATGGACACATGGATTGTGCTGTGTTGGTCTGGTATGTCCCTTGGCTGTTCAGCCTGGCCCCCCTTTTTTTTGGGGGGGGGGAGGAGTGAGGGGTCTCCCGCCTCAACCCCGGGTGAGACACAATGCCCGGACTAAGGCCCCTTTCACACTGGGGCGGTTTGCATGCGTTATTGCGCTAAAAATACCGCTTGCAAACCTCCCCTAAACAGCCTCCACTGTTTGTTCAGTGTAAAAGCCCTCGGGCTTTCACACTGAAGCGGTGCGCTGGCAGGACGGTAAAAAAAGTCCTGCGAGCCGCGTATTCACCGCTCCTTCACCGCTAATGCCCATTGAAATCAATGGGACAGCGCGGCTAAACCGCGGCAATACCGCGGCTATAGCCACGCTGTATGAGTGGTTTTAACCCTTTTTCGGCCGCCAGCGGGGGGTTAAAACCGCACCGATAGTGGCCGAATACCGCGGTAAAACAGTGCTAAAAATAGTGCTGTTTTACCGCCGACGCCCCAGTGTGAAAGGGGCCTTATCGTATCCCCATTCAGAAGCTGGGCACAGCCTTTGAGCTGATTCGTAAGTGACTGACCAGTTTTCTGTTGTTTGTAGGTCCCTCCTCTCTAGAGGGGATTATACATTAATAGTTATATATCTATTTATTCATCTTTCAGTATAGTCTTGCATATTTCACTCCTGATGATTGGCTACAGGCCAGGAAACGCGAGTCTCCGATAAAGGGTGTCAAGACAAGACGGTTCTTATGATGAATTTGGAATTTTAATTTCTAATATGTATCGATTTATACTGGATGTATGTTACCTTTCTGCATCTAATCTATTAATCATGATTATTTAATTTGGATTCTTATCAATTGTTTACTGATTACCTGTACCAAATATTTTATGATCATTATTTGATATGCTAATTATGTACTGAATAAACATATGATTATTATATATTATTATTATTATGATTATTATTATTTTCATTATTATCATTAGATTTATCAATATTATGATTATCGTTATGAATTGATTTATTATGTGTCCATCAATCATGTATTTCTCGTGATTGCAGCATCTAATTAAAGTAGATCATATGTATTTCATTATTGTTTATATATACATTATTATTTGCATAGACATGCCTCATGCAAAGTCCCAACATTTCCTTTTCTACCCATGTCTATATATTAGGGATGGAGGCATACCTTTAATAGTCGGGCCAGGTCACACTCGTTCTCATTTGTCTGTATTTGTGTTGAATGTCAGGAAATTCAGAGTTTATGGGGAAATCTGTCAGTAAGATAATAATTGGAGCCCAGAGGAAACCCATTGTAGGGCCCCTAAGGACTAGAACCTGGGTGCTCTAGTATCAGATGGGCAGCAGAACAGTTAATAGTACATAACGGATACACCAACTTCACTTATGAGCGGAGTCAAGTCACAAGTTGGGTTCAGTTAAAGCCAGGCAGGAAGGCACCAAGTCGTAGGCAGAATCAGGGTCAGAAGCAAGCAGAGGTTGGCAAAGTGCAGACAGCGAGGTACCAAGAATCTTGGTTAGAAGTCCAGGCTAAGGATGGTAATGGAAATGAGCAGTAATCACAAGCAGACAAGGATAATACAAAAGCAGGTCAGGTGAAAGCCGGGTCAATAATGTGGTCAAACACAAGTTCACCAAAAGAGTATTTGATGCTTGGAATAGGCTTCCAGCAGAGGTAGTGAGTCAATCAACAGTAAGTGGATTCAAACATGTGCATGTGTGGGCACTTGCCCATTGGCCTGATGGCTGGCACAATGTTCCTGACAGATTTGTGAATTGAGTCTATTCTAAATGATTCCCCGTTAGATATACAGCATTTACCTTGATAAAACATTTTTACACACAGACTACACTACTCCTGGGCGTTTGGACCCCATAGCAGGTGCCTGGTCTGAGTCTATTCTAAAGATTCCCCATTAGATATACAGCATTTACCTTGATAAAACATTTTTACACACAGACTACACTACTCCCGGGCGTTTGGACCCCATAGCAGGTGCCTGGTCTGTGTCTATTCTAAATGATTCCCCATCAGATTTCTCTACCTTGATAATACATAATACAGACAGACTACACTACTCTTGGGCAGTTGGGCCCCATAGCAGGTGCCCAGTCTTCTGCAGCCACTGCTACAACTTTACTTGATACAACTAGAGACATTGGTCAACTACTTACTTTAAGGAATGACTCTACAGTAGGCAAGAGAGGGCAGAATTAGAAGAGCGAACACTGTTCATTATCGATGCTATCCATGTGACTGCAGTCCTGCAGTTGCCATTAATGGTAAGGGTAGAGATGGTGTGACAGCAATCCTTTAGTCTCATTGACAGTTAACAATAATGCCTTGTACACACTATCGGACATTCCGACAACAAAATCCATGTTTATTTTCCAACGGATGTTGGCTCAAACTTGTCTTGCATACACACGGTCACACAAAGTTGGTCGGAAATTCCGAACGTCAAGAGCGTGGTGACGTAGAATATGTACGATGAGCCAAGAAAAATGAAAATATTAAAAAATGAAGAGGGCAAAAGGCATTGCCACATACCAGCGGGGTTACCTAAGATCCGAATGTGTGAAAAACTGATGTGCATGTGTTGGCCGTGTCAAACAAAAGCAAATTCTGTTCCCATGATAAGGAGTCTGGTACTCCATTCCAGCCAATGATATGCCGCCATGAAGCACGTACAGTAAAATAAATAATTATTTGTATCAAATTTATTCCATATAAAATATATATATAGACAAGACACACAACACTATAAGTCTTATGGTACATTTCATATATATACATAGAGTCAATACATGTATGTACACACATATACATGCAAGGCACAATATAACATGATGGTTCAATGTAAGTAACTTAATAACTTGCATAATAGCCTTTAAAATTCACACTTTTGATTTTTCACATTCGGGTCCCATAGACAGTGTACGAATGTTTGCGCAAACTTTCGGTCCATTCCCATGTTCTGCTGAGAACTGAACCGGGGGGTGTTTGGCTGATCCCTACATAACATACACATCCCCAACTCAGGAACTTACGAAGTTGAACTTTGCTAAAGTGAAGGCCATATGAGACATTAGTATGTCAAAACTGTGTTGATTTTGCCTTCATCAGATGGGGTGATCTCACCCCTGTAAAAGTCAAATTTTGAAGATGCACACAAACTGGGACTCAAAATTTGGATTTCCCCCATGCCTAAAATGTGTGTATTTTCCCTGACCCACGGACTTACCTACTTTCAACAAGCTCCAGTCTGGTCACATGATCCCCTGTGTGAGACAGCGGTGGCTGTAGGGGAGAGAAGAGCATGCTTGATAATGACTAGTAAAGCCTGGAGTGGTGACATCACCCATAGATTCCTATGTCCCATCTGTTGTTGGCGCTCCCTTTTCCCCCCTGCATACACCACTGGCTCACACAGTGGATAACATGACTGGACAGCTGGAAAATAGGTGTTTACATATTTCTACACAGGTTAGCCATCATAGGCATTAGGAGGGGGGATTTTATAATATTTCAGTTAATGGGAGCTACATATGTCATATTCACACTATAATACTTGTAGCACCATGCAGTTGGGATCAATACCTGGTAGGTATGTGTATTTAACCTTTTTGATTGTTTCTATATACAGTGGGGACGGAAAGTATTCAGACCCCCTTAAATTTTTCACTCTTTGTTATATTGCAGCCATTTGCTAAAATCATTTAAGTTCATTTTTTTTCCTCATTAATGTACACACAGCACCCCATATTGACAAAAAAACACAGAATTGTTGACATTTTTGCAGATTTATTAAAAAAGAAAAACTGAAATATCACATGGTCCTAAGTATTCAGACCCTTTGCTCAGTATTTAGTAAAAGCACCCTATTAATCTAATACAGCCATGAGTCTTTTTGGGAAAGATGCAACAAGTTTTTCACATCTGGATTTGGGGATCCTCTGCCATTCCTCCTCGCAGATCCTCTCCAGTTCTGTCAGGTTGGATGGTAAACGTTGGTGGACAGCCATTTTTATGTCTCCCTTAGTGATGCTCAATTGGGTTTAAGTCAGGGCTCTGGCTGGGCCATTCAAGAACAGTCACAGAGTTGTTGTGAAGCCACTCCTTCGTTATTTTAGCTGTGTGCTTAGGGTCATTGTCTTGTTGGAAGGTAAACCTTCGGCCCAGTCTGAGGTCCTAAGCACTCTGGAGAAGGTTTTCGTCCAGGATATCCCTGTACTTGGTCGCATTCATCTTTCCCTCAATTGCAACCAGTCGTCCTGTCCCTGCAGCTGAAAAACACCCCCACAGTATGATGCTGCCACCACCATGCTTCACTGTTGGGACTGTATTGGACAGGTGATGAGCAGTACCTGGTTTTCTCCACACATACCACTTAGAATTAAGGCCAAAAAGTTCTATCTTGGTCTCATCAGACCAAAGAATCCTATTTCTCACCATCTTGAAGTCCTTCAGGTGTTTCTTTTAGCAAACTCCATGCGGGCTTTCATGTGTCTTGCACTGAGGAGAGGCTTCCGTCGGGCCACTCTGCCATAAAGCCCCGACTGGTGGAGGGCTGCAGTGATGGCTGACTTTCTACAACTTTCTCCCATCTCCCGACTGCATCTCTGGAGCTCAGCCACAGTGATCTTTGGGTTCTTCTTTACCTCTCTCACAAAGGCTCTTCTCTCCCGATAGCTCAGTTTGGCCGGACGGCCAGCTCTAGGAAGGGTTCTGGTCGTCCAAAACGTCTTCCATTTAAGGTTTATAGAGGCCACTGTGCTCTTAGGAACCTTAAGTGCAGCAGAAATTTTTTTGTAACCTTGGCCAGATCTGTGCCTTGCCACAATTCTGTCTCTGAGCTCTTCAGGCAGTTCCTTTGACCTCATGATTCTCATTTGCTCTGACATGCACTGTGAGCTGTAAGGTCTTATATAGACAGGTGTGTGGTTTTCCTAATCGAGTCCAATCAGTATAATCAAACACAGCTGGACTCAAATGAAGGTGTAGAACCATCTCAAGGATGATCAGAAGAAATGGACAGCACCCGAGTTAAATATATGAGTGTCACAGCAAAGGGTCTGAATACTTAGGACCATGTGATATTTCAGTTTTTCTTTTTTAATAAATCTGCAAAAATTGCAACAATTCTGTGTTTTTCTGTCAATATGGGGTGCTGTGTGAATATTAATGAGGAAAAAAATGAACCTAAATTATTTTAGCAAATGGCGGCAATATAACAAAGAGTGAAAAATGTAAGGGGGTCTAAATACTTTCCATCCCCACTGTATATTTTGGTATATATATAGATATATCTATATATCTATATGTCTACCAAACTATATATAGAAAAAATTTGAAAAGTTTAAACACAAAACCCTACCGGGTATTGATCCCAACTGCACAGTGCTGCAACAAGTATTATAGTGTGAATATGACATATGTAGCTCCCATTAACTGAAATATTATAAAATAACCCTACTGGGTAGTGAGTCCTAATCACCGGTGCTGCAAGAAACCTCAACCTCATTGTGCAAATAAAGCAAATAAAGTACAGAAAATTTCATATAACAATTCATCAAATACAATCACTCTAATATAGACCTACTGGGCAGTGAATCCAAATCACCAGTGCTGCAAGAACACACAATTGTGCAAATATATAAATAAACAAATTTCATATAACAATCAATAAAAAGCATCCAAAAAACATGGCTATGAATGAACTTTATGGCTATGGATGCACTTTATATTGATTATTATATAAAATGAGTTTTTGCAGCACTGGTGATTTGGATTCACTGAGAAAAGACAAGGAATAGGGGCGCCTCTGAGAAATTATCATAAACACTTTATTTTAAATAAAATATCCACTCACATGAAAGTAGGAGAAGGCATGTGCAGGAGCGTAGTGAAGGCTGGAAGGCTGAAAAACACAGGGCTGTAGGTAGAAGCTGTATCAGTCTAGCTGGAGCACAATCCAATCCAGGCAAGCAGGGGTGCAGATGACTGAGCACATACACACATAGGTGAAATGCAATGTCCCTGGAGGATGGTATCGGTAGTCCAGTGGAAAAGGAGGGAATCAGTCCAATAATAGCATGAATATCTGTGGAAAGGAGAAGAGAGACGTCTGGCTGGATGGCAGGGCTGCGCTGTATCTCCAGCGATCGTACTGTCCCTGTGTGGTGAGGGAAGAGACACGGCCGTGTATGTGAGATGGAAACGAGGCTTGGAAAGCAGACACAGGCCAGCGCTGAGCCGTGACGTCATCAACATGCGACGCGTTTCTGAAATTGCTAGCTATAGATGAATGGAATAGCCGCATTCCTTTTTCAAGCATTATGAAAAAGGGACAGTACGATCGCTGGAGATACAGCGCAGCCCTGCCATCCAGCCAGACGTCTCTCTTCTCCTTTCCACAGATATTCATGCTATTATTGGACTGATTCCCTCCTTTTCCACTGGACTACCGATACCATCCTCCAGGGACATTGCATTTCACCTATGTGTGTATGTGCTCAGTCATCTGCACCCCTGCTTGCCTGGATTGGATTGTGCTCCAGCTAGACTGATACAGCTTCTACCTACAGCCCTGTGTTTTTCAGCCTTCCAGCCTTCACTACGCTCCTGCACATGCCTTCTCCTACTTTCATGTGAGTGGATATTTTATTTAAAATAAAGTGTTTATGATAATTTCTCAGAGGCGCCCCTATTCCTTGTCTTTTTTTAGCTATTGGAACTCGCTTTTGGTTTCTTGGTGGCTGCCCTGACTGAGACTGTGGTTTTATATTACCAGTGTACACATCTGTACACCCACATTCCTGGACTATTAGGTACTATATTGTAAGGTATCTGCATATTGCGCCTTGTTACTTGTTTATTGGATTCACTGAGAGAGAGGCAGAGAGAGACATTGGGATCAGAGAGATGGTGAAGCTGAGAGAAAGGGGGGGGGGGCTGAGAGAGGGGCCTGAGGGGCCTTTCATGTCAGTCTGTTTTCTTGATCCGGGGGTGCTTTGATCCCTCCAGCGCCTCCCTGGCAGTGCTTCCTCGCCCGTCCTCTGAGTCCCCAGTGAGCCTGTTCTCTGGGCCTCATATTACCGCTGAGAGGAAGTTGGAGCAATCCATGCTCTGGAGGCATGGGAGATGCTGCGCCCCCCGTTTCTCATCTCTTGGGCGGGCAGGGTCAGGGGGGCTAGGTGAAGGAGGAGGTCGCCACAGTGGAACTATTCTCCCAAGTCCTGGGCTCTCAGGTGGCCAGCCTATCTGTCTTCTGCACGGCCACTCGCTGATCACCACCATGAGACAGATCCCCCAGCCGCCCGCCCTCAACCCCAAGAGCGGCCGCTGTTGCTGAACAACATGGACTCTCCGGCATCATAAGTTTAACAAGGGGCTTTTATCCCCGTGCTAGATTGTCCACACTCGTGACATCGTCCCTCTAAATTTTGCGCCCGGGGCGGTGGTCCCCCTCGCACCCCCCACGCTACGCCACTGCTTCCAGCATAGTGTTCCAACTCCGTAAAGCACACATTTGTAATCCACATGGTGTCAGTGAACACAATTCAAGAGCATTCACCAGTAATAACTGGGATCTGGCAACTTCAGGATTTCTCCTTTGGCATTTACCGTAGTAATGTAATGTTAAATGTCCTCCCGGGTTAACATTATCTTGACATTGATTTGACAGTCCTGTTCATGAACAGGTAACAGTGAGGTTCTTAGACCCCGGTCACTGGGCCATATGTAACGATAATAACCCTTTCAAAGAACACTTTAGGCGACGCTGCATTGACAACTCTGTCAGCAGCAACAGTACTTTTCTTCTCTTAGCATTAAAGAGGAGGGCCCATCAAAAAAATAAAAAATAAAAGTCAGCAGCTTCAAATACTGCAGCTGCTGACTTTTAATTTAATCCCTGGGTCCAGCGATGCGGGGGATCGAAGCCCCGCTCGTCTCCCCCTCCATTCAGCGGCGTCGGCATTGCAACTGTGAGCGCCGGGCTGTGGCTTCACAGCCTGGCACTCACTGCGCATGCGCGAGCGGCGCCGAGCACCATGATTGGCCGCTCAGTCACCTGGGACCTGTAATGGGTCCCAGATAATTGACAGGAGGGAGGGAGCAGAGTGGAGCCCTTCCTGTGCCGAGACGGAAGTGATGTCACCAGCCCAGGCACTGAAAGAGGCAGACTACGAGGGACCCCCTAGCAACAGGCATTTAGAGGTGAGTAAAAAAAAATATATATAATGTATTTAATTTTAGGATTTTTCATGTATTTTTTTTTTTGGGTGGAACACCACTTTAAGGGGGGATAAACAATACTATTCGGATATTTTTCTATCCGGTACATCCCAACAGCTTTATGCAACAGTCACTGCATCTTCTACTCCCCTTGGCTTTCCCGCTTCAGGCACCTCCGGGGCTGAACACGTGATCTTTGTACGAGATGAACCGACGCACTGAGCCAGATGAGTGAGAATCGGAGGGCTACAATCCTCGGCAGCGGTGACAGACACTTGAATTTCCTTGGGAGGAAAGCGAGGTGCTGGTACCACTTGCTCCAGACTAGCAGTTGCTGTAGAAAGCTCAGAGCGAACAGTGGCAGTGGGAACTGACACTTCCACTGCGGTCTCTGTAGATTACATATGGATAAGTTCCGATAGAGAAGAATCTGCCCAGGCAGGGATAGGCCTACCAGAGTCAGTGGCAGCAGTGCTGGATTGGGTCCTTCCACGGTGGTGTACCTGGCTCCAGATGACGGCTCTTTAGCAGATATAGCGGTCACAATTACTGCTACCTGATCTTTGTACTTTTGATGATCTACTAATAGGTGAGTTTATTTTTGATACTTTAACAAACCAGTGTTTACGTTATTATGCTATGTGAGTTTTTCCATCCATTTCTCGCATGGTTTATGAATATTCGTTTGTGGCCTTCCATTGGGATATCACTTTTTATGCTGTTGAGGATTACTGTGGATGCTACAGCTGCCGCCTCGGTTTGAAATCTATTGAGGATATCTAAGGAAATGTACCTTTCCAACCAGTTGATCTCTAAGCCTTTTTTGACTTGGATGACATAAGTCTTCCTAAGTCAACAACTTCTGGTAAGCCTCTTAATATCCTTGGTGACAGCTTGTTCATCATCAATAATCTTCCTGTTCATTCTGGTTGCCTCTAAGCCTCTACACAGCTCCCTCACCTATTTTCTACTCCGATCTGCGATTCAACATGGCCACTTAAGGAGTTATATCCTCGTGACCAGTTGGTCTCACTGCTTTTTGCGACTTGGCCGGCATAAGTCGTTCCAAGTCATCTATCTTTGATAAGCCCCCTAAGACCCTGGGTGGTGGCTTTCTCACTCTTTCTACAATTTCCAACAATGTTGATGGACTTTGACATTATGGTCCTCTGTAGTGTTAATTCCATTTAGAACTTTTTGGACTTTATCAGTTTTTTATTTATATTTGAATCACTGTTCACATGTTTTGGTGTTTTTTCTTATAGCTCTGTACACCATATACACACTATATACAGTATACTGCATTGGTTTTTCGTATATTGGGTTACACTTTTGTATACTATATATGTATTGTATAGAGTGCATTATAGAAGTTTCATATTAATTTTCAATCATATGGTATGTCGTTATATATACACTTTATTTGGCTTTGAGATGCCATTCATTTAACTTTCAGTTCATAGCGTTCATAGAGTTCATAGCGCTACACTTTTTTACATTTTTATTTATTACTTGGGTCTATAGGTGTGTTGGCCGCTGTTTACTCACATTTTGCGCAGCGCTGTATTATGTATTTCTTTATGCCTCTGAGGAGTATGAACAAATGAAATACAATAATAAACTTATGAAAAAATAGACAATTTTATTTACTATAAAAACAGTTGAAAAAAGTACATTATAGTTCGTACGATTAAGTCTGAATTCATGGTATGCAGATCCCCAACAATTAATAGAAATGTACGTTACGCGTTTTGTGGACAGTGCCGCTTCGTCAGGGCCTTGAAGATAGCACAATATGGCGTTGTGTGAATTCTACAGATGAAACATCAATTAGTACTGTATAGATTATATAATTACATAGATAAAAATTGAATACAGAATGTATATAGACATTAATGCATGAATCTTTACATAAGTATATATTAATAGCATGTTATCATAAATATTTATCAATTAAAATGAAAATATTTGTAAAGCATTGAACAAACAAATACAGTTACATTTTCAGCTCATTGGGGTATATAGCGATGCTTTTCACACAGGTAGCTAGAACAAAGGGAGTCAATTGCACTTATCCAGATATGTGATGCTAAAATATGGAATTATGTAAAAAAAAAAAAAAATATATATATATATATATATATATATATATATATATATATATATATGTGTGTGTGTGTGTGTAGCGTCCTGCTCCTGTTGACCAGGCGCTCGTATGTAAATTAAGTGGGTATCTGTTCTGTATATAGTTCAGATTTAATATTATGGCTAAATTAGCCTCTGTTCCAGCATTGGTTGTGTTGCGTGCAGTTCCACACTGTCGTCTGTAGGTGTCGTTGTCACCACAGGCCAGTAATAGAAGGGCAACAGGCTAAGGTGTATTGAGTGTCCTCTTTCCCCAGAAACAGCCCAGTGGGAGTGGTTCACCGCTGTGCATTATGGGAAAGGATACTTAAGGGGCAGATGCCATTTTTTTTCTCTCTCTCACCTCCTGGCCCTCCTGGCCTAAGGTATGTGACAACTCCTTTTCTGTCTCAGGAGCCTGCTGGCCCGAGCCTATATGACTGCAAGTAGGCCCAGAAGCTGTCTGGGGCCTACTGGTTCAGAGGTGGTCCTGTGTTGTCTGTCCTGCGGGAAGAAGCCGAGCAATTGAAAGAGCTGGGGGAGGACTCATCTTGGAGAGGACAGAGCGAAAGGCTGGTATCTCAAGAGGAGCCTGGTGACTCAATTGGAGGACGTATCTTAACCAACCTACCTCAAATTACTGCCAGATGGTTTAAAGGAATTATTGGTACTGTGTTGCTTTGTTCAACTAATACTAAATCCTGTGGCAGAGGATCGTTCAACTAATACTAAATCCTGTGACAGAGGATTGTTCAACCATTATTGTTCTTATCAAGTCTGTGGCAGAGACTTTTTGTTCGTGCATCATTCCGGCTGCTAGGTCAGTGAGAGAAGCCTACCCGGGTGAGCAAGATCCGTTGACTGAAGGAGTACTTTTCTCCGGGATCTAAAGGTTCCTCGGTGATCTGCATAAGGTATCTGAGCTTCCCCTTGAACCATCCATCCCTCTACTGCTTAAGTGGTTTAATAAAAAAATATTGGAAAAAGAACCAAGTGACTGGTGCATATATCATTGGGTGCAAGGCACAGTACAGACTCTAAGTTTCTGGTATGGTGAACTGTGAGTAAGGGGTAATGGCAAAGACCCAAAATAATGACCAGCAGCTCCTTCGGGGGTAAGTGCTACATATATATGTATAGAGACCATAATGTTTCATGAACGCGTATCTCTCACTTACCCAGAAACTGTAATCAGAGGATACCGGCTCGGCGGGACAATGTGAGGCCTGGGAGCCCGTGGGAAAACTCCACTCCACCTCAACCGGGAAGAATAGGTGGGTCCCTGTACATGCAGATGAAGAAGTATGATGAGCCAAGTGGTCAAATGGTGGCCTCAAAAAGATAGAGATAGCCAAAGTGACTGAAACACAAGAGAACAGAATAAATATAAAGGGGAATAACAAGGAAGGGGGGAATAACAAGGAAGGGGGGAATAACAAGGAAGGGGGGAAAGGGAGTGGAGTGGGAGAAAAGGATAAAGGGGACAAAAAAAAAGGAAATGCCAAGTAGACTACACAGGAAAGGAGGAATAGAAAAGTAGAAAGGAAAGGGAAATAACGATGGGAAAAGCACGGACATGAGGGAGAATGAAGGGGGAAGAAGGGGATGAGAAAAGGAAGGGAAGCGGGGGAGGGGAGGGGGGAGAAAAAAAAGATTAGAAGTTAGGTGGATATATGGAGCCCAAACATTCATTCCTTTTGGAATAAATGTTGAATGGGATATTAATTCCTTTATTAATAACAGTTAATTTTTAATATGTTTTAATATAAATATTTATTTAATTTATATATTATTTTTTTATATATAATTTTTCATGATATTTAGATACATGTTAAATCGATATATGCTAATATTCTTGTTCTGGATATTACTTTCTTTTCAGGAGTTAGCAGAGAAATATGGGCTCCCAGGAAGAATGTTATTTAGATATCATCAGTTGAGGCATGCGGCTAGGGCTCAATTCCCCAACCCTATAAGCTTAAAAACAGACCTCATTGAGGGAATTTTGGCTCAGGAGACTCTTAAGAAGACCCTCTCTACCCTATATCTTGCTCTATTGGAAACTGATTCACCTAAGATGCACACCCTTTGGGCTAAGTGGCAGGCTGATATTCCCGGCCTGGACAGGGAGACTTGGGAGGAGTGCTTTGAAGACGGGTCTAAGTTAAGGATTTCTTCTAGAGATAGGTTACTGCATACTAAGTTTATGCATCGGGTATATTACACCCCACAGAGACTGCACCAGATTTACCCTGATAGGTTACCGAACTGTAAAAGATGTCAGTCCCCTGATAGCACGTATTTGCATATGTTCTGGACCTGTCCTCTCATTACGAAGTTCTGGGCAGCAATTTTTGAAAGCATCAATATCCGCTTACAATTAACATTGCCGATATCACCTGAACTGGCTCTCTTGGGCATCCATGACGATGATCAGAGACCTAAATATACGAAAATACTCATTACTGATGTTCTATGCCAAGAAGGAAATCCTTAAGAAGTGGGCGTCACCGTCTCCCCCCAAGGTGGAGGCCTGGGACTCCACTGTTAACGCTGTGCTACCCCTATATAAGATGACCTACACCAATAGAGGTTGCCCGCAGAAGTTCAATCGAATATGGTTACCTTGGATTGAGCAATTCTAGTATCCCCACCACCTGTTGAGTAAGACACCGTCTGTAGTTACTATGACATCAGCATGGGGAGACACAGTGTCCCCCCCCCCCCAGACAAGAAATACTTCCGCAACCTGACACTCTAGAACATGTGCACGTGGAAAGTTATATGTGATGTTGAATGCGCTGATTAATGTGGCTTTTCCTCCTTATATTTGATTCTGAATTTTATTTTTATTCATGAATCTTTTTGTATTTTAATCTCTTTATTTCTGGATTGTATATGAGAGCTCAATTTGTAAATGTTAACTGTTACATGATGTCTTCTCAAATAAAGACCAACCTTAAAAAAAAATAGAATAAAATATTCTTGTTCTGGGTTGTTTATTAGTTTTCATATTTTTTATTTTCTTTAGATTCAGATTGTTCATTTGTAATTGTGGTTGTAAATTGTATTTCCACCACTAGATGTTATATAATTATATAAAATTGAAGCGCTCTAATTAATTCTCAATCAATGCGCGTCTCACTTCATATGGGATGCAAATTAGATGCAAGTAAATAATGTGATCAAAAAAGGTGCATACGGTGCATAAGAGTGATTAAAAAGCCGTACTAGTAAATAAATATTAATGCGCTCCACCAATCAATCAATGCCCAGCTCACTCCAAAAATAAGTGGAAATAGAAAATGTGATTAATAAAATGTGCTTGAAGGTGCATATAAAATTTCCTGTAGCAAACTTGCTGCAATGGTGCTAATAAGCAAACAAAAAAATTGTGCCAATATAACAATTAAAAAAACCCCAATAATGATCAATGATACAAAATGTCAGCAATAGATCATATGGTAAAATAGTACAAATGTGTAAGGTGCTAATGTCAATTTAAAACATTCAAATAAGCAATGCACTTAGGAGAACAAAAACAAAAAGGAAAAAACACAATAGATCAAAAATTAGGTTTAATAAAATAATCAGCCCAGCAGTCCATCCATCATTAAAAATGAGGGGTTAGACACTATAATTAACAATCCTGTTCATAGCTTTAGTAATTAAAACTCAAAGGGCTCTTTTCCCAAATGAATAATAATGATGATGATGAGTTGCGCTTTGGTTTAATATGTAGTCTCAGCATACGATAGATTATGCAATATAAACAGAAAACATATCATTGCGCAATGAACTAAATCGGTACAAACAAAGGTTTTAACAGCACAGTGATACACTCACAAGCGCCTGGTTAGGCAAGGCATAGAGGCATAGAAGTTGCAGTCAGCCGCTGTGAACGAGGCTCTTTCAGAGATCCGCTGCTGTTAAACAGATGTATCAAACAGCAGTGGTTGTCACTGGCTCCTCCCACGCGTTACGTCACAGTCCACGTGACTTTCTCAAGGATAACCCTGAGTTGCCATAGTCTCCGTATTTATGTCAGATGGCATTCAGTAGGAATGAGCCGAACACCCCCCTGTTCGGTTCGCACCAGAACATGCGAACAGGAAAAAAGTTTGTTCGAACACGCGAACACCGTTAAAGTCTATGGGACACGAACATGAATAATCAAAAGTGCTAATTTTAAAGGCTAATATGCAAGTTATTGTCATAAAAAGTGTTTGGGGACCTGGGTCCTGCCCCAGGGGACATGGATCAATGCAAAAAAAAGTTTTAAAAACGGCCGTTTTTTCAGGAGCAGTGATTTTAATAATGCTTAAAGTCAAACAATAAAAGTGTAATGTCCCTTTAAATTTCGTACCCGGGGGGTGTCTATAGTATGCCTGTAAAGGGGCTCATGTTTCCTGTGTTTAGAAAAGTCTGACAGCAAAATGACATTTTGAAGGAAAAACTCATTTAAAACTACCCGCGGCTATTGCATTGCCGACAATACACATAAAAGTTCATTGATAAAAACGGCATGGGAATTCCCCAAAGGGGAACCCCGAACCAAAATTAAAAAAAAAAAATGACGTGGGAGTCCCCCTAAATTCCATACCAGACCCATCAGGTCTGGTATGGATTTTAAGGGGAACCCCGCGCCAAAAAAAAAAAAAAAAACCGGCGTGAGGCCCCCCAAAAATCCATACCAGACCCTTATCCGAGCACGCAACCTGGCAGGCCGCAGGAAAAGAGGGGGGGACGAGAGTGCGGCCCCCCCCTCCTGAACCGTACCAGGCCACATGCCCTCAACATTGGGAGGGTGCTTTGGGGTAGCCCCCCAAAACACCTTGTCCCCACGTTGATGAGAACAAGGGCCTCATCCCCACAACCCTGGCCGGTGGTTGTGGGGGTCTGCGGGCGGGGGGCTTATCAGAATCTGGAAGCCCCCTTTAACAAGGGGACCCCCAGATCCCGGCCCCCCCTGTGTGAAATGGTAAGGGGGTACTTACCCCTACCATTTCACTAAAAAACTGTCAAAAATGTTAAAAATGACAAGAGACAGTTTTTGACAATTCCTTTATGTAAATGCTTCTTCTTTCTTCTATCTTCCTTCATCTTCTGGTTCTTCTGGTTCTTCTGGCTCTTCTGGTTCTTCCTCCGGCGTTCTCGTCCAGCATCTCCTCCACGGTGTCTTCTATCTTCTTCTCCTCGGGCCGCTCCGCACCCATGGCATGGGGGGGGAGACTCCCGCTCTTCTCTTCTTCTCCTCTTCATTTTCGTCTCCGGGCCGCTCCGCACCCATGCTGGCATAGAGGGAGGCTCCCGCTGTGTGACGGCGCTCCTCGTCTGACAGTTCTTAAATAACGGGGGGCGGGGCCACGGTGACTTGACGGGACTTCCCTGTGACGTCACGGGGAATGCCACAGGGAAGTCCCGTCATGTCCCGTGCCAACTTTTTTTTACATTGATCCATGTCCCCTGGGGCAGGACCCAGGTCCCCAAACACTTTTTATGACAACAACTTGGATATTAGCCTTTAAAATTAGCACTTTTGATTTCTCCCATAGACTTTTAAAGGGTGTTCCGCGGCATTCGAATTTGCCGCGAACACCCCAAATTGTTCGCTGTTCGGCGAACTTGCGAACAGCCAATGTTCAAATCGAACATGAGTTCGACTCGAACTCGAAGCTCATCCCTAGCATTCAGGTTACCATAGTGACAGCGGTGTGATCATCGGTTCATCATACTGCTTCCTCTTATGCTTAAACGTATATATTATTCAGATACAATATTTTATTAATACATTAAAACATTGCGCCGAAAGGTTTAAATATTGATTTTGCCGGCTCCGGTCGGCCGCGGGAATAGAGGACCTGGACACGCCATTGGATTTCCTGAGTGGTCTCCAACTGCGTAATTTTTTACGCCGAAGTGCTCAGACTTTAGGTCCCCCACGCCCACTCACGGAACTGGAACGTGTCTGCCACCGCAGAGAGCCCGTACGCCACTCCCTGTCCTCGATCTACCTCTCCCTAATTGCCCCGACTGAAGGCTTTGTGCCCCCCTTCCTCACTAAATGGGAGATAGAATTAGGAGTGCATTTTAATGAAGCACAAAGGGAAAAGATCTTACATTTTGCCCAAAAATCTTCCCTAGCCACAAGGGTCCAAGAGACATGCTACAAGATTGTGACCAGATGGTACAAGGTACCATCCACTCTCCACAGGTTCCTCCCGCAGGTACCAAGTATATGTTGGCGCTGTGGAACAGGAGAAGGAACGATGTTGCACATTTTCTGGGACTGTCCCAAGATTAAACCTTTTTGGAAAGAGGTGACAGACACGATCGAACGTTTAACGGGCGTCGCACTGGGGGGAGATCCCGGGGCCTGTTTGCTGCACCTATCTAGCAGACCAATTAAGAAATATAAAGCCTCACTCACTATACAACTACTTAATGCGGCCAAGGCCTGTATCCCTCTATTTTGGAGATCGGAAACCCCACCAACGAAGATCCAGTGGTATGCCAGGGTTAACGAACTGCGCGACATGGAAGATCTTACGGCCACGCTGCATGACAGGGAGGAAGCCTTTCGGGAGACCTGGCGCCCTTGGCAACACTTCATCTACTCCGAGGCTTACCTCCGGGAGATGTCTTAGCGTGGACACCCCCCGTTAAGAGGGCTCCGCCTGGCTGGAGGGTGGCACCACCACCCTCCCCTCTTTACCTCTCTTTACCCCCTTCCTTACCTTCTTCACCTCCCTCTCCATCTCTCCTCTCTATTATCCTTACCCCTCCCTCCCTATTGTCTCCCGCTTTTTTACCTCTTCCCTCCCCCCCCCCCCACCTTTCCCAGTCCTCACACAATCCCCTATACTCTTCCGGCTTAGGGAAAATCTGATCAGATATAATGAATATCATGGTCTACATTACTTTATGTTAGTTGCCCTTTGCCGGACTCTACCGGTCGACAAGGAATATCTCCACCCCCGATCAGTGGAGAGTCTCTCTTTTTGTTATTTTAGTTCACCCTTTTACCTATCGATAAAGGATAATTACACGAGTTACCAGTTTACACAAGGCATGTCTCAGGGAAATGCTTGCAAATGGACACTAAGATAATCATTACATTAGACCCTCCCATGCACACAGGCTCCGCCTTCACCATACAGACTGTGTAAACGAGAGGATTGTTTATGTGTTACATCTCTAGTCGACGACAGTTCCTGTTAAAATCCTCTTCCTACCACTGTTTTATGTTATCCATTAAATGTTATAGAACTTGACAATATGTACCTCAAACTGTAACACGTTTTCTTGAAAATAAAATAAAGGAATTAAAAAAAAAATAAAAATAAATAAATAAATATTGATTTTGATAATAATTGTTTCATATCAGATTACTAAATATTTAAAATTTTAAATGTTTTTAGCGTTTTTAATAATTTTTATTGAATTATCTGGTTTGGTCTTACTTATAATATATTTTATATGTCCCTATGCTTTATATGCGTATCTGCCTATGCACCGATTTTACAATCAGCAACGTGGTATTGATTGATTGGTCGGTGCAATGTTATTTTAGTTTTAATTTATCATTATTTGATGGAGCTTGTATGACTATCTTGGTTTACGTTGGGATTGTGCAATACTGACAAACTACCACATGATGGAGCTTGTAAGGTTTTTTTCGGAGTCAGGTCGCACAATACCGAATAACCACCACTTAAGGGAGTCTATGTAATTATCCAGCTGTTGCTCCACTCAGGGTTCTTAATATGTAACACCAGTATTTACCACTTGAGGGAGCCTGCTTGATTATAAAGTATTTTATATATTTTTTCTTTCTTCTTTTTAATATTGGATTTAATGTATTAATAAAATATTGTATCTGAATAATATATACGTTTAAACATAAGAGGAAGCAATATGATGAACCGATGATCACGCCGCTGTCACTATGGTAACCTGAATGCCATCTGACATAAATATGGAGACTCTGGCATCTCGGGGTTATCCTTGAGAAAGTCACATGGTCTGTGACGTAACGCGTGGGAGGAGCCCGTGACGATCACTGCTGTGTGATACATCTGTTTAACAGCAGCGGCTCTCTGAAAGAGCCTCGTTGACAGCAGCTGACTGCAACTTCTATGCCTCTATGCCTTGACTAACCGGGCGCTTGTGAGTGTATCACTGTGCTGTTAAAACCTTTGTTCGTATCAATTTAGTTCATTGCGCAATGATATGGTTTCTGTTTATTTTGCATAATCTATCGTATGCTGAGACTACATATTGAACCAAAGCGCAACTCATCATCATTATTATTCGTTTGGGAAAAGAGCCCTTTGAATTTTAATTACTAAAGCTATGAACAGGATTGATAATTATTATAGTGTCTAACCCCTCATTTTTAATGATGGATGGACTGCTGGGCTGATTATTTTATTAAGCCTAATTTTTTATCTATTGTGTTTTTTCCTTTTTGTTCTTGTTCTCCTAAGTGCACTGCTTATTTGAATGTTTTAAATTGACATTAGCACCTTACACATTTGCTGGGCATTGATTGATTGGTGGAGCGCATTAATATTTATTTACTAGTACGGCTTTTTAATCACTCTTATGCACCATATGCACCTTTTTGATCACATTATTTACTTGCATCTAATTTGCATCTCATATGAAGTGAGACGTGCATTGATTGAGAATTAATTAGAGCGCTTCAATTTTATATAATTATATAATTTTACTTATAAGCATGGCTTCTGACCACTTTTATGATTGATAGCAGCTTAATTAATTTATTTTTTCAATCACCAATTATTTATTTATTTTTTAATCACTAATTATTGAATCACTATTTATCTCCATTTCATTTTATAATTTATTATTTTCACCACTAGATGTTGCCGCCTCTCGGTTTTGTTCCGCGTCCCACATAAAAAATCTCTTTTCCTTGGGCTCATAATCGCTTTTCAGCGTTAAATGATAAGCTTATTTTGGCTATTTTTAGCATTAAGTATTTGTTTTTAATCTCCCGGATGTTTGCTGCGTCTTCCTGTATCCGGAATATGATTTAATTCCGGTCTGTGGAGCGCATGTGGCTTCCGGGATAGCAGCTCCTATAAATAGACCATCTCACGTGACCTAAACCACGCCCCTAATGACGCATCTTTATGTCGAAAAGTCGGGTGGAGCCTAGGATGTGTGACGCAGGACGCTGACTGGAGGCACGGCGGCCATCTTTTCGGTTGGAAACACCGTTATGTTTTCATATGCCTGGTGTGTCTCTTCATAATGTGAGTTTTCCAGCCTTATTTTATTCATAAATACATTTTATTCCGGATGTCTGCACGGTGAGCTTCTTTATTTCCTTACATATTTATGTGGATGCCTGAGCTGTCCGTGGATAAATTTTATCAGTCCGAACATTGAAAGAGGATTAGGCTTTACTGCCACCTGAGGGAATCGATCGAGCAGAGAGATTGCTGTTACCATTTACCAATACTCATTTTTTGCCTCGTTTCCACCGAGCGGATCGGTTCGGGTCGGATCGGTTTGGAAGGCCTAGAATGGTCCGGCCTATTCAGGCGAGCGTTTCCACTGCAAGTCAGACCGACAGGGGCCATACGTGGGTTTAGAAAAAATGCCGCCATGGCGTCACACGTCCACCAATCAGTGTAATGTATCGTAGCTCCGCCCTAACCGAACCATTCCATTTTCTATGATAAATAGAAATGAGACAGTAAGCGGCGCTGCCCTCTAAAAATTAGTGAGTAGCAGGAAGATATCATAAGCTCTGCATCTAGTGCAGATATTTCTGATATGTAAGATTCCACTAAGAGCATTAAAAACGTATTCTAGGCAGAGAAACTTGTAGAGAAGTAACTCCTGAACCTGTTTCACAAGGGAAATCATTCTTCATAGCCCCTTGTGTTTCTCTTTCTCCCTGGATACCTGGAGTAATTAACATCTTAAGGTTACACTGCTGGAGCAGTATGATATGTCAGAGTATACAACATACCAAGGACAGCCATAAGGATTGAAAGCAGCAGAGGAACGGAAGTACTTTGGAATTGAACAACCATCCACCCTCAGGCACCCACTTTGTCGCTTGGTACCCCTGTGGGGGTGATTATCTCTGGTGAGTGGGGTAGCATAGGGGGCGAGCACTGCAAGTCACTTCAAGTCACCTTTTGAAAAACTGCACAGAAGTCACCACTTTGCACCTTCCTGGATGAAATAAATAAGCATTTCAGCTGAACCCTGTTTGTTCCCACCTGCCTATTAATATGTGACCCCCATGGATTTTATATATGGATTTTTAACTTTAATACCAGTTTTAAACAAGAGCCATTTTTGAACTAATTAGAAACAACAGCATAATTTACATATGGCAGTAGATGAATGATACCTGGCTATTAGCACATAGGAGTATTATCTGTTTTACTGTATAGGAGGATTAAGTTGTTATCACCCACACTCATTAGCGCCATATTGTCCCAATACTTTTGGTTATTTGAGCACTATATTTCACTTTACTAATTATTATTATTATGGTTTGTTGAACACGCGAGGGGATACATAATCACCACACAGATTTACACTAGTTATTTTATCTTTCCCACCATTTATCTATCTATTATTAGTGTCCCAATACTTTTGAATATTTATTTAATCGTTTTTGCACATTCACAGTAAAGTGACACACACGCACCACCTTGATATCACGTGGAACACTGATCTTTATATAGGGATTACGTCCCTTTTGACGCCATTTTGTCCCAATATTTTTGATATTTTTGATATTTTTTATATTTTTACTCACTTTGGTTTTTATCATTTTGGCTAACACTTATACCCTGATGGGGGAACATATTTTATTTATTTACTTGTAAGCATTTATGGTCTGTGACGCTATACTGCCTAGAATACGTTTTTAATGCTCTTAGTGGAATCTTACATATCAGAAATATCTGCACTAGATGCAGAGCTTATGATATCTTCCTGCTACTCACTAATTTTTAGAGGGCAGCGCCGCTTACTGTCTCATTTCTATTTATCTACTATATAATTGTACCCTTATGGGTATCAATTAGAGATAGGCAGCAGCCCTTACTTATCCTAAGCGCGGACATACTTTCTCTTATATATTCCATTTTCTATGGCCCCATATCTGAAGCAGGACCCTGAATGGAACGGTCGGTTGTATGGGCCGCTTTCATAATGGAAACACCCAAAATAGCGTACCGTACCGAACCGAACCAAACTGATCCGCTCAGTGGAAACGAGGCATTAGTGTGTTTACTACACACTGACGGTAAAAGTTAGTTCAATTGAGTGTTGGTGGTGGCTAATCTATCCGCTCTTTCTGATTGTTGGATGAAAATTCAGATTTGATCGACTTCTCAGATCTTTTATTGATGGACTTTAAAGTTTATTTATTGTTTTAGCGCTACATTTTCTTTTGTATTCCCTCTAATGTACCCTATATGTGATAGAAAGACATACTGCTTGGTGGCTCAGGCAGAGGCAATCAATGAATGGTTCTCATATTTCCCGTACATTGGCCATGTCATTAGGTGGGAAGCAAAAGGAATATTTGGACCAGTCTGGCCAAGAAGTGAATCCTTAAAAGTCACAAGTGAGTATTTTTGCTTATAAAAATCAGCTCACCTGAAGCAGTTTTCTAACTTTAGACATTAATGTTAATATTCAAGTGCTGAGAAGACAATTACAAGAATTCCTGCTGCCAAAGACCCTGATACAAGAAACCACAAGGAGATTAAGCTGAGATCCATCTTAAAAAAAAATAAAAAAAAGAGAGAAAGGAAGAAATTACACAAGCACAAATCTATAATGGCACATTTTGTTTCTTGGCTTGGGGAAAGAAAGGTATTATGTAAAGAGCAAAAAACATTGATATATTGGACCATTGTTCAGATGTCCTCAAACTTAAAAAGCCTATTAAACTTAGAACAATGCCTAAGAAATAAATAACCTGTGTCAGGTCCCCGTGCCCAATCCTTTCCAGGAACATAAGAGGAAACATATTCCTCCAGAAATCAATATGAAGGCCACAGTGGCCACTTTCACTATTCTCCTGGGGATGGTCCTACTTTCAGATGTGAATGAAGTGTCCAACAATGTAAACCCTCTTAAATCACAATAACCCACCATCCACGATGACCCACCACTTAACGATAACTCCCGTCACTAAATGACAGATCCCTGGCTGCTGGAATGTAAACAGACAGCAGGGGATGCTGGGAGACATCATTGGCCATATATAGTCATGCAAAGCACCATAATATCAGCAGGTAGTGGATCAAGATCCCTTCGTTATAGCTTCCAAAATGCTTACCTGTGACCTGGAGTGGACCTTGGACAAGTCTAATTTCCCTGTTACTTCCCCTGTAATGCAAACAAAAGGACCTGATATATGTTAGGCAAACGTACTGCCTGGCGTTTCAGACAGAGACAGCCAATGAATGGCTCTTACATTTCCCATCCCTTGGCCATGACACTAGGTGGGAAGCAAGAGGGGAACTGGGGCTAGTCTGGCTGAGAGGTAGCATCTTGTAGGTCACGGGTCAGTCTCTTTAGCTTTTATATATACTGTAAACTAATATGAAATAATTTTCTGGCTTTAGACATTCATATATGTAGCACACCCCTGCAGGAGCCGCCGGCTTTGGATGGTCCCATTTCCATCCATCTGATGTTAGCGTATCGGACCAGGTCGGATGTCAGCGGACATGTCACCGCTGACATCCGTCGCTCCATAGACTAACATGGAGCGCCCGTTCAGGTCCGCTGACAAAACTGACAGGCGGACCTGAACGGTCCGACAGTGTGAAAGGGGCCTTACATAGTATACATTAATAAAGATTATTAACTATTGCTTTCCAATTGAACAATAATATTGATAAGACCACTACTATATAATAATAATATGAATAATAATGAATAATAATTATATTATGAATAAAACATATGCAAATTAATATGAATAATATAAAATATATTGGTTAATATGAAATTCTACTACATTTCCCCCCTGTTGAGGCATAAGCCTCACACCAATTACAATACAGATCACCCACCATGCCTTTCAAAGACCCCATGTACACGACACTTATTACATAAATTGTCCAAAAAAAATCAGTCCAATCAAAAACACACTTTTCTTCTGTAGCTGCAAAGTCTTCTCCATATGGCATGCAGGGCAACCATCAGAAATTTTGGGGCCCCTTACAAAGCTTTAGGCCTGGGCCACCTGGGGCCCGACCCCCAACATTCCGTGTGTTGTGGAGACTGAAGGGATGGATGGTGCTCGGTGTGGGTGGGGATGCGTGCGTTGTGGAGACTGGAGGGATGGATGGTGCCTGGCGTGGGTGGGGATGCATGCGTTGTGGAGAATGGAGGGATGAATGGTGCTCGGTGTGGGTGGGGATGCGTGCGTTGTGGAGACTGGAGGGATGGATGGTGCTCGGTGTGGGTGGGGATGTATGCGTTGTAGAGAATGGAGGGATGGATGGTGCTCGGTGTGGGTGGGGATGCGTGCATTGTGGAGACTGGAGGGATGGATGGTGCCTGGCGTGGGTGGGGATGCATGCGTTGTGGAGAATGGAGGGATAAATGGTGCTCGGTGTGGGTGGGGATGTGTGCATTGTGGAGACTGGAGGGATGGATGGTGCCTGGCATGGGTGGGGATGCGTGCATTGTGGAGACTGGAGGGATGGATGGTGCCTGGCGTGGGTGGGGATGCATGCGTTGTGGAGAATGGAGGGATGGATGGTGCTCGGTGTGGGTGGGGATGCGTGCGTTGTGGAGACTGGAGGGATGGATGGTGCTTGGCGTGGGTGGGGATGCATGCGTTGTGGAGACTGGAGGGCTGGATGGTGCTTGGCGTGGGTGGGGATGCGTGCATTGTGGAGACTGGAGGGATGAATGGTGCTTGGCATGGGTGGGGATGCGTGCGTTGTGGAGACTGGAGGGATGAATGGTGCCTGGTATGGGTGGGGATGCATGTGTTGTGGAGAATGGAGGGATGGATGGTGCTCGGTGTGGGTGGGGATGCGTGCGTTGTGGAGACTGGAGGAATGAATGGTGCTTGGCGTGGGTGGGGATGCGTTGTGGAGACTGGAGGGATGAATGGTGCTTGGCGTGGGTGGGGATGCGTGCGTTGTGGAGACTGGAGGGATGAATGGTGCTCAGGGTGGGTGTTTATGCGTTGTGGAGATTGGAGGGATGAATGGTGCTTGGCGTGGGTGGGGATGCGTTGTGGAGACTGGAGGGATGGATGGTGCTTGGCGTGGGTGGGGATGCATTGTGGAGACTGGAGGGATGAATGGTGCTCGGCGTGGGTGGGGATGCGTTGTGGAGATTGGAGGGATGTATGATGCTTGGCGTGGGTGGGGATGCGTGCGTTGTGGATATTGGAGGGTCGGATGGTGCCTGGTGTGGGTGGGGATGTGTGCGTTGTTCAGACTGGAGGGATGGATGGTGCACGGTGTGGGTGGGGATGCGTGCGTTGTGGAGACTGGAGGGATGGATGGTGCTCGGCGTGCGGATGCGTGCGTTGTGGAGACTGGAGGGATGGATGGTGCCTGGTGTGGGTGGGGATGCGTGCATTGTGGAGACTGGAGGGATGGATAGTGCCTGGCGTGGGTGGGGATGCGTGCATTGTGGAGACTGGAGGGATGGATGGTGCTCGGTGTGGGTGGGGATGCGTGCATTGTGGAGACTGGAGGGATGGATGGTGCCTGGCGTGGGTGGGGATGCATGCGTTGTGGAGAATGGAGGGATAAATGGTGCTCGGTGTGGGTGGGGATGTGTGCATTGTGGAGACTGGAGGGATGGATGGTGCCTGGCATGGGTGGGGATGCGTGCATTGTGGAGACTGGAGGGATGGATGGTGCCTGGCGTGGGTGGGGATGCATGCGTTGTGGAGAATGGAGGGATGGATGGTGCTCGGTGTGGGTGGGGATGCGTGCGTTGTGGAGACTGGAGGGATGGATGGTGCTTGGCGTGGGTGGGGATGCATGCGTTGTGGAGACTGGAGGGCTGGATGGTGCTTGGCGTGGGTGGGGATGCGTGCATTGTGGAGACTGGAGGGATGAATGGTGCTTGGCATGGGTGGGGATGCGTGCGTTGTGGAGACTGGAGGGATGAATGGTGCCTGGTATGGGTGGGGATGCATGTGTTGTGGAGAATGGAGGGATGGATGGTGCTCGGTGTGGGTGGGGATGCGTGCGTTGTGGAGACTGGAGGAATGAATGGTGCTTGGCGTGGGTGGGGATGCGTTGTGGAGACTGGAGGGATGAATGGTGCTTGGCGTGGGTGGGGATGCGTGCGTTGTGGAGACTGGAGGGATGAATGGTGCTCAGGGTGGGTGTTTATGCGTTGTGGAGATTGGAGGGATGAATGGTGCTTGGCGTGGGTGGGGATGCGTGCGTTGTGGATATTGGAGGGTCGGATGGTGCCTGGTGTGGGTGGGGATGTGTGCGTTGTTCAGACTGGAGGGATGGATGGTGCACGGTGTGGGTGGGGATGCGTGCGTTGTGGAGACTGGAGGGATGGATGGTGCTCGGCGTGCGGATGCGTGCGTTGTGGAGACTGGAGGGATGGATGGTGCCTGGTGTGGGTGGGGATGCGTGCATTGTGGAGACTGGAGGGATGGATAGTGCCTGGCGTGGGTGGGGATGCGTGCATTGTGGAGACTGGAGGGATGGATGGTGCTCGGAATGGGTGGGGATGCGTGCGTTGTGGAGACTGGAGGGATGGATGGTGCCTGGCCTGGGAGGGGATGCGTGCGTTGTGGAGACTGAAGGGATGGATGGTGCTTGGCGTGGGTGGGGATGCGTGCATTGTGGAGACTGGAGGGATGAATGGTGCTTGGCGTGGGTGGGGATGCATGCGTTGTGGAGACTGGAGGGATGGATGGTGCCTGGCGTGGGTGGGGATGAGTGCGTTGTGGACACTGTAGGGATGAATAGTGCTTGGGGTGGGTGGGGATGCGTGTGTTGTGGAGACTGGAGGGATGGATGGTGCGCGGTGTGGGTGGGGATGCATGCGTTGTGGAGACTGGAGGGATGGATGGTGCATGGTGTGGGTGGGGATGCTTGCGTTGTGGAGACTGGAGGGATGAATGGTGCTTGGGGTGGGTGGGGATGCGTGCATTGTGGAGACTGGAGGGATGGATAGTGCCTGGCGTGGGTGGGGATGCGTGCATTGTGGAGACTGGAGGGATGGATGGTGCTCGGTATGGGTGGGGATGCGTGCGTTGTGGAGACTGGAGGGATGGATGGTGCCTGGCCTGGGTGGGGATGCGTGCATTGTGGAGACTGGAGGGATGAATGGTGCTTGGCGTGGGTGGGGATGCGTGCATTGTGGAGTCTGAAGGGATGGATGATGCCTGGCGTGGGTCGGGATGCGTGCATTGTGGAGACTGGAGGGATGAATGGTGCTTGGCGTGGGTGGGGATGCGTGCATTGTGGAGACTGAAGGGATGGATGATGCCTGGCGTGGGTCGGGATGCGTGCATTGTGGAGACTGGTGGGATGAATGGTGCTTGGCGTGGGTGGGGATGCATGCATTGTGGAGACTGGAGGGATGGATGGTGCTCGGCGTGGGTGGGGATGCGTTCGTTGTGGAGACTGGAGGGATGGATGGTGCCTGGCGTGGGTGGGGATGCGTGCATTGTGGAGACTGGAGGGATGAATGGTGCTTGGCGTGGGTGGGGATGCGTGCATTGTGGAGACTGGAGGGATGGATGATGCCTGGCGTGGGTCAGGATGCGTGCATTGTGGAGACTGGTGGGATGAATGGTGCTTGGCGTGGGTGGGGATGCGTGCGTTGTGGAGACTGAAGGGATGAATGGTGCTTGGCGTGGGTGGGGATGCGTGCATTGTGGAGACTGGAGGGATGAATGGTGCTCGGCGTGGGTGGGGATGCGTGCGTTATGGAGATTGGAGGGATGGATGGTGCTCGGCGTGGGTGGGGATGCGTGCGTTGTGGAGACTGGAGGGATGGATGGTGCCTGGCGTGGGTGGGGATGCGTGCATTGTGGAGACTGGAGGGATGAATGGTGCTTGGCGTGGGTGGGGATGCGTGCATTGTGGAGACTGAAGGGATGGATGATGCCTGGCATGGGTCAGGATGCAGGCATTGTGGAGACTGGTGGGATGAATGGTGCTTGGCGTGGGTGGGGATGCGTGCATTGTGGAGACTGGAGGGATGAATGGTGCTTGGCGTGGGTGGGGATGCGTGCATTGTGGAGACTGGAGGGATGAATGGTGCTTGGCGTGGGTGGGGATGCGTGCGTTGTGGAGACTGGAGGGATGAATGGTGCTTGGCGTGGGTGGGGATGCGTGCATTGTGGAGACTGGAGGGATGAATGGTGCCTGGCGTGGGTGGGGATGCGTGCGTTATGGAGATTGGAGGGATGGATGGTGCTCGGCGTGGGTGGGGATGCGTGAGTTATGGAGATTGGAGGGATGGATGGTGCCTGGCGTGGGTGGGGATGTGTGCGTTCAGACTGGAGGGATGGATGGTGCGCGGTGTGGGTGGGGATGCATGCGTTGTGGAGACTGGAGGGATGGATGGTGCTCGGTGTGGGTGGGGATGCGTGCGTTGTGGAGACTGGAGGGATGGATGGTGCCTGGCGTGGGTGGGGATGCGTGCGTTGTGGAGACTGGAGGGATGGATGGTGCGCGGTGTGGGTGGGGATGCGTGCGTTGTGGAGACTGGAGGGATGGAGTAGATGCTGGGTACGGATGAAGATGATTGAGTTGCATTGTGAAAATGGATGAGGATGACTGTGGATGGGGATGAGAATTACATAATGAAGGCGGGCAGCGGGCTCTTCAAAATATAACTCATTTGCCCCCAGAGTCATCCATTTTCACAATGCAAATCAATTATAGGCAGCTAGTCAGCCTCAGGGTGTCTCTACCAAGAAGAAGGAGATAAATTAAAGTCCCACTAAAATGCACAGGCAGCACAGGGGGCACAGTCAGCAGCACACATTAAATATTTCCGACTTACCCTGCATTCTGCACTCTCCAATCTGTTATTGGTGTCTGTGTCCATGTGCACTGTCGACTAGCTAGCCACTCCCCCTGTCCCTGTCCTGCACAATCACAGTCTGAGCAAATCCTGCAGCAGCCATCAGGCTCTGCCTCTGAAGTGAATGGATGAGAAGAGTGCACTGGCCATGGTGAAAGTGTCATCCCTTCAAGTTCTCTCCTCTCCTCTCCTTAACTTGGAGTCCTTCAGGTGTTTTTTTAGCAAACTCCATGCGGGCTTTCATGTGTCTTGCACTGAGGAGAGGCTTCCGTCGGGCCACTCTGCCATAAAGCCCCGACTGGTGGAGGGCTGCAGTGATGGTTGACTTTCTACAACTTTCTGCATCTCTGGAGCTCAGCCACAGTGATCTTTGGGTTCTTCTTTACCTCTCTCACCAAGGCTCTTCTCCCCCGGTAGCTCAGTTTGGCCGGACGTCCAGCTCTAGGGAGGGTTCTCGTCATCGCCAAACGTCTTCCATTTAAGGATTATGGAGGCCACTGTGCTCTTAGGAACCTTAAGTGCAGCAGAAATTTTTTGTAACCTTGGCCAGATCTGTGCCTTGCCACAATTCTGTCTCTGAGCTCTTCAGGCAGTTCCTTTGACCTCATGATTCTCATTTGCTCTGACATGCACTGTGAGCGTTAAGGTATTTTATAGACAGGTGTGTGGCTTTCCTAATCAAGTCCAATCAGTATAATCAAACACAGCTGGACTCAAATGAAGGTGTAGAACCATCTCAGAAGAAATGGACAGCACCTGATTTAAATATATGAGTGTCACAGCAAAGGGTCTGAATACTTAGGAACATGTGATATCTCAGTTTTTCTTTTTTAACCACTTCGCTCCCGCGCTATAGCCGAAAGACGGCTGCAGCGCGGACGCTAACTGCCAGGTGGCCATCCCTGGACGTCCTGCTTTTTACTTCCACGATGCGCGCTCCCGCAGGCACGCATCAGGGAAGTTCTGTGCTGGCCGTGTCCCTTGTCCCCACTGTCATCTGTCATCAGTGCCACACATTAGTGCCATCTGTCATCAGTGCCACATATTAGTGCCATCTGTCATCAGTGCCACCTGTCAGTGTCACGTGCCATCTGTTATCAGTGTCACGTGTCATCAGTGCCACGTATCAGTGGCATCTGTCATCAGTGTCATGTGTCATCAGTGCCAAGTATCAGTGCCATCTGTCATCAGTGTCACATGTCATCAGTGCCACATATTAGTGCCATCTGTCATCAGTGCCACGTATTAGTGCCATCTGTCATCAGTGCCACATATAAGTGCCATCTGTCATCAGTGTCATGTGTCATCAGTGCCACGTATTAGTGGCATCTGTCAGTGCCACGTATTAGTGCCATCTGTCATCAGTGCCACGTATTAGTGCCATCTGTCATCAGTGCCACGTATTAGTGCCATCTGTCATCAGTGCCACGTATTAGTGCCATCTGTCATCAGTGCCACATCAGTGTCATCAGTGCCACGTATCAGTGCCATCTGTCATCAGTGCCACATCAGTGTCATCAGTGCCACGTATCAGTGCTATCTGTTATCAGTGCCACGTCAGTGTCACGTGTCATTGTCCTGGTGCTCCAGGGCCTTCAAAAGTGTAATAGGTAGTCAACAAGTTAGATGTGTAATTTATGATCCTAGAACACCTGATGGTGCTCCCTGCATGTTGGGCCTCTCTATGTGGCCTGGCTGTGAAAAAGTCCCACACATGTGGTATCATAATACTCAGGAGGAGTAGCAGAATGTATTTTTGAGTGTTATTTGTGGTATACACATGCCATGTGAGAGAAATAACTTATTACAATGACAATTTTGTGGGGAAAAAAATAAAAAATAAAAAAATCTTCATTTTGCAAAGAATTGTGGGAAAAAAATGACAACATCAAAAAGCTCACCATGCATCTCACTAAATACCTTGGAATGTCTACTTTCCAAAAAAGGGGTCATTTGGGGGGTATTTGTACTTTCCTGGCTTGTTCGGGTCGCAAGAAATGAGAGGTCTCAGTACATCAGGTGTGATCAATTTTTTATGATTTGCACCATAGTTTGTAGACTCTCTAACTTTCACACGGACCAAATAATATTCACTAATTTGGGTTATTTTTACCAAAGAAATGTAGCAGTATCAATTGTGGCCAAAATTTATGAAGAAAAATTAATAATTTGCAAAATTTTATCACAGAAACTAAGAAAAATGCGTTTTTTTTTCAAAATTTTCAGTCTTTTTTCATTTATAAAAAACCCAGAGGTGATCAAATACCACCAAAAGAAAGCTCTATTCGTATGAAAAAAAGGACAAAAAATTCATTTGGGTACAGTATTACATGACTGAGTAATTGTCATTCAAAGTGTGAGAGCGCTGAAAGCTGAAAATTGGTCTGGGCAGGAGGGGGGTTTAAGTGCCCAGTAGGCAAGTGGTTAATAAATCTGCAAAAATGTCAACAATTCTGTGTTTTTCTGTCAATATGGGGTGCTGTGTGTACATTGAGGGGAAAAAAATGAACTGAAATGATTTTAGCAAATGGCTGCAATATAACAAAGAGTGAAAAATGTAAGGGGGTCTGAATACTTTCCGTCCCCACTGTATGTGGTTCCAGGGACCATTCAGCAGACTCAATCCCATTTTCAGCTTAGCCAAGTGCTTGATGTTTTTGGAGAGATCTCCTTCTTCATCATCTTTTGCTGGTCCAGTATCATAGCACAAGCTGCATCGGATGCCGTAAGACACAAGTTCAGTGCATACCTGTTCCGCAAAGATACAAGTCTCAGATTTTCCAGTTCCTCCTTTATTGCATGAAATCCTTCCTTTGTAGCACTTAACATTTGTAACAAGTTGCATCATGTCTTCTGCGATCACCCGATATTTGTCTGGATATAAAATACACTTCAAAATTACAGTTGTAAAAAATAAAAAATAGTCAGTGTCAGGATACAATAGGCCTTCGGCAAGCATTTCAGGGCAACCTACAAAGCAATGGCTCCTACACTATCATTTTATCTAATAACTTAATTTGGTGCGTTCCTTTTACTTCTACAACATCCGCTAAAATGGATTCATGAAAGACAGACGTTGTCAGACAAACCTGATTTCTTTTTATGAGGAGGTAAGTAAAACCTTGGACAGAGGGGTGGCTGTGGATGTGGTATACTTGGATTTTGCAAAAGCGTTCAATACAGTTCCCCACACACGGCTCATGTGTAAGGTAAAGTCTACAGGCTTGGAAATATCAGTTTGTAAATGGATAGAAAACTGGCTAAAAGACAGAATTCAGAGAGTAGTGGTTAATGATTGTTACGCTGAATGGTCTAAGGTTATCAGTGGTGTACCCCAAGGTTCAGTGCTGGGACCCTTACTTTTTAATATCTTCATAAATGATATTGGGTCTGGGATCAAAAGTAACATTTCTGTCTTTGCAGATGACACCAAGCTATGCAGTGGAATAACGTCCTTACAGGATGTCTCCAATTTACAAGCCGACCTCAATGCACTGTCTAATTGGGCGACTATGTGGCAGATGAGGTTTAATGTTGATAAATGTAAAGTTATGCACTTGGGGGCTAAGAATATGCACGCATCATACATGCTAGGGGGAGTACAGCTGGGGGAATCCATAGTGGAGAAGGATCTGGGGGTTTTGGTAGATCATAAGCTCAATAATACCAAGCAATGCCAAGCTGCGGTTTCCAAAGCGAGCAAAGTCCTTTCTTGTATTAAGAGAGGTATGGACTCTAGAGAGAGAGATATCATTTTGCCCCTCTACAAATCATTAGTAAGACCTCATCTGGAATATGCAGTTCAGTTTTTGGCACCAGTTCTCAAAAAGGATATCGGGGAACTGGAGAAAGTGCAGAGAAGGGCAACCAAACTGATAAGAGGCATGGAGGAGCTCAGCTATGAGGAAAGATTAGAGGAGCTGAATGTATTTACTCTTGAGAAGAGGAGAATAAGGGGGATATGATCAACATGTTCAAATATAAAAGGGGTCCATATAGTGATCTTGGTGTTGAGTTATTCTCTTTACAGTCAACCCAGAGGACACGGGGGCACTCTTTACGTCTAGAGGAAAAGAGATTTCATCTCCAAATACGGAAAGGTTTCTTCACAGTAAGAGCTGTGAAAATGTGGAATAGACTCCCGCCAGTGGTGGTTCTGTCCAGCTCAGTAGATTGCTTTAAGAAAGGCCTGGAGTCTTTCCTAAATGCACATAATATAACTGGGTACTGACATTTATAGGTAAAGTTGATCCAGTGAAAATCTGATTGCCTCTCGGGGGATCAGGAAGGAATTTTTTCCCCTGCTGTAGCAAATTGGAGCATGCTCTGCTGGGGTTTTTTGCCTTCCTCTGGATCAACTGAGGGTATAAAATTGGGTATATTGGATTGTACAATATTTTTTATTTTATTTATTTATTGTTTTTAAGGTTAAACTGGATGGACTTTCTATATAGTTTTATCATAATACAATACTCTTAGAACATTCATCAACATTATTAGTATATGTTTTCAGTATGAAGTATTTTATATAGATTATTCTTTTACATTTTATTTCCTAGTTTCCAGCCAATACTATTTCCCATACAATAAATTTAAAATTCTTATAATTTCTTAACCTTGACTCCACCTACCAGTCACTATTACCCTGGTCATGTCATAGGTCAATACATTCAGTCCAGATATTTTATTAGTTTTAATTCTGTAGTCTTCCCACAAAGTTTGCTAAACCCAAAACCATTTCACTTTTTCTCCATCCCTGCACATACTATACTGTAGAATATTATACAATAACAGTCAGCATGGGTCTCTTCTGTCAGTCACTGCTATACTGTCTAAGTAAGTAGCCTAATTTTAATTACTATTGTTTATTTTTGACCTCTCTTATGTCTTAAAACATAAATTATAAAATATCATATTAAATAAATCTGTACACACGCATATATGTTGCTTTATTTTTAATTTTTTTTATAAGTATCCCTCAACATATAAATGGGAGTTCTTAGTGCACATCATGCAAATATCAAGATATAAATAACATAACGTATCTTTTAAAGCATTAATATCATACATTCTTAGCGAAATGTCATACTCATTACATTACACCTCTCCACTTTTTTTTTTTTTTTCATAAAATGATAAAACTATTTGTTTTTAATGACTGAACATTTTCTCAAAGTGGAACTCTACTCATAAAAATTTGAAAAAAATTATTAGCAAAAAAAATACATTCCACATTCATTATTATGCGACCATTGTACTGAAGCCCAGAACCTTTGAGCAGCAGTAGCCTCTAGATTTTAATCAGTGCAAAAAAAAAATAGAGCACAACTGAGCATGTGCAGAGCAGGGTGAGACAGTGGATTTTAAACAGTATAGGCATTTTTTTTTTTTTTACTGTGTTTCATAGCTATACCTGCAAAAGGGGTCAGCCTCAAGTGATCCAGCAGGAATTAATTTTCTGACTAAAGTTCCACTTTAAGGTGTTCACAATAATAATACTTATGACATATATAACAATCAAAACAATGGTAATTCTCTACATACAGAGTATCGCATACAATTATTTAGAATTGTCCATTGCTAAAATACTTTGAATGTCTTTTTCTGCAACAGTTTCTTGTATGCATTCCACTTGCACTTATGTGAATAACACTCCTGCTAATCTCACTCAGACTGTGACTACTATAGAAACTGAAAATGTCACAAATGTGGATTTAAATGGACAATTGAATTGTGAATTCTTCCACTTCCTTTTATGACCTTTAATGTACTTGAAGTCGTCAAGAGTTACTGACATACATTCCTTTAGTGGCTTTGATTGGAACCAGAGATCACAACTAAAAAAAGGATAAGTTTAGAAACAAAACTACACCAATTTAGTTCATTCAGTCTAAGCAACTATCATTTGCTTCTAGAACTCCTAAAATTAGTGACAAAATCTATCCAAAGTTTCATATGGACCAGTAAATTGTATTTAAAGTGGTGTTCCACCCAAAAAAAAAAATGCATGAATGTTCCTAAAAAAAATAAATAAAAAAAAAAACATTTGGAATTTTTATTTTTTATTTACTCACCTCTAAATGCCTGTTGCTAGGGGGTCCCTCGTAGTCTGCCTCTTTCAGTGCCTGGGCTGGTGACTTCACTTTCCCCTCGGCACAGGAAGGGCTCAGCTCTGCTCCCTCCCTCTTGTCTATCATCTGGAACCCATTACATGTCCCGGATGACTGAGCAGCCAATTACGGCAGGCGGCGCCTCTCGCGCATGCGCAGTGGGTGCCCGGCTGTGAAGCCACAGCTGGGCGCCCACAGTTAAAATGCCCGCGTCCTGATGAGCGGTGGGTGGCACGAGCGGGGCTTCGATCCCCCGCATCACTGGACCCTGGGACAGGTAGGTGTCCAATTAAAAGTTAGCAGCTGCAGTATATGTAGCTGCTGACTTTTAATTTTTTTTTTTTTAAATGGGAACACTTCTTTAATTTGGTCTACAACAGCCCATGCATCCTGTCCACCAATGAATATGAGTGTGGGCACAAGGTTCTAGCGTCTATACCAAGCATAGAACAGAATGGAACTGATTTTTCATAAAAATAGGTACAATTTTCTGATATCAATGCTGTGTACACCCCAATCTTGGGAAAAACGTCCCACATCAGACACTTAGCTGTTGCCTCGTACTTTTGCATGACCATATGAAAAACTTTGATTTACTTTAAAAAGGAGCAGACATTTATTAAAGTATATCTATATCTAGAGCTTTGTGCTTTCATTGCAATATAGTCTATAAACATGCACACAAAATAGACTATGTAGGTCTTCATTTTATGAAACTACATTGTGATAATGTTCATAATTAACCACTTGCCGACCGCCACACACCGATATACGTCGGCAGAATGGCAGCGGTGGGCATACCTGTACAATGGCCGTACCTGTACATCCCCTTTAAGAGTCGGGGATAGCAGGTGTGCGCGCACGTGCCCCCCAGTACAGCATGACCGTGCCCGAGAACCGGCGGACTTGATGTCGGTCTCCCGGCGATTGTGTCACGGAGTCTTCAAACGGGGAAGTACCTATGTAAACAAGGCATTTCCCCGTTCTGTCTTGTGATATGACAGAGATCACTGCTCGGTGTCATCGGGAGCGTTGATCACTGTCATGTGACTAGTAGCCCATCCCCCCATACTTAGAATCACTCCCTAGGATACACTTAGCCCCTTCATCGCCCCCCAGTGGTTAACCCCTTCCCTGCCAGTGGTCATTTACACAGTAATCAGTGCATTTTTATAGCACCAATCGCTGTATAAATGACAATGCTCCCAAAATAGTGTCAAAAGTGTCCAATGTGTCCACTAAAATGTCGCAGTCCCGATAAAAAAAGCAGATGGCCACCATTACTAATAAAAAAAAAAAATTAAAAATAAAAATGCCATAAAACTATCCCCTATTTTGTAGACTCTATAACTTTTGCGCAAATCAATATATGCTTATTGCGATTTTTTTTACCAAAAATATGTAGAAGAATACATATCGGCCTAAACTGAGGAAAAAAATAGTTCTATTATATATTTTTGGGGGATATTTATTATAGCAAAAAGTAAAAAAATAATGTGTTTTTTTTTCAAAATTGTCACTCTTCTTTTGTTTAAAGCGCAAAAAATAAAAACCGCAAAAGGTGATCAAATACCACCAAAAGAAAGCTCTATTTGTGGGAAAAAAGGACGTCAATTTTGTCTGGGTGCAACGTCGCACGACCGCGCAATTGTCAGTTAAAGCGACGCAGTGCCGAATCGCAAAAATTGCTCTGGTCAGGAAGGGGGTAAAATCTTCCGGGGCTGAAGCGGTTAAAAAGAAATCAAATTACATTACACGGTCACTTGCACAGTCTGTTCAGTGGGAAGAGGTTAAGAAAATGTGCATTACTATGTCCCTACTTATCTAGAAGAAGACAATAAACCCGATAACATTAATCAGTGTTATTATCAATGATGAAACAATGCCTAGATCAATGAGCGAAAGAAAGCTTCACATTTTTATATGACACAGTTTTCTGCTTCAATAAAACTTTCTAAATTTAAGATTAAAACTTATCTGTCCTTTACAGGGGCCATACAGTAAATAGAATGCCATAACAGTTTATTTAATTACATTTGACACATTAGCACATTGCTAATAGCTCATTTTTTTCCCACATCAATAAATGTAACACTTATAATTGGTGACCAAAAACAAGCCATATATCTGGGATAAGGCTAACCCAATGTTTAATAAAGTAACAAAACCATAGATTGATCCCGCACTACAAATATACACATACTCCTTGTACAATAAAGTATTATACTTAACTGATTGGTTGCAGATTTACATTGCATGCTATTACTGTGTATTAACCCCAAAAAATCCCAATTTGAATATAATGTTATTCAGGAGAGCCCCTCCTAAAATATGTCTCATGTATATTGCACCTATAGCTTCCAGGTCTTTCAAAATGTTATTAGTTAACTAGAGTTTCCTTAAGAATAATTACATACACATTTTATTGTTAATTAGATCCTATTAATGCAGAGTGACCCTAATCCAAAAACTGACTTTGCCACCCGTAGTAGCATAACTAGGAACTTGAATAATAAAAAATCAAAAGCAGTGAAATTTTACAAAGTATAACTTTATATATGAAAACGCGCTGGCTGCTCCTGGAATAAAGAAACACATTATTACTTTAGTCTACCTAATAACTAGCCTGATGATTACTAAATATTGTAATGAGGCAGGACAAAATAAGTTATAGCCAATACCAATAAGGGACCTTGCTCACCAGAGCTTACAAGCTAATATTAAAAATGAAGACTCTAATTATCTAACTCACCCCCCCCCCCTGTATGTGCTACATATAGTACATATAATAGGATGGTAGCACTGTTTTCACCATGCATCACTCTTCACTATTCTTTTTAGAGAATAAGAAACAAATATAAATTTGGAGTTCCCTTTTACCAAATAAATAAACCCCATTGCTATCTTTGTTAATACTACTAAGTAGGCAAATATACAAAGATGACAGTATACAAAATACTGTAAAATAAGAAAGGGACATGACAAAATAAACAAAAGGGAGAATAAGCACCCTCCCTACAAGAGTGATACACTAAATATAAAATGCACCTTTCACTACTGCAGTCCATAATATAAAAGACAGAATACCTATTATAATCTACAATTTATATTCTAATAACATGGAGACCTATTCCCATGATAGACGTTTTCCCTTTTAGAAGCATAAAAAATAAAAATTACCAAATGCTTAAGAATAAGAAAGTATTTTGAGATTTTCTGCTCAGCTCATCAAGTTTCCGTCTAAAGTCACCAGACATAACTCTCTAAACGTGCCCCTTAGAGAGATGCAGAGTACTAAGATGAACTGTCACAAAAGTGATTTAATGTTGTTTTTACACATACGTGCAGATAGTTATTTCTAAAATGATGGCTATACCTTCTACTCTCCTACACACATACTGAAAGAAATACATTATCTTGTCTAACATGTAAAACTTACAACTTTAAAAATCTTTTTTAAGCATGCAATTAATTACATTAGCTGTATTGAATTTATCTACAGATTCAAGCTATGCTGGGACTTGTGAATCCACAACAGATAGTACTCAGAGAGCAAATAAAACAATGAGATATATACACAAATTGTATCTAAGCATCCAATCAGGGGAGAGATCATTACAGTCATCTGCACTATCAAAATGTCTAATATTCTTATGACTATAAACTTCAGTATTATTTATGTCACATTGAACCCTCTGCCTATTGCAGTATTTCTGTAAGAAAAAGGGGCTAATGACAATAAAACAAAACAAACCCTCTTTTCAGTTTAAGATGCTATGATTACCTACATACATTTCCTTCCAGAAGCAGTATGCTAGATACAGAAAAAAATATGGGTGAACTTTGTGTCCTAAATTACCTAAAATGAACAACTTTCTTTTTTCTACAATTTAACCTCTTCCCGACCAATCGCCGCAGTTATACTGCAGCAGGTTGGCTCCCCTGCGCGAGCCTTCATAGATATACGTCGTCTCACAGGGCCGGGATAGCAGGCACGCGCGCCACTCGAGGTTTATTAACAGCTGGGAACATACAGGTTTATATTCAATGTATTACAAGATCCAGGTCTAATTTATACAGCTTCTTACAATGCAAGCATATTAGGTACAACATGATTGGTTGCTAAGATCTATGTCGATGTAACTAACCATAAATCTGACACTTGTCATACAAGACAAACTTTTTCATTCCCAGAATTCTTACATGTTTATTAAAATGATTTATAACTGTTTTTGTCTATGGCTTTACCCATTAAAATACTTGTATAGAGACAATATGGCACCCAGTCATGTTAAATCAAACCCTCCTTGTCCTGTTAAGACTTCACCAACTCAAGGATAACAGATTTATGACTTTGGGAAAATAAACTTGCAATAACAACACCTTATGTGTTATATGTGTTTTTAATTATACAATCCTATATGTATGTATTCATATATTGGTTTCACAAAAAGGTACTACCGTATATACTCGAGTATAAGTCGAGATTTTCAGCCCTTTTTTTTAGTCTGAAAGTGCCCCCTCGACTTATACTCGAGTCACCGCCGTCTGCCTACATGATCAGCGTGTCCTGCAGACAGACGGCGGCCAGCGTGTGATACATTACATTCGGCGGCCATTCCACTATTCAAAAGCCGCGCCTCCTCCTCATCTGTGATAGGCAGAACACTCAATTTCCCAGTAGTCAGTGTACAGCCTATCACAGAAATTCTCTCATCCTCGTCCATGGCACTGGGATGAGAGAATGTCCATGATAGGCTGACCGCTGACTGCTGGGAAATGGAGTCTTCAGCCTATCACAGACGAGGAGGAGGCGCGGCTTTTGAATAGTAGAATGGCTGCCGAATGTTATTTTTGACACGCTGATCAGTGGATGCAGAGCGGCACATGGAGGATGGATATCGCCATACGGAGGCTGCAGATCGGCACACGAAGGCATGCACAGGACACAGGTAGGCTGCACAGGGACACATGCACAGGGACACATGCACAGGACACAAGAACACATGCACAGGGCACAGGTAGGCTGCACAGGACACATGCACAGGACACAGGGACACATGCACAGGACACAGTTAGGCTGCACAGGACACAGGGACACATGCACAGGACACAGGTAGGCTGTACAGGACACATGCACAGGACACAGGGACACATGCACAGGATACAGGTAGACTGCACAGGACACATGCACAGGACACATGCAGGCTGCACAGGACACAGGGAGGCATGCAGCTGTAGATGGGCATTGTTGACCCTCTTTTTCCACTTACAGTAGCTGCTGCATTTCTCACCCTCGGCTTATACTCGAGTCAATACGTTTTTCCCAGTTTTTTGTGGTAAATTAGGGGCCTTGGCTTATATTCGGAACGACCTATACTCGAGTATATACTGTATATTATTTACAAATTATATTACATATATATATACACATATCTACACATACAAAGCTAACTGCTTTATTCAATATTGTCTAATTATTAATATATACATACATACAAACACATCAGTGTTCTCTTATTCTATTGTATTGTATATGTATTTTAACAGTTTTAATGAGGACACAAGCAGACCTTGTCAAACTAAATTAATATACATAACTTTCCCATATTCCACAAAATTACTTTTTAAACCACCAGTATAATAAGTTTTATCACTTATTCTTGACGATGTTTATTTTTTACCTTTTAAGGAATGTTATCTTATCAGACTTTAGTTCAACTGCTGTCAAAGTGTTTCTCTTCTAAGCTGACTTAAAAACTTACAATGAACTATTCTATATTATAAATATTATTGTATTAACTCCTATAAATTAATAATTTTTCTTAATATTGAACTAATAATAATATTGATGATATTTCCACTACTACTACACTAATAATAATTTGAATAATAATCATATGAATAATAATAATATTATCAATAAAACATGTAAATTAATATGAATAATATGTAATACATTGGCTAATATAAAATTCTACTATAGCATCCTTAAAATAAGTCATCTGGCTCAAATGGATCCTGTGGGCATGCGCCCACGTGTGCGTGCATTCCTGCGCATATGCACGCGCCTGGATACCATTTAATGGGCAATACCATGCTCACATCTGTGGTGCCAGACGTGTCACAGCAGCTTCCTGACACACATCCCTGAAACTAAAAGTGCCCATGCCAACACACATTGCTCAGGTATGGTCCACTGTTGTCCCAATTGGGAATTCATTCAAGAGCAATGATGTGTATGTAAACAGAAAGTAGCAGAAACAGGTTGGAGGAGATCAGTAGTACTGAGCGGTGAGAAAAGGATGAAAGAATGATTTTATTGACAAAATTTAAATTTTGTATGATACCCAGAGCACAGTGTAAATTCAGTTTTATTCAGTTAGAGTATGGATCTACATTAAAGCCAAATATTCATGCAGGGCTGTTTTAAGAAATTGGCGGGCTCAGGGCAAACATCTCATGGTTATCGTTCCCCTTACAGACAAAGTGTGATTTAAATATCTAGTATTAGGTATTCAGATACTTCTATATATTCCATGACCTTAATAAAATAGAACTCTCACAGGCAAATTATAATATTAAATATATATATAGCCCAGAGAATGGGCGAGGCCCCCTGATTGCGGGCCATCGGTGATGTACGTACCGGGGTCATTGACCATGGCATCAACTGGTAGACCACCAGGGGAAAACCAGCAAGCGATTTGCTTTTGAAGATAGGTAGTGAACTGAAAAACTATGTATCTTTCCCCTCCCTAAGGCCAATGAGATAATGAGCAGTGTCTAACTTTGCAGATGTAAGGGGGTGATAAACACTTGGTACTGCCAAAGATGGGATTAGACCATGGGGAGCAAGTAGATGAGATGTCTGCTGACAACATTCATTCTGAACATTCACAGATCTGTCACAAGAGTTACTAAATGCTTTATTTTATGTTCCTCAAGATCTCACTACCATTATGAATGTACTGGACAATGGACATGCAGCCTCAAATAGACATTTAGCTTTTGGCTTCATGCACAGAAGAGTTAAAAAACACCCCTGTTGCAAAGTCCCGGGGCCCCTGAAGCCCAATGGTGACCTCCAGAGTTAAGGACAGCTGACATCCTTCTATGTAGAGTGGGTTGCAAGGCATGGTGGGTGTAATGCAAGATGAAAGGGTGGACGCCAGACACTTTTAGAATGCAAAAAGAGATTTATTGTCTCTTGAACAGAACTGTGGGAGAACGGGTTAGGGCCAGGACACCTTAGGTAGATGTAATGTTAATTAGCAGACTTCAAGACTTCTATAGGCAGACAACTATACAGGTGAAGGTCCCCAGCCGGACACCACTTCTGTATAGGTAGGACGCTGTCTCCTATGGCAACAGTCTTTTAAAGTTACTAACTGTAATTGTTTTCAACTATTTGCAACTTGAACAGTTCTCTGCTTACCCCACTTGCTGAAGTTTTCCCACTTCTTCACTGTCCCCGGCTGGTGAGAAGTCTGCTCTGGTACTGGCCTCAGCTTACTCACAGTAGTCTCTGGTAACAAGGTGGATGGTCCCTTAGTGGTGACAACTTCCCCTCTACCTCCGACCACAACTGGTTCCCCGGCCGGCGGAACCGTTAATTCTGGTTGGACTACAAGCACGCAATCCCAATCCTATGCTGCTCTCCTGATTCTGGATAGGCCCTCCGACAGCCTAGCAGCCAGATGTCCCTGGGATAGGCCTAAGGCTTACGGCCTAGCAGCCCGGGGCAACATAACACATGTCCACCCAGACATCCGTCCAGGTGGCACAGAACCCCATTCACCTGACTCCTCCCAAATAAATAAGCGCTCCCAGCAGCCCAAGGGACCCAAGAAAATCCCTGTCCATTGGCTAAGGTACCACATTCATTCATAATCTGTCCTTGCTATGCCCTTGTCTTATCCAATGTCACCAGCTACCAGGCCTTCTAGTGACAGAAGAGAGACATGCAGCAATTCCAGAGTAAGGGGGAAATCAATTGATCTCCTAATAATTGGCCAAGGCAACTATCGCCTGGCAACTAAATTTATTAGCAGCCCTGCCTAAACATCAGGGTGCTACACCCCTTACAAAGCATTTGATGTTTTTTTTCTACCTCTATACTCCCCTTTTATGTCAGCCTATGTGTCCATGCACACATAGGTGTTCACAGACTTTTAGAGGCAGGAGCATTTAGAAGCAGGAAAAAAAAAAGAATACTTGCGTGTTCCGAAGTGGGCTGTTTGGATAGACAAAACAGAAAACATGTATAAACACGCTAGATACGTTTAGGCGCATTTGCGTTCTTGTGTGTTCATGCATTTTGAAGCCCAGGATAGAATTCATTAATGCCAAATGTGCATAAATGCACATAAACGCTGTCAGGAAGAACATACCAGCAGACAAGATGGGTCCCTCAGGCAGATTCTGGTTCATGGCTTTTCATGCTCACCTACCAGGACAAACGCGCATGAATGTGCATGCAAAATGTGGCTTTAACTGGGTTTTTTGAGTTGCGTTTTACTTCCCTAGAGCAAAGGCATCCAGGGGAGGAAAATAAAGCCCTGTGTGCATGAGGCCTACATAAAGCTTTAGTAAAATAAAAATGAAAAAGATTAAACCCAGTTAACACTTGTTAAGCAGGTACAGAACCGATTTGTTTCCTATTAAAAAAAAAATTCAAGCCATATGAATAGAAACTGACCATTGTAAGCCCCGCACCCCCCTTTGGCAGTTGTTAAATGGTTCGTCCCAACACCTGCAATTGTCACTTTTGTTGGACAGCTTGGCCTGTGACAGGAAGTGGAAAGACAGGCAGAATCAACTGATAGGCAGCACTGATGGGCATTGATAGGCACACTGATAGGTGACATTGATGAGGAGGCACAGATTGGCACTGATGAGGCAGCCCTGGTGGGCACTGATGAGGAGGCACAGATGAGACGGCTCTAATAGGTGGCAGTGATGGGCACTGATAGGCTGCACTGAAATGTAACATTGATGAGGAGGCACTGATGGGCACAGATTGGCCTCACTGGTGGGTACTGTTGGGACTTATTGGGATTATCTATGATCAGTGATCAAAGAGCGTGTAGGGGCACATGGGCAGCGCAATCACGAGAGGATATCCATGTATGCCCTTCCAGCAAAGTAAGCCAACGCTGTAGCCATCTTTTGGCTATAGCGCGGGCGGGAGGTGTTGGGTCCATCTGCCTGCACTGTTCTCTTTACAGCTAAAAATAGCTCCCAAAATACCTAGCTATGACCTGGAGCATCCCCTAAACAGGCTCAAATTCCCCTCTATGTCTGGTCAGATGTACCAGCTAAGGGACCAGATATGTGATAGACAGACCTGCTGCTTGGTGGCTCAGGTAGAGGCAGTCAATTTCTTGCATGACATCATTGACCATATATGGTCATGCAAAGCACCAACGTATCAACTGGTGTGGAAAATGCTGGTCCATGCTTCTTCAGTGTCATTATGTAGCCAGAAACCTAGGCCTTCAGTCACATGATCCATATTGCAGGGTAGGGCTGACCTGTCTGAGCACTGATTCTTCCCTTTAACTACGATCATATGAGCTAGTTTCTAGGCATTTGGTCACCAAACGGGGCCCAGAAGAGAGCAGATTAAAAATGTTTTGATGCTCTTTGGTTACTTCATATCTGCACCAGTAAGATTGTTAAAGCTGAATTAAAGTAAAAAACAGGCTTTGGGTCAATTTGCCCGCACTGCAATTCTTACACCTAAAAAAAGCTGCCAAATAACTTACCTGTGACCTGCAATGGTCCCTTGATAGGCTCCAGTTCCCTTCTATGTTCCCTCTAATGTACCCAATATGTGATAGACAGACATACTGCTTGGTGGCTCAGGCAGAGGCAATCAATAAATGGTTCTCATATTTCCCATCCATTGGCCATGTCATTAGGTGGGAAGCAAAAGGAATATTTGGGCCAGTCTGGCCAAGAAGTGAATCCTTAAAGGTCACAAGTGAGTATTTTTAGCTCTTACAAATCAGCTCACCTGAAGCAGTTTTCTAACTTTAGACATTAATGTATGTTAATATTCAGGAGCTGAGAAGACAATTACAAGAATCCCTGCTGCCAAAGACCCTGATACAAGAAACCACAAGGAGATTAAGCCAACATCCATGTAAAAAAAAAAGAGAGAAAGGAAGAAATTACACAAGCATAAATATATAATGGCACATTTTGTTTCTTGGCTTGGGGAAAGAAAGCTATTATGAAAAGAGCAAAACACATTGATATATTGGACCATTGTTCTGATGTCCTCAAACTTAAAAAGCCTATTGTTAAATGTAGAACAATGCCTAAGAAACAAATAACTTGTGTCATGTCCCCGTGCCCAATCCTCTCCAGGAACATAACAGAAAACATATTCCTCCAGAAGTCAATATGAAGGCCACAATGGCTACTTTCACTATTCTCCTGGGGATGGTCCTACTTTCAGATGTGAATGAAGTGTCCAACAATGTAAACCCTCTTAAATCACAATAACCCACCATCCACGATGACCCACCGCTTGATGATAACTCCCGTCACTAAATGACAGATCCCTGGCTGCTGGAATGTAAACAGACAGCAGGGGATGCTGGGTGACATCATTGGCCATATATAGTTATGCAAAGCACCATAATATCAGCAGGTATGAAAATTAGTGGTTCAAGATCCCTTCGTTATAGCTCCCAAAATGCTTACCTGTGACCTGGAGTGGACCTTGGACAAGCCTAATTTCCCTGTTACTTCCCCCTTTAATTAATTTTGAAAAAAAAGTAATATTTTTTACTTTTTGCTATAATAAATATCCCCCAAAAATATATAAAAAAAACTATTGTTTTCCTCAGTTTAGGCCAATGTGTATTCTTCTACATATTTTTGGTAAAAAAATCGCAATAAGTGCATATTGATTGGTTTGCGCAAAATTTATAGCGTCTTCAAAATAGGGGATAGTTTTATGGCATTTTTATTTTAAATTTTTTTTTTTTAGTAGTAATGGCAGGGATCTGCAATTTTTATCGGGACTGCGACATTATGGCGGACACATCGGACATTTTTGACACTATTTTGGGACCATTGTCATTTATACAGCGGTCAATGCTATCAAAATGCACTGATTACTGTGTAAATGACACTGGCAGTGAAGGGGTTAACCACTAGGGGGCAGTGAAGGGGTTAAGTGTGTCCTAGGGAGTGATTCTAACTGTTAGGGGGCTTTAACACACAGGACAGTGATCACTGCTCTTGATGACAGAGAGCTGTGATCACTGTCCTGTCACTAGGCAGAATGGGGAAATGCTTTGTTTACAAGTTCTACCTCTCCGTGACACGATCGCGGGCACCCGGCGCACATCGAGTCCGGGGGACCCGCGGTCACGGTCACATACCTGTATGCCCTTTTGCCTACCAGCACCATTCTGCTGACATAAATCGGCGTGTGCTGGTCGGCAATCGATTTAACCCTAAGGTGAATAACTGGCACCAAGTCATATCAGGACTTGCCCGACATCTGGAATATCATAACAAATTTACACAAATCCTAACAAAATAAAAATAAAAATCCATTTGCTAACTATATACAAGTGGTTAGTGCATTATAAAAGTCACAGTGCAAATCTTCAGGTGGTTCTCATGAAAAGAAACAGTTACGGTAATAGCATTTTGGCAATAAATTATAAGGTTGGAGCATCATCTCCGCAAAGACAATTCTCCCAGGAACTCAGTAGTTTGACGCATTTTCTTTTCAAATACCTCAAGCATAATGCTCTAGAAATTATAAACCTAATGCTTACAATTGTATGACCATCTAGTGGCCAGGTTACTAAGATGTCCAAATGGTACTGCAAGATCTAATTAGACAAACTGTATAGATGCAACTGATTTTAACACGTCATCATTTTCTAGGTCCCTGAAACAAATCACAAAGAAGCTTCCTAACTACTCTTCAAACTATCTACGATATTAACAAATCCTGCACAACAGTAATACAAAGTTGGAATGGGTGTTGGCTCTGCATAACAGAATGTTAAGAATAACACTTTTTTCCTGGGATAACAGGTTCGGTCACGCTCACCCTCCCAACTTTATCACCAATTCAACTTCTTCTAATCAGGGGCTGAGCAAAAAAACAAATCTGGCAAATCTGAAGAAAGGAAAGGATCCCCTCCACAACACAGAAGTGCTTCTCCTCTTGGAGCTGTTTTTGGAGGACTATCCACTAAGTAGCTTCCCCCTTGACCAGAAAGTTAGTTCACAAAGACAGAACAAAGAGAAAGATGTGGAGCTCATCCGTAGTGGTCTGGGTCTGGGACCTGAACCATGCAGCTGTCAGGGCTCCAGATGTTCATGTAGTGAGCGGTCTTTCCTTCCTACTTTTACAACCACTAGCCCGTTCTTGTAAATAGAACACCCCACTCCTTTTTGATGTTCTGGAACTGAGCCCAGAACCTAGGGTAGTGAGGCCCCCGACAAGGCCCTGGAACATGCAAAAAAATCCCAAATTAGTTCCTACTCCCATTCAGGATACTTGAGCTCCATTTCATCCATGATCTTCTGAGGTATGTATGGGTACTCAAACCCATACTCTAGGGCCACATTCCACTGTTATGCCCCGTACACACGGTCGGATTTTCCGATGGACAATGTCCGATCGGAGCGTGTTGTCGGAAATTCCGACCGTGTGTGGGCGCCATCGGACATTTTCCATCGGATTTTCCGACACACAAAGTTGGACAGCAGGAGATAAAATTTTCCGACAACAAAATCCGATCGCGTCAATTCCGACCGTGTGTGGCCTGTTCCGACGCACAAAGTGCCACGCATGCTCAGAATAAATTCCGACACGGGACAGCTCGTTCTGGTAAACTTAGCGTTCGCAATGGATACAGCACTTTCGTCACGCTGCAATGTTAAAAATGGTTTAATACAGCGCACTCTCTTCTTCTTTAGAATGTGACAAGAATTAAGTCGTTTTGCTGCTCATATTCACACACACTTCTCACAAAGTTTGATTTGTGTTTTTTTAGTGGGATTCCCTCAATATATTGTTATTAGTTGTCACATCTGACAGTTTTATATTTTTTTTTGATTTTTAAGCCTTTTTTTTTCTTTAATGTTTGGATTTTTTCCAAGGCTGATCTTTGTTCAATGTTATTTTTATTTTTACTCCAGAATATTTTTGTGTGTGTTTTGTGTGGCAAGTTACCCCAACACCATTGATATCTTTTATTATTTAATCTCCAGGAGATTGTTTGGTGTTGGTGTCCCTTGTTCATTTCACATTGTATATTAGAAATGTCCCTGAATCCTCACAAACAAACCATCATAGTTACATAGTTACATAGTTACATAGTTACATAGTTAGTAAGGTTGAATAAAGACACCAGTCCATCCAGTTCAACCTGAGTGAGTGTGTGTCTACAACCCTGACCCTTGTCCCTAACCCTGTACATCGCACACTCACATCAGTCCCTACCCTCAATCCAAGGTCCCCATTCATATACTAGGGCCAATTTTGGACAGAAGCCAATTAACCTACCAGCATGTCTTTGGAGTGTGGGAGGAAACCGGAGTACCCGGAGGAAACCCACGCAGGCACAGGGAGAACATGCAAACTCCAGGCAGGTAGTGTCGTGGTTGGGATTCGAACCAGCGACCCTTTTTACTGCTAGGCGAGAGTGCTAACCACTGCACCACTGTGCCGCCCATTTTTGAAGTAAAACACATAGGAGAGTATAATTCAAAACAAAAATCCTTTATTAAGGGCTCATAACCAAACAAAGAGGAAGGCAACACTGGATCAACAGGAGAAATTAGTGAAGCCTGGGACTCCCACGGCAGACATCAATTCTTAAACCTCAAAATTGGTGGCCTGAGGAGTCCATATATAAGGGAGGGCAGTCTGGTCCGGGATTCACAGAGACTTGGATAGCAGCAGATGACATCAGTGTCCCCAGGCTGTGGTACCACAAGAGGCTGCATCTTTTGGCCGACCAGACTGGATCCAGGGCAATCACTCTCTGGTCTTCCTTTCACACTTCCTTCCCGGCTGTGGCTGTGCAGTAGGAGATGTGGCAGGAGGAGGAGTAGGACCTGGAGGAGGACTGGGAGGACCTGGAGGAGGACTGGGAGGACCTGGAGGAGGACTGGGAGGACCTGGAGGAGAGGGAGGAGGAGGAGGAGGACCATCCCAAAGCTGTTTGTGAGGTGTAAGTTGGCCCCTCACACCTTTTTCCAGAGCCTCTGATATGAGGGCCTGACACATGGCTTGTTGGCCCTCCTCCATCCTCTGCATTTTATAGGCAATGAATGCCGCAAGGTTCTCCTGCATGGTGTGGGGTGCTCCCAGGACCTCTGTAGCCCTCCAAAAAAATCTGATAGCCGCCTCCTCTAGGCTACTCCTCCTGCTGCCACTTTCTGTTTTCAGGGTGGGTGGAGGGACCTGCAGATCAGCCACCTCCTGGCTGAGACTTCCCTGTGTATGAAAAAGGGACATGGTTTTAGTTTTTGCATCATCAATCACAATCATAAATTAGTACTCCCAACTAACATCTAGTTAACATCATTGATTGGACAAGCAGAAATATTTAGAGGAATGCTATACCTGGCTCAATCTGGGCTCCTCCACATATGGCCTGGAAGGCCCAGGTTGGGCATCAGAAGCCTCAGCCGGGGGGGAAGGAAGCGTGGAAGGAAGACTGGAGAGGGATGGCCTGGGTTCAGTCTGGCCTGCCAGAAAGTGCAGCCTGTCGTAGTACAACATCCTGGGGACATAGATGTCATCTGCTGCTCCGGATCTCTGTGAATCCAGGACCTTCTTGCGCTCCCTCAGATATGTGCTCCTCAGGCAACCAATTAAGATCTTTAAATAAGTGATGTCTGCCGTGGGGATCACCTGCTTCACAATTTCACACAATTGCTCCAGTGCTACCTTCCTCTTTGCTTGGTTTTTGAAATGGGGGTGGGTAATCTCCCACAGACAGGGCAGCTCCCTTAGCATATCAATGAATAGTGACATGAAGTCAGTATCTCTCATTAAAATATCCATGTTCACTGCAAGACACAACACAAGACAAAGCCTAATGTCAGACCAAACTCTCCTAATCTTGTTACAATATAGGCCTCAATCTAGAAGCAGTATAGGCCCAAGTTTGTCTCTTACCTTAGTTCTTACGATCGGCGCGTCCAATGCTCCTTCCTCCGCTCACAGATCGTACGTAATACGCACGCGTGTTACGCTTTATACACACTGCGCATGTGTGTAACTCCGCCCGCCCCTGACGTTCTTTCTATTCTATTCCCCGCCCCTTTTCGTTCGGCGCAGTGGGGGAAGAGCATGATGGCGGAGTCACACCAGGTGCGTGCTAATTGTAGCAACGAGGAGGAGGAGGAAAGCCCGGATCCAGGCACGTCCCGATCCAGAAGGAGACGTTTTAAGGCCACAAATATGTCGTTTGGGGAGATGTTGGAGATGGTCGACATCATGAGGAAGTCCGACTATGATGGAAAATATGGGCCTTACCCCAACCCGAACATCCGAAAGGCCAAGATCATGGCGAAAGTGGTCAGGAGTCTCGAGCGGAATTTCGGGGTCCGAAGATCAAAAGATCAGCTCAGGAAGCGGTGGTCGGACCTGAAGTTGAGAGAGCCGGAGCAGTACCGAAAGATCCGGAGAGTGCTGCAAAAAAGTAAGTAGTTGTGCTGTGTTTCTATTCTTTCTGGCTTTATTCCGTTCGTTCTGCTCCATATGCTTTTATTAATTGTAACGTTTAAAAAGGTCAAATTTACTGTTCATGGGCCCATTATTCGTTCGTATCAAACATTTTTCGTTCGGCCTCTAGAACACCATTGTTTAGGCTATATGCATTTTCCCACATTTTTTTGGGGCCTACTTGGATGCCAAATATTTGTTTGTGTAGATGGGTTTGTTACTAGAATGAAATGCAAACTAGATTGTGTGTAAGGAGAGGACACTGAGCAGCTGTTTTCACATCTGGACACTGGAGCACTAGTGTGGGACACAAGAACACCATTTTTATTAGGGGGGGCACACAGGTGCTCCAGTGTATACTATATCTGTGTGCTAAGTATACCATTTTTGTTTTACATAGGGGAGAAAAGACTCGGACACTCCTCATCCCAGGAGAACACAGACCCCCCCCTCTGGAAGGAGGGGAACTACCCCAAACCCAAGATGCTGAGCAGGAGGAAGAAGAAGATGTGGTGGAGATTGGCACCACAACAGGTGAGTGTCTGCGACCACAGACTCAGGTAAAAGAGATGGCTGGTGGCAGATTTTTGAGACCTTTTTTTTTGTTCTTTATCTCTTTTTAGGTGATCGTGATGTGAGGGAGAGAGAACGCTTTACTTCTGAAAGTGCCCAGATACTGATAGGGGAGATCATGGGATGTAATCTCCAATTGCAAAACATCCAGCAACAAATACGTGATGTTATTACAAAAAATAATAACATCATTGATGTTTTGGGGCGAATTTAAACCCCACAAAATGACCGGTTTTCTGTAATTGCAATTTTTACAATGTTTTGAAAAGCCAAATTTGGAGAATGCACACAGTGTGCCAACATGTGCTATCTGCCATCACGGGAGATCAATGGACGCGTTTTGGGGGTGCAACCCCTTCCTCAATTATAAAGTAGCGTTGAGGAAGGGCTTGCTCCCCCAAAACACGTCCCTTGATCCCCCCTGATGGCAGATAGCACATGTTGACATTCGTAAATTGGTGTGCATCTTCCAAATTTGGCTTTTCCAGGGGTGAGTTCCCCCCATCTGAACGCTATATCAAACCCAGTTCCTAAATACTGATGTCTGATATAGCCTTCAGGTTTTACCATATGTGAACTTTGTAAGTTCTATTTTTTTGGCTTTCTTGTTGGTTTTACACAGGCCTGTTTTATCTGAAATGGATATTTTGATTTTTCATAATGCTACTGCAAACATTTTAGACAACAAACATGTTGGTTTGTTTTAAAAACCTTTGGTAGATGCGCATGTGATTGTGCAGGTATAAAAAAGTGCCTTACTCAAGAATGTGTGGATTATTGTCTCAACACTACAACACTTTTGGGGTGATGTAATTGTTGTTTTATGCACAAATGGGGGTTATTTCCTAAGGGCAAATACACTTTGCACTACAAGTGCAGGTTCAGTGCAGTTGCAAGTGCACTTGTAGTGAAATGTGTTTTTGCATTTAGGAAGTACCAGCCAACACTGTTTTTTATAAGGTTACCCAATCACGACATTTTCTGCACTCAACACATTTCTGTCAGGGTCAGCTAAAACAAACACAAGCAGTAAATGTCCACCAAGAATTGCTTTTGGTTGTTTTTTATTTGAAAAAGGTGTCACAGATTGTCTGGCATATTGATAGCCCCCCTACCCGCAAAGAACTCCAGGTATCGTAACCGGATATCACGGGCATTCAGGGAGGGCAAGCCAGGACGGCCGCTTTCAAGTGCCGTCATTGTGGAAGTATTTGGGATTCCGGCCTCAGGCCCAACTGAGCCAGCATAGTTGGCTGAATGTTTTCTTAAAAAATTATGGAGAACACAGCACGCCAGTATAATATGGTTCAGTTTATACTCCGCCATATGGATGGGTGTCAGAAATAGTCGGAACCGGCTGGCCAGGATTCCAAATGTGTTCTCCACCACTCTTCGGGCTCTGGCCAGCCGGTAATTAAAAACCCTCTGTTCCGGGGTGAGGGTCCTCATCGGGAATGGCCGCATCAGGTGGTCCCCCAGCGCAAATGCTTCATCAGCAACGAACACAAATGGGAGACCTTCAACATTGTCCTCTGGAGGTGGCAAGTCCAAACTGCCATTCTGGAGACGCCTGTAGAACTCCGTCTGGGCGATGACTCCACCATCGGACATCCGGCCATTCTTCCCCACGTCCACATACAAGAACTCGTAATTAGCCGACACCACCGCCAACATCACTATACTATTAAACCCCTTGTAGTTATAATAGTACGACCCCGAGTTGGGTGGTGGGACGATGTGGACGTGTTTCCCATCAATTGCCCCTCCGCAGTTAGGAAAGTCCCACCGCTGGGCAAAATGGGAGGCCACAGTCTGCCATTCCTGTGGCGTGGAAGGAAACTGTTGAGGAAAAAACAATAAACATTACTATTTTTTCACAGAAACCTGGCAAGCAGATTAGACACAAACATTATGGGTCAACCTCCAGATAGCATTTATTAAGGGGAATTTAACAACAACAAAGTATAAGGTACACCTATCATATTCCCCCTCCCCCCTCTCATGGGCCATTTCTAACATTATAGGGGGGGGGACTCTTGGACAGGTAACCCTCTTCACTTCATTGAGAGATGAATGCCTAAATACAGGGTATTACTTGGAACAGCCCCTCCTTAGTTACACTATTGGCAGCCCACTGGACAGGTAAGAAGTGTCATAATACAAAGATATAAATACACACTGTACACATTTGAGCACATTTGGACATTCTGCTATTACCTATCAAGATCATAATAGGATACAAGAACTTTAAACAGTACCATTGGAAAGTATTCAGGCAGGCCCTTGCACTACATGCTTTGGGGAATTCATCCATAAATCTGAGCACTAAAGAGGTGGGTATAGTGTGTATGGGTTTGGCAAAGTCAGCAGATAGATGATTGAGGATAGAGAATTGGGATCAGCTGACTTAGCAGTTGGGGGGAGGGAGGGTTAACAAAAATTTGGGGACACCACAAAAAAAAGCCTCTGGCCCTCTGCCTGAATTAAATCCAAAATAACATTTCCAAACATTTTAGGGGGTGTTTGGGGTAAAGCACTACTATGGAGCTGATAAAATACATTGTTAAGTGACTACATGAGGTGAATATAGGGCAGGGGACACCATGCTGGAGAGGTTATTGAAGGGCAAATATGTATGAAGGACATAAAATAATAATTACATAAAAATCCAGCATGCATGAGAACAAAGGGGACATTCACAGCATAATACAATCATGGTAATTAGGGAATGAGGAAAGAAATACAATACATTATCAAACATTCAATACAATAAAATGTGATATAAAAGGATAAAAATCTTACCTTCATATACTCCTTCTGCAGGACCTGGATGATGGCAGAACAGGTCTCTGGGATAATGATCCCCAGAGCCTGGGGGGAGATGCCTGTCGAGAACTTAAGGTCCTGCAGGCTTCTCCCTGTGGCCAAATACCGCAAGGTAGCGACCAACCTCTGCTCCGGAGTGATGGCTTGCCTCATGCAGGTATCCTGCCTGCTGATATAGGGGGTCAGCGAAGCCAACAAACGGTGAAACACGGGGTCCGTCATCCTGAGAAAGTTCCTGAAATCATCAGGATTATTCTCACGGATCTCACGGAGCAAAGGCATATGACAGAACTGGTCACGCTGAAGCAACCAATTCTTGGTCCATGAACTCCTCCCCACCCTGTTCATGGACTGGACTTGTGTCAAGGTCAGGACCCCAACACCAAGCCCCCGCACAGCACGAACTCTACGAGGAGTACGCATACGAAACATGGCTATAAAATGGTCGGCTGCTCAGAACGAAGTAACAGAACGCACTGAAGAACAGCAAGGCCTGTGAAGAGCGACCTGAAAACCAGTAACGAACGAACAAGAATACAGTGACTAAAGTCACGCGGAACTTGCTTGCACGCACTGAAGAGCAGATACAAACCCACAAGCACAAACTGAACGGCAGAAAACGATCTGAAAGCCACGAGTCTGAAAAAGCGCGAATCGTCTCTCACCAAACTTTTACTAACACAAGATTAGCAAAAGGAGCCCAAAGGGTGCTGCGCTTGGTTCTGAACCGGCCTTTTCTAGTCTCGTCGTACGTGCTTGACGTCACCGCGTTCTTGGCGATCGGAAATTCCGACAACTTTGTGCGACCGTGTGTAGGCAAAACAAGTTTGAGCCAACATCCGTCGGAAAAAATCCGAGGATTTTGTTGTCGGAATGTCCGATCAATGTCCGACCGTGTGTACGGGGCATAACTCTCGGAAATGTGGAAACCTTAAAAACACACGGATACCTCCTTTCTATAGGAGGCATGACTCAAGCAACTTAATTATCAGCTCCTTAAATGCCTTATTTTGTGTCATTACTGTCACCCAAGAGGTAAGTGATGCTGACTGTACCCGGCTTTCCATATATGATCTCTGTAACCCCAGTACCTGGGCACTGTTCAACAGCTGCTCTGCTAAACCACGTTCTCCTTCCATATCAGGGTTGATAGACTCTTCACATTACCCTGCAGACTGTGTCTCCCTTGTTTCCTCTGAGGGATCCCCCCGGTCACCTTCTGCCTCAGATGTACTGGGCGAGTCTTAGTTACCCACTTCCTCCTGTACGGATTTGTATTCCGCATTGAACTTTGGGGACCCCGTATCTGTCTTCCCACCACTGTCAGTCCCCACCAGCTCAATTGTTAGCTTAGTGGACTTCGACTCCTTCTGTGCAGGGGTGACAGGGCAGATAGTGGCTGCCAGCTTCTCCGGAGTTCTTTCCTGCTCTAGTGTCTTGTTAATGTAATATTAAGCAGGCTAGAACCATTAACCCCTGCTCCACTGATTACAAAGGAGCTACACTAAATTTACCTAGAAACCTTTACTAGCTAGGAGGGTGCTACATATACTCACGGACCACTTTATTAGGTACACCTTGCTAGTCGCAGGTTGGACCCCCTTTTGCCTTCAGAACTGCCTTCATTCTTTGTGGCAACGTTCAACAAGGTGTTGGAAACATTCCATATTGACATGATAGAATCATGCAGTTCCACCACATTCCAAAGATGCTCTAATGGATGAGATCTGGTGACCGTGGAGGCCATTGGAGTACAGTGACCTCATTGTTCAAGAAACCAGTGGTGAGAGGATTTGAGCTTTGTGACATGGTGCATTATCCTGGTGGAAGGCGCCATCAGAAGATGGGGGCACTGTAGTCATAAAGGGATGGACATGGTCAGCAACAATACTCGGGTAGGCCATGGCATTTAAACAATGCTCATTTGGTACTAAGAGGCCCAAAGTGTGCCAAAAAATTATCTCCCACACCTTTACACCACCAGCGTGAACCATTGATACAAGGCAGGATGGATCCATGCTTTCATGTTGTTTATGCCAAATTCTGACCCTACCATCTGAATGTCTCAGCTAAAATTGAGACTCCTCAGACCAGGCAACATTTTTCCAATCTCCTATTGTCCAATTTTGATGAGCCTGTGCGAATTGTAGCCTCAGTTTCCTGTTCTTAGCTGACGGGAGTGGCAGCTGGTGTGGTCTTCTGCTGCTGTAACCCATCTGCTTCAAGGTTCGATGTGTTGTGCATTCAGAAATGGTACTTTGCATACCTTGGTTTTAACGAGTGGTTATTTGAGTTACTGTTGCCTTTCTATCATCTGGAACCAGTCTACCCATTCTCCTCTGACCTCTGACATCAAAAAGGCATTTTCCCCCACACAACTGCATCTCACTGGATATTTTCTCTTTTTCGGACCATTCACTGTAAACCCGAGAGATGGTTGTACGTGAAAATCCCAGTAGATCAACAGTTTTTGAAATACTCAGACCAGCCCATCTGGCACCAACAACCATGCCATGTTCAAAGTCACTTAAATCCCCTTTCCTCCCCATTCTGATGCTCGGTTTGAACTTCAGCAAGTCGTCTTCACCCCGTCTAGATGCTTAAGCGCATTGAGTTGCTGCCATGTGATTGGCTGATTAGCAATTTGTGTTACCAAGCAATTGAACAGGTGTACCTAATAAAGTGGCCAGTGAGTGTATATGGTAACCTTCGAGAGCTCAGAGACAGACACAGAATTCTTACCTACAGAGACCCTCACAGATATAAGAACAGCAAAAATAATTATATTTAAGCACAAAAAAAATTATATACTGTATATATATATATATATATATATATATATATATATATATATATATATATACAGTATCTCACAAAAGTGAGTACACCCCTCACATTTATGTAAATGTAAGGAGTTAGAGTACTGCTTTAAGACATTGTATTATGATATATATATATAAAGATATATAGATGTGGGGGTCAGTCTGTCAGTGCTCAGACCATTAGCCACACACTGCATCAAATTGGTCTGTATGGCTGTCATCCCAGAAGGAAGCCTCTTCTAAAGATGATGCACAAGAAAGCCTGCAAACAGTTTGCTGAAGACTAAGGACATGGATTACTGGAACCATGTCCTGTGGTCTGATGAGACCAAGATAAAATGAATTGGTTCAGATGGTGTCAAGCATGTGTGGCGGCAACCAGGTGAGGAGTACAAAGCCAAGTGTGTCTTGTGGGAGTGTCATGGTCTAGGGCTGCATGAGTGCTGCCGGCACTGGGGAGTTACAGTTCATTGAGGGAACCATGAATGCCAACATGTACTGTGACATACTGAAGCAGAGCATGATCCCCTTCCTTAGGAGACTGGGCTGCAGGACAGTATTCCAACATGATAACGACACCAAACACACCTCCAAGTCGACCACTGCCTTGCTAAAGAAGCTGAGGGTAAAGGTGATGGACTGGCCAAGCATGTCTCCAGACCTAAACCCTATTGAGCATCTGTGGGACATCTTCAAATGGAGGGTGGAGGAGCGCAAGGTCTCTAACATCCACCAGCTCTGTGATGTCATCATGGAGGAGTGGAAGAGGACTCCAGTGGCAACCTGTAAAGCTCTGGTGAACTCCATGCCCAAGAGGGTTACGGCAGTGCTGGAAAATAATGGTGGCCACACAAAATCGACACTTTGGGCCCAATTTGGACATTTTCACTTAGGAGTGTACTCACTTTTGCTGCCAGTGGTTTAGACATTAATGACTGTGTGTTATTTTGAGGGGACAGCAAATTTACACTGTTATACAAGCTGTACACTCACTACTTTACATTGTAGCAAAGTGTCATTTCTTCAGTGTTGTCACATGAAAAGATATAATAAAATGTTTACAAAAATGTGAGCGGTGTACTCACTTTGTGAGATACTGTATATATATATATATATATATATAAAAACATAATGCCTTGAAGTATTCATACCCCTTGAGATTTTCTACATTTTGTCATGTTACAACCAGAAACATTTTATTGGTATTTAATGTGATAGACCAACACAAAATGGCACATAATTGTGAAGTGGAAGGAAAATGATAAATCTATGTATAATGAGGTGAACCTGGAACCGGTTACAGTTATAAAAGTTAGTCACAAAAAAAAGTGTAAAAAAAAAAAATATATATATAAAAAAAAAAAAAAAAAAATAGTTGTCGTTTTATTGTTCTCTCTCTCTCTATTCTCTCTCTATTGTTCTGCTCTTTTTTACTGTATTCTATTCTGCAATGTTTTATTGTTATTATGTTTTATCATGTTTGCTTTTCAGGTATGCAATTTTTTATACTTTACCATTTACTGTGTTTTATTGTTAACCATTTTTTGTCTTCAGGTACGCCATTCACGACTTTGAGTGGTTATACCAGAATGATGCCTGCAGGTTTAGGTATCATCTTGATATCATTCTTTTCAGCCAGCGGTCAGCTTTCATGTAAAAGCAATTCTAGCGGCTAATTATCCTCTAGACTGCTTTTACAAGCAGTGGAAGGGAATGCCCCCCCCCCTCACCGTCTTCCGTGTTTTTCTCTGGCTCTCCTGTCTCAACAGGGAACCTGAGAATGCAGCCGGTGATTCAGCCAGCTGACCATAGAGCTGATCAGAGACCAGAGTGGCTCCAAACACCTCTATGGCCTAAGAAACCGGAAGCTACGAGCATTTCATGACTTAGATTTCGCCGGATGTAAACACCTCAATTTTCCATTTTCAAAACTTTGTGACAAAAAGTGAGGTATGCTAAATACTCACCATGCCTCTCAGCAAATAGCTTGGAGTGTCTACTTTCCAAAATGGGGTCATTTGGGGGGGGTTTTGCCACCTGGGCATTCCATGGCCTCCGAAACTGTGATAGGCAGTGAAGAGTGAAATCAAAAATTTACACCCTTAGAAATCCTGAAGGCGGTGATTGGTTTTCGGGGCCCGTACGCGGCTAGGCTCCCAAAAAGTCCCACACATGTGGTATCCCCATACTCAGGAGAAACAGCTAAATGTATTTTGGGGTGCAATTCCACATATGCCCATGGCCTGTGTGAGCAATATATCATTTAGTGACAACTTTGTGCAAAAAAAAAAAAAAAAAATTGTCACTTTCCTGCAACTTGTGTCAAAATATAAAATATTCCATGGACTCAACATGCCTCTCAGCAAACAGCTTGGGGTGTCTACTTTCCAAAATGGGGTCATTTGGGGGGGGGGTTGTGCCATCTGGGCATTTTATTGCCTTCAAAACTGTGATAGGTAGTGAGGAGTGAAATCAAAAATTTACGCCCTTAGAAATCCTGAAGGCGGTGATTGGTTTTCGTGGCCCCGTACGCGGCTAGGCTCACAAAAAGTCCCACACATGTGGTATCCCCGTACTCAGGAGAAGCAGTTGAATGTATTTTGGGGTGCAATTCCACATATGCCAATGGCCTGTGTGAGCAATATATCATTCAGTGACAACTTTTTGTAATTATTTTTTTTTTTGTCATTATTCAATTACTTGGGACAAAAAAAATAATATTCAATGGGCTCAACATGCCTCTCAGCAATTTCCTTGGGGTGTCTACTTTCCAAAATGGGGTCATTTGTGGGGGGTTTGTACTGCACTGCCATTTTAGCACCTCAAGAAATGACATAGGCAGTCATAAACTAAAAGCTGTGTAAATTCCAGAAAATGTCCCCTAGTTTGTAGACGCTGTAACTTTTGCGCAAACCAATAAATATACGCTTATTGACATTTTTTTTTACCAAAGACATGTGGCCGAATACATTTTGGCCTAAATGTATGACTAAAATTGAGTTTATTCGATTTTTTTTATAACAAAAAGTAGAAAATATCATTTTTTTTCAAAATTTTTGATCTTTTTCCATTTATAGCGCAAAAAATAAAAACCGCAGAGGTGATCAAATACCATCAAAAGAAAGCTCTATTTGTGGGAAGAAAAGGACGCAAATTTCGTTTGGGTACAGCATTGCATGACCGGGCAATTAGCAGTTAAAGCGACGCAGTGCCAAATTGTAAAAAGTGCTCTGGTCAGGAAGGGGGTAAATCCTTCCGGGGCTAAAGTGGTTAAGGATAACCAATCCGTTTGTGATGGGTCCAATAGCAGCCTTTCCAAGCAATGTATTAGTATCTCTTGCTCTGTTCAGTGCTCATAAAGACATATGGATAACCATCATGGTATAGTATTTCCTTTTATTAAAAAAGTTAAAAACATGGTTAAACTCACATGTTATGGTGCCCTTAAGCCGGCACCAAGCAAATCCAGCAGTGTATATGGAGAGCGGTGTCTCAGTTTGTTTCCCCTCTGTTACTGTGTCTCCTCACAGCGGCATGCGTTCCAGGCCTTACTCTCGTTCAACCGGAAGTGATGAGAACGTTCCCAGCAGCCTCTACGCGTTTCGCAATGTAATTTGCGTCATCAGGAAGCTTCCTAGCCTGTACATGTACATGTAGCCATATGGACTACCAGCAGAAAGCACCATACCTTTCAGTGTTTTTAGACATCGCTTGTCCTTTTGGTAATCAGTGTAACCAGTGACCTCATGTTTGCGTGCCCAACAAAGTGAAAATATAGGACGTATAGTTCTCCCCCAGATAGTTACTTTGCACCCATGTATCCTAAGACTACACATCCCATGGATCTTTGCTGTAACATGAAGATTGCTGGGAGTAGCTATAAAAGGAGTGAAAAGCCCACGCAGACAGGGGCGGATTAATGCACAGGCTGGTCTAGGCTTCAGCCTAGGGCCCCACGTGTGCAAGGGCCCCTGATTGGCCATGATATTCTTATTAATTGATATATATTTATGTATATGTGGAATAAAAACCATGTCTGCGCGTTATACGAATACGCCGATAAATGTTTTTTTACCAACAGGGGGCAGAGATCGGGCGGTCCGCCCCGGGTGCCACCCATTGGGTGGGTGTCAGGCCAGCTGTACCGCCTCTCCTGGCCCTAGGACAGCGCTGCCAACATACTTTATAGTTGAGAAAACATTACTGCCAGCCCTTTCGCTCGTCAAATTTGTTTATTGGTTTTGAAAATATAAACATTGATACAATTAAGAAAATATTGATTACAATAAATGGTAGCATTAGTTGAATTTACATATCAGATCTTAGTATTTCTTGTAGTTACAAGCAATGAAAGACTTAAATAGGCTATATGTTTTAGAAAGACTAAGGTGTTACAATAAATTTTAACAATTATATAATCAAGAGCAACAAAAAAATGAAAAAGTTGTTAAACTTTTAACTTTGAGTAATATGTAATAAAGAAATAATATTAATTACTATGAGATTCAGTTATTTATAATAGGACATTAGAGCTTACTATCTATTATTGTATTATAATTGAACATTATAAAAGTGAGTGTTTCGGTAATTTGTAGAAGGAGTTTAAATTGTGTATAGGAGATTTGGGTAGGCTTCAAATTTAGAAGCTCAATTGTCGGATCTGGAATGATAGTTTTCTTGAATAATTTAGAGAGCATTAGGAATATTTCTTTCCAATAATTTTTTGCTATATGGCAATCCCAAAAGATATGAAAATGCGTTCCTAGATCACCACAGCCGCGAAAGCAAAGTGGAGAGTATTGTGGAACATATTTTGCGATCCTAACAGGGACCAGATACCAACGCATAAGTACTTTATAGTTCGCCTCTAAGGGTTTCACATATTTCAGGAAATGTTTTAAGTGAAGTGGATATATATAAACGAACTAGTGCGCAAAAGACCACAATACGAACAAAAATATAATTTTTTGGGACTGACGGTAAAATACCAGATAGAGAGCCGCCAACACAGATGGGTCCACTCAGCTCCCCTAGGATAGAATATTAAATAGAGATGTGTGGCGCTACTCCATCAATCAGTAACAAACAGATAATCCGAAATCACAACTAGACTTATCTAGGATATAGGATGAAGTTAGTAGGGTGGACTCCACCCCCTATAATCAATGCTAGGAAACAATAGATTGACTTTACAATAGATGTCACCATACATAGGTTGATCAAAGAGGAGACCAGTTCTAAAGAGTGAAGATGGGTAAATAAATACCAGTAAAAATATTCTATAAAATTATAAGCTGTCTCAGTGCTCAGAAAATTAAATATAGACTGTATAAGTCACCTCACATCAAGTGAAAAAAAAAAAAATAAAAAGTAGACCTGTGAATAAAATAGCTTCCCAAAATAACTGAACGACCAAAATCCTTAATCATAAACGAAGTTACCAATGTGCCGCAAGTGCCAGCTGAAAATCAAATATTTTCTAGTGCTAATATCAGAAATAAGTGAATCTTCTTAATGAACCAATAGAATCAACTGATATAAAGTGCAAAAAATCCCTAAATTGAAAAGATTCTTACATATAATCCACAATATAGTAATGCAATCATAACATCATAAACATTCTAATAATAGTAAAAAAGTGAGTACAATAGGACAGATAATCCCACAATAGAGATACTGTCCCAAATAGTGACAACACTCATCACAATTGCACATGTTGTATGGACTATACTGCACTATTGTCACTATTTGGGACAGTATCTCTATTGTGGGATTATCTGTCCTATTGTACTCACTTTTTTACTATTATTAGAATGTTTATGATGTTATGATTGCATTACTATATTGTGGATTATATGTAAGAATCTTTTCAACTTAGGGATTTTTTGCACTTTATATCAGTTCATTCTATTGGTTCACTTAGAAGATTCACTTATTTCTGATATTAGCACTAGAAAATATTTGATTTTCAGCTGGCACTTGCGGCACATTGGTAACTTCGTTTATGATTAAGGATTTTGGTCGTTCAGTTATTTTGGGAACTATTTTATTCACAGGTCTACTTTTTATTTTTTATTTTTTTCACTTGATGTGAGGTGGCTTATACAGTCTATATTTAATTTTCTGAGCACTGAGACAGCTTATAATTTTATTGAATATTTTTACTGGTATTTATTTACCCATCTTCACTCTTTAGAACTGGTCTCCTCTTTGATCAACCTATGTATGGTGACATCTATTGTAAAGTCAATCTATTGTTTCCTAGCATTGATTATAGGGGGTGGAGTCCACCCTACTAACTTCATCCTATATCCTAGATAAGTCTAGTTGTGATTTCGGATTATCTGTTTGTTACTGATTGATGGAGTAGCGCCACACATCTCTATTTAATATTTAAGTGAAGTGGTCGTTATCAATTCATAGAGTTGTGTTAAATCAGCAGAAATCCATTTTTTAAAAGTTTTAGGAGAGGTATGAGCTGGGTGGAAAAGTGGATTTCTAATAAATGATACAAGAGGTATATGCGGAGATTGTAGTCTTTTGATTACTTTGAATCTATCCCATATAGCAATTGTATGTTTAGTAATCCTATTTTTTATTATTTTATAGTCAGAAGAGGTAGACCATATTAGATTTGGTATGGAGATTGGATCACAGTCGATTGATTCAATCGCTACCCAGAGGGGGATCTCGTGTTTCGTGTGATATTTAGGAATATGTGCTATTTGTGCTGCATGGAAATAATCAGCAAAATTAGGGAAACCTAATCCTCCTTTAAGTTTAGAAAGATAAAGAGTGTGGATAGGTAAGCGAGATTTTAAGGAGCTCCATATGAATGCTTGTGTTTTACGTTGTAGGTTCCTAAGGAAGTATGCCGGGATAGGAATGGGTAATACACGAAAGAGATATAACATTTTAGGGAATACAGTCATTTTTATTACATTTATTTTACCAATCCATGATATTGGCAAAGAGGACCATTGTTTAAGAAAATTAGTAATTTTTCGTAGTAGTGGAGGATAGTTAGCAGAGAAGATATCAGATAGATTGGGGGTAAGAGTAATACCTAGATATGTGAGGTGAGACGTTGACCATGTAAAAGGCAGAGATGTTTGAGCTTGTTGTAGTGTTTGCGGGGGTAAAGAGACATTTAAAGCTGTTGATTTTTGTGAGTTTATAATTAGTCCAGAAATTTGGGCAAAGTGATCTAGTTTGCTTATAAGATTGGGAGCAGAAATATGAGGGGAAGACATAAAAATAAATAGACATAATTTATGTTGATGGCCTGCTAAATCTATGCCCTTGATTGAGGGGTCTGTATGGATAGCTTGGGCAAGAGGTTCAATGAGTAAGGCGAATAAAAGTGGGGAGAGAGGACAACCCTGACGTGTTCCTCTATTTATGTCAAACATGTCTGATTTGTATCCTGCATATTTAACATATGCCTTGGGATTATTATAAAGTGAAGTGACCCAGCTTAGAAAATGAGGTCCAAAGCCCCATTTTTGTAGAGTGAAATTTAAGTAGGGCCACGTCACTGTATCAAATGCTTTTTTGATATCTAATGACAGGAGATACATAGGTATTCCCCTTGTTTTAGCTGCTTGAATTAATAATGATGCTCTACGGACATTATCTGCTGCTTGACGTAAAGGGATGAAAACTACTTGATCTTTGCTTATTAATGAACCAATTATATTATTAAGACGAGACGCCATTACTTTTGCTAGTAGTTTTATATCTAGGTTTAATAAGGATATAGGTCTAAAGTTAGTACAAGATTAGTCATCAGACTGAGGTTTAGGGATCATTGAAATTATTGCTGTTAAATTTTCCGGTCGGAAGGATTGTTTGTTAAGTAGGGAGTTAAATGCTTTTGTCAGGATGGGAGTAAGAATATGGGAAATTTTTTTATAGTAGAGGGCTGAGAATTCGTCAGGGCCTGGTCGTTTATTTAACTTAAGGGATTTAATTGCTATTTCGATTTCTATAGGTTCAATAGGACTTTCAAGGTTATCGTATTGAACTTGAGAAATGGTTGGAAGTTTAACTTGTGAAAAAAATGATTCTGCTGAGGATTGGTCGAAGGATCCTTCTTTTTTGTATAAAGAAGTAAGATGTTTATGAAAGATGTGTAATATCTTTACTGGGTTACTAGTGTATTTATCATGGGGTATTTTTAGGCAAATTGGCTTAAAGGGGTTATTTAATTTTTGAAGCGCACGTGCAAGAAGGGTGCCAGGTTTATTAGCTTTAAAGTAGAATTTATGTTTAGATTTAAGTATTGTTTTGTCCACCGATTCTGATAGGAAGAGGTCAAGATTTAAACTTGCCTTATGAAGTTGTGCTTTTGACACTGGAGTAGGGTTTGATTGGAAATTTGTGTGGCAGTTATTAAATTCTTTTTCTAGTTTTTGTTGTAGTTATCGTTTTTCTTTTTTAAGGTATGATGCTTGTCGTAGACAGACCCCTCTAAGAACAGGTTTATGGGCTTCCCACAATGTCAGTGGGGATATATCAGGAGTATCATTGTATCCCAGATATTCTTTTATTGCTGATTCTAAGTCAGATGAATGTGATGGGTGTGTGAGAATTGAATCGTTTATGTGCCATGTGGGGTCTTGAGCTTTTGGGATTAAAGAAGTAAAGGTTGAAATTATCGCACAATGATCTGTCCAAGTATAAGGTTTAATATAAGAGTTGAGCAATTCTGGTGACATACTTATAGAAATTAGGATATGGTCAATACGGGAAAAAGATTTATGTGAGTGGAAGTAAAAAGAGAATTGACGTTTTGAAGAATTTATTTCACGCCAGGAATCTAGCAGTGAATGTTGTTGAAGAAGTCTTTGAAACATATGAGATTGAGACCTGGATACGGTTGGAGTAGGGGATTTATCTAGATAGGGGTATAGAACTTGATTTGAATCACCACATATCAAAAGTGTGCCCATTTTATGCGAATCTATTACTTGTAGCAAGTGAGAGAGGATTGATGTTGGTCTTTTATTAGGTGCATAATAGGAAACAATTGTGAGTGGGATATTACATAGATGTCCCAAAAGTATGAGATAGCGGCCTTCTGGATCTTTGATCTCTGTTATGAGGGGAAAAGGTGTAGTTCAGTGAAATGCTATTAGTACTCCTCTGTGTATTGATTTAGCTGAAGCAGTATAAACTTGGGGGTAGCATGTCCCAAAATATTTAGGGGTTGAAGTTTCAGTAAAATGCGTCTCTTGGAGGCACACTATATGGGCTTTTGAGGAGGATAAAGATCTGAATACTTTAGTTCGCTTATGAAGAATGTTTAGACCTTGGACATTTAAGGTTAGGACATTTAAAGGAGCCATATATAATTTTTACATAAGATATATCGATATATTTCTGTTATCAGGTGTGGAATCAAAGAAACCCCAGGGAAAGATTGGATAAAAGAAAAAAGGAGAAGTAGATTATGAGAGAAGAAAGAAAAAATAAGAGTCATATATTTAAAATAAGTTATAAATACTAATATATGTATAAAAATAAAACGATGGCGTACTGAGCACGCAAATCTGCTAGCTCAGAGGCACAAAGCTTATCCGAGGAGGCCCCTCACACTGTAACCCAAGTGGAGGAGAGTCCTAGGACAGAAAAATGGGGGCAGCAGTGACCAATTCTCGGGTCCCCCGTAGCCAAATTTTATGAAAAAATAAAAAAATTCAATTTAGACATCCGATTTTGGCAATATTCCTTAAAAAATAAGAAACATAAGCGTCAGATTAAATAGTATTCCTTTTAACAAATCCTTAATTAATCATATATGAATATTTGAATGTAAAGTTATATACTTTAACTTATAACATATTAAGAACTTGAAATATTTAAAATTAAAGATAAGGTAGGTGAACCATAAAGGTAAATGAGCTTCAGAGAGAAATGCAAAATGCGTTCAGTCCATTGTGTCTGGTGGGTCTAGGTCTGGGGAATTGAATCGACCCCTTTTTGATGCACTTTGTCTGCTTCTGTCAGTTTCAGGCTTAGATGCACTTTGTGGAGAATTAGATGTTGTACGTCGACGAGGGCTAGTAGAGGGCCCATTGTATAGATGAAGGTTTTGCAAAGTGTTCTGTAATTGTCCGAAGGATCTGCTTGAATATTTGGTGCCTTGAAATGTAAAACAAATAGAAAATGGGAATCCCCATTGATAAGGGATATGGTGGTGTTGGATATTTTGGAGCAAAGGTTTCATTGCGCGCCTTTAGCAACTGTTATTGGTGATAGATCAGCAAAAATCTGGTATGAATGACCTTGAAAAGTAAGAGATTCTTTGTTCCTGGTGGCTGTCATAAGTTGCTCTTTTGTGTGAAAAAAGTGGAACTTTACAATTATGTCACGAGGGGGACCTTCAGCTTTGCATGGCGCCAAAGCTCTATGGATTCTGTCCATTTCCAATCTTTCAATTGGGATTAATGGTGTTAATACCTGGAAAAGAGCAGTCATAGTCGATTGAAGGTCAATGATTGACTCAGGCATACCTCATATGCGGAGGTTTGAACGATGTGCCCTATTCTCAAAATCTTCTAAACGCACTTGCAGCTTAAATTTTCATCTTTAAGAGACTCCAATTCATTGTCATGTGATAGTACATTAGTTTCAATGTCATCCATTCTGTTTTCCAATTCAGCTGTGCGTTGGCCTAAATCACGTATTTCTTTTGTCAGTTTCTCTGTAATTTGGTCAGAGGTCTGCTTTAAAGCTTTCTGTAGCATTTTCTCTATTTGATTTAATATATTTGGGTGTAATGTATCTGCTTGTTGTGGCTGGGAGCTGGCACTGTATTCACTATCTGTGTCATACAGTTCCTGAGGTAAATGCAGCTGTTTCTTGTCAGCGCAGGCCTTAGCTGTGTGAGGAGAATTTGACTGAGCCATATTACAGGAGCCTCTGAGCTGTTTTTCCTTGTGGCTTTTCACTTTTGTTTAGCCTCGGGCAGCTCCCAAAACCATTCTATTTTGTTCACAGGGTACTAAGGAGGATATTAGTATGCTTTTTGTTTGGTTACCCTGCCATTCGGGCGTCTGTGGTAGCCGCGAAGTCCCGGGAATAACAGAGCGTCAGCAGGACATGTCCATCGCTGTCTGCTCCGTGCATGCACCCCCCGCCAGCCCTTTCTCATGCACAGCTCCTCGTGTGTCACTCTCAATGTACATGGAAGTCTCTTAATACCTCAATTAAAGCCGCTCTGTCTGGCCGCTCTCCTCCTCCCGCTCCACCTCCTTCCCGAGTGTAGCCTTTGATTGCAGGAGGAGAGCGGTCATGTGACCGTCAATGAAACAGCGGAGGAGAGCAGTCACATGACCGGGTCACAAAGAACGACGTTAATTGAGGTATTTAGAAGCTTTGATTTACAATGAGTGACACAGGAGGAGCGGTGTATGAGAAAGGGCTGGCAGTGATGTTTTCTCAACTTTAGAGTATTCTTTCCCAGGAGACTGGGGGTCTCCCGGGAGTACAGGGGGGGCTTTATAATGAAAGAGGCCTGTGTGATATGCAGGCAAAGGGGTCTGTGTACTATGCAGATGTCTGTGTACTGTGCAGGGAAAGGGGTCTGTGTACTGTGCAGGGAAAGGGGGCTGTGTTATGTTCAGGGGGTCTGTGTACTGTGCAGAGGGTTGTGTATTGTGCAGGGAAAGGGGTCTGTATACTGTGCAGGGGGGCTGTGTACTGTGCAGGGGGGCTGTGTACTGTGCATAGGGTTGTGTACTGTGCAGGGAAAGGGGTCTGTGTACTGTGCAGGGGGTCTGCGTACTGTGCAGGGGGTCTGTGTACTGTGCAGAGGATTGTGTACTGTGCAGGGAAAGGGGTCTGTGTACTGTGCAGGGGGGCTGTGTACTGTGCAGGGGGATGTGTACTGTGCAGGGGCTGTGGGAAGTTTTTTTTCCTGAAACTTCCCCCTTAAGGGTGCGTGTTATATGCACTCTGAAAATGAAACAAAGGCGCCACTCTACACAAAGGTACATAGTGAACAAGCATGTTGGCAAAAGCTGCCGGATATCCTGGGAGTGAGTCTGGTCTGTTTCCTGGATTGCAGTGGTGTCCGATGGACAGGCTGCGCCGATGGATGCTGGCACTTCCTGCTGCTGTTTATGGTATTTGTATGGCTTTTATTATATTGGAATATTACACAGCGTTTCGATTGGTCTCTGTCAGGATGTTGTGATTTTGCCTCAGTTAAACAGGAGCTGCTGCAGACGTTTTTGGCCTAACTGTTGGTTTAGAAAGGTAAAATCTGTTACCAGCTTGCAGGTGTATTTTGAAAGCTTTTTTTTATGTGGCATTGCTGTTTATAGTAGGCTCATGTCTGAATGTGTTTTGGCTGTAGACCTGAGAGTTGCACTTGAGGCGTGTAATATAGGTCTACCCTTTTACACATGGCACTAAATAATTTATTTTCTGGTAAAGCATGCTTAGGAGGGGGCCACACAAAAAGTAGCCTAGCCCATGACGACCTTAATCCTCCACTGCATGCAGAGTCTCCTCCTCCTGGGCCTGACGCAAGACGGACCTCTCTATGCAACAGGGAAAGAGGTCGCGACCTACCACGCGGAGTCTTACTTCCAACCCAAAGCCTAAGGGGCCTAGCTCTGTTATTCGCCCATCGGACATCCTGTCGCCAGCATCGCTCGGTTTGCCTGCCTGTCGGTGTGGGTGCGTGTGGCAAGCTTCAATTCGGAAGATCGAGACAGCGGAACCACTGCACGAGTGCAGCTACATGAGTTCCTGTCCAGAAGACATTGAAGCAATTTGGTCGTTGGTGAGAGAGCAAATTGCTCGATCTTTATCTAGTCATTGCCACTATTACAGAGACACTTTGCACAGACATCTTTACCCCAAGAACATATTACTGCATTGCTTGAACACTGTGCTCAGATGCCTTTAGATCTTCACCACTAGGAAGCTATTGCTTTCATTATACCCAAATGGATTACAGTTAACTGTAGCGATATATTATTATATTAATGTAGTGATATAGTATTATATAGTAAGTAGATAATTAATTAGTAGTTATTATAATGATGATGTAAGTACTCTTCCGCAGCAACCCAATTCTTCCAGAGACATGCACTTTATTGACTTCCAACACAGAACAAAGTCCAAAGTCCACAGATGACAAAAATCCGACAGAGTAACTATAATTTAGAGTCCCATTTTTCCTAGATCTACACCTTCGTAGTCACACACAGACAAGACTGACTGCCAGCTTTTATAGTCCCCCCTGAAATACTAGTACCCTAGGAGGGAGTTTCTGCTAGGTCAACCCAAAATACTTTTTGATCTAATAGTTACCCCCTCAAGTCTATTTACCACCAATAAATACTTCTTCTAGGGTCCTTTAAACAATGTACCCTTTGAAATGTTCAATTAGGTTAACAGGCCATACCTCACACACCTAGGTAGACTTGCATAAGATTTACACATCAAAGGGTCTTCAGCTGTCCCCTTGATATGTTAAAATTCAGTTGGCTTGAACAACTCAACTGATTTTCTGGTCAACATGGCACTCCAATACAACATTATACATAAATCGGAATTACAACATTAACAAGCTCCAACTAGCCGGGAAAGAACATCAGATCTGCAACGTGGAACTCTTTTGCCATTACTTATAGGAAGGCTCCTATATTACTCTTTGTAGACCCGTTCCCTTCATTAGGATAGCATAGGCGGACTAGATCACATCTTTCTCAGTGTGGCAGCATAAGTAGTTAACTGAAACACCCACTAGGGGGTGACCTCTGATCAAAGGGAGCGCACATATACAGTATCTCACAAAAGTGAGTACACCCCTCACATTTTTGTAAATATTTTATTAAATCTTTTCATGTGACAACACTGAGGAAATGACACTTTGCTACAATGTAAAGTAGTGATTGTACAGCTTGTATAACAGTGTAAATTTGCTGTCCCCTCAAAATAACTCAACACGCAGCCATTATTGTATAAACCGCTGGCAACAAAAGTGAGTACATCCCTAAATGAAAATGTCCCAATAGGGCTCAAAGTGTCAATATTTTGTGTGCCCACCATTATTTTCCAGCACTGCCTTAACCCTCTTGGGCATGGAGTTCACCAGAGCTTCACAGGTTGCCACTGGAGTTCTCTTCCACTCCTCCATGATGACATCACGGAGCTGGTGGATGAGACCTTGCGTTCCTCCACGTTACGTTTGAGGATGCCCCACAGATGCTCAATAGGGTTTAGGTCTGAAGACATGCTTGGCCAATCCATCACCTTTACCCTCAGCTTCTTTAGCAAGGCAGTGGTCGTCATGGAGGTGTGTTTAGGGTCATCATCATGTTGGAATACTGCCCTGCAGCCCAGTCTCTGTAGGGAGAGAATCATGCTCTGCTTCAGTATGTCACAGTACACGTTGGCATTCATGGTTCCCTCAATGAACTGTAGCTCCCCAGTGCCGGCAGCACTCATGTGGCCCCAGACGATGATATACCTTGCTTGATTGTAGGCAAGACACACCTGTCTTTGTACTCCTCACCTGGTTGACGCCACACACGCTTGACACCATCTAAACCAAATAAGCTCATCTTGGTCTCATCAGACCATGGGACATGGTTCCAGTAATCCATGTCCTTAGTCTGCTTGTCTTCAGCAAACTGTTTGTGGGCTTTCTTGTGCATCATCTTTAGAAGAGGCTTTCTTCTGGGACGACAGCAATGCAGACTGAGTGGAACCTGTCCTGTTAAACCGCTGTATGGTCTTGGCCACCATGCTGCAGCTCAGTTTCAGGGTCTTGGCAATCTTCTTATAGCCTAGGCCAGTGATGGCGAACCTTGGCACCCCAGATGTTTTGGAACTACATTTCCCATGATGCTCATGCACTCTGCAGTGTAGTTGAGCATCATGGGAAATGTAGTTTCAAAACATCTGGGGTGCCAAGGTTCGCCATCACTGGCCTAGGCCATCTTCATGTAGGGCAACAATTCTTTTTTTCAGATCCTCAGAAAGTTCTTTGGCATGAGGTGCCATGTTGAACTTCCAGTGACCAGTATGACAGAGTGAGAGCGATAACACCAAATTTAACACACCTGCCTCCCATTCACACCTGAGACCTTGTAACACTAATGAGTCACATAACACCGGGGAGGGAAAATGGCTAATTGGGCCCAATTTGGACATTTTCACTTAGGGGTGTACTCACTTTTGTTGCCAGCAGTTTAGACATTAATGGCTGTGTTTTGAGTTATTTTGAGAGGACAGCAAATTTACACTGTTATACAAGCTGTACACTCTCTACTTTACATTGTAACAAAGTGTAATTTTTTCAGTGTTGTCACATGAAAAGATATAATAAAATATTTACAAAAATGTAAGGGGTGTACTCACTTTTGTGAGATACTGTATGTATATAATATTGTTGTTGCTGAACCATTGTCTTGTGTCTTTGGGAGGAATTTGTTTGCTGAGTTGGCGTTGTTATCTTGGCTCAGCAGATTTATTACCTCTCTTGAAAATTACTTTCCCTTATTTGGTTCAAGTAAAATATTTCAGAACCTAATTATACTGAGTTGTTTTATTATTGCCACACAGTGCTACAAGGATGTCTAAACCCAGAGTGTCAGGTTGGTTCGAAGGTTCACTTGGTCATGGCCATGCAGATGAGCAGGTAATTCTCAGCAGTCCCATAGGGGGCCGTGCTACACCAATTATTATCAGAAGTTTATTTGTAACTTCTCGTCTCTGGTCAAACCCCTGACTGATAATACCAGAAAGGACGGTAACCCACAGAATTGTTTTCCAGACTCCATTAATGCCTTTGAGAGTGCTTCAGCTCCTGTGTTGGTACATCCTGATCCTACGGTACCTTTCATCCTTGAGGTTGATGCTTCTGAGACTGGAGTTGGTGCCCTGCTGTCTCATCGTCCTACCTCTGAGAGCTCTATGCATCCTTGTGGCTACTTTTCCAAGAAATTATCTACTGCAGAATACAATTATGAGATTGGGTACAGAGAGTTGTTAGCGATCATTTTAGCCCTTAAAGAATTGAGGCATCTCCTCGAAGTTACTACTGTGCCGGTTCTTATTCGACTAACCATAAGAATCTCACATTCTTGTCTAAGGCTAAATGCCTCTCTCCTGGAAGGGCGCAATGGGCTCTTTTCTTGTCAAGTTTCAATCACATAGTCTCATTCTTACCTGGTACAAAGAATGTAAGGATTGATGCTTCTTTGTGACAGTTTTCCTCCACTTTCAAGATGGAGTCGGTTCCTGTTCCTGTGATTCCTCCTGATCGTATTATGACTACGGTTCGCACCAGTCTCACTTCTCCTCTGGGTGACAAAATTCTTGCCGCTCAGATCCATTCTCCTCCTGAGAAACCTTGTGACTGCTGCTTTGTCCCTGAGAGTCTCTGTACTGCCGTGCTCCAGACTTGCTATTCTCACAAGGCTGCTGGTCACCCAGGGAAGAATCAACTCTTTTGGGTCATGTCCCAACAATTCTGGTGGCCTAGACTACGTGCTGATGTAGCCGCCTTTATAGCTGCTTGTTCCGTGTGTGCTCAGAGTAAGACACCACGACACCTTCCAGTGGACCTCCTACAACCTGTAATCAATGGAGAGAGGCCTTGGACCCACCTGTCAATGGATTTCAATGTGGAGTTACCCAACTCTCAGGGCAACACAGTTATCCTTATGGTGGTTGACCGATTCTTGAAAATGTCTCATTGTATTCCACTTAGGAAGTTGCCTACATCTAAGGAACTAGCTTCTATTTTTGCTCGGGAGATCTTTTGCTTACATGGGCTACCCAGGGTGATCATATCGGACAGGAGTAGCCAGTTTGTGTCCAGGTATTGGTAAGCCTTTTGTGCACAGTTGGGAATTCAGCTTTTTTTCTCCTCTGCATATCACCCGCAGTCCTATGGGGCCACAGAACGAGCCAACCAGTCCCTGGAACGTTTTTAAATTACTACATTTCTGATGTCAGGGTTCCTACAGCTGGCTCAGATCCCACTGCTGGTTCTTGTCCATCCCCACCTTCAAGGACCTGGGACTCCCCGGTCTCCCATTCCTCTTCAGAATATTCACTAGGGGATGGCAACTCCGCCAACCTCTCAAGAGACCCAAATTCGGCCTGCACTCTGGGGAACCCCAGTTAATGACTCGGCCCTCACCTTCCCTGTCCAGCTCACCTGAAGGCGCACCTTCCTTTGGTAATGGGTCCCTCTGGACTGGAATAGCAAGGGGCTTGGAATTGGCCGGCTCTTCATGGGTTGCATCTGGCTCCTGCATGGCAGTATCTACAGTTGCCAGGTCCCTGGCCAGGCCACAGGTCTCTTCTCCGCTGATGTCCTCGGTTTTCACTGGGGAGTCGCCAGGCCGCAACTCTGCTCCACCTTTAGGGGTGATATTAGGCCCTCTCCAGCCTTCTGGTACCTCCGCAGCTGCAGACTAGAAAGTCCTGAAAGCAGGTCTATGGTGTAGTACTTCCGCTCCTGCTGGATAGGCCCTAGTCGGGTAAGTGACTGCACCGGGCCCAAGCAGTGACCACCGTGGTCAGAACTCTGGACAGAGCAGGCACAGTTGCTCTGCTCCGCTCCATCGATCATCCCGAGGGCGAATCCCCCACGAGGCTCCAGTCAGACACCGGTGGGTGTCCACCAGTGTCCTTTCCTGCATTTTAGGCAACCATGTTAAGGTGGGTAGCAGTTGGTTATCTTCCGCCATCTTCTGCTGCCTCGTGGTGTCTGCTGCTAGCAGGAAACTTTCAGTCTCCTCCAGGGCGTGACACTGCCCCCTCGCTTCCAGATGGGCTGTCTCCTGTGGAACTAATAGGCAGACTCCTCCCTGGACATGCTGCAATAACCACTTTGTTAGATGAATTGAAGTTTGCAGGCATACTGGTGCTAGCAGGACTTGTCCAGGCATGTCACTCAGCACCGACTGTGCCCGAGCAACTGGCAATTGATGGCCGCTGACTTTTCCGGTGGTTGCTGGTAGCAACAATAAAGTTTGTAACCAATGAAGGGTACTATCTCAGCACAGACCCGCCCGCAGGCACCTGCAGGTTGATCACCCTGGGCAACAGTAGACACTTCCAGGCACACTTTACCGAATAATGCAGGAGTTTGGAGCAAAAGTTCAGAATGCCCAGCATTTGCAGAGCGCTGGGCATATTTGTAATCCAGTGCGAGATGTCCAGCATTTGTAGAGTGCTGGGTATATTTGTAATCCATGGACTCGATCGACCGCCGTGGTTTCCACGGGTGACAGGACATGGTAGAATGTCACTGAATTGCAGGATTGGTACAAATGTCTGTCCCAGCATCAGTTGGGACAACTGGGTAAGAAGGCAAAAGTATTTAATGTCTCCCGCGGGTTGCTATGGGCAACGGCATTTATTACTATGGTATTGAGTAGCAGACAGAGCACATGCGTCCTTCCCCTGGGTTCAAGTCCTCAATGGTGGTGGAACAAAGCATAGTTCCCCTTCTCGATCAACCTTGGTTGCTAGTGGCAATGGCTGGCAGGTTAAACCGTGAACAGATGGTCCCGAAACAAGCCCCCAAATGTAGTGGTATCCCCGTAGGGGCAGCTGGAAATTGTGGTCCACCTATCATCCTGCCCAGCCTGGCATTCACTTCCCAGTCACCCTTGAGACAATGAACAGTCCGTATGTTTGTTTTGTATTTTATTGAGGGATTTTGAACTTGGATAGGGTAAGGGAAATTATGGGATGCCCAGAATCAATAAGGGAATCAAAAGATGATCAGTTGGAACCTCTATTTACACTTCTAGAGTTCCAGTATCCTCCAGCACAATGCTTATTTGTAGACTGTTTTTCTCTCCCCTGTACAATACTTGGTTCATGGTACAGCTAGCACATTGTAGGCCCAATTTTGACTCTGTCAAGCCTTAGCAACTGCCCTTTTCAGGCAGGGACTGCGGGTCCCTTTAGTGTATCAACAAAAATAGGAAAGTCTTTAGTGCTAGCTGACCTTTGGTAGACTACTGCTCCCAGTCAGTCCTCTTCAGGCCCTGCCAGCCCTACTGGCTGCAGCTGCCTAAATCCACTGCCCATAACATAACAGTCTCTCCTGCTGGCTCTACATCCATCTCAGACTGCACTCTCCCAGTCCACTTTGGCATGCCTTCCTTGCTCTCCCAACTGTGCCTGTCACCCACCAGCCCTCCAGGCTGCCCTCTGGTGGATCCCTCCTGGAGACTTGCCTGGCAACACTAGCTCTCGTTGTCTTTCTCGGTTCCTCTCTGTGCCTCCTGTCCAAATCCTTCTTTGTTTCTCAGCAAGGCTCCAACTTGCACCCGAACCCCTCAGGCCCAAGGTCACCCTCCCTTCCCAGACTGGGGAGTGCCTTAAAGGCCCAGCAACATAGTGCTCAATCTTCAGCTTCTTCCACCCGACAACTCGTCCCCAGCTGGGCTGACCCTGGGTATATCAAGAAGGCCTGCCCCCCTGCCAATCCCAGTTGGGGATTGGTCAGGACTTCCTGAGACACCCCAGACAGCTCCACCTCTGTTCCCTTCCTTCCTTATAGAATCCTAGATGATGATATCTGTGAGTCACCAGCCTACTCTGAGCCACTCCCAGCCAACACAGATGAAAACAAACAGGTAAGCTAGGCCTGATTAAATGTACCTTCATTTACAAAAACCTACTTCTAGCGCCTACCTAAAGTAAAGGGTGCTACACATGTTTATAGCGAACTGAGAAAGCTGTGTTATGTTTTCTCTGGATTTGGTAGATCTTGGATCAGGGCCGGGGTCTTGAAGGTTCCAGAGAGTAATGGGCAGGATAGAATCTTCAATCCGCTGAAGCCAGGAGGAAGGAGCACCGGGAGGGCTGTGTGCTCCTGTCTAGAGACTAAGGCAAGCTACTTGAGACAGCACTCTGTGTGGGAGAGGTTCCAGGCCATTGGACCGAGAGAGTTGGGCCAGCTGAGAGAGTCTGGCTGACTAGAGCTGAGGCAACAAAGAACAATGGGGTGGCATCAAAAAGTCGCACACCTAGATGGAAAGAACTCTGTATCAACCATGGACTGGCGGTTATGCAATTAATAGTTGAGGAAGAGAATATTAAACTCAAAAGTATTCTTGAACAGATACAGGAAAGCGCCCGTGGTTTAGAGATCTTTAAAGACTGCGAAGCATTTGCTAAAGAAAACAAAATTCTTAAAAAAGAAATTGAAAAAACACAGCTTAATTTAAAGATCACTAAACAGGGACAATTTCTCCGTGACCTAGCTGACTTTGAAAAAGACGAGGTTTTTGATTTAACAATGCGCCAAGCACGCAGTAGATCACAGAGACGAGGACACCGCAGGCAATCTAGACCACCACGCAGTAAATCATATAGTGGGTCAGACGAGGATACGCCCAAAGCAGTTACTTTTTTAGAACAGGAGGGGGAGCAGATTTCTGAGTAGTAGAGAGCGGTCAGGTGCGCGATGTGACGCACACGTAGTGGGGGAGGGGCCTGATGGCGGTGCCGAGGATGTGGGCGGCGGAGCAGCTCAAGCGAACGAAGCTGTCTGTGAGGTCGAGCTGACAGCGCGCCGTGTTCAGAGTAGCGGCGGCGGCGTTTGTCAGTACGCCACGGACCGCCGAGACTCACGGGGTGCTTTCGCCCCCACGCTCCCCTAGCCCCTTCGGATCGATGTGGGAACACATCGGCTTCTCCAGAAGGATACCGGATGGTCCCGCATCCTAATACTTCCCCCCCCAGCGATATACCACTAACCCCTGGAAGGTTGGATAAGGACAGGATCTTATGCGCTGAGCACGGAGGGACCGAAGTACACTCAGCAACATAGAGGAGAAAAACTTCCAAAATCTCCAGGGACACCGGGTCTAACTTGAGGTAGTGTTGGTATTCCTATGAGGGATCTCTGGCGAACGCAGGCAAGTAAATGTATTAACACTGTGGAAACCGTGGATCGGGAAGGAATCTTATAAATAGGTAATGGTGGAACCATATATAACAACAGGGTTTGATGGATTCGGTTTAATTAAAGGCCCAAAACCAGCAGAAGGGTATTGACCCAGGAGAGACTGTATAAATTGTAGACCACTGTTGCTATAAAAATAAAAAGATTGAGGGACGGCTTCACCTCCTGCCTTCCTTTGACCCCTCCCCCCCCGCAATTATACAGCGAGGAGTCCAGGGAAGTCAATAGTAGGGAGTGGAGCGAGAGGGATTAGAGGAGGCAAGTGGAGGGAGGGGAAAAGCAGAGATAGAAGGAAATAAACATGCGAGGGCGCCCTCAAAGGGGAGCGGAGGTGAAGCAACCTAGAGAGAGCCTGAACACTAGCTCTATTCAGAAGTATCTGAAGGAGACTAATCAAGGAAGCCCAAAAAATCCAGCTCAAGATAACAATCAGCAAAGTGGGAAAGAAAAGAAGAAAGAAAAAGCGAAGAGTCAAGGGGCCAACGGGGGTTCAATTAGGGGAGAAAGCGGAACCCCAATTATGATGGAAGATTCCAGCAGGGAAATACCACCAACTAAATCAGAGCTCCTAGAGATGTTCGCCAACCTGGAATCGGTAATTAGAACAGAAATTCACAATGTTAGAACCGACATGGGCCATCTACTGAAGCGTGTAGAATCAGTAGAGGAGGTCTCAGATAAGCAGAGCAGAGAAATAGTCACCCTAAAACAACAAGTAAAAGACCTACAACTAGCCCAACGGGATATCTTTTACAAACTAGAAGCGCAAGAAAATCAGAGTCGCAGACAAAATCTGAGGCTGCGTGCCCTCCCAGAACAACGAGGTGAAGATTTGTACGCTAAAATGAAAGCTATCTTTAACCCGATTCTAGACCGAAATCCAGATGACGAACTGAAGATTGACAGGGTCCATAGATTAAGGAAGCCCCCAAACATCAGCGAAGATAAACCCAGAGATATAATTATAAGGTTCCACCATTATGAAGATAAAGCAAGAGCATGGAGCAACCTCAGGAAAGCTCAACCAGTAAATTTTGAGGGGGTTGAAATTCAGTTTTTTGCCGACATTTCGGCTGAGACTTTGGCATGGAGAAGGCAGTTGCGACCCCTCCTGGATGAACTGAGAAAGGCAAATATGAAATATAGCTGGGGATTTCCAACTTCACTGATTGTAGTGAAAGCGGGTAGAACAAGCAGATTGAAATATATAGATAATATGCAAGACTTCTGCAATGACCTAGACATCCCCGTCCCAGCTATAGTTAAATAAGTGGTGAAAAGTACGGTTGACGTTTGGACTCTTGGTGACTTTGGGGGGGGAGGGTTGGGGGCTGGGGAGGTGCGTGGGTGGGAGGGGGGGGGCACCCGATGTGGGGACAGGTGGCCGCACGAGCGCCCGCTCGCGATGCTCCCCCCCCCTTTTTTCACTATCTAGGGGGGGGGGAGCATGGCGACCGAGGCGATCCGTCATCAGAGTCACACCCCAGTGGTCTGGCCGGTCTTATGCCGAGAGAAGTAATATCTCTGGGCGGTAGACACACTGCTAGATTTAGGCAGGTGGGGAGAGGGGGGAGGGTGGGGGGGGAATGGGGGGGGGTGGGGGAAGGGGGATTGGGGCGGAGGGAGGCTTGGGAGGTGTGGAGAGTGGGAATGGTCCGGCAAGTACCAAAGGAAAGAATGCAAAACATAAGTTGTGAACTCAGCGAGCAGCAATATGCATAGTTAAATGACAGAGTTTTCATGTCTTACTTATAATGTTAAAGGGCTGAACTCCCCCCTTAAACGTCATAAAATCTTGCGAGAATTAGAACAACTCAAGGCAGATGTAGTGTTCCTTCAAGAGACCCACCTTTCACAAGATTCACATATTAGATTATTCTCTAAGTGCTTCCCCAACTGGTTCTATAGCGACTCCCCTATCAAGAGAGCTAAAGGGGTCGCAATTGGGTTCTCAAGAAGGACTAGGTTCGCGCTACTAGAAAGATGTGAGGATAGGGATGGTCGCTATCTTTTTCTGAAAATTAGAATGGGGGAAAGGGTTTTTACACTGGTAAACATTTACTGCCCAAACAACAACCCAGTAAAATATTTGCTATGTATTTTAAATAAATTGGCAGATTTTAGGGCAGGACAGGTGATAGTGGCAGGCGATTTGAACTTCTGCTTAGACCCAGCGTTGGATAGCACAGTCGGTAACCTGAGAATGAGTGGGAGACTACTAAAAAAAGTTGGTCAGAAACTGCATAACTGCCATTTGATAGACGCTTGGAGGGTACAACACGCAAAAAGTAGAGATTATACCTTTTTTTCCTCTGTACATGGATCCTACTCTCGTCTTGACTATTTTTTGGTAGACCATAGGTTGCTAGATTGTGTCAAGGAAACGAAAATAGGCGTTGCCACCCTCTCCGACCATGCGCCGGTTTTGATGAGGGTGGTGACTCCGGGATTCCGGAGATCACCATTCTCATGGCAGTTAGATGAAAAATTAATAGACAACCCAACCATCTATAGCAAGTTACAGGAGGAAATAATAGGCTTCCTCAAGATAAACGACACTGGAGAGGTCTCAGGATCAGTTTTATGGGAGGCGATGAAAGCATATATAAGGGGCATACTGATCTCTTTGAAAGCCAAAGAGGAAAAAGAAGGGGAAAAAAGAAGGGTGGAGCTAATTGAAGAAATATATCAGTTGGAACAAATACATAAATCAGCCAATGGGGGCCACAACCTATCTCTAATGCAGTTAGTCCATAAAAGAGAAGAACTAAAAGATTTAATGGAACTGGAATCTAAACGCACACTGTATAAGAGCGCAAAAGACAGATTTAGGTGGAGCAACAAAATAGGGAAACACCTGGCATCAGTTATTAAAAAGAAAAGGGACACGAATTTCATAGAGAGGATTCAAAATAAAAACGGTATATTTAAATATACTTCTAGCGATATTGCTGAAGAGTTTCAAAAATATTTTACAGCTCTATATAAAGTCAAACAAGGTGGGGACGGTACCCTGGGAAAGGAAGAAAGGATAGATGAATTTTTAAGAGAGGCAGGTTTACCAAGTCTATCGGACAATGAGGCAAAAGAATTAGAAGAACCCATTACGGTGGAAGAGATTGAGGGGGCTTTGAAGACATCTCCCTCTGGAAAAAGTCCGGGACCGGATGGCTTCACCACTTACTTCTACAAGAAATTTAAAGATATTCTGACCCCCAAGCTCTGTCAGATATGGAATAAGATAGGGAGCCAGGAGGAATTCTGTGAAGGAGCTTTGATGGCATCGATCGCCTTAATACCCAAAGTGGCGAAAGATAGCTCACTGTGTTCGAGCTATAGGCCGATCGCTTTACTCAATACTGACACAAAATTATTCGCCAAGGTAATAGCCAATAGGATGAAGGACAAAATGTCATATTGGATACACCCCGATCAGACGGGCTTTATCCCAGGTAGAGAGGGAAGGGATAATGGTGTGAGATCACTATTGGTTATGGGGGCGATGAAAGCGAAGGGGACCCCCAGTCTGCTACTGTCGTTGGACGCAGAGAAAGCCTTCGACAGAGTAGACTGGGGGTTCATGATAAAGACATTGAGGGCGATCGGATTGGGTGACACTATGTTAAACTGGATCAAGGCTCTATATAAGGCCCCATCTGCATTAGTTAAAGTAAATGGTGTACTTTCAAGAGAAGTCAGGATGGAAAATGGTACCAGACAGGGATGCCCCCTGTCCCCCCTTCTGTTTGCCCTGACTCTAGAGCCCCTACTGGCGGTAGTTAGGAAAAACCCAGATATACGCGGATGCATAGTGGAAGGCGATGAACACAAGCTCTCGGCGTTTGCCGACGATGTTCTGTTTTACATAGCGAATCCAGGGATTTCACTCCCGAACCTCCTGGCTATGCTGAGAAAATACGGGGAACTTTCAAATTATAAGGTGAACCTTGGTAAATCAGCAGCCCTAAATATTAATATAGAGAAACAAGAGGTAAATAAACTTAAAGATCATTTTCAATTTCCATGGCGAAAAAAAATAGATTACCTAGGAATAGTATTAACAAAATCCTTTAAGAAACTATACCAGTTAAACTTTATACCCCTTCTTGAGGAAATTAAGCAGGAAACAAAGAAATGTTTGTACTCCCCTATATCTTGGCTTGGTCGAGTCAATATTGTTAAAATGACTCTAGCCCCGAAGATTCTATATAAAATGTAGTTACTGCCAATTCCGTTAGCACAGTCTTTCTTCAGAACTTTGAATAACATCATCTCCAAATTCGTTTGGAAAAACAAGAGGCCACGGATCGCCTTTGGGGTCATGAGCAGGGACAAAGCACAGGGTGGCCTGGCCCTCCCAGATTTTAAGAATTATCATAGAGCAATAGTTCTTTCACGAATGTTGGAATGGGGTAAAGAATCAATAGGGAATAGATGGGTGAAATTAGAAAGAGATTTGAGCACAAATATAAGTCATTTAATTTGGAACCCTCCACACTTTAGGGAATTAAGTCCAAACACACATATAATAACACGTTACACTTTAAGGACTTGGGATCAATTACACAGACAAAAGACATGGGAATTTAATTCACCATTTATATATTTAAAGGAAAATAAGTTTTTTCCACCAGGGTTAAGAGAGGTAGGAGGGAATTGGATAAGGAAGCACGAAATACAGTTACTGGATATCACGAGAAACGGTAAAATTATTTCTTTTCAGGAGTTGTCTCTGCTCAATGACCTAATGAACATAGATAAATGGAGGTATAATCAGTTGGCATCTTTTATTAAAAGTCTACCAGGTCCAATTAGAGACAAGGAGAATCTCAGATCTATCGAGAAATTGTTTCTGAAAAATAAAATTAAAATAAAAGAACTATATAAAATAGTGCGGGACGAGGGCGTAGGCACTAAGCCGTTATATTGCAATAAATGGGAGTCTGAGTTAGGTACATTACCAAGTGATGTAACATGGCAGAATATCTTCAACGCAACACATAAGTCGGCAGTTGATGTGAGCACAATAGAATCAAATTTTAAATGCTTGGCTAGATGGTATATGACGCCAGATAGGTTAAACAAGATGCAGGGAGAATCCTCTGGTAATTGCTGGAGGGGATGTCCCGCCAGGGGATCGATGGCACACCTCTGGTGGGAATGTCCAACAATTAAAAGGTTCTGGCAAGAAGTTCTCATGATAGTACAAGAGATTACGGGGACCGAGATCAGAGAAGACCCCTGGGTATGCTTGTTTCACGGGACGGAGGGTCGGACGGGCAAGTACAACGCTTCTTTGACGCCCATTCTCTTAAATGCGGCCAAAAGCTCAATACCAAAAAAGTGGCAATAGATAGCAGGCCCAAGCATTCGAGAATGGTTAATTAGGGTCAATGGAATCTATATTCTAGAGGCCGGCGACGTTGAAGACCCTTCGGTAGAGACAGAGGAAGCCCGGGTGGGAACAAAATGGGCGAAATGGTTAGCCTATAAAAAAACATGGACGTATGCGGAGAAGTTCATATGAGGTTGCACATACTAGAAGTAGATACTGCTAAGGGACCAGGGTGGGAAGGGAGGCATGGGGGGGTGAACTTGGGGGGTGGAGGGGAGGAGGGTCTAGGGTATAAAGATACTATTCGGGTTAAGGAATAGTTGGGGTTCATTTATACAATATTGGAGTGTCATAATAAAGTTTTTTTTATTTTATTTTAAAAGAAATAAGAATACCATTCCTGCTACCATGATGTGATGTTATAATGGGAAGAAATGACCTAAACATGGTGATTTAACCCTCTCATTGTAAAAGCTGAAGTAGCAAGAAAAGAAAAAAAAAAAAAAAAAAAAAAAAAAGAACAGGAGGGGGAGGAGCAAACAAAAGAACGGAGTTCACCCCCACATACCAAAAAAGGACCCAAGAATACAAAATCCAACAAGGCAGTCAGGGAACGAACATACACCAGAAGCCAAAAGAGACAGTAACTAAATTACCCATAGGACAAGTAGCCTCCAATGTGGGTGATATGAAGATAGTTAACTTATCGGACATGGTACTCACCCCTGATCATATTGGCCTACTCCAAAAAGGTATGACCTTCTCTCCAGTCAATAATATGGATGAATTTACGGTCTTCAAGGACATTACCTTGTTCCTGAGGAAAGTCTTTTTGCGCTCTCTCTATGATAACAGCATAGCAACACCGGTAGTGACTCTAGAAGCAGATGATCAAAGAGGACTAGAGATACTGAATTCTTTGTTGGAAGAAAATGAGGGACCAATAATGACAGCCGCCCCAATACGGAGACAGGCCAACCTAAGAATAAGATCACAAAAAATGCCCCCCTATCCAGGAACAGGTGGTTGAAGCTGTTCCTGGATATGGTACAAACCGATTTGGCCAAGGTCGACTGGACTAAACGATCACCAGACAATCTGACAGTAATTGAAAGGGCAGCCCTGATGGATCTCAAAAAAAGACGTAATATTGTACTAAAGAAGGGTGACAAGGGGGGCAATGTGGTACTATTAAACCAACATGATTACGAGAGGGAAGCAAAGCGCCTGCTCAATGACACCACTATTTATGAAAGACTGGAAGGTAATCCTTTTCCAGTACTGGTTTTTGAATTAAATAGAAAACTATTGAAGGCAAAAGACGAGGGACTACTAACCAACCGTGAGTTCCAGCATCTCCTTGTGAGGGAGTTCAACGTACCCACCTTCTACATTATCCCAAAGGTCCTTCTCTCCAGTCAATAATATGGACGAATTTACGGTCTTCAAGGACATTACCTTGTTCCTGAGGAAAGGGGAGCAGGATGGGAGAGGTGAGGGGAACCCAGGGCAGAGGCATTGACGGTGGGGGAAGAGAGCCCAGCATAACCCCAGGCTCTTCCCCCCCTGCACATCGCAGATGTACTGAGAGGACTGAGGGGTCTGCGGGAGAGGAGCGGAGTGGACACAGGACACAGGAACGGGGCATCACGCAGGGTGAGACGGCGAGGTCAACAGGGTCGGCCAGCAACGCCAGACAGTCCAGGAGATGTAGCGGGAGGAGTGCTGGGTCAAGGGCGAGTGCAGGAGACAGCCAGCAGGTCAGCGCACGACAAAGTCACAGATGCAGAAGCCCGTCACGAGAGGCACCGAGCGGGTCTGGCGGGACGGCGGTGAGAGAAGGTCGAGCACAACACCGCAGACCCACAACACCCAAATCTAACACCTCTGGGGTACCAACGGCTGTCGTCAGCAACGAGATCGACAGGGATAGATCGGAGGGGGAGCTGTCCGGATCAGACGGAAGTGTGGATTGTGAAAACCCGGCGTCGGTGGTTCCAGGAGTGGCGACTGATGGGCCCAGTCCTGGGCAGCCCGGTGAGTGTGACTCTTCCTTATCTATTTCCATCTTATTGCAGAATTTATCGGGACAGACTAGGCAGAGCGGGCAGGCGGGTCATAGGGGGACCCCTGGGGTGGTGAGTTCAGGGGCCAACCCAGCACTACCCCCAGAGGCCCCCTAGGCTGGGAACGGGGGGTTCAGGGAACTACTTTCAGGCCTAAAAGAGTTAATACAACGGGTGGAGGCTGGGAATACAGCTGGTCCGGAGCGTGCTTGGGTGCAGGCCCAGAACAATCCGCCAGCAGTGGACCGCACAAGTGCCACGGGCACGTCGCCGTTGCCATTGCAGGTGCGACTAGGGCTGTCGGCGAGTCTTCCAGCCCAGAAACTAGCGTGGCGGCTCCTGCGAAACAATAGAAAGTGGGTGATAAAAAGGTGGAGTCGGTTAGGTTGGCTGATTCTGCAAAAAGCGAAGTGTACGTTTGCTTTGAGGGTCCCTTGGGGGCTCATCTTAAAGCAGAAGTCAGGGAAAAAATTTGGAAAGGGGAATACGTGGAGATATTCACGTTTTTGCCGTTGGAAAAGTTCAGTCTGGACAGATTGAAGCCGGTTGAGGACAAGAAGGAGAAGAGGAGATACCGCTTAATCCCGCCTACCTTTCAAAATTGGCTGCAGGCCTTTGCGATTTTAGCGAGCGTGGTAGGAGAAAAGGCCCTTGAACACTGCTCTGCGCTGTTCGTTTACCTGGAAGCCATTAGTGAGGCACATAGGACTTATGGAGGGATAGCCTGGCTACGATATGATGAGCAATTAAGACAACGGATGGCTGTACGACCGACACTACGCTGGGACCATAAGGATATAAGTCTCTGGATGAAGCTGATGACGCGGCGCGGGCCCCGAATCAGTTTTTTCAGGCAGGGGTCGGAGGTTCAGCAGCCCCAGGACAACCGACCGAAAAAAAATGGGGGTTCTGCTGGCAGTTCAACGAGGGCACATGCAAATATGGGGTTAACAGTCGATTCAAGCATTCGTGTTCCAGCTGCGGGGGATCACATGCGCTGTCCAAGTGCTTTAAAAAAGGAAAGAGCCGTGCCGGAGATCCTGCAAACAAGAGGGAGGATGCCGGTGCGGGTGGAAAGGATGCTACCTTTCCTCAATAGATACCCCGACCGGGTGGCGGCAAACATCTTGCAGGCAGGTTTTACCAATGGTTTTAGAATACCTTGTTCGTTGGCGACTGTTTCACAGGAGGCTAAGAATTTTAGGTCAGCACTGCTGCACCCAGCAGTGGTCTCCGAAAAGTTGGGGAAGGAGGTTATGCTGGGGCGCATGGCGGGCCCCTTTCCAGAGGTGCCAATCTCAGGTTTGGTGGTCTCTCCATTGAGTGTAGTTCCCAAAAAAGAGCCTAACAAGTTTAGACTTATCCACCACCTTTCATTTCCGAAAGGAGGGTCGGTTAACGACGCTATTGCACCAGAGGAGTGTGCGGTAACGTACACCTCTTTTGATGCGGCGTGAGGAGATACGGTCAGGGGTCTTTGATGGCCAAGTCAGATATTGAGGCGGCTTTCCGGTTGCTGCCGGTGCATCTGGACAGTTTTCGGCTGCTCGGTTGTACATGGAATGGGGCATATATTACGTTGACCGTTGCTTGCCGATGGGATGCTCGATATCATGTGCCCTATTTGAAATGTTCAGCTCATTCTTTGAATGGGCACTTCGGGATGTGTCAGGTATCAATTCAGTCATTCATTATTTGGATGATTTTTTATGTGTAGGCCCGGCTCGGTCCAATATCTGTGCAGTCCTGTTAGGGACGTTACAACACCTGGCAGGTCAATTTGCAGTGCCACTAGCTTCAGATAAGATGGAAGGACCAACGGCATTAATTACATTTTTGGGAATTGAAATAGACTCGATCAGAATGGAGTGCCGCTTGCTGAGGGACAAATTGGAAAAGTTGAAGGAGGAGGTGCGTGGGACCATTGGTGTACGGAAATTACAGTTACACCAATTACAATCCCTGCTGGGCAAGCTTAATTTTGCTTGTCGCATAATTCCGATGGGTAGGATTTTTTGTCGCCGGCTGGCGGCTGCCACTGCGGGTGTAAGGGCTCCTACACATTTTGTGAGTCTCAGTAGAAAACACAGCGAGGATTTTAGGGTGTGGCAGCAGTTCCTAGAGTCATTCAATGGGCGTGCTCTTTGGATGTCAGGCCCTATCAGTAATTGTGACCTGGAATTGTTTACAGATGCGGCGGGTTCAACAGGATTTGGGGCTTTCTGTAAAGGACAGTGGTGTGCAGCCAGATGGCCGTTAGCATGGCCGGAGGCCGGGTTCTTGTAGAACCTGGTGCTGTTGGAACTGTTTCCAATCGTTGTGGCCATGGAAATTTGGGGTGAAGCCTTTCGCAACTTGAAGGTCCGTTTTAATTGCGACAATCTGGGTGTGGTGCAAGTGGTTAATCGTCTGACAGCGGCATCCGTGCCGGTAGTCAGGCTTTTGAGACATTTGGTCCTCCGCTGCTTGCAAGTGAATGCATTCATATATGCTGTGCATTTACCGGGAATTGACAACACTTTGGCTGAAGCTTGGTCTCGTTCAGGGACAGGTTCCGGAAGTTGGCGCCGGAGGCGGAACAACACGGGGTCGCCTGTCCCGGCTGTATGTGGACCATTGCCATGGGACTGCAGCAAAGTGGATCAAGCAATCAGTGAGTATGGCTACATGGAATGCCTACTCAAAGGTATGGAGGGACTGGTTTGCTTGTTTGAATGAGCTAGGGATACCCTCAGGGGGGCCGGAAATAGCTCAGGCTGTACTCTTTTTTTCTTACGCAAGGTTTGGAAAGGGGAATCTCGGCAGCTGCCATCGATCGCGAATTGGCAGGTTTGGCCTTTCTTTTTAAATGGCAAGGGCAAAGGGATTACACAAAAGACTTTTGGGTACGACAGGCAGTAAAAGTATACAGGAAGGTACATAAGAGTAGGGATGGCAGACGCCCAGTCTCATTCGAGATGTTGCAAGTTTTAACTGGGAGTTTGGAAAAGGTCTGCAGTTCCTGCTACGAATGTGTCTTATTTCGGTCAGTCTTTGCCCTGGCTTTCTTCGCAGCTATACGGATAAGCGAGTTGGTCAGTCCTTCTAAAAAGGTGGAAGGGGGGTTATTATATCGGGATGTAGAGCATGTACGGGATACTATCAGGATTTGGATCAGGCGATCTAAGACTGATCAAGCTGGAAGGGGCAGACAGTTGGAGTTACACAAGATTGAGGAGTCCAGCATTTGCCCTGTTCGGGCAGTGTTGTCATTTCTGGAAGTGCGACCGGTAGTCGGTGGGGCATTTCACGTTCACGAGGACGGTTCATTTTTATCGAAGTTTCAGTTTACAGCGGTGTTTAAAAAATGCATGGCACGAGGGGGATATGACCCAGACAGTTTTTTTTCCCATTCTTTTCGCATAGGAGCGGCCACGGAGGCAGCCCGGGCGGGTCTTAGTCAGGAGGCCATTAAGCGCATAGGACGGTGGGATTCGGACAGATTTATATTGTACATTCGCCCACACATGTTAATAGTATAAGGGGCAGCTATGTTGGGTTGGTTTATATGGCACGGTTATGGGTGTTTATTTGATTTTGTGTTGTTATTTTGTTCGCAGGTCAAGAAGTAGGCCTAGTTTGGATTCTCGGACACTCCTACGTTTATTGGGGGCCTAAGAGAGTGGATGTTCGGCAAAATGGCAGGCATATTCGCATCCCGAGACAGGAGGCGAAAATCAGGTGGATTGGTGTCCAGGGCATGCGATGGAATAGGGTATTGGGGGAAGTACATAGGTTCTCCCGTCTAGATAGGGCCCCCGATGTCCTGCTTTTACATGTGGGGAGCAATGATATGGGAGCCAGATCAATGAGAGATCTAATTCGGGACATAAAATGCGATTTTTTACGTCTTTGAGCGGCTTATCCGGGCATGATAATTATATGGTCAGATATGGTGGGTAGATTATCATGGAGATGGGCATGGTCGGCGAAAAAGGTTGATAGGGCTAGGAAAAAAGTTAACAAAGAGGTCAGTAGGTTTTTTATTAAAAATGGGGGTTTAGCCATTCGCTACAGGGAACTGGAAGTAGATACCTGGAGGTATTTGCGGAGCGACGGGGTACATCTCAATGAGGTAGGGATGGATTTATGGTCATTGGGCCTACAGGATGGGATACAGCGAGGGCTTAAGGTGTGGAGGTGCTCACAAGGGTAAAGGTTTACTCCTTGTGAGCTGTGGCTGTGTTTGTGTCGTTGGAATTTGAGCGACAATGGTTACATGTCTGGAACATGTTGTACCCATCCATGGGATGGGAGTTATTTATGGTACCCATTCATTTGATGGGAGTTATTTGTACCCATCCATGGAAGGATGGGAGGTTGAATTCAGGTTTTTCAAGTTATGATGGGGTAAGCTGGAAGGGGTTAAAGGTTAGGTCACTGGGAACATTTTGGGTAATGTCTCCGAGTCAGGGGGTTGCCGACTGGAGGCCAAAAGGGGAAGAGGTTGTTTACAGTGACCAAGGGTAGGATTGTTTTTCTAAATTACCCCTTAAAAAGGTTTACTAAAATTTATGGTTATTTATTGTTATTTATGTTAATTTATAGTTGTTAATAAATAGGCCATAAAGGCCATTTACTCCAAGAACCGGGTCGTGTCATTTATAAGGTAAAGCTTAAGGGTAGAATTGGGGTAATAGGCACCCAGCTGACTGGGCTTAAGTCCTACAAATGTCAAGACTTTTTTTTTTCCTTTTTATTAAAAGTGGGCTAGCAGGCCCTTAACTATAGTCCCTGTCTGCCATGGACTGTATAAAACACATCTACCACGAGAGCTAAACATCCCCCATATCACAATATATATATATATTTATATTTTAATTTTCACATTTTGTTCTTGGCTTGAAGGAAGGGAGGTTTTGGGTAAAGAACAAAAAACATATATTGGACCATTGTTCGGATGACCTCAGACCTAAAAAGCCTATTGTTAAACTTGAACAATGCCTAATAAATAAATAACCCGTGTCAGATCCCCCCTGCCCAATCCTCTCCAGAAATCAGGATATAAATTCCAGCTGTAGACCCAGGAGCAATCATATTCCTCCAAACAGCAACATGAAGGACACAGTGATCGCTTTCACCATTCTCCTGGGGATCGTCCTACTTCAAGATGTGACCAATGCAGCCATGCCTCCTCCTCCTGGTAAAGCTCCAATTTCTTTTCACTTACCTCTCTTCTCCTTCCCTCTTTTCTTAGTTACTATAGGTATTAATACAGAGCTGACAATTTACACAGAACTCTACATAGTGTACATTCGCATGACTCCCTGTCCTCGAGGCTGTTACAGTTTATGGTCCCTAGCTCACATACACACACATACAATGGGGAAAATAATTATTTGATAACCTGCTGATTTTTGTAAGTTTGCCCACTTACAAAGAAATTAAGGGTCTATCATTTTTATCATAGGGGTATTTCAAATGATAGACACAGGATATCAACCAAAAATAAAATAAAGCAAATGCTATAAATTAAGTTGCAGTTCAGTGAGTAAAATAAGTATTTGATCCCCAAGAAAAACATGACTTAGTACTTGGTGGAGAAACCCTTGTTGGCAAGCACAGAGGTAAGACGTTTCTTGTAGGTTTGTTCACATCTCAGGAGGGATTTTGGTCCACTCTTCTTTACAGATCTTCTCTAAATCCTTAAGGTTTCTTGGCTCTCTTGGTAACTCGAAGTTTTAGCTTCCTCCATAAATTTTCTGTAGGATAAAGTTCTGGAGACTGGCTGGGCCACTCCATAACCTTGCTGATCACACAGTCCCTGGAATCCTTTTCTTCTGCCCCCTGTTCACACAGTCCGTTGCATCCTCTCCTCCTGTCCCTGTTCACACAGTCCCCGGTATCCTCTCCTCCTGATCCCTGATCACACAGTCCCCAGGATCCTCTCCTCCTGTCCCTGATCACACAGTCCCCGGCATCCTCTCCTCCTGTCCCTGATCACACAGTCCCCGGAATACTCTCCTCCTGATCCCTGATTAAACAGTCCCCGGTATCCTCTCCTCCTGTCCCTGATCACACAGTCCCTGGTATCCTCTCCTCCTGTCCCTAATCACACAGTCCCCGGTATCCTCTCCTCCTGATCCTGATCACACAGTCCCTGGAATCCTCTTCTCCTGTCCCTGATCACACAGTCCCCGGTATCCTCTCCTCCTGCTCCCTAATCACACAGTCCCTTTGCATCCTCTCCTCCTGTCCCTGATCACACAGTCCCTGGAATCCTCTCCTCCTGTCCCTGATCACACAGTCCCTGGAATCCTCTCCTCCTGTTCCTGATCACACAGTCCCTGGAATCCTCTCCTCCTGTCCCTAATCACACAGTCCCCGGTATCCTCTCCTCCTGATCCTGATCACACAGTCCCTGGAATCCTCTCCTCCTGTCCCTGATCACACAGTTCCTTTGCATCCTCTCCTCCTGTCCCTGATCACACAGTCCCTGGAATCCTCTCCTCCTGTTCCTGATCACACAGTCCCTGGAATCCTCTCCTCCTGTCCCTGATCACACAGTCCCCGGTATCCTCTCCTCCTGTCCCTAATCACACAGTCCCCGGTATCCTCTCCTCCTGATCCTGATCACACAGTCCCTGGAATCCTCTTCTCCTGTCCCTGATCACACAGTCCCCGGTATCCTCTCCTCCTGCTCCCTAATCACACAGTCCCTTTGCATCCTCTCCTCCTGTCCCTGATCACACAGTCCCTGAAATCCTCTCCTCCTGTCCCTGATCACACAGTCCCTGGAATCCTCTCCTCCTGTTCCTGATCACACAGCCCCCGGAATCCTCTCCTCCTGTCCCTAATCACACAGTCCCCGGTATCCTCTCCTCCTGCTCCCTAATCACACAGTCCCCGGCATCCTCTCCTCCTGTCCCTAATCACACAGTCCCCGGTATCCTCTCCTCCTGCTCCCTAATCACACAGTTCCTTTGCATCCTCTCCTCCTGTCCCTGATCACACAGTCCCTGGAATCCTCTCCTCCTGTTCCTGATCACACAGTCCCTGGAATCCTCTCCTCCTGTTCCTGATCACACAGTCCCTGGAATCCTCTCCTCCTGTTCCTGATCACACAGTCCCCGGCATCCTCTTCTCCTGTCCCTGATCACACAGTCCCCGGCATCCTCTCCTCCTGATCCCTGATCACACAGTCCCTGGAATCCTCTCCTCCTGTCCCTGATCACACAGTCCCCGGTATCCTCTCCTCCTGTCCCTAATCACACAGTCCCCGGTATCCTCTCCTCCTGATCCTGATCACACAGTCCCTGGAATCCTCTCCTCCTGCTCCCTAATCACACAGTCCCTTTGCATCCTCTCCTCCTGTCCCTGATCACACAGTCCCTGGAATCCTCTCCTCCTGTCCCTGATCACACAGTCCCTGGAATCCTCTCCTCCTGTTCCTGATCACACAGCCCCCGGAATCCTCTCCTCCTGTCCCTAATCACACAGTCCCCGGTATCCTCTCCTCCTGCTCCCTAATCACACAGTCCCAGGTATCCTCTCCTCCTGCTCCCTAATCACACAGTTCCTTTGCATCCTCTCCTCCTGTCCCTGATCACACAGTCCCTGGAATCCTCTCCTCCTGTTCCTGATCACACAGTCCCTGGAATCCTCTCCTCCTGTTCCTGATCACACAGTCCCCGAAATCCTCTCCTCCTGTCCCTGATCACACAGTCCCCGGTATCCTCTCCTCCTGCTCCCTAATCACACAGTCCCAGGTATCCTCTCCTCCTGTCCCTGATCACACAGTCCCCGGGATCCTCTCCTCCTGCTCCCTAATCACACAGTCCCCGGGATCCTCTCCTCCTGCTTCCTAATCACACAGTCCCTGGAATCCTCTCCTCCTGTTCCTGATCACACAGTCCCTGGAATCCTCTCCTCCTGTTCCTGATCACACAGTCCCCGGCATCCTCTTCTCCTGTCCCTGATCACACAGTCCCCGGCATCCTCTAATACTGTCCCTGATCACACAGTCCCCGGCATCCTCTCCTCCTGTCCCTGATCACACAGTCCCCGGCATCCTCTCCTCCTGTCCCTGATCACACAGTCCCCGGCATCCTCTCCTCCTGTCCCTGATCACACAGTCCCCGGCATCCTCTCCTCCTGTACCTGATCACACAGTCCCCGGCATCCTCTCCTCCTGTCCCTGATCACACAGTCCCTGGAATCCTCTCCTCCTGTCCCTGATCACACAGTCCCCGGTATCCTCTCCTCCTGCTCCCTAATCACACAGTCCCAGGTATCCTCTCCTCCTGTCCCTGATCACACAGTCCCCGGGATCCTCTCCTCCTGCTCCCTAATCACACAGTCCCCGGTATCCTCTCCTCCTGATCCTGATCACACAGTCCCTGGAATCCTCTCCTCCTGTTCCTGATCACACAGTCCCTGGAATCCTCTCCTCCTGTTCCTGATCACACAGTCCCCGGCATCCTCTTCTCCTGTCCCTGATCACACAGTCCCCGGCATCCTCTAATACTGTCCCTGATCACACAGTCCCCGGCATCCTCTCCTCCTGTCCCTGATCACACAGTCCCCGGCATCCTCTCCTCCTGTCCCTGATCACACAGTCCCCGGCATCCTCTCCTCCTGTCCCTGATCACACAGTCCCCGGCATCCTCTCCTCCTGTCCCTGATCACACAGTCCCCGGCATCCTCTCCTCCTGTCCCTGATCACACAGTCCCGGCATCCTCTCCTCTTGATCCTGCTTGCTGACCACACCACACCCGGCTTCTGGTTATCTTCTTTTTTGTCACACGGTCCTTTGTGTTGTGTGTACTCTCTTCCTGATCCCACTTACTAATCACACAGCACTACTCTCAGCCCTCACTGCTCCCAATGCTCCCAGTTATTCACAGTCTTTCACAGCTGTCAGTGCTCAGAATACGCACAGTCCTCAGTCCTCACAATGCTCCCAGTTACCCAGTCCTCAGTCCTCACAATGCTCCTAGTTACTCAGTCCTCAAAATGCTCCCAATTACCCAGTCCTCAGTCCTTACAATGCTTCCAGTTACCTAGTCCTCAGTCCTCACAATGCTCCTAGTTACTCAGTCCTCACAATGCTCCCAATTACCCCGTCCTCAGTCCTTACAATGCTTCCAGTTACCTAGTCCTCAGTCCTCACAATGCTCCCAATTACCCCGTCCTCAGTCCTTACAATGCTTCCAGTTACCTAGTCCTCAGTCCTCACAATGCTCCTAGTTACTCAGTCCACACAATGCTCCCAATTACCCTGTCCTCAGTCCTCACAATGCTCCCAATAACCTCAAAAATTCCTCACAATTAAAATAAAGGGATAGAATAGAAAAGAATAGAATAGAATAGAAAATTAAAAAATAGAGTATAATATAATAAAACAGAACAGAATAGAAAATAAAAGAATAGAAAAAAATTGAATAGAAAAAAAAGGGACAGAAAATAAAATAAAAGAATAGAGTGAAAAGAACAAGTTAGAATAGAAAATAAAAGAACAGAATAAAATAGAATAGAAAATAAAGGAAAGGAATACAATAAAAAATAGAATTTAATAGAATAAAATAGAATAAATATAACAGCCTTCCCAAATTAGAATTTCTACTAGAATAAATTAAAATTTGAATAGAATAGAAAAGAAGAGAATAGAATAGAAAAGAGAATAGAATAGAAAATAAAAGAATAGAGAAGAATTAAAAAAAACAATAGAATGGAATAGAAAGAATAGAAAGAATATAACTGTCTCCCAAAATGTAAATAGAATAAATTTGAATAGAATAGAAATGAATAGATTTGACAAGAAAAGAAAATATAATTGACTAGAATAGAAACAAAATAGAATAGAATAAAACAATAGAATAGAATAGAAATAATATTAGCATCTTCCAAAATTCGAATTTCTAATAGAACAAATTAGAACTTGAATAGAATGGAAAAGAATAGTATACAAAAGAACAGAAAATAAAATAAAATAGAAAAGAATAGAATAAAATAGAATAAACAATAGAAAAGAACAGAATAGAATAACAATATAACCGTTTTCCAAAATTCAAATAGAATAAATTTGAATTTGAATAGAATAGAAAAGAATATAATATAATAGAAAAAGAATAGAATAGAAAAAACAATAGAATAGAACGGAATGGAAAGAATATAACCATCTTCCAAAATTCAAATTTCAAATAGAATTTGATGCGATTCAAATAGAATTCAAATGGAATTAGATTGAATTTGAATGCAATTCAAATGGAATTCGAATCAATTCAAATTTTCCGAATATAGTCAAAGTGAGTTCAATTCCACCGAATTCAGAAAATTTGAATAAACAAAACAAATTCCGAAAATAAATTAAATTAATTCAACTAGTTTAAACAAATTTATGCGAATAACAAATCGAACAAAACTATTTTTTTTGTTCTGCTCATGTCTATTTATATTTTCCGTGTAATGTGGCTTCAATTTATATATATATATATATTTTTTTTTTTTTTTGTAGAGAAATACATTTTAAATAACAATAATGCACATAAGACACTCAAACCTAAAGAACGCTTTGCAATGCAACATGGGAAGATTTCCTTTTTTCTTTTTGAAAATGCTTAATTTGAAGCTAAATTTGACTACATTTTTGAAAAGGAATTGCAATTTTGCTGCAAAAATCCATTGGGTTTAACCACTTGACCTCTGGAAGATTTACCCCTCTTCATGACCAGGACATTTTTTGCGATACTACACTGCGATAATTTAACTGACAATTGTGCGGTCATGCAACGCTGCATACAAATTTAGTGTATATTATTTTTTTCCCATAACTAGAGCTTTCTTTTGGTGGTATTTGATCACCTCTGCTTTTTTTTTTTTTTTTTTTTTGTGTTCTAAACAACAAAACAACTGACAATTTAAAAAAAAAAAAATAATAATAATTTTTTTACTTTTTGCTATAAAACATACCATATCTACTTTCTTTATAAATTTAGGCCAATATGTATTAGGCTACATATTTTTTAGTAAACAAATTCCCAATTAGGTATATTGATTGGTTTGCGCAAAAGTTATTGAGTCTACAAATGATGGTATATATACTGGTTATTATAATAATAATATTATATTATAATAGTATGGCGGGAAATCTGACACTAACTGACACTTTGTGGGAAGTAACCAGTGACACTAATACATTGATCAGTGCTAATAATATGCTGTACTAATGACACTGGCTGGGAAGGGGTTAACATCTAGGGTGATCAAAAGGATTAACTGTGTGCCTAACAGTGGTTGGTGTTTACACCTCGCGGCCACCTAATTTGCCTGTGATCGGGGGCGTGGTCTGGGCATGGCAGCTTGGGACCCTTAGACTCAGAACTCCTGGCCAGTGGATCCCCTGCAGCTTGCCACACATTGCTGCTGGTACCTCGGATGCCCAGGAAACCGGACCGCTGATCTGCCCACACTGGTTGCAGCATGGAATGCTTCCTGAAGCCACAACAGCTGGCGGTGTTTTCCAAAATGGTGCTGCACCGGCGCCATGCGGCTGTCAACCCAGAGGGAGAGAGTGAGGCTGCAATAGATGGGCACAGTGAGACTGCATTTGATGGGCACAGTGAGACTGCATTTGATGGGCACAGTGGCTGCAATTGATGGGCACAGTGGGGCTAAAATTACATAGTTACATAGTAGGTGAGGTTGAAAAAAGACACGAATCCATCAAGTCCAACCTATGTGTGTGATTATGTGTCAGTATTACATTGTATATCCCTGTATGTTGCAGTCATTCAGGTGCTTATCTAATAGTTTCTTGAAGCTATCAATGCCCCCCCCGCTGAGACCACCGCCTGTGGAAGGGAATTCCACATCCTTGGCGCTCTTACAGTAAAGAACCGTCTACGTAGTTTAAGGTTAAATCTCTTTTCTTCTAATTTTAATGAGTGGCCACAAGTCTTATTAAACTCCCTTCTGCAAAAAAGTTTTATCCCTATTGTGAGGTCACCAGTACAGTATTTGTATATTGAAATCATATCCCCTCTCAAGCGTCTCTTCTCCAGAGAGAATAAGTTCAGTGCTTGCAACCTTTCCTCATAACTAATATCCTCCAGACCCTTTATTAGCTTTGTTGCCCTTCTTTGTACTCGCTCCATTTCCAGTACATCCTTCCTGAGGACTGGTGCCCAGAACTGGACAGCATACTCCAGGTGCGGCCGGACCAGAGTCTTGTAGAGTGGGAGAATTATCATTTTATCTCTGGAGTTGATCCCCCTTTTAATGCATGCCAATATTCTGTTTGCTTTATTAGCAGCAGTTTGGCATTGCATGCCATTGCTGAGCCTATCATCTACTAGGACCCCCAGGTCCTTTTCCATCCTAGGTTCCCCCAGAGGTTCTCCCCCCAGTGTATAGATTGCATTCATATTTTTGCCACCCAAATGCATTATTTTACATTTTTCTACATTAAACCTCATTTGCCATGTAGTCGCCCACCCCATTAATTTGTTCAGGTCTTTTTGCAAGGTTTTCACATCCTGCGGAGAAGTTATTGCCCTGCTTAGCTTAGTATTGTCCGCAAATACAGAGATTGAACTGTTTATCCCATCCTCCAGATCATTTATGAACAAATTAAACAGGATTAGTCCCAGCACAGAACCCTGGGGGACCCCATTACACACCCCTGACCATTCGGAGTACTCCCCATTTATCACCACCCTCTGAACTCTCCCTTGTAGCTAGTTTTCAATCCATGTACTCACCCTATGGTCCATGCCAACGGACCTTATTTTGTACAGTAATTGTTTTTGGGGTACTGTGTCAAATGCTCTTGCAAAATCCAGATACACCACGTCTACGGACCTTCCTTTATCTAGATAACAACTCACCTCCTCATAGAAGGTTAATAGATTGGTTTGGCAAGAACGATTCTTCATGAATCCATGCTGATTACTGCTAATGATACCGTTCTTATTACTAAAATCTTGTATATAGTCCCTTATCATGTAATAGTTTACATACTATTGATGTTAGGCTAACTGGTCTGTAATTCCCAGGGATGTATTTTGGGCCCATTTTAAATATTGGTGTTACATTGGCTTATCTCCAGTCAGCTGGTACCATTCCAATCAGTAGACTGTCAGTAAAAATTAGGAACAATGGTCTGGAAATCACTTGACTGAGTTCCCTAAGTATTCTCGTATGCAAGCCATCAGGTCCCGGTGATTTATTAATGCTAAGTTTCCCAAGTCTAATTTAAATTCTGTCCTCTGTTAACCATGGAGGTGCTTGATGGGCACAGTGAGGCTACAACTGATGGGCACAGTGAGGCTGCAATTGATGGACACAGTGGCGCTGCAATTGATGGGCACAGTGAGGCTGCAATTGATTTTTTTTTTCAGAATTTTTCAGTTTGTTGCGACCCCCCAAAAAACTTTGAGCACCAGCCACCACTGTATTAGAGCCTCTGGCTCTAATCACGTGCTTCAAATCCCCCCATTGGAATCCATACGTCTGGCGCCCTGCATGTAGATTAGGGGGCCGGACCCATGGATGGGGGGGCAGTGCCCGTGTGCCCAAAATGGACGAGCCGCCACTGGTTGTCACCTTGCTGGGTCCCAGATGTTGCATTGTATGCATATGTCTGATGGGTGAGAAGGGTGCCCTGGAAGTGGTGCTGATCACCTGTGTGCTAGATCCGTGCATCTTTCTGCAGCCCTATTTATCGCTTGAATTATTTTTCCCAATATGGGAGTGAGTTGGGCCTCATGTCTAGGTTTTGCCTAAGGCCTCACAAAGCCTAGAGCCACCTCTGCGCATGCGCAGATCGTTGGAGGCATTATGCGACGATCAGTAGAGCATGGAGGCAGAATCTGATCGCGAGACTTCACCAATGATGTCACAGGTGAAAGACACCCAAAATCCACCGACCGCCCTCGAAAATCCACCGTTTTCCCACCTGTGACGTCATCGGTGAAGTCTCGCGCATGTGCAGAGAGAATGAGGCAGAATCTGACGATCACCTTCTTCCACATGTTTGCTGTGTCCCCCACATGGCTTCTCACAAACTGCAAACGGGACTTCTTATGGCTTTCTTTCAACAATAGACACTTTCTAATAAAAAGCCAGATTTGTGGAGTGCACGATTAATAGTTGTCCTGTGGACAGATTCACCCACCTGGGCTGTGGATCTCTGCAGCTCCTCCAGAGTTACCATGGGCCTCTTGGCTGCTTTTCTGATTAATGCTCTCCTTGCCCGGCCTGTCAGTTTAGGTGGACGGCCATGTCTTGGTAGGTTTGCACTTGTGCCATACTCTTTCTATTTTCGGGTTGATGGATTGAACAGTGCTCCATGAGATGTTCAAAGCTTAGGATGTTTTTTTATAACCTAACCCTGCTTTAAACTTCTCCACAACTTTATCCCTGATCTGTCTGGTGTGTTCCTTGGCCTTCATGATGCTGTTTGTTCAGTAAGGTTCCCTAACAAACCTCTGAGGGCTTCACAGAACAGCTGCATTTATATTGAGATTCAATTACACACAGGTGGACTCTATTTACTAATTAGGTGACTTCTGAAGGCAATTGGTTCCACTAAACGTATCAGAGTAAAGGGTACTGAATACAAATGCACCTCACACTTTTCACATATTTATTTAAAATAATTAAAAAAACATTTATCATTTTCCTTCCACTTCACAATTATGTGTCACTTTGTGTTGGTCTATCACATAAAATCCCAATAAAATACATTTACGTTTTTGGTTGTAACATGACAACATTTTGAAAGAAGGGGATGGGGTATACAAATTGATGCAAAATTATTTATTTTTTGATTGGCACACCATCACAAGATTGGCATAAAAGCAACTGTACAGTTTCAAGCAATCATGCTCTTCCTCAACCCACGATCAAGAAGTCATTTTTCATCAATTTGGATACCCCATCTCCTTCTTCATACATACTGTATGTGTGTGCGTGTGTGTATATATATATGCACAGTATCTCACAAAAGTGAGTACACCCCTCACATTTTTGTAAATATTTTATTCCATCTTTTCATGTGACAGCACTGAAGAAATGACACTTTGCTACAATGTAAAGTAGTGAGTGTACAGCTTGTATAACAGTGTAAATTTGCTGTCCCCTCAAAATAACTCAACACACAGCCATTAATGTCTAAACCGCTGGCAACAAAAGGGAGTACACCCCTAAGTGAAAATGTCCACATTGGACCCAATTAGCCATTTTCCCCCCCGATGTCATGTGACTCGTTAGTGTTACAAGGTCTCAGGTATGAATGGGGAGCAGGTGTGTTAAATTTGGTGTTATCGCTCTCACTCTCTCACATACTGGTGACTGGAAGTTCAACATGGCACCTCATGGCAAAGAACTCCCTGAGGAGCTGAAAAAAAGGAATTGTTGCTCTACATATAGATGGAAAAGGCTATAAGAAGATGGCCAAGACAATACAGCGGTTTACCAGGACAGGTTCCACTCAGAACAGGCCTCGCCATGGTGGACCAAAGGAGTTAAGTGCACTTGCTCAGCGTCATATCCAGAGGTTGTCTTTGGGAAATAGACGTATGAGTGTCAGTGCTCAGACCATACGCCGCCCACTGCATCAAATTGGCCTGCATGGCTATCGTCCCAAAAGGAAGCCTCATCTAAAGATGATGCACAAGAAAACACTCAAACAGTTTGCTTAAGTCAAACAGACTAAGGACATGTATTACTGGAACCGTGTCCTGTGGCCTGATGAGATCAAGATAAACTTATTTGATTCATATGGTGTCAAGCGTGTGTGGTGGCAAAGGGGGGGGAGTACAAAGACAAGTGTGTCTTGCCTAAAGTCAAGCATGATGGTGGGAGTGTCATGGTCTGGTGCTGCATGAATGCCGCCGGCACTGAGGAGCTACAGTTCATTGAGGGAACCATGAATGCCAACATGTACTGTGACATACTGAAGCAGAGCATGATCCCCTCCCTTCAGAGACTGGGCCACAGGGCAGTATTCCAACCTGATAATGACCCCAAACACACGTCCAAGATGACCACTGCCTTGCTAAAGAAGCTGAGGGTAAAGATAATGAACTGGCATGTCTCCAGACCTAAACCCTATTTAGCATCTGTGGGGCATCCTCAAACGGAAGGTGGAGGAGCGCAAGGCCTCTAACATCCACCCGCTCCGTGATGTTGTCATGGAGGAGTGGAAGAGGACTCCAATAGCAACCTGTGAAGCTCTGGTGAACTCCATGCTCCAGAGGGTTAAGGCAGTGCTGGAAAATAATGGTGGCCACATAAAATATTGACACCTTGGGCCCAATTTGAACATTTTAACTTAGGGGTGTACTCACTTTTGTTGCCAGCGGTTTAGACATTAATGGCTGTGTGTTGAGTTATTTTGAGGGGACAGCAAATTTACACTGTTATACAAGCTGTACACTCACTACTTTACATTGTAGAAAAGTGTCATTTCTTCAGTGTTGTCACATGAAAAGATAGAATAAAATATTTACAAAAATGTGAGGGGTGTACTCACTTTTGTGAGATACTGTATATGTAAAGCATAATATAAAGTATTTACAGTATATTATAAACTATTGAAGACGTTACCATTTTTCTAGGTAAATGTATTTGTAAAGGTGCTTTTGACATGACATTTTCACCAGATGTCAGTAACAAACCATGCAATCCATACATACAAAGAAACCAAAACAAACAAGTTCAGAACTGAAGTTATGTGTAATAAAATGGAATGACAGGGCAAAAGTATTAAACACATGAAGGAAGGGAAGTGCAAAAAGGCATGAAAAACCAAGACACCAGCTGAATTATATCAATAATTAGAAAGTAATCCTGCCCCTTGTCAGTGCAAATTAATATCAGCTGGTTCAGTTTTAACTGATGGCCAATAAAACGGTGTCTCATTACCAAGTTGTCACACAAGAAACATCTCATTATGGGTAAAAGCAAAGAGCTCTCTCAAGACCTTCACAACATTATTGTTGCAAAGCATACCGATAGCATTGGTCATAGAAGGATTTCTAAACTTCTGAATGTTCCAGTGAGCACCGCTGGAGCCAAAATCCGGAAGTGGAAAGAACATAATTTCAGCATAAACTGGCCATCACCAGGTGCTCCGCGCAAGATTTCTGACAGAGGAGTGAAAAGAATTATCAGAAGAGTTATCCAAAAGCCAAGGACCACTTGTGGAGAGCTTCAGAAATACAGGTATAATTGCTTTAAAGAAAACAATAATAGGATTTTTATAAAAGCTTACCTGTAAAATCCTTTTCTTGGAGTACATGACGGGACACAGAGCGCCATAGTAATAACTATATGGGTATATAGGCCACCTTTAAGTGATGGACACTGGCACACCCTAAGACAGGAAGTTCACTCCCTATATAATCCCTCCCATTACTGGGAGCACCTCAGTTTTTTGTAGCAAAGCAATATACGTGTATCCAAAGAGGGGAGGGACATCTGTGTCCCTTGATATACTCCAAGAAAAGGATTTTACAGGCAAGCTGTTATAAAAATCCTATTTTCTTTATCGTACATCACGGGACTCAGAGCGCCATAGTAATAACTATGTGGGATGTCCCAGAGCAATGCTATCTGAGGGGAGGGAGACACAAACAAAACAGGGTGCCATCAGACTTGAGGACCTATACTGCAGCCTGCAGCACACTGCGCCCAAAGGCGATATCCTCATGCCTTTTTACATCCACCTGATAGAATCTACTGAATGTATGGACTGAAGACCAAGTTGTGTTCTTGCAGATTTGAGCCATAGAGGCTTGGTGATGCACTGCCCACGAAGCACTAATAGCCCTGGTGGAGTGCGCTTTGATTTGAAAAGGTGGAATCTTCCTCCTCAAACCATAAGCTTGAACAATTACTTGCCAAATCCATTTAGAAATGGTAGCTTTTGCTGCTGCCTGTCCCTTCCTAGGACCCTCAGGCAGCACAAACAAAACATCCATTGTTTTAATCTGAGCAGTCGCTTTCAAGTAGACTTTCACTACATCCAGCGAATGTATCGATTTTTCCTCTGTAGAACAAGGTTCAGGAAAAAAAGAAGGTAGAACAATATCCTGGTTTAGATGAAAACCTGACACCACCTTTGGTAGAAAGTTAGGATGAGGACGCAATACTACCCTATCCTTGTGAAAAATGTAATATGGCTCTTTACAAGAAAGAGCCACCAACTCTGATACCCTTCTTGCAGAAGATATGGCTACCAGAAAAACAAATTTCCTTGTCAAAAGGACCAAGGGAATATGTCGTATTGGCTCAAAAGGCTGTTTCTGTAACACCGACAGAACTAAATTCAAGTCCCAAGGATTCAGGGGTGATCTAACCGGTGGATTAAGCCACGTTGCCCCCTGTATAAAACTATGGACCAGGTAATGCGAAGCAAGAGGTTGTTGAAACAATACCGATAAGGCCGAGACCTGGCCTTTGATAAAACTCAAGGCCAGCTTCATCTCTAACCCTATTTGCAGAAAAGCAAGGATTCTACCTATGACATACTTTCTAGGATACCAACCCCTGGATTCACACCAGGAAACATATACTTTCCAGACTCTATAATATATGACTCTGGAAGCTGGCTTCCTTGCATTAACCAAGGTAGATACAACTGGCTCTGACAGCCCACGCTTCTTCAGAATGTGGGTTTCAATAGCCAGACTTTTAAATTTAGCGTTTGTAAGGAAGGATGGAATACCGGACCCTGCAAGAGCAGGTCTGGACCTGATGGTAGGGTCCACGGGTCCCCTACCACCATTTTTACGATCTCTGCATACCAAGATCTTCTGGGCCATGCCGGGGCCACAAGAACCACTGACTTCCTTTCCTGCTTGACCCTGCGAAGAAGTCGTGGAAGCAGCAGAATAGGAGGGAATGCATAAATCAGTGAAAACTGATCCCACTGGGTCACCAAGGCATCTGCTCTGCATGCTAGTGGATCCCTTGTTCTTGACACAAAGTTGTCAATCTTCTTGTTGAACCTGGACGCAAATAGGTCTATGTCCGGGCTCCCCCATCTCCAGCATATTGCCAGGAAGATATCGGGTTAAAGGGACCATTCCCCTGGGAACAACTGCTGGCAACTCAAGTAGTCCACCTGCCAATTTTTTATTCCTGGAATGAAGACTGCCGAGGCAAGGTACATGGTTGTCTGCCCAAGTTAGGATATGGTTCACCTCTCTCTGGGCCGCATGACTTCTTGTGCCCCCCTGGTGATTGATATAGGCCACTGCCGTGGCATTTTTGGATTGGATCCTGACAGGACAATTCTGCAATCTGAATGTCTAGGCCCTCAGGGCCAAATGTGCTGCCCAAATCCCTAGAATATTGATGGGCAAGGTCCTTTTGATTCTGGACCATTTCCCCTGGACAGTCGCCTCTTCCAGGACTGCTCCCCAACCCGAAAGGCTGGCATCTGTTGTTACCACTTTCCATGTAACTGGTATGAAGGATTTCCCCTTCTGCAGATTCTTGGTTAACCACCACCAACTGAGGCTCTGGCGCACCCTTGGAAATAGATGCATTGGGAGGTCTAAGGCTTGGACCTTTTTGTTCCAAGCAGATAGGATACTGTTTTGCAGCAGTCTTGAATGAAACTGAGCATAGGGAACAGCTTCGAACGAAGCCACCATCTTCCCTAACAACCTCATGCAAAGGCGAATAGGAGGGTCCTTCTTTGCCCTGACAACATGGACCAGCTCCTTTATGGTGCTGATCTTTGCTTGGGGCAAAAATACTCTTGTCTGGTCTGTATCTATGATCAGACTTAAGTATTCTAGCCTTCTTAATAGTTTTAAGGAAGACTTCTCTAGGCTGAGGATCCAACCTAGGTCTTCCAGGTCATTGACAGTGGTGACCACGCTTTTGTCTAAGCGGGCTACTGACCAGTCTATCAAGAGCAGGTTGCCTAGGTATGCAATAACTGTTATACCATGAGCCCTTAGTCTGGCCAGAGGAGAGGCCAAAACTTTTGAAAACACCCGGGGTGCAGGGGCTAGACCGAAAGGCAAAGCTACAAACTGAAAATGGAGCTTTTCTACCTCGAAACATAGATATTTCTGGTGAGCGGAGAAAATAGGCACATGCAGGTATGCATCCTTGATGTCGATTGATGCCAGAAGTTCTCCTCCTTGCAGGATGGAGACTACTGATCTGATTGATTCCATGCGAAACAAGCAGAAATTTAGGAATAGGTTCAGATCCTTGAGATCTAGAATGGGTCTGACATCTCCATTTGGTTTTGGCACCATGAAGAGTTTTGAATAAAACCTTAACCCCTGCTCTTCCATGGGGACCTCCATGATCACTCTTTGAGACAAAAGCCAGTCTAATGCTTGAAAGAGAGACTTCTTTTTCTCTGGATCTTTGCGCGAGTGGGGGCGCCCCTTCATAAAGAGGCCTTAGCATTCTGCTTTGTAGGTTTCTTTCCCCAGGACTTCTTCTGTCCTGAGGTTTACCTCTTGAACCTGACGGTGGAGGCCGTCGCGACTGCCTAGAGGCTGATGCCCCTGACCCTGGAGAAGGAGCTTGTTTAAATGAAGGACGTTTATTCCTTTTCTTAATTGGCAAAAGGGTACTTTTCCCACTTGACATTTTCTGGATGTATTCATCCAAATCATCTCCAAACAGCCATTTACCGTGAAAAGGAAAAACAGCCAGGAGTTTTTTGCATGGCGCTTCGGCTGACCAATTTTTCAACCATAAGATCCTACGAATATGCACAAGTACAAGCGTAAGGTGTGAAGCCTGAAGAATAGAATCTCTAACAGCGTCAATAGCAAAACATATTACCCCTGGCAACTCGGCTAAATCCCGTGCCTGCTGATCAGGGATGACCTTGAGTACTTGTCTCAACTGGTCCTTCAGGGATTGACATACACCTATTGCCGTCACTGCAGGCTGAGTTACTGTTCCTGCCAAAGAAAACAAGCTTTTTAACAGGAATTCCAATATTTTATCGGTTGGATCCCTAAGCATTTGAGCATTGTCTACCAGACAAGTTAAATTTTTATTCACAGAGGAAATAGCAGCATCAATTGCCGGTATATTCCACTTTTTGTGAATTTTTCCTCCATAAAGTGTTGAGAACTTTTTAGGCGGGAGAAAATGCTTATCTGGGTGATCCTACTCAGAATACATAAGCTGTTCCAGCAATGGATGGACAGGAAAAGCATACGTAACTTGGGAAGGCTTTAGGGAACCCAAAGAAGAAGGTTTTTCTCCTGACTTATTTTTTTTTTTTTTTAATTCTTTTTATTAAAGTTTTTCATTTATACAAAACCACTAGGCTGCCAACATGACAGAGCCTAGATTTGGCCTCACAGGGCCTACAGTGTGTCTTACCCCCTAAATTCCTTCCTCCCTCCCCCAGGACACCCCCCCCCTCCCTCCCTGTCACAGCCCAATGCCTATTCAAGTACCTAACGTATTCTTAATGACTCCTGTAGCATGAAGTTGTTACACCGCCGGGTCAGAGTGGTTTATTACATTATAATTCCCCACTCCCTCGCACTTCTATCATTCCTCCTTTTTCTGTGTTAGTTAGCGTTACCTCTCGTTAATAAGTTACGCCACTACCTGTCGTTATTCACAGTGTAGTAGTATGGTTACCCTAATGTGTTGTCATCTCCATACCATGCCTGCCATACCTTGTCAAATTTATTTTTACATCCTCTAGCTTGATATGTAGATTTATAATAAGGCATCATATTATTTACCAACTTTTTCCAAAATGCGACATCTGGTGCTTGGGGATCCTTCCATTTTAGTAAGATGGCCTTTTTGGCGTAGAAAAGCAGAATAGTGAGCAGTGTTCTTAAGGCTCTGGTTTGTACCACCTCCTGCACCAACCCCAGCAGGCACACCTTGATGTTTTGTGGAATAGGTATTGTGAGGAGGCCCGAGATACATGAAAGGACCCCCTCCCAATATCTCTTTATTTGTGGACAATCCCAGAAAATGTGGCTGGCATTTGCCGGGGAAAAAGTGCATCTCCAACACTCCGCTGACGTCTGCCCAAAAATTTTCCCTAATCTTGCCGGGGTGTAATAACTCCTGTGAAGGAATTTGAATTGAATCAGCCTATCCCTGGCTGATACCAGATGCTTAAATGGTTGATCCCATACCTCCTCCCAATCCTCCCCCTGGAGTTCCGGAACTTCCATTTCCCATTTACTTCTGGTCTTTGCGATAGCTTTTGGTGTAATTTTGAAAAATGCTTTGTATGATCTGGAGAGGGGTTTGTCCAGAGCCTCCTCCGATAGCATTGACTCAAGATTGGATGTCAAAGACTCTACTTTACGTACCTTAAATTGCGACTGATAGGCATGTCGAAGTTGTAGGTAACGGAATAGATAGGCGTTTTCTAAATTGTGTCTTGATTTTAGCTGAGGGAACGTCAGAAGATCTCCAAAAGCTGTTATGTCACCTAATGTCTTAATCCCCTTTATTGCCCATATCATGGGGTCAGGCATATTGTAGAAGTGCTGTAGCACAGGATTCATCCACAGCGGCGTTGTGGGTGAATGACCATGGTAACTTGGGGATGCCAAATGTATCGCCATGTCCCAAGCTTTTATTGTAGCCTTCATAGTTATAGTCAATGGTAAGTCAGACTTCAGTCCCCTGAACAGTGCCATACGCAAACTTTCATAGGACCCCAGGTGTGCCGCTTCCAACACCGTGGCTGCGTCCCCTTCGTCCATGTTTAGCCATCTACGGGCAAAAACCATCTGCCCTGCCAGATAGTACTTGTGCCAATCTGGGAGGGCCAGGCCCCCCTCGTCTCCCGGTTCCTGAAGTACCTTAATCCCAATTCTGGGAAGTTTTGGTGCCCACAAAAAGGAGCCCACTATACCGTCCATTTGCCGAAAAAAAGATTTTGGTATCCACACTGGAGCACATCTCAAAAAGTATAATATCACCGGTAAGACCTTCATTTTGATTAGGCTGATCCTGCCTATCAAAGACAATGGAAGTCTGGACCACGCATGCGTTTTTTGTTTGAGGAATGCTATCAGTGGAATAACATTAAGGGGCATATAATCTTCTATTTTTGCTGTGATCTTTACCCCAAGGTATTTCAAAGACGTTACCCATTGTAGTGGCAGATCTGGGTCAACCCCCTCCCTTGCTCTATCATCTAAAGGAAGTATTGAGGACTTGTTCCAATTCACTTGCAACCCCGAAAACCTGGCAAAATCATCCAGGATTTCAAGTACCGCAGTTAGTGAATTTTTCGGGTCTGACAGAAACAGAAGCATATCATCTGCATAAAGTGCAACTGTTTCGTGTATGGTGCCAACTTTAATATCTTGAACCCTCCCGGATACCCTTAAGGCAATGGCCAATGGCTCCATCACGAGAGCGAACAGGAAGGGGGACAAAGGGCAACCTTGCCTCGTACCCCTTCCTATTTCAAAAAATGGAGATACCCTCCTACCCATACGGATCGCCACCTTGGGGTTGCTATAAAGCAGTGAAACCCATTTTCGAAACTGTGGTCCAAAACCCATGACCTCCAACACCTTATTCATGAACTGCCAATCTACCGAATCGAATGCCTTTGCTATATCAAGAGATACCACTATTTTTGATTCAGAGTCCGTGGGTGGAAGCTGTAGATGTGTAAACAGTCTCCTAAGATTTGTGTCTGTCGATTTTCCTGGCATGAAGCCGGTTTGGTCTATATTCACTATAGTCTGTATGACCTGGGCCAGTCTGGTTGCTAGTACTTTAGTTAATATTTTTAGGTCTGAATTTAGAAGGGCAATTGGACGATATGATGCACATTCTGTCGGATCCTTCCCTGGTTTTGGTAGGAGAATCATATAGGCCTCCATCATTGAGTCAGGTAGGGAGGAGTGCTCTAGACAGTGTTCCAATAACCAATTGAATCTACCTGCTAGTTGTTCAATGTTGGCCCTATAAAAGTCCGCCGGTATACCATCTGGCCCCGGGGCCTTATTAGGCGGGAAGGCGCATATTGCGGCTTCTATTTCTTTTTTTGTTATTTTAGCTTCCAGAATGTTGCAGTCTTCTTCCGATAATCTAGGTATCGGTAGATTTCGCATTATATTATCCAACTCCTCCCTGTCATAAGGAGGAATGGGAGAATACAGCGACGAGAAAAAGTCCACAAATTCTTTCATGATAAGTACCGGGTCACTGACCAGCGTCCCACTCCCGCTTTTGATAACCGGAATGTGAGCCATTGGAGGGCGATCCGCCACTAACATGGCCAGGAGCTTTCCATTTTTATCTCCCTCAGCGAAAATTTTATGTGCTCTCTGGGACTCCTCTATTTTTGTCTGTCCTTTAACCTGCAGTGACAGACGTCTTCTAACCTCAAGGAGGGATTCAAACAGATCCCTCGATGGGGCTGCTGCATATGCCCTGGCCCGATCTTTCTCTTCCTGTTGGATAGTTTTATATTCCTCATTTTCATTTACCCTAGCTGTCTTAATAGCCGATATGGATTCCCCTCTGACTACCGCCTTGTAGGCGTCCCAGACCATTGGTGGCTCTGCTGAATCAACATTGCTCTGCCAGTAGTTTTTTGTCGCATCTTCTAGCTGGGCAGCAACCTGTTCGTGCTGCAACCATTCAGGAGATAGGCGCCAACACCCTTTCTCCCTCCCCGTTTTTACGGCTAATGTGAGGAGGAGGGGATTGTGATCCGATAGACCCCCAGCTAGGTACTCTATACTAGACACATAATGTAACATGGTGTTATTTCCAAAAGCCAAGTCTATTCTCGCTGAGGAGCCATGTGCTGTCGATATATGAGAGAAACACTTTTCAGCTGGATGTTTCCATCTCCATATTTCGTCTACTCCAACCGTGGTGGCCCAACTCTTTAGGTCCTCTGAGCTTGTCCTGCCTGGGTTGGAGGAGTCCAAGGCCGCGTGTAGCACAGCGTTGAAATCCCCCAACACTACCAGGGGCAAGTGTAGAAATTTTGCCAGTCTTGTTACCATGTCATATAAAATTTGGACCTGGAAGGGTGGAGGCATATATACAGTTATTATCAACATTTGACTATTAAGAATGTCCACTATCACTGCAGCATACCTGCCCTCTGGATCAGTGATTACGTGATGAATAGTGCAAGAAACAGATCTGCTAATGAGAATGGACACTCCTCTTGCATACGTGGAATATGTGGAGTGGACCTCTTTCTGTATCCACCTTTTACGTAGGGCTAACACCCTACTTCCCTCTAGATGGGTCTCTTGCAGTACCACTATGTGAGGTTTGTGATGTTTTAAGTAACGAAAGACTGAGGCCCTCTTGAACTTGTTATTGAGTCCCCTGACATTCCAGGACACTATGTTTATTTTATCCGTCATAATTTATCCTGTTTAAATGTCCATTAAAAAGGAACATCAGGGGACCCAAACTTCTCCTCCCAGCGGTGTTTACCATATTCACATACATTAATAGATCACCAAACCTTTTAAAACATTTAGACCTTTGGGCTGTGACAAATGTACCTTCCCTCCCTGCTATTATACCAGAAAAAAGTCCCCAACTAAACTCAAAAACAGTTCTGGTAGGTAGCTTCTTCCCTAAAAACAACAATAAAACCTTCTTGTGGACTTTGGTCGTTGCGATCAACAGTTCTGCAGCGCGGTGTCTACTCTGTTTCCTCTTCGCTCCCTTCCAAAAAAAAAAATTGTAGTTTTGGAGCATCCAAAAACGAAAAATAAAAATAATAATAGTTAGCATAGAAAAAGTACCTCTGCTCAAGGCGGGAAAGAGCCTTCCTTTCTTGCGAAAATGTTGAAAATTTCCGTAGAGACGTCCTCTGTCTGGAGTTATTGGTTGTTAACGCCGTCTGTATCCCCAGTGGATCTCTGTCATTTTGACGTATGATCTTTTGTACAGCTCCTGATACTCTGTCTTGTAGGTCTCCAGTATTGCTGGATCCTGGTTCTATGTAGTTATTCTCCAGAGTATAGAGGCTTCCTTTGAGGTCCAACTTGTTGCAATCCGGGAGAATTGCAATTACATTTGCTCTTTGTTCTTCGATTCCCTGAGTATTAATGATGTAATTTGTGTCACCCAACAACGCACAACAGGTGCAACTTGTATCTCAGTTACATTTGTGTTCAGTCTCATGTAGTTTTAGGAAAGTTCCTTGTCTAGCCAATCACTGGCCTCTCCAGGATCTTCAAAGAATTCATGCTGTATTGGATTTCTTTGTCTCTCAAACGTTTGCGTACATCGTTAAAAGACCTGCGTTTTTGCTGTGTGGCTGCCGAAAAATCAGGAAAAAACATTACTCTTGCGTTTTCATGTTTCAGCTCCGGAACTTGTCTGGCCTTGGCTAAAATCATATCTCGGTCTCTATAATTCAGAAACCTGACCAATAGGGGTCTCGGGAAAGCTCCTGGCGGTCTGCGCCCTGTTGGTACTCTGTGGGCTCTTTCCACAACATATGTTGGGGGCAAATCCTTCAGCGATAGGAGTTGTTTGAAGAAACCTTCAGCAAATAGTGCAGGCTTGTCCCCCTCTGCCCCTTCAGGTAGGCCCACCACTCTGACGTTGTTTCTCCTCTGACGGTCTTCTGCATCTATAGCTCTGCGCTGCAAGGCGAGCACCATGTCTTTCAGTTCCGCTATATTTGTCCCCTGAGAATGTGCAATATCTTCCACATCCGAGACCCTCGTTTCAACCGTGGTAAGCCGCAACCGGATCTTGTCTAAATCGTGCCTTATTAAGGTACATTCAGAGGATAGATGATCGATTCTGCCCATGAGTTCCGACTTACTGGCATTTATGGCTTCTAGGATCGGACGAATTATGGCGTCTGTATCCACAGCTCCCTGATTCTCCTCTGCTTGATCCACTGCTAGCTCCATCTCAGCAGTTTCACTTTCCGTCGCCATCTTCCCAGAAGTCAGCGTGGCGCGCTTTGCTGATGTCCGTGCTGGCAAGATGGCGGGGGCGGAGTCTTTCGATCCGTCCTTCATAGAGCGGGTATGGCGCTGTTCGTTTGCTGCTTTCTGCTGCTTCTTTGAGGACGCGGAAGGCATCATTCTGTTCCTGGCTTCTTCCCCCACCTGATTATTAAATTTGGGTGGTATAAGGAATGCTCCAAATGCACGGATTTCGTCAGGATAAACGGAGCCTCTGGGAAACGCTTGCTGCCTCGATCACATCCGGCCACGCCCCCCTCTCCTGACTTATTTAAGGGTAGCTTAAATGTGGAGCAAACCATTTCTGTAAACGATTGTACCAGCAATTTTTCAGATTGTGAAGCTGAAAAAGGTTCTTCCACAATTGATTCCTTGGAAGAGGAGTCAGCCTCCTCACGGTCCCCTGAGAAGACCTCATCCTCCCCCGCCCACCGATCCTCTGCTTGAGGGTCTTGGGCGGTAGAAGGGGACCTATCACATTTTCTCCCATGCTGGGAAGATGCAATTAGAGCAGTCAATCATTCCTCCAACCCCACTAAGGCTGAGGAGAAAACATCCTCAGTAATGTAGACAGGGGCCGAAGTGTTGGAAACAGTTGCAACACTTGACAAACCTGATGGCTCACCCTGATCAGCTACCTCTGGTTCTTCAGGGGGGATAGCATTGCTGAGGTGAGACTAGGGTCCTCAGAGCCTGAGGGTGACACCTTTGGTCCCCTTTTTGAGGAATTTATATGTCCCCTTCTGGAATGCATAGTCCTAAGCACAAATGCAGAGGTACTGCCAAAGAAAAAACGCACCCACTGCTGAGCAATAGTCTAGTAATTGTTACTGCTATTAATGCTCAGCCTGATGCAGAGTAAATGTGCCTTGGGGAATGCCTGTGTCCCACACTCACATGCCCAGGTCTGCTTCTGTGTCCCTCCGTTAGCCAAAATGAGTCTGGCAATGGAAGTTTTATAAACAATGCCATCCTGCACTGTGATGCTGAGCCTCATCAACGCCGTGCTAAGCCATGCCCCCTATTTCCTCACTAAGCCCCCCTTTTTAAAAAAAAAAGTGATTCCCGCTCACGCGCAGGCATCCGATCGGACCGCTGCTAAGGGCGATGGAAGGGGGAGCAGAGCGGCAAATCGCCGGACCCAAAAACATCCCTCTGTTTGCTCCTGGAGAGGGGAAAGGAAAACACTGCCCAAGTGGGGGTAATTCCAACAAAATCCCCTCTTCCAAACATCTTACCGGTGGCCAGGAACGGATAGCAGGAGAAGCCTGCAGCTTCTGCTGACACAGAGCGAGATCTGAAAGCATGGAACAGGTACGTGCTCTTTACAGCCCCCAGTGGCGACTTTAGGCATGACAACATTTACTGCAAGGAGAAATCCAAAGAAAGTTTTTAAATTCCTTAGGAATCTCCACTTACCTTATCACGACGCAGGATTCTGTGCTACAACCAAACAGACCCAATCTTCACCTATCACAGTGGGCTCCATTAAAAAACCTTCAAGGACTGGGGTCCCTTTTTATCGGAATTCCACTGCCTTGGACCTGTATAGCACCGGCCAGAAAGCTTTATGATATTGTAGCACGACCAAAGCACTGGATCCCAGGGTCCAGCTCTCAAAGAGAAGCATTACAGACAAAACCTCATTTCTTCCGTCACAAGGCCTGGGTACCATCCACCTTGGCCTCAATGGCACTTTGGATGGATCCGGTTGCATAGCTTGCTCCAGCAAGGATTATTCCAGTGGAGCCTCTGCATAGCACATCTTTACTCGTGACCAACACCTAAGACACTGGCGAAAAAACTGAGGTGCTCCCGGTAATGGGAGGGGTTATATAGGGAGTGAACTTCCTGTCTTAGGGTGTGCCAGTGTCCATCACCTAAAGGTGGCCTATATACCCACATAGTTATTACTATGGTGCTCTGTGTCCCGTGATGTACGATAAAGAAAAATAATGCACTCATGGCATGTATGCACGCTCACCGTGCAAGACTCCATTGCTGAAAAAAAAGCATGTTGAAGCTCCCTTAAAGTTTGCTGCACAACATTTAGACAAGCCTGTAAGAATATAGTCTGGTTAGATGACACCAAAATTGAACTCTTTGAATGCCATAACACACACCATGTTTAGAGGTCAAAAGGCACTGCACATCACCCCAAAAACATCCCCATACCAATGGTGAAGTTTTGAGGTGGGAACATCATGGTGAGGGGCTGCTTTTCAGCATAAGGTATTGGCAAATTTCATATCATTGAAGGAAGGATGATTGGAAAAATATACCAATGTACCAAGGCATTCTTGATAAAAATCTACTGCCATCTACCAGGATGATGAAGATGAAACGAGGGTGGACATTTTGGCAAGACAATGATCCCAAAACACAAAGACAGGGAAGCTCTCAATTGGTTTCAAAGAAAGAAAATAAAGCTGCAAGAACGACCCAACCAATCACCTGACTTGAATCCAATAGAAAATCTATGAAAAGAACTAAAGATCAGAGTTCATAGAAAAGGTCCACGGAAATGTTAAGATTTGAAGACTGTGTGGAAGAATGGGCCAAAATCACAACTGAGCAATGCATGCGACTAGTTACTCCATATAGGAGGCGTCTTGAAGCTGTCATTACCAACAAAGGATTGTGTATTAAGTATTAAATAAATTCCAGTTAGCATGTTCAATACTTTTTCCCTGTGTCATTCTATTTTTTTACACATAACTTCATTTCTGAACTTACTTGTTGTTGTCTTTGTATGTATGGATTGCATGAGTTGTTACAGACATGTGGTGAAAATTTCATGTCAATAGCGCCTTTACCAATATATTTACCTAGAAAAATGGTGACGTGTTCAATACTTATTTTACCCACTGTATATATGTACACAGTATATATATATATATATATATATATATATATATATATACAGTGAGGACGGAAAGTATTCAGACCCCCTTAAATTTTTCACTCTTTGTTATATTGCAGCCATTTGCTAAAATCATTTAAGTTCATTTTTTTCCTCATTAATGTACACACAGCACCCTATATTGACAGAAAAACACAGAATTGTTGACATTTTTTCAGATTTATTAAAAAAGAAAAACTTAAATATCACATGATCCTAAGTATTCAGACCCTTTGCTGTGACACTTATTATATTTAACTCAGATGCTGTCCATTTCCTCTGATCATCCTTGAGATGGTTCTACACCTTCATTTGAGTCCAGCTGTGTTTGATTATACTGATTGGACTTGATTAGGAAAGCCAAACACCTGTCTATATAAGACCTTACAGCTCACAGTGCATGTCAGAGCAAATGAAAATCATGAGGTCAAAGGAACTGCCTGTAGAGCTCAGAGACAGAATTGTGGCAAGGCACAGATCTGGCCAAGGTTACAAAAAATTTCTGCTGCACTTAAGGTTCCTAAGAGCACAGTGGCCTCCATAATCCTTAAATGGAAGACATTTGGGATGACCAGAACCTTTCCTAGAGCTGGCCGTCTGGCCAAACTGAGCTATCGGGGGTGGAGAGCCTTGGTGAGCGAGGTAAAGAAGAACCCAAAGATCACTGTGGCTGAGCTCCAGAGATGCAGTCGGGAGATGGGAGAAAGTTGTAGAAAGTCAACCATTACTGCAGCCCTCCACCAATTGGGGCTTTATGGCAGAGTGGCCCGACGGAAGCCTCTGCTCAGTGCAAGACACATGAAAGCCTGCATGGAGTTTGCTAAAAAAAACACCTGAAGGACTCCAAGATGGTGAGAAATAAGATTCTTTGGTCTGATGAGACCAAGATAGAACTTTTTGGCCTTAATTCTAAGAGGTATGTGTGGAGAAAACCAGGCACTGCTCATCACCTGTCTAATACAGTCCCAACAGTGAAGCATGGTGGTGGCAGCATCATACTGTGGGGGTGTTTTTCAGCTGCAGGGACAGGACGACTGGTTGCAATCGAGGGAAAGATGAAAGCGGCCAAGTACAGGGATATCCTGGATGAAAACCTTCTCCAGAGTGCTCAGGAACTCAGACTGGGCCGAAGGTTTACCTTCCAACAAGACAATGACCCTAAGCACACAGCTAAAATAACGAAGGAGTGGCTTCACAACAACTCTTGAATGGCCCAGCCAGAGCTCTGACTTAAACCCAATTGAGCGTCTCTGGAGAAACCTAAAAATGGCTTTCCACAAACGTTTACCATCCAACCTGACAGGACTGGAGAGGATCTGCAAGGAGGAATGGCAGAGGATCCCCAAATCCAGGTGTGAAAAACTTGTTGCATCTTTCCCAAAAAGACTCATGGCTGTATTAGATCAAAAGGGGGCTTCTACTAAATACTGAGCCAAAGGGTCTAAATACTTAGGACCATGTGATATTTCAGTTTTTCTTTTTTAATAAATCTGCAAAAATGTCAACAATTCTGTGTTTTTCTGTCAATATGGGGTGCTGTGTGTACATTAATGAGGAAAAAAATGAACTTTAATGATTTTAGCAAATGGCTGCAATATAACAAAGAGTGAAAAATTTAAGGGGGTCTGAATACTTTCCGTCCCCACTGTATATATATATATATATATATATATATATATATATATATATATATATATATATATGTATTGTAGCAGAGCATCCCAGAGAGAGCCAGGAAAAGTCCTGTTCGGGGTTTATACATCTCCCAGGCTCCTCTCATACAGGTTCAGGGATCTCTGATCCATGGTCCAGTTCAGGTCTTGGTCCTCTCCCCCAGGCTAATTTAAGCTCACCTGAGCAAACAGCCTTTGCTCTTGGGATACTCAGACAACTTAGCCTTTGCTCTTGGGATACTCAGACAACTTCTGTGTAGGAGAGCAAAAAGGTATGTGGAAGCTGACAAGCTGTAGGCTTGCTCAGCCTGGTAGTTAGGATCTGTAAATATTGTTTAGTTAGTGCCGAGACACGGCTAGGTTTTGTTTTGCCTATTTTTGTTCCTATTTGTTTTTTTTGGAACACTGTACAGCACCTGTATATAGACTTGTATATATCACAAATAAACACCACACTGTTTGTCACTATTTCACTGGATTTGGTATCTGTGCCTGAAAGACTGCTCATCCCAGGGAGCTTTGTACCTGCTACCTGTCCCCCAGGTTACATATGGTGGAGACTGCGGCCAGCTGTAGTAAGTTACTACTTAAAAGGCCAGCACCTAGAGTGACTAAACAATTGGTGATATCCAATGCTGCACAGCAACAATCCAATGCTGCACAGCAACAAGAAAACGCTGCACTGCATCAAGCAAACGCTACACAGCAGCAAACAAACGCTATCGCACAGGAGCAGACCAAGGCGCTGTGCCAACAGATTGGTGCTGTACAGGAGCTATCGCAGAGGCTGTTTGAACAGCTAGCCACTGATGCAAAAGAGGATAGGAAAACCCTGGCTTTGGTTGTGGAGACGCTAGCACAGTGGTCACCTGCTAAAGTTTAATGTTGTTGGAGACAAGCCCTCAGCCATCCATGTGGGTCGCTTTCTTTCTAAGATCACTGCAGATGATGATCCAGAGGCCTTTCTCTTAACGTTTGAACGGACCGCTGAGAGGGAAGGTTGGCCCAAAACCCAGTGGGCAGGACTGGTCGCCCCCTTGCTGTCTGGAGAATCGCAGAAGGCCTACTATGATTTGGAGTCAGCAGAAGCAGGAGACTATGAAAAGGTCAAGCGGGAAATCCTGGCGCGACTTGGTGTCACCTTGGCAGTTCGAGCACAGCGGGTCCACAGCTGGTTCTTCCAAGACGAGAGGCCCCCAAGATCGCAGATGTTCGACCTAATTCACTTGGTGAGAAAATGGCTACAGCCGGAGTCCCTGTCTGGGCTGCAAATAGTGGAGCGTGTGGTCATGGACCGGTTCCTGAGGTCACTACCAGTTCCCCTGCAGAAGTGGGTAAGTCAAGGAGACCCCAACTCGGCGGACAACCTCGTGGAACTTGTTGAAAGGTACTTTGCTGCAGAGAACCTGGTCACCACCCATACAACCGCACGGACTTTCCGCCCAAAGCCATGGTCTCCCCAGGCAACTGGTAAGACTGTTCCAGGGGAAGTGGGTGGTAAGCATGGCAAGGAAATAGGGGGGAGGATTTTTGGTGCCAGGACTGAAGTTTGGCGTCCCAAACAAGGGAAGCTACTGCCTATCAGCAAACCAAACTGGGGAAACATCAGGTGTTTTCGTTGCCAAGAACTGGGACATGTTGCAGCAAACTGTCCATTGACAGATGAACCAATGCAGTGTGATCTATCTATTAGAAGGCAGTCTATGTTTGCTGCTGTTTTATGCGCTGCAGCACCAAGTATGGGAAAACACATGTGCCAAATGACTGTTAATAATAAGCCTATTACGGCCTTGCTGGACTCTGGAAGTCTAGTGACTTTGGTTACAGCTGAGATGGTTGAAACTGTGAATTTGCATGCTAAAAAAGTTGCTGTGATCTGTGTACATGGGGATACCCGCGAGTATCCTATAGCCACTGTTCAGTTTAAAACTGGCTTAGGTACGATGACCCATCCGGTCGGACTTGTGCCCCACTTGGTGCACGAGGCCATCATTGGAAGGGACTTCCCTAAATTTTGGGAACTGTGGGATCATCTCGACCCGGTCGCAGCAGCTGACTCAGTGACAGAGCCAGAACTCCTGGCCGCTACTGACAATGTGGGTTCAGGGGACACTTCTCAGGGCTCCCTGGGTTTTCCTTTCTCAGTTATGGCAGGAGAGCTGGAGGAGCCTGAGGAGGTCCCCACAACCAGTGGAGCTGGACAGCCATCTGCTGAATCTGAGCCTACGTTGGAGTTTGCTGACCTTAATGTACACAAGGGAAATTTTGGTACCGAGCAGAGAAAAGACCCAACCCTTGTCAGGGCCTGGGAAAATGTAATGGTGATTAATGATGTACCTGTCGAATCAGGGGACAGGCTCTGTTTTCCTTATTTTAGCAGCAATGAGGTTTTCCTGTATCGTGTATGTAAAAAAAATGATGAAGTGGTTGAACAGTTGGTGGTCCCTAAGCCATACAGACGGGTGGTGTTGGAACTTGCCCATGGGCACTTGCTAGGAGGTCATTTAGGGGTTGAGATAACTACTGAAAGGGTGTTGCGCAGGTTTTATTGGCCCGGGATACAGAAGGATATTGAGAATTATTGTCAATCCTGTCCTGTGTGTCAGATGTCAGCCCCACTACAACACTTCCGAAGTCCTTTAGTGCCCTTGCCCATTATTGAAGTGCCCTTTGAGAGGATTGCCATGGACCTTGTGGGTCCACTCCCCAAGTCTGCCCGAGGTCATCAGCATATCCTTGTAATCATGGATTATGCTACCCGTTACCCCGAGGCCATTCCCTTATGCACCGCGTCTGCTAAAAACATTGCCAAAGAGCTGTTTATGGTGTTCAGTCGTGTTGGAATCCCTAAAGAAGTCCTTACAGACCAGTGCACCCCATTTATGTCACGAATAACTAGAGAGCTGTGCAAGTTATTTAAGGTGTCGCAATTGCGAACCTCGGTGTACCATCCTCAAACGGATGGCTTGGTGGAACGCTTCAATAAGACATTAAAGAGCATGTTAAAAAAGGTTGTTGACAAGGATGGGAAAAACTGGGACTTCCTGATACCATACTTGATGTTTGCCATCAGGGAGGTTCCCCAGTCCTCCACGGGGTACTCTCCATTTGAGTTGCTTTATGGGAGACACCCTCGGGGACTCTTGGACATAGCCAAAGAAACTTGGGAGAGGGAGCAGACACCCCATAAAAGTGTCATTGAGAATATCGCTCAAATGCAGGACAGGATTGCAGCAATCATGCCGATGGTAAAAGAACACTTACTGCAGGCCCAAACAGCTCAACAGAGGATATACAACAGGGGGGCCCAACTCCGTGTTTTCTCACCTGGTGATAGGGTCCTGGTGTTAGTTCCCACTGTTGAGAGCAAGTTCCTGGCTAAGTGGCAGGGTCCCTTTGAAGTAATTGAAAGTGTTGGGGAGGTCAATTACAAAATATATCAACCAGGAAAAAGGAAGCCCGAACAGATTTACCACATAAACCTGTTAAAGCCCTGGAAGGATAGACTGGCGTTAACTGCGAGGTCCCTCCCGGTAACGCCTAAGGGTACTGAGTCCCCTCTGATCCCTGAGGTCACAATTCCAGACACCCTGTCATATTCCCAAAAGCAGGAAACTAGAGAATTCCTGATAAGAAATAGAGAGAAATTTTCAGAGTTACCTGGCACGACTTCAGCAGTTCAGCATGATATTGTTACTGAACCTGGGGTCCGTGTCAAGCTCAAACCATACCGAATTCCTGAAGCGAGGAGAAAGGACATCAGCGAGGAAGTTAGAATGTTGGAGCTAGATGTCATTGAGGAATCCAATAGTGACTGGTCTAGCCCCATCGTGTTAGTCCCAAAACCGGATGGCACTTGGAGGTTCTGTAATGACTTCAGGAAGCTTAACCACTAAGCCACCGCCCACCGTCATATGACGGCGGGACAAGGCTTCTGTTGTTCTGGGAGGACGTCATATGACGTCCTCGCCCTCCCGAGCCACTAGGGGGCCCGCGCGCGCCGCCGGCGGCTCGCGCGCGTGCCCGCTGCGTCGCTCGGGACCCGGTGCGCATGCCCGGCGGCCGCGATGTCCGCCGGGCACCCGCGATTGCCGGGTAACAGAGCAGGAGCGTGGATCTGTGCATGTAAACACAGATCCACGTCCTGTCAGGGAGGAGAGGAGACCGATGGCGTGTCCCTTGTACATAGGGACAGCGATCGGTCACCTCCCCCAGTCATTCCCCTCCCCCCACAGTTAGAATCACCTCCTTAGGTCATACATTAACCCCTTGAGCGCCCCCTAGTGTTAACCCCTTCCCTGCCAGTCACATTTACACAGTAATCAATGCAATTTTATAGCATTGATCGCTGTATAAATGTGAATGGTCCCAAAAATGTGTCAATAGTGTCCGATGTGTCCGCCGCAATATCGCAGTCACAATAAAAATTGCAGATCGCCGCCATTACTAGTAAAAAATAAATAAATAATAAAAATGCTATAAATCTATCCCCTATTTTGTAGACGCTATAACTTTTGCGCAGACCAATCAATATACGCTTATCGCAATTTTTTTTTACCAAAAATATGTAGAAGAATACATATCGGCCTAAACTGAGGAAAAAATTTGTTAAAAAAAAAAAAAAATTGGATATTTATTATAGCAAAAAGTAAAAAATATTGTGTTTTTTCAAAATTGTCCCTCTTCTTTTGTTTATAGCGCAATAAATAAAAACCGCAGAGGTGATCAAATACCACCAAAAGAAAGCGCTATTTGTGGGGAAAAAATGATAAAAATTTAATTAGGGTGCAGTGTAACATGACCGCGCAATTGTCATTCAAAGTGCGACAGCGCTGAAAAATGGCTTGGGCAGGAAGGGGGTGTAAGTTCCCTGTATTGAGGCGGTTAATGCAGTGACAAAGTTTGACACGTACCCAATGCCCAGAGTGGACGAACTTGTAGACCGACTTGGCAAGGCTCGCTATCTGACCACTTTGGGCTTGACAAAAGGTTATTGGCAAATACCCCTGACTGGTAGCGCCATAGAGAAGACTGCATTTGTGACCCCGGAGGGTTCCTTTCAATATAAAAAAATGTCTTTTGGGTTGCAAAATGCCCCCGCGACATTTCAGAGGGCCATGGACAGGACTCTAAGACCCCACCGACAATATGCAGCGGCATATCTAGATGACATAGTGGTACATAGCACTGACTGGGAGTCACACTTGCCCCGTGTCCAGGCTGTCCTTGATTCCCTCTTCAAAGAAGGTTTTACAGCATATCAAAAAAAATGTGCCATTGGTCTAGAGGAAGCCAAGTATTTGGGCTACACTATTGGGCGTGGTGTCATAAAACCTCAAGTGAATAAAATAGAAGCCATCTAGGAATGGCCACGTCCTGCAAACAAGAAGCAGGTCAGGGCCTTTCTTGGCATTGCGGGGTATTATAGAAGATTTATCCCAAATTTTACAACTATAGCTGCCCCACTGACAGACCTTACGAAAGGGAAAGACTCTGTAATGGTGAAATGGTCCTCAGAAGCAGAGGAACCTTTCCAAGTCCTGAAGAAGGCTCTTTGTGCACAACCAGTACTGTACTCCCCCGATTTCTCCAAAGATTTTTTTGGTTCAGACGGATGCGTCTGATGTTGGTATCGGGGAAGTACTATCACAGGTACACAATGGGGAAGAACACCATGTGGTGTACCTAAGCAGAAAGCTCAATGACCATGAGCAAAGGTATGCAGTCATTGAAAAGGAGTGTTTAGCCATAAAGTGGGCCATGGACGCACTCAGGTACTATTTGTTAGGACGCCAGTTTGAGTTAATAACTGACCATGTTGCTCTGAAATGGATGGCCCAAAGGAGGAGACTAATAGAAGGGTGAACTGGTGGTTTTTGGCTCTACAGGATTACTCATTCTGTAAAACACAGGCCAGGTGTTGAGATGGGGAATGTAGATCCCCTGTCCCGTGTTCACTCCTGTTGGGCTACAGGTGTTCCAACCCTGGGGTTGAAACAAGGGGGAGGATATGTAGCAGAGCGTCCCAGAGAGAGCCAGGAAAAGTCCTGTTCGGGGTTTATACATCTCCCAGGCTCCTCTCATACAGGTTCAGGGATCTCTGATCCATGGTCCAGTTCTGGTCTTGGTCCTCTCCCCCCAGGCTAATTTAAGCTCACCTGAGCAGACAGCCTTTGCTCTTGGCCTGGGATACTCAGACAACTTCTGTGTAGGAGAGCAAAAAGGTATGTGGAAGCTGACAAGCTGTAGGCTTGCTCAGCCTGGTAGTTAGGATCTGTAAATATTGTTTAGTTAGTGCCGAGACACGGCTAGGTTTTGTTTTGCCTATTTTGTTCCTATTTGTTTTTTTGGAACACTGTACAGCACCTGTATATAGACTTGTATATATCACAAATAAACACCGCACTGTTTGTCACTATTTCACTGGATTTGGTATCTGTGCCTGCTCATCCCAGGGAGCTTTGTACCTGCTACCTGTCCCTCAGGTTACAATATATATATATATATATATATATATATATATATATATATATATATATATATATATATATATATATATATATATATATATATATATTCCTTTACAATCTCAGAATGCAGCGTGTTTTTCCAAATCTAGAAATCAATAACTTTTTGGTTGTTCTTGCTCCCAACACAGACACGTGTCCCGGATCCCCAGAGTACCCCAATCCAGCCCCCCCAGGGTGTGATAAAGAGGGCGAGAATAATTGCACCAAGGATTCAGATTGTGGTGTAAATCAAAAGTGCTGTGCAACCTACTGTGAAATGAGGTGCACAAAACCCGGACGTAAGTAAACCTTAGAGTATGTGAATCCCAAATGTGATAGGATGGGTAACAAAACCTCTGCAACTAACTTAGGTTACAGCTGATTCACAGGACTGTTATTCCTCCAACTCATTGGTGACATAGATACTGGGGAGTGAGGTGTGTGTACTGGAGTGCAGATCTAACTGATGACATGGCTACTGGGAATGAGGGGTGTGTGCTAAAGTACCAAACTCCCTGATGACATGAATGCTGAAATGTGAGCTTTGTACTGGGGTGCAGATCCTACTGGTGACATAGGTACTGGGGAGTGAGCTGTGTGCACTAGAATGCAGCTCTCATTGGTGACATGGATACTGGGGAGTGAACCGCGTGTTCTGGAGTGCAGATCTCACTGGTGACATGGATACTAGTTAGTGAGCTGTTTGTACTGGAGTGCATATCTCACTGGTAACATGGATACTGGGGAGTGAGGTATGCGTTCTGGAGTGCAGATCTCCCTGGTGACATGGATAATGGGGTGTGAAGTGTGTGTACTTGAGTGTAGATCCCACTGGTGACATGGATATTGGGGTTGAGGTGCGTGTACTGGAGTGCAGATCTCCCTGATGACATGCACACTGGTAAGTTAGCTGTGTGTACTCAAGTGTAGATCTCCCTGGTGACATGCACACTGGGAAGTGAGGTGTGTGTACTGGAGTGTAGATCTCCCTGGTGACATGGATACTGGGGAGTCAGGTGTGTGTACTGGAGTGTAGATCTCCCTGGTGACATGCACACTGGGGAGTGAGGTGTGTGTACTGGAGTGTAGATCTCCCTGGTGACATGGATACTGGGGGAGAGAGGTGTGTCCTGCCCTTAGGGGAGATGGGGTCCCTGTCCCCAGGGGAGATGGGTTGCCTGTCCCCAGGGGAGAAGGAGTCTCTGTCTCCAGGTGAGAAGGGGTCCCTGTCCCAAGATGAGAAGGGGTCCCTGTTTGCAGGGGTGACTGGGGGCCCTAATAGGGTCCTCCATTTCAGTGTCCTCTGTACCCCCATAGCAGTGTCCTTTTACATCACTCCCATAGTTTCCTGTGCCCCCCTCCCCCCCATAGCAGTGTCCTCTATCCCCTGCACCCCCCCCCCCTTTTTGTAGTGTCCTCTGTAGCCCCATAGTGTCCTCTGCCCCCCTGCACCCCACCCCACACAAACACACACTGTGTAGGTAGAACTCTCCTACCTTACACAGGTGTAAACCAGAGCAGAGATTGGCCTGTATCATAGGGCTGGGTGGGGGCGTTAACTGCTGAAGTTAACTTTTCACATTAACAGGCTGGTGATTGGTTGCTAGGATAACCCAGCAATCAATCCGCTACTGTTTAATGTGAAAAGTTAACTCCAGCAGTTCCCGCCCCCGTCCAGCCCTGTGATACCGGCCGCTGTCCAATAAAGAGAAGAGCAGCGAAAATGTTTGTGGTCCGGATGCCCGTGAATTCATCACGGGCACTGACAGGCCGGACATTTAGTGGTGGAGGGCCGGGTGCGGCCTGCGGGCCATAGGTTGCCGACCCCTGGTTTAGGAGATATTCCAGTGAACGACAGCCGGTGACATCACCGGTGCATGTGCTCTGAAGGAATGGCATACCCGTTGTTAACAGAAAATAACTAAAGATAAACCTTTTTTTTTTTTTTTTTTTTTTGCAGCAATAAAACCAGGAAAATGCCCTGTAAACCCAAAACCTTGTTTACACAGCATGCAACATAAATGCCACTTCGACACACAATGTCCTGGCAATAAAAAATGCTGCGAACACCATTGTGAACTTAAATGTATCAAAGTTAAAAGTTAAGGTGAGTAAGAGAACCGCTTGATGGGACCCTGACATTGAATAGACACCAATGACTGAAATAAACCTGTACTGTACCGGAAATGAGATAATATCAGATCTCCAGAAGTAAATATTGTTAAGCTCTGAGCTTAGTGGAATTTAATCCAACCTTGAATAAATAAAAGTGATGCGGAGACTGCACCCACTTATGCCTAAATACTGTACAAGGTAATAAATCTGATGAAAAAAAAATCTGTGTTGCGCTTTCCCTTTGAATTTTCAACCCAAGACAAACAACTTGTGCTCTCAAATAAACACCACCACAAATAATGCACAAGACAATAAAATACATTTATAATCATGTGAGAATAAGCAAAGTCCAATAAGCATGTGTCCAGAGAAAACTTTTCATGAAAAGCCAATAAGCATGTGTCAAGTGAAAAATTGCATGTGCAAACCAATACTCCAAATGTGCCAACCCCAGTCCATCACCGAGAAACAAAAGCATCTTACCATAAATACATGACCCCTACCAACCAAGGTGATGTGCTCCTACATGTACTGAAAGTGTCCACAGGATGGAGATGACCAGCTTGGCACGGATGACAACTCAGATTTCGATTAGCTCAGCAATGAAATAACGGCAGCAGGAGACATGAGGAGAGAAACGAAGCAGATCAGGTAGTTTGAAACCACTACACTTATTCAGTACAGAGGGTGTACAATAAATGAAACAAGCTCAAAGTTCTTGCACAAGCGCCAGCAGACGTGATGAAGTCAGCAGCTTAGGCTGTAGGCAGGTGCAGTCTACTTTCTCCACTGCAGGTGGTGCTCATCCACATTGCCATTAAAAAGTGAGAGGAAGTCAAGAGTCACATGGTTCCTCTATGATTTACTGGGTCACTGGGGGGGCTATCTGATTGGACGCTGCCACCCCACATGACTCTGGTGGCCATCTTGGGTCAGGCAGAGTCTATGTAATGTGATTCAAAAAATGCTCTTCTGCATTTGAGTAGTAAGCTTTAAGGTGTATAGTGTCAACTCTTCGTCTGCGCCAATTAGCCTTGCTGCCTTGTAGGACAATGGGTATCCTTATATGCACTGCAAAAAAACAACAAGAGAAGGGCGTACCGACCTAGCGCATTACCATAGTACATTTTATTGAAAGATAAAAAGCAACAAGTGTTATAATCACAAACATATGACATAGATATGCATGTCATAACAAGTAAAGGAGATCGCCTGCAGGTCCGCTGCAATCAACCGGTATTATGGGAAGACCAGACACGGGCAAACACATTTCAAGGGAGAACCCTATTCATCAGAGCCAATCCTATTTAAGACCCTGGCTCCCGAGCCTGGCGTGTATGTGGGTAGTGTAGAAACAGGTCACCGGTCTGTCAGGAATAGTAAATAGCAGTGGGAAGAAGTTCCAGACGAGTAGGGAAAGGATAGGGACATGCTATCCTTCCTGAAAGCCTCCCCATTTGGGTACGGACCAGCCAGGCCCACCCCTCAAGATAGGTACTGCCAGCACCTCTAAGACCTGCTTTGCTAAACATTGCTCTTACATCCTGTTCCAGGTCGGGTGCCATCCCCCTGGGGTTCTTGTGAATTGCTGAACTTTGACTTCAATACAAGTTCTGTTTCCAGCAACTGGACCTCCCCACATGGTTATGGTAACTATCCGGATCGGGGTTTGAAACAGGAAAATCTGGATGCCGCACACCGGATAAAGTTGAAAACATCTTCTTTATTGTAAAACTTGGATCATAAAAAACAGGACAATAGCTATGAGTAAGCGCTCGAACTAGAGCATGAAACGCGTCAGCTGTGTCTGTACCACCCGCCTGATTGTCCTGTTTTTTATGATCCAAGTTTTACAATAAAGAAGATGTTTTCAACTTTATCCGGTGTGCGGCATCCAGATTTTCCTGTTTCAAACCCTGCTTCAATTTGCATTTAGCCAGCACCTGGGACTCCTCTCCTCTGAAGGATTCACTAACACACACCTGAAAGCAAGTTCTCCTGAGCGGTGATTTATTTTCTCTATTTTAACTATCCGGATCGGGGGCTTGTAGATCAAACTGACAGTACTCGATACCCTATGAGATCTTAGGCCCGAGGTGAAATGTGTCTATTCCCCCTCCTCAACAGATGTTCCCCTCTGGAAAATGGCCTATACAAGCCTTTTTTAACCTTTTTACCCCAGAAGTACTGCTTGATATCATTTTCAGGGAATCTTTGCTAAAACCAATACTTTGGTGGTCAATGGGAAAAAATGCTCCCTGTACAGTGGTGGACAAAATGCACCCCTTACAGTTAATTCAATTGCTGGTGTTATGCAGATGGCTCTACCTAATGGTGTAAGAGCTGGAACTATGCAGGAACCATAAAATAAAAGGTGAGCTTGAGGAACCTCTGGCAACTGTTGGAGGAACCCTAGAGTTCCATGAAGACCTGGTTGAGAATGGCTGGCCTATATGGAGGGAGAGAAAGCAAAAACGTTCATTTTAGATATGTTGACTCACTTTTCATGCTTTTTACCCCAGAGGAACCCACTGAAATAATTCAGATCTTGAGGGACCCTTGCTAAAATCAACACAGCAGTCGTCAATGGGAAAAATGATCCCTGTACAGTGGTTATCAGAATGCACCCCTTAAAGACAGCTAATTCAATAACTGCTATCAGGCGAATGGCTTTTCCTAATGGCTTTGGAGCTGAAGCTATGCAGGCACCATAGAAAAAAAAAGGTCAGTTAGCCACAGCTTGGAGAATCCCTGATAACTCCGGAGGAACCCTAGATATCCATAGAACCCCGGTTGAGAATGGCTGGCCTATACGAAGGGAGAGAGCGCAAAAATGATCATTTCAGATATGTGGACTCCCTTGCAGATGAATATAGGGAACCCATTTGGACTCCAAGAAGACCCCCAACATTTTGAGAGATATGGACCCTTTCTTTAGATTGGAGTCAAGGCCCAGAAGAACATGTATAAAGAAGAGGGGTTACCAAGGAGGTCCCAAAAAAAAAGTTTTAAACTGTGAATGTATTTTTAACTTAAACGGAACAGTTCTAACTAATGCTGAAATGTCCGCATTGTATAAAGGTTTGACATAAGTCCTGCCTTGGGATCTGAAGATATTTCAGACATTTATGGATCTCCAGAATGTTGTTCGCAAATTAAGTATCAAAAGGCATTTTTTTTTTTTATCAATCCTATTGTGAAGTAATGTTCTAGCGACAGGTTAATTTATACAGGTTTCTGTAATGCATCCCCCCCAGAAATATGTGTCAGTTTTTGGGGGGTCTAGAGCTGAAAGGTTTGGACATGGTAAAGTCGGGAATAATTTTGATGTTAACATTCAAGAAAGCATCACTTCATGATGTTATTGCAAAGAACTAGTAATCCACTCCGCCGACAAGGGAGAAATTAGGTTATTGAATAAAAAAAAAGTTATTTATCAGAGATGGAGAGAGGATCCTATCTGATAGGGATATATATGAGATATTAGGCAAGGATCTGAGGCAGCAATACAAGAGGAAAAAATAGATAATTAAATATAGACAGGCTTCCAGGAAGGCATTCTAGACAGAAAGGAGTTAGCACATTTAGTACCACCATCCCCTAGGGCAGTGATGACGGACCTTGGCACCCCAGATGTTTTGATACTACATTTCCCATGATGCTCATATACTCTGCAGTGTAGTGGAGCATCATGGGAAATGTAGTTCCAAAACATCTGGGGTGCCAAGGTTTGCCATCACTGCCCTAGGGTGACTATAATGTATTATTTGCCCAAAATACACAAGAGTCTTGAGCATCCACCAGGTCGTTCTCCTGCCATTAGGATACAACAATACTACCCAAATTCCTGGAAGTATTTTTTTCTTTATTGTCTCTCGTAAATGTTACCTTTTTGCATATACTCACTGGCCACTTTATTAGGTACCACCTTGTTAGTTGGACCCCTTTTGCCTTCAGAACTGCCTTCATTCTTGGTGGCATCGATTCAACAAGGTGTTGGAAACATTGCTCAGAGATTTTGCTCCATGGTGACATGATAGCATCACACAGTTGCTGCAGATTTGTCGGCTGCACATCCATGATGCCAATCTCTCATTCCACAACATCCCAAAAGGTGCTCTATTGGATTGAGATCTGGTGACTGTGGAGTCCATTGGAGTACAGGGACCTCATTGTCCAGTGGTGAAATGATTGGAGCTTTGTGACATGGTGCATTATCCTGCTGGAAGTAGCCATCAGAAGATGGGTACCAGGCCCGGACTGGGACAAAAAAATAGGGCCGGGCATTCTAAGCTGAGCAACCCATTTTTTTTAAAAAACTAATTACAAAAAATGGCAACCCATTTCTCAATGTATTTTAGTTATATTTAGCCTGCTTCACTCACTGTAACTTGTCAATCATTTGGAATTATGTAAATATATGATAATAAATGCTTTTAACCCCTTGATAACCCCTTCTTTGGGGTTAAAAGCGCCCCGCTACCACACGCAAAGTGGCGCTGCAGCGCCGGTAAAACGAGCTTCGCTTTAACGCTACCGCAAGGCGGTCTGGGTGTGAGGGCCGGTTCACACTGGTGCGCTGTGCGAGATCGCATGTGATTCACACCACACTGCAGTGGAAATCAAATGTGATGCTCGTGCATTGTGATTTTAGCCATAGGGCCGGTTCACACTACTGCGATGCGGGAACCCTGCGAATCCACTAGGGGTTCCCGCACCGCACCCGAATCGCTCGGCAGTTCACACTGCCATATGCGAACTGCTGGGGGTGTCATACAATGTTAACGACACCCCCATTTCAGCTCGCATATCGCACTGCCAACTGACAGTTCGGACATGAATCGGATCGCATAGGTTTGAAAACCCATGCGATCCAATTCTGGAGCAGACCAAAAAAGTGTCCTGTGCGTGTTTGGTCCGAATTCGGTGTGATATCAGCCATACTATCTGTATGGCTTTAAACGCATTGCCTGGACATCGCATGTGATTTGCACAGCAGTGTGGTGCAAATCAAATGTGATCTCGCAAAGCGAACCAGTGTGAACCGGCCCATACAGGCTGATATCGCACCGCATTCGGACCAAACACGCACAGGACCCTTTTTTGGTCCGCACCAGAATCCGATCGCATGGGTTTTCACACCTATGTGATCCGATTCATGTCCAAACTGTCAGTTCGCAGTGCGATATGCAAGATGAAATGGGGGTGTCGTTAACTTTGTATGACACTCCCCAGCAGTTCGCATATGGCAGTGTGTGCGGGTCGGGTGCGATGTGGGAACCCGCAGTGGATTTGCAGGGTTCCCGCATCGAAGCAGTGTGAACCGGCACTGAAAGGGGTCCTTCAACCTTTGTTCAGCATCACTCACATTGTGTAAGACCCCTTTCATACTGAGGCGCTTTACAGGCATTTTTGCGCTAATAATAGCACCTGTAAAGCGCCTGTAAACTGCCTCTTCTGGGCTTTCACACTGGAGCGGTGCGCTTGCAGGACGGGAAAAAAGTCCTGCAAGCAGCATGTTTGGAGCGGTGTGAGAGCGGTGTATACATCGCTCCTCCACCGCCCCAGCCAATTCAAATAATTGGGTACAGCTTTCAAAGCGCCTTGGAAGCGCTTTGAAAGCAGCGCTAAGCGGGCTCTATTAAAACTTCCAAAGCGCTGCTATAACATCGGTAAAGCGCCACTAAAACTAGTGGCGCTATACAGTTAACGCCCTCACCGCCCCGTGTGAAAGGGGTCTTTAAGAGAGACTGACCACAGCATGCTTTTATTATGAATAGTTTAAAACATTGGCAGGCAGCAGGATAGAAAAAAAAACATTGGCAGGCAAGATACAAAAAAAAAAAAAAATTGGCAGGTGAGATACATAAAAAAAACAAAACAAAACATTGGCAGGCAAGATACATAAAAAAAAACAAAAAAAAAACATTGGCATGGCAAGATACATGAACAAAACAAAACAAAAAAAAAAACATTGGCAGGCAAGATATATAAAAAAGTAAGAAAACATTGGCAGGCAAAATACATAAAAAAATCCATACCAGGCCCTTTGGGATTTTTAAGGGGGCCCATGGCAAAAAAACACAAAAGAATGCATGGAGTCCTCCCCAAAATCCAACAAAGGCCCTTAAGATTGAGATGGATTTTAAGGAGATACCGACGCCAAAAAAAAGACTGGCATTAGGTCCCCCCAAACTCCACACAAGACCCTTATCCAAGAATGCAGCCCGGCAGGCCAGAAAAAAGGGCAGCTGAGCAACTGCCACCCCCCCCCACTCAAACCATACTAGGCCAAATGCCCTCAACATGGAGTGGGCATGTTAATGAGGACAAGAGCCTCTTCCCCACAGCCCAGTGTTTGTGAAGAGGCAGGGAGTAGATTATCAGAATTTGCAAGACCCCTCTAACAAGGTGGCCCACAGATCCTGCCCCCCCCATGTGAAAAAGTATGGGGTACATAGCACCCCTACTCATTCACCAAAAAAAACTAAAACAGTAAATAAAAACTCAAACTTGTGAAAAAAAAAATGTCACCCAAAGTAAATGCATCGTCAGTCATGATGGACACCAGCCGCTGACCCACACAAAAAAAACACGACTAACACGACCGCTTCCATTGTTTGATACTCGCCAAATGACATCGCTGTTTCCCCTGCCGCTAAGTATAGAAAGGGGCGTGGTAACCTGGTGATGCCACCGCGTGACCCCGACCCCATGATGTCATAAGGGGTGGAGTCACCTGCATGTAACGTGTGATGGGCTTATGTTTGGGCAATGACGTCAGGCAGTTCATCTCGGGTGACAGCAGTGGCAAAATAGGGTCATGACCCTATTTGGTCACTGAGGTCACCTGGGATCTCCCAGCCGTCAACCAGGTTCTCTCAACGGGGTTGATTTGCAGGCAGGGCAGAAAGTAATGATACCACCACTAGATGAGCCACTTCAGAGTGCCGTAGCAGCCAGTGGTTCAGATGATGAAACAAGCCAAATCTGGCTATTCAGTGACTTTAAACAACTAGAGTTCAAGTCAAACACTGTTGACCCAAACTCGATGCTCATTTCTAATGACAACATAAGAATGATTTCCAACTGGGATATCTAGTGTTGGGCTTTAGGTTAGGCTGTGGTTTAAGTTTTTATATTTAGGGTAAATATTTAGTTATGTTTTAGGGTCAAAGTAAGGTTGAGGGGTTAATTGTCAGTGATGTTTTTTGGGTTTAAATTGAGGGTGGTAGTCTAAGTATCGGGCTAAAGTTAGGGGTGTAGGGAGTGTAGGGGGACATTTTTCTTTCATTACATCCATTAATGTTCTCCCTGTCTTCCCATCCACAGCATGAAGTTGTGTCAAGAAAGTACACAAGATGCTTGAACCTACAAGATGTGTTGATGAGATACAACGGTGAAATTATCTTTGTGATTGGGGAGAGGTCACCCTATATATGACATTATCATGAATAACAAAGGATAATTAAATTCTGCTCCATGATGAATTGTGTGTGTATCTATGTGTTTTTTTTAATACTAAACTCCCCAAAACAATTTTGCTCAAAATCAAAGTGCATCTTACATATGATCAAATAATTCTTTCCAAGTTCTCTGAAACCTTACGATTTAAGACTTTAGCTGATGACTCAGTTGAGTTGAGCATGCTTAGTAACTGCTGCATTCTCTGTATCCCCACTGTGCCGGGATCTGCACCTCACATTGGGCTCCATTCACAAAGCAGTATCTTACCGCATCCGAGTATGCAGTAAGATACCGCACAACATTTTTCAAAAAGTTAAATAGCTGGTTGTTAAGGAGTGGGTGGCCACCTGCGTCCTTAACCAGTAACTGTCATGTTCGTTAAGGAGCGGGCGGCAGCCACATCCTTAACAACCAATGAGTAATCAGCTGTCAGTGGGGTACCCTGCTGACAGCTGAATATAAGAAAAAATAATTGCCAGCAATGAAAAATTAAGAAAAAAAAATGTTGTGGTGCCCCCCCCCAATCCCAAATGGCCTGGTATGGACTTTGAGGTGAACCCCCCACATTATAATTTTTTTATGGCGTGGAGTCCCCCCAAAATCAATTCCAGACTTTTATCCGAGAATGCAGCCTGGCAGGTCAGGAAAGGGGGGGAACGAGCGAGAGCTCCCCTCCTCCTAAACCATACCAAGCCACATGCCCTCAATGTGGGGGGTGCTTTGGGGCAGGGGGGCTCTGCCCCCTTGTTGATGAGAACAAGGGCCTCTTGCCCACAACCCTGTCCGGTGGTTGTGGGGGTCTGTGGACAGGGGGTTTATTGGAAACTGGAAGCCCCCTTTAACACCAAGATCCTGCCCTCCCATGTGAATGAGTATGGGGTAGAAGACAGGAGGCAGTTTTTAAATTCTCTCGTAAAAAAAAATGTCCCCCAGTGTAGATCCATCATCATTCACAATGCCCGCAGACACAGTTGACCCCCAAAAAAAAAACTGCGTTGCAGATTCAGGCTTCGTCTGTCTGACAGCTCTGCCGCTTCCCAAAACTAAATAAACTAAGGGGCAATGCAACCGGGTGACGTCACCAGGTGGCCTTGCGCCCTTCTGATGTCACAGACCCAGCATGACCCTGGTCAGTGACGTCACACAGAGCGGGGTCGCCTGGTGACATCACCGGATGGCACCTCCCCTTAGTTTATTTAGCAGCCAGCCCCCCCTACCCCAAAGCACCCCCCATGTTGAGGGCATGTGGCTTGGTATGGTTCAATAGGGGGGTGCTCACCTGTCCCTCCCACCTTTCTTGACCTGCCGGGCTGCATGCTCAGATAAGGATCTGGTATGGATTTTGGGGGAAACCCCACACCATTTTTTCATTTCCCCTTAAAATACATACCAGACCCATAGCATAGGTCACAACATGGAATTACAGCTTCAACATCAGTCACACAGGGATGGCATCTGGATAATTTGTCTGAGCCAAGCTGGCTCAAAATATGTGTGTGTGTGTGTGTGTTGGGGGGGGGCACATGGGGGTACCTCTCCTCTTGTCCCCATCAATTTACAGAACTGCATTGATGTGAAAGTCAACATTAAGGAGGAACCCTGGCTTAGAGATGAGCCATACACTGTGTGCAGTTGGGTAACATACAGAGTTCTTCTGTGAAGAATACCGTCCCATGTTACTACACACATTCGCCTGATGAATGTTGCAATAGGAAGGACACTGCTGTTCATGGTTACCCGTCCCAACTATTCTCCTGCTTCATCTCTTCTGCTAACCTTCCTCTTGTACCCTGTGTGTGCTTTACAGGCCCTTTTCTTCTGATTCGCCATGTACCAAAGCTTTACTTGTAGGCTGCAGTGGTACAGTTCACAAACCTTTCCGTTCCTAACTAATTCTCAGCTTCCCAGGCATACCTTTACATAGAAGTCCATAATGGCAGAGTCTTTCACAGATAGATTCCCTTAGTGTGGTGTTAATGGAAGGTTGCTCTGGGTTAAATCCCCGTCTGGCCTGAACCCTCTTCCCTTTCCCATGTGGTCCCGCTCGCCCTGAGCCCAGCCTTGCCCTGATTTATATGCTGGACAGAGTGGAGAGCAGAACTCAGAAAGCTCGGGAAATTGTCAGACTCAAAGTTAACCATATGGTAACATACCTACCTACATGTGTTTGATTCAGTCCTGGAGTTCTTATTTAAAGGGGAATTTTAGCTGACACCATGTTGCCTTCAAAAAAGATTTAGACATCTAAAGTACTACATATCGGTGGACTTCTCATTTCAAACCCCATTAATATCCAGTTGTATCACTTTGTGACTATAACAGCCTCCACTCTTCTGAGAAGGCTTTCCAGAAGACTTTTGAGTGTATCTGTGGGAATTTGTTTCCATTTTCAAGTACTGATATTAAAACAAGAAATGTAAGTCAGGTCTTCTCATCCATCCTCAGTACCTGGCTTCTCAAATTGACACTCCAAAATTTTGTGGAACGACTTCCAAGAAGAGTGGTGGATGTTAAAATATAACATTGTATAAAACAATACCATATGATACAAGAAGCATTGTAATGCCTGCCCCCTTCTTTGAAACCAAAATAAAGAGTGTGGGGTCTGGGCAAAGGTGGTGGAGATTAAAATGTGCCATGACATCTTCAGATGTGAGAATAAGTACATAGGACAGAATACAATTCAGAAGTGGTCATTGGATGGGCTCCACCTGGAGAGATTCTGGTAGGAAGCAAGGCAGTTCAACGTAAGCTGTTCCACACAAGCAGGTGTCAACCTGGTCTTCCCAAAGGGGAGAGAAAGGCTCAGCCAGTCGTACCACTTAACAGATCCAATTCCAGAAATATCATGAGTCCGAACATTCAGTTTTAATATTAACTGTTTAGAGAACATACAATATGGCCTATCGGTTCAAATGGGGAGATCTGTACAACAAGTGAATGCTGGGGGCCATTATGCGTAGGACTACCCATAAAAACAAATCAATGCACAGAATGAAGAGGAGCCAGTTGGCTCTATGCCGGAAGCAAGATCATGGCTGAAGGTATAAGCCGAGGCTGCCTGCACTTGACAGCTTGATTAAAAGACAACCATGCCAAAGCACCTATTAAATAAAAAAAACTCTTTTCAGATGAACAATAAAGAGGTTAAAACCATTCATGCGATCCCAGCCTGAGTGGAACTTGTGTATTAATGGATTGCAAGTGACAACATGAACACAATAATGAACTCTACAACTAGTGTACATTTTCCATTATACTTTTTCTCAGTTTCCTATCTGCCCAAATCTGATGCATAATTGCATGGAATTTCTGCCCAGCAGAATTCATGCTGATAGACCACTCTAAACTCACTCTGTACAGATAGAAGAGCCACAACCATTGCACCACATTAGATGTTCTGCCAGATGCCTAAATGTCCTTCAATCCAACTGTATTAGTGTGAGAAGAGACTAAAAAGGACATTGCCTGCATGCATGTACATTGCTGGTGGGAAAAGACTTAAAACCAATTTGGCCAACCAGGACTTTTGCTTTATAACCCAGATACAGCCTAAATATAGAGCCATTTATCCAACTGTCTATCCAGAACTGCTGATTTATAGACCAGATACATCCTAAATATAAAGCCATTTATCTAACTGTCTATCCAGAGCTGCTGGTTTATAGACCAGATACTGTCATCCTAAATATAGAGCCATTTATCCAACTGTAGCCTCTGGAGCCTCTGGTTTATAGACAAGATATATCCTAAATATAGAGCCATTCATCAAACAGTCCATCTAGAGCCTCTAGTTTATAGACCAAATACATCCTAAATATAGAGCCATTTATCCAACTGTCTACACAGGGTTACTGGTTTATATACCAAATACATCCTAAATATAGAACCATTTATCCAGCTGAAAATCCAAAGCCTCTGGTTTATAGACCAGATACATCCTAAATATAGAATCATTTACCCAACTGTCTATCCAGAGTCACTGGTTTATAGACCAGATACATCCTAAATAATCAACCTTTTATCCAACTGGAAATCCAGAGCATCTGTTTTATAGACCAGATAACACTTAAATGTAGAGAAATGCATCCAACTGTACATCAGATGTTGCTGGTTTATAGACCAGAAACATCCTAAATATGCAGTAGATCCATTTATCCAACTGTACCTCCAGGGTCAGAAACCATGGTTCAGAAACTATGTTTTTATGAATGGTCTGAATGGCAAAAAGCTTTTGAAGACTAAGGTACTTATGGTGGTGGATAAAAAAGTGGTGAGACACACTGTAGTTAATTAAGTCTTTTTCCACATTTCTCTTATGCTCCCCAAATCAAACTCGTAAAGGTCTGATGGTCATCTCAACATAAAAAATTCCTAATGGGCATGTCAACACATATACAACAAATTTGGTGGAAAACTTTAGGGATTCATTGATAGGCCTTTTTTAGTCAGTAAGGGAAATTTGACCATGATGGACATGTGCACACGCAAGACATTTTCTCTTTTTACATTCCTATGACAGACAGGAATGAGGGAATGGTACTAATTGAGGTCTCTGCACATTTTGCTTGGAGAAACTGCATTTTTGATGTTTCTAGCTTTATGGAACACTACTCTGGGTGTATCAGGAATTTCTGGCCCTAATTTTGGCTCATTCAGTAGGATTCCCCAATTTTTCTGAATATTTTTTGTATAGTCAGATGACAGTCATTGAACTGGGTAATGAAAAAGGATCCCTTTGCATCTTTCTGAGATCTATCCACCCGGGGGTCCAGATATAAGAGAAATTTGGAAACGACTTGATCTGTGGATGAAGAGTCATGGCTCTTTTCCAGAAACTTTTTCTTTAAGATGTTACTCTGTAATAGGTAGATTTCCAAAGTGCTTACATTTCTCCTCAAGTGACAACATTGTCTATATGGAATATTTATTTTCCAGCAAGGGTGGTGGCAGCCATCCCAATGGAGGTAGGAATTCCCTGTGGTAGGCTTGAAATGTGTCTTGGATTTTATTCTGTACTCTGTATCATGATAGAGTTCCAGGTGTAGACCAATGAGTCCTTGTCTACAACCATAGTGAATTGAATGCCAAAAGAATTGCTGTTGCGGTATCTACAAAGATCTCAATGATGGCATTCCCCACTTGCCATATTATAATAACATCATCATTGTTGGGGTAAAATGGGGGTCCTGTTGGGGTCTCCAAATATTTGTTAAATAAAAAAACCCTCCCCACTTTGTGTACTCCACATGCTGTATGTAAAAATCAAAGCTGGCCTGGAAAATCAGAAACTACTTTCTATTCATGTATCTAACCACCAAAGCCTGCTTAGTCTGGGACAGCCACTATGAAGGTGGAGCAAGGAGCATTGGGCATTGGCACATGGCTCAGGTAAAAATGTGATCGGTGAGAATAGAAAGCAGAACCTGCAAAGATTTGTTGGTCATTGAAGAAGCTTTGCAAGGCAAGTGATTGTTTGTTGTGAATGCCATCAGTTCTGCAGAGAGATTGGCTTCCAATGCTATTCTTAGCAGTACTCTATAATTCCCTGCCTGGAGCTTTTTTGCTCTCATTGTTACCGGTGAGTCAATCATCTAAAATCAGTCTGACACAAATCTTTTGATTCCAACAAAAAATTGACAAACACAAATATGCAATATTCAATTGTAATTTGTGGCCCTTTTGAGGGGTGTTAATGAGTCGTTGACACCCAAATGGCATGGGAAGCCACCAAAGCTTGTTTGTTTTCTCCCAGATCCACCTCCTCACCCAGTGACTCTCATCTGTCCTGGCACAGTACCTTGATCTTAGTTGCCCCACTTCACTCTGCCCCAGCACCATTCTCCTCACATTTAACCACATCAAACTTCAATACATTCTAATGGAAATACAAAAATATATATTATGGTCAAGGGGCAAAAAAAGGCACTCCATTACCTAGCTGACTATCAAGGTCTACATATTTTCCAATTTAAAGCGGAGTTCCACCCAAAAATGGAACTTCCACTTTAGGTGCTGGTGACCCCCTGACATGCCACATTTGGCATGTCATTTTTTTTGGGGGGGGCGGGTACCCTGTTTTTACAGGCACCCAGCTCCCACTTCCTCCCCTGGTGTCGTGGCGGCAGAAGGAAGATCACCTCTCCCCCTCCCTCCCTGCAATTTTCTGGGATACGTCACAGTGGTGTAGTGGGCAGCACAGTGGTGTGGTGGGTAGCACTCTCACCTAGCAGTAAAAAGGGTTGCTGGTTCAAATCCCAACCATGACACTACCTGCCTGGAGTTTGCATATTCTCCCTGTGCCTGCGTGGGTTTCCTCCGGGTACTCCGGTTTCCTCCCACACTCCAAAGACATGCTGGTAGGTTAATTGGCTTCTGTTCAAAATTGGCCCGAGTAAATGAATGTGAGTTTGGGGTGAGTTTGGGGACCTTGGATTGTGGGCTCCTTGAGGGTAGGGCATGATGAGTGTGGAGTGCTGCATAAATTGATGGCGCTATATGGGTACCTTAAATAAAAATAATGATATAATAGATGAGTATCTTAAGGAGACACAAGGGATACAGGGATAGGGACAATTGTAGACACTCACTCAGGTTGAACTGGATGGACTGGTGTCTTTATTCAACCTTACTAACTATGTCACAGGTCCCAGAGGATTGCCCTGCCATTCACAGAGTGCAGCGGGGCTCGCGCATGTGCAGTGCATGCCCAGCTGTGAAGCAACAGCCGGGCGCCCACAGTTAGAATGCCGGCACCGCCGAGAGGAGGAGGAGAGGAGCGGGGCTTCATGTGCCCACATTGCTGGACCATGGGACAGGTGAGTGTCTGATCATTAAAAGTCAACAGCTACACTTCTTGTAGCTGCTGACTTTTAAATGGGTGGAACTCCGCTTTAAGGGGTAACTTGTACATGGCTATAAAGACCAGAGCTTTTTTCTCAGAGAATAGGTACAGGTACTCCTCTCTTCCAAGTCACCCCTTGTCTCCCTACCCATCTCCAAGTTCCATGCTGTCCCACCCCCTACCCACCTCCCAGTACCATCCCTTTTAGAGAAAACAGTATCAAGATTGGAAAAGAGAAGCTGCGCTGTGCGAAGATTCGATCCAACAATGGCTTGTAGGTATCAAGATATGGATGAGTAACAGTTCAATTGCATCCAAACAAACACCCAAGTGAGACTGATCCACAAATAAGTGCCACCACCGTATAAAAAAACTTGCTTACCAGATGGCAAGCAAAACCCAGTAGATGGCTATAGCCCAGCCAAGGCCTTTACTTGTATGGAAAGATCGTCTGGACAGGTATGGATATGGATTAAATAAAATTCAAAAAGTCGCGCTTAAAAAACTGAGAGTGGCAACAGACAAGTGCCTAAAAGCCTCATAAAAATATGAGGATAAGTAGTGGTCACTGAACAAATATTTCAATGCTAATCAGTGTATGCATGCGCCATAATAAATTTATAGGACACAGATATTGCTTCCTATGTCCGTAAAAAAAGCAGAAGAAACACTCAATAGTACGTGACTTAATGCAGACAACAGGTGAATGCCTCAAACCACTAAGGCAAAGTATAAGAGTGTGGCAGATATAGGTCTATGAGAGCCGTGCCAAAACATAGATAAAAGATATTCAGTGTATAAATAAACAAAATTATAAAACCCAAAAAAAGTCCATGGCTGTACAGAAACAATAATGATTATAGTCCGTACATGCTTTGTAGCACACATACAAAACAAAATGATAAGTGTCCCCAAGTGCTGAGTGAATACTGGAACCAAAACTTGCTGCAGTGAATAGGGTGCGTAGACAGACCTCCACCTTTCAAAAACTGCTGCCTCTTACCAGAAAAAGTTGGTCTCTTAGTTATAGGAGACCTGAAAGGGCGGATGGCTACAACCCCAGCCAGGGATCTGTACAACAGGCACTTGTCATCCGAATCCAGGAACTCTCTCCACCAGTCACATCACAATGGATAGGATGTGTCCCTATAAAAAAGATAAAGAGCTCCACATAGCATAAAATCCAACGTTTTATTGAATAAAAAGGTATAGATTGCACTTACAAAATCAGTTGTGTATAAGAGCATATAGGAAAGCCGGCCGGCTCCAAGACAACTCGTGTCTTCCGGGTGTTCGAATCGCGGTGTCGTCGGGACGTAGCTCCTCCTCCCTACGTTGTTTCGTCACAACAGGACGTGGTCACGGGAAGGATATGGATTGGTTGCCTATATAGTCCACACGCCCCGATACCGTGGAACTCTGATAGATCTCAGTATCTCAGCGGGGAATAAGGGAAAAAACCAACCATAACGTAATATTGCTTCCACATATTTAATAAAAAATAGTATTGCACTTACATTTAAAACAAAAGTAAAATTGCGCTAATACAAACAGAACCGGCCAGCTGCAAATCAAATCCTATCCTCCTAGTGAAACAGAGTGGTGACGTCAGCAGGTATCCTCCTCCTTTATCAAGATTCACATTGTGGTGTTAAGTAATTTGAATGGAATTTGTTAATGATAATAAGAAATGCAGTATAATAGATCCCCAGCAACCAGCAATAATAGTCCCCCTCAAGCAACAATAGATCCCCCCAGCAATAACAGATCCCTCAAGCAACAATAGACTCCCTGCAACAAAATACCCCCTAGCAACAACAGATACACCCCAGGAACAATAGACACCCACCAGCCAGCATTGGCTGCTGGGAGACCTATTGTTGGCCAACCCCTACCAGCCAGCCAACTGTAGATCTTCCAGGAACCAGCATTAATAGACCCTCCGGCAGCCAGCAACAATAGACCCCTCCCTCAACAATAGATCCCTCCCAGCAACAACTGACCCCCTAGAAACATAAGACAATAGGCCCCCCAGCAGCCAGCATCAATGGACCCTTCAGCATACCACAGCACCCATTGCCATTAAGTACATTCAATGCTGGAGGTGGAGGAATTGTGTTCCCCTACATTCCCCTGTGTTCCCGCTTAAAAAAAAGCACTGTAAGGGATCATCATCATCTAATTTTGCAAACTACAGTTATTTGCTATTTACTTATACAAATATTAAATTGTTACATTAGGACCTACAGTATAAATTATGTAAGAGGTCCAGAAAAGGTCACCTGTACTACTGGGACAGATTGCACCATTGCAGACTGTGCAACTGTACAAGGGCCCTCTAGGACTTAGGAGCCCATTTCTGTGGGTGGGTGCTAGAGACCCCTTCCATTGGCCAGGACATTGCTCATTTCTAGGTCAGGTGAGAAGCAGGGGCCATTCTCCAATCATCATTCTAGCTAATTTGAGAAAGGGATCAAAATGCTCTCACACAGGGGCTCTTTGCTGACTATTTCCACAACTTCCTGTACCAATTCCTTATACAAGAACTCTTCATTCTTCATCATTTATCGTGATTCTCCAATCATTCCCTTTAGTTGACAAAAATGTAACTGCACAAAGGCTCTATGGGTTTTAGGGATGTGTGTAAGGCAAATGCTGGGATCCACTTCCATAGACCTGGGCAATGATGCCTTCTAGAACAGGTGACAGGTGAGAAGAGGGGGCATTTCTCATGATTCTCCAACCATCACTCTAGCTGACTGAGGTAAGGGGTCAAAAAATGTTCTTACACAGAGGACCCCACAGATGGCTTTGTGGAGCGTCACCTGCTAGGATGCAGAAGAGACAGTTGGCTCCTGGTGACATCAGCAAAGAAGATGGCAGCACGGGAAACACAGCGTGCAGGCAGCTTTCAGCTGATTTCTGCATGACAAATGTGTTATTTTCTAAACTCCAAATGAACTCTGCGCTAATGTCAAACCCCCACAAAAATTGTTATTATGGTGCTTGCAACAAAAAAATAAAAAAACAGTTGCCCACCTAAACATCCACAAACATAAACATCCACAAATGGGTGGCTTCACACTGATTTGCTGCTCTTTGGCTGCAGCGCAATGTACCCACAGTTTCCGTGCTGTTTTTCCCATGGAATTATATTATGTCAAGTGGTTTTGTTGTGCTCAAAGGACTTTTGGTGCACTTTCAGAAAATCCACCAAAACTGCGGGTACACTGCACATGCACCTGTGTTCTGGCCGAAGAGCAGTGGAAAAGTGTGAAGCCGCCCTAGATTTGGCAGCAGCATTCATTATAGACTAAAGAGGAGAAAGTCTGTGTAGAGGTAGGCCAACAAGAAGGAGTTGCAGTAGACTAGGAGAGAGTTAACAAGGGAGTGAATTACATTGTAGAAGCTTTGTGGTGTCATATGTTAGAAAAGGGCAAATTTTGGAAATGTTGCAAAGTTGAAGGTTGCAAGAATTGAAAAGTGATTGGATGTGAGGCCATAAAGGACTGGTCAGAGTTCAGGATTACACTTAGGACCCTTGCCTAAAGTGATTGATTGTAATGCAGTTGATCTCGAGAGTGAAGTTGGAGGCGGGGACATCAACCAGGTGACTGTATAGGGTGCTCTAACATTTACACCTGCAAAGTTACATGCAACCATGCCATATTTTAAATCATGAGTCTTGGGTGAGAATAAGCTCAGGGCTGATGAGTTCTTGCCTTGTCTGCAAAAGCAAATCACTTTCTGGTTTTCCCTTTGTGGTCTACTAACGAAATCCTACATCATTGCCACCCTTCAGTTAGGGGCTTTAACCATTCTCCTTGCTTTGACCATAGTCTTTTTTGCAAAGATTCTTCAAGAGATTATACCCAGGATATGTTGGCCCTGACCAGGACACTCAGATTGCACTTACCGTATATACTCGAGTATAAGTCGAATTTTTCAGCACCTTTTTTTGTGCTGAAAGTGCCCCCCTCGACTTATACTCGAGTCAAGCACTTTTCTGCAGCAAAAAATTTCATTTTCCGAACCGACTTTGGGGCCCCGTATCTCAGGGCCACTTGGTGTGCAAACCCAGTGGACCTGGTACAACAACATATCCAAATCTGGAGTTCCTAGCACCAAGTGGCCCTGAGATACGGGGCCCCAAAGTCGGTTCGGAAAATGTCATTCTCTGCTGCAGAAAAGTGCTTGACATTTTCTGAACCGAGTTTGGAGCCCTGTATCTCAGGATCACTTAGTGCTAGGAACCCCAAATTTGGTGTGCAAACCCAGTGGACATGGTACAACAACATATCCAAATCTGGAGTTCCTAGCACCAAGTGGCCCCAAGATATGGGGCCCCAAAATAGGTTCAGAAAATGTCATTCTCTGCTGCAGAAAAGTGCTTGACATTTTCTGAACCGATTTTTGGGGTCCTGTATCTCGGGACCACTTGGTTCTAAAAATCCCAGCTTTGGATATTTTATTGTGCTAGTTTGACTGGGTTTGCACACCAAATTTGGGGTTCCTAGCAGTACGTGGCCCCAAGATACGGGACCCCAAAGTCGGTCAACTGTGTCCATCTGTAGCAATGTCATTTCGGGACACTTTGGGTTCAGAGACCCCAAATTTTGGCTGCAGCTAGGGGGCATCTAGGAACCCTTAACTACCGAGTTTGAAGTTCGGGGGACCTATGGCTGCAAATGGGCGCAGTGAGGCATGCAAATGGGCACAGTGAGGCTGCAAATGGGCATTGTTGACCCTCTTTTCCACTTACAGTAGCTGTGCATTTCTCACCCTCGTCTTATACTCGGGTCAATAAGTTTTTCCCATTTTTTTGTGGTAAATTAGGGCCTCGACTTATACTCGGAACGACTTATACTCGAGTATATACGGTATGTGTATCCTACACATCAAAATGACTGCTATTAGCCTTGCAAACATGCCACACCCTACCCTAATGTTGTTGATCTGCATACCTTGCTACAAACACAGAACAAGAGTATATTTGGAGGCTTCCATAGGTAGCTATGTTCACATTTTGTTAAGCTACAATCTGTGCCCAACTCAGCCAAGTTTTTTTTATAATTCCAAACCAAATGTTTGGCACTTCTTTTCACAAGAACACCCCAAAGCCAATAGGGTCGATTTACTAAAGCCAAAGAGTGCAAAATCTGGTGCAGCTCTGCATGGTAGTCAATCAGCTTCTAACTTCAGCTTGTCCAATTAAGCTTTGACAAGGAAACCTGGAAACTGATTGGTTTCTATGCAGAGTGGCACCAGATTTTGCACGCTCCAGTTTTAGTAAATCAACCCCAATGTGTCATCCACCACTGCCAGAAACAGCCCAGTACCACTATCAGCTGATGTTCAACCACCAGGTAGAATAGTCCAAACTGTGCAGACAAAGTACAGCGTATTATAGCATATTATATTCAGTTTGAGTGTACCTGAGGGCCGCAACCTATGAGCCATCTTGCAGCAAAGCCCATCAGTTCTTGTGGGGTAGGTAAGAGAATACCAGGTGGCTCATTAGACTTTGCTCCATAGGTCTTGGGCAAATTTGCCACTGGCACCACATTTTCCATACAATAAGCACAGGTCTAAAAAACAGTGCTGTGGTCACCATTGCCAGTGTTTCTCCCACATTCAGAATTCAGAAGATTTGAGGCTCATTTGCCATCGGAGGGGATGCTGCCACTATCAGGAAATGTGGCATAGATGTTCATACACAGCGCATTCTCAAAGTTCTGCATTTTGGGCTCCCTCTGAGATGGTGGAATTAGATTAGTCATGGTCTCTATTTTTGATGACCCAAATCCTGGAGTCCTTGCACAGGCATTTAATCATAAGTTTCTTTTTCTGGCCATCAGCACTCCAACCTTCTTCCTCATGTTCCTCCTCAGACTCCTGCTGCCTCCTGCCTCACAGAGACAAGATCGTAGGCTAGGGTTACTGTGATTGGCAGGCAGCTGATGTTGGCATTGGATTCCTGCCAGGTTAGCCACCTAAAGTGATCATAAACCCTTTTGACCTAATAAAGGACCTCCTGGAAGCCAGAGTACTTCATAATGAACTGCTGCACCACCAGGGTGAGGATATGTGCCCGTAAAGGTACATGTGTAATTTATCCGAGTCTTCACACATGAACTTGCTTAGCTGAAGATGGCATGGGGTCAGCTACCTCTCATCAGAGGCCTGGAGAGCTGCCAGCAGCTCTGGCCCAGTGGGGCTCCTGCCTCCCAAGCAATGTGAAATACGGCATGGCAGAATTTAGCCTGGGATGTTGCATATGCTTTGGAGTGGAGGGGTAACTGCTGGTTCCAAGGAGTCAGAGGAAGAGGCCATTAAAGAGAAGGGGGTATGCTTCCCAGCCACCTAAATATTGAGCCAGTGTGCTGTGAAGGATACAAAGCATCCCTACCCACAGGACCATCTTTAATATTGATTGGACCCTGGCCAAACATTTTCTTGGACCCCCTCGCTTCTATGCAATTTCGTTCTCCACCTGCTCTGAGACATACAAAAAATTGCAGTTTACTGAATCAGATCAGGCAGCGATTGTGATTGGTTGCCAGAGGTTAAAGTGTATAATTGTTGCTCACTGACTGGTTGCTAGAGGTTACAGCACACATTATGGCTCACTGATTATTTTCTAGAGGTTACAGTACATGACTTCTGCTTGTTGTTGCTAGAGATTACTGTACATCAATACTGCTCACTGATTGGTTGCTACAGGTTACTGGACATCCTTACCACTCACTAATTGGTTGCTAGAGGTTACTGCACATTATTACTGCTCACTGATTGGTTGTTAGAGGTTACTACCTATCCTTACCACTCAATAATTGGTTGCAAGAGGTTAGTGCACATCATTACTGGTCACTGATTGGTTGCTAAAGGTTACAGCACATCTCCTCACTGTCTGCACACCATGGACTTGGGAGGTGAGGGGACCCATTAATAGACAGAAAACTCCTAGGGATCCTAGGACTCCTGGGTTCAGTGGAAATGCTGGGGGGGGGTGACCAGTGGCAATGCCGGGGGGTTGATGAGATCAGTGGCAGTGGTGGGGGGGATGGGATTAGTTAGAAGGCATTACACTGGCAAATTCTGAATCATATAGAGCAAAGTTGGAAATCTTTGGCAAGTATATAGTGGTGGATTACACAATGATCCATCAATGTAACAGGGAATTTACAATGACCGCCAATGTGAGGGGGTATTTGCACTGACCACCAATGTGAGGGGGGATTTGCACTGACCACCAATGTGAGGGGGGAGTTTACGCCACCCACCAATATAAAGAGGGATTTCTACACTGACACCAATGTAATAGGATAATTTACACCAACCACCAGTGTAAGGGGGAATATCCAATGACCTCAATGTAAGGGGGAAATTTACACTTACTACCAATGTAAGGGCAATTCTGCACTTACTAAAAATGTAAAGGAAATGTACACTGATTAGCAATGCAAAAAATAATTTACATGTTATGGGGGATTTTACATCATCAACCAATAAAGTGTGTTTTCTACACTGGCCACCAATTTAAGAGGAGATTTACACTCATCACCAATTTAAAGGGGGCTTCTACATGGACCACCAATGTAAGGAAGGATTTGAAACTAAACACAAATGCAAGTTTTAGTTTTTTTACTGATTACCAATATAAAGAGGAGTTTCTACACTGGCCATCAATGTAAATGGGATTTACACTGACCACCAATGTAATAGGAGCAGTCACAGTAACCACCAATTTAAGGAGGGATTTACACTGACCACCAATGTAAGGGGGACCTTCACACTGGCCACAAGTGTGAACGAAAGGATTGTACACCAAGCCCCAATGTAATGAGAAGATTTACACTGGCCACCAATGTAACAGACATTTAGCCTGCATTCACATTTGTGTTTGTTGGGAACGCATGCAAAATCACTTTCCTGACACCACAGAAATGTGCTGCTCTTTAGCAGATACACAGCAGTGCCATTAATTGTTAATGACCCCCTCAGGCATCTGCTGAAATGTGCGTATTCACATGCACCAAAATTCAGGGTGCTGTAGATGTCCCCTTTTACTCTAGCCATTTACTGGCTCTCTCCTCGTCTCCTGTGACAGCATGAGGAAAGGAATGTCGATAACCGGCAAGTTTACATTGTGATCAGTGATGATTGGACTCAGCTGATCACGTGGTAAAGAGCCTCTGTGATTGGCTTTTAACTACAATTTGTGATCAGCTGTTCTGAAGGACACAGTGATCAGAGTGCGCTGGGTGTGTGGAGCGCCTGGATGACTGTGGCCATCATTCGGCTTTAGTGCGCTCACCTGGGGGGTGGCACCACTCCAGGCAAATGCCTTGTTTGCCTCGCAGCAGATATGCCCCTGCCAGTGGCAGTACATTAACTCACTCCATGCTGCCTATTACAAATAGCATTGTAAATTAAATAACCTCAACTTCCCCCCAAACAGTTAAAATGGTTATAAATGTTGAAAAAAAGGAGGGGTGTGGAGGCGCCAACTGTGGTAGCTTGTTTATGCAAAAATAAAAGTTAGTGTAACAATTACACTTACTGGTTCGCAGGGTGGAGGTGTTTCTTTGAGATGGAAAAGTGTCCTGGGATGTGCTGTGATCTTGTTTCCGGCTGTAGCCTGTACTATCCCTGCATTATCCCCACATTATCCCCAACAACAGCCTGGACGTTTGCCGTGCATCAGTGACGTCATTTCCTCTTCTGCACTCCAGAGTGGTCAGCGTGGAGCTTTCCATGCACTGGATGCAGCAGTTCAGCCTGTGTACAGACTCCACACCCAGACTCCTGAAGGAATGAAATCTGAGCCGGAAACAAGATAACAGCACATCCCAGGACACTTTTCCATCTCAAAGAAACACCTCCACCCTGCGAACCAGAAATTGTAATTGTTACACTAACTTTTATTTTTGCATAAACAAGCTACCACAGTTGGCGCCTCCACACCCCTCCTTTTTTCAACATTGATTATCAACAGAGGTAATGGACAACCTCTGAGGATGGCTGCCTCCTCATTCTAGAGTTTACCTGCCTTATTTTAATGTGCTATTATAGCTACCATTGTACTATGTACCTTAGACATCACATGTTGCGGAGCGCCGGAAAACCCCCCCCTTTTGTTTCTCTGCTAAAATGGTTATAAAAGCTGTAGGTTTTTTACTTGCATGCACTCCGCACTCCTCTCATGTCATACTACCCATTACCGAAAACTACACACTCCTCTCATGTCATACTACCCACCTTCATAGACTCCACACCCCTCTCCTGTACATACTACCCATCTCCATAGACTCTGCACTCCTCTCCTGTACATACTACCCACCTCCATAGACTCTGCACCCCTCTCCTGTACATACTACCCACCTCCATACACTCTGCACCCCTCTCCTGTACATACTACCCACCTCCATAGACTCTGCACCCCTCTCCTGTACATACTACCCACCTCCATGCATTCTGCACCCCTCTCCTGTACATACTACCCACCTCCATACACTCTGCACCCCTCTCCTGTACATACTACCCACCTCCATAGACTCTGCACCCTTCTCCTGTACATACTACCCACCTCCATAGACTCTGCACCCTTCTCATGTACATACTACCCACCTCCATAGACTCTGCACCCCTCTCCTGTACATACTACCCACCTCCATATTCTCCGCACTCCTCTCATGTCATACTACCCACCTCCATAGATTCCACACCCCTCTCCTGTACATACTACCCACCTCCATAGACTCCGCACTCCTCTCATGTCATACTACCCACCTCCATAGATTCCACACCCCTCTCCTGTACATACTACCCACCTCCATAGACTCCGCACTCCTCTCCTGTACATACTACCCACCTTCATAGACTCCGCATCCCTCTCCTGTACATACTACCCACCTCCATAGACTCCACACTCCTCTCCTGTACATACTTCCCACCTTCATAGACTCCACACCCCTCTCCTGTACATACTACCCACCTCCATACACTCTGCACCCCTCTCCTGTACATACTACCCACCTCCATAGACTCTGCACTCCTCACCTGTACATACTTCCCACCTCCATAGACTCCGCACTCCTCACATGTACATACTACCCACCTCCATAGACTCCGCACTCCTCACCTGTACATACTTCCCACCTCCATAGACTCCACACTCCTCTCCTGTACATACTACCCACCTCCATAGACTCCGCACCCCTCTCCTGTACATACTACCCACCTCCATAGACTCCACACTCCTCTCCTATACATACTACCCATCTCCATAGACTCCGCATCCCTCTCCTGTACATACTACCCACCATCATACCCTCCACTTTCCTACTCAGGTTTACCGCCATTGTAGAATGCCATCATAATAGCATATTGGGCAAAGGAATGCACTGGGGGCCCTACTAGGGAGATGGTGACCTGTGGCATACACAGTGCACTGCAGAAAAAACAGTGAGTGTGGCTAAATTATGCTACATATTGGGCATGGCTTTTTAGTTTGATTAGAAATTTGAGTCTGACTTTTTTTACAGTTTTATTTTTTATTTTTTTACAATTTTTTTTAATGTTTTATGTTTTTTGGTTTCTTTGGTGAGATATCGGTGGTCTAAATAGCCCCCTGATAGGACCCCTGAAGTCTCACTTTTGAGACCGAGAAAGGGACTGAGGAAACACATTCCCCAGTCCTTCTCTGTAGCCTCAGCTGTACTGCAGTTTAATGAACAGCAGACAGAGACTCCTGTTAATTCATAAACCAAAGCATAGTAAACAGTTTACTGTGTTTCAACTATGAATGAACACAGTGAGCGATCAGTACCGATCACTTACTGTGCTCATTTAGAAAAGGAAGGGGCTGGTCAATTACATTGACCAGCCGCTTTTCCACAGTCTACATCCTGAAGATCCTCCACAGCAGTCAGAAGGAGAGAAGAGGAGAGAGCCCAGCAGCGCTGTGGGAGAGGGGCACACAGTTAGTTTTTATCACTTGAATTATTTTTCCTATTATGGGAGTGAGTAGGGCCTTATGTCTAAGTTTTGCCTAAGGCCTCACAAAGCCTAGAGCCGCCTCTGCAGAGAGACATGAGCGCGTCCCTCCATAAAACGCAGGTAGGCATCAAGCCGATAATGTCCTCGCAGAGTGAACACATCCCCCCAGACGAACGTCTTTGCGCATTGCACAGGGGCCCTTCGCTGGCGGATATATCCCCACTCTGCGAACACTTTTCCACATCTACAGGAAGCTTTTCACTACCAATGGGTCTTTTTCAGGGTCAGTCTGCCCCGGCCCGCTTTTTGGAGGGGGCCGCAGCAGAACTAACACTGGGAAACACTGTGACAACACATATTAAATACATCTTAATAAAATTTCCACAACAAAACTCAATAAGTCCACAAATGTGATGAATGTAGAAAAAAAGGAATAAAGTCCACAGATAGAAACTAATGCCCTGTTACACACGACCGGTTTTGCCGTCGGAATAAACTCTGAAGGTTTTTCCGACGGAGCTTTTTCACACGGTCACACCAAATTCCGACTGTCCAGAACGCGGTGACGTACAACACATAGGACGGGACTAGAAAATGGAAGTTCAATAGCCAGTAGCCAATAGCTTCCTCCTCGTACTTGCTTCAGAGCATGCGTCGTTTTTGGTGCGTCGGAACAGCATACAGACGAGCGTTTTTTTCCAATAGGAATTTGTTCCATCGGAAAAATATAGAACATGTTCTCTATCTAAGTCCGTCTGAATTTTCAACGGAAAAAGTCCGATGGGACATACACACGGTCGGAATATGCGATGAAAAGCTCCCATCTGACTCTTTCTGCCGGAAATTCTGCTCGTGTGTACGCGGCATAAGTGTTTAAATTAATCCAGGTAGATATATAACGTCCTTATGACATCAATGGGAAGACAGGTGAAAAAAAAGTAGGTATGGGAGATAGCCACCGCCAGCAATAAGAAGGCTTACCGGAATTATCGGACTCAAAAGGGCATACGCCCGAAAAGTGGTTAAGGTTTGTGGTGAAAACACAGCAGTAGATTGGAACATCCACGTCTGCAGCCTCTGGCACGAGTGAGGGATGATCACACCGTCCTTTAGATGGTTCACAGTGGATATGTAATCTCAGAGGGGAGTGGACCAAATCTTTCCCATAGACTCACACAATGTGACTAAGTGAGGACAATGGCAACTGCATCATTCAGAACGCTCTCTCCAAACAGTAAGGTGTACAGATCAGTATCCACATTCAGCTCATGGAATATAGCCAACGCCGTCATTACCGCGATCCTGCACTGTCAGGTTCCCGCACGTCACTCCACCGGAGATGCTGCTTGAGTTTTTCACTTTGTTTTATTCATGTTTTCACACATGTGTCATTATATGTGTATTCAACTCATGTAACATCACCCATACGGTCATTATTTAGAGCTACAGCGCGGGATTTCCTTTTTTCCCCTCCCCACTTATTTTATGGTGGGATGTCCTTACTCCTGGGCCCAGGAGCTATTTTTCTAAATTCCCCCAGTCAAGAGACTGACTGGATTTTGGTGTGTGTGTGTGTGGGGGGTGTGTGTGAGTGTAGCACCCTCTAGCTAGGTAGGTGCTAAAGTGAAGATTTTTTCTGAGAGTAGGAAAATTTAGGCAGGCCTAGCTGGTTGCTAGGCCTGTTTGTTTTGATTCCAGGCTGGGAGTGGCTCAGGGTAGCAGCTGGTGACTCAAAGACAGCATCACTTCCCGGTCACCTCCCTCTTCCTTCTCGAAAGTCCTAGAAGGAGAGGAGGGGAAGACAGGAGGAGCTGCCTGGGGTATCTTAACCACTTCAATACCGGGCATTTTCACCCCCTTCCTGCCCAGGCCAATTTTCAGTTTTCAGCGCTGTGGCACTTTGAACGACAATCGCGCGGTCATGTAATATTGTACCCAAATGAAATTTTTATCATTTTTTCCCCACAAATAGAGCTTTCTTTTGGCGGTATTTGATCACCTCTGCGGTTTTTATTTCTTGCGCTATAAACAAAAGAATAGTGACAAGTTTGCAAAAAACACAATATTTTTTACTTTTTGCTATAATAAATATCTCGATTTTTAAAAAAAAAAAAAAAAATTTTTTCCTCGGTCTAGGCCGATATGTATTCTTCTACATATTTTTTGGGGAAAAAAAAAAAATCGCAATAAGCGTATATTGATTGGTTTGCACAACAGTTATAGCATCTACAAAATAGGGGATACATTTATGGCATTTTTATTATTTTTTTTTTTAACTAGTAATGGCAGCGATCTGCGATTTTTATCGTGACTGCGACATTGCGGCGGGCACATACTTTTTACACTATTTTGGGACCATTCACATTTATACAGCGATCAGTGCTATAAAAATGCACTGATTACTGTAGAAATGTCACTGGCAGGGAAGGGGTTAACAATAGGGGGCGATCAAGGGGTTAAATGTGTTACCTAGGGAGTGTTTCTAACTGTAGGGGGAGGGGACTCATAAGGGGAGGAGACCGATCGGTGTTCCTCTGTACTGGGAACACACCATCGGTCTCCACTCACCTGACAGGACGTGGATCTGTGTGTTTACACACACAGATCCACGGTCCTGCTCTGTTATCAGGCAATCGCGGGTGCCCGGTGGCACGCGCATCGGTTCCCCCCCCAACCCAGGACGTCATATGACGCCCGCCCAGAATGGGAGATCCTTCCTGCGGATGTCATTTCACTATGGGCGGGACCTGACGTGGTTAAGGAGCCCTGACCAATCCCCAACCTGGATTGGCAGGGGGAAGGCCTCCCTAAATACCTGGGGTTAGCCCAGCTGGGGAGGAGTTGTTGGGTGGAAGAGCTAGAGTGAGAGAGGTGTGGAGTAGGGTTGCCACATTTTCTTCAAGCCAAACCCGAACACTTTAGCGGCCTGGGACACCTTTGGGTGCCCCAAGGAGAGCAGTAAAGTGATGCGTATAGCGTGCCTCAGCGAATGGTGGGTGTGGCCAGATTACTCTTCCCGACATCATCACCCTGCCCTCCAGTGATGCCGAACCTGCCACCAGATGGCCGCTGCAGCTCTTGGACGGCAACAGATTTGTGTGTGACTTGGGGAGCCACAGCCTGGTCTGAATTCAATAATGTGTCCGGGTTTCCACTTGAAATCTGGACACAATATTCAAAACCCAAACTGTCCGGGTGAATCCCGAACAGGTGGCAACCCTAGTGTGGAGGCTGTCGGGGCCCACGGGGAGCTTGCCAGTCTAGGAGACCCTGGGCTGGTGCTCGGGTGCATCCAAGAGGAGTGACAAGATCCTGGAAGGAGAGGCACACGAGAGAGCAAGTAGAGGACAGCGGCAGAGAACACTTCTAAGAGTCTCCAGGGAGGACTACTGATCGCAGCCAAGAGGGCTGGTGAGTGAGCACAGTCGGGAGGACTGGGAGATTGCAGTTAAGATGGGTGCAGAACCAAAAGAGAGGACTGTAAGAAGGGCAGTGGAGAGAGGTCATTTCAGCCAGGCTGGTTGGCTGGACAAGTTGACAGTTAGCACCTGAACTATTCCTACACCACAGGGGCCCGAAGTCCCTGCCCGCAAAAGGCAGTTCATTGAAGCCTGACTGAAGTAGCGTCTGGCCTACCTATTCGGTGCTAGCTAGTCTGGAGGAGTAACAGTCTGCAACAAGCGAAGTGCTGGAGAAGGAACGGTGTGCAGCAAGTGATTGTGCTGGATAGAAGAGTGAGGTGTATATACTGGAGGAGTCCTAAGCAAATGTGCACTGAATATTCCTGGGCATCCCATAATGCCCAAATTTCCATCCAAGTTTAATCCCCTCAAAAAAAACAAAAAAACAAACCAATGGACTGGTCTATGTCTCTGAGTGAACGAGAGATGGATGTCTGGCTGGGCAGGGTGACAGGTAAGCCACTACTTTCAGCAACCCCTATGGGGGCATGGCTACATTTGGGGGCGTCGCCCCGGATCACCTGTCACAGTTAACCTGCCAGCCATTGCCCTCATCAACCAGGATTGATCGAGCCGGGGAACTGTGTTTTGTTTTAACACCAGTGAGGAAATAAACTTGGGAAAAAGACTTATGTGCCCTGTATACTACTAGTGCTAATCTTGCAATCCAGGAACTGTTTACCATGTGCCATTACCCGTGGCAACCACGGCGGGCGACCGCGCCCATGGATTACAAATATGTCCAGCGATCTGCTGTTGTTGGACAGTCTGAACTTTTACTCCAAATTCCTGCTTAAAGCGGGGGTTCACCCACACCGCCAAAAAAAAAAAATCTTAAAAGCCAGCAGCTACAAATACTGCAGCTGCTGACTTTTAATACATGGCCACTTACCTGTCCCGGGGTCCAGCGATGTCGGCAGGGGACGTCGAGAACCCGTTCGGTTCTCGGCAGCTACCGCCGCCATCCTAGGTGAGGAAATCAGTAAGTGAAGCGTTGCGGCTTCACTTCCCGGTTCCCTACTGCGCATGCGCGAGTCGCGCTGCGCGTCCCAAGTGGTCCCCGCTCTCTCCTGGGGGCTGTGTGTTCCCAGCAGACAGCGCGGTGGGGACGGGAAGAGGCATAGACTCCCATGGGAGTCTATGCCGGAAGTGGGTGCAAATACCTGTCTTAGACAGGTATCTGCACCCCCCTCCCCCCTGAAAGGTGCCAAATGTGACACTGGAGGGGGGGAGGGTTCCGAAAAGCGGAAGTTCCATTTTTGTGTGGAACTCCGCTTTAAACAGTAAAGTTATGCCTGAACTGTCTACTGTTGCCCAGGGTTATCGGGGTAAGCCTGTGGATGCCTGTGGGCAGGACTGTGCTAAAAGTGTTTCCTTCAAATCTGTTCTTGAAACTAACTCTTTAAGGAATCTGCTTGCCTCTAAAAAAAAATGCATACATTGCGTTTTCCCTTTTTGATGTTCTGTCAGCAGGTTATAACCCCCTTACAGGTATAATGTACTTTAAAGATAACCTGTGTGTTGTTGCTGTTGTTATTCCTGCCAGCAGGGTTTATAACCCCCTTCGGGCAGAAATGTTGTAAAGTTTACATGAAGTGGTAACATGGGATGTTTGTCTGTTTTGTAGGACTCTTCAGAATGGGAAGGCTATCTATCTCTGGCTGGAGCAAGGGATCCCGTGGACAGAGGATTTCTCCTGAGGGGGGAGATGCTCTGGTTCTAATATGTGTGCAAATTTTTTGTAGCTGTAGGGACTTATAGTTAGGAACACAATGTAAATACTGTAAATGCCAAGAGAAGACTATCTATATTTATGTAATTTATTTGTATTCGTCCCATCCAAGTTTGTTCCTTTTTTCCCCTCCCCACTTATTTTATGGTGAGATGTCCTTACTCCTGGGCCCAGGAGCTATTTTTCTAAATTCCACCAGTCAACTGGATTTTGGTAGGGGGGTTGTGAGTGTAGCACCCTCTAGCTAGGTAGGTGCTAAAGTGAAGGTTTTTTCTGAGAGTAGGAAAATTTAGGCAGGCCTAGCTGGTTGCTAGGCCTGTTTGTTTTGATTCTGGGCTGGGAGTGGCTCAGGGTAGCAGCTGGTGACTCACAGACAGCATCACTTCCGGGTCACCTCCCTCTTCCTTCTAGAAAGTCCTAGAAGGAGAAGAGGGAAGAGAGGTGGAGCTTCCTGGGGTATCTTAAGGAGCCCTGACCAATCCCCAACCTGGACTGGCAGGGGGAAGGCCTCCTTAAATACCTGGGGTCAGCCCAGCTGGGGAGGAGTTGTCGGGTAGCAGAGATGGAGTGAGAGAGGTGTGGAGGCTGTTGGGGCCCATGGGGAGCTCCCCAGTCTAGGGGGCAAACCCTGGGCTCGGGCTCGGGTGCATCCACGAGGAGTGATGAGATCCTGGAAGGAGAGGCACATGAGAGAGCAAGTAGAGGACAGCAGGAGAAAACACTTCTAAAAGTCTCCAGGGAGGTTTACTGGTCACAGCCGGGAAGGCTGGTGAGTGAGCACAGTTGGGAGGACAGGGGAGGCACGCCTGAGAGAACTGGGGGATTGCAGTTAAGATGGGTGCAGAACCAGAAGAGAGGACTGTGAGAAGGGAAGTAGAGAGAGGTCATTTCACCCAGCACCTGAAGAGAGCTATCTGGGAGTGGTAGCTGAATAGAGGACAGCTAGCGGCTGAACTATTCCTACACCACAGGGGCCCGAGGTCCCTGCCCACAAAAGGCATTTAATTGAGGCCTGACTGAAGTAGTGTCAGGCCTACCCATGCGGTGCTAGCTAGTAACAGTAACAGTCTGCAGCAAGGGAAGTGCTGGAGGAGGAACGATGTGCAGCGAGTGATTGTGCTGGAGAGAAGAGTGAGGTGTATATACTGAAGTGTATATAGGAGTCCTAAGCAAATTTGCACTGAATATTCCTGGGCATCCCATAATTCCCAAATTCCCATCCACGTTTAATCCGCTTAAATAAAAAAACAAAGCAATGGACTGGTCTATGTCTCTGAGTGACTGAGAGATGGTTGTCTGGGTGACAGGTGAACCACTACTTTCAGGAACCCCTACAGGGGCATGGCTACATAACTACAACATACAAATCCATCCACAACTCTGCCTGAAGCTACATCACCAAGCTCATCTCAAAATATCACCCAAACCATTCTCTCTACTTCTCCAAACAACTCCTATGTTTGTCCTCAGGATTTCTCCAAAGCACCCCCCTATTTCTGATCATTGCTAAGAGGATAGACTCTTTGGTTTTAGGTTAACCCCCTAGCATAAAAAGAACACACGCAGATATATAATTCCACATTTTGTTTCTTGGCTTGGAGAAAGGGAGGTTTTATGTGTAGAGCAAAAACATGAATATATTGCACCATTGTTCTTATGCCCTTGAACTTAAAAAGCTTATTGTTTAACTTAGAACAATGCCTAGAAATAAATAACACACGTCAGGTTTCTTCCCTGCTGAATCTACTTTGAAGGTTGGGATATAAAATCCAGCTGTGGACCCCAGCGCAATATATTCCTCCAAACAGCAACATGAGGGCCACAGTAATAGCTTTCATCGTTCTCCTGGGACTAGTCCTACTTGTGACTGTTACTGATGGTAGACATGGTAAGATTCTCTTCTCTCCTCTCTTCTCTTCTCTCCCGTTCCCTTCTTTTTTCCGCTTTTCTCTTCTTTTTTTTCTTCCCTTTTCTTCTCTGCCCGTTTTCTATACTCCCCCCTTCATTTTCCTTGTTTCTTTCCTCTGCTCTCCCCTTCCCGTTCTTTCCTTTCCTCTGATCTACCCTTGCCTTCTCTTTCCTTTCTCTTTTCTTGTCCCTCTTCCCTTCCCTCCTCTCCTCTCAATCTTCCTGGGTTTAAATCATGAAGGGGGATTTGTTGAATCCCGTGTAGTGCTGCTTGAAATTTGCGAAAACAAAATTTCGGTAAGGGGAATGTGAAGTATTTTCAAAAAGCACAATGGGAGGTTGGCACTGCCCCAGGGGCATTTAACAAAGCAAAAAACTATTTTTTTTTTAAATTTTCTATACTGCCCCCTTCAATTTCACATTTGAAATTGCTATGTGCTTGCACCAACATCAACAACTTTAGGGTACCTCTGTTTTTCTAACCTGCATTAGCTCCTGCTATTAAGCTTTGCTACACTATGATTGTACCTTTGTTGTGTCTCTTATGTCTTTCTTTGAGCATGATTGCCTGAAGTTCAACAAAGAATGAGGAATTATCATTACCTGTGTCGCTGGTGTAGAGATATCTACCAATATTTAGTTTTTTTACAAAAAGTGCTGATGAGTGTGAACACCCCACATTAGTTTTAGGGTGATTTAACACTCTTATCACCTTTAGAACTGCATCTCTCACAATATTTTTGAACTCTTTCATGTTTTATCACGGTGTTTTGATTTTTTTTATTGGATTTTTTTCTTGATTGTATATTCTTTTGAAGCTGTTTGTTAATCATGTTTTAGTTATATTCTATATATAATCAGAGGTATTAGATTCCTAATTTGATTTTAGTAGAGTATTATATGTATCTTTTGGTTTTTTGAGGTAGCGCCACACCATTTTTACACAGCCTTATCCACTTGAGTGTTTATTCACTTTTAAAGGGGCAGCTTCACTCATTTATACATTGATAGTTTGACACCATTTCTTGTCATTTTATCAACACAATAGAGGTTTCCATGAGTCTCTTGGAACATAGAAGAGGTTTCTGGGTGTCCCTTGGAGCACAAGAGAAGTTTCCAGCAGCCTCTTGGAACAGAGCAGAGGCTTCTGGTAGTGTCCTGGAACATGGGGAAGGTTCCTTTCAGTCTCTTGGAACACAAGAAAGGTTTCTAGCAGTTTATTGGAACATGGGAGAAGTTTCTAACACCCTCTTAGAAAATGTCAGCACTAACAGTAAGGTTGTGTGTAAAGCCACTATTTTGGTAATGAACAGTTAAATAAAAACTTGTTTTTTTCCCAAAGTTGTTGCTGTTGACATGCTCACTACGACCACTCTCCTCTCCTCTTTCCCTTTCTCTTTCCCCTTTTCTCTTATTTTTTCTTCCCTTTTCTCCTCTCTACTTCCCTTTTCTCTTTTTCCCCCCTCTCTTTCTTTTTTCCTTGCCTCTGCTCTCCCCTTCTCTTCTTTCCTTTCCTATGATCTACCTTTACCTTCTCTCTCTTAAGGGATGAACGAATCTTCCTGGGTTTAAATTATGAGGGGAATTTGTTGAATCCCTAGTGGAGCTGCTTGGAATTTGTGGAACCTGAATTTCGGTGGGGGGGAAGGTGAATGTTGACTATTTTTAAAAAGCGCAAAGGGACCTGGGTACTGCCCCAGGGGGCATTTAACAAAGCATAAAAAGGAGGGTTCTTTTAAAATGGCTTTGAGGGTTACACAGGGAAAGCACCAATCCTAAATGGCATTGCTTCTTTCAGATTTTTGGAATATGAGAGAGTTTTCTGGCAACCTTTTAGAACATGGAAGAGTTTTCTGCCAGTCTCCTGGAACATGGGAGAGGTTTCTGGTGATCTCTTGGAACAGGAGTTACATTTCTGGGAGTCTCTTGGATTATGACAGAGGTTTATGGGAGTCTCTTGGAGCATGAGAGAGGTTTCTGGTAGTTTCTTATAACACAAGAGAAGTTTTCAGCAGTCTCTTAAAACATGGGAGATGCTTCAGGTAGTGTCCTGGAACTAGCGGAAAGGTTTCTTACACTCACTTGGAACCCTCTTAGAAAATGTCAGCAGTAACAGTAGGGTTTTGTGTAAGGTTAATCTTGTTAATGAAAAACTGAATAAAAACTTGTATGTGGTAGTTGTGGCTGTTAACATGCTCACAACTACCACTCCTTCTCCTCTTTCCTTTCATCTCCTCTACTCTACCCTTACCCTCTCATTCTTTTCCCCCTTCCATTCTTTCCTTTGAAGGGATGACCAAATGTTCCTGGTTTTAAATCATTGGGGGAATTTGTTGAATCCTTAGTGGTGCTGCTTGAAATTTGTGAAACCCGAACTTTCGGTGGGGGGAGAGCAAATGTTGAGTATTTTCAAAAAGCACAAGGGGAGCTGGGCACTGCCCCAGGGGACAAGAGGTTAGTGGCAGTTTCTTGGAAAATTGGAGATGTTTCTGGGTGTCTCTTGAAAGATGGGAGAGATTTCTGGTAAACTCTTGGATCATTGGTTAAGTTTTTGGGAGTGTCTTGCAATATGACAGAGGTTTCTATGAGTCTTGAAACATATAAGAGATTTCTGGGTGTCTCTTGGGACATGACAGAAGTTTCCAGCAGTCTCTTGAAACATGAAAGAAATTTCTGGTAATCTCTTGGAACATGGGTTAGGTTTTTTGGAGTCTCTTGGACTTTGACAGAGGTTTCTGGGAGTCTCTTGGAAAATAACAAAGGTTTCTGGGAGTCTTTTGGAACATAATAAAGGTTTCTGGGAGTCTCTTGGAACATAACAAAGGTTTATGGGGGTGTCCTGGAACATAGCAGAGGTTTCTGGGAGTCTCTTGGGCTTTGACAGAGGTTTCTGGGAGTTTCTTGGAACACAGAAGAAGTTTCTGGCTGCCTTTTGGGTCATAAGGGAAGTGTCCATCAGTCTCTTGGAACATGGGAGAGGTTTCTGGTAATCTCTTGGAACATGAGTTAGGTTTCTGGGAGTCTCTTGATCATTGACGGAGGTTTCTGTGAATCTTGGAATATGACAAAGGTTTATGGGAGTTTTTAAAGATGAGGGAGGACTTTGGGAGTCTCTTGGCCCATAACAGAGGTTTCTGGGAGTCTCTTGGAACATAGGAGAGGCTTCTGGCAGTGTCCTATAACATGGAAAAGGTTTCTTTTAGTCGCTTGGAACATGAGAGAGGTTTCTAGAAGTTTATTGGAACATGGGAGAAATTTCAAGCCCCCTCTTAGAAAATTTCAGCAGTAACAGTAGGGTTGTGTGTAAGGTCACTATCTTGTTAATGAAAAACTGAATAAAAACTGGTATTTTCCCCAAGGTATAGCTGCCAGCATGCTCGTAATGACCACTCCGCACCCAATAAACAGTTTTTACATAGCCCTGTATCCCAGTCATTATTTACTTTGTACCCCCTAACGTGGCTCATGGTCTATCAAGTATTTTCTGAAGTGACTAAACATATACTATTAATAGTATAAATATGTTGACTAATTTATGATTAAAGTAACTTTTTATTTCAACTCTTGGCACTTCTGAATTATTTACTATGTTGACAGCAATAGTTGTGGCTTGATTAAAATGACAGTGGGTATTTACTCCACCATTGCTACCCACTGAATGAATGTTTTATCCTTATAATTCATCCATCCATGCCCTTCATTGTGCATTTTTACAATAAATCTACAGTCAAGCAAGGTAAACAAGAGAATGAAGTTCATTTTACCGGAATTTTGTTGACCATACCAGAACTAGGCAAGATCTAAAAGCCGCAATCCTTGGATCATAGAATATTTAAATCCACCTCCCTTGTGGTAGTTGTCTATTTGCCCTGAAAAAGGGTCAAATTCCCCTAAATTATTTTTTTTTGTAGCAGTGCCCCCTTAGGCTTGTTAGAAATACCCTTGGGGTATACATGCCACATGCTGGGATCATACTTACCAACATGTCAGCCACAGTGTCCAGGACGCAGTTAATCCCACCCATAATTTGCCTTAAGCCGGCCAAAGATGGAGTGATTTTCTTTCCTGCAACCATGGGTTTGATTGACCCATCAGCATAGTTAGTTTTGATATGGCAATCCCTCCCGTGGAGCTATTGTGTTTTCCCAGCGGGGGTGATCAGTCCCAGCCCGGAGAACACAAAGTCATTATTGCTAGTGGCTATAGTCGCTGGCAATAGTTGCAAGAAAAATCCGACAGGCTGGTTTTACCCAAGTTGATCGATTAATCAACTTGGGTACAATCAGCCTGCCCATACATGGTTTGGTTCTCGACCACTTCCTGTCCAACTGATCGAGATGTGAATCATCTATGACCAGCTTCAGACTCGCTCATTAACCAAGTAGTCTTGCTCAGACCCTGCCCAATTACCAGAGTGGCCCACCCACCCCCCATCTCTATTTATACAGGGACTGCCAATTGACTGCTCCCAATAGTCATAAGGAATGCCTTACTCAGTTACTGTGCATGCACAATAACTGAAATAAGGGTGAAGCTGTTATGTTGGGACATTGCCCGGGATACAGCATCAACAGGACTGGAGTTCAAGATGTGAGACTGCAATGGCAAATCCAGGACACTTGGTATCTTTGGGATATCCACTGTTTAATGTTAACACAAACTCACTTTTCATGATGCTTGAAGCATATCTAAAGGCAAAAAACGTTCTAGTCTTGGATGGGTAAAACCCCGTCCATTGTTCTCTATTTGCCATCAGTATATTCCTCTGTGAGATGTCCCCTAACTTACTACCTCATGAACACAACAGGAAGGGAGAAGAATTCTTAGACATTGGTGACCACAACAAGCATCTGCATAGGAAGATTTCCTCTCCATTTTTGTTCTGACGACAACTCAAAATGTTGAACTTTCCTATTACTTGCTGTCCCAGACACAATGGTCACCAGGACAAAGAGACTGAATATCCCCAGTAGGGGCACAGAAAGCAATGAAACCCAACAAGCTTCTAGCGTTCCTCTTTTTTGCAAACAAAAAACTAATTTTAACTTTAGATACATCTTTACTCCCCTAACCAACTCTGTGACGTGAGGTGGCTTCCAGCAACCCCCGCTCAGGTTCCCCATTCTGAATACAATTATGAGTGCTTCAAAATAGATGCTCAATACACTAGTAGCTCTTTAGAGATTAAAGGGCCTCTAATTACTATGTATTGCACATGTTCTAGGAAGACCTTACTCAGGACTGATGGAGGAACTGGAACATCAGAAACTATAACAAAGGACCATGCATAGAGTGTCACTGCCTGACTGTCCTTCTCTGTCCTCTCTTCACAGAAAAACCTGGAAAATGTCCACCTAATAGCAAGTTAAGTCTCTGTGTACAGCTTGGTTCTGCAGACCTTGGCTGTTCAAACGACTATGAGTGCGAAGGGGATCGCAAGTGTTGTCCAAAGGGTTGTAATCACATGTGTGTCACACCAGAATACGATAAGTCAGGTAAGAGAATTCTGATTAAAGGAAGCGGCTTTGATTTAAGATTTAAGAAATTATAATACCTAGGTAGCAGAGCTGGTCTCATGACTCGGAACTCCCTTTCAGCTGAGCCCAGGAAGAAGCTGTCTTTGACAGGCCATTCAGCTGTGGGTGGGGATCCCCTGCTCTACAGCTATACACACACAAAGGGCCTGGGATGCTCATATGATCATTGAACTAATATGACCACAATGACAATAAACCACAGCAGATTGGCCCAGTGCTGACATTTTCCTTCTGGGTCTGGCCAAACATTTTGGAGCTCATCTTTGTCTATCACATTAGCATCACTAAGGGAGCTAGGGAGGAGGTGGAATCCTTATGGGTAGAGCTCCAAAGGGATGAAGCTAAGGAGAAAATAATACTGGGAGTATGCTATAGGCCCCCTAACCTGAGGGAGGAAGGGGAGACAGATCTCCCATCACAAATTGGATCAGAAGCAAAGATGGGAAGTGTTATCATAATGGGGGATCTTAAATTTCCCAGACATAGACTGGGCGGAGGGAACTACGCATTCATCTAAGGCTCGCCAGTTCCTAAATGTCTTGCAGGACAATTTTATGGGTCAGATGGTAGACGCACCAACTAGAAATAGAGCGTTATTGGATTTACTGATTACCAACAATAAGGACCTTGACTATAGTATAACAGATGATACATACCCATTGCTTTACCTGGCCAACCCAACTCCAAAACCTTACCCTTTTCCCATTAAAGGAGACCACACCGTTTTGGAGTAAATTATTGGCCGTAGCAGCCCCTTTATTAACAACTCAATTAAAATTAACATACTATGAACAACATCTGTTAAACGTCAAATGGTCACGTTGGTCTTTGCAGGACATCCCCCCCAAATTACCATAACGATCATCACCATGCACTGTGGTACCTTTAACTGAAAATAGGCCTCCAGCTGACATGCTAGCGTGGAGACAACCAAAATCACTGACCGCAGTGCACCCTTTCACCAAATTCCAGCTAAACCAACATTAGCTGGAATACCACCGATGAGTCCCACATTCACCTAATCTGGGGGGTTTCTTCCTTCACCCGCAAAGACCAACACCCGCCAACTACCACAACATCCTAGAAAACAGGCGTCTGTGAAAGACAGGTTACGATATACCACCCAAATACCTAATATCCCAGGGAGGGTTGGTGGAAAGCTGTCTCCTCCGTCTCACACTGACGCTGGGGAGGGACCTCCTTTCCTTCACTTCCTATAGGCTCCTCCTTTTCCTCCCTTTTCTCCACTCAGAGACCACTTAACAAAAGTTGTTCCTGTACACTGTTCCCCCAGTCATGTAAGCCCTACGTTCATTTTGTTTTGGCATTACTCCGGGCTTTTCTCAATTGGCTTCAGTATAAATCACACAAATTGGAAACATGAGGGGAATACAAAGACACTGAATTTCAAAAGAGCCAACTTCCCTAAACTACGAACCTTGCTAGAAGGCATGAATTGGGATAAAATCTTAGGAACAAAGAACACGGAAGAGCGATGGGTTTGCTTTAAAAGCATATTAAATAAGGACATTAGCCAATGCATCCCATTGGTTAATAAATTTAAAAGAGTGAACAAAAGTCCTGGATGGCTTAACTCCAATGTAAAAATGCATATACAGTAAAAGCAAAGCAGAAGGCCTTAAAAAAAAACAAGGTTGAGGGATCATCATCAGCATTCAGACTTTAGATAGAACATGAAAGACACATAGCGGAGGAGAGCAAAAAAAATCCCAAGAAATTATTTAAGCATGTAAACAATAAAAAAGGAGGACAGACCGTATTGGCCCCATAAAGAATGAGGAAGGACATCTGGTTACAAAGGATGGGGAGAAGGCAAAAGTATTGAATTTATTCTTCTCCTCAGTCTTTACGAGGGAATCGGGGGTCTTCAGTAACCAAAGCTGCAGTGTTTATCCTCATGACACATCACAGGAAGCACCTCCATGGTTAACAGAGGACAGAATTAGGAAATTTAACATTAATAAATCAACGGGACCAGACGGCTTGCACCCTGGAGTACTTAGGGAACTCAGTCAAGTAATTGCCAGACCATTGTTCCTAATTTTTACTGACAGTCTACTGACTGGAATGGTACCAGCTGATTGGAGAAAAGCCAATGTAGCACCAATATTTAAAAAGGGCCCAAAATACATCCCTGGGAATTACAGATAAGTTAGCCTAACATCAATAGTATGTAAACTCTTGGAGGGGACGATAAGGGACTATATACAAGATTTTAGTAATGAGAACTGTATCATTAGAAGTAATCCAGCATGGATTCATGAAGACTCGTTCTTGCCAAACCAATCTATTAACCTTCTATGAGGAGGTGAGTTGCCATCTAGATAAAGGAAGGCCCATAGACGTGGTGTATCTGGATTTTGCAAAAGCATTTGACACAGTTCCCCATAAACGTTTACTGTACAAAATAAGGTCTGTTGGCATGGACCATAGGGTGAGTACATGTATTGAAAACTGGCTACAAGGGTGAGTCAGAGGGTGGTGATAAATGGAGTGTACTCGGAATGGTCAGGGGTGGGTAATGGGGTCCCCCAGGGTTCTGTGCTGGGACCAATCCTGTTTAATTTGTTCATAAATGATCTGGAGAATGGGGTAAACAGTTCAATCTCTGTACAGTGGAACCTCGGATTACGAGTAACTTGGTTAGCGAGTGTTTCGCAATACGAGCACGATTCAGGCCAAAGCGGTGTGCAGTACCACTTTTGGCCTGAGGTGCGGGGGCGCCGGAGTGGAGCAGAGCCGAAAGTCACCGATCGCAGCCGATCGGCGCTGTTCGGAAATGCACGGAAAGCCCCGTGGACACTCCGGCTGACCTCGGCAAATCTCGGGTAGGAAGTCTTTGCGAGGTTTGCCGAGTGTGCTTGGAGCTTTTCGGCCGTTTCCGAGGCATTCCGGCGCCCCCCGCCTCTGGCCGCATGCAGTATTGCATCCTATTGAAGTCAATGCGGAACAAATTATTTTCGTTTCCATTGACTTCAATGGGAAAACTCGCTTTGATATGCAAGTACTTTGGATTACGAGCATACTCCTGGAATGGATTATGCTCATAATCCGAGGTTCCACTGTATTTGCGGATGATACTAAGCTAAGCAGGGCAATAACTTCTCAGCAGGATGTGGAAACCTTGCAAAAAGATCTGAACAAATTAATGGGGTGGGCAACTACATGACAAATGAGGTTCAATGTAGAAAAATGTAAAATAATGCATTTGGGTGGCAAAAATATGAATGCAATCTATACACTGGGGGGGAGAATCTCTGGGGGAATCTAGGATGGAAAAGGACCTGGGGTCCTAGTAGATGATAGGCTCAGCAGTGGGATGCAATGCCAAGCTGCTGCTAACAAAGCAAACAGAATATTGGCATGCATTAAAAAAGGGGATTCATTCCAGAGATAAAACGATAATTCTCCCGCTCTGCAAGACTCTGGTCCGGCCGCACCTAGAGTATGCTGTCCAGTTCTGGGCACCAGTCCTCAGGAAGGATGTACTGGAAATGGAGCGAGTACAAAGAAGGGCAACAAAGCTAATAAAGGGTCTGGAGGATCTTAGTTATGAGGAAAGGTTGCGAGCACTGAACTTATTCTCTCTGGAGAAGAGACGCTTGAGAGGGGATATGATTTCTATTTACAAATACTGTACTGGTGACCCCACAATAGGGATAAAACTTTTTTGCGGAAGGGTTTTTAACAAGACACATGGCCACTCATTAAAATTAGAAGAAAAGAGGTTTAACCCTAAACTACGTAGAGGGTTCTTTACTGTAAGAGCGGCAAGGATGTGGAATTCCATTCCACAGGCGGTGGTCTCAGCGGGGAGCATTGATAATTTCAAGAAACTATTAGATAAGCACCTGAATGACCGCAACATACAGGGATATACAATGTAATACTGACATATAATCACACACATAGGTTGGACTTGATGGACTTGTGTCTTTTTTCGACCTCACCTACTATGTAACTATATTAGTGTGGTCACCTACCAAAGTGATAGACCAATAGAGAAGAGCAACAGGTTGGAGAGTGCAGGCCAGACACCATAGAAGATAGTGACTACAGCAGTGGTGGCCCATCCATAAGAGACGCACAGGCGCCGCCCCCCCATCCATGCGCTCGGCCTCTAATCTACATGCATTCCATTAAGGGGGGAGGGGTTTAAGCAAATGATTAGAGCCAGAGGGTCTAATAGGCTTCAAAATAAGGTGAGCTTGGGGCGCAGAGCACTGTGCTCCAAGCCCACTCAGTTGTGTGACACTAGCGAATGAATATTCGCTTTTGTCACACTAATTCTTCCAATCAGGAAGGGGGTCTGAGACAAAAGGAGAAGCTACACTGGTCGCTGGGAGGAGGAGGAGGGAGCAGACTCAAGGATAGTAGGCACAGGAGAAGTTAGCGGCTGCCCGTCCGTCGCCTGGAGGGAAGCCCGGGGTAAGTGTTGAGGCCAGGTGACCGACCAAAAGGGGGATATGTTTGCCCCCCACCTCCAAAAAAAAAAAATACCACCGGCCGCCACTTGACTACAGTACATGTAGTTCTAAGGTTATGGGTCATGAGACCCATGGCAGCTGCTCAAATGGGTAATTAACCTTACTCTACAAATATTACAATTATAAAATGGATGGGATTGTGCCAATGGGGTGAAATATACTGGGGTTCAAATATCCCTCTCTTTTTCAACTCAGAAGGCCGGCTAACAAAAATGACCAGAAACGAAACAATTAATATATTGCATCATTGTTCTCTGACTGGAGCCAAATACTTATTGACACACAGAACAATGCCGTATAAAAACAATGCCATGTACTAACAATACCATATAATAACAATGACAAATAACATACATTCTGGTATAACATCCAGCAAAAGGAAAGCAGATATATTCCCTGCCAGGGGCGTTCCTACCGCAACAATTAACCGCAGGAAAGAGCCACTGTGAAAACTCTGATATATACCACAGCACTGTATAGAGAACAACGAGCCGGTCATATCAGTTTCTGCACCAGAGGAGCTTACAATCTAATGTCCCTACCACAGTCACACACTAGTATTACTATATATTTTTATAGCGCTGACATTTACCCCAAAGATGTACTGAGAACACTGAGGCTGGTCCTAGTACAGTAAAACTCAGTCAATAAAACTCATACAGCTTAGTGAACCAACCCTAAACTTTCCTGACAAATTTTCCTAAAGATTTTGTAATTATTCATGGGCTTTGGTTTGTTAAGCTGCACAAAACACTTAAGGGGTGCTTTATTAATTTGTAAGACACACTAAAAAAAAAAAAATATTGAATGAGGCCACTTTAGCATGCCTAAAGCATTACTCCATCACACCCTCTTGTGCAGCATTTTAACTTTACAATCTCAGATTGAAACCTGTGTTGCCAGATCTAAGAAATCAATTACTTTTTGATTGTTCCAGCTGTCAAGAAAGAGCAATGTCCTGGAGCCCCAGCTCCCCCCTATATGGTCCACCCAAACTGTGAAAATGACGGTGGACAGTCGTGCAGCTCTGATGGAGATTGTCCTGGAATAGAAAAGTGCTGCCAAACCTACTGCAATAAGAAGTGCACAAAACCTGGAAGTAAGTAGACTGCACAACCCATACCTATAAAAGGTCATTTGTGTTACAGCAGAATTAAAGGAATATTATTTTGCCAACTCATTGGTGACATGGATACTGGGGACTGAGATGTGTGTTCTGAAGTGCAGATCTCACTGGGGAGTGAGGTGAGTGTACTGGAGTGCAGATCTCACTGGTGACATGGATACTGGGGAGTGAGGTGCGTGTACTGGAGTGCAGATCTCACTGGTGACATGAATACTGGGGAGTGAGGTGTGTGTACTGGAGTGTAGATCTCCCTGGTGACATGGATACTAGGGAGTGAGGTGCGTGTACTGGAGTGCAGATCTCACTGGTGATATGAATACTGGGGAGTGAAGTGTGTGTACTGGAGTGTAGATCCCACTGGTGCCATGGATACTAGGGAGTGAGGTTTGTGTATTGCAGTGCAGATCTTACTGGTGACACGGATACTGGGGAGTGAGGTGTATGTATTGGAGTGTAGATCTCACTGGTGACATGGATACTGGGGAGTGAGATGTGTGTACTGGAGTGCAGATCTCACTAGTGACATGTGTTGTGGAAATTTTTATTATATGGACGCATGTGGACATTTTATTCTAGGATGTGTGCTTTACCCTGTGTCTGATTTAACCAAGGAGTGCTCTAGCAGAGCGCACTTGGGTTGAATCAGGACCAGCGTTAAAACCGTCAGTATGAAAACCTTCTCATGGGCTTGGAGATGTGTTCTCTGTGTGTGTGGGCCTTTGCCGGTTTGTAAGTATCAAGCGCAATGCGCTCGACTTCCTGCCCTCAAATGTCTATGCACATTAGAGAAGCGTAGTCCGCATAAAACAGGGGCAGAAAAATTGGGCCTTGGGCGGTGGTGGTGGTGGTGCCACAACACTGTAAGCCCTCACCTTGTTGGGCACAGGAATGGGCCCTGTGTGAAATATTATATCAAAAATTGAAGTTACATGCCCCTGTTAAACAGGGGCATAAAAACTGGGCCCTGGGTGGTGGTAATGGTGGTTAAGGATGAGCCCCCCGAACTTGCGAACAGGCAAAAAATTTGGATGAACACACAAAGACCATTAAAGTCTATGGGACACGAACATAAAAAATCAAAAGTGCTAATTTTAAAGGCTTATATGCAATTTATTGCCATAAAAAGTGTTTGGGGACCCGGGTCCTGTCCCAGGGGACATGCAAAAAAAAGTTTTTAAAACAACCGTTTTTTAGGGAGCAGTGATTTTAAGAATGCTTAAAGTGAAACAATTAAAATTAAATATTCCTTTAAATATCATGCCTGGGGGGTGTCTATAGTATGCCTGTAAAGTGGCTCAGTTTTTCCGTGTTTAGAACAGTACCACAGCAAAATTGCATTTCTAAAGGAAAAAAGTAATTTAAAACTGATCGCGGCTGTAACGAATTGTCGGTTCTTGGCAATATAGATAAAACTCATTGAGAAAAACGGCATGGGTCCCCCCCACTAGTCCATTACAAGGCCCTTTGGGTCTGGTATGAATATTAAGAGGAACCCCGAAACAAACATTAAAAAAAAAATTGCATGGGGGTCCCCCAAAATCCATACCAGACCCTTATCTGAGCATGCAAACTGGCAGGCCGCAGGAAAAGAGGGGGGACGAGAGAACCCCCCCCTCCTGAGCTGTACTAGGCCACTGTCAGAGAGGTTACCTGGTTGGGCGCCGGGGCGCGCCGGGACGTGTTGGCGCTCGCGTTCCTGTCCGTGCTGGGGCGCGTGTCCCTGGGGGCGCCGGTGTGTCTGGGCTGGCCGACCGTGGCGTGCGGGGTGGCGTCCGGGCGTAAGGGAGCCTACCCTCTGCCCAAGTGGACTCACCTGTCTGGTAAGTGTGGGACCTGACAGTCACATGCCCTCAATATGAGGGGGGTGCTTTGGAGTAGCCTCCAAAAGCACCTTGTCCCCATGTTGATGGGGACAAGGGCTTCATCCCCAGAACCCTTGCCCGGTGGTTGTGGGGATCTGCGGGTGGGGGCTTATCGGAATCTGGAACAAGGGGACCCCCAGATCCCGGTCTCCCCCTATAGGAATTGGTAACGGGTATATTGTACCCCTACCATATCACAAAAAAAGTGTCAAAAATAGGAAAGTCACGTGGCGTCAGAGGGGGGGGCGGGGTCTCCCGTTTACGTCACCAGGTGGCCCCACCCTCAGCTATATAACAGCTGTCACCGAGAAGAAACATCACTCGGTGGGAGCCTCCCATGGAGGTGGATCTGTTGCGGGTTTTTTTTGTTCTTTTTTCGGTGTCGTGAGATGGATCTACATCATGGAACATTTTTATTTTTTTATTTTTTAATAAAGGACTTGTCCCAAAGTGTCCCCTGTCTTTTTTTACTATTCTTTACTTTTTTTGTGAAATGGTAGGGGTACAATGTACCCGTTACTAATTCACATGAGGGGGAGGCCAGGATCTGGGGGTCCCCTTGTTAAGGGGGGCTTCCAGATTCCGATGAGCCCCCGGCCCGCAGACCCCCACAGCCACCGGGCAAGGGTTGAGGGAATAAGGCCCTTGTCCCCATCAACATGGGGACAAGGTGCTTTGGGGGGCTACTCCAAAGCACCATCCCCATGTTGAGGGCATGTGGCCTGGTACGGTTCAGGAGGAGGTGGGGCACTCTCTTGTCCCCCCACTCTTTTTCTGCGGCCTGCCAGGTTGTGTGCTCAGATAAGGGTCTGGTATGAATTTTGGGAGGACCCTACGCATTTTTTTTTAATTTGGCACGGGGTTCCCCTTAATATCCATACCAGACCTGAAGGGCCTGTTATGGATTTTTGGGGGACCCCCACGCAATTTTTTTTTTAATTTTTGGTTCGGGGTTCCCCTTAATATTCATACCAGACCCAAAGGGCCCGGTAATGGACTGGACTAGGGGGGCCCATGCCATTTTTTTCAATGAGTTTTATCTATATTGCCGAGACCCAACAATTCATTACAGCCGCGATCAGTTTTAAATTACTTTTTTTCCTTTAGAAATGTAATTTTGAAGAAAAAAAAAAGAAAAAGAATTGTCTTTTTGCTGTGGTACTGTTCTAAACACAGGAAAACTGTGCCACTTTACAGGCATACTATAGACACCCCCAGGCAGGATATTTAAAGGAATATTTAATTTTTATTAATTATTATTAAAATCACTGCTCCCAAAAATATGGCCGTTTTTATAACTTTTTTTTCCACTGATACATGTCCCCTGAGGCAGAACCCCTTGTCCTCAAACACTTTTTATGAAAATAACTTGCATATAAGCCTTTAACATGAGCACTTTGGGTTTTTCATATTAGTGTCCCATAGACTTTAACGGGGTTCCGCGGCTTTCCAATTTGCTGCGAACACCGCATAATGTTCGTTGTTCGTCGAACGTTCGAACAACTAAAGTTCGGCCCGAACTTATGCTCGAGCCGAACCATTCGCCCATCCCTAGTGGTGGTGCCCCAACACTGTAACCCCTCACAGATACTCTTGTTGGGTGCAGAAAGGGCCCTGCTGTGAAATATTATATCAAGAATTGTAATCACATGCCCCTGTTAAACAGGGGCAGAAGAATTGGGCCTTTGGTTTTGGTGGCGCCAGAACACTGTAAGCCGTCATAGTTACTCTTGTTGGGCACAAGAACGGGCCCTGCGTTGAAATATTATATAAAAAATTGTAATTACATGCCCATGTTAAACAGGGGCAGAAAAATTGGGCCTTGGGTGGTGGTGCCACAACACTGTAACCCCTCACAGATACTCTTGTTGGGCCACAGGAACGGGCCCTGCTGTGAAATATTATATCAAAAATTGTAATTACATACCCCTGTTAAATGGGGCAGAAAAATTGAGCCTTGGGTGGTGGTGCCACAACACTGTAACCCCTCACAGATACTCTTGTTGGGCGCAGGAACAGGCCCTGCTGTGAAATATTATATCAAAAATTGTAATTACATGCCCCTGTTAAACAGGGGCAGAAAAATTGGGCCTTGGGTGGTGGCATCAGCTAGCATCATCAAGATTGAGGAGGAATAGGATAGTCAGCATAGACAGTCTTCAAGGGATCCCACATCCATAGCAAATTCAATCAATTACATCAGCATCAGGTGCTTGATAGCTGCTGATCAAAGACTGATTCATTTTTATGAACGCGAGCCTATCAACAGAGTCTGTGGACAGGCGCACTCTTTGATCCGTTACAAACCCTCCAGCAGCGCTGAATGTGCGTTCAGAAAGCATTCTGGTTGCAGGACAGGCCAGTAGCTCAATCGGATTTTGAGCAAGTTCTGGCCAGTGGTCCATCCTCAAGACCCAGTAACCCAGTTGATGCTCTGTTGAAAAGGTCTCCAAGTCTGCTCTTGCCCCTAGATATTCCTGCACCATATAATGTAGATGCTGACAATGGTCGCTCGAACCAATCAGACCATGGCGCTGAGGACTGAAAAATTGTTTAAAATCATCGGTCAGACGTCTACCTTCTCCAACTCATTTTCTGAACGAAAGCATCAGCAACATGTTGTCCAGCACCAGGAAATGGTAACCTCCCAGAGTCTGGAAATGCATTGCACAAACATTTCTTCAAGGCCTCCTGCTCCCTCTGCGAAGGCAGGATGAGTTCTGCAACCTTGTCCTTGTAACGTGGATCAAGAAGGGTTGCTAGCCAGTAATGATCCCTCTCCTTGATACCTTGAATCCTAGGGTCCTTTCGCAGGCTTTGCAGAATCAGGGAGGTCATACAGCGTAAGTTTGCAGAGGCATTTGACTCTGAGTCCTCTGTGTCACTAAGGATCACATGATCCGTAACTACCTCCTCTCAGCCACAACTGAGTACAGTACAACTCCTTGGGTTTCTGGGGACTGAAAACCATCCCTTGAAGACTGCTGCTGAGTGTTATCCTCTACATCCATGCTGACACAATCCTCCTCCTCCTCTTCTTCCTGTGTGTTTGGTGGTCCCGCAAGAATGTTATCTGGATAAAGGGGGCCTTCAGAGGAAAGGAAGTCCTCCTCTTCCTCCCGCTGTTCTGCCTCAAGTTACCTGTTCATGATTCCACAAAGCGTGTGCTTCAGCAGGAAGACTAGAGGGACAGTGTCACTGATGCATGCATTGTCGCTGCTCACCATCCTTGTGGCCTCCTCAAATGGTGACAGGACAGTGCATGCATCTTTGATCAGTAGCCACTGGTGTGGTGAAAAGAAGCCAAGCTCCCTTGACCCTGTCCTGGTGCCATACACGCACAGGTACTTATTGATGGCCCTCTGCTGTGTGTGCAGCCGCTGCAGCATTACCAACATTGAGTTCCACCTGGTGGGCATGTCACAAATGAGGTGGTTGGTGGGCAGGTTGCATTCCCTTTGGTGTACTGCTAGCAGATTGGCTGCAAGTACTGGGCACACCTATTGCTATACCTTCATTCCTCTCAGTGCAAGATTTTGAGAGGACTGGAGGTATAGTAGGGTTGGAGATCCCAGATGAGGGGCAAGGAGAGGTCCGCCTTTTTCTTTGGACTGCATAGCAGGTCATCATATGTCTGGTCAAGCATGCCGTGCCCAAGTGGCTGCTGTTCTGGCCACGCTTGATCTGCTTCAGACATAGGTTGCAAACAGCAACGGTGCGATCTGCAGCACACGTGTCGAAAAAGACCCACACCAAGGAACTTTTAAAAGTCAGCGGGGAGTCAGCAGTGCCCTGCACCTGCAGAGCTCTGCTGTGTGATTTAAGAAGGTGGCTGCCCTTAAGCTGCCCCCAAGAGGACATCCTGCCTCATTGGAGTTGTGCCCCCTCCTCCTCTCTTCTCTCAAGCACCCAAGTATAGTCAGTGACCTCATCATCCCCTCATTCCTCATCAATGGAGCAAACTTGGCAGTATGCTGCAGCTTGGTCAACATGACTGCCAGTTTCTTGTCCTTCAGTGGCACCCCCTCTCTCTAGGCTGACGTTACTCTCTTCCTCAACCTGGGAACCAACATATGAGCCTTCAAATCGCTGCGCATCCTCCAGCAGCATGTACCCGACACTGGTCGAATAATTCTGGGGACTCCTCCATGCATGATGGTGGGGCTACGGAAGGAGTGACTGTGTACAAGGTGCCGGTGGAATAGGCCACTTTGGCAGCTGCTTTGGAAGGCAAACTACTCTGAGCCTAGGTGACAGAGGATGAGGATGGCTTTGTTATCCACTCCATCAACTCTTCTGCATGTTGTGGCTCAATAACATGGCCAGCAGCAGAAAAAAGGACAAGCGTGCCCCATGGCCACTTGCAGAGGATGCACCATGTCCACGACCACTACTGTTGACTGTAGACACAGAGGCTGCTTGCCCTCTTTTAGTGGCCTGTGAGCTTCTACCTCTCCTTGGTGGCCTTCCAGACATAATGTATTTTTTTATTTCTTCCACCACACCAGTATGTGAAAGCGATTCTGCTCCCTTCAGAAAACGCACTCACCAGCTTCAAATGCCTTTCACTCTCATGTTTGGCTTAAACGCTTTCAACCACACACAGAAGGGTTAAGTGAGCTCCAATAGCCAGCCGTGAACATCAATCAGGATCTCTCCACATGTAAATAATAAAGTGCTCCAAATAGTGTAATAATGTAAAAAACAGTTACCATTTACATGTGGAGAGATCCTGATTGATGTTCACGGCTGGCTATTGGAGCTCACTTAACCCTTCTGTGTGTGGTTGAAAGCATTTAAGCCAAACACGAGAGCGTAGGGCATTTGAAGCAGGCGAGTGCGTTTTCTGAAGGGAGCAGAATCACTTTCACATACTGGTGTGGTGGAAGAAATAAGAAGATACTACACAAAGTTACTAATACTGGAAGAATACGTTTATGGACATTTTTTCATAGATAATTTATTCTCTTATTTTCACACTTGTCACAGGGGGTTATTTTTTATGAATGCATATTTACTAATATATATGTATGTTTAACTTTAATATTGTGTTTTTAGCACCACTATTTTCTCACTATCCCATTTCTGATAGAGGTTAAAATACTATTCACATTATTATATTATTTAAAGTGGCAGCTACATTGTAAAAGCTATACCTTTAGTCTATAGGCGCAGTGGTGGTACTTCAAGTGTGGGCATAGGGTACTTGCTGACCATCAGTTTGGATGATGTATTTTTTGTTTTGCAACACCACATTACAGTGCATTAGATACTGTGTACACCACCTGAAGTGTATTAAAAACTATACACACTGTATTAGATACTGTGTACACCGCCTGCACTGTATTAGAAACTGTACAATGGCTACACTCTATTTTTTACTGTGTACACCATCAGAAGTGTATTAGAAACTGTACACACTGCATTAGATACTGTGTACACTGCCTGCACTGTATTGAAAACTGTACTATGGCTGCACTCCATTGTGTACTGTGTACAACACCAGAAGTGTAGTAGAAACTGTACACACTGTATTAGATACTGTGTACACCGCCTGCACTGTATTGAAAACTGTACTACGGCTACACTGTATTGTGTACTGTGTACACCACCAGAAGTGTAGTAGAAACTGTACACACTGTATTAGAAACTGTGTACACTGCCTGCACTGTATTGAAAACTGTACCATGGCTGCACTCCATTGTGTACTGTGTACACCACCAGAAGTGTAGTAGAAACTGTACACACTGTATTAGATACTGTGTACACCACCAGAAGTGTAGTAGAAACTGTACACATTGTATTAGATACTGTGTACACCGCCTGCGCTGTATTAGAAACTGCACTATGGCTGCACTGTATTGTGTACTGTGTACACCACCAGAAGTGTAGTAGAAACTGTACACACTGTATTAGAATTGCCATCGCTTTGGGAATTACATTGGTGCTATACACAAGGGAGTGTGTTTGGCGCCAATCTCCGGGCAGTTATCGATCAGGTTTGGTGCCTTCCCTCTCTCCCATATCCGCCCGGGTGACATTGGCAGCAAACTGTGGCTACAGAGGAGTATTTATACTCCTCCGCTTTGGAACAGGCACTCTTTGTTTGGGTCAGTGTCCCTGGAGTACAGTGCACAGTTAGCACATATGCTTCTTCGTCAACATATGAGGTAATGTTTATACTAGATCTTTTCGTCCTTTCCCCAACTTTCTTTGATGTTTAGGTTCCCATCCTGGGTTGCTTTTTCTATTCAATCACCTCTAATCCCCTTAATTATGGGGCACATCACTACTATTGGTGACTCTGTTAGATTGGCTTCTACTTATGGTTTGGTTCACCCATCTTAATGCTATCTTCATCTTTCCACATCACCCATCACTCCTCAGTATGAGCACTTGGTCGTTCCCCCACTATTAATTTTCCCTAATCTCCTTATCTATTTATACACAATTTATATCCATTTACAGATAGCTTTGGTCACAAACCATGTATTTCCATTGATTGTTCGGTGGGGTCCACCCTCCCAGTCACACCTCACCCTTCAGGATTTCCCATTGCTGTGCCATTGGCTTTGCCGCCTCAGCTCCCATGTGAGACAATGTCCGCATAATCGCCCCAGCACTCCCTGCCACACTCCACCTTCATTGTCAGTCTGTAAGTATGGGTGGATGTTCCATCATTCACCCTCCCCCTCTTTTTGTGTTCAGTTTACCTACTGTTCACTTTCATACTTTTTAGACATCCCTTCTGCGTTTGCTCCTGATGAGTGACAGTGAGTCACGAAACGCGTTGAACTTCAGATGCTACAATCATGGGTTTACATTCAGATGTTTGAGCTACATTTGCTATTATCATGTGTTTACATTCAGAGGTGATCCTTCCACATATATGTGGGATGTATATATATATATATATATATATATATATATATATATATATATATATATATATATATATATATATATATATATATATATATATATATATATTTTTTTATGTATTTGTAGCGCATATTACATTTATATGCAATCTAAGAAAAGATGAGTTGCAGGTTATAATGAATTACTGTGCCAATCAATGTATTTTAATGTATGTTACATTCATGGAATAAATTCATTTTTACAATCTACAGTGTCTTTTTGCTCTCCAGCTGCATGCTTCACTCAAAGTCCCAAATCCCCCCTTCTTTCTTTGCTTTTTGCAAACCCGGGATGGAGGCATTTTGATTTACATATCAGGGGCCTCATTTAAAGTCCCAAACTCTCCTCTTTTTATGTATTAGATACTGTGTACACCGCCTGCACTGTATTAGAAACTGTACTACGGCTGCACTGTATTGTATACTGTGTACACCGCCTGCACTGTATTAGAAACAGTACTACAGCTGTACTGTATTATATACTGTGTACACCACCAGAAGTTTAGTAGAAACTGTGCACACTGTATTAGATACTGTGTACACCGCCTGAAGTCCCGGTATATTAGAAACAGTACACCACCGAATGCACTGTAGATATAGGCTACATTTATATATATATATATATATATATATATATATATTAATACACTGCCTGAAGTGTATTGGAAACAGTACACCACAGAATGCACTGTATATATAGGCAACACTGGATGCAGAGTATATATATTGTCAGGGGTTCACTCCAAGTGTAGCGCTTTATGGACACCACCACTCGCTTTTATCTGTTTCAGGGCTGGTTTTGCCCACTTTTATTTAAAAGAAAGTTCAAAACAAACACAGAAGATTCCCTCGCAGGGGTATTCAGCATTTCAGCCCTGCTACCAAAGTAAACGATTTTCAGCTCTCCTGGCTTATAAACACAGCTCTCCAGCTCAGGCCTTACACTTTAGGGCCTTGGTCTGTCTCCCGCAGACGGGACACTCAGCACCTCCATGCGTACAGCAAGTAGCCTCATGCTACACTGGCTCCCAACTCTCTCTCCTAGGTGAAGCCCTACTGACTCCCGTGCCCAGACCTCCTGTCTGCAGGGTGGAGTCATCTCCAACTGGGAGCCTAGAGCCTTGGTCTGGTGATTACTTAAAGCCCAGAACACAGCTGACTCATTAGTGAACTGGCTGTTTATTAGACCTGGATCCTGGCAAGGTACCGCCCTGCTACAATACATAGATATTAATACACTGCCTGCACTGACTGAATATCGAGTAAACACTGAATATATAGTCTATGCTAAATGCAGAGTATATATATATATATATATATATATATATATACATATATATACAGTATCTCACAAAAGTGAGTACACCCCTCACATTTATGTAAATATTTTATTATATCTTTTCATGTGACAATGATACTTTGCTACAATGTAAAGTAGTGAGTGTACAGCTTGTATAACAGTGTAAATTTGTTGTCCCCTCAAAATAACTCAACACACAGCCATTAATGTCGAAACTGCTGGCAACAAAAGTGAGCACACCCCTAAGTGAAAATGTTCAAATTGGGCCCAAAGTGTCAATATTTTGTGTGGTGTACATTATTTTTCAGCACTGCCTTAACCCTCTTAGGCATGGAGTTCACCAGAGCTTCACAGGTTGCCACTGGGGTCCTCTTCCACTCCTCCATGAAGACATCACGGAGCTGGTGGATGTTAAACACCTAGAGACATGCTTGGCTAGTCCATCACCTTTACTCTCAACTTCTTTAGTAAGGCAGCGGTCGTCTTGGAGTTGTGTTTGGGGTTGTTATCATTAGGGATGAGCCCGATGTTCGAGTCGAACGTAAGTTCGACTCGAACATCGGGTGTTCGCCTGTTCGCCAAATAGCGAAAAATTTGGGGTGTTCGTGGCAAATTCGAAAGTCGCTGAACACCCTTTAAAAGTCTATGGGAGAAATCAAAAGTGCTCATTTTAACCACTTCAGCCCCGGAAGGATTTACCCCCTTCCTGACCAGAGCACTTTTTACAATTCGGCACTGCGTCGCTTTAACTGCTAATTGTGCGGTCATGCAATGCTGTACCCAAACGAAATTTGCGTCCTTTTCTTCCCACAAATAGAGCTTTCTTTTGATGGTATTTGATCACCTCTGCCGTTTTTATTTTTTGCGATATACACGGAAAAAGACCGAAAATTTTGAAAAAAAATGATATTTTCTACTTTTTGTTCTAAAAAAAATCCAATAAACTCAATTTTAGTCATACATTTAGGCCAAAATGTATTCGGCCACATGTCTTTGGTAAAAAAAATGTCAATAAGTGTATATTTATTGGTTTGCGCAAAAGTTATAGCGTCTACAAACTAGGGTACATTTTCTGGAATTTACACAGCCTTTAATTTATGACTGCCTATGTCGATTCTTGAGGTGCTAAAATGGCAGGGCAGTACAAAACCCCCACAAATGACCCCATTTTGGAAAGTAGACACCCCAAGGAATTTGCTGAGAGGCATGTTGAGCCCATTGAATATTCATTTTTTTTGTCCCAAGTGATTGAATAATGACAAAAAAAAAAAAAAAATTACAAAAAGTTGTCACTAAATGATATATTGCTCACACAGGCCATGGGCATATGTGAAATTGCACCCCAAAATACATTTAGCTGCTTCTCCTGAGTACGGGGATACCACATGTGTGGGACTTTTTGGGAGCCTAGCCGCGTACGGGGCCCCGAAAACCAAGCACCGCCTTCAGGATTTCTAAGGGCGTACATTTTTGATTTTACTCCTCACTACCTATCACGGTTTTGAAGGCCATAAAATGCCCAGATGACATAAACCCCCCCCAAATGACCCCATTTTGGAAAGTAGACACCCCAAGCTATTTGCTTTGAGGCATGTTGAGTCCATGGAATGTTTTATATTTTGACACAAGTTGCGGGAAAGTGACAATTTTTTTTTTTTTTTTTTGCACAAAGTTGTCACTAAATGATATATTGCTCACACAGGCCATGGGCATATGTGGAATTGCACCCCAAAATACATTTAGCTGCTTCTCCTGAGTACGGGGATACCACATGTGTGGGACTTTTTAGGAGCCTAGCCGCGTACGGGACCCCGAAAACCAAGCACCGCCTTCAGGATTTCTAAGGGCGTACATTTTTGATTTTACTCCTCACTGCCTATCACAGTTTCGGAGGCCATGGAATGCCCAGGTGGCACAAACCCCCCCCAAATGACCCCATTTTGGAAAGTAGACACCCCAAGCTATTTGCTGAGAGGCATGGTGAGTATTTTGCAGCTCTCATTTGTTTTTGAAAATAAAGAAAGACGAGAAAAAAAAATTTTTTTTTTCTTTTTTCAATTTTCAAAACTTTGTGACAAAAAGTGAGGTCTGCAAAATACTCACTATACCTCTCATCAAATAGCTTGGGGTGTCTACTTTCCAAAATGGGGTCATTTGGGGTTTTTTTTTGCCACCTGGGCATTCCATGGCCCCCGAAACTGTGATAGGCGGTGAAGAGTGAAATCAAAAATTTACGGCCTTAGAAAGCCTGAAGGCGGTGCTTGGTTTTCGGGGTCCCGTACGCGGCTAGGCTCCCAAAAAGTCTCACACATGTGGTATCCCCGTACTCAGGAGAAGCAGCAGAATGTATTTTGGGGTGTAATTTCACATATTCCCATGGCATGTTTGAGCAATATATCATTTAGTGACAACTTTGCGCAAAAAAAAATAAAAAAAATAAAAAATTGTCTCTTTCCCGCAACTTGTGTCACAATATAAATTATTCCATGGACTCAACATGACTCTCAGCAAATAGCTTGGGGTGTCTACTTTCCAAAATGGGGTCATTTGGGGGGGGGTTTGAACTGTCCTGGCATTTTATGCACAACATCTAGAAGCTTATGTCACACATCACCCACTCTTCTAACCACTTGAAGACAAAGCCCTTTCTGACACTTATTGTTTACATAAAAAAATAATTTTTTTTTGCAAGAAAATTACTTTGAACCCCCAAACATTATATATTTTTTTTAAAGCAAATGCCCTACAGATTAAAATGGTGGGTGTTTCATTTTTTTTTTTCACACAGTATTTGCGCAGCGATTTTTCAAACGCATTTTTTGGGGAAAAAACACACTTTTTTACATTTTAATGCACTAAAACACACTATATTGCCCAAATGTTTGATGAGATAAAAAAGATGATCTTAGGCCGAGTACATAGATACCAAACATGACATGCTTTAAAATTGCGCACAAACGTGCAGTGGCGACAAACTAAATACATTTTTAAAAGCCTTTACAGGTTACCACTTTAGATTTACAGAGGAGGTCTACTGCTAAAATTACTGCCCTCGATCTGACCTTCGCGGCGATACCTCACATGCATGGTGCAATTGCTGTTTACATTTGACGCCAGACCAACGCTTGCGTTCACCTTAGCGCGAGAGCAGGGGGGACAGGGGTGCTTTTTTTTTTTTTTTTTTTTTTTTTCTTTATTATTATTATTTTTTTATCTTATTTTTAAACTGTTCCTTTCATTTTTTTTTTTTTTAAATCATTTTTATTGTTATCTCAGGGAATGTAAATATCCCCTATGATAGCAATAGGTAGTGACAGGTACTCTTTTTTGCAAAAATTGGGGTCTATTAGACCCTAGATTTCTCCTCTGCCCTCAAAGCATCTGATCACACCAAGATCGGTGTGATAAAATGCTTTCCCAATTTCCCAATGGCGCTGTTTACATCCGGCGAAATCTACGTCATAAAATGCTCGTAGCTTCCGGTTTCTTAGGTCATAGAGATGTTTGGAGCCACTCTGGTCTCTGATCAGCTCTATGGTCAGCTGGCTGAATCACCGGCTGCATTTTCAGGTTCCCTGTTGAGACAGGAGAGCCAGAGAAAAACACGGAAGATGTTGGGGGGGGGGGGCATTCCCTCCCACTGCTTGTAAAAGCAGTCTAGAGGCTAATTAGCCACTAGGATTGCTTTTACATGAAAGCCGACCGCTGGCTGAAAAGAATGATACCAAGATGATACCTAAACCTGCAGGCATCATTCTGGTATAACCACTCAAAGTCGTGAATGGCATACCTGAAGACAAAAAAATGGTTAACAATAAAGCACAGTAAACGGTAAGGTATAAAAAATTGCATACCTGAAAAGCAAACATGATAAAACATAATAACAATAAAACATTGCAGAATAGAATACAGTAAAAAAGAGCAGAACAATAGAGAGAGAATAGAGAGAGAGAGAACAATAAAACGACAACTATTTTTATTTTATATTTTTGTTTGTGTTTTTTTTTTTTTTACACTTTTTTTTGTAACTAACTATAATAACTGTAACCGGTTCCAGGTTCGGGTCTCTCAAAATGCGATGGCATCTCGGGAGACCCTGTGAAAGTGTGCCTAGTCTGTGCAATGCTGTACCCTACGCTAATACTCAACTAGTGCATGGTAGCGTTCAAAACATTCACCAATGCAAAGACCAGGATTGTCAGGACAGGAGGGACAATAATAGCGGGTGTCACGGCTATATCCGCGCTTGCTGCAGACACAACATATTTTTTGGGGGGTTCGTTGGGTAGGGGTACTCGGGAGGACATAAAGAAAATGCCTCTCATGCAGCCGACTGCATTTGGTTGGGGATGTGAATGGGGGAAGTACGGGCGCTGCAGAAGCGGTGGGTTCCCAATTAGGATTGGCGAATGCAGCAGGAAGGGCACTATGGGCATGACGGGCCTGTGTTTGTCTTTTTGGTGGCAGCGGGACACTACTTGTGCTTGCCACCTCACCAGCTTGAACTGCACTTATGGGACTCGCCACGTCACCAAGTGTTACTGCAGTGCTGGTTTGACTACGACCGGGGTGTACTAGGCCTCTGGTGCTTGCCAGTTCACCAAGACGCTACAAAAAAAACTGTTAGCGATCGCAGGGATCAGGCCTGACTCTGCGAACGCTGCAGTTATGCGTTTAGAGTTTTGTAAGTGACAGTGATCGATCGATACTGCACTTGGGTGGGCTGGGCCGGGCCGGGCGGAGGGGCAAAACGCAGGTGCTAGCAGGTATCTGGGCTGATCCTGCTAACACTGCGTTTTTGGGAACCCTAAACTGCTGGGGACGCTAGTATAGATCTGATCGGATCAGATATTGATCTGTTCAAATACTATACCACTAAGGGAGGTGTACGCTGCGTGCGTGGGTGTTAGCGGTACTGGCGCTAACCTGACGCTGCCTGGGGCTGGTGCTTGCCAGTTCACCAAAATGCTACCAAAAAAACTGTTAGCGATCGCAGGGATCAGGCCTGACTCTGCGAACGCTGCAGTTATGCGTTTAGTGTTTTGTAAGTGACAGTGATCGATCGATACTGCACTTGGGTGGGCTGGGCTCGCCTGGGCGGAGGGGCAAAACGCAGGTGCTAGCAGGTATCTGGGCTGATCCCGCTAACACTGCGTTTTTGGGAACCCTAAACTGCTGGGGACGCTAGTATAGATCTGATCGGATCAGATATTGATCCGATCAGATACTATACCACTAAGGGAGGTGTATGGTGCGTGTACGGTGCGTGCGTGGGTGTTCGCGGTACTGGCGCTAATCTGACGCTGCCTGGGGCAACGCATATCACCGCCGGGCGATCAGGGGGCGAAACCTTTATTCGGTAATAAACGGCGGGTGCCCTGACACTATAAAAAATAAACTAACTAACCAGCGTCACCCGTAACAGTTATACGGTGATCAGTGGTGAAAGGGTTAACTAGGGGGCAATCAAGGGGTTAAAACATTTATTAGATAGTATATGGGGGTCCCTGTCGCTATAAAACACTGACGGCGAACCTAAATATTTACGTCCCTAACTAGCGTCACCAGTGACACTAATACAGCGATCAGAAAAATGATCGCTTAGCGACACTGGCGACAGGGGGTGATCAAGGGGTTAAAACTTTATTAGGGGGGGTACTGGCGCTAATCTGACGCTGCCTGGGGCGACGCATATCACCGCCGGGCGATTAGGGGGCTAAACCTTTATTCGGTAATAAACGGCGGGTGCCCTGACACTATAAAAAATAAACTAACTAACCAGCGTCACCGTAACGGTTATACGGTGATCAGTGGTGAAAGGGTTAACTAGGGGGCAATCAAGGGGTTAAAACATTTATTAGATAGTATATGGGGGTCCCTGTCGCTATAAAACACTGACGGCGAACCTAAATACGTCCCTAACTACCGTCACCAGCGACACTAATACAGCGATCAGAAAAATGATCGCTTAGCGACACTGGTGAGGGGGGGTGATCAAGGGGTTAAAACTTTATTAGGGGGGGTAAGGGGGGTACCCTAGACCTACAGGGGGGTTACAGTAACTGTCCTAACACTGCTAACTGTCACAAACTGACACTATGCAGTAATCAGGAAAAAAAAAAAATAAAAAAAAAAAACCTGCTTGGTGTCAGTTTGTGACAGGGGGGGGGGTGATTGGGGGGGGATCGGGGGGCGATCGGGGGGGGATCGGGGGTGTAATGTATGCCTGGCATGTTCTACTGTGTGTGTTTGTGTTGTGCACTTACTTACATGTCATCTCTCCTCGGCGCTGGAACGGAAACTGACAGCCGAGGAGAGATGACATCACATCCTCTGCCTCTGTGTACTATACAGAGGCAGGGGATGTTTGTCATTGGCTGGGAGCGATCGCGAGGGGGGGGCCACGATCGGATGGTCTCCCCCTCGTCTCTCATCGCTCCCAACCAAATGCCGACCGCAGCTGGCACAGGGGGGGGTCCGATCGGACCCCCCACCCGCGGGAAGGCAATCACGTTTCAGGTACGTGATTTTGCCTGCCCGTGCCGCTCTGCTCACGTATATAGGCGTGAGGCGGTCGGCAAGTGGTTAAAGGCTTATATGCATGGTATTGTCATAAAAAGTGTTTGGGGACCTGGGTCCTGCCCCAGAGGACATGTATCAATGCAAAAAAAAGTTTTAAAAGTGGCCGTTTTTTCGGGAGCAGTGATTTTAATAATGCTTAAAGTGAAACAATAAAAGTGAAATATTCCTTTAAATTTTGTACCTGGGGGGTGTCTATAGTATGTCTGTAAAGTGGTGCATGTTTCCCATGTTTACAACAGTCCCTGCACAAAATGATATTTCTAAAGGAAAAAAAGTCATTCAAAACTACTTGCGGCTATAATGAATTGTCGGTCCCGGCAATACACATAAAAGTCATTGAAAAAAATGGCATGGGATTCCCCCACAGTCCATTACAAGCCCTTTGGGTCTGGTATGAATATTAAGGGGAACCACGAACCAAAAATTAAAAAAAAAATTGTGTGGGGGTCACCCAAATTCCATATATAGATAGGAATACCGCGCTAACAGAATCGTAGCAATAAGCAGCAGCATACAGTGCGATCACACCAATATTCAAAAATTATGTAAAAAAAGCTGCGCTAAAAATTGAAATTATAGTCCATACAAATTACATCAAAGGGAGAAATAAGTCCTTCAAGAACCACCACCGTGCACCTATAGAGAATAGGGCTAATCCACCGTAGTAGTTGATTCAGCTTATCAGATGGCAAGCTTAGAAGGGAAAGTGGCTATAGCCCAGCCAAGGCCTTTCAGCTTGCTGCCGCTCCCGGTGTTCAAATGGCGGGGGGTAAATCACCAAGCTCCCTCACGGTGTCCACATATCCACATGTTGCAAATGGAAACCCAGATAGCATGGCGATGAGTCCTCCTGTCTGTCCCGCATTGGCAATAGTGAGGACAGACAGGAGGATTCATCGCCATGCTATCTGGGTTTCCATTTGCAATATGTGGATATGTGGACACCGTGAGGGAGCTTGGTGATTTACCCCCCACCATTTGAACACCGGGAGCGGCAGCAAGCTGAAAGGCCTTGGCTGGGCTATAGCCACTTGCCCTTCTAAGCTTGCCATCTGGTAAGCTGAATCAACTACTACGGTGGATTAGCACTATTCTCTATAGGTACACCCAAATTCCATACCAGGCCCTTCAGGTCTGATATAGATATTAAGGGGAACCCCGCGCCAAAATTTAAAAAAAATCCATACTAGACCCTTATCCGAGCACGCAACCTGGCAGACCGCAGGAAAAGAGGGGGGATGAGAGAGCGCTCCCCCCTCCTGAACCGTACCAGGCCCCAGATCCCTGCCTCCCCCCCTGTGTGAAATGGTAAAAATGTAAAAATACATTGTACCCCTACCATTTCACAAAAAAAGTGTGAAAATGGTAAAAATGACGACAAGTCCTTTATTAAAAAATAAAAAAATAAAACTGTCTTCTTCTCTTGCTCCGCCGATGGACCAAACAAAAAAAAAAAAAAAACCTGCATGCTGCCACCGATCCGCCTCCATGCAAGGCACCCGCCGTAATGACCGTCCCCTCAGATGACAGCCCTTTTTTAACTGAGGGTGGGGCCGGTGGCGGCCTGAGGGTTTTTTTTGTTTTTCTTTTTCGGTCCGTCGACGGAGCAAGAGAAGAAGACTTCGTGGGACAGTTTTATTTTTTTATTTTTTAATAAAGGACTTGTCCCCAAGCCGTGTCATGTCATTTTTACCATCTTCACACTTTTTTTGTGAAATGGTAGGGGTACATTTGAACCCCATTACCATTTCACACAGGGGGTGGAGGCCGGGATCTGGGGGTCCCCTTGTTAAAGGGAGCTTCCAGATTCTGATAAGCCCCCTGCCCGCAGACCCCCACAACCACTGGGCAAAGGTTGTGGGGATGAGGCCCTTGTCCCCATCAACATGGGGACACGGCGCTTTGGGGGGCTACCCCAAAGCACCCTCCCCATGTTGAGGGCATGTGGCCTGCTACAGTTCAGGGGGGGGGCGCTCTCTCATCCCCCCCTCTTTTCCTGCAGCCTGCCAGGTTGCGTGCTCGGATAAAGGTCTAGTATGGATTTTTGGGGGGACCCCCACGCCATTTTTTTTTTAAAATTTGCCACGGGGTTCCCCTTAATATCCATACCAGACCTGAAGGACCTGATATGGTAATTTGGGGGGAACCCCACGCAATTTTTTTTTTTAATTTTGGTTCGGGGTTCCTTTTAATATGCATACAAGACCCAAAGGGCCTGGTAAATGGACTGTGGGGGAATCCCATGCCATTTTTTTAATGACTTTTATGTGTATTGCCGGGACCGACAATTTATTATAGCCGCGAGTACTTTTAAATGACTTTTTTTCCTTTAGAAATGTAATTTTGCTCTCAGACTGTTGTAAACATGGGAAACATGCGTCACTTTACAGGCATACTTTAGACACCCCCCATGTACGAAATTTAAAGGAATATTTCACTTTTATTGTTTCCCTTTAAGCATTATTAAAATCACTGCTCCCGAAAAAACGGCCGTTTTTAAAACTTTTTTTTTTTGCATTGATACATGTCCCCTTGGGCAGGACCCGGGTCCCCAAACACTTTTTATGACAATAACTGCATATAAGCCTTTAAAATTTGCACTTTTGATTTTTCATGTTCGTGCCCCATAGACTTTAATGGTATTCGTGTGTTCAAACAAATTTTTTGCCTGTTCGCATGTTCTGCTGCGAACCGAACCGGGGGGTGTTCGGCTCATCACTAGTTATCATGTTGGAATACTACCCTGTGGCCCAGTCTCCGAAGGGAGGGGATCATGCTCTGTTTCAGTATGTCACAGTACATGTTGGCATTCATGGTTCCCTCAATGAACTGTAGCTCCCCAGTGCCGGCAGCACTCATGCAACCCCAGACCATAACACTCCCACCACCATGCTTGACTGTAGGCAAGACACACTTGTCTTTGTACTCCTCACTGCCACACATGCTTAACATCCATCTGAACACATGACATGGTTCCAGTAATCCATGTCCTTAGTCTGCTTGTCTTCAGCAAATTGTTTGTGGGCTTTCCTGTGCATAATCTTTAGAAGAGGTTTCCTTCTGGGATGACAGCCATGCAGACCAATTTGATGCAGTGTGTGGCGTATGGTCTGAGAACTGACAGACTGATCCCCCACCCCTTCAACCTCTGCAGCAATGCTGGCAGTACTCATATGTCTATTTCCCATAGACAACCTCTGCATTTGACGCTGAGCATGTGCACTCAACTTCCATTGTGAGGCCTGTTCTGAGTGGAACCTGTCCTGTTAAACTGCTGTATGATCTTGGCCACCATGCTGCAGCTCTGTTTCAAGGTCTTGGCAACCTTCTTATAGCCTAGGCCATCTTTATGTAAAGCAACAATTCTTTTTTTCAGATCCTCAGGGAGTTCTTTGCCATGAGATGCCATGTTGAACTTCCAATGACCAGTATGAGAGAGTCAGAGCGATAACACCAAATTTAACACACCTGCTCCCCATTCACACCCAAGACCTTATAACTAATGAGTCACATGACACCGGGGAGGGAAAAATTACTAATTGGGCCCAATTTGGACATTTTCACTCAGGGGTGTACTCACTTTTGTTGCCAGCGGTTTAGACATTAATAGCTGTGTGTTGAGTTATTTTGAGGGGACAGCAAATTTACACTGTTATACAAGCTGTGTTGTCAGTGTTGTCACATGAAAAGATATAATAAAATATTTACAAAAATGTGAGGGGTGTACTTACTTTTGTGAGATACTGTATATGTATGTATATATATATATATATATATATATATATATATATACACACACACACACACACACTGCTACTAACTGAATAACCTGCCTGCTTAATCTAACTCAGGCTATCTCTCTGTCAACGCCAACAACACTACACACGGCCGCCGTGTAAGCAGCCTTATATAGTGTGGGGCATGGACTTGACCCCCTGAGCCATGATTGGCCAAAGGCACCCTGCCTTTGGCCAGTTATGGCTCTCTCATCAGAGTGCGCTGTGATTGGCCAAAGCATGCAGGTCAGGTGCATGCTTTGGCCAATCATCATACAGCAATGCACTTTGATCTCGCAGTGCATTATGGGGCGTTCCGTGGCACTCGAATTTCCAGCGAACACCCCATATGTTTGGTTCGTTTTAGAACAAACGAACAGCCGATGTTCAAGTCAAACTTATGTTCAACTCGAACCGCTGGCTAATCCCTACTGATGACATGAATACTGGGGAGTGAGATATGTGTGTACCAGAGTGTAGATCTCACTGATGAAACGGATACTGGGGAGTGAGGTGTGTGTACTGGAGTGTAGATCTCACCGATGACACGGATACTGGGGAGTGAGGTGTGTGTACTGGAGTGTAGATCTCACTGATGACACGAATACTGGGGAGTGAAGTGTGTGTACTGGAGTGTAGATCTCACCGATGACACGGATACTGGGGAGTGAGGTGTGTGTACTGGAGTGTAGATCTCACTGATGATACGAATACTGGGGAGTGAGGTGTGTGTACTGGAGTGTAGATCTCACTGATGACACGGATAATGGGGAGTGAGGTGTGTGTACTGGAGTGTAGATCTCACTGATGACACGGATAATGGGGAGTGAGGTGTGTGTACTGGAGTGTAGATCTCACTGATGACACGAATACTGGGGAGTGAGGTGTGTGTACTGGAGTGTAGATCTCCCTGGTGACACGGATAATGGGGAGTGAGGTGTGTGTACTGGAGTGTAGATCTCACTGGTGATATAGATACTGGGGAGTGAGGTGCGTGTACTGGAGTGTAGATCTCCCTGGTGACACGGATACTGGGGAGTGAGGTGCGTGTACTGGAGTGTAGATCTCACTGATGACATGGATACTGGGGAGTGAGGTGTGTGTACTGGAGTGTAGATCTCACTGATGACACGGATAATGGGGAGTGAGGTGTGTGTACTGGAGTGTAGATCTCACTGATGACACGGATAATGGGGAGTGAGGTGTGTGTACTGGAGTGTAGATCTCCCTGGTGACACGGATACTGGGGAGTGAGGTGTGTGTACTGGAGTGTAGATCTCACTGGTGACATGGATACTGGGGAGTGAGGTGTGTGTACTGGAGTGTAGATCTCCCTGGTGACATGAATACTGGGGAGTGAGGTGAGTGTACTGGAGTGTAGATCTCCCTGGTGACACGGATACTGGGGAGTGAGGTGTGTGTACTGGAGTGTAGATCTCACTGATGACACGGATACTGGGGAGTGAGGTGTGTGTACTGGAGTGTAGATCTCACTGATGACACGGATACTGGGGAGTGAGGTGTGTGTACTGGAGTATAGATCTCACTGATGACACGGATACTGGGGAGTGAGGTGTGTGTACTGGAGTGCAGATCTCACTGATGACATGGATACTGGGGAGTGAGGTGTGTGTACTGGAGTGTAGATCTCACTGGTGATATAGATACTGGGGAGTGAGGTGCGTGTACTGGAGTGTAGATCTCCCTGGTGACACGGATACTGGGGAGTGAGGTGTGTGTACTGGAGTGTAGATCACACTGATGACACGGATACTGGGGAGTGAGGTGTGTGTACTGGAGTGTAGATCTCCCTGGTGACATGAATACTGGGGAGTGAGGTGAGTGTACTGGAGTGTAGATCTCCCTGGTGACACGGATACTGGGGAGTGAGGTGTGTGTACTGGAGTGTAGATCTCACTGATGACACGGATACTGGGGAGTGAGGTGTGTGTACTGGAGTGTAGATCTCACTGATGACACGGATACTGGGGAGTGAGGTGTGTGTACTGGAGTGTAGATCTCACTGGTGACATGGATACTGGGGAGTGAGGTGTGTGTACTGGAGTGTAGATCTCCCTGGTGACATGAATACTGGGGAGTGAGGTGAGTGTACTGGAGTGTAGATCTCCCTGGTGACACGGATACTGGGGAGTGAGGTGTGTGTACTGGAGTGCAGATCTCACTGATGACACGGATACTGGGGAGTGAGGTGTGTGTACTGGAGTGTAGATCTCCCTGGTGACATGAATACTGGGGAGTGAGGTGAGTGTACTGGAGTGTAGATCTCCCTGGTGACACGGATACTGGGGAGTGAGGTGTGTGTACTGGAGTGCAGATCTCACTGATGACACGGATACTGGGGAGTGAGGTGTGTGTACTGGAGTGTAGATCTCACTGGTGATATAGATACTGGGGAGTGAGGTGCGTGTACTGGAGTGTAGATCTCCCTGGTGACACGGATACTGGGGAGTGAGGTGTGTGTACTGGAGTGTAGATCTCACTGATGACACGGATACTGGGGAGTGAGGTGTGTGTACTGGAGTGTAGATCTCCCTGATGACACGGATACTGGGGAGTGAGGTGTGTGTACTGGAGTATAGATCTCACTGATGACACGGATACTGGGGAGTGAGGTGTGTGTACTGGAGTGCAGATCTCACTGATGACACGGATACTGGGGAGTGAGGTGTGTGTACTGGAGTGTAGATCTCACTGGTGATATAGATACTGGGGAGTGAGGTGCGTGTACTGGAGTGTAGATCTCCCTGGTGACACGGATACTGGGGAGTGAGGTGTGTGTACTGGAGTGTAGATCTCACTGATGACACGGATACTGGGGAGTGAGGTGTGTGTACTGGAGTGTAGATCTCCCTGGTGACATGGATATTGGGAAGTGAGGTGTGTGTACTGGAGTGTAGATCTCACTGATGACACGAATACTGGGGAGTGAGGTGTGTGTACTGGAGTGTAGATCTCACCGATGACACGGATACTGGGGAGTGAGGTGTGTGTACTGGAGTGTAGATCTCACCGATGACACGGATACTGGGGAGTGAGGTGTGTGTACTGGAGTGTAGATCTCACTGATGACACGGATAATGGGGAGTGAGGTGTGTGTACTGGAGTGTAGATCTCACTGATGACACGAATACTGGGGAGTGAGGTGTGTGTACTGGAGTGTAGATCTCACTGATGACACGGATAATGGGGAGTGAGGTGTGTGTACTGGAGTGTAGATCTCACTGATGACACGGATAATGGGGAGTGAGGTGTGTGTACTGGAGTGTAGATCTCACTGGTGACACGGATAATGGGGAGTGAGGTGTGTGTACTGGAGTGTAGATCTCACTGATGACACGGATAATGGGGAGTGAGGTGTGTGTACTGGAGTGTAGATCTCACTGATGACACGGATACTGGGGAGTGAGGTGTGTGTACTGGAGTGTAGATCTCACCGATGACACGGATACTGGGGAGTGAGGTGTGTGTACTGGAGTGTAGATCTCACTGATGACACGGATAATGGGGAGTGAGGTGTGTGTACTGGAGTATAGATCTCACTGATGACACGGATACTGGGGAGTGAGGTGTGTGTACTGGAGTGTAGATCTCACCGATGACACGGATACTGGGGAGTGAGGTGTGTGTACTGGAGTGTAGATCTCACTGATGACACGGATAATGGGGAGTGAGGTGTGTGTACTGGAGTGCAGATCTCACTGGTGACATGGATACTGGGGAATGAGGTGTGTGTACTGGAGTGCAGATCTCCCTGGTGACATGGATACTGGGGAGTGAGGTGTGTGTACTGGAGTGTAGATCTCACTGATGACACGGATAATGGGGAGTGAGGTGTGTGTACTGGAGTGTAGATCTCACTGATGACACGGATACTGGGGAGTGAGGTGTGTGTACTGCAGTGTAGATCTCCCTGTTGACATGAATACTGGGGAGTGAGGTGTGTGTACTGGAGTGCAGATCTCACTGGTGACATGGATACTGGGGTGTGTGTACTGGAGTGCAGATCTCTCTGGTGACATGGCTACTGGGGAGTGAGGTGTGTGTGCTGGAGTGCAAATCTCACTGGTGACATGGATACTGGGGAGTGAGATGTGTGTACTAGAGTGTAGATCTCACATGTGACATGGATACTGGGGAGTGAGGTGTGTGTACTGGAGTGCAGATCTCACTGGTGACATGGCTACTGGGGAGTGAGATGTGTGTACTGGAGTGCAGATCTCACTGGTGACATGGCTACTGGGGAGTGAGATGTGTGTACTGGAGTGCAGTGCCGGGACAAGGTCATCCATTCCCAGGGCAAAGATACCAAGATGCACCCCCCCCCATCTTTAGGGTTACCAGTGATGTTGCTGTCTCTACTCCTGTCAGCCTTGTAACAGAAGCATCTGGCACAGGGCGCCCCATCCCTGTGATAAACCACTGCGCCCAGGGCAGTCGTCCCTCCTGCCCACCCTTGTCCCGGCCCTGCTGGAGTGCAGATCTCTCTGGTGACATGGCTACTGGGGAGTGAGGTGTGTGTGCTGGAGTGTAGCTCTCACTGGTGACATGGATACTGGGGAGTGAGATGTGTGTACTAGAGTGTAGATCTCACTGGTGACATGGATACTGGGGAATGAAGTGTGTGTACTGGAGTGTAGATCTCCCTGGTGACACGGATACTGGGGAGTGAGGTGTGTGTACTGGAGTGTAGATCTTACTGATGACACGGATACTGGGGAGTGAGGTGTGTGTACTGGAGTGTAGATCTCACCGATGACACGGATACTGGGGAGTGAGGTGTGTGTACTGGAGTGTAGATCTCCCTGGTGACATGGATACTGGGGAGTCAGGTGTGTGTACTGGAGTGCAGATCTCACTGGTGACATGGATACTGGGGAGTGAGATGTGTGTACTAGAGTGTAGCTCTCACATGTAACATGGATACTGGGGAGTGAGATGTGTGTACTAGAGTGTAGATCTCACATGTGACATGGATACTGGGGAGTGAGATGTGTGTACTGGAGTGCAGATCTCACTGGTGACATGGATACTGGGGAGTGAGATGTGTGTACTGGAGTGCAGTGCCGGGACAAGGTCATCCATTCCCAGGGCAAAGATACCAAGATGCGCCCCCCCCATCTTTAGGGTTACCAGTGATGTTGCTGTCTCTACTCCTGTCAGCCTTGTAACAGAAGCATCTGGCACAGGGCGCCCCAATCCCTGTGATAAACCACTGCGCCCAGGGCAGTCGTCCCTCCTGCCCACCCTTGTCCCGGCCCTGCTGGAGTGCAGATCTCTCTGGTGACATGGCTACTGGGGAGTGAGGTGTGTGTACTGGAGTGTAGATCTCACCGATGACACGGATACTGGGGAGTGAGGTGTGTGTACTGGAGTGTAGATCTCACCGATGACACGGATACTGGGGAGTGAGGTGTGTGTACTGGAGTGTAGATCTCACCGATGACACGGATACTGGGGAGTGAGGTGTGTGTACTGGAGTGTAGATCTCACCGATGACACGGATACTGGGGAGTGAGGTGTGTGTACTGGAGTGCAGATCTCTCTGGTGACATGGCTATTGGGGAGTGAGATGTGTGTACTGGAGTGTAGATCTCACTGGTGACATGGATACTGGGGAATGAAGTGTGTGTACTGGAGTGTAGATCTCACTGATCTCTCTTCCTGCATTACACTCTCTGGTGACATTTGGATTGGATGATGTAGATATCCTCAAATATTTCATTTTCTTACATACATAATTTTGCTTGCAGATCGAAAACCAGGACGTTGTCCTGCTGAAAGCTTTAAATCCTGTCATGGCTACATGGTACAGAACTGTGACTTCGACTCAGAGTGTCCTGGTGAGGAAAAGTGCTGCGCCAACGAATGTGAACTTAGATGTACCAAAGTCTGGATTCCATGTGAGTTATTGTGATTGGACAAGTCAAAGAATATTAACTTTATTGACCACAATACAAGCTGGCTCAGTTTGTATTGTCCATTGTAAACAGTCAGGTACTTGCTTTGTTTTTTTTCAGCATTGTATGGATAACTTGATTGTTAGCTCTGGGACATCATACAGTAGAATGAGGCAGTAACACACACAGGCAGTGTGCTCAATGGGGATCTCCTTCTCCCAAAAAACAAACGGCAAGCTTTAGCCTTCCATACAATTTCTAATCCTTTCCTCGCACAGTTGTTATGATACCTGTGCAAAGGAAAATGACACCCCATTTTTATCCACAGTTCTCTATTTTGCATTTTGACCATAAGCCTCCATTTTATATACTGTGCTCATCATTTCTTGAACTTAAATTGGTACTGCAAGCAAGAAAGTCCAAAAGAGTCAAAACCACTATATAGGTGTTTATTATACTCAAAAATAAATTCCCCAAAAAAATGTTCCATTGTAAATCCATCACCAATCATTCGCTGCCCATCAAAAAAAAAAAACAGATGAACCTGTAGGTAGATGCAGGGTAATGCCCCAGGCAGAAAACACACCGCGTCCATTGTCACAAAAGTCCAACAATACACAACAGGCCCCTCGGGAAGGCGATCCAACCTGGAAGCAAGTTGCAACAGAGATGGGACAATAGACCGAGAACTCAGCTATGCTGATAGCATCTGCCGTGAGGAGAGGAATGCTGCCTGGCTGGTCCGTACCTAAAGGGAAAGCTTTCCAGAGATTTGGAGTGGTTCCTGCACTTAATCTACTCCTCTGGAACCTTCCCCTGCACTGTCCCTGCCAGATGGGAGACCTGTCTCTACTCTAGCCACTCGCAAAATGCGCTCCAAACCCGGGAGCCAGGGTTATAAATTGACTCTGCCTGACCCAAGATGGCCACCAAAGTCACATGGTGTGCCAGCATCCAATCAGATAGCTGCCTTCCTGTAAACGAGGAAACTATAGAAGAACTAGTTTCCCCTCAACTTCCTCTCTAATCTGCATTGCTACTGCAAACGAACGCCACCTGCAGTGGAGAAAATTTACTACATCTGCCTACAAACTTGACAAATACAACTGACCTATGCAGTACCACTAGCCAAATGAATCCATGAGCTGTCATCAGCTATATAAGGGAAGGGGCAGGGATAGTGGACATACTTGGGCAGTGATGTCACGGCTATTCCTACCTCTTTGTATACATGGCTGAGGAATTAATTCCAAGGCAATAGGCGGTGACATCAGTGGTTTCTAGGGATGCAGCAGGTAGAAGCAAAAGCAAGCAATGACAGTGGGAAGCTGTCATATGTAGAAGCGGTACAAATACTGCTTCTATATATGATGTTTAGCTCCCGCCCAACAGGGGGCTGGATGGGCAAAAGTTCAGGGTATGTCCAAACTCTCGAACAGCCAAAGTCCTGTCTCATCCCTAGCGGTAACGGGAGCTACCCAAGCCCATTACAAGAGTATGGCCCTGATAATAGGTTTCACCAGCATGGGAAGTGATGGAAAACCACTCAATAGGAACTCAGACAGCGATAAAAGCCTATAGGTGCAGTCTGTTATCTCCACTGCAGGTGGTGCTCAACCCCAGCAGCAATGCAGAGGGAGAGGAAGTCATGAGGAACATGGTTCCTGTATTGGTTCCTGAGTCATTGGGCAGTGATCTGACTGGATGCTAGTCCTCTATGTGACTCTGGTGGCCATCTTGGGTGTGTCAGAGTTTATTTAAGACCACAGCCCCTGGGTTTTGGCACGCTTTTGGATGCGGATAGTTTAGGGACAGCTAACCTACTGTCAGGGACAGTATTAGCGGCAGGGAGAGGTTCCAGACGAGTAGGGAAAGCTCAGGGTTACGTGATCTCCTTAGACATCTTCCCATTTGGGCACAGGACTGCCAGGCCGCATTCTGCCCCTCCCGGCCTGCCCTCCCAGTTTGGCCTTCCCTCCCTGTGTTTGTTGTGAACTGTTTTGCCATTACTTCAATACAAGTTCTACTAATTGCACATGGACTGTGTGTGTTATTGCCACACCACCACACTGCACCTACCCATAAGACTTTTGTAGCACTACACTCGCAGGAGTTGCTGGTATCCTGGTCCCCACTGCTGCACAGCCAGTCATTTAGTCTTTTCTTAATTCGCTCAGACACAGAAATCAGTCTTTGGCTTGTTTTTGATGTTTTTATTAGGGGATGTTAACTTGGATGGGATAGGGAATTATGGGATGCCCAACTTAAAAAATGTCCAGAACATAGAACAAAAAGGGGCTAACTTTCTCCCTATTTACAAAGAGATTTTCTTCTTCCTTCCTCCTGCACAAACCTGGTTCACTATATACAGCACATGCTGATCACTCCAGGGGAATTAACAGTCTTGTCAATTCAGCAACAGCCCATTACAGGCTAGGGACATATCGTCCACTTGTGGATACGTTTTAGTACATTGTGGAGTAAACAGCATCACCTTCTGCCTTCCTGTAGACACTGAGCCCAGTTCTACCACTGCAGAAGACTCCCAGCCCGCCTAGCTTCCAGACTTGGTATACCGTGGTCTTCAAGAGAGCACTGCTACAGCTGGCAGTTTCTCCCCTTGTCTTGTCCCTGCACCATGCTAATCTACTCACTGCCTCTGCTTGCCCTGTCCTGCTGCCTCTCCGGCACAAATCCCTTCAACTGCCTCCTGTGGTGGGATCCCTCCAGGTCAACTATCCCAAGCTCCAGTCCGAGGTAAAACTCCTCCCCGACAGGGGTCCCCCAAGGGCCACCAACTGTTTCTCCTCAGCACTGCTTCTCCATCTTCCACCTGACTCCCTGCTGGCATGGCCCAAGTCTAATTATGGGCTATTTCAGTCCCCTGCTAGACCCACCTCTGGGGATTATCTAAGGGTCCATAAATATTCAAGGCAGCCCCTCTTAACCCCCTCCCACTATCTTCTAGAACATTCTCCAACATTATAGAAAGGGGTGGGCACTAGAAAGCTGCCAGGATGAGTCATCCAGCCCTGAACTCTTGTAACCCTGACCCAATTACAGACTCACCATGTAACATGAGTCAGAGTATAGTTTACCTATTCTTACTACTAGTAGCACACACTAGAGTGTGCTACACTTTCATCCAAAAAGAAAGATATTCCTGAAGCTCAATTTTAAATCATTTCCCCATCTGTAAAGCAGAAAGCTGTTAATTTTATTATAATGCATTTATAAAATGTTGTTTTCATTTGTTACAAATCACAATCATACAACAGGGCATAGCTGGTGGTAGTTACTGGCAGGTTAGAGTAGCAAACATGAGCATCAGCAGGTGGGGGGGGGGTTGTTCTTACAGGGGAAACTTCTCTTAATGGTATAATGGTAGAAGTTTGGATTTAGGGGGATGCCTCTGAGTACATTGTAGTCCAAGATTTGGAAGCACACTGGCCTCGTGGTCACTTTTAACCCATTAGCTGCCACTAGAATATGTCCTATGTCAGCAGTGGGGGATTTAACACATTTCAATAGGACAAGCCAACTGTGCTCAATAAATGGTCTGTTGCCGAATCTGGTAATAAATTGCTTTTCTCTATTTCCAGCACCCAAGAAAGGAATGTGTCCTGGAGCTCCGGCACGCCCCTCTAACTGTAAGGAAGATAGTGGGAAGAGAACCTGTGCCTCTGACTCAGACTGCACAGGAACAAAGAAGTGCTGCCCCTCCTACTGCGACATGTTTTGTACAGAACCCGACCGTGAGTAACACTAAAGCCCAGTTTCAGAGGGCACCAAGCCTAAAGTCTCCAGGGGAAGGTCTATGGTTTTAAGTCAGAACCTCAGGCAGATAGTTTAACCACTTGCTTACTGGGTACATATACCCCCTTCCTGCCCAGGCCAATTTTCAGCTCTCAGCGCTGTCGCATTTTGAATGACAATTGCGCGGTCATGCAACACTGTACCCATGTGAAATTTTTATCATTTTTTCACATAAATAGAACTTTCTTTTTGTGGTATTTAATCACCACTGGGTTTTTTTTTTTTTTTTTGCTAAACAAATGAAAATCCAAAATCTTTGAAAAAAGAAACAGTTTTCATAGTTTGTTATAAAATTTTGCAAACAGGTAATTTATCTCCTTCTTCGGTGTCCGCTGATGAGGCTGCAATGATGGGCACTGATAGGCTGCACTGATAAGCCGGCACTGATGGGCACTGATCAGGAGACACTGATGAGGCTGCAATGATAGATGGCACTGATAGGCGGCACTGATAGGCGGCACCGATTGGCACTGGTAGGTGGCACTAATGAAGAGGCACTTATGGGCACTGATAGGTGTCATTGGTGGGCACTGGTTAGCATTACTGGTGGGCACTGGTTAGGAGCACTTGTGGGCACTGGTTAGCAGCACTGGTGGTGACTGTGGGACCGATGTCCCTTTTACAGAAGCCGGCAATCATCTTTATTTTTTTTCTCCTTACACTGTCAACACGAGGAAAAAAAAAGTTGATTTCTAGTTTCTGTTTACATCACGTGATCAGCTATCATTGGTTTACAGCTGATCATGTGGTAAAGGGCCATGATCCTTTGGACTCAGCTGATCACAGAGCGTGCCGCCCACGGGCAACGCGAGCACTGGAGAACATCCATGTACACCCTCCTGGTAATGTAAGCCCGCGCTGTAGCCGTCTTTCGGCTATAACGTGGGCATCAAGTGGTTAAAGCAGGACTAAAGAGGTTTAAACTCATCTTCCCATTGGTTCCTCGCCTTTTTAAAACTTTGTTGCTAATTTACTTGAATAGGGCTCAAGGGAGCTGTGGGATACTCCAGAAAGCTGACAGTAATAATAAGATACTTTTCACTCTGCAACTACTTCTTAGAACAGTCCCCTTAACAATAGCTCAGGGAGTGGACAGCACTGGAGCAACATAAACAATGTTCCAGACAAGGCAAGCCTTGATATAAGTATACTGGGGGGTTAACAGCAGATCCTGCACTCAGGTCCGTACTCACAAGTCCTTGGGTACTGGGATGCCTCCCTCCTGTGTTAGGCAGACAATTCCTTAGTGGACTCTCTAGACCAGAGTTTTTCAACCGGGTTGCCGCAAAGAGCCCTCAGGGGTGCCACAGCCACATCCTGGTCTGAGTACTACTCTGTGTTTGCTACCCGTGCACTGGGAGAAGAGAGAGAGCAAATAAAGCCCGCATGGCTCTCTCCTTCTCCCTGCAGCTATGTCTACTATTGTCGGCAAAGCAGAAAACTGTTCTGCCGATCCGCCTGTGTTCTACCAACCATTGATGTCATTGGTTGTTAAGGACATGTCGAGTGGTACTATAGCTTTTTGTTATGCCGGCTATAGTACACATAGCTGCAGGGAGAAGGAGAGAGCCATGTAGGCTGTGCTTGGCCTCTCTCCCCTCGCAATGCACGGGTAGAAAACACTGAGTAGTGCTCTTACAGCCCACATTTGTGCTAGGAGGGGGCATTTGGGGGAAAGGGGGTTGTGCTGGGAGGGGGGATTGGGGGGGGGATTAGAAGGATTGTGCTGGGAGATTTGGGATTAGTGAGTTTATGCTAGGAGGGGGGATGGGGGGGTAGTAAGAGGGGGATTTATGTTAGAAGGGGTTATTTTATAGGGTTGTGATAGGAGAGGGGGTTGGGAGGGGGGTGGAGCAATGTTTGTGCTAGGATTGGGGATTTGGGAGTGCTAGGAGGGGGATTTAGTGGGGGATTTGTAATAGAAGGGCAAATTTAGAGGGGTGTGCTAGGAGGGGGATTTGTGCTAGAAGCAGGAATGTCTCACAGACTACAGTACCGCACAAAAATGTGCTGCCTTTTAAAGCCACATGTGGGTACCATTATTTTGCGTGTACCTTCGTGCCCATTAAAAAATGAGACGTACAAAAAAGCGCATTCTTGGACGCACCTCCTGGTGTGAACAAGCTCTTATAGGGCGTACACACGGTCGGACTTTGTTCGGACATTCCGACAACAAAATCCTAGGATTTTTTCCGACGGATGTTGGCTCAAACTTGTCTTGGATACACACGGTCACACAAAGTTGTCGGAAAATCTGATCGTTCTAAACGCGGTGACGTAAAACATGTACATCGGGACTATAAACGGGGCAGTAGCCAATAGCTTTCATCTCTTTATTTATTCTGAGCATGCGTGGCACTTTGTCCGTCGGATTTGTGTACACACGATCGGAATTTCCGACAACGGATTTTGTTGTCGGAAAATTTTATATCCTGCTCTCAAACTTTGTGTGTCGGAAAATCCGATGGAAAATGTGTGATGGAGCCCACACACGGTCGGATTTTCCGACAACAAGGTCCTATCACACATTTTCCGTCGGAAAATCCGACCGTGTGTACGGGGCATTAGACTGGTGTGCCCCCGGGATTGTGCACAGTTCTAAAGGGTGCCTTTACAGAAATAAGGTTGAAAAACACTGCTCTAGACCAAATTCTTGGTGAAATCCCCCTTCTTTAGATTCGCAGTGAGTAGGCCCCCCCAGCTTTAGCATAGCTGGGACCTCTATGAGCTTCTCAGTAAGTGTTAGCTGGGCTGTCTGAGAGGGCAGCAGCCCTCCAGGCTGGGAACTTCTCCTCTTGGACAAGAACTAGGCAGCTCTAGGCTTCAGACTTTGTATGCTCCCTCTCAGCCACAATCTGGGCATCCTTCCCCCATGGATAAGCTGAGACAACATACAGTAAATATTCAGCTGCTGATTTGCTTCATCCAGCTCACTACATTCTATAATATTCCGGAAGGCAGGGGGAAGCAATCAAAATTGCACCCAGTGAAACACAGAACAGCCCAAACAATTACACACTAATTACAGAGTTAAAAAAATAACACAAATTTGTCAGGAGACAAACAAAAACAAAAAGTACTGCATGTGCATTTATGCCTAAACCCCCTAGCATCAAAAACTGTTAGCCAGTCAGTACGAGCATGAATTCAGGCCAAACATTGGCTGTTCGCCCGTTCGACTTACGCCCAAATGAATAAAGGTTTTGCCCAATCAGAGGACAGAACACTGTCAGAGCCATGATTGGAAAAAATAACGATGACTGTGCCCAATCATGGCTCATTGCTCATTGACCCACCCGACACTATAAAAGGATCCTTCCAAGAGTAGCCATTTGCAGTGTGATATTGGAGTGGAGAGAGATAGAACAGGGCTCTGTTCATTGATACAAGAGGGTTAGTGTGCTATTGTAATTCTATTGTCTATTGTCGAGTGTAGAGTGTCAGTTTAGTGTGAATATAGTGATAGTGCAGTGTAAGTGTACGTGTACAGCCATGGCCAAAAGTTTTGAGAGTCTGCTGCCTCAGTTTTTATGATTGCAATTTGCATATACTCCAGAATGTTATGAAGAGTGATCAGATTAATTGCAATTAATTGCAAAGTCCCTCTTTGCCATGAAAATGAACCTAATCACAAAAAAACATTTCCACTGCATTTTAGCCCTGGCACAAAAGGACCAGCTGACATCATGTCAGTGATTTTCTCGCTAACACAGGTGTCAGTGTTGATGAGAACAAGGCTGTAAATCACTCTGTAATGCCGATTGATTTCGACGAACAGACTCGTAGCTTTAAAAGGAGGGTGGTGCTTGAAATCATTGTTTTTCTTCTGTTAACCATGGTTATCTGCAAGGAAACACGAGCAGTCATTATTGCTTTGCACAAAAAGGGATTCACAGGCAAGGATATTGCTGCTACTAAGATCGCACCTAAATCAACTAATTATCAAATCATCAAGAACGTCAAGGAGAGAGGTTCAATTGTTGTGAAGAAGGCTTCAGGGCACCCAAGAAAGTCCAGCAAGCGCCAGGACCTTCTCCTACAGATGATTTAGCTGCATGATCGGGGCACCACCAGTGCAGAGATTGCTCATGGATGACAAAAGGCATGTGTGAATACATCTGCACACACAGTGAGGAGAAGACTTTTGGAGGATGGCCTGGTGTCAAGAAGGGCAGCAAAAAAGCCACTTCTCTCCAGGAAAAACATCAGGGACAGTCTGATATTTTGCAAAAAGGTATAGAGATTGGACTGCGGTGTACTGGTGTAAAATCGTTTTCTCTGATGAATCCCCTTTCTGATTGTTTGGGGCATCTGGAAAAAACCTTGTCCATAGAAAAGTTGAGTGCTACCATTATTTCTGTGTAATGCATTTATGTGTGGGGTTACTTCTCAGCCAAGGGAGTGGGCTCACTTACAATTTTGCCTAAGAACACAACCATGAATAAACAATGGTACAAAAACATCCTCCAAGAGCAACTTCTCCCAACCGTCCAGAACAGTTTGGTGATGAACAATGCTGAACAATGGAACACCTTGCCATAAGGCAAAAGTGATAACTAAGTGGCTTGGGGAACATAACATGGAAATTTGGGGTCCATGGTCTGGAAACTCCCCAGACCTTGATCCCATTAAGAACTTGTGGTTAATCCTCAAGAGGCAGGAAAACAAAACAAATCCCACAAATTCTGACAAACTCCAAGCATTGATTATGCAAGAATGGGATGCCATCAGTCAGGATGTAGCCCAGAATTTGATTGACAGCATGCTAGGGCGAATTGCAGAGGTCTTGAAAAGGAAGGGTCAACACTGCAAATATTGACTCTTTGCATAAACTACATGTAATTGTCAATAAAAGCCTTTGACACTCATGAAATGCTTCTAATTATACTTCAGTATACCATTATAACATCTGACAAAAAAACACTGAAACAGCAGACTCTGTGAAAATGTATATTTGTGTCATTCTCAGAACTTTTGGCCATGGCTGTAGTGGGATCATTCAATTTTACTTTAGTGTTAGTTTAGTGTTTTAGGGCAGATTTATTTCAGTATATTGAGGTGCGTTAGTGCATGTTTACTGCAGTATATCGATGTGCTTTACTGCACGTTTACTACAGTATATTGAGGTGCGTTAGTGCACCTTTACTGCAGTATATTGACGTGCGTTAGTGCACGCTTACTGCAGTATATTGAACTGCATTAGTGCGCGCATATTGCAGTATATTGACGTGCTTTAGTGCACGTTTACTACAGTATATTGAGGTGCGTTAGTGCACCTTTACTGCAGTATATTGATGTGCGTTAGTGCACGCTTACTGCAGTATATTGAACTGCGTTAGTGCACGCATATTGCAGTATATTGAGGTGTTTAGTGCATGTTTACTACAGTATACTGACGTGCTTTAGTGCACGTTTACTGCAGTATATTGAGGTGCTTTAGTGCACGTTTACTGCAGTATATTGACATGCATTGGTGCACGTGCACTGCAGTATATTGAGGTGCGCTAGGGCACGTGTACAGCAGTGTATTGACATGTGTATGTACAGTGTATATATATATATATATATATATATATATATATATATATATATATATATATACAGTGCCTTGAGAAAGTACTCATACCCCTTGAAATTTTCCACATTTTGTCATGTTACAATCAAAAACATAAATGTATTTTGTTGGGATTTTATGTGATAGACCAACACAAAGTGGCACATAATTGTGAAGTGGAAGGAAAATTATAAATGGTTTTCAAAATGTTTTGCAAATAAACATCTGAAAAGTGTGGTGTGCATTTGTATTCAGCCCCCCTGAGTGAAAACTTTGTAATTCACTGCAATTACAGCTGCAAGTCGTTTTGTGAATGTCTCTACCAGCTTTGCACATCTAGAGAGTGAATGTTTTGCCCATTCTTCTTTAAAATAGCTCAAGCTATGTCGGATTGGATGGAGAGTGTCTGTGAACAGAAATGTTCATGTTTTTGCAACAAATTCTCAATTGGATTTATGTCTGGACTTTGACTGGGCCATTAACTGGGTCATTCTAACACATGAATATGCTTTGATATAAACCATTCCATTGTTTAGTTTCAAGTCTTTTTCAGACTCTAATGCCGCGTGCACACGATCGGAAATTCGACCAGCAAAAGACAGATGAGAGCTTTTGGTCGGAAAATGCGACCGTGTGTATGCTCCATCGGACTTTTGCTGGCGAAATTCCCGCCAGCAAGAGATTGAGAGCAGGTTTTCAATTTTTCGGTCGGAAAAAGTTCCTATCCGAAAATGCGATGGTCTGTACAAATTCCGACGCACGAAATTCCTACGCATGCTCGGAAACAATTCGATGCATGCTCAGGAGCATTGCACTTCATTTTCTCGCCTCGTCGTAGTGTTGTACGTCACCGCGTTCTTGACGGTCGAAAGTTCAGAGAAATTTTGTGTGACCTTGTGTATGCAAGGCAAGCTTGAGCGGAATTCCGTCGGAAAAACCATCCAAGTTTTTTCCGACAGAAAATCCGCGTAACAGGTTTTCTTCTAAGATTAAAAATGTGGGTTATTCCTGCACTACCAGTGAGAAGAGATGCGCATGCGGCCAGCTGCAAGCACCGAATGGGGTCAAACAAAGCCCATGGGTGGTAAAAGACATAAAAAATGGGTGCTGCGCTAACCTACTGGGGTGGGAGGATATAATCACATATAACGGTGTCAGGTAGATATATTATGAAACGTGATCGGCTCCAGGGTCATACATGGATAGACTTATTAATAGTCCAAATATCACGCAAAATATCTGATAAACCGTGCAAAAAATATGGTGCAAAATTATAAGTATCTAATCAAGTAAACATGTGCAATAAAAACAGCAACAATATATATACAAGGACCAGGCAGAAAAAAAATAAAAAAAAAATAAATGCCTTGATACCTCAGTAACAGCAAACCAATAAATAGAAGAACAGAGGGGTACCGGATAGTGTAGTATTTCCAGCAAAGTAGTATTTTTATTAAGGTTTAAAAGCATGTACTCACATTGAGTAAATGTTGAAAAAAGGAGGGGTGTGGAGGTGCCAACTGTGGTAGCTTGTTTATGCAAAAATAAAAGTTAGTGTAACAATTACACTTACTGGTTCACAGGGTGGAGGTGTTTCTTTGAGATGGAAAAGTGTCCTGGGATGTGCTGTTATCTTGTTTCCGGCTCAGATTTCATTCCTTCAGGCGTCTGGGTGTGAAGTCTGTACAAAGGCTGAACTGCTGCATCCAGAGCATGGAAAGCTCCACGCTGACCACTCTGGAGTGCAGAAGAGGAAATGACGTCACTGATGCACGGCAAACATCCAGGCTGGTGTTGGGGATAATGCAGGGATAGTACAGGCTACGCGCTCGGGGCTCACAGCTCCTTCTACTGGCCTAAGTAGAAAGAGCTGTGAGCCCCGAGCGCGTAGCCTGTACTATCCCTGCATTATCCCCAACACCAGCCTGGATGTTTGCCGTGCATCAGTGACGTAATTTCCTCTTCTGCACTCCAGAGTGGTCAGCGTGGAGCTTTCCATGCACTGGATGCAGCAGTTCAGCCTTTGTACAGACTTCACACCCAGACGCCTGAAGGAATGAAATCTGAGCCGGAAACAAGATAACAGCACATCCCAGGACACTTTTCCATCTCAAAGAAACACCTCCACCCTGTGAACCAGTAAGTGTAATTGTTACACTAACTTTTATTTTTGCATAAACAAGCTACCACAGTTGGCGCCTCCACACCCCTCCTTTTTTCAACATTGATTATCAACAGAGGTAATGGACACCCTCTGAGGATGGCTGCCTCCTCATTCTAGAATTTATCTGCCTTATTTTAATGTGCTATTATAGCTACCATTGTACTATTTACCTTAGACATCACATGTTGCGGAGCGCCGGAAAAACCCCCCTTTTTGTTTCACATTGAGTAAATAGACATCACATGTATCTCCTACGAGCAGCTAGCTCGTCAATCTCGGTTAGTGTTAGTGCCTATCCCGTTTATTTATTTATTTATTTTCTGCCTGGTCCTTGTATTGTTGCTGTTTTTTTTGCACATGTTTACTTGATTAGATACTTATAATTTTGCACCATATTTTTTGCATGGTTTATCAGATATTTTGCGTGATATTTGGACTATTAATAAGTCTATCCATGTATGACCCTGGAGCCGATCACGTTTCATAATATATCTACCTGACACCGTTATATGTGATTATATCCTCCCACCCCAGTAGGTTAGCGCAGCACCCATTTAAGATTGCCTTGTATTTGGCTCCATCCATCTCTGACCAGCTTCCCTGTTCCTGTTGACGAAAAGTATCCCCACAACATGATGCTGCCACCACCTTTTCACGGTGGGAATGGTGTGTTCAGGGTGATGTGCAGTGTTAATTTTCTGCCACACATAGGCCCAAAAGTTCTGTTTTGGTCTCATCTGACCAGAGCACCTTCTTCCACGTTTGCTGTGCCCCCCACATGGCCTCTCGCAAACTGCAAATGGGACTTCTTATGGCTTTCATTCAACAATGTCTTTCTTCTTGCCACTCTTCCATAAACGCCAGATTTGTGGAGTGCACGACTAATAGTTGTCGTGTGGACAGATTCTCCCACCTGAGCTGTGGAGTTACCATGGGCCTCTTAATCGCTCCTTGCCCGGCCTGTCAGTTTAGATAGACGGCCATGTCTTGGTAGGTTTGCAGTTGTGCCATACTCTTTCCATTTTTGGATGATGGCTTGAACAGTGCTCCGTGAAATGTTCAAACTTCTCAACAACTTTATCCCTGGCCTGTCTGGTGTGTTCCGTGGCCTTCATTATGCTGTTTGTTCACTAAGATTCTCTAACAAACCTCTGAGATGTAATTACACACAGGTGGACTCATTGGCAATTGGTTCCATTAGATTTTAGTTAGGGGTATCAGAGGGAAGGGGGCTAAATACAAATGCACGCCACACTTTTCAGATATTTATTTGTAAAAAAAATTGAAAAGCATTTATCATTTTTCTTTCCACTTCACAATTATGTGCCACTTTGTGTTGGTCTACCACATAAAATCCCAATAAAATATGTTTACGGTTTTGGTTGTCACATGACAAAATGTTGAAAATTTCAAGGGGTGTGAATACTTTTTCAAGGCACTGTGTGTGTATATATATATATATATATATATATATATATATATATATATATGTGACATCAAGGAGAAGTATCACTATTGGTTGGCAACCCTCCTTGACCACTGTTACAGAGGGAGCAGAGGATAAAATATCTTGAGGACACCTGAAAGAGGAGTTTATGTAATGCCTTTCCAGACTAGGTTACAGGCTCATGGAAGGGCTTGTTTTCTGTTGGTCAAGAGAGGAGCGTTGGAGAAGGAGGCCGCCTCAGTGATGCATTTCAAAATTATTTTAGTCCTCAGCGCCCAGGGCTTTCAGCTTCCACATCCCATCAGCAGCGTCTGCATCATATGGTGGAAGATTATCTAGGGGCAAAAACAGACATGGAGAGCTTTCCAGTTGACAATCCACTGGGTTACTGGGTCATGAGAACAGACCACTGGCCAGAACTTAGCCAGTATGCAATTGAGCTGCTGGGCTGCCCTGCATACAGCCTTTTTTCCAAACGGACATTCAGCGATGCTGGAGGTTTTGTGAAAGATAAAAGTGAGCGTCTGTCCACAGACTCTGTTGACCAACTGACATTTATCAAAATGAATAATTCCTGGATTAGCAGCAGCTATCAAGCCCCTGATGACAATGTTGCCGATTAAGTGTTTTTGGATGTGGAATCTATGCAAGACTGTCTAGGTTGCCCAGCTTTGTGAATGTTGATTTTATTGTGAATAAACTTTTTGGTATATGTTTTATAAGCACAATTAACACCCAAGGACCAATTTTTCCACACCTGTTTGACAGGTGCATATCATTTACATTTTTTGACAGCAAGGCCAATTCTTGCTTTCATCAAGAGTACCTCTATAAGGTTACGTTCTGAAGGCACCACCGACACCCGAAGACCATTTTTTTCACACTTGTCACTTGTTTAATGTTTAGTGCACTAAATTGTGGCCTCATCATACAGACTGGATCCCCAAGCCGTTGTTTATAAAATAGTGAAAGCTTGCAGGGAAATGCAATTTTTGATGCAGCAGGTTCTATATACGGTACAGACGTGCCACTTTGCGGGCAGACTAAGGGGACCCCCAGGCACTATATTTAAAGGAATTTTTCATTTTTATTATTTTATTTTAAAGAGTTACTAAACCCACAACAGTAAAATCAGTCTGTATATGCAGTAAAGCATGCTTGTTATACTCACTGTGGAAACAAAGGGGTTAATCTTCTGCATTGTGTAAAAAGACTGTTTGATCCTGTATGCACAGATCCTCCCCGTCCTGCACTGTCCCCCTGGATAAGTCCGGATAAGACACAGTGAGTCAGGCTGCACATGCTCAGTTTGCTCTCTATTGCTGGAGAGAAGATTTCTTCCTGTTTGATCAGAGCTGGTCAGGCCACATGGTATTGACATCACACATTTGAGCATGTCTTGACTGATGGATGATCCGTCTCCCTGGATTTCAAGAGGCAGTGGTTCCCTTAAACAAGTTAACACTACGGTACACGCTACTGCACTGTTATATATTACACATGCAGCAATCAGATATGATGTCCATCCCACCTGGCACTCCACTGCCATTTTGCTAACACGCTACATCCTGTCATCCTCATCACACCTTTCACCCCACTGCCAGCTTGCTAACACCCTACCCCCTGTCATCATCATCCTCATCACACCTGGCACCCCACTGCCACCTTGCTAACCCCCTACCTCCTATAATCCTCATCTTCATCACACCTGGCAACCCACTGCCACCTTGCTAACACCCTACCCCTTGTCATCCTCATCACACCTGGCACACCACTGCCACCTTGCTAACACCCTACCTCCTGTCATCTTCATCCTCATCTTCATCATACCTGGCACCCCACTGCCGCCTTACCTACACCCTACCCCCTGTCACCCTCATCACACCTGGAACCCCACTGCCACCTTGCTAACACCCTACCCCCTGTCATTCTCTTCTTCATCACACCTGGCACCCCACTGCCGCCTTGCTTATACCCTACCCCCTGTCATCCTCATTACACCTGGAACCCCACTGCCGCCTTGCTAACACCCTACCTCTTGTCATCCTCATCTTCATCACACCTGGCACCCCACTGCCACTTTGCTAACACCCTACAATCTGTCATCCTCATCACATATGGCACCCCACTGCCACCTTGCTAACACCCTACCTCCTGTCATCCTCATTTTCATCACACCTGGCACCCCACTGCCGCCTTGCCTACACCTTACCCCCCTGTCATCCTTATCACACCTGGCACCCCACTGCTGTCTTGCTAACACCCTACCTCCTATCATTCTCATCTTCATCACACCTGGCACCCCACTGCCACCTTGCTAACACCCTATCTTCTGTCAACATCAAACACGTGATATCAAACCTTTACGGGTAGTGCCTTGCAGGACCACCAACAGTAGTGAGAAGCTACACACGGTTAAAGTAAACGTTTGTTTTTGAATCTGCAGCGCATGTCGGAGTTGGAAATATTGATAGAATTGTCTAGGACAGGGGTCTCCAAACTTTCCAAGTAAAAGGCCAGTTTACTGTCCTTAAGGCTTTAAGAGGGGCTGGGCTGTGGCTAGTGGCAGTAGAAAATGCCCCGGAATCAGTGCCCCATCTACGGTTTTATTGAGAGGATTAGTGCCCTATTGTTGGTATCAATTGGAAGAATGGTACCCAACTGATGGTATCAGTAGGGAGAATGATGCCCCATCATTGGAGTCATTTTGTGGATTATTGCTCCAAGGGCCAGATAAAGGCAAGCAAAGGGCCACATCCAGCCCCTGGGCTGCAGTTTGGAGACCACTGGACTAGGAGATAATGAGAACTCTGCGCATAATTGGTCATATGCCTTTAGAGCATTAACAGTGAATAGTTGAGGAAAGAACCAACCCCCTCTCTGTCTCCACGAGGAGAATCACTGTAATTTGTATAGTTCAGGAAAATTAGGATTATTAGGAGTAAACTCCAGAGGGCCAGTTATAGATAGCACCTCCTTGGATGCCTGCCATACTCTCTTAAGAAGAACTGCCGTTGGGGAAGAGGGGGGAATACTTGGAAGATCCATCTCTAGATGGGAGCTGGCTGTCAAAGTAGGGTTATACAGAGACTATTCTATTCTATTCAGCAGCCTATGTAGGAATCAACATCTTACTTCACTTTTATACCTTGCTGTATTTATTGCGATATGTTTCCATTTCAAATTCATATAGGAAAAAAATCTAAATATTCTGAAAACAAATCATTCTAACGAATATGACGAAACAAAAATTATTAACTTAATGAAGGAACCCGAAACTAAACAGATTTTTCTGTTGAGCATATCTCTATTCAATACATAATCCAAACTCTTTAAAATAGTGAAAAAGCAATGTTCAGTGAAATAATCTATATATGTGCTCCAAATTTATCTTCACAGCGCACACCGTGCCGGCTTTTCTCCAAATCTGCTCACTTTTGTCGATAGACCTCTTCGATTGCAGGACGTCTCCACGTGCTTGGTGATGAGAAAGGGTTAAACTTCACCACTCCTTCTCATACACAGCTAACAGGCGTGAAAGGGTTGAAATTGTCAACTCATCTTTTCATACAGTGTGAAAAAAATATCATAGTGCTCACTGTAAACGTCAAACACTTCACATATACAGTATACAAGCCACTCATATGTGATATGGAAATAGGGATCCCAAGCTTAACTCTGCAATCCAGCAAAAACTTCCTGCACAAAAATATTCCAGGTGCCCTTCAACATGATCTTCTCTTGAAAGCAGTGATGATAAGTGCATATTCACCACCCAGTGTGTCAAATCTGCCTACCTTGTGACGCACACCCTTTAGATAACAGGAGGTCAAAGTGCCACCTAATTGGTATGGTAAGAGGTTCAAGCCCCAACTCTGCATTCCATACAGCAGATAAAAACTCAAAGGTTAACATAATCTCTTCCAAAGCTCAAAGGCAAAAAAAAGAGAAACCATAGTGCTCGCTGCTACCATTGTTTTTAAATACCCACAAGAATAAAATCACTTGCCATATACTAAAAGAGAAAGCAGTCTGCCACAATCTGGGTATGAGAGTAATAAACAGAAAGCTAAATGTAACCGATTACACTTAGTCCAGGAAACAGCAGTATAAACCACACAAAATGTGATGACAACCAGGAAAATATAATGCAGTCAGGAGATTACCCCAAATCTCCTAGTGGGAACACAGACTGCCAAAAAAAAAAAAAAAAAGAAACAACTTCAGAGAGGTTTTTAGCCTTTCAGTACAAAGACAAAAAAAGGAAAGGAACCAAGTAGTACAGGGTATCAGTGAACTACCATGTGGCAAATCCACATCTTCTTCTGTCTGTTGTAGTAGCTCCCCTGTACCCAACCACAATTGTAGCATGCCCACAGTCTCTTCTAATCTCCTGTAGTATCTCTCCAGTTTCCAACCACACTTTTAGCATGTTTTAGCATAGTCTCTTCCCCTCTCCTCTGGAATGTCTCCAGTCTCCAATCACAATTGTAGCATGACCACTGCCTCTTTCCATCTCCTGTAGTATCTCTTCAGTCTTCAACCACACTTGTAGCATGCCCACGGTCTCTTCTTTGCCTGCAGTGTCTCTCCAGTCTCCAAACACACTTGTAGTATGTCCCATTTCCTGTCACATGCCTCTAACCTCCAACCACACTTGTAGCATCTCCACAGTCTCTTCCCATCTCCTATAGCATGTCTACAGTTTCTGAACACACTTGTAGCATGTCTGCAGTCTCTTTCTATCTCTTGTGGTATCTCTCCAGGAGGGATGAGCTTCGAGTTCGAGTCGAACATGAGTTCGACTCGAACATCGGCTGTTCGATCGTTTGACGAAGATCGAGCATTATGGGGCATTTGAAGCAGGGTTTGAAACAGGAAAATCTGGATGCCGCACACCGGATAAAGTTGAAAACATCTTCTTTATTGTAAAACTTGGATCATAAAAAACAGGACAATCAGGCGGGTGGTACAGACACAGCTGACGCGTTTCGTGCTCTAGTTCGAGCGCTTGCTCAAAGATATGAGTAAGCGCTCGAACTAGAGCGTGAAACGCGTCAGCTGTGTCTGTACCACCCGCCTGATTGTCCTGTTTTTTATGATCCAAGTTTTACAATAAAGAAGATGTTTTCAACTTTATCTGGTGTGCGGCATCCAGATTTTCCTGTTTCAAACCCTACTTCAATTTGCATTTAGCCAGCACCTGGGACTCCTCTCCTCTGAAGGATTCACTAACACACACCTGAAAGCAAGTTCTCCTGAGCGGTGATTCATTTTCTCCATTATGGGGCATTTGCGCCAAATTCGAGCGGCGCGTCATGCCCGATAATGCACTGTGTCATCGCAGTGCATTGCTGGCTGATGATTGGCTAAGCATGCACTATGACCCGCATGCTTTGGCCAATCACAGCGCCGTAAACAAAGAGAGCTATAATTGGCCAAAGGCAGGGTGCCTTTGGCCAATTATGGCTCAGGGGGTTAAGTCCACGCCCCACACTATATAAGGCCACCTGCACGTTGGTCTTGTGTAGTGTGTTGCTGGCGGAGAGATAGAGAGAGAGAGAGTGTAATTTCATTTACTTTGAGCAGGCAGTTTATTCAGTTAGCTAGATCTCACTGCAGACCATTCCTGCTGTACTGTTTCTAATCTACTTCAGGCAGGCAGTTGATTCAGTTAGCTGCAGTGCATTTTGTATATATATATATATATATATATATATATAATATATATATATATACATACAACCCGGCTTTGTGTGTATATATATATATATATATATATATATATATATATATATATATATATATATATATACACTGTATCCTGTGTAGCTAGATCTCACTGCAGGCCATTCCTGGTGTACGTATTCAAATACACTTTCAGGCAGGCAGGCCAGGCAGGTTATTCAGTGATTTTCAGTGCATAAAATATATGTAATGTCTCCTACATATATATCCACTGCATTCTAGTCTAGCCAAGCCTATACCTGATATACCTGACTACAGGCCATTCCTGGTGTACGTGTCAAATACACTTTCAGGCAGGCAGGCAGGCAGGCAGGCAGGCAGGTGATTCAGTGATCTGCAGTGCATAAAATATATATACTGTCTGTTACATATATATCCACTGCATTCTAGTATAGCCAAGCCTATATCTGACTGCAGGCCATTGCTGGTGTACGTTTCCAAATACACTTTCAGGCAGGCAGGCAAATGATTCAGTGCTCTGCAGTGCATAAAATATATATACTGTCTCCTACATATATATCCACTGCATTCTAGTCTAGCCAAGCCTATACCTAACTGCAGGCCATTCCTGGTGTAATTTTTCTAGTAAACTTCAGGCAGTGTTTTGCTAAACCAATTTTACAGCATGTCTGGAAGGCCACCACAAAGGCAGATGCTCACAGGCCACTAAAAGAGGACAAGCAGGCTCTGTGTCTACAGCCAACAGTGCTGGTCGGGGTTTCGGTGCATCCTCAGCACGTGGCCATGGGACACGATTGTCCTTTTTTTCGGCAGCTGGCCATGTTGAGCCACAACATGCAGAAGAGTTGGTAGAGTGGATGACAAAGCTGTCCTCATCCTCCTCATCCTCTGTCACACAGGCTAAGAGAAGTTTGGCTGCCAATGCAGCTGCCAAAGCGGTCTATTCCATTGGCTCAATGGCATCAGTCACTCCTTCCCTAGCCCCACCATCATGGGCGGCACAGTGGTGTAGTGGGTAGCACTCTCGCCTAGCAGTAAGCAAGGGTTGCTGGTTCGAATCCCAACCGCGACACTACCAGCCTGGAGTTTGCATGTTCTTCCTGTGCCTGCATGGGTCCTCCGGGTACTCCAGTTTCCTCCCACACTCCAAAGACATGCTGGTAGGTTAATTGGATCCTGTCTAAATTGTCCCTAGTATGTATGAATGTGATTTAGGGACCTTAGATTGTAAGCTCCTTGAGGGTAGGGACTGATGTGAATGTACAATGTATATCTAAAGCGCTGCATAAATTGACGGTGCTATATAAGTACCTGAAATAAATAATAAATAAATGTCCTGAGGAGTCCCCCAAACTGTTCAACCATAGTGTTGGGTACATGCTGCAGGAGCATTTTGAAGGCTTTGATGATGGTACCCAGGTTGAGGATGAAGACAGTAACGTGAGCCCAGAGAGAGGGGGTTTCCAAGAAGGACATGAAACTGGCAGTCATGTTCCCCCAGCTGCAGCATACTGCCAGGTTTGCTCCAGTGACGAGGAGGGAGGGGATGATGAGGTCACTGACTCTACTTGGGTGCCTGATAGAAGAGAGGAGGAGGCACATCTCCAACGAGGCAGGATGCCTTCCAGGGGCCAGTTTTAGGACAGCCAACCGACTGCATCACACCGCAGAGCTCCGCATGTGCAGGGCGCTGCTGACTCCGCGCGTTTTTTCAAAAGTTCTTTGTTGTGGACCTTTTTGGAGACGTGTGCAGCAGATCGCACCATTACTGTTTGCAACATATGTCTGAAGCGTATCAAGTGTGGCAAAAACAGCAGCCACTTGGGTGCCACATGCTTGACCAGACATATTTCGAGCTCCAATGCAGTACGTTGGCAACAGTACTTAAAAGACCCACACCAAAGAACAAGGCGAACCTCTCCTTACTCCTCATCAGCTGGAATCTCCAACCCCACTATACCTTCAGTCCTCTCAGAGACCTGCACTGAGAGGAAAGAAGGTGTAGAATTAGGTGTCCCAAGCACTTGCGGGCAATCTGTTAGCGGTACACCTAAATCCGATTGTAGCAGGCAAATTTCCCTACCCCAGTTGCTAAACGCCCGAAAGAAGCCATCCACGTGAATGCTGAATTCTAGTTTGGCTAAAATGCTAGCAACTGATGCCTTTTCAGCTGGTAGACTCTGCACCCTTTTGAGAATTTGTGGAATGTGCGGTACCTCAGTGGCAGGTTCACAAACGCCATTTTTTTTCTCGGAAGGCCATTCTGGCTCTCCACCGGCATGTGTAAGGCAATGTATTGGCCTTGTTGGACAGAGCGGTCAGCGGTAAGGTGCATATTACCGCTGACTCATGGTCCAGCAAGCATGGACAGGGACATTACCTTTCTTTCACGGCACACTGGGTAACCCTGCTGGCAGCTGGGAAGGATGCAAGTCATGGTGCAGTAATGTTGGAGCTTGTTCCGCCACCATGCCTCCAAAATGCTAGTAGTGGTGATTCTGCCACACCTCTCTCCTCTGCCCCCTCCTCTTCTTCTTCCTCTATGTCCTCTTCCTGTGCAGATTTGTCCTCTGAACCAGCGGTGCTCCATAGGCATTCTAGGGGCTACACAAGCACGCTCAGAGGTGGTTTAGGCAACGCCAGCTTCAGCCAGGAATGGTGGCTTGCAACAATGGCACCAACCTCCTCTCCGCCCTCCGACAGGGACACTTCACCCATGTTCCCTGTTTGGCTCACGTCCTTAATTTGGTGGTGGGCTTACAGAATCTCCTGAGGCAGGCCAGGAAAGTCTGTGGGCATTTCTGCCGGTCATATAATGCCAGTGCTCGGCTGGCTGACCTTCAAAAGGAATGCAACCTGCCCAAGAACCGCCTCATCTGTGACATGCCCACCAGGTGAAACTCAACGTTGGCAATGCTGCAGTGGCTGCACACTCAACAGAGGGCCATCAATGAGAACCTGTGCGAGTATAACACCAGGACAGGGTCAGGGAAGTTTGGCTTTTTTTCGCAGTGCCAGTGGCTAATGATCAGGGATGCATGCACTGTCCTGTCACCATCTGAGGAGGCCACGAGGATGGTGAGCAGTGACAGTGCATGCATCAGTGATACTGTCCCTCTTGTCTTTCTGTTGGAGCACACGCTGCGTGGAATAATGGACAGGGCACTTGAGGTCCTTTCCTCTCAAGGCCCCCTTTATCCAAACAGTATTCCTGCAGGCCCATCTATCACACAGGAGGAGGAGGAGGATTGTGTCAGTATGGAGGTGCGGCCTGGCACTCAGCATCAGCAGCAGTCTTTAAGGGATCAGTCCCAAGAAACACATGGACTTGTACGTGGCTGGGAGGAGGTGGCTGTGGATCATGTCGTCCTTAGTGACCCAGAGGACTCCGGACCGAATGCCTCAGCAAACCTACGCTGCATGGCCTCCTTGATCCTACAAAGCCTGTGAAAGGACCCTCGGATTTGTTATATCAAGAAGAGGGATCAGTACTGGCTGGCAACCCTTCTTGATCCACGATACAAGGGCAAGGTTGCGGAACTTATCCAGCCTTCGCTGAGGGAGCAGAGAATGAAACATCTTCGGGAGGCCTTGCAGAAAGCATTGTGCAATGCGTTTCCAGAGCCTGGGAGGTTGCAATTTCCTGGTCCTCCTGGACAACGTGTTGCTGAAGCTTCAGTCAGTCACAGAAGGAGCGGTGGAGAAGGTGGCCGTCTGACCAATGCGTTCAGACAATTTTTTCGTCCACAGCCCCAAGGTCTGATCAGTTCCAGCAAACATCGACAGCGTCTGATTTACATGGTGCAGGAATACCTTGGGGCAAGATCAGACTTGGAGACCTTTCCAACCGAAAATCCACTGGGTTACTGGGTCTTGAGGATGGATTACTGGCCAGAGCTTTCAGTGCTGCTGGAGGCTTTGTAACTGATCACAGAGTACGCCTGTCCACAGACTCGGTTGATCAGCTCACCTTCATAAAAATGAATCAGTCTTGGATCACCAGCTACCAAGCACCTGATGTTGATGTAACCGATTCATTTTTTTCTGAATGTGAGATCCCTCTAAGGCTGCCTATGCTGATGCTGAGTGACTATCCTGTTATGCTGAGTGACTATCCTATTCCTCCTCAATGTTCATGTTAATAGCTTCTAAGAACATTTTTGGTTCTGGGCACCAGCACCAGTGCCTAAAGCCCAAGTTTTCTGCCCCTGTTTAACAGGGGCATGTAGTTACAATTTTTGCTGTAATAATTTGCAGCAGAGCTCATTCCTGCACTCAACTAGAGTATCTGTAAGGGGTTGCAGTGTTGGCACCACCACCTAAGGCCCAATTTTTCTGCCCCTGTTTAACAGGGGCGCGTAATTACAATTTTTGCTGTAATATTTTGCAGCAGGGCACGTTCCTGCGCTCAACTAGAGTATCTGTGAGGGGTTGTAGTGTTGTGGCACCAGCACCAGTGCCTAAGGCCCAATTTTTCTGCCCCTGTTTAACAGGGGCATGCAATTACAATTTTTGCTGTAATATTTCGCAGCAGGGCCCGTTCCTGCGCTCAACAAGAGTATATGTGAGGCATTACAGTGTTGTGTCACCACCACCACCGCTGCCGAAGGCCTGATTTTTCTGGCCCTGTTTAACAGGGGTGAGTAATTACAATTTTTGATCTAATATTTCACAGCAGGGCTCGTTCCTGCGCTCAACAACAGAATCTGTGAGGGTTTACAGTGTTGTGGCACCACCACCACTGCCTAAGACCCAATTTTTCTGCCCTGTTTAACAGGGGTGTGTAATTACAATATTTGATCTAATATTTCACAGCAGGGCCCGTTCCTGCGCCCACCAAGAGTAACTGTGTGGGCTTACAGTGTTCTGGTACCACCAACACCTAAGGCCCAAATTTCTGCAGAGTATTTGGGCAGGCCGTATAGTATATACAGGCGGTCCCCTACTCTCAAACATCTGACTTACAAACGACTCCTACTTACAAATGGAGGGAGACAACAGGAAGTGAGAGGAAAACTACCCCTAGGAAGGGAAATTCTCTCCTGTAATGCCCCATACACACAATCAGAAATTCTGTCAGAAAAAACTTGGATGGTTTTTCCAATGGAATTCTGCTCAAGCTTGCCTTGCATACACACGGTCACAAAAAAGTTCTCTGAACTTTCGACCATCAAGAACGCGGTGACGTACAACACTACGACGAGCCGAGAAAATTAAGTTCAATGCTTCCGAGCATGCGTTGAATTGTTTCTTAGCATGCGTGATTTTTTGCGCGTCTAAATTGCGTACAGACAAACGCATTTTCGGATAGGAACTTTTTCAGGCCGAAAAATAGAGAACCTGCTCCCATTCTTTTGCCGGCTGGAATTCTGCCAGCAAAAGTCTGATGGAGCATACACACAGTCGGAATCCTGACCCCTTACCACGTAATCAGCTGTCAGCCAATGACAGCTAATCATGTGATGTAATCAGAGACGGTAATCGGCTATTTTTTCTCCGCATGCTAATAGCTTAAGGAGGAAAAAAAAAAAACGATCATAGGCGGCTCTCAAAGGAACATCGGTCCTGAACAAGGAGAGATCCTGCCAGCTCATTTGTGCCACCTGCCAGTGCCACCTACCAGCACACAACAGTGCCGCCTACCAGTGCCCACCAGCGACACCTACCAGTGCCCACAGTGCCACCAATCAGTGACCACAGTGCCACCCATCAGTGACCACAGCACCACCTATCAGTGCCCACAGTGCCACCTATCAGTGTCACCAATCAGTGCCCCATCAACAGTACTGTCCATCAGTGTCACCTACCAGTGCCCATCAGTGTCACCTATCAGTGCTCATCAGTGCCACCTATCAGTGCCATCTATCAGTGGTACCTATCAGTAACACCTATCAGTGCCCTTCAGTGCCACCCATCAGTGCCATCTTATCAGTGGCCATCAGTGCCACCTTATCTGTACCCATCAGTACCGCCTTATCTGTGCCTATCAGTGCAGCCTATCAGTGCCCACTAGTGCAGTCTATCAGTGCCCCCCAGTGCCGCCTCATCAGCGCATATCAATGAAGGAGAAAAATGACCTGTTTGCAAAATTTTATAACAAACTATGAAATATGTTTTTTTTTTCAAAATCTTCAATCTTTTTTTGTTTGTTTAGCAAAAAATAAAAACCCCAGCTGTGATTAAATACCACCAAAAGAAAGCTCTATTTGTGTGAAGAAAATTATGAAAAATGTAATTTGGGTACAGTGTTGTATGACCACGCAATTGTCATTCTAAGTGCGTCAGCGCTGAAAGCTGAAAATTGGTCTGGGCAGGAGGGGAGTTTAAGTGCCCAGTAAGCAAGTGGTTAAGGTTAAACCTCTTTTCTTCTAATTTTAATGAGTGGCCACAAGTCTTGTTAAACTCCCTTTGTGAAAACGTTTTATCCCTATTGTGGGGTCACCAGTACGGTATTTGTATATTGAAACCATATCCCCTCTCAAGCGTCTCTTCTCCAGAGAGAATAAGTTCAGTGCTCGCAACCTTTCCTTGTAACCAATATCCTCCAGAGTGACCCATTATTAACTTTGTTGCCCTTCTATGTACTCACTCCATTTCCAGTACATCCTTCCTGAGGACTGGTGCCCAGAACTGGACAGCATACTCCAGGTGCGGCCGGACTAGAGTCTTGTAGAGCGGGAGAATTATCGTTTTATCTCTGGAGTCAATCCCCTTTTAAATGCATGCCAATATTCTGTTTGCTTTGTTAGCAGCAGCTTGGCATTGCATGCCATTGCTGAACCTATCATCCACTAAGACCTCCATCCTAGATTCCCCCCAGAGGTTTTCCCCCCCAGTGTATAGATTGCATTCATATTTTTGCCACCAAAATGCATTATTTTACATTTTTCTACATTAAACCTCATTTGCCATGTAGTTGCCCACCCCATTAATTTGTTCAGATCTTTTTGCAAGGTTTCCACATCCTGTGGATAAGTCATTGCCCTGCTTAGCTTAGTATTGTCCGCAAATATAGAGATTGAACTATTTACCCCATCCTCCAGGTCGTTTATGAACAAATTACCGTATTTATCGGCATATAACAAGCACTTTTTTCCCCTGAAAATCAGGGGAAAATCGTGGGTGCGTGTTATAGGCCGATCCCCCCCCAATTGTGTGTGATCGGAGCGATCGCGGCAATTGCCGCGATCGCCGCCGACATACACAGCCGTGTGGAAATTCAAATACGGCGCCGAGACTGCAGGGACTCGGCGGAGCGGAGCTGCACATAGCCGAGAGTCCTCGGCTTTTCTCGGCGCCGCTTACAGTCCCGCCCATAGGGCGGAACTGGGCGGGACTGTAAGCGGCGCCGAGAAAACCCGAGGACTCTCGGCTATGTGTATCGGCGCTCCGCCGAGTCCCTGCAGTCTCGGCGCCATATTTAAATTTACACAGGGCTGTGTATGACGGCAGGGATCGCGGCGATCCCACAAAGCTGCACGGGGGGGGGCAAGGCTGCACGGGGGGGCAAGGCTGCATGGGGGCAAAGCTGCACTGGGGACAGGCTGCATGGGGGCAAAGCTGCACTGGGGACAAGGCTGCACTGGGGCAAAGCTGCACTGGGGACAAGGCTGCACTGGGGACAAGGCTGCACTGGGGCAAGGCTGCATGGGGGCAAAGCTGCACTGGGGCAAGGCTGCACTGGAGAAAAGCTGCACTGACATGGCTGCACTGACATGGCTGCACTGACAAGGCTGCACTGACAAGGCTGCACTGACAAGGCTGCACTGGGGCAAAGCTGCACTGACAAGGCTGCAATGGACACTGGGGCAAGGCTGCACTGACACTGACAAGGCTGAAGATGGACACCGATAACGCTGCATTGATGGGCATTTTAATGTAAGTTTTTCTTCCTTGAACTTTACTCCTAAAAGTTTTTTTCCTTAAAATTCCCTCCTTAACTTGGGTGCGTGTTATACGCCGCCGCGTGTTATACGCCGATAAATACGGTAAATAGGATTGGTCCCAGCTAAGAATGAGCCGAACACCCCCCGGTTCGGTTTGCACCAGAACATCCGAACAGGCAAAAAATTTGAACGAACAAACGGACACTGTTAAAGTCTATGGGACACGAACATGAAAAATCAAAAGTGCTTATTTTAAAGGCTTATATGCAAGTTATTTTCATAAAAAGTATTTGGGGTCCTGCCCCAGGGGACATGTATCAATGCAAAAAAAAGTTTTAAAAAAACGGAAATTTTTTCGGGAGCAGTAATTTTAATAATGCTTAAAGTGAAACAATAAAGATGATAAATTCCTTTAAACATTGTGTCTGGGGGGTGTCTATAGTATGCCTGTATACTGACGCAGCTTTCCCGTGTTTAGAACAATGCAACAGCAAAATGACATTTCTAAAGTAAAAAAGTCATTTAAAACTGATCGCAGCTGTAATGAATTGTCGGGTCTCTGCAATATACAATAGATAAAACGAATTGAAAACAACGGCATGGGTTCCACCCCAATCCATTACCGGGCTCTTTGGGTCTGGTATGAATATTAAGGGGAACCCCGAACCAAAAATGTAAAAAAATTTGCATGGGGGTCCCCCCCACAATCCATATCAGGCCCTTCAGGTAGAAATTAAGGGGAACCCTGCGCCAATTTTTTTTTAAAAAGGTCATAGGAGTCGCCCCCAAAATCCATACCAGACCCTTTAGGTCTGGTGTGGATTTTAGGGGAACCCTGCGCCAAAATTTTAAAAAAATGGCGTAGGGTCCCCCCCAAAATCCAAACCAGACCCTTATCCGAGCACGCAACCTGGCAGGCCGCAGGAAAAGAGGGGGGGATGAGAGATAGGCCTCCCTCTCCTGAACCGTACCAGGCCACATGCCCTCAACATGGGGAGGGTGCTTTGGAGTAGCCCCCCAAAGCACCTTGTCCCCATGTTGATGGGGACAAGGGCCTCATCCCCACAACCCTCACCCGTAGGTTGTGGGGGTATGCAGGCGGGGGGCTTATTGGAATCTGGAAGCCCCCTTTAACAAGGGGACCCCCAGATCCCGGCCTCCCCCCATGTGAATTGGTAAGGGGTAGCTCATTATGAATTACTTACCTGAGGATGAAGCCCCCGCATTGGCCCTCGTTCGCCTCCTCTGACGCCGCCATCTATCCCGGAGTGACTTCCGGGTATCGCGACTTCGGTGCTCTGACTGCCTGGAGCCACAATGTTGTCACATGCGAGCTGGTGCCACCACTAATGGCATGATCGCCATTAGAAACAGCACACTCAGTGCGCCTGCGCTCGATTGGTCATTGGTGCCGCTATTTCTGCAAATATCTCCTATACCTTTTAGGTTTACAACCACCTTAATTAGTAGGCTGAAGGAAGGAAATAAAAAAAAAAAAGGCCGTTTTAAAAAGTGACAGAAAAAGGTGTTAAAAAGCTGCTAGGAAAAGCCCCAAAAAGAACCTAAAAATGCAACACTGCAATCACCAGCAGTCAAAAGCAAAACATGTTCACACACCACTCAAGGTCCCCACTGTTTAGCTTCCAACCAGCAGTTTGTCCTATGTCACATGTCCTCAGTTTGGTGGTGCAGAGTTTATGAGTTTTTTTCTTTTCTGCACCTGTTTGACAGGTGCATATCATTGCAATTTTTAACAGCAAGGCCAATTCTTGCTTTCATCAAGAGTACCTCTATATGGTTACGGTGGGAAGGCGCCACCGACACCCAAAGACCATCTTTTCTGCACCTGTTTGACAGGTGCATATCATTGCAATTTTTTACAGCAAGGCCAATTCTTGCTTTCATCAAGAGTACCTCTATAGGGTTACTATGGGAAGGCGCCACCGGCACCCAAAGACCAATTTTTCTGCACCTGATTGACAGGTGCATATCATTGCAGTTATTTACAGCAAGGCCAATTCTTGCTTTCATCAAAATTACCTCTCGGGTTACGGTGGGAAGGCGCCACCGACACCCAAAGACCAATTTTTACGCACCCGTTACTTCTATCCAAAGTAACACCAGAATGTATTCAAGAAATCTCTAATCTTGTTCCCAGTGTACTACATTGTGGCCTCATCATACACACTGGCTACCCAGCTGTTGCTGAGCAAATTAAAGGCAGCTTGCAGGGAAATGTTTTTTTTTTTTTGGCTTTATAAATGCAACTATTGCTGCAGCAGATTCTAGACATGGCAAAGATCTGCCACTTTACAGGTAGACTAAGGGGACCCCCCAGACACTATTTTGGAAGGAATTTTTCGTTTTTATGCTTTTACTTTAAAACTCAAAAAATCACTGCTCATTTAAAAATGCAATTTTTCACAAACTTTTTTTTCATTGATGTCCCCCAGGGCAGGACCTGGACCCCTATAACCATTGTATGCCCATTTACTTGTATATAAGCCTTCAAAATTGGCACTTTTTATTTTTGACATTGACTTTAATGTACGATGTACGATCGGCTATAATATCTGATCCCTCGTGTTCAGACTGGAGGAGGCTTTATACTGATGAAAGCACTCAAGCGGAGTGTGGGAAGGGGTTCCGGCACAACCAGACCCTCTTTCCATCTCCTGTAGTATCTCTCCAGTCTCTAACCACACTTGCAGCATGCCTACAGTCTTATCCCATCTCCTATAACATGTCTACAGTTTCCTAACACAGTTGTAGCATGTCTGCAGCCTCTTTCTATCTCCTGTTACTGTAGTATCTCTCCTGTCTCCAGCCATACTTGTAGCATGTCTGATGTCTCTTCCTATCCCCTGTAGTATCTCTCCTGTCTCCAACCACACTTGTAGCGTGTCTGATGTCTCTTCCCATCTCTTTTGGACAGTCTCCAGTCTCCAATCACAATTGTAGCATGACCACCTTCTCTTTCCATCTCCTGTAGTATCTCTTCAGTCTCCAACCACACTTGTAGTAGCTTCTCTTCTTCTGTGGTGTCTCTTCAGTCTCCAAGCACACGTGTAGTATGTCCCATATCCTGTAGCATAACTCTAACCTCCAACTGCACTTGTAGCATCTCCATAATCTCTTCCCTATAGCATGTCTACAGTTTCCTAACATACTTGTGGCATGTCTGCAGTCTCTTTCTATCTCCTGTAGTATCTCTCCAGTCTCCATCCACACCTGCAGCAGGTCCCAAGTCTCTTCCCATCTCCTACAGAATATCTACAGTCCCCAACCCAACTTGTACTATGTCCCATCTCCTGTAGCATGCCCCCAACCACACTTGAAACCTATCCGCAGTCTCTTCCAATCTCCTGCAGAATGTCTCCAGTCCTCAACCACACTTGTAATATGTCCCATGTCCTCTAGCATGTCTCTATTCTCCAACCACACTTATAGTATGTCCCATTTCCTGTAGCATGCCTACAACATCCAACCACACTTGTAGTATGTCCCATTTCATGTAGCATGCCTCCAACGTGCAACCATACTTGTAGTATGACCTATTTTCTGTAGCATGCCTTCAAACTCCAACCACAATTGTAGTATGTCCCATTTCCTGCAGCATGCCTCCAACTACACTTGTAGTATGTCCCATTTCCTGTACCAGGCTTCCAACCTCCAACCACACTTGCAGTATGTCCCATTTCCTGTACCAGGCTTCCAACCTCCAACCACACTTGCAGTATGTCCCATTTCCTGTAGCATGCCTCCAACCTCCAACCACACTTGTAGCATGTCCTATTTCCTGTATCGTGCCTCCAACCTTTAATTACATATTTACCATGTCCACAGTCTCTTCTGATCTCCTGTAGAATGTCATCATGCTATATCCCTATTGAGAAGGTTCCCCTTACTTCCTTTTCCAGGTATCTGCCAGAAAAAGAAATGAGGACAAATTCCCCAGCGGGGACAAAGACAGCATTTAAAGCCTAACAGAGGTTCTACCTGTTCCTGCTCCACCTATAATCAAAAATCAAAATCCTTTTGCTGGAGTTGGCCTTCAAAATATTTACTTAAGAACAAGATTGGAATGCCACAGCTAATGATAACCATTCTTTTCATGCAGAGCCAAAGGGAAAATGTCCCATAAGATACGAGTCGGAGTCTTCATCCGAGTCTTGTGAACATTCCGTTGGAGACAAATGTGTCTATGACACAGACTGTGACGAGGATGAGAAATGCTGCCTGACAAAGTGCAAAAGACGCTGCGTACATGGTAAGTGGATGGTGGTGAATGGAGACAACAAGTACACACCAGCCCCATGAAAGGTATTGCGCAGAGCAGCCCTGATCCTCCTCTTCTCGGGTCCCCCGCCAGCGATCCTGGCTCCTCCTCTTCAGCGAGTGCCCCTGCATGGAGGCACTCGTGCAGGCTCGTTCCCGAGCCCCATTGTCTGTGTCCAATAACACAGACAGGGCCTCTCAGCCCCGTCCCCACTCGTCCATCACATAATTTGATTGACAGCAGTGAGAAGGGTAAAAAAAAAAAAATCCCTAAGAAGGTTTTGCAACAACTTTAATGCTTAATACATTTTTGATGAATTTTCATGCTTAATGCCCTTTTTTTTTTTGCTTTGGCCAAAGACTAGCAATATCTCCAAAAAATATGTATCTAAAAAAAATAGTGTGGGTCTTATTTGAATATTCGAGCCAGATTCTTAGTCAAAAAAGGGATAGCAGAGACCCATTCTAGGCCATAAGCCTTTCAACACTAGGGAGGAAGAAAGAATGACAGGAGTCCCCTCCTCCATTTTGGAGTTTACCATAATAGAGCCATTGAGCTCCTTTTGTACACTTCTAATTCTAGGGTAGGCTTCTAGAAAAGAAAAAGTCTCTGGCCACTCAATGACAGCAAAGCCACTGATTTCGCCATCCTGCTTAAAGCTGCCCAGCATTAGGCTTTATGTTTCCTTTGGTTCAAGGTAGTTAAAGTGGTTGTAAACCCTCACATATACCCAGTGAACTAACGGGCCTCGGGTGATACGCAGAGATTAAATAAATCCTCATACATAAGTTGAACCTGTTTATCTGCAGTCTTCTCTTCTCTACAACCATCCAAAGTCCAAAATTTAGAAAGCTTGTCTGAGCTGTCAGAAAAAAAAAGGGGACTGATAGCGTAAATGACACCACAGAGCTCAGTGAGGAGAGTTCTTAGAGCTGATTGGAGGGGAGGGGCACACCCCTCTTCACACAGCACACGTTAACAGAGCTGAGGCTGTCAATCGCAGGCTGTGTGCTAGAGCTCTCTCCCGTTACTATTTTTATGTTGCTGTCAGGAAAACAGAAGTGACTCATGCTGATAGCAGAGGAACAAAGCAGCAGACAGAAATGACACGGTTTAAAAGAACTTTGGGGATGCCAGGGACCACCTATACTCAGCTATGACCTACCTTATAAAATTCTCCTTCACCATCTGACCAGCAGATGTTTTCCCATCTGACTGGCCAGACACTTTCACGATCTGACCAACCAGACACTTTCACGATCTGACCAGCCAGAAGCTTTCACCATCTGACCAGCCAGACACTTTCACCATCTGACCAGCCAGAAACTTTCACCATCTGACCAGCCAGAAGCTTTCCCTACCTTACCAGCCAACCACTTTCATCATCTGACGAACTAGACGCTTTCACCATCTGACCAGCCAGACACTTGCACCATCTGACCAACCAACCACTTTCATGTTCTGACCAGCCAGACCTTTCCACCATTTGACCAGCCAGACCTTTCCACTATCTGACCAGCCAGACCTTTTCACCATCTGCCCAACCAACCACTTTCATGTTCTGACCAGCCAGACCTTTTCACCATCTGACCAGCCAGACCTTTTTACCATCTGACCAGCCAGACCTTTTCACCATCTGAACAGCCAGACCTTTTCACCATCTGAACAGCCAGACACTTTTACCATCGTACCAGCCACACGCTTTTACCATATGACCAGCCAGAAGCTTTCACTACCTTACAAGCCAACCACTTTCATGATCTGACTAGCCAGATGCCTTCACCATCTGACCAGCCAGATGCTTTCACCATCTGACCAGCCAGACGCTTTTACCATCTGACCAGCCAGACGCTTTCACCATCTGACCAGCCAGGCGCTTTCACCATTTGACCAGCCAGACGCTTTCACCATCTGACCAGCCAGAACCTTTCACTACCTTACAAGCCAAACACTTTCATCATCTGACCAGCCAGAAACTTTCACCATCTGACCAGCCAGAAGCTTGCACTACCTTACCAGCCAACCACTTTCATCACCTGACCAGCCAGAAGCTTTCACCATCTGACTAGCCAGAAACTTTCACCATCTAACCAGCCAGATGCTTTCACCATCTAACCAGCCAACCACTTTCATGTTCTGACCAGCCAGACTTTTTCACTATCTGACCAGCCAGAAGCTTTCACTATCTGACCAGCCAGACCTTTTCACCATCTGACTAATTTGACGCTTTCACCATCTTACCAGCCAGACACTTTCACCATCTGAACAGCCAGACACTTTCATCATCTGACCAGCCAACCACTTTCATGTTCTGACCAGCCAGACCTTTTCACCATCTGACCATCTAGAAGCTTTCACTACCTTACCAGCCAACCACTTTTATGATCTGACTAGCCAGGCGCTTTTACCATCTGACCAGCCAGACGCTTTCACCATCTGACCAGCCAGACGCTTTCACCATCTGACCAGCCAGAACCTTTCACTACCTTACAAGCCAGACGCTTTCACCATCTGACCAGCCAGACGCTTTCACCATTTGACCAGCCAGACGCTTTTACCATCTGAACAGCCAGACTCTTTCACCATCTGACCAGCCAGACGCTTTTACCATCTGACCAGCCAGAAGCTTTTACCATCTGACCAGCCAGAATCTTTCACCACCTTACCAGCCAAACACTTTCATCATCTGACCAGCCAGAATCTTTCACTACCTTACCAGCCAACTAATTTCACCATCTGACTAGCCCAAAACTTTCACCATCTGACCAGCCAGACCTTTTCACTATCTGACCAGCCAGACGCTTTCACTATCTGACCAACCAGACGCTTTCACCATCTGACCAGCCAACCACTTTCGTGTTCTGACCAGCCAGACGCTTTTACCATCTGACCAGCCAGACGCTTTTACCATCTGACCAGCCAGAAGCTTTCACTACCTTACCAGCCAACCACTTTCATGATCTGACTAGCCAGACGCCTTCACCATCTGACCAGCCATCAGATTTTTTAAATATTCAAAGGTTTTATGCTTCTAAGGAGACCAAACAAAAGATTGATCACATTGAGAATGCTCTGGGTCAAGGGGCTATAGATTATGACACCAGTGTCACCTAAGAACAGTATCTTGAGCCTAAGTCTGCACTGTCGCCCCTTGAGAGACAGGAACTGGAAGCACCTAAGACTTTCCAATCTCTGTATGCTGAATCTAATGTCAACTGCAATGGTACCTCATTGTGGGACGAGTGGGTACTATTTGAGAATCTGTTTTTTGACTGTCTGACCAGCCAACAGTTTTATAATCTGACCAGCCAGCGCTGCATTCCCTATCTGATGAGCCATCTGCTTTCCCCACCTAACCAGCCAATCATTTCAATATCTGACCCGTCACTTTCACTATTTGACCAACAAGTTGCTTTCAGAAATGTGAAACCATTAATCATCTCTCTAAACTCCATCACAATAATTGTGGTCACACTACTCAATTATGAATTCCTTGCCAAAAAGGACCTGTGCTGTGGAAGCCGTACCCAAAAAAGACAAGTGACTAGTCACCAGTATTTCCTGGGGTCATCCTGAAGCAATTTTTCAGATTATTGACTTGTCATGCCTTGTTCCCTACTGCGTTTCTTTAGAAGCAGCCATCTTGGTAGTGGAGCAAGGTTCTGCTTCCTTATGCAGATTCCCACAACCTCTGATGGTGGGTGGTCTGGTGGCCGGTGGGGTAATGATAGAGGTGGAAGACGCACAGACCCATAGCATGGATGAAGCAGAAGCAGGGAGATACTTGCAGTGCAGGTCATTAGGTACAGCTTCCTCTCCAGCAAGAAGAACCGTGATCAGCCCAGCAGTGACATCACCAAATCTCACTCTAAGATGCAGTGCCATCAATGATCTCACACTGCAGATATACATTTATGAGGACACAGAATAATGCCCCGTACACACAGTCGGACATTGATCGGACATTCCGACAACAAAATCCTAGGATTTTTTCAGACGGATGTTGGCTCAAACTTGTCTTGCATACACACGGTCACACAAAGTTGTCAGAAAATCCGATCATTCTGAACGCGGTGACATAAAACACGTACGTCGGGACTATAAACGGGGCAGTAGCCAATAGCTTTCATCTATTTATTTATTCTGAGCATGCGTGGCACTTTGTCCGTCGGATTTGTGTACACACGATCGGAAATTCCGACAACGGATTTTGTTGTCGGAAAATTTTATAGCCTGCTCTCAAACTTTCTGTGTCGGAAAATCCGATGGAAAATGTGTGATGGAGCCTACACACGGTCGGAATTTCCGACAACAAGGTCCTATCACACATTTTCCGTAGGAAAATCACGACCGTGTGTACGGGGCATAAGAGTGCCTAGGCACAGGAAGTGCAATGATATTTTAAGAAGGATTTAAAGACAAAATATAGATTTTTGGGGGGTACCTCTAATGCCGCGTACACACGAGCGGACTTTACGGCAGACTTTGCCCGGCGGACTTTTCGACGTACTTTACGACGGACTTTCTGAATGAACGGACTTGCCTACACACAATCCACCAAAGTCCGTCGAATTCGTACGTGATGATGTACGACCAGACTAAAACAAGGAAGTTCATAGCCAGTAGCCAATAGCTGCCCTAGCATGGCTTTTTGTCCGTCGAACTAGCATACAGACGGCGGACTTTTCGACCTGACTCGATTTCGATGGATTCATTTAAAACATGTTTCAAATCTAAGTCCGTCCAACTTTTGAGAAAACAAAGTCCGCTGGAGCCCACACACGATCGAATTGTCCGACCAAATCCCGTCCGCTGGGCAAAGTCTGCCGTAAAGTCCGCTCGTGTGTACGCGGCATAAGGTGTGATTAACATTTCTAAATGTTTTCTACAACATAAAATATCTTGACTTTCTGAGTTCCATTGGTTTAGATGAAAACTCACAATCACTTCCTGCGCTGAAAAATCTGCTTGACTTTCTACAGATTAAAAACTGCACCCCAGCCCCCATTGCTTCTAGCTCACCCCCCTGGTAGACTCCTCTCCCGGTTCTGCTGGCCCCCTTTCCGCAAGTCTGATGCAATGTTGCCCTTTTTGGGGTAGCCCAACATGCAACTGATTGGCTAAAGGCATTATGATGTTATACCTCGCAGCCTATCTGAGGTCCTTGGGGTTCTGTAAAGCCAAAAATACTGCATATCATTATCCACAGTTGTTACTAATGACTCTTTATACTCAGGAAAGTGATATGAAGATCTAGTAACGAGAAATGTTTCTGTCTGTCTAGAGGATAGACCTGGAAAGTGTCCTGTTTCTCCAAACTGTCCACACGAGATACCCAAGGAAAACTACCGGTGCCATTATGACATCCACTGTCGGGAGAGGCAGAAATGCTGCTTTAATGGCTGCTGGAAGGAATGCAGATACCCCATATGTAAGAGCACCAGTGATGTCAACCATGGTTTGTTCAATGATTGTTGTCTGTGTGCCCCATGGCAACCTATCAGAAGACTCCTCTAGTAATAGAGCTCCAACATAGACCTGGGATGTCAACAACCCAGGGCATTCTGTAGGAAAAGCTTACAATGCAAGCCTTCCTATTGTTTAGAGATGCTTGGGGCATTTTATTGTGGTATTGGGATTTTAATTGCAGAACTCATATCATAAAACAGGAAATGGCCAGTGCCTGCTGAGCCACCAGAGAAGGTATGTGGCATCTAATAATATTGTGCAGCGTTACTATATGTGTATCTTCAATCAATACATGTAAATTAGATAATAAAATCCATGATGTATCATCTAAGTCAGCGGTCTCCAAACCTTCTAAAGAAAGGGCCAGTTTGCAGTCCTTCAAACTTTTGGGGTGCCAGACTGTAGCCATATGAGTAGAAAATTCCCCGACATCAGAGGGGAAAACAATGCCCTATCTTTGGTGTCAATGGAAGGAATTCCACCCTATCGTTGATGTCATTAGGAGGACTAGGGACTCATCATTGGTATCAGTGGGAGGAATAGTGCCCCATCATTGGTGTCAGTGGGAGGAATAGTGCCCCATCATTGGTGTCAGTTAGAGAAATAGTGCCCCATCAATGGCGTCAGTGGGAGGAATAGTGCTCCATTATTGTTGTCAGTGGGAGAAATGGTGTCCCATCATTGGCGTCATTGGGAGGAATAGTGCCCCATCATTGTTGTCAGTGGGAGGGATAGTGTCCCATCATTGGTTTCAGTGGGATGCATTGTGCCCCATCAATGATGTCATTGGGAGGAATTGTGCCCCATCATTGGTGTCAGTGGGAGGTATTGTGTCCCATCATTGATGTCAGTGGGAGGCATTGTGCCCCATTATTGATGTCAGTGGGAGGCATTGTGCTCCATCATTGGTTTCAGTGGGAGGAATTGTGCCCCATCATTGGTGTCAATGGGAGGAATAGTGCCCCATTATTAGTGTCAGTGGGAGGCATTGTGCCCCATCATTGATGTCAGTGGGAGGAATAGTCCCTGTTCCTTATGTCAGTGGGATAAATAGTGCCCCATCATTGGTGTCATTCATTGGGAGGAATACGGCCCTATCAATGGTGTCAGTATGAGGCATTGTACTCCATCATTGGTGTCAGTGTGGGGAATAGTGCCCGTTCATTGGTGTCAGTGGGAGGAATAGTGCCCCATCCATCATTGGAGCACAGGTGTGTCAGGAGGAAGGAAGCTCTGAAGCTCCTCCAGGTGATCCGTGTGAGAGGGGACTGGTGAGGAAATCTATCCCAGCTCTCCTGGCCCCTTTCTGGGGAAGCCATGGAGGCCAGCAGGGCCTCTCCAGCTGGAAGCTCCCAGCCATCTCCTGGGCCATCAGGTGACATGCCTTCCTCTGTACAAACCATGGCTTGTGATCTTTCTGCCCCTGGTAAGGATGAAGGCTCAGAGGCAATTCAGGAGCGAGTGGTGGCCGTGATTAAAGCCCTGAATAGGGAAAGAGACAAGCTCTATAAACTGAGAGCGGAACTGAAGCGCCTGAGAAGGCAGCGTGAGGGCTTGCATAGCCAGAAACGAGGGTCCATGGATCCGGAGATCCAACTGGCCAAGGTCCGGGTTGAACATCAGGAGACCATTGTGTCCATCATGGAAGGAAGGGATGGGCCATTTAAGGAAAAGTTTTACAATGATAAAAGGTTTGCGAGGATGACAAAGATGGAGGTGGAGGAGGAGACCCCCAGTTCTGACCCCCTGCCCCCTCAGGTAGAGGTAAGCAGCCCCATGCCTTCCCAGGACTCAGGAGGCATGCTCAGGGCCATCCAGGTAATGGAGTCTCCTATGCGGGGGGATCAGCTGGCATTTAATGATGAGGACATTACAGACAATGTGCCTTACAAGGTAAAGCCTGTCAAGTCCCATATTGTGGATAAAACAATTTTTGTGCCATTCAACACTGTGACTGATACTGACAATGTACCCAGTGAGAGTCAGGCTGCTAGTCCTATCTGTAGCAATGCTGTGCCTGCTGATGCTGCAGTACAGCAAAGTTTGCTTTTAAAAAATGACATTCCTGCAGATGAACTACAAGATTCAGCAGAGCCTATTAACCCCCCTTTGGCTGAAGCTGTTTGCCCCACAGCTGCTGAGGACTCTACAGCACAGCTTCAGGAGACAGCTGATATTGCAGCAGAAACTGTGATTATTCCTGATGGGAATGTGAAGTTTTGTGTGACTGAAAAAAATCATCCCAGTACCAGTGTGATGAACAATGGTCCCAGTTCAAGTGTGGACAGTCCTACCAACTCCGTTCAAGCAGTGAATAATAATAGTAATGTACAGACTGCTGTGACTTCAGTGTGGGGCCTTGGCCCTGATAAACTTACCTTTGCTCAGGTGGTACGCTCTGCTCCTGGTAGCTCTGCCCCCAAGCGGGGTTTTCCCCTACAGGCTACCACTTTGAGCACCCCAGGATCTGGTCTTGGGTCTCTGGCTTCTGCTGGGGGTCCCAGACGTAATGTTGTTATTCTGAAATGGGAAGGTGGTGCGATCCCTCCAGCACGGCGTGCAGTGGTGGATTTGATTTTAGAGATGGGTTTTGGGGCAAATGATCTGTATGCCTTTATACATGTAGCTGGGACACGGGATTATACAGTTAGCTTCACCAGGCCAGAGGGTCTTGACCTGTTCTGGGAGAGATATGAGGCTCGTTGCAGGTCAAGACCTGAATGGGAAGGTCTGGCCCCAGTTGCAGTTTCTCAGAGGTCTACAGTAAAAAAAATCACAATTATCCTCACTAATGAGAGTGTCCCTGCCCGGGATCTAGAGGTTTGGTTAAGGAACTATGGGGAGGTTTTGACCAAGCCCAATAAAATCCTTGATGAGCGTAACATCTGGACTGGGGGTTGGTCGGTTACAGTCAGGTTGGCCAGGGATGGGAATGTTGTCCGTCACCTGCCCTCCTCAGCTTTTATAGGGAGGGATAGGATGACTGTTTTTTACCCTGGTCAGCCGAAGCTGTGTCACCGCTGTGGTGAAAAGGGGCATTTGAGCTCCTCCTGTTCAGCCTTGATATGTTCAGTGTGTCGGGGTCAGGGTCATATGGCTAAGGACTGCACCGAAATGATCAGGTGCAACCTGTGCCTGCGCCTTGGCCACCCCTACAGCAGATGTCCTGAAGCCTGGCACAATATGGAGAAGGAGGTACTTGATGACTTGTCAAGGCTGGACAGGATGGAGGGTGATGCCCCTGGTGTACCATCCTCCTCTGCGGTGACCGACTCCCCTGGTCCTGCTCAGGATCCCTCTCCAGTTCCTGTGGCCACCCCTCATGTGTCTGTAAGTATTCCTTCTGTATCTGTATCTGTCTCCCCCCAGCCTACTGTATCCCCTCCTCTTGTGTCAGAACCTTCCAAGTCTGTGCCCCCCGAGTCAGTTACCCCCCAGGAGTCTACACCTCCTAAGTCTGATTCAAAGGGAGCACCCCTCCCACCAGGAGTGGTAGTGGATACTAAAAAGGTTGCTTCTTCCTCTGTAAAGAAGTCTTGTGGAAAGACTTCACAGAAAAAAGTAAGAGATGAGGGCATCTCTGAAGCTGACCTGCAGTACCTGGAGGAGAGAAGGAAGGTTGGGAAGCGGAAGAAGCAGGTGGTGAGGACGGCTCCAGTGCCTGTCTCCAACCGTTATAGGTCCTCTAATTGGGATATCTCTTCATCTGGAGCTTCTTCGGAGCGAAGTTCTGATTCCGAAATGGAGTTTGAGGCGGCCTCAAGAAAGAGAGAGGCTTCTGGTGATGAGCAGCAGAGGGGAGCTAAGAAGCAAACCACCCAATAACCCAAATGGCGGTTCCCCCTCCGTTAAAAGTGGTGACAATAAATGTCGCCAGCATTAAGTCAGTAAGAGCTCGTTCTATGGCCTTCTTTTTGTTCAGCCAATTAGATGCTGAAATTTTATTTTTGCAAGAGACTAGGCTCACCTCCTTGGCAGATATTCATATGGCCAAGAGAGAGTGGAGGTATGGTCCATCTTACTGGTCTCTTGCGGCCGAGCCTTACGGCGGTGTGGCGGTGTTGTTTAAAACCGGCATGGTAACTGTCCGGCGGGTTATTGAGGTGGAGATTGGGAGATGTATGGTCTTAGACGTCCTTGTGGGAGGGCAGGACCTGCGCCTAATTAATGTTTATGGACCGCACACAAAGTGGGACAGGAAATGCCTTTTTACAAGGATCAAGCCATTTCTTTTTACATCCCGGCAAGTGGTCTTTGGAGGTGACTTTAATACAGTAACTAGGCCCAAGGACAGGAAGGACTTCAAGGACAGGCTGGGATATGATAGCGTTTTTTTAAATAGTATGGTTAGGGATGCTGGTCTTGTGGATGTGCACATTAAGCACCTCCCGGATGACACTGGGTTCACCTTTCATCGAGGTAATAGTCAGAGTAGAATAGATAGGTTTTTTTTTAAGGAGACCTCTGCTTTCTCGCTCCCAGTGGTGCAGGCAGTAGAGTTCTCCGATCACTGTATGCTATCTGTGGTCCTGAATGCTTCAGACGCCCCTCAGAGGGGCAAGGGCATCTGGAGATTGAATTCGACTCTACTCAAGGAAGAACATGTTAGACAATCCTTTGAGGAATTCTTTCAGGCACAGGTGACCATCCTGGACTTTTGTAGCAGCAAGGCTGAGTGGTGGGAGCTGACCAAAAAGAGGATTGCTGGATTCTTCAGGGGCCTAGCCAATAGAAAGCAGTTTAATAAATACATGACCTACCAACGTTTACAGAGGAAGCTGGATATTCTTGTCTCGAGAGGAGGAGATCCTGGGGCAATCTCCGAAGTGAAACTCCTTCTCAGGAAGTGTCAATATGACCGGCATGCCTCTTTGGTTCTGGAGAGGGACTATGGGAAGTACCACTCGCCTGACCCTTACCAGAACTGCAAACAAGGTGTAGCTGTTAAAACGGTCGTTGGCCTTAAGGACAGTACAGGTTCCTTGACAAAGTCCAGGTCAGGGATTCTGGAGGTCGTGAGGTCCTTTTATGCTGACCTTCTTGGGAGGAAAGAGCTTGACCGTGACAAGATGGAAAGCTTTTTGGACTCTACTCCAGGTCTAAATGATGAAGATGTCCCATTGATGAATTTGACAGAGGAGATCACAGTTGAAGAGGTGATAAGGGCAATTGAACAGCTTGCCATCAAAAAGTCACCTGGACCGGATGGCTTGACGGCTGAGTTTTACAAAGCTTTTAAGTCTATTCTGGCCCCACATTTGGTAGAGGTTTTTAACAGTTGCCTTGCTGAGGGGGTACTTCCCTCTTCCATGAGGCACTCAGCTGTGATTCTTCTTTCAAAGGGTAAAGATCCTTCGATGGTTGAGAATTGGCGCCCCATCAGCCTTCTTAATGTCGATAGAAAGATACTGGCAAAGATCATTTTCTGGCGCCTATCGTCAGTAGCAGAGTCTTTGCTTTCTCGCCATCAGCACTGTTCGGTCCAGGGTAGGTGCACCTTCACAGCAGTTTTAGCTGTCCGGGAGGCCTTGGAGCGGTGCAGGGCTGCAGGCTGGGGAAAGTATTTGCTGACATTGGATCAGGCAAAGGCTTTTGATCGTGTTAACCATGAGTACCTGTGGTTGCTCCTTAGTAAGTACGGTCTGCCGGGTGGTTTTGTCGATTGGTTAAAAGTCTTGTATGAGGGGGCAGAGAGCTTTCCTCTTGTTAATGGTTGGGTTGGGCAGTCCTTTGAGGTTGGCTCCGGGGTGCGCCAGGGTTGTCCCCTGAGTCCCCTGCTCTATGTGTTTGCAATCGACCCCTTCATCAGGAGGCTAGAGAGCAGCATGTTGTGTGGGGTGCCAGTGGGGCTTCCGGGTGAGCCGCCTTTGAGGGTTGTTGCCTATGCGGACGATGTGTCAGTGATTGTCACCGGGGCGGATGAAGCAGAGGAGGTGGTCTCTCTGACATCACGGTATTCTGAAGCATCAGGCTCCAAGATCAATCAGGAAAAGAGTGAAGTCTTCTGGATGGGAAAGGAAGGTGAGGGTTTTGATCTCCCGGACACCTTTCCAGTGCCCCAGGAAAGAATTAAGATTCTAGGCATTGAATTTGGACCCGGCGATTATGGCCTCAAAAACTGGGAAGGCAGACTGGAAATTGCCAATACTAAGGTGGTCAGCTGGAAGAGATGGAAGTTATCTATGAGGGAAAGGGTTGATCTGATTAAGACTTACCTGATTCCGATCTTTTTGTATGTCAGCTTTGTCTGCATCTTGCCAGTGTCTCTCTATGCTAGGGTCAGTAGTGTGTTCTTCCAGATGTTGTGGGGGAACAGACTGAACCCCATCAAGAGGAATGTCACCTATCTATCCAGGAGGGAGGGTGGCTTAGGTATGGTCAACCCAGTTCTTTTCTTTTCACTGCTTTTTCTCAAGTTTAATATTGGTAATATGCTTGCAGTGGAACCTCCTGGATGGGCAGGCATTTTTAGATCTTGGTTTAGGCCTTTTCTGCGACTTTGGGAAGAAGGTGGCCAAGTGAAGAATCTCAGGGGTCATCGTGGTCAGCTACCAGCCTATGTCGCTCCGTGCCTGAAGTTATTACGGCAGTGGCGATTGTCGGCTGAAGATCTCAGATCGGTTCCGAGGAAAGTCCTTATGAGTCGAGTCTTGAGCGAAGTCTTTCATGACCCACTGGCCTTAAGGGATTGCCCAGGCCCAGTTTTGAGGGCAGGGTTAAGACTTATTAATTTGGATAGAGTACCCCCTAAATTCAGGGATCTGGCCTGGATGTGCTTCCATGGGAGGCTCTATGTTAGGGGCAATTTGAAATTCCGCAGTGGGGTGGATCGTAGCTGTCCTCGGGAGGAGTGTGCAGGTGAGGAGGAGACTATGGACCATTTTCTGCTTCATTGCCCTTTTAACATAGAGGTGTACAAACAGGTGGGGCGGGCCCTCGGTGTTCCTTTCCTCTCCAGGCTGGGTTATGCTGAGTGGGTGTATGGAGCATTCAATACTGGTGGGGTTTTTTGTTTAGATACACTTTTTCTAGTTAGCCTAGTAGTCCGTTATTTCACTTGGAACGCACGGTGTCAGGTCTGCATTCGGCGTAAAATCCTTCCTGTTCAGGTGGTGGTGTATGACATTCTGCATGAGGTGGAGAAGATTCGGGTGCTTGAGAGAGACAAGCGGAGTCAGGGGGCTTGGTTGAAGGCGTGGAGGGGTTTCAAGCCTCCCTGACTGCCAGGAGTCTCTTTCCCGGGTGTGGCTGTCTGTCTCTTATCACCCTAGATTATTATTTTTTGGATTCATTTTTGATAAATGGCTGCGTACATAGGTGATGGGTTGTGCCTCTTAGGCCCTCTCTGCTGCTTTATGTAAATAGTTTTGGTAACGGATTATGTATATATTGTATATATTCTGAACATGGATGTGTATTCCTTGGATTTCTGTTGAAGTTTTGTACTATGGTTTTGTTTTTTACTTTTGTATAAAATTGGTTGCTTGATTCTTTTAATAAAAGATCAATAGTGCCCCATCCATCATTGGAGCACAGGTGTGTCAGGAGGAAGGAAGCTCTGAAGCTCCTCCAGGTGATCCGTGTGAGAGGGGACTGGTGAGGAAATCTATCCCAGCTCTCCTGGCCCCTTTCTGGGGAAGCCATGGAGGCCAGCAGGGCCTCTCCTGCTGGAAGCTCCCAGCCATCTCCTGGGCCATCAGGTTACATGCCTTCCTCTGTACAAACCATGGCTTGTGATCTTTCTGCCCCTGGTAAGGATGAAGGCTCAGAGGCAATTCAGGAGCGAGTGGTGGCCGGGATTAAAGCCCTGAATAGAGAAAGAGACAAGCTCTATAAACTGAGAGTGGAGCTGAAGCGCCTGAGAAGGCAGCGTGAGGGCTTGCATAGCCAGAAACGAGGGTCTATGGATCCGGAGATCCAACTGGCCAAGGTCCGGGTTGAACATCAGGAGACCATTGTGTCCATCATGGAAGGAAGAGATGGGCCATTTAAGGAAAAGTTTTACAATGATAAAAGGTTTGCGAGGATGACAAAGATGGAGGTGGAGGAGGAGACCCCCAGTTCTGACCCCCTGCCCCCTCAGGGAGAGGTAAGCAGCCCCATGCCTTCCCAGGACATCAGCTGGCGTTTGGTGATGAGGACATAACTGATAATGTGCCTGATAATGTCAAGCCCCAAGCAGGGGATGAATCTGTTTTTGTGTCATCTAACACCATGAGCAATGTTGAAAGTGTGCCTAGTGACACTCAAGTTTCTAATGCTATGTGTAGCAATGTTGTACTTGCTAATGCTGCAGCGCAGCAAGAGCTGCATTTAAAAAATGACATTTCTGAAAAGGAACTACCGGTGTCAGCAGAGCCTATTAACTCTCCTTTGGCTGAGTCTAAAGCTGTTTGCCCCACAGCTGCTGGAGACTCTACAGTGCAGCATCAGGAGACAGCTGGTATTGCAGCAACTGTGACTATTCCTGATGGGAAATTGAACGTGTGTGTGACTGATAGCAATTGTACAAGTGTGATGGACAATTGTCCCAGCTCAGTCCAAGCAAATAATAATAATGAACAGACTACTGTGACTTCAGTGTGGGGCCTTGGCCCTGATAAACCCACCTTTGCTCAGGTGGTACGCTCTGCTCCTGGTGGCTCCGCCCCCAAGCGGGGTTTCCCCCTGCAGCTTACCACTTTGGGCACCCCGGGATCTGGTCTTGGGTCTCTGGCTTCTGCTGGGGGTCCAAGAAGAAATGTGGTAATTCTCAAATGGGAAGGTGGTGCAATCTCTCCAGCACGGCGTGCAGTGGTGGATTTGATTTTGGAGATGGGTTTTGGGGCAAATGACCTGTATGCTCTAATACATGTTGCTACACGGGATTATACCATTAGTTTCACCAGGCCAGAGGGTCTTGACCTGTTCTGGGAGCGATATGAGGCTCGGTGCAGGTCAAGACCTGAATGGGAAGGTCTGGCCCCAGTTGCGATTTCGCAAAGGTCAACGGTGAAAAAGATAACCATCATACTCACCAATGAGAGTGTTCCTGCTCGGGACCTAGAGGTCTGGTTAAGGAACTATGGTGAGGTTTTGACTAAGCCCAGCAAAATCCTTTAAGAACGTAATATCTGGACTGGGGGTTGGTCGGTTACAGTCAGGTTGGCCAGGGATGGGAATGTTGTCCGTCACCTGCCCTCCTCAGCTTTTATAGGGAGGGATAGGATGACTATTTTCTACCCTGGTCAGCCGAAGCTGTGTCACGGCTGTGGAGAAAAGGGGCATTTGAGCTCTTCCTGTTCAGCCTTGATATGTTCAGTGTGTCGGGGTCAGGGTCATATGGCCAAGGACTGCACCGAGATGATCAACCTGTGCCTGCGCCTTGGCCACCCCTACAGCAGATGTCCTGAAGCCTGGCACAATATGGAGAAGGAGGTAATTGATGACATGTCAAGGCTGGACAGGATGGAGGGTGATGCCCCTGGTGTACCATCCTCCTCTGTGGTGACTGGCTCCCCTGGTCCTGCTCAGGGTCCCTCCCCAGTTCCTGTGGCCACCCCTCCTGTGTCTGTAAGTATTCCTTCTGTATCTGTCTCTGTGTCCCCCCAGCCTACTGTACCCTCTCCTCATGTGTCAGAACCTTCCAAGTCTGTGCCCCCCGAGTCAGTTACCCCCCAGGAGTCTACCCCTCCTAAGTCTGATTCAAAGGGAGCAACCCCCCCACCAGGAGTGGTAGTGGGTATTAAAAAGGTCGCTTCTGCCTCTCTAAAGGAGTCTTCTGTAAAGACTTCAAAGAAAAAAACAGGAGATAAGGGCATCTCTGAAGCTGACCTGCAGTACCTGGAGGAGAGAAGGAAGGTTGGGAAGCGGAAGAAGTAGGTGGTGAGGACGGAACAGGCTCCAGTGCCTGTCTCCAACCGTTATAGGTCCTCTAAGTGGGAGATTTCCTCATCTGGAGCTTCTTCGGAGCGAAGTTCTGATTCTGAGATGGAGTTTGAGGCGGCCTCAAGAAAGAGAGAGGCTTCTGGTGATGAGCAGCAGAGGGGAGCTAAGAAGCAATCCACCCAATAACCCAAATGGCGGTTCCCCCTCCGTTAAAAGTGGTGACAATAAATGTCGCCAGCATTAAGTCAGTAAGAGCTCGTTCTATGGCCTTCTTTTTGTTCAGCCAATTAGATGCTGAAATTTTATTTTTGCAAGAGACTAGGCTCACCTCCTTGGCAGATATTCATATGGCCAAGAGAGAGTGGAGGTATGGTCCATCTTACTGGTCTCTTGCGGCCGAGCCTTACGGCGGTGTGGCGGTGTTGTTTAAAACCGGCATGGTAACTATCCGGCAGGTTATTGAGGTGGAGATTGGGAGATGTATGGTCTTAGACGTCTTTGTGGGAGGGCAGGACCTGCGCCTAATTAATGTTTATGGGCCGCACACAAAGTGGGACAGGAAATGCCTTTTTACAAGGATCAAGCCATTTCTTTTTACATCCCGGCAAGTGGTCTTTGGAGGTGACTTTAATACAGTAACTAGGCCCAAGGACAGGAAGGACTTCAAGGACAGGCTGGGATATGATAGCGTCTTTTTAAATAGTATGGTTAGGGATGCTGGTCTTGTGGATGTGCACATTAAGCACCTCCCGGATAACACTGGGTTCACCTTTCATCGAGGTAATAGTCAGAGTAGAATAGATAGGTTTTTTTTGAAGGAGACCTCTGCTTTCTCACCCCCAGTGGTGCAGACAGTAGAGTTCTCTGATCACTGTATGCTATCTGTGGTCCTGAATGCTTCAGACGCCCCTCCAGAGGGGTAAGGGCATCTGGAGATTGAATTCGACTCTACTCAAGGAAGAACGTGTTAGACAATCCTTTGACGAATTCTTTCAGGCACAGGTAACCATCCTGGACTTTTGTAGCAGCAAGGCTGAGTGGTGGGAGCTGACCAAAAAGAGGATCGCTGGATTCTTCAGGGGCCTAGCCAATAGAAAACAGTTTAATAAATACATGACCTACCAACGTTTACGGAGGAAGCTGGATATTCTTGTCTCGAGAGGAGGAGATCCTGGGGAAATCTCCGAAGTGAAACTCCTTCTCAGGAAGTGTCAATATGACCGACATGCCTCTTTGGTTCTGGAGAGGGACTATGGGAAGTACCACTCGCCTGACCCTTACCAGAACTGCAAACAAGGTGTAGCAGTTAAAACGGTCGTTGGCCTTAAGGACAGTACAGGTTCCTTGACAAAGTCCAGGTCAGGGATTCTGGAGGTCGTGAGGTCCTTTTATGCTGACCTTCTTGGGAGGAAAGAGCTTGACCGTGACAAGATGGAAAGCTTTTTGGACTCTACTCCAGGTCTAAATGATGAAGATGTCCCATTGATGAATTTGACAGAGGAGATCACAGTTGAAGAGGTGATGAGGGCAATTGAACAGCTTGCCATCAAAAAGTCACCTGGACCGGATGGCTTGACGGCTGAGTTTTACAAAGCTTTTAAGTCTATTCTGGCCCCACATTTGGTAGAGGTTTTTAACAGTTGCCTTGCTGAGGGGGTACTTCCCCCTTCCATGAGGCACTCAGCTGTGATTCTTCTTTCAAAGGGTAAAGATCCTTCGATGATTGAGAATTGGCGCCCCATCAGCCTTCTTAATGTCGATAGAAAGATACTGGCAAAGATATTTTTCTGGCGCCTATCGTCAGTAGCAGAGTCTTTGCTTTCTCGCCATCAGCACTGTTCGGTCCAGGGTAGGTGCACCTTCACAGCAGTTTTAGCTGTCCGGGAGGCCTTGGAGCGGTGCAGGGCTGCAGGCTGGGGAAAGTATTTGCTGACATTGGATCAGGCAAAAGCTTTTGATCGTGTTAACCATGAGTACCTGTGGTTGCTCCTTAGTAAGTACGGTCTGCCGGGTGGTTTTGTCGATTGGTTAAAAGTCTTGTATAAGGGGGCAGAAAGCTTTCCTCTTGTTAATGGTTGGGTTGGGCAGTCCTTTGAGGTTGGCTCCGGGGTGCGCCAGGGTTGCCCCCTGAGTCCCCTGCTCTATGTGTTTGCAATCGACCCCTTCATCAGGAGGCTAGAGAGCAGCATGTTGTGTGGGGTGCCAGTGGGGCTCCCGGGTGAGCCGCCTTTGAGGGTTGTTGCCTATGCGGATGATGTGTCCGTGATTGTCACTGGGGCGGATGAAGCAGAGGAGGTGGTCTCTCTGACATCACGGTATTCTGAAGCATCAGGCTCCAAGATCAATCAGGAAAAGAGTGAAGTTTTCTGGATGGGAAAGGAAGGTGAGGGTTTTGATCTCCCGGACACCTTTCCAGTGCCCCAGGAAAGAATTAAGATTCTAGGCATTGAATTTGGACCCGGCGATTATGGCCTCAAAAACTGGGAAGGCAGACTGGAAATTGCCAATACTAAGGTGGTCAGCTGGAAGAGATGGAAGTTATCTATGAGGGAAAGGGTTGATCTGATTAAGACTTACCTGATTCCGATCTTCTTGTATGTCAGCTTTGTCTGCATCTTGCTAGTGTCTCTCTATGCTAGAGTCAGTAGTGTGTTCTTCCAGATGTTGTGGGGGAACAGACTGAACCCCATCAAGAGGAATGTCACCTATCTATCCAGGAGGGAGGGTGGCTTAGGTATGGTCAACCCAGTTCTTTTCTTTTCACTGCTTTTTCTCAAGTTTAATATTGGTAATATGCTTGCAGTGGAACCTCCTGGATGGGCAGGCATATTTAGATCTTGGTTTAGGCCTTTTCTACGACTTTGGGAAGAAGGTGGCCAAGTGAAGAATCTCAGGGGTCATCGTGGTCAGCTACCAGCCTATGTCGCTCCGTGCCTGAAGTTACTACGGCAGTGGCGATTGTCGGCTCAAGATCTCAGATCGGTTCCGAGGAAAGTCCTTATGAGTCGAGTCTTGAGCGAAGTCTTTCATGACCCACTGGCCTTAAGGGATTGCCCAGGCCCAGTTTTGAGGGCAGGATTAAGACTTATTAATTTGGACAGAGTACCTCCTAAATTCAGGGATCTGGCCTGGATGTGCTTCCATGGGAGGCTCTATGTTAGGGGCAATTTGAAATTGCGCAGTGGGGTGGATTGTAGCTGTCCTCGGGAGGAGTGTGCAGGTGAGGAGGAGACTATGGACCATTTTCTGCTTCATTGCCCTTTTAACATAGAGGTGTACAAACAGGTGGGGCGGGCCCTCGGTGTCCCTTTCCTCTCCAGGCTGGGTTATGCTGAGTGGGTGTATGGAGCATTCAATACTGGTGGGGTTTTTTGTTTAGATACACTTTTTCTAGTTAGCATAGTAGTCCGTTATTTCACTTGGAACGCACGGTGTCAGGTCTGCATTCGGCGTAAAATCCTTCCTGTTCAGGTGGTGGTGTATGACATTTTGCATGAGGTGGAGAAGATTCGGGTGCTTGAGAGAGACAAGCGGAGTCAGGGGGCTTGGTTGAAGGCGTGGAGGGGTTTCAGGCCTCCCTGACTGCCAGGAGTCTCTTTCCCGGGTGTGGCTGTCTGTCTCTTTTCACCCTAGATTATTTTTTGGATTAATTTTTGATAAATGGCTGCGTACATAGGTGATGGGTTGTGCATCTTAGGCCCTCTCTGCTGCTTTATGTAAATAATTTTGGTAGTGGATTATGTATATATTGTATATATTCTGAACATGGATGTGTATTCCTTGGATTTCTGTTGAAGTTTTGTACTATGGTTTTGTTTTTTACTTTTGTATAAAATTGGTTGCTTGATTCTTTTCAATAAAAGATCAATAGTGCCTGTTCATTGGTGTAATTGGGAGGAATTGTACCTCATCATTGGTGTCAGTGGGGGGGAATTATGGCTCATTGTTGGTATCAGTGGATGAAATAGTGCTCCAAGGGCTGGATAAATGCAAGCAAAGGGCCATATTTGGCCCCCAAGCCACAGTTTGGGAGACCACTAATCCAAGTCTTCAGTGCATCAAATAAAGTGAAAACAAAAGTGACAAGCAACCACACCCCCGTTGATGATGTGTATGGCTGACCTCAGCCAGCAGCCTTCAGACTGGGAGAGGAAGGGGCAGCATCCACTGGGCCTACGTGTGCGGCAATGCCGACCAGACTTAAGGGATGGAAATGCTAATCGCTTGACAATGGAGTCGATTTTTATCGTTGTTAATGGATGAGTGTTGGGGCAATATTTCGTAATACCATTAGGAGAGATTTTTTCCCCAGTATTATTTGCCGCATTTTTGACCTTTTATAACTTGGAGGTCAACTTCAAGGTGACCAAAATCACATGCACTAGTGTGGTGGTGATTGGAGAAGATGCTCACTGGTTCTAGAACTAGAAGGCTCAAGTCACAGAAAAGAAATCAACTTTTCTGTTACTTTTTATAGTGTTTGTCGCTTTTTGTTTTCACTTTATTTGATGGACTAAAGGTCTCCAAACTCTGGCATGGGAGCTGGGTGCAGTGGTTTGCTTGCCTTTATCTGGCCCTTGGTGTACTGGTCCTCCAATGATGGAGCACCATTCCTCCCAATGACACCATCAATGAGCCTCTATTCCTTCAACTGACATCATTGATAGAGTACCATTCCTCCCACTGACACCATCGATGAGGCACTCTTACTCCCACTGACATCTATAATGGGGCTCTGTTCCTTAAACTGACACCAATGATGGGGCACTATTCCTTCCACTGACACCATTGTTGAGTTACTATTTTACCAACTGACACTAATGATGGGGCACGATTCATCCCATTGACACCAGTGATGGGGCACCATTTCTCTCACTGACACCATTGATGAGGGTCTATTCCTCCTAATGACACCAGTTATGGGACACCATTCCTCTCACTGACACTGATGCCAGTAATGAGGCTCTGTTCCTCCACCTGACACCAGTGATGGGGCACCATTCCGTCCACTGACACAATTGAAGAGGCACTGCCACTCCCACTGACATCATCAATGAGGCTTTATTCCTCCCACTGACACCAATAATTGAGCTCTGTTCCTTCAACTGCAAACACAATATTCCCCACGCACACATTCAAGAAAACCGGCTGTTCAGTGATGCTGGGGGCTGTAATGACCTTAGGCTAGAAACCGTGGCTAATCAAAGTGAAGAAATGTCATCAGCACACCAAGGATTCCTGGAAATGGTCCAAAGTTGCATGATAAATATACAGCAACGTTTCGGAGCCACGCAGGGCCCCTTCATCAGGCAAGTGCCTGCCTGACAGTGGGGCCCTGAATGGCTTTGAAACATTGCTGTATATTTATAATGTGACCATGGAATAAAGCTTTGGACCCTTTTGAGGAATCCTTGGTATGCTTAAGACAGTTCTTCACTGTTCCTTCAACTGACACCAATGACGGGGTACCTTTTCTTTCAATGACACTATCAATGAGGTACACCAGTAAAGGGGTACCATTTCTCCTACTGACACCATCGATGAGGGTCTATTCTTCACACTGACACCATCTATGAGGCACTATTCCTTCCACTGCCACCATCAATGAAGCACTATTTCTCCAACTCATCCCAATTAAGGGGCACCATTTCTTCCACTGACATCATTGATATGGTACTATTTCTCCAACTGACACCAATGATGGAGCACCATTTCTTCCACTGACACCATTGATGAGGCTCTATTCCTCCCACTGACACAAGCGATAGGGAAACCATTCCTCCCACTGACACCATCGATGAGGCTCTATTCCTCTAACTGATACCAGTAATGAGGCACCATTCCTCCCACTGACACCATCTATAAGGCACTATTTCCTCAACTGAAACCAATGATGGGGCATTATTCCTTGCACTGACACCATCAATGGGGCACTATCCTTCCAACTGACACCAATGATGGTGCACTATTCCTCCCACTGATACCAATGATGGGACAGAATTTACTGGCACTGACACCAAGGATGTTTCTACTCTCACTGGCGACAGTTCGGTCCCCCTAAAGCATGAAGTCCAGTAGACTGGGCATTTGTTTAGAAAGTTTGGAGACACCTGCCTGAAAGACTTAGATGACACATGATGGATTTTGTTATCTAATTTATATGTGCAGTATCTATTGAAGATACACATATAGTAGCGCTGCACAATATTATTGAATATATGTAGCATCTGTATGCAACCAGTTTCATCTCCTACTCTCGGGTTTTATAGCTTAGTTTAAAAGAGGACCTGTCAGGAGCTTTACAATGAAAAAAGTGGCTGACATGTCACATCACCAGGGGCGGACTGATAACTCATGGGGCCCCCGGGCAATAGGAGATTATGGGGCCCCCAGGCAATCAGAGATTATGGGGCCACACAGTATACACACATACAGTATACAATCACACAATATACACATACATGTACACACAGTATACACAGACAGATGTAAAAAAAACACAGCTTTATACATACTGTCCCTGGTTTTACTGAGGCTGGCAACCCTGATGGGGCCCCCTAGTGGCTCAGGGCCCTCGGGCAGTGCCCGAGTGGCTCAATGGTCAGTCCGCCCCTGCACATCACAATATACGTTTTAGATTTTTTTTGGCCTCATGTGCACAGGGAGGCATTTTGCTGTTTTTTGTTTTTTTTTCTGCTTCTAAACGCCCCTCTGTGTTAGCCTATATGTCAATGCACTCTATTGGTGTTTAGACTTGGTCATTTAGACTTTCTTCAGAATGCGGTATTGGACACACATTTTTTAAACCTCTCTGAATTGCCAATGTCACTAAATAAAATGGTTACCTTACAGTCCTGTCCATACGTTGGGTTCCCTTAGCTTTGCTTCGAAAATTTTACCCCATGTTGCTTTTTTTGGTACTTCAAAGCGTCACCAAAGCCTTCATAGAAGTCTATGACAATGCTCACTTACAGCACCTGAACCTTTTGAGGGGCTTTTAGTGAGACAACATCAGCAGTCACTTCCGGTTCATATGTATATATTCTGGAAGTGTCTGGTGCAGACACTATCCATTTAAAAAAAAAAAACAATTCTGATCACTTTTATTTACTGCCACAAGGAATATAAACATCCCTTGTTACAGCAATAGGCAGTGACAGGTACTCTTTATGGAGGGATGTGGGGTGTACAAGACACCAAACCCCGTCCTCTGCAGTTCAAAGTATTCAAAGGGCCAAGATCAGCATTTTCGAATACTGTGAATTTTTAAAAAATGGTGCCGTTGGCTGCCAAGTAAACTGTAAGTGACGTTGTTTTGTCGCTTCCGGGTTACTACATCGGAGACCCGATCAAAGCCGATTGCGGCTTTGTTCAGGATTCCGGCCAGCCGGCGGACATGCCGGCTGGTGGCTCGGGTCTCTCAGTGAGACAGGAGACCTGGGTGGAGCGGCGGAAGGTGATGGGGAGGGGAGAGACACCTCCTTCCGCTGCTTGTAATAACAGCCGAGCGGTTGCTTAGCCATCTCGGTTGTTATTACAGGAAAGCCGACCGCCAGCTCTAAAAAAAAAAAAATCCTCTTCCTCTCAGTCCTCTCTCCGGTCTCCACTCACCTTCTGCTATGGCATTCCAATTTTGCACACCATGTGTGCCATCTGTTTGATCCACTCCAGTCCGGAGCCTGTTCACCTTCCTGCTGCTCCACACTGCACACTAGATGTTATTGTCTGCACCAAACACGCCCAAAATATATACACATGAACCTGAAGTGACTGCTAATGATATCTTTCCAGTTCGCTTTTTGGTTTCCCAGTGCATCCTCGGAAATCTCTTTTACAAAGGATTTCATTGCAAGAAATAAAATCAACAAATTAGGTCAACAAAGAGATGGTTACATCGGAACATAACATAAAGAAGAAGGTCCCAACAAGGCGACGCAAAAAAGAACGTTACATAATACTCAAATGTAATTTAAGGTGTTAACTGTAGTCCTTAAGTCCTTGGTTAAGAGAGTTTAATACTCCAGACTGTAATGCGTGGAAGACTCAGACCTAGGTATCCACACTGAAAACTAGTATCTATGTACTTAGGTTTACGATATACAAATTATAATGCCCTGTACACACGGCCGGTTTTCCCGTCAGAATAAACTCTGAAGGTTTTTCCGACTGAGTTCCGATGGAATTCTGCTCAAGCTGTCTTGCATACACACGGTCACACCAAATTCCGACCGTCCAGAACGCAGTGACGTACAACACGTACGACGGGACCAGAAAACGGAAGTTCAATAGCCAGTAGCCAATAGCTTCTGTTTCGTACTTGCTTCAGAGCATGCGTCGTTTTTGGTACGTCGGAACAGCATACAGACGATCGGTTTTCCCGATAGGAATTGGTTCCATCGGAAAAATTTTGAACATGTTCTCTTTCTAGGTCCGTCAGAATTTTCGACATGAAAAGTCTGATGGGGCCTACACACGATCAGAATACACGATGAAAAGCTCCCGTCAGACTTTTTGTGTCGGACATTCCGCTCGTGTGTACACGGCAAAAGATGTAATCACTGTAACCACCATCCTCACCAAACCAACACCAGTTGGTCCGGTGAGCAAAAAAGACATTTGTTCAATAAAAGAAAAGGAAAGAGCTAGAGCGAAAGCTAGAAAGTTAAGGAAAAAGAGAAGAGGGAAGGAGAAGAAGAGAAAGAGGGGGGGGGGGTCCAACAGGGTGTGCAGCGGCATTCTGGGAAATCTCATACCTGCAATCCCCCCAAAGCAAAGCGAAGCTAACTCTGAATAAATGCTCCTCAAAAGCTTCAAGTGCTGTAAGCGAGCATTGTCATAGATTTTTCTGGAGGCTTTAGAGAGGCTTAGGAGATGCTTTGAAGGGCCAAGAAGGCAACATGTGAAAAGGACTGTAAGGTAACTATTTTATCTAGTGACAGGGGCTTTGATTGGCATTAAGAGTGCTTTAAAAAAGCATGTCCAATACCACATTTTGAAGCAAGTTTAAACAAGCCTTAAGGGTCAGGTGAGGGCTTTAAGGAGTGTAGAGGAACACTTTTCTCTGTAGTCAAAACCTCAGTGCAAAGAACTCACCTTGGGATGGCAGCGCCAATGTCCAGTTAATGTTCTCATTGTTTTCCCATCCACAGATTGAGGTCGCCAAGAAGGTACACAAGATGCTTGAAGCTGCAAGATGCTGGATGAGACTCAATGGTGGAATTAACCCTTTGTGATCAGGGAGAGGTCACCCTATACATGACATTAATATACATAATAAAGGATGATTCAGTTCAGCTCTATGATGATTTCTGAGTGTATCTGTGTGTTTTTTTTTATAGTGGAACTAAACTCCACAATCAGACTTTGCCTCATATCAAAGTACATCTTACCAAATTGTTGTCTCCAGGTTCTCTGAAGCATTATGATTTCAGATTTGTGAACTCTATTTTAGCTGATGATGCAGAGCTGAGCATGCCCAGTTACTGCTACGTTCTCAACATCCTCACAGTGTCGAGATTAGCAGAGCACATAGTCCCAGTAGCATCAGGTGCTCCTTACTGCAATGGCGCACACCCTGTCGGATCTAAAGTGAGGCTTGGCATGTGCAGGATTTATTGGTGACCTCAGTGGATTAAGAATGTAGAAAGCAGGCACCAGGATGGATAAAAGATGGTGCGGGCTTAAGCGGAAGGGAGGGTTGTGCAGGGTGCAGTCTTGTGTATGGTAAGGATATAAATCTTTGAGAACTTAACATTCTCAAAGATGAAATTGTGATGTCATTGGCTCCACCTCTCCAATCAGAGAACACCTTGTATTCATTGAAAAAAGACAAGGCTTGTGGTGAAGGTGCAGGAGCAAGCAACTCTCTGTATTTGGTGAGGTTGGTTAAGTACCTGCTGGAAGAGGATGCCACTTCCTGTATGTAGCATAGGCCACAACAGTGAACTACAGCTTGTCAGGTCACCTTGAGGCTAGGTGACAGATGCACACCATTAAGATCAGGAGTACACCGCAAGGTAGTGGACCCTATGGCTGAATGCTGTGGATGGGAGTCAGGGTGGTAAGGAAGGCAGGGCCGCTGGAACACCAATACGGATCCCACCGGAGTTAGAGCGTAAGATTCCCTGGGGCGCAGAGTCTAAGAGCCAGCAGGTGTTCACCAGAGCCTCTAGTGGTGAGGATGGACTGTGCTGCAACTGGCTCCGAGTCGCGACCCCCAGAGTCCCCCAGCTCACATCCACAGTAGGCAACAGGAGGATAGAGATAGTACGGGAATAAGCCAAGGTCGGGGCCACAAGCAGACAAGGACAACAGAGTTCACGCCAAGGTTCAGGGTTACAGGCAAACAGGGATAGTCAGGGACAAGCCAAAGGTCAGGGTCACGAGCAGACAGGAATAGTTGAGAACACGCCAAGGTCGGTAACAGAAACAAACGTAGAGCACACGGCAGGCAGGAAACAGGAAGCCAAAACACACAAAGGTTGATCAGCAGGGCTGGCCTGCAGTGCAGAGGGTAATATAGAGTTCTCTGATAGGAGCTGGGGTGGAGCCATGCTAGAGGAGAGATTATAAAAGCAGTCAGGTGAGAGTCAGCTGGTCTGTAGAGATGAACACATGGAGACAGATAAGCTGAGAATTGGGAAGGAGAATTTGCGCCGGCACCATGTTTTCTTAAAAAAAGAGCTTGCCGTGTAAAGTCTGTGGACCCCTAATCATCACACCTATATAGTTACATAGTAACATAAACAGTCACGTTGAAAAAAAAAAACACAAAGTCCATCTAGTTCAACCATAAAAATAAATAAATAAAAAATAATATCATACAATCCCAATTACCCAATCCTAGACCCACAGTTGATCCAGAGGAAGGCGAAAAACCCCAGCAAAGCATGATCCAATTTGCAACAGCAGGGAAAAAAAAGTCCTTCCTGACCCCCCGAGAGGCAATTTTAACATAAATTGATCAACTTTACCGATAAGACGTCTTATGTATTTGTACATGTCGATTTTATCCCCCCCCCTTAATCTCCTCTTCTCAAGAGAGAATACATTCAGTTCCTCTAATCTTTCCTCATAGCTGAGCTCCTCCATGCCTCTTATCAGTTTGGTTGCCCTTCTCTGCACTTTCTCCAGATCCCTGATATCCTTTTTGAGAACTGGTGCCCAAAACCGAACTGCATATTCCAGATGAGGTCCATATTTCCCTTTATACAAGAAAGAACTTTGCTCGCTTTGGAACCTGCAGCTTGGCATTGCATGTTACTATTGAGCTTATGCCAAAACCCCCAGATCCTTCTCCACTATGGATTCTTCCAGTTGTACCCCCCCAGTATGTATGATGCATGCATATTCTTAGCCCCCAAGTGCAAAATTTAAATTTATCAACATTAAACCCCATTTGCCACTTAGTTGACCAATTAGACAGAGCATTGAGGCCAGCTTGTAAATTGGAGACATCCTGTAAGGACGTTATTCCACTGCATAGTTTGGTGTCATCTGCAAAGACGGAAATGGTACTTTTAATCCCAGATCCAATATCATTTATAAAGATATTAAAAAAGTAATGGTTCCAACACTGAACCTTGGGGTACACCACTGATAACCTTAGACCATTCAGAGTGAGAATCATTAACCACTAATCTCTGAATTTGGGCTTTTAGCCAGTTTTCTATCCATTTACAAACTATTTCCAAGCCTGTAGACTTTACCTTACACATGAGCCGTGTGTGGGGAACTGTGTCAAACTCTTTCGCAAAATCCAAGTACTACCATGTCCACAGCCACCCTTTTGTCCAAGGTTTTACTTACCTCTTCATAAAAAGAAATCAGGTTTGTCTGACAACTTCTATCTTTCATGATTCCATGCTGTCCTTTGCTTAAAATATTTGTTTCCAGCAAGAACTTGTCTATTTGTTCTTTTATTAAACTCTTCAGTATCTTCCTGACTATAGAAGTTAAACTAACAGGTCTATAGTTACTTGGTAAAGACTTTGATCCCTTTTTAAATATAGGCACCACGTTCACCCTCTGCCAATCCAGTGGTACTTTTCCCATCATGAACGAGTCCCTAAAATTAGAAACAATGGCCTTGAAATGACAGAGCTCAATTCTTTTAGGATCCGTGGGTGGATGCCATCAGGTCTAGGTACTTTATCCACCTTTATTCTGTCTAAATATTTCTGGACCAGATCACTTTTGAGCCATTGTGGATCATTTGGGGCTATGTCACTACCACCCCCATTCTGGACATGAGCTCCCCCATGCTCCTTTGTATACACAGAGCTGAGGAAAGTATCTAATAAACTTGCCTTCTCTTTGTCCCCAGTCACCCACTCTAGATTATTTTGTAAAGGGCCTACATGCTGAGACCTGACCTTTTTACAATTAATATATTTGAAGAATTTTTGTTTTGAATTTTTGCGTCCTTGATTTCCTTTTTACATATTCTGTTATATTCTTTGTAACATTTAAACGATTATATTGTTCCTTCATTTTTATATTTTTTAAAAGCTCTTTTCTTATTGTTTATAGCTTGTTTAACTTTAGCCATGAGCCACATAGGTTTTGTTTTTAGCCTTTTTGTCCCAGTAGGTTCCTCATGTGCTTGTTTTCTGCCTTCTATTTCTTCCCCCTGCCAAAAAAAAATCATTTATACATCTTTCTTTTTTTCTTGATCCTGCCATAAATGTAATACCTCCTCTTTTTGATTCTGCCATAATTTAAACACCCCACTTTTTTTTGTTTTGTTCCTGACCTAAATTTAATTCCCCCTTTTTTGATCCTGCCATAAATTGCATCCCTCTTTTTTGATCCTGCCATAAATTGAATCTCTCTTTTTTGATCCTACCATAAATTGCATCCCTCTTTTTTGATCCTGCCATAAATTGAATCTCTATTTTTTGATCCTGCCATAAATTTCATCCCTCCTTTTTTGATCCTGCCATAAATTTAATCCCTCTTTTTTAATCCTGCCATAAATTGCATCCCTCCTTTTTTGATCCTGCCATACATTTAATCCCTCCTTTTTTGATCCTGCCTTAAATTTAATCCCCTTTTGTTTTGTTTTTTTTTATCCTACCATTAATTTTGACTTTACATTGTGTTGCTACCACAAAGTATTTTACTTGAACATGAGTCTGCATTTTCACTTTCTTCTAAGGAACACATTTCTCCCTTGGAGCAATAAGGTCCTAATATCTCATGTATTGTAGCATTTTTTCTACACACTTCAATAACTTTTTATATTGCCTCTGTTTCCTCTCCCTCTTCTCATGCTGGCTAAAAACAGGGGTAGTCACTAACCACTTGGATAATTGGTGGTATCAATTAAATATGTTAATTTTCTGTGACACCAACCTGATAGGCCAATTATGTAGAGATGGAGTTTGCATATGTGTATGTGAGTATATATATATTTTGCCATATCTGTTTCAAACTAGCTACGACTAAGGCTATTACCGAAACGCGTCAGATTTATTGTCACTCTAATGTACCAATAAATGACACTTCAAGGATTACAGTTCCGCCGGCTCTTCTTACTACTGGCCGCTCAGCTGTTGGCTAATTGCCAGCTCCCATCTCTCTCCACAGTTACTCAGCTGTTGATGATATCCTGCTCGTCAGTCCTGCCTACTTAAGCCGTCCAGCCCAGAGGATCTCTGCCTTCACCTTAGTCAACATCACAGAGACTCTCTCCTGCATTCCTGTAAAAAGATTTGCTTGGCTGACATCCCTTCTGGCTCCAGATCCTGCTTGCTGTTTTACTACGCTCATCTCCGGCTCCCTAACGTTTGGCTTGTCTGACTATCCGTTCTGGTTCCTGAACTTTGGCTATGTTTTGACGTTTGTTCTATTTACTTTTATTATTAAACAAGTGTGATTTAACTGTACTTCTGTTTTGGCCTGATTTCATGGTTTCTGAGGCAAAGGCCATGAATTCAGAAGATGTAGTCAATCCATTTGTTGGTAATATTTTTTTCAGATTGGATGAGCAAGATCACCGCATGGATCAGTTTTCCATGGCGTTACAAATGCTCCTGAGTCACACGGCTCACCTGGAGTCTCCCACTGTGGCCGCCTCGGTACAACCTATGTTGCAGGCTGACCCTGCTGCTGCTCCAGTCTCTGTGCAGGCACCCGCCTCGAGTATTACTTCTATAAGAGGTATGTCTGGTTCCGCTCCGCTTCCCCAGTGATTTGGGGGTGATCCAGTCCAATGCAGATGGTTTCTCATCCAGGTTGAGATATACGGTACTTTGTGATGCTGCCTCAGGCATTTCCCATGAACAGAAGCAAAGTAGGTTTCGTGATATCTTTGCTTTCTGAGAGAGCCTTGGCCTGGGCAAACCCTCTATGGGAGATGCAAAACCTGTTGTCTTGAGCTATCCTGAGTTTCTGGCCTCCTTTAAAAGGGTATTTGATGTACCCGCATGCACCGCTTATGCTGCCAAGTGCCTCATGTCCATCAAACAGAGTACGAGAACAGTTGCCGACTATGCCTTTGATTCCGTACTCTGGCAGCAGAGGTTGCTTGGAACAATGAGGCCCTCGTGGCTGCTTTTTCTCGTGGTCTCTCGGATTCTATCAAGGATGAGATAGCAGCCTGAGATTTACCCACTGAGCTGGAGAAGTTGATCACGTTTGCCATCCTCATTGACTCCAGACTCAGAGAAAGACTCTCTTTTAAGGAGTGCTTGCGGAAGCCTCCTTTGCCTCCGAGCTTTTCAGTCCCAACCGCGCCTCCCTCAATTCCCATGCCTCCTGGTACCGAGTCGGTCAGTGAAGATGAACCTATGTACTTGGGCTTCACATGTCTCTCTGCGGATGAGAGAACCTTTAGGAGGAGGGAGAGATTGTGCCTTTATCGTGGCCAGGCAGGTCACTTTTTGAAGTCTTGTCCAACCCGTCCAGGGAACGCCCGAACCTTGAGGTCCTGTCACGGACAGACCTTAGGTGGCGTTGTTTTGTCCCCAGTTATCAAGAAGGATAAGCCACTGGTTTCGGCCACCCTTTTTTGGGCTGAGTCGTCCGTTGAGATACAAGCCCTAATCGAATCTGGGGCTGCCGGCCTGTTTATTGATGTTGCCTTTGTATCGAAGCACTCGATTCTGCTGCAGTTGCGTGACACTCCACTTGCCATTGAGGCTCTTGACGGGAGACCCCTACAGCCTTCCCATGTGACTCATGAGACGGTTCCATTGTCCATGGCCGTGGTGGCTCTTCACCATGAGATAATCCAATTCCAAGTTATTTCCTCACCTAAGGCGGGGGGGGGGAGGCAAAATGAGGTTTCGCCTAGGGTGTCAAAAATCCTTGCACCAGCCCTGGTCAGAGAACAATCAATGGAATTGCTGTTTTTATATTTTTTAGGGGGTTTTAACTTGGATAGGGCTTTATCTTGGATAGGGGGTGTGATCCACCCTGGGATCTCTGATAACTAGCTGGGCTCTGTGCCTTGCTGCTTCAATCCCCTCTTCTGGCTATAGCGGTTCAAATCTGATCCTTGTTTCTAAGGGGATGGTTACCCACAGTACAGCTCGGTGGGGTGCCTGCTCTTCACAAGCCTTAGGATTGCCAGCAGAAAGTCCTGACTGGGGCGCAGGAACAGCGGTGGTCACCTCAACCACACATACAGCCAGAAGCAGCACCCCCCTCCTCCACCCGGGGGCCCCCTCCTGGCACAGAAATTCATCTCCATCTCTCCACATGACTCCTAGCACATGGCAGACCCCAGCATTATTTATGTGGTGCTCACCCCATTAAGCTCTCAGCTTGGGATTGGCCAGCTCTCCCACAATACTGCCAAGCAGTGGCTCTATTCCCTGTCAGTCAGTCCCTGGGGAAACCCTGTAGATTTCTAACCAGGCTGCTGAGGGGGACCCAGCAAACCCAGCTCACCTGGGTCTGCCCTACCTACCAAAAATGAAAAAGATTGCCTATTTACAGACACTAGTACCTGCAGGGTGCTACACTTGGAATAGACTTCCAGGAGAGGTAGTGAGCCAGACAACAACAGTAAATGGCTTCAAACAAGCTTGGGACAAATATAGATCTATACTCTATGTATACTAAGTAAAAAAAAAAAAAATGAAATCTAAAAAAAAAAATACAAAACATGTATAAATTAAAAAAAAAAAAAAGGGCACCCTCGATGGACATGGACAAATCCATATAAAAAGTCAATGTGACAAAAAGGGATTAGAGATGAGATCCAGTGTCCCAATAACAGATCCAGCAGCTGGGAATGGAAAATGTAGATGCACATAGGAACAACCATCTTCCCCAATTCCTCTGAGACACCACCAAAGGTAAAAAAGATGGCAGCTTACCAGACAGTTTTGGTCTCCAAACTAATTTAAAAGCCAGCAGCACAGTAGGGAACAATATTTCCCAGGTAAATCCACGAAGGTGCTGTAGGTCCTGGTAAATCACCATCACAGCCTCACACAGGTACATCTTCTCTGCCACCTCAGGCGCCGAGTTCCCCACGAACACCATCAGCATCCCCGCCGCCGCTGGTCAAATCCTAAATATAGGGCTATTTATATAACTGTCCACCCAGAGCCTCTGGTTTATAGACCGGATACATCCTAAATATAGAACCATTTATCCAACTGTCCATGCCAAGCCTCTGGTTTATGGACCGGATACATCCTAAATATAGAATCATTTATTCAACTTTCCACCCCAAGCCTCTGGTTTATAGACCGGATACATCCTAAATATAGAATCATTTATCCAACTGTCCATCCAGAGCCTCTGGTTTATAGACCAGATACATCCTAAATATAGAATCAATTATCCAACTGTCCATCCAGAGCCTCAGGTTTATAGACCAGATACATCCTAAATATATCCTAAATATAGAACCATTTATCCAACTGTCTATCCAGAGCCTCTGGTTTATAGACTGGGTACATCCTAAATATAGAGCCATGTATCTAACTGTCCACCGAGAGTCTCTGGTTTATAGACATATTTATAGCTAAATATAGAGCCATTTATCTAACTGTACATCCAGAGCCTCCAGTACCAGAGCCTCCTGTTTATAGACTGGGTACATCCTAAATATAGAGCCATGTATCTAACTGTCCATCCAGTGCCTCTGCTTTATAGACCGGATACTTCCATCTAGAGCCTCTGGTTTATAGACCAGATAAATCCTAAATATAAAACCATTTATCCAACTGTCCATCCGAAGCCTCTGGTTTATAGACCAGCTGCATCCTAAATATAGAACCATTTACCCAACTGTACATCCAGAGCCTCTGGTTTATAGACCAGATACATTCTAAATAGAGAATCATTTATCCAACTGTCCAACCAGAGCCTCTGGTTTATAGACCAGATGCATCATAAATATAGAACCATTTACCCAACTGTCCACCCAGAGCCTCTTTTTTTTTAGACCAGATACATCCTAAATATAGAGCCATTTATCCAACTGTTCATCCAAAACCTCTGGTTTATAGGCTGGATATATCCTAAATATAGAACCATATATCCAACTGTCCATCCAGAGCCTCTGATTTATAGGCCAGATAAATCATAAATATAGATCCAATTATCCAACTGTCCATCCAGAGCCTCTGGTTTATAGACCAGATACATCCTAAATATAGAACCATTTATCCAGAACAAAATATATTAAACAGGTAGAGCTGCCACTTTAAATAATCTGAAATGTGACCAATATTTTAACCCTTATCAAATTTGAAAAGTAAGAAAAAATAGTGGCGCTTAAATCGCAGTATTGCAAGTACTCAATACAGCAAAAATAAATATATATATTTTTTTTTTTACAAAATATTAACACCCAGTGACAAGTGAAAAAATAAATACATCTTAATGAAAAGTCCATAAAAATAATACAATAAATGATTTCAGTGTAATGTCTCCAATGTGCAAGTGATTCCGCTCCCTTCAGAAAATGCACTCACCAAAATTACACTCTCGTGCTTGGCTTAAATGCTTTTAAACCACACAGAAAGGTTTAAGAAGATATCCGATATCCAGCCGTGTATATAAGGGATCTCTCCACATGTAAATAATAAAAGGTGCTCCAATAGTGTAATAACATATAAACCAGTTTAATAAAACAATCTGTAATCTTCAACCATTACACTCACATTTAGTAAAGTTCAAAGCAAGCAGAAATACCACAGCAAATCTTCCATAAAGCTCTAAACTGGTGAATTGTGGTCACTGCGGACCCAAGGTGTGCAGATGCTCTCTCACTCTCACCCACTCCTCAGACTCGGACCTCCACTTCCTGGTTCGGCGTATTGTGTCAAACGTTAGTCATGATGATTGCAGTACAGCCACGCCCCGACATGTTTCGTCACACAGACTTAATCATGGCATTGGCTGTATGGCACAGCAACCACCCCTCTTTTACCCTGGCGTCAATCACAAACGGAAGTGTACAAACTGCGCCTGTGCACACCTCGTGTCCCCGTACCCGCAATATCCTGACTGTTACATCAATTGCAGGCAGTAAAAGGGACAACATCTAAGGGTACATTGCAAGCGTGCGCTGACTTCTCATGTTTAATATACTCCACAATTAATTAAATATATCGGCAGCTGAAGATCGCGCCATGTTAACACCCATAAGGTGCACATCTCCAGATACCTGTCGATAATATTAAAAACTCTAAAATATTTTGGAAAAGTGGCTGGAATTATGCACAAGCATAAATATAATTATCTACACAAAATTTCCCATTTTTTGGGGGGATAAGAATATAATAAGAAAATCACATTGTATGGAGCCAAAAATGGGATAATTAATAAAAGAATAGGTAAACTAAGGGTGGATGAGATGATATTGCATTAGAAACCATCCACTGGTAGGACATACCTGCACAACATTTCATCTCTCCCCTACGATTCCCTACATATTATGACCATTAATATTTTTCATAAAGTATGCATGTTCTTTAAAGGGTGTAGTGGATCTCAACAGAATAGAGGTAATCAGTATACTGGTAGCCAGTATTCACCGAGACCACCACAACAAGAGAGAGGGGGATACCAACAAAGTTACAATTACCAATCACCTCGACCATTCCAACAATATAGAGGGAATTTCCCTCAAAACTACAACTCTTAACAGGATTACCAACAATGGCACCATTACCCCCCCTCCCCCCCCCCCACATAATCATTACCCCGATCCGAGGAATCAAATACCTACATGCAACAGGTGAAGAAAACTATTCACTTTTACCCGGTGCTTCCAGTGCACCAGACTATACAGCTCAGTACTCCTTATTTGGTAACTCCATGAGGGGAATACCACTGAGGAAGCCATGCAACCCTGTGACGTAACTCATAGGGGAGGGGCATCAGGACGGTTACGGCACCCGAACCTAGTGTGGAGTCACTGGCTTATGCGGCATGTGCGGTGTCACGGAGATACTAAATAAAAAGTACTGAGCGTGTATAGTCTGGTGCACTGGAAGCACCGGGTAGATGTGAGTAGTCTTCTTCAGTATTTTAGGGCTTATGGTTTTCATGGTATAAGCACTATTGCCATTTTTTGTTGCATATATGCTCTCTGATGATACTGGCATGTTGTGAGGCTACCGCATGAAGGAGTACGAACACAGAGATTTAGATTGTACATACCTTAGCCCTGGAGAGGTTAAAAAGCACTACAGTGAGGGGGAAAAAGTATTTGATCCCCTGTTGATTTTGTATGTTTGCCTTTGACAAAGAAATTCTCTGTCTATGATTTAATGGTAAGTTTAACAATGAGACAGAATAACAACCAAAAAATCCAGAAAAACACATTTCAAAAAATGTATAAATTGATTTGCATTTTAATGAGAAATATAAGAATGTGATCCTCTATCAATCAGCAAGATTTCTGGCTACCAGGTGTCTTCTATAGAGGTAAGAGCTGAGATTTAGAGCACTCTTAAAGGGAGCGCTCCTAATCTCAGCTTGTTACCTGTATAAAAGGCACCTGTCCACAGAAGCAATTAATCAATCAGATTCCAATCTCTCCACCATGGCCAAGACCAAAGAGCTGTCCAAGGATGTCAGGGACAAGTTTGTAGACCTACACAAGGCTGGAATGGGCTACAAGACCATCACCAAGAAGCTTGGTGAGAGGGTGACAACAGTTGGTGCAACTGTTTGCAAATTGAATAAACACAAAATAACTGTCAATCTTCCTCAGTCTGGGGGAGATCTCATCTCGTGGAGTTTCAATGATCATGAGAACGGTGAGGAATCAGCCCAGAACTACACGGGAGAATCTTGTCAATGATCTCAAGGCAGATGTGACCATAGTCATCAAGAAAACAATTGGTAACACACTAAGCCGTGAAGGACTGAAATCCTGCAGAGCCCGTAAGGTCCCCTGCTCAAGAAAGCACATGTACAGGCCCATCTGAAGTTTGCTAATGAACATCTGTATGATTCAGTGGAGAGCTGGGTGAAAGTGTTGTGGTCAGATGAGACCAAAATCAAGCTCTTTGGCATCAACTCAATTTTTTGTGTTTGGAGGAGGAAGAATGCTGCCTATGAACCCAAGAACACCATCCCCACCGTCAAACATGGAGGTGAAAACACTATGCTTTGGGGATGTTTTTCTGCTAAGGGGACAGGACAGCTTTACTGCATCAAAGGGGACGATGAACGGGGCCATGTACCGATAAAATCTTGGGTGAGAACCTCCTTCCCTCAGCCAGGGCATTGAAAATGGGTCATGGATGGGTATTCCAGTACAACCAAAACACACGGCCAAGGCAACAAAGTAATGGCTCAAGAAGAAGCACATTAAGGTCCTGATGTGGCCTAGCCAGTCTCCAGACCTTAATCCCATAGAAAATATGTGGAGGGAGCTGAAGGTTCGAGTTACCAAACGTCAGCCTCGAAACCTTTAAGACTTGGGGAGGATCTGCAAAGAGGAGTGGGACAAAATCCCTACTGAGATGTGTGCAAACCTGGTGGCCAACTACAAGAAACGTCTGACCTCTGTAATTGCCAACAAGGGTTTTGCCACCAGGTACTACCGTGCCTTAAAAAAGTATTCAACACAAAGTGGTACATAATTGTAAAGTGGAAGGTCCAATAAAAATTGTTTTCAAAATTTTTTACAAATAAATATGTGAAAAGTGTGGCGTGCATTTGTAATCAGCTCCCCAGAGTCAATACTTTGTAGAACCACCCTTGCCTGCAATTACAGCTACAAGTCTTTTTTGGGGATGTCTCTACCAGCTTTACACATCTACAGAGTGACATTTTTGCCCATTCTTCATTACAAAATAGCTCAAGCTCTGTCAGATTGGATAGAGAGCTTCTGTGAACAGCAATTTTCAAGTCCTGCCACAGATTCTCATTTGGATTTAGGTCTGGACATTCTAACACATGAATATGCTTTGATCTAAAACATTCCATTGTAGCTCTGGCTGTATGCTTAGGGTCGTTGTCCTCCGGATGGTGAACTTCCGCCCCAGTTTTAAGTCTTTTGCAGACTCTAACAGGTTTTCTTCTAAGATTGCCCTGTATTTGGCTCCATCCATCTTCCCATCAACTCTGACCAGCTTCCCTGTCCCGACTGAAGAAAAGCATCCCCACAATATGATTCTGCCACCACCATGTTTCACAATGTGGATGGTTTGTTCAGGGTGATGTGCAGTGTTAGTTTTCCGCCATATATTGCATTTTGCATTTAAGGCAAAAAGTTCAATTTTGGTCTCATCTGACCAGAGCACCTTCTTCCACATGTTTGCTGTGTCCCCCACATGGCTTCTCACAAACTGCAAACAGGACTTCTTATGGCTTTCTTTCAACAATGGCTTTCTTCTTGCCACTCTTCCATAAAGGCCAGATTTGTGGAGTGCACGACTAATAGTTGTCCTGTGGACAGATTCTCCCACCTGAGCTGTGGATCTCTGCAGCTCCTCCAGAGTTACCATGGGCCTCTTGGCTGCTTCTCTGATGAATGTTCTCCTTGCCCGGCCTGTCAGTTTAGGTGGACGGCCATGTCTTGCTAGGTTTGCAGTTGTGCCATACTGTGACGGAACGTTCCACACTCTGCTTGAGTTCTTTCATCAGTATATCGCTTCCTAAGCTCTGGAACACATGACCAGTGGATCTGGCTAAGTTACCCCAAGAACCAGGCAACACCAGTTTTGGAGCACACCAGAAATAGAACTGTCTATTAGAACAAGAATACAGTCTTATATACACTTGAGGAGGAGGTTCCCCCCTCCCGATCATATTACCTTAACAATATAAACTGTAACCAGAAATATAAATTAACATGAGCTAATTAACTAATCATTTAACCAGCCTAGGTGACTCAGAGGTTTGACCTTTCAGGTCAGCCTTGACATCTTCTAGCTCAGAAGACACCAGTGGCGGCTGGTGCTCCATTTTTTTAGGGGGGCGCAAACAAAATCACAACCACCCCCCCCCCCTCAATGTCACTCGCCCGTGATGGGTCCTATAGACAGACAGAGGGATAGAATGGATAAGATAGATAGATAGATAGATAGAGAGATAGATAGATAGATAGATAGATAGATAGATAGATAGATAGATAGATAGATAGATAGATAGATAGATAGATAGATAGATAGATAGATAGATAGATAGATAGATAGATAGATAGATAGATAGATAGATAGATAGATCGAGATATACAGATAGATCGAGATATACGGATAGATAGATAGATAGATAGATAGATAGATAGATAGATAGATAGATAGATAGATAGATAGATAGATAGATAGATAGATAGATAGATAGATAGATAGATAGATAGATAGATAGATAGATAGATAGATAGTTCCTGTTAATGTATTATGCTTATTATTAAAACCAAAAATTAAAATATTAAAAGATTCAAAACATATCAAAATATTAAAATATACCTCTAGGACAATTATGGCATATTAATAGTCTGATATGAAGCAATTAAGATCAAATTCTATGTTCAAGCCGTTAGGCGCAAGAGTACCCATCTCAAATATCCATTTTGACTCGTTTTTACTGAGTTCTCTTATTATCTTATTTGAGCCTCTCCAATGTGGTCTGTATCTCTGTATTGCCTATATATTGCAGTGAGCAAGAGCATTGCAAAACATATACTACGCCTTCAGTTCTGCATGATATAAAGTCCTTAATAGTATATTCTTTTCCGGTGCTAGTTGCTGTAAACTTATTGCACTTTTTGCCCATTTTGTTGGGTATTTTTGCAGGCATAGCACCTCTTGCAGGGGAAGAAGCCTTTCCCCTGGAAGAAGGATAGTTCTGTCATTCTTTTGGGAGGTTCTGGGACATTTTTGGCTATTAGATGCCTTAATGTTGGAACTCGCCTATATATGAAGCGGGGTCTGTCCGGTAAAATACTGCAGAGAGTTTTATCTGATTTTAAATAGAGGCCAATATTTTTTGATAATTTTTTCCATTCTCTTATGTTGGACACTGAAATTCATTATCAAGGGTATGTCATTATTAACTTCGTTGTCCTTGATTTTATCTTGGATCAATAGCTCTCTGGGGTCTGATTGACCTCTTGAATTTTTTTCTGATATAAATTCCTTACTGTATCCTTTATCTTCAAACTTTTTTCCCATCCATTGTGCTTGTTTTAAGTATTCTTTGTTGTCAGAACAGTTTCTCCTTAGACGTATAAATTGTCCCTTTGGAATATTAATAAGCCATGGTTCGTAATGACAGCTGTCAAGTGGTATGTAGCTATTCCTCTCGACTGGTTTGAAAAACGTTTTGGTACTAATAGAGTTATTCTCAAGCTGTATTTCCAAATCTAAAAAGTGGACTATTTTCTCGCTTATCTCATATTCAAGTTTGATGCTTTTCTGGTTAATTGAAATTTTTTCACTTTATGATTGCATCTTTATCAGATCGGCATCATTTATTTATTTGCACACACTGCTATTTATCACTTGTGGGGGGTATCTGTATATGTATTAGCACCAGGATTTTATTTACCTCCATTTAATAGGTACTTATTCATTTATATGCGTATCTGATTATTTATCCATTTGAGTACTTTATATTGATAATTTATTTATTTATTTTAGATTTGATACAGTTTTTTCACATTGATTGATCAACTATTAGAGCGCATCAATTTTCATATGTTTAGTGCACTTAAAGGAAGTTTTTTTTTTTTTTTTAAAGGGACATTTATTTTATTTATTTTTTGGTGGGGGGGGGCAGCGCCCATGCGCCCCCCTATGGACAGGCCGCCACTGGAAGACACAGTGAGGGGGGGGGGGGATCAGCTGCACCCGCTACTCCAGGAAAACTGCAGGCAGCGTAGGGCTTAAGTGGCAGCTGCTTTGGGCCCCACAGCGATGACAGGGCTCGGGGCAGTTGCCCCTTTTGCCCTGCGTTAAAGACATGCATTAATGCAAAAAAAAAGTTTTAAAAACTGACGTCTTTTTGGGAGCAGTGATTTTAATAATACTTAAAGTGAAACAATATAAATGAAATATTCCTTTAACCACTTGCCGGCCATCTGCCGTAGTTGTACTGCGGCAGAAAGGCACAGCTGGGCGAAACAACGTTATGTAACGTCGATTCACCCTGTGGCCACTAGGGGGTGCGTGCGCGCCTCCTGCTCGCCCATGGAGCCGATGCGATTGTCCGGCGGTCGCAATCACCGCTGGGCCCCCGCAATCGCTCGGTGCACACAGAGAACCGGGATCTCTGTGTGTAAACACACAGTTTCCGGTTGTCTGAGGGAAGAAGTGACAGATCGTCTGTTCATACGGAGTATGAACAGCGATCTATCTCTTTCCCTACACAGTCCCATCCCCCCTTCAGTTAGAACACACAATAGGGAACACATTAACCCCTTGATTGCCCCCTAGTGGTTAACCCCTTCACTGCCAGTGCCATTTTTACAGTAATCAATGCATTTTTATAGCACTGATCGCTGTAAAAATGCCAATGGTCCCAAAAATGACTTTTGCGTGAACCAATCAATATACGCTTATTGCGATTGTTTTTACAAAAAATATGTAGAAGAATACATATCGGCTTAAACTGAGGGAAAAAATCTTATTTTTGGGAGATATTTATTATAGAAAAAAGTAAAAAAATAATGTGTTTTCTTTTCTAAATTGACCCTTTTTTTTGTTTATAGCGCAAAAAATAAAAACCGCAGAGGTGATCAAATACCACCAAAAGAAAGCTCTATTTGTGGGAAAAAAGGACGTCAATTTTATTTGGGTGCAACATCGCACGTCCGCACAATTGTCAGTTAAATCGACAGGTGAGGAATCGAAAAAAGTGCTCTGGTCAGGAAGGGGGTAAAATCTTCCGGGGCTGAAGCGGTTAAATATCGTGCCTGGGGTTGTCCTTAGTAAGCCTGAAAATTAGCGCGTCTTTCCCATGTTTATAACAGTGCCACAGAAAAATGACATTTCAAAAGGAAAAAAAGTCATTTAAAACTGCTCGCAGCTGTAATGTATTGTCGGATCCCTGCAATATAGATAAAAATGCAAAAAATACCACAAAAAAAAAATGACATAGATGTCATCCCCAAAATCCATACCAGGCCCTTCAGGTCTGGTATGGATATTAAGGGGAACCCCACACCCAAATTTTTTTTTAAATGGCGTGGGGGTCCCTCAGGCCCCCAGGCACTATATACTCTGAACAGCAGGATATATACTATACAGCCTGCCCTATATACTCTGCAGAATATTGGGCCTTAGGTGTTGGTGGTACCAGAACACTGTAAGCCCTCACAGTTACTCTTGTTGGAGCGCAGAAATGGGCCCTGTGTTGAAATATTATATCAGAGATTGTAATTACATGCCCCTGTTAAACAGGGGCAAAAAAATCGGGCCTTGGGTGGTGGTGGTACTGCCACAACACTTTAACCCCTCACAGATACTCTTGTTGGGCACAGGAATGACCTCTGCTGTGAAATATTAGATCAAATATTGTAATTAAGTGCCCCTGTTAAACAGGGGCAGAAAAATTGAGCCTTGGGTGGTGGTGGTGGTGCCCTAAACCAAAAATATTGTTGAAAGCTAGCATCATCAAGATTGAGGATAAATGGGATAGTCAGCATAGGCAGTCTTCAAGGGATCCCACATCCATAGCAAATTCAATCAGTTACATCAGCATCAGGTGTAAATAAGGAAGATGAAGGCTGTGTTGCCGAAACATGTCGGGTGGACCCCTTACGATTACCGCAACTGATTTTTTATGAGCTGTCTTTGATCTCCTATCAAGTGAGTGTTCTGATGTATCATTTTCTTAATAAATTGATGTTTTAAACGTTATTATGCCATGTGAGCGTTTTTTTCTCGCATGACATCTGAAACACTTATCGGGCCTATTGGATTGTTCTGAGGACGTTTGTGGCTGTAGCGAGACCCCTCCCCCCAGTTTGGAAGTTGAGGATTATTTGACGATTCATTTCGCCAGACCTGGTGGTCAACAAGCTGTTTCTGATCTGTAAGACGTAGGTCTTTTCAGGTCATTTGATTCCGGTAAGCCTCCTCCTAAATTTCGGTGATGGTCCTGCCACCTATTTAGATCTTCCACCCTTCTGTGATCTATTCATCCATTTGCCAGAAGTGAACATATTCACTCTTGAAGACACCCCGGGAGTCGTTTATTCATTTTTTTATTTCTATTCCTATTTCATTCTATTAGTTTTTTTTTAGCACTTAACCCTTATAGACTTCTTGGTGGAGGTCCCTTTGTTTTTTATTTATTCACCATCACTATAAATACGAATTTGCCATGGACTATATTATTTGACTTGTTACACATGTACGGTCCTTGAGACCCACTACCTATTTTTTGTTACAGGTTCTCATTATTCATTTATTGCTGTCACTGTCAAAATGCTTATTTGTATCACTTAATGTTGCTGATATTTTTTTTCACTAAGGACATATTGATTCATTATATTTGTCATAATTTGTTTATACACATAGCGCTACACTATATTTTTTTGTTTTTTCACATCAGCATCAGGTGCTTGATAGCTGCTGATCCAAGACTGATTCATTTTTATTAATGTGATGCAGGATGCAGGACAGGCCAGTAGCTCAACTGCATATTGAGCAAGTTCTGGCCAATGGTCCATCCTCAAGACCCAGTAACCTAGTGGATGCTCTGTTGGAAAGGTCTCCAAGTCTGCTCTAGCCCCTATATAAGGAATATCATGTAATGCAGACACTGGCGATGGTTGCTTGAATTGATCAGACCTTGGTGCTGAGGACTGAAAAATTGTTTAAGGGCATCGGTCAGCCGGCCACCTTCTCCACCGCTCTTCCACTGACTGAACGAAGCCTCAGCAACACGTTGTCCAGCACCAGGAAATTGTAACCTCCTGAAGATGTTTCATCCTCTGTTCCCTCTGGGAAGGCAGGATGAGTTCTGCAACCTTACCCTTGTAACGTGGATAAAGAAGGGTTGCCAGCCAGTAATCATCCCTCTCCTTGATACCATGAATCCTAGGGTCCTTTCGCAGGCTTTGCAGAATCAGGGAGGCCATGCACCGTAAGTTTGCAGAGGCATTCGATTCTGGAGTCCTCTGGGTCACTAAGGATCACATGATCTGTAACTACCTCCTCCCAGCCACGTACAACTCCTTGGGTTTCTGGGTACTCATTGATGGCCCTCTGCTGTGTGTGCAGCCGCTGCAGGATTGCCAACATTAAGTTCCACCTGGTAGGCATGTCACAAATGAGGCAGTTGGTGGGCAGGTTGCATTACCTTTGAATATCAGCCAGCCGAGCACTGGCATTGTATGACCGGAAGAAATCACCACAGACTTTTCTGGCCTGCCTCAGGAAATCCTGTAAGCCTGGGTACCTGCTCAAGAACCGCTGCACCACCAAATTCAGGATGTGTGCCAAACATGGGTCAAGTGTCACTGTCGGAGGGCGGAGAGAAGGTTGGTGCCAATGTCACATACAACCATTCCTAGCTGAAGCTGGCGTGGCATCAATCACCTCTGAGCCTGCCCCTGCACAGCTGACAGAATCTCTGCCCCAGTGTGGCTCCTGTCCCCTAGGCAGACCAACTCAAGCACCGAATGGCATCTTTTAGCATGACTGCTTGCGCAGCCCCATGAACACTGGTTCAGGGGACAAATCTGCAGAAGAGGCCATAGAGGAAAAAGAAGAGGAGGGGTGGAGGAGAGAGCTGTGGCAGAATCACTACTAGCGTTTTGGAGGTGTGGTGGCGGAACAAGCTCCAACAACACTGAACCCTGTCCTGCATCCTTCCCAGCTGCCAGCAGAGTTGCCCAGTGTGCAGTGAAGGAAAGGTAATATCCTTGCCCATGCCCGCTGGACCATGAGTCAGCGGTAATATGAACCTTACTGCTGATCGCCCTGTCCAATGAGGCCAAAACATTGCCTTTCACATACCAGTAGAGAGCCCGAATGGCCTTCCGTGAAAAGAAATGACGTTTTGGAACCTGCCACTGAGGTACAGCACATTCTGCAAATTCATGAAAGGGGCAGTTTCTACCAGCTGAAAAGGCAGCAGTTGCAGTGCTAGGAATTTGGCCAAGCTAGCATTTAGACACTGAGCATGTGGATGGCTGGGACCGAATTTCTTTTTACGGTTCAGCAACTGGGGTAGGGAAATTTGTCTGCTAAAATCAGATGGTGGTATACTGCTAGTAGATTGGCTGCAAGTACTTGGGACACCTATTGCTATACCTTCATTCCTCTCAGTGCAGGTTTTTGAGAGGAATGGAGGTATAGTAGGGTTGGAGATCCCAGATGAGGAGCAAGGAGAAGTCTGCCTTTTTCTTTGATGTGGGTCTTTCAAGTGCTGTTGCCAACAGACTGTATGGGAGGTCGTCATATGTCAGGTCAAGCATGTGGTGCCCAAGCGACTGCTGTTCTGGCCAGGCTTGATCCGCTTAAGATATAGGTTGCAAACAACAACGGTGCTGCACATGTGTCGAAAAAGCCCACACTAAGGAATTTTTCAAAGTCAGCGGGGAGTCAGCAGCACCCTGCACCTGCGGAGCTCTGCGGTGTGATGCAATAGGGTGGCTGCCCTTAAGCTGCCCCCTAGAGGACATCCTGCCTCGTTGGAGTCGTGCCTCCTCCTCCTCCTCTCTTCTCTCAGGCACCCAAGTACAGTCAGTGACCTCATTCATCCCCTTCCTCCTCATCACTTGGCAGTGTGCTTCAACTGGGGGAATATGACTGCCAGTTGCTTGTCCTTCTGTGGCACCCCCTCGCTCTAGGCTCCCATTACTCCCTTCCTCAACCTGGGAACCAACATTGGAACCTTCAAATCGCTGCGCATCCTCTAGCAGCATGTATCCAAAACTGTGGTCGAATAATTCTGGCGACTCCTCTGTGCATGATGGTGGGGCTACGGAAGGAGTGACTGTGGACAAGGAGCTGGTGGAATAGGCCGCTTTGGCAGCTGCGTTGGAAGGCAAACTACTCGGAGCCTGGGTGACAGAGGATGAGGAGGATGAGGACGTCTTTGTTTTCCACTCCACCAACTCTTCTGCATGTTGTGGCTCAATAACACGGCCAGCAGCAGAAAAAAAAAGGACAAGCGTGCCCCACGGCCACCTGCAGAGGATGCACCAGGTCCACGACCACCATTGTTGACTGTAGAAACAGAGGCTGCTTGCCCTCTTTAAGTGACCTGTGAGCGTCTGCCTCTCCTGGGTGTCCTTCCGGACATGATGTATTTTATGTTTTGCAACACCACATTACACTGTATTAGATACGGCGCTTACAACCTCATTCAAAACCATGCAGGGGATGAGTGGAAGACAGCCTTCAGGTCCAGGTTTGGACACTTTGAATACTTGGTGATGCCGTTTGGTCTGTGCAACGCCCTGCCATGTTCCAACACCTGGTAAACAATATTTTTCGAGAGTATCTTGACAACTTTGTAATCGTTTATCTAGACAATATCCTCATCTTTTCAGCCACAGTAAAGCTGCACCAAATCCATGTGAAAAGAGTGCTCACAATTCTCAGAGAAAACGGACTTTATGTTAATGCGGAAAAATGTGAGTTTGAAAAGACAGTTATCCAGTTCCTAGGGCTTATCATCTCCACAGAGGGGGTCACAATGGATCCGCAAAAGGTAAAAGCAATCCAGGAATGGCCAGCCCCCTTGTAAAAAAAGGGATCGATTCGTGGGCGTCGCCAATTTCTATAGAAGATTTATAAAAGGATTCTCGTCAATCATGTCACCCATTACACAGCTGACCCGCCGGCAAAATCAGTTTCAGTGGCCCCAAGAAATTCAAGAAGCCTTCGACAAGCTAAAGAATCTGTTCATTTCTGCCCAAATACTGCAGCACCCAGACCTGGCCTTAGCCTTTGTATTGGAGGTGGATGCTTCGGAGACAGTTACAGGAGCAATGAGACAAGGTCATAAGGCCCTTTTTCACCCTGTGGCTTTCGCTTCTCGGACATTAAGCCCACCTGAAAGGAATTATGATGTGGGTGACTGAGAGCTGCTAGCCCTCAAATTCGCTCTTGAGGAATGGAGATACTGTATCTGCTGGAGGGTGCGTCCCACCCTATCATGATCTTCATGGATCATAAGAACCTGGAATACTTTAGGACAGCAAAACGCCTAAGACCCCACCAAGCCCGTTGGGCGTTATTTTTCTCCAGGTTCAAATTTCACATCTCATACCGACCTGGCTCCAAGAATGGAAAAGCAGACGCACTCTCCCGGATGTTCCCAGAGGCTCCTCAGATAACAGAACCTAGTACCATCTTGTCTCCACAAAATTTTTTTCTTCTCATTCAGCCCGACCTAAAGATTGCCATCAAACAGGCCTCCAGTCAATGTACAGAACCAGAGGTATCTTCCTTGAGGAAACAGGATGGTCTGCTATGGGCTCAGAATCAAATATTTATTCCACAAGTAAAACTCCAAGTCTTAAAAACTTTTCACGATCACAAGCTTGCAGGACATTTTGGAGTAGAAAAGACCTTCAAACTAATACGGCGTTCTTTTTGGTGACCGAGTTGGAGACAAGACAACAATGACCTGTACACACGACCGGTTTTATACAATTCATGTATTACCTGCAAACGTAACAAAGGGTCCAACACTAAATCCTGGGGCCTGCTAAAACCTTTACCCATCTCAGAACAACCCTGGAAGAAAGTCTCTATGGACTTTATCATTGACTTGCCTCCCTCAGAAGGGTTTACCACCATTCTGGTAATAGTTGATCGCCTTTCAAAGATGGCACATTTTTTGCCCATGGCAGGCACTCCCTCTGCCTTGGATGCTGCAAACATATTCATCAAAGAAGTGGTGAGACTTTATGGGATACCTAACAATATCGAGTCTGATAGGGGAGTCCAATTTACCTCCAAATTCTGGAAAGACATCTGCAAGTCCTTAGAAATCAAAGTCTGCCTTTCCTCAGCATACCACCCTCAAAGTAATGGCCAAACGGAAAGGACAAATCAAACTTTAGAACAATACCTTCGCTGCTTCTGTTCCTGCTCCCAAGACAACTGGACTTCTCTTCTTCCCTATGCAGAGTTTGCCTACAATAATTCCATACACACAGCCACCAATCAAACCTCTTTTTGGGCCAATTATGGGTTTCACCCCTCATTTTTCCTGATTCTATCCCTGAAGCTTCAGTCCCTGCAGTACAAGGTCGAATAAATTTCATTCAAATAAATTTTCAACATATCCAAAAAGCTATGCAGAAGGCTCAGGACAGCTACAAAAAGTACTATGACAGGGGGGGGAAGGAGCAACCCATCCTTCAAAGTAGGAGACAAGGTTTGGCTATCCGCCATCAATCTTAAACTACCATGTCTGTTACGAAAATTGGGCCCTAAATTTATCGGCCCCTTCAAGGTTAAGAGAGTGGCTTTTGAATTAGCACTACCTAGCTCCTACAAAAGTGCATCCTGTTTTTCACGCTTCATTGCTGAAACCTGTGGTCCCCAGCCCTTTCTCAGGAAGAGAAGAATTACCACCGCCTCCAGTTGAAATTGGGGGCGAAAACAAGTTTGGGGTGGAGGCTGGACTGTAAAAAAAAGGCGTGGACAAGTCCAGTATCTTATTAAATGGAAGGGGTATCCCCCCAGAAGATAACTCTTGGGAACCTTCAAATAACTTACACGCCCCATGTTTGGTACAAGCCTTTCACAAGAAATACCCAGGAGTTTTGGCCAAGTTGGGCATCCCAAGGCTGCCCCTTGGGGGGGAACACTGTCAGAGAAATAACAGAAACTGGGCTTGCCAGTATCGGCAGTTTTCCATGCGCATGCGCGGTGGAATGGCGCACCGGAGCATGCAAGGTAACCCCCTGGGAGAGCGCTTCTCCCAGGGGGTTATCTGATGTGGGGAGGAGCTGCGAGAGCTGTCGAGGGACCTCAGAAGAGCAGGTTTGGGGCCACTCTGTGCAAAACGAGCTGCTCAGTGGAGGTAAGTATGATATGTTTATTTTAATTTTTTAAAACGAACCCTTACAATCACTTTAATAGTCCATCAGTCAATCTGTAAGGTAAGAACTTGCCCCTTCGCGACAGCTTATTCTAACTAGCTGAACACCCCAGTGTCCTTAAATCCCCAAAGACCATCAGGTTACTGGGCCATACGTAACGATAATAACCCTTTCAATGAACACTTTAGGGGACACTGCATTGACAACTCTGTTAGCAGCAACAATACTTTTCTTCTCTTAGCAATAAGGGAAACAGTATTATTCGGACATTTTGCTATCCAGTACATCCCAACAGCTTTATGCAACAGTTACTCTACTCACCCCCTGCATATTCTACTCCCCCTTGGCTTCCCTGCTTCAGGCACCGCTGGGGCTGAACACGTGATCGGCCACTCTTCTTTGTACGAGATGAACGGACGCACTGAGCCAGACGAGTAAGAATCGGAGGAATACAATCCTCGGCAGCAGTGACTCCCGGGGTGGCAGCTGAGACAGACACTTGAATTTTCTTTGGAGGAAAGCGAGGTGCTCATACCACTTGCTCCAGAAAGCTCAGAGCGAATGGTGGCAGCATGAACTGATACTTCCACTGCGATCTCTGTAGGATCACCAGATGGATAAGTTCTGATAGAGAAGAATCTGCCCAGGCAGAGATAAGCCTACCAGAGTCAGCAGCAGCAGTGCCGGAAGTGGGTCCTTCCATGGTGGTGTACCCGCAGGCCCAATCCGCCTTCATCACCTGTGATGGTAGTGGCGGTCTAGCAGCAACCAGTAGCAGTACTCCGCAGTGGTAACACCGACTCCAAGGGTGCAAGAATAAAGAAAAACCGGAACAAACAATCCCCATGCCTGCAGAGCTTTGAGAGATATATAAGGCTATCTCTAATCTAGGCACCATCCGAATACCCATATCAGTAATCGTCACTCCAGAGGCAAAGAAACTAGCAATTTCCCATGGGTCAAATCCAGCCGGCACAGGATGGGGGGGCCTTGAACCTAGGAGCTCCCAGATGCGCCATATTTCTCTTGAGGCCACAAGGTTTCAGCATGCGGGCTCAAGATGGTGACACAAGTGGCAATGAATCCTTCTCTGCAGAGCGGGGGCTCCTCCCCCTGCCAACGGATTGGTGCAGATACTTTCTGGAAACCTCAGCGCCCACCTCTTTTCATTTGTGGTGTGCCAAAACTTTAAAAGAGTCCATTTTAATCCCTGCAGCACTGGCGTAAAGTGTCAAAAGACCAGGCTGACACTTTCCCATGAGCAATGAGACATGCTGGTTCTTCCCCACATTGCTGAAATGCACAAAAACACAGTCTATACGAAGTAAAGATGTTACTTGCCACTTTCCCACAGAGCCAGACGAAATCCCGATGTAGCTGTAGCCGATTGCTATGGGCGACTGCTGAAGGAATAATGCCTTTGGCCCCATGTTGGGCACCAAATGTAGCAAAGACCCAGGGCCCCTGAAGCCCAATGGTGACCTCCAGAGTTAGGGACAGATGACATCCTTCTATGTAGGGTGGGTTGCAAGGAATGTTGGGTGTAATGTGATATGAAAGGGTGGGCGCCAGACATTTTTAGAATGCAAAAAGACATTTATTGTCTCTTGAACAGAACTGTGGGAGAAAGGGTTAGGGCCAGGACACCCTTAGGTAGATGCAATGTTAATTGGTAGACTGCGAGACTTCTATAGGCAGACAACTATACAGGTGAAGGCCCCCAGCCGGACACCACTTCTGTAAAGGTAGGACGCTGTCTCCTATGGAAACAGTCTTATAAAAGTTGCTAACTGTAATTGTATCATACTATTTGCAACTTGAACAGTTCTCTGCTTACCCCACAATCATTCACTGCGGTTCTTCACTCAATGAGCTCCAAGTCTCTCTCACTACACTTCGGATCCAATATCCACTGGATCCCCTGAGCTCTTCCACTGTTAGCACTCAGTATCTTCCTCAAGCATCACCCCCACTTCCCTGCTGGGTTCCTGACTTGGCACTCACATATACTCTTCAAGCATCACCCCTGCTGACATGCTAGGTCCATGGCTTGGCACTCACTGATGCTCCGCAAGCATCACCTCTGCTGTCCTGCTGGGTCCCTGACTTGGCACTTGCTGAAGTTTTCCCACTGCTTCACCGTCCCCAGCTGGCGAGAAGTCTGCTCTGGTACTGACCTCAGCTTACTCACAGTGGTCTCCGGTAAGAAGGTGGATGGTCCCTTAGTGGCGACATCTTCCCCTCTACCTATGACCACAACTGGTTCCCCGGCCGGCAGAACCGTTAATTCTTGTTGGACTACAAGCCACAATCCCAACCTTACGCTACTCTCCTGACTCTGGTTAGGCCCTCTGACAGCCTAGCAGCCAGATGTCCCCGGGATAGGCCTAAGGCTTACGGCCTAGCAGCCCGGGGCAACATAACACATGTCCACCCAGACAGCCGTCCAGGTGGCACAGAACCCCGATCACCTGACTCCACTCAAATAAATAGGCGCTCCCAGCAGCCCAAGGGACCCAAGAAAATCCCTGCCCATTGGCTTAGTTACCCCATTTATTCATAATCTGTCCTTGCTATGTCCTTATCTTATCCAATGTCACCAGCTACCAGGCCTCCTAATGACAGAAGAGAGACATGCAGCAATTCCAGAATAAGGGGGAAATCAATCGATCTCCTAATAATTGGCCAAGGCAACTATCGCCTGACAACTAAATTTATTAGCAGCCCTGCCTAAACATCAGGGTGCTACACCCATTACAAGGCATTTGATGTTTTTTTTCTACATCTATACTCCCCTTTTATGTCAGCCTATGTGTCCATGCACACATAGGTGTTCACAGGTTTTTAGAGGCAGGAGCATTTAGAAGCAGGAGAAAAAAAATTGTGTGTTCCGAAGTAGGCTGTTTGGGTAGACAAAACGGAAAACATGTATAAACACGCTAGATACGTTTAGGCCCTTTGCATTCTTGTGTGTTCATGCATTTTGAAGCCCAGGATAGAATTCATTAACACCAAACGTGCATAAATGTACATAAACGCTGTCAGGAAGGGCATACCAGCAGACAAGATGGGTCCCTCAGGCAGATTCCTGTTCATGGATTTTCATGCTCACCTACCAGGACAAACATGCATGAATGTGCATGCAAAATGTGGCTTTAAGTGGGTTTTTGAGCTACATTTTACTCCCCTAGAGCAAAGGCATCCAGGGGAGGAAAATAAAGCCCTGTGTGCATGAGGCCTACATAAACTTTTAGTAAAATAAAAATGAAAAAGATTAAACCCAGTTAACACTTGTTAAGCAGGTACAGAATCGATTTGTTTTCTATCAAAAAAAAATTCAAGCCATGTGAATAGAAACTTGCCATTGTAAGCCCTGCACCCCCCTTTGGCAGATGTTAAATAGTTCGTCCCAACACCTGCAACTGTCACTTTTGTTGGACAGCTTGGCCTGTGACAGGAAGTGGGAAGACAGGTAGAATCAACTGATAGGCAGCACTGATGGGCATTTATAGGCACACTGATAGGTGACATTGATGAGGAGGCACTGATGGGCACAGATTGGCACTGATGAGGCAGCACTGGTGGGCACTCATGAGGAGGCACAGATGAGGTGGCACTGATAGGCGGCACTGATGGGCTCTGATAGGCAGCACTGAAGGGCACTGATAGGCAGCACTGAAAGGTGACATTGATGAGGAGGCACTGATGGGCACAGATTGGCCTCACTGGTGGGCAATGTTGGGACTGCACTTATAATCAGGACACTGATAATCAGTGCCCTGATTATCGTTGCCAATGTCCCTTTAACAGAAGCTGGTTATCGGCTCTCTTCTTCTCCCTCACGCTGTCAGCATGAGGAAAGGAAAGCCAATAACCAGTTAATGTTTACAACTCTGATCAGCTGTCATTGGACACAGCTGATCACGTAGTAAAGGGCCGCTGTGATTGGCCCTTTACCTCGATCTACGATCAGCGATCAAAGAGCGTGTCGCCAGTGCCGCAGGGGCGCATGGGCAGCGCAATCACGAGAGGATATCCATGTATGCCCTTTCAGCAAAGTAAGCCCATGCTGTAGCTGTAGCGGGCGGGAGGTGTTGGGTCCATCTGCCTGCACTGTTTTCTTTACAGCTAAAAATAGCTCCCAAAATACCTAGCTGTGACTTGGAGCATCCCCCGAACAGGCTCCAATTCCCCTCTATGTCCGGTCAAATGCACCAGCTAAGGGACCAGATATGTGATAGTCAGACCTGCTGCTTGGTGGCTCAGGTAAAGGCAGTCAACGTCTTGCGTGACATCATTGACCATATATGGTCATGCAAAGCACCATAATATCAACTGGTGTGGAAAATGCTGGTCCAAGCTTCTTCAGTGTCATCATGTAGCCAGAAACCTAGGTCTTCAGTCACATGATCCATATTGCAGGGTAGGGCTGACATGTCTGAACACTGATTCTTCCCTTTAACTACGATCATATGAGAAAGTTTCTAGGCATTTGGTCACCAAACTGGGCCCAGAAGAGAGCATATTAAAAATGTTTTGATGCCCTTTGGTTACTTCATATCTGCACCAGTAAGATTGTTAAAGCTGAATTAAAGTAAAAAACAGGCTTTGGGTCAATTTGCCCGCACTGCGATTCTTACACCTAAAAAAAGCTGCCAAATATACTTACCTGGGACCTGCAATGGTGGCTGGATAGGCTCCAGTTCCCTTCTATGTTTCCTCTAATGTACCCAATATGTGATAGACAGACATACTGCTTGGTGGCTCAGGAAGACGTGGTGTATCTGGATTTTGCAAAAGCATTTGACACAGTTCCCCATAAACGTTTACTGTACAAAAAAAAGGTCCGTTGGCATGGACCATAGGGTGAGTACATGGATTGAAAACTGGCTACAAGGGTGAGTTCAGAGGGTGGTGATAAATGGGGAGTACTCGGAATGGTCAGGGGTGGGTAGTGGGGTTCCCCAGGGTTCTGTGCTGGGACCAATCCTATTTAATTTGTTTATAAACGACCTGGAGGATGGGATAAACAGTTCAATCTCAGTATTTGCAGACGATACTAGGCTAAGAAGGGCAATATCTTCTCCGCAGGATGTGGAATCCTTGCAAAAAGACCTGAACAAATTAATGGGGTGGGCGACTACATGGCAAATGAGGTTCAATGTAGAAAAATGTAAAATAATGCATTTGGGTGGCAAAAATATGAATGCAATCTATACACTGGGGGGAGAACCTCTGGGAGAATCTAGGATGGAAAAGGACCTGGGGGTCCTAGTAGATGATAGGCTCAGCAATGGCATGCAATGCCAAGCTGCTGCTAATAAAGCAAACAGAATATTGGCATGCATTAAAAGGGGGATCAACTCCAGAGATAAAACGATAATTCTCCCGCTCTACAAGACTCTGGTCCGGCCGCACCTGGAGTATGCTGTCCAGTTCTGGGCACCAGTCCTCAGGTACGATGTACTGGAAATGGAGCGAGTACAAAGAAGGGCAACAAAGCTAATAAAGGGTCTGGAGGATCTTAGTTATGAGGAAAGGTTGCGAGAGCTGAACTTATTCTCTCTGGAGAAGAGACGCTTGAGAGGGGATATGATTTCAATTTACAAATACTGTACTGGTGACCCCACAATAGGGATAAAACTTTTTTGCAGAAGAGAGTTTAATAAGACTCGTGGCCACTCATTACAATTAGAAGAAAAGAGGTTTAACCTTAAACTACGTAGAGGGTTCTTTACTGTAAGAGCGGCAAGGATGTGGTATTCCCTTCCACAGGCGGTGGTCTCAGCGGGGAGCATTGATAGCTTCAAGAAACTATTAGATAATCACCTGAATGACCGCAATATACAGGGATATGTAATGTAATACTGACACATAATCACACACATAGGTTGGACTTGATGGACTTGTGTCTTTTTTCAACCTCACCTACTATGTAACTATGTAATGAATGGTTCTCATATTTCCCATCCATTGGCCATGTCATTAGGTGGGAAGCAAAAGGAATATTTGGGTCAGTCTGGCCAAGAAGTGAATCCTTAAAGGCCAAGTGAGTATTTTTAGCTCTTAAAAATTAGCTCACCTGAAGCAGTTCTCTAACTTTAGACATTAATGTATGTTAATATTCAAGACCTGAGAAGACAATTACAAGAATTCCTGCTGCCTGATACAAGAAACCACAAGGAGATTAAGCTGAGATCCATCAAAAAAAAAAAAAAAAAGAAAGAGAGAAAGGAAGAAATTACACAAGAACAAATCTATAATGGCACATTTTGTTTCTTGGATTGGGGAAAGAAAGGTATTATGTAAAGAGCAAAACACATTGATATATTGGACCATTGTTCAGATGCCCTCAAACTTAAAGAGCCTATTGTTAAATTTAGAACAATGCCTAAGAATTAAATAACCTGTGTCAGGTCCCCGTGCCCAATCCTCTCCAGGAACATAACAGAAAACATATTCCTCCAGAAGTCAATATGAAGGCCACAATGGCCACTTTCACTATTCTCCTGTGGATGGTCCTACTTTCAGATGTGAATGAAGTGTCCAACAATGTAAACCCTCTTAAATCACAATAACCCACCATCCACGATGACCCACCACTTAACGATAACTCCCGTCACTAAATGACAGATCCCTGGCTGCTGGAATGTAAACAGACAGCAGGGGATGCTGGGAGACATGATTGGCCATATATAGTCTTGCAAAGCACCATAATATCAGCAGGTATGAAAATGAGTGGATCAAGATCCCTTCGTTATAGCTCCCAAAATACTTACCTGTGACCTGGAGTGGACCTTGGACAAGCCTAATTTCTCTGTTACTTCCCTTCTAATGCCCCAAAAAAGGGACCTGATATGTGTTAGGCAAACGCACTGCCTGGTGGCTCAGACAGAGACAGCCAATGAATGGCTCCTAAATTTCCCATCCCTTGGCCATGACTGGCCATAGGGAAGACCGGGCATTTTCCCAGTGGGACGCCTGTTCTGTGGCCTGTTGATTTTCAGGCCACGCAGCGGGAGGTAAGCGGCGACTGCGGCCTGGACAGGGTTAACACAGGCAATGGCCTCCGCTCGCCTACCGCTATGCAGCCGTGCCAGTGCCTTCTCCGGCGGAACTAGCGACTGCATGGGCTGAGCTGTGTGTCTCTCACATATAGCTCAGCCTCAGAGCTGCGCTGACAGTTCTGCTCTTGGCCCCTCGTTCCTCCTCCTCTGGGCCGCTGTCAGGATGTCCCCCCCCTCCCCCTTTCTCATGTCAGGCTTGGCAGCACGGGACGGGAGAGGAGAAAGCTTCCTGCTTGTTCTTCTTCCCTCCCATTTGGCCACAGCTGAGGGCCAATCAGAAATAACTAGTTGGGCATCATGGGAAATGTAGTCCCAGAGATAGGATGCCCAATTGATCTTAGCAGGGAGATGGCTACAGTCCCCAGCATGCACTCTGCTGGGGGGGAAAAGAGAAAACTCGGAAACAAGCAAGTACTACAGGAGACATGGAAAAAGAAAGAGGACTGTGCTGGGGGAACTAATAGCCCCAGCACCACCAAATAGAGCCATGCTATACCAACACCTCCAGAGAGAGAGCCACGCTGTACCCCCACCACCAGAGTGCCACGCTGTACCCGCACCACCAGAGCGCCACGCTGTACCTGCACCACCAGAGGAAAGCTGTACCCGCACCACTAGAGAGCCACGCTGTACCAGCACCACCAGAGAGCCACGCTGTACCCGCACCACCAGAGAACCATGAGAGCCACACTGTACCCGCACCACCAGAGCGCCACGCTGTACCCGCACCACCAGAGAGCCATGAGAGCCACACTGTACCCGCACCACCAGAGAACCATGAGAGCCACGCTGTACCCGCACCACCAGAGTGCCACGCTGTACACACACCACCAGAGAGCCACGCTGTACCCGCACCACCAGAGAACCATGAGAGCCACGCTGTACCCGCACCACCAGAGACCCACGTTGTACCCGCACCACCAGAGAGCCATGAGAGCCACACTGTACCCGCACCACCAGAGAACCATGAGAGCCACGCTGTACCCGCACCACCAGAGTGCCACGCTGTACACACACCACCAGAGAGCCACGCTGTACCCACACCACCAGAGACCCACGTTATACCCGCACCACCAGAGAGCCATGAGAGCCACACTGTACCCGCACCACCAGAGAGCCATGAGAGCCACGCTGTACCCACACCACCAGAGAGCCATGAACGCCACGCTGTACCCGCACCACCAGAGAGAGCCATGAGTGCCACGCTGTACATGCAACACCAGAGTGCCACGCTGTACCCGCACCACCAGAGTGCCATGCTGTACCTGCACCACCAGAGGAAAGCTGTACCCGCACCACCAGAGAGCCACGCTGTACCAGCACCACCAGAGAGCCACGCTGTACCCGCACCACCAGAGAACCATGAGAGCCACACTGTACCCGCACCACCAGAGCGCCACGCTGTACCCGCACCACCAGAGAGCCATGAGAGCCACGCTGTACCCGCACCACCAGAGGAAAGCTGTACCTGCACCACTAGAGAGCCACGCTGTACCTGCACCACCAGAGAGCCACGCTGTACACGCAACACCAGAAAGAGCCATGACAACCACGTTGTACCCGCACCACCAGAGAGAGCCATGATGTACCCGCACCACCAGAACACCATGCTGTTGCCGCACCACCAGAGCGCCACACTGTACCCGCACCACCAGAGAGAGCCACGCTGTACCTGCTCCACCAGAGAGCCACGCTGTACCGTACCACCAGCGAGAGCCATGTTGTACCGCACCACCAGAAAGAGAGCGCCATGCTGTCCAGGACCACCAGAGAGAGCAGGTCAGTGTCACTGGGCAGTGTGGGCACAATAGGAGACAGACAGTACTAGCATTGTATGGCCACAATAGGACTGGGACACTGTAATATAAAGGGGACTGCACTGTAGTCATTACAGTGCCCCTTTACAGTGCAGTCCCCTTTATATCACAGTGTCTCTGCACATTACAGTGTGGAGGACCGACACCAGCCACCCCCACGAATGTCTACCGACATCTCTCCCCCCGGTCCCTGGAAAAGTGGCTGCTCAGTTTAAAATGCCCAGGCCTATTTTTTGTCCCAGTCTGGGCCTGGCCATGACACTAGGTGGGAAGAAGGAGGGGAACTGTGGCTAGTCTGGCTGAGAGGTAGCATCTTGTAGGTCACAAGTCAGTCTCTTTAGCTTTTATATAAACTGTAAACTAATATGAAATCATTTTCTGACTTTAGACATTCATATATGTAGCGCACCACTGCAGGAGCCGCTGGCTTTGAATGGTCCCATTTCCCCAGTGCACACAAAGCCTGGCACACAGGATTTTCTGCTCTCTCACCAGCTCAATAAACAGTCTGAGAGTATCTTTTGTATTTTTTCAATTGCAGAGTATAACTTGGATAGGATTGGCAGAGGCAAGGAACTGAAGTAACTGAGGACTTATCTCTCCTTACTTTCTTGGTAGGGAACTTTCACAGAGTTACTACTTGCTAGAAAAATGCTACGGACGTGCATCTTTATAGAACAAAATATCTGTATACAGCCTCTAAGGCACAGGGCTTTGGTCAGTACTCACAAGGCCTTAAGATCATCAGCTGCCACCTTGTGATCCCCTAAATGCTTCTTAGTGATGGATATGCAAACTCACGTTACCACCAGTCACTGGACCCTCTTCTATCCAGTCTCTACATGGTATCCTGCAGAGTGCTTCTCCAGATCAGAAGAAAGAAACCCCAAACTTTAATAGGCCCCCCAGCCTAAGCTATGACTGGGACCTCAGTGACCTCCAAGCAGCATCTCCAGCAGACTGCCCAGAGGGGAAGAGGCCCTCAGACAGGGGACTCCTCTGATAGGGCTCACTCAGGATTCAAATAGATCCCTTGCTCTAGGTTCCAGGCTATTTATGGGAGAAACCACCTTCTGGGCACACCCCTCAAGGGATTGACTAGGTTCCCAAAAATATTCAAATTGCTCTCCCATCCTTCCTCCCACTGTAATTCTAGAATATTTTAGAATGCAGGGGGAAGCAATCAGACCAGTAGCCTCAGTAACAGGTTAGAACAATCAACTCCGCTCCACTGATTACAGAGGAACTACACTAAATTTACATAGGAACCTATAATACCTAGGAGGGTGCTACACTTACCTCCTGCTAAAAAAAAAAAAAAAAAAATAGGCCATGTTCTAATGGGCCGAGGAACAAAAATAGCTTTTGAACCAAAAGCAAGGGTATCCCATGACAGTAAGGTGGGAGGAAAAGGTAATGAACAGAGTAACAAAACGTGACATTCCACATGGTACGCGGAAACAGTATAAATTTGGATAAAACTTTGAATGAAATTTTAACCACTTCGGCCCCAGAGGATTTTACCTCCTTCCTGACCAGACCTCTGCGGTTTTTATTTTTTGTGCTATAAACAAAAAATAGAGACAATTTTGAAAAAAACTCAATATTTTTTACTTTTTGCTATAATAAATATCCCCCAAAAATATATAAAAAACATTTTTTTTCCCTCAGTTTAGGCCGATATGTATTCTTCTACATATTTTTGGTAAAAAAATTGCAATTAGCGTATATTGATTGGTTTGCGCAAAATTTATAGCGTCTACAAAATAGGGGATAGTTTTATGGCATTTTTATTAATTTTTTTATTAGTAATGGCGGTAATCTGCGATTTTTATCGGGACTGCGACATTACGGCGGACACATCGGACATTTTAGACACTATTTTGGGACCACTGTCATTTATACAGCGATCAATGCTATAAAAATGCACTCATTACTGTGTAAATGACACTGGCAGTGAAGGGGTTAACCACTAGGGCACAGTGAAGGAGTTAAGTGTGTCCTAGGGAGTGATTCTAACTGTTAGGGGGCTGGGCTTTAACACACAGGACAGTGATCACTGCTCTCGATGACAGAGAGCTGTGAATACTGTCCTGTCACTAGGCAGAACGGGGAAATGCTTTGTTTAGAAAAGCATCTCCCCATTCTTCCTCTCCGTGACACGATCGCGGGCACCTGGCAGACATCGAGTCCGCGGGACCCACTGTCACAGAGACTGCGGGGCGCACCCGCAACACTGCTTCTTAAAGGGGACGTACCTGTACGCGCTTTTGCCTACCAGCACCATTCTGCTGACGTAAATCAGCGTGCGCTGGTCAGCAAGCGGTTAAACCCTAAGGTGAATAACTGGCACGAAGTCATATCAGGACCTGCCCAGACATCTGGAGTATCGTAACATATTTACACAAATCTTAACAAAAAAAAGAAAATCAATTTGCTAACTATATACAAGCAGTTAGTGCATTATAAAAGTCACAGTACAAATCTTCGGGTGGTTCTCATGAAAGGAAACAGAGTTACGGTAATAGCCTTTTGACAATAAGGTTGGAGCATCATCTCCGCAAAGACAATCCTCCCAGGAACTCAGTAGTTTAACGCATTTTTTTTCAAATACCTCAAGCATAATGCTCTAGAAATTATAAATCTAATGCTTACAATTGTATGACCATCTAGTGGCCAGGTTACTAAGATGCCCATATAGGACTGCAAGATCTAATTAGACAAACTGTATAGATGCAACTGATTTTAACACGTCGTCATTTTCCAGGTCCCTGAAACAAATCAGAAAGAAGCTTCTTAACTACTCTACAAACTATCTACAATATTAACAAATCCTGCACAACAGTAATACAAAGTTGGAATGGGTGTTAGCTCTGCAGATCCAGAGTCCCAAATTAGGTAAGTAACTTATGGTAAGAATAACACTTTTTTTCCTGGGATAACAAGTTCGGTCATGCTCACCCTCCCAACTTTATCAACAATTCAACTTCTTCTAACCAGGAGCTGAGCAAAAAAACAAATCTGGCAAATCTGAAGAAATCTGAAGCAGCTGTTTTTGGAGGACTATCCACTAAGTAGCTTCCACCTTGACCAGAAAGTTAGTTCACGAAGACAGAACAAAGAGAAAGATGTGGAGCGGCTCATCCATAGTGGTCTGGGACCTGAACCATGCAGCTGTCGGGGCTCCAGATGCTCATGTAGTGAGCGGTCTTTCCTTCCCACTTTTACAACCACTAGCCTGTTCTTGTAAAGAGAACACCCCAGGGGCCACTCCTTTTTAAAGTTCTGGAACTGAGCCCAGAACCTAGGGTAGTGAGGCCCCCAACAAGGCCCTGGAACATGCAAAAAAGTCCCAAATTAGTTCCTACTCCCATTCAGGATACTTAAGCTCCATTTCATCCATGATCTGCTGAGGTATGTACGGGTACTCAAACCCATACTCTAGGGCCACATTCCACTGTAACTCTCGGAAAAGTGAAAACCTTAAAAACTTTCAGATACTTCCTTTCTATAGGGGGACGCATGACTCAAGCAACTTTATTATCCGCTCCTTAAATGTCTTATTTTGTGTCATTACCGTCACCCACGAGGTAAGTGATGCTGCCTGTACCTGGCTTTCCATATATGATCTCTCTAACCCCAGTACCTGGGCACTGTTTAACAGCTGCTCTGCTGAACCACTTTCTCCTGCCACATCAGGGATGATAGACTCTTCACATTACCCTGCAGGCTGTGTCTCTCTTGTTTCCTCTGAGGGATCCCCCCAGTCACTTTCTGCCTCAGATGTACTGGGCAAGTCCCAGTTACCCACTTCCTCCTGCAGGGATTTTTATTGCGCATTGAACTTTGGGGACCCCGTATCTGTCTTCCCACCACTCTCAGTCCCCACCAGCTCAATTGTTATCTTAGTGGACTTCGACTCCTTCTGGGTAGGGGTGACAGGGCAGATAGTGGCTGCCACCTTCTCCGGAGTTCCTCCCCTCTCTAGTGTCTTGTTCCCATGGGATAACACCAGTGGTTCCACCTCTACAGGACCATTGGTCCCTTTCTCTGTCTCGACAGTAGGACTTCAGGGTTCTGCTTAGGCCCCATAAGAAAAAAACATTGTGAACAAAAATGTATTGAAACAAATAATAAAGAAAAGTATAAAAAAATAAAAAAATAAAAGAATGTAAAAATAATTATCTGGCCCTGATAGTATGACAGGTTTGTTTGTGCAGCTGGAGCCACCTATTACTCTATGAGGATTCAGCGGCTGTATGAACACAACCGCAGGTTCTAATTTGACAGGTATACAGACGTGGGTGAGTGGCCCTGAATGCACACTGTCTGTGTTTGGGGCCGTACACCTGCACCCACATGCCTGTCAAAATTACAACCTGTGGCTGTGTTCGTACAGCTGCTGCATCCCCATAGTGTAACATAAGATGCCTGCACACAGCTCCATCCACATAAAGAAAGAATATAATGATGTCACAGGAAATAATCAGAAAACTCAAAGAAAAAAAAATGCAGCTAAACGCAACATGAGTATAAAAAGCGCACATAAACCCAGGTAAGTGCAGGTGATTGCACATTAATTTTCACCTGCTTTTTTAATGCACATAAGTGTGAACGAGTCCTAATGCTGGGCGCAGCATACAAGTTTTAGTTTGCCTCACCTGCCAGCTGTCCAGAGCCAGTGAGGAGAAGCAGGGAATGCATAACCTCGTCCTCTCATTACACACACACCCAACATGAAGGAGTTGCCAGTGCAGTTCTAGACAGTGAGGGGATGTGGGGAGTGAACAAAATCTGGGTTCCATTGTGAAGGGGAGGGGGGTGATAGGAGAACTGTGGGTGGCCCGGGGCGGTAAATTGCACCTTCGTCTGAGTGGAGAAAAATCCTTGCACAGGCCCTGCCCAGAGCCTAACCTCCAGTGACCTCCAAGCATCATCCATAGCAGACTGCATAGAGGGGCAGAGCCCCTAAGACAGGGGGCTCCTCTGGTAGGGCTCACTCAGCATCCATAAAGACCCCCTGCTATGGGCTCCAGAATATGTTTGGTCTCTCCAACCACCCTCTGGACACACCCCTCCAGGGATTGGCTGGGTTCCCCTAAACATTCAAGCTGCTCTCCTATTCTTCCTCCCACTGTAATTCTAGAATCTTCTGGAATGCAAGGAGAAGCAATCAGACCAACAGTATATGTAATATTGAGCAGGCTAGAACAATCAACCCCTGCTCCACTGATTACAAAGAAGCTACACTAAATTTACCTAGAAACCTCAAGGGGGGCGTGGTCTAGCACTGGACAGAGACGGCCACCTAAACAGATCTCTCCTGCACAACGGAGCCCTAAAACAAAATTTTCGGGACAATACGAGCTCTAAAACCATAGGCAAAAACGACCACACGAATCCTGCTCTCCGCAGCCACAAAGATCTGCTCTCACAGTCATCTGACAACATACCAGCAATGTTCTGTATGACATCAGGAGACAGCCATGTAGCCTCAGGAACTGAGCAGCCAGGTTCTGCAAACAGCCCCTCAATACCTCAACAATCTAATGGAGTTCCTGCTGCCTCAGCCACACAATCCCTGTGCTTCCCGGACCTGCAGGCAGTGGCAGCCGATATTAAAGCCACCCTGTCAGCAGCTATTACTGACTTGCATTACTGACTCGCAGCTCGAGTTGGAACAGTGGAGAAAACTACCACCCACCAAGTGGAAACCATCAGGCAAGTACAAAGAACATCTGACATAAATCTCTCCCATATCCTTGAGATCCAGAGACACCTTGAAGATCTGGATAATCGTGGCCGCCGCCACAACATTCGTATCTGGGGATCCCAGAAACTGTGGAACAACAGCTCATAGAGCAAACAGTCGCTGGAGTATTTAACAATCTGTTAGAAAGACCCGCAGACCAGGAACAACCTATCCTCCCCACAGGTGACTTCTGTAGCCCACATACCCCCCTGTACCCCCTTGGAAGGGCTAACTAGCTCACCGATCCGAGAAGCACCAAAGAACGCCAGGGAGAATGCCCTTTTAAACAAGGAAACTTCATAGACTGATGAACACAGAAAAACCAACTTGGCTAAAAACCCTCCCCAAAAGTTTAAATGAAATAGGGCGCCTGGAGTCCCTGCGCTTCTGAGAGCGCTGATACCCTTCATTGCTTGCCGTATCTAAAAATATTTAATGAAGTCCTGGCAACCCTGCAATTTGAACAAAAAATGCCAATCCTGCCAATTTTTTCTCCAACCCCGACACTGACACCTTCCAGATTCCGTGAGACAAAATACAGAAGCACCAACCGCACTTCCTAGCCCTCCTGCTCAACCTCGACCTGTTGCAATAAAGCCAACTATTCTCGCCATACCCTGCTATATGAAGCCCCTGTCGCGTCACTTACAGACCATCTGATCCATTCAAAGATGACCCCAAGGCAATCTTCCACAGCCATTCGGGACAAGGAACCCTGCGTCGCTCTGCCGCTGGCGCCAACTCCCGGAACCTGTCCCACTAAAAGCGAGACAAAGCGTCAGCTATGACGTTCTCAACTCCTGGGAGGTACACAGCATGGATAAAAACATTTAACTGCAGACACTTAGTGTTGGAGCAGCTGGACCATGGGCAGAGACAAGGCCAATACCTTGTTGATGACCTGTACCACACCCAGATTGTCCCTATGAAAGCGCACTCTCAGGTCCCTGAACGATGCTCCCCACAGCTCCACAGCCAGCACCACCGGAATCAATTCCAGCAATATCATATTACGGAGAAAACCTGCCTCTTTCAACGAATCCGGCCAAGGCCCTGCACTCAATGTCCCTGAAAAAAGGCCCCAAATCCAGTTGAGCATCCCTGTAATCTATGAGTCTCAGGGGAGTGAAATCTACCGGGGTGTTAGGAGAACCTCTACCCAGGAGCAGATCCGCCTTTAATATTGATTGGACTCCGGGCAAACATTTACTTGGGCCCTCCCCCCCATGCAATTTCGCTCTCCACCTGCTCTGAGATAGCATATCATTACTGCTTACTGACTGGTTGCTAGAGGTTACAGCACACGATTTCTGCTTATTGATTGGTTGCTAGAGATCACTGTACATCAATACTGCTCACTGATTGGTTGCTAGAGGTTCCTGCACACTTTACTGCTCACTGATTGGTTGCTAAAGGGTACAGCACATCTCCTCACTGCCTGCACACCATGGACTAGGGAGGTGAGCAGACCCATGCTAGAACTCCTGGGATCAGTGACAGTGCTGAGGGGAGGGTGTGATCAATGGCAATGCTGATTTTTTTTTTTTACCAACTACCAATATACAGGAGTTTCAACACTGGCCCCCAATGTAATGGGGATTTACACTGACCACTAATGTAATAGGAGCATTCACAGTAACCACCAATGTAAAGAGGGATTTACACTGACCACTAATCTAAGGGGAACCTTCACACTGGCCACTAGTGTGAATGAAAGGATTGTAAACCAAGCCCCAATGTAATAAGAAGATTTACACTGACCCCCAATGTAACTGAGACATTTAGCCTGCGTTCACATTTTTGTGTGTTGGGAACGCATGCAAAATCGCTTTCCTGACACCACAGAAACATGGTGTCCTTTAGCAGATACACAGCAATGCCATAAATTGTTAATGACACCCTCACGAATAACAACCGTGTGAAAAAGGGTTAGGGATTTTCTTACACATTAGCGCATAGAGCATCCCATTGAAATGAATGGGCTACCCTTCACGCGACTTACATCTTTATCCACCCTGTCAGTACACCATTGCATCCTAAAACCCATGCTAACCTCTGCACCCCAAAACTTCCCTATCCTCTTTACGCCAACCCTCCCCCCTCTTTAACTCTACCTTCCTCCTCTGCTCATCTTTGCACCCACCTTCCTTACCTCCATACACCCCCTCCTTGCTCACCTGTGCACTCAAACTGTAATTCCTTATCTGTCTTCCTCTGCACACCCCACGCTACCCTCAGGGGACATGATATACATATGAATGCCACCTCTATTTACATATCAATTTCGCTGGTCCGCCACTATTTACAGATGAATGCAACCGCTATTTACATATCAATGCCGGTTATTTACATGTAAACACAGGGTCTGCGGGTGAGTCATCTGTACACAATAATAGGGCAGAGCTGGGCAGCATTAGTAGCAGCACTTCACACTGAGATATCGGGACACAGCACGGGACTAAAACCTCAAGGGACAAGGGAATTTAAACCAGCATAGTTGGCAAATATGAGGCAGCAGCTTTGGGCCCCACAACAACGACAGGGCCCAGGGCAGCTGCCCCTTTTGCCCTGCCTTAAACACGGCCCTGCCTAGGAGCTAAAAGTGGACATGGTCAGCAAGGTACTACAATGAAAGCTGAGTGAGCTGACTCGGCATTTTTTCATTTTGTGTGAAGCTGAAACCTCCTGCGTTGGAAACCCTGTGTCATAAAGACTTTTTTTGTTTCTTTTTTAATAAAAGTGGGCTACCAGGCCCTTAACTATAGTCCCTGTCTGCCATTGACTCACTGTACAAAACACGTCTACCACGAGAGCTAAACATCCCCAATATCATAAGATATTTATTTTTAACTTTTACATTTTGTTCTTGGAGGAAGGGAGGTATTGGGTAAAGAATAAAAATCATTAATATATTGGACCATTGTTCGGATGACCTCAGACTTAGAAAGCCTATTGTTAAACTTGAACAATGCCTAAGAAATAAATAACCAGTGTCAGATCCCCCCTGCCCAATCCTCTCCAGAAATCAGGATATAAATTCCAGCTGTAGACCTAGGAGCAATCATATTCCTCCAAAAAGCAACATGAAGGCTACAGCAATCGCTTTCACCATTCTCCTGGGGATGGTCCTACTTCAAGATGTGACTGATGCAGCCATTCCTCCTCCTCCTCCTCCTGGTAAAGCTCCAATTTCTTTTCATTTACCTCTCTTCTCCTTCCCTCTTTTCTTAGTTACTATAGGTATTAATACAGAGCTGACAATTTACACAGAACTCTACATAGAGTACCTTTACATCACTCCCTGTCCTCAAGGCTGTTACAGTCCCTAGCTCACATGCACACACATACAATGGTAATTATTTGATCCCCTGCAGATTTTGTAAGTTTGCCCACTTACAAAGAAATGAAGGGTCTATCATTTTTATCATAGGTGTATTTCAAATGATAGAGACAGAATATCAACCAAAAATCCAGAAAAAACATATGATACAAATGCTATAAATTAAAGCAGGATTCCGACCGGGAAAAAAAAATTAAAGTCAGCAGCTACAAACACTGTAGCTGCTGACTTTAAATAAGCATATTCACTTGTCCTGGGTGCCCGCGATGTCGGCCGCCAAAGGGCGACCCGTCCCTCGGGCTCTCGGGTCCCGGCACTGCCATCCTAACTAAGGCAAACAGGCAGTGGAGCCTTACGGCTTCACTGCCGGTTTCCTACTGCGCATGCGCGACTCGCACAGCACTTTGTGAATGGGACGCGATGTGTTGTGGGACACACACAGTTCCCATAACACACCGCGCCCCATTCCCCAGAGGACAACACAGGGAGGAGAAGACTTAAGATCAACCACGGCGTAGGAAGAGGCAGATTAGGAAGACTGCCTAGCAACAGCCATTTCACGTGAGTTAAAAATTTATTTATTTTTCCTCCATTTTTTTAGGAATTTTTTTAGGAATTTTTTTATGCAATTTTTTTTCTTGGGGTGGACCTCCACTTTAAGTTGCAGTTCAGTGAGTAAAATAAGTATTTGATCCCCAAGAAAAACATGACTTAGTACTTGGTAGAGAAACCCTTGTTGGCAAGCACAGAGGTAAGACGTTTCTTGTAGGTTTGTTCACATCTCAGGAGGGATTTTGGTCCACTCTTCTTTTCTTTTCTAAATCCTTAAGGTTTCTTGGCTCTCTTGGTAACTTGAAGTTTCAGCTTCCTCCATACATTTTCTGTAGGATAAAGTTCTGGAGACTGACTGGGCCACTCCATAACCTTGCTGATCACACAGACCCTGGCATCCTCTCCTCCTGTCCCTGATCACACAGTCCCCGGTATCCTCTCCTTCTGTCCCTGTTCACACAGTCCCCGGTATCCTCTCCTTCTGTCCCTGTTCACACAGTCCCCGGTATCCTCTCCTTCTGTCCCTGATCACACAGTCCCTGGAATCCTCTCCTCCTGCTCCCTGATCACACAGTCCCCAGTATCCTCTCCCAGTCACATTACTCCCAGTCCTCAGTACTCACAATACTCCCAATACTCCCAGGGCTCACAATACCACCAGTCCTCACAATGTTCCCAGTTACTCCCAGTCCTTGTCACTTACAATGGTCTCAGCCCTCAGCAATCACAATACTCCCAGTTACCTAGTCCTCACAATGCTCCTAGTTACTCAGTCCTCACAATGCTCTCAGTTACTCAGTCCTCACAATGCTCTCAGTTACTCAGTCCTCACAATGCTCCCAGTTACTCAGTCCTCACAATGCTTCCAGTTACCCAGTCCTCACAATGCTCCCAGTTACTTAGTCCTCACAATGCTCCCAGTTACTCAGTCCTCACAATGCTCCCAGTTACCCAGTCCTCACAATGCTCCCAGTTACTCAGTCCTCACAATGCTCCCAGTTACCCAGTCCTCACAATGCTCCCAGTTACCCAGTCCTCACAATGCTCCCAGTTACTCAGTCCTCACAATGCTCCCAGTTACTCAGTCCTCACAATGCTCCCAGTTACTTAGTCCTCACAATGCTCCCAGTTACTCAGTCCTCACAATGCTCCCAGTTACCCAGTCCTCACAATGCTCCCAGTTACTTAGTCCTCACAATGCTCCCAGTTACTCAGTCCTCACAATGCTCCCAGTTACCCAGTCCTCACAATGCTCCCAGTTACTCAGTCCTCACAATGCTCCCAGTTACTCAGTCCTCACAATGCTCCCAGTTACTCAGTTCTCACAATGCTCCCAGTTACTTAGTCCTCACAATGCTCCCAGTTACTCAGTCCTCAGTACTCACAATGCTCCCAGTCCTCAGTAATCACAATACTCACAATACTCCCAGTCATAAATACTCACAATATTCCCAGTCCTTAGTACTCACAATACTGCCAGTCCTCAGTACTCACAATACTGCCAGTTCTCAGTACTCACAATAATCACAATACTCCCAGACCTCAGTACTCACAATACCCCCAGTCCTCACAATGCTCCCAGTTACTCCCAGTCCTCAGCACCTGTAGCCATTTCAGGCGGTCAAACACAACCAATACACGGTTGGCTGAATTTCAGCGGGAATTCCACCTGCCCATAAACTGCCTGATTTGTGACATGCCCACCAGGTAGAGCTCAACTTTGGCAATGCTGCAGCGGCTTCACATGCAGCAACGGGGCTGTCAAAGAGTACCTGTGTGAGTATGGCACACGACAGGCTCAGGCCATCTCAGCTTTTTTTTCCCATGCCAATGGCTGCTGATAAAGAAGGCATGCACTGTACTGTCTCCATTTGAGGAGGTGACAAAGATGGTGAGCCATGACAATGCATGCATCAGTGACACAATCCCTGTTGTGTTCCTGCAGGAGCTGACTCTGAGTGGCATTATGGACAGGGCACTCAAGCCAGAGCAGCGGGAGGAAGAGTAGCACTTCCTTTCCTCTCAAGGCCCGCTTTATGCAGACAACATTCTTCCTACGCCACATAGCACACAAGAGAAGAGAGAGGAGGAGGATTCTGGCAGTTTTGGTGGCATTGAAGTAGAGAAAGACATACGTCAAACCTTAAGATATGGTATTTTGTCCCCAGAAACCTTGTGAGTAGTACGCGGCTGGGAGGAGACAGTTCCAGATACTATAATACTCAGTGACCCAGAGGAGTCTGCTTCTCATGCCTCTGCAAACTTGCTGTGCATGGGCTTCCTAATGCTTCAAAGCCTGCAAAAAGGACCCAAGTCTGTCTGCTAGTATTGTGTCCCCTCCACTTAGGCTAGTTTAAGTGACTAGATAATTAACTCAAATTAATTATATCACTGTCAGCTATTAGTTGCTAGAGGTGGATTAGCATATAGCATATGTTGGTTGTTCCTTAGTTATGTTAATTATATTCCTGTATACAATTTCCTTTGCATACAATAATGTATTTTTTTACAAACGTTCTTTATTTAAAAGTTATGCATAGTTATAGGATAACCAGATTTGTGATGCAAATGTTTAAGTAGTTACAGAACATTACAGAAGACAAATTGAAAACTCCATATGCAAATTATACTTTGACTTCAGTGCAGATATATATACACGCTAGTATTACCAGCTCGCATCTTTGAGCCTAGTTATAGCATCATACAGATAATGTTATCTCACTATCACTATTTTAATCAGGTGGAATGTCATCTAGTTCATCACAGGTGGAAGCCTCGCTCAACCAGGTATCCCAAATCTTTCCGTACTTTGCAGGGCAGCCCCTGTAAGCATAAATTTCTTTTTTGTAAGGTAGCACAGAGTTGATTGCGGCAACCCATTCCTGAATAGTAGGTGGCATCGCCCTAAGCCATTTCCTTGCAATGAGTAGTCTGACTATAAACAATGTTTCTTGTAAAAACACATGGTGAAACTTGTCAGAGTCAGGGTTTGGGAACACCCCTAGTAAACACTGTTTAGGGCATAATGTTAGGGGGGGGCCCATTTTGTCATGAATTAACTTAACTATATGGGACCAATAGTCCTGTATCACAGGGCAAGACCATAGGAGATGAAAAAACGTTCCCTTAGATCCCGTGCATCTAGGGCAAAGTGGGTTGTAATTATCTCTGAACTTGGCAAACGCGAAGGGGTCAAGTAGAACCTATGCAAAATATATAGTTGTGTGAGACGGTCTGAAATCTTATGGGATACTTTTTTGCAAGCGTCTAATACTTCTTCCCACTCATCTTCCTCAATCTCACCCACGTCTCGATCCGGGCCATTGCCAAATGACAGCAACAGCGCGGATCTAAATTGCTGGGACGACGTCTATTGACGTCGTCCCATGCATGAGCGGCCTGCGCGCTCGGTGATCAGCGAGTCTATGAGACTCGCCTGATCACAGATCAGAGTAAGGGGTTGGTCCCGACCCCTTACCACATGATCAGCTGTCAGCCAATGACAGCTGATCATGTGATGTAAACAGAGACGGTAATCGGCTATTTTTCCTCCTCGCGCTGACACCGTGAGGAGGAAAAAAAAAACCTGATCACCGGCGGCCGTGATTGGGGCAATCTTCTAACACAAAGCAATAGGCAGCAGTGCTGCCTACCAGTGCCCACCAGCGTCACCCATCAGTGCCCACAGTGCCATCAATCAGCGCCACCCATCAGTGCCCACAGTGCCACCCATCAGTGCCCACAGTGCCACCCATCAGTGCCCATCAGTGCCACTCATCAGCACCCACATCAGTGCCACTCATCAGCACCCACATCAGTGCCACCCATCAGCACCCACATCAGTGCAATCTATCAGTGCCCATCAGTGTCACCTACCAGTGCCCATAAGTGCCTATCAGTGCCGCCCATCACTGCCCATCAGTGCCAACCATCAGTGCCCCCCATCAGTGCCACCCATCAGTGCCCCCCAGTGGTACCTATCAGTGCCCATCCATGCCACCTATCCGTGCCACCCATCCGTGCCACCCATCCGTGCCACCCATCCGTGCCACCCATCCGTGCCACCCATCCGTGGCCATCAGTGCTGCCTTATCTGTCCCCATCAGTGCCTATCAGTGCCGCCTTAACTGTGCCTATCAGTGCCGCCTTATCTGTGCCTATCCGTGCCCATTAGTGCAGCCTATCAGTGCCCACCAGTGCCGCCTCATCAGCGCATATCAATGAAGGAGAAAAATTACCTGTTTGCAAAATATTATAACAAACTATTAAACAGGATTTTTTTTTTTTTTCCAAAATTTCCATCTTTTTTTGTTTGTTTAGCAAAAAATAAAAACCTCAGCTGTGACTAAATACCACCAAAAGAAAGCTCTATTTGTGGGAAAAAATGATAAAAATTTCATTTGGGTACAGTGTTGTATGACCGCGCAATTGTCATTCAAAGTGCGACAGCGCTCATAGCTCAAAATTAGTCTGGGCAGGAGGGGGGTTTATGTGCCCAGTAAGCAAGTGGTTAAACTGATACGCTAGTGCCGCTGCAGTAGGGCGCATAAGACAGGAGTAGAACGTGGATATCAGCTTTTGGGGTTCAGAGCCAGTTATCACGTCCAGAATATCCAATTGCTGCAGATTTGGGGGGATTCACAGAATTGGGTTTGAAGAGTGTGGTGAAGTTGGAGATATCGGAAGTGCATGGAATTGGCAAGGCCGACGTCGTCTTTAAGTTCTTGGAACGATTTTAAGATGTCTCCACTATACATGTCTGCTAGGTAAACCACCCCACTAGTTATCCATAAATCACGATCCAGTAAGAGCAGTAGCTCGGGTAGGCATGGGTTATCCCACAGTGGTGTCTGGTTATGTGTTGAAGGGAGTTTGAGTTTGCGTCTTACTACTGCCCATATCTTACAGTGATTATATAACAGACCCTTGCGACCGCCGAGATTCCCGGACTCGCAGGGTTCTCAAAGAATAAGCTGAAAGGGGTGTGTGTGTGTGACCGAGTAAATGGAGAGCATATTAAGGCCATATACCATTCCTTATCTCCTTTGTCTAGGTAAAAAAAAAATGAGACAATTGTGCTGCCAAATAATATATGTTGAAATACGGTAGTGCTGTGCCCCCTAAGTCAATGGGATTCTTCAGCACTTGCCAGGATAAATTATGACGGGCATATATACTGGGGCGTGCCATAGGACGTATAAAAATTTAAGTAGCAGAATTATTTTTATCAAGTTTACACGGCCCATGACTCCCAAATGTAATCTGGACCATGTCTGTGTTTTATTCTTTAAAACCGTGAATAATGGCTCTAGATTTAGCCTGATATAGTCCTCTGAGGAGCGGGTAATTGTAATACCTAGGTATTTCATTTCACTAATGCGAATTAGAGGGGAAGAAGCCTGCATTTCTGATGGGGCCCCAATATCTAAAGGAAGGATTTGGGACTTCTCCCAACTGATCGGTAGCCCTGAGTAGCTCCCAAATTGTTTTATAATTTCAAGGGCTGTTAGCAGGGATTGTCCCGCATCTTCTAGATACAGGAGCATATCATCCGCGTATAAGCTAATCTTTTCAGTCAGATTTCCACGGCCTAAGCCCCTAACCCCTGTGTCAGAGAATCTAATTGACCAGACTGTGTGGACTGCACAGAGGAAACCCAAAACACATATAAGTGAAATAATGGTGTTTAATAAATAAGTGACAAATAAAGAAATATAAACAGTGCAAAACCAACACAACAAACCCACTACAAACAACAATATATACAAGGAAATGGAGATACCGTAATCGTAAACAAAGCCAGGCCAAGGTCATACACAGGGAGATCAAACCAGCAGGACAGGAAGAGGGTGGATGGATGGGATACAGGGCAGGGATCCAAGGTAACCAGGAGCAGAGGGGATAGACTCAGGATAGGGATGGGATCAGATCAGGTCAGGTCAGGACAAGGCAGATGCAGGCTCAAGGTCAAAGTAACGGGCAGCAAGGATAGAGTGCAGGGAGAGAGATACCAAGGCAAGCCTATGAGGGCTTGCCGGGTATTTATAAGGCTGGTAATTGACCTCATGTCACAGCTGAGCGCAGTGTGTGTTGTCTGCTCCATACTGCCGGGATCCATCCGCTGGTGGACATCAGTACTGCGGCCAAAAGATGACATGACACCAGCAGGGAAATATTCTCCTGACAGTTCAACACTGCCAGGAGACACCTGCTGGTGGACCCCAGTACTGCATGCCAAATGATATATCTTACCAGCGGATGGACCCTTTCCTGACAGTACCCCTCCCTAAAGGAGCGGCCTCCGGACGCTCCAACTGGTCTTAATTGTCCATGGTCTATGACATCAGGCAGAATGGTGGAAGAAGGCATTTCAGGCTGGTCATCAGGCACATCCGGGCAGACGGCTGGCATGTCAGAGTCTTTGAGCTGGGCAGCGGACAGGAACAACTTGAGCTGGGCAGCGGACAGGAACAACTTGAGCTGGGCAGCACACAGGAACAACTTGAGCTGGGCAGCACACAGGAACAACTTGAGCTGGGCAGCACACAGGAACAACTTGAGCTGGGCAGCACACAGGAACAACTTGAGCTGGGCAGCACACAGGAACAACTTGAGCTGGGCAGCACACAGGAACAACTTGAGCTGGGCAGCACACAGGAACAACTTGGGCTGGGCAGCACACAGGAACAACTTGAGCTGGGCAGCACACAGGAACAAACCGAGCTGGGCAGCACACAGGAACAAACCGAGCTGGGCAGCACACAGGAACAAACCGAGCTGGGCAGCACACAGGAACAAACCGAGCTGGGCAGCACACAGGAACAAACCGAGCTGGGCAGCACACAGGAACAAACCGAGCTGGGCAGCACACAGGAACAAACCGAGCTGGGCAGCAGGCTCCGGGTCATCGAGCTGGGCAGCAGGCTCCGGGTCATCGAGCTGGGCAGCAGGCTCCGGGTCATCGAGCTGGGCAGCAGGCTCCGGGTCATCGAGCTGGGCAGCAGGCTCCGGGTCATCGAGCTGGGCAGCAGGCTCCGGGTCATCGAGCTGGGCAGCAGGCTCCGGGTCATCGAGCTGGGCAGCAGGCTCCGGGTCATCGAGCTCGGCAGCAGGCTCCGGGTCATCGAGCTCGGCAGCAGGCTCCGGGTCATCGAGCTCGGCAGCAGGCTCCGGGTCATCGAGCTGGGCAGCAGGCTCTGGGTCATCGAGATGGACAGCAGGCTCCGGGTCATCGAGATGGACAGCAGGCTCCGGGTCATCGAGCTGGGCAGCAGGCTCCGGGTCATCGAGATGGACAGCAGGCTCCGGGTCATCGAGATGGACAGCAGGCTCTGGAACATTGGGCCGAACAGCGAGCACCGTAAGGGCAGGCCGGATTACAGGCACCGGCTCAGCAAGCTGGGTAACGGACCCCGGCCCAGTGGGCTGGGTAACAGGCCCCGACCCAGCGAGCTGGACACCGGGCACTGGTTCAGCAAGCCGGATAACGGATACTGGCTTGACAGGCCAAGTGACGGACTTCGGTTTAGCAGACTGGGTAACGGGCACCAGTTCAGCGGACCGGGTAACGGGCACCGATTCAACAGACTGGGTAACGGGCACCGATTCAGCAAGCTGAGACACGGGCACCGAAACTCCAGGCTGAAACACGGGCACCGAAACTTCAGGCGGAGACACGGGCACCGAAACTTCAGGCGGAGACACGGGCACCGAAACCTCAGGCTGGGATACCAACATCACGACATCAGGCTGGAAGACAGGTACCAGGATATCAGGCTGGAGGATGGTCACATCAAACCGGAAAGCAGGCTCATCAGGCTGAACAGTGGGCACGTCAGGCAGAACAGCAGGTACTGGCACAACAGGCTGAACAGGTACATCGGACTGGTCAGTAATCGCTGAAGCGTCAGACTGGAACATGGACACTGGAATTTCGGGCTGAGCAGCAGGCACTGGGACCTCAAACTGGGCAGCGGACACAGGCATTGGCACAACTAGCTGAGTAGTAGACACTGGCACATCAGGCTGGAAAGCGGACTGGAAAGCCGGCACCGATACATCAGACCAGGCAGCGGGGGCTGGAACTTTAGACTGGGCAGCAAACACAGGCGCTGGCACATCGGGCAGAACAGCAGGTACATCGGACTGGTCAATAGTCGCTGGGGCGTCAGACTGGAACATGGACACTGGGATTTCGGGCTGGAAGGCAAGCTTCAAGACCTCCGGCTGGAAGGCAGGCATATCAGACTGGATAGCAGGTGCATTAGACTGGAGAGCGGGTGCATCAGACTGGAAGGTGGGCACACCAGACTGGAAGGTGGGCACACCAGACTGGAAGGTGGGCACACCAGACTGGACGGCAGGGACATCAAGTTGGAAGGCAGGGACATCAAGCTGGAAGGCAGGGACATCAAGCTGGAAGGCAGAAACCAAGACATCAGGCTGAAAAGCAAGCTTCGGGACATCAGGCTGGGAGGCAGGCATGAAGACATCAGACTGGGGAGCGGGCACAGACTGAAAAGCGGGCACCGGGACTTCAGGCTGGAAGGCAAACTTCAAGACATCCGGCTGGAAGGCAGGCATATCGGACTGGATTGCAGGTGCATTAGACTGGAGAGCGGGTGCATCAGACTGGAAGGTGGGCACACCAGACTGGAAGGCAGGGACATCAAACTGGACAGCGGGCACAGGCATTGGCACAGGTTGCGTAGAAGACACTGGCGCATCAGGCTCGGTAGCAGGCACTGGTTTTACAGAATCAGGTGGGTTAGTTGGTGTGGAAGCAAGTTGGGTTACTGGCAGGATCAAGTGGGTAGGAAAGAATTTTTGTTTCTTTTTTGGTTTAGCCCGTGCAGTCTTGTATGTAGGTGCAGGGCTGAAAGAAAAGAAAGTAGCTGGATCGAAGGAAGACCAAGGAACTGTAGCTAGAGATGGGGTTTTGTGGGACTGTTACAGGTGGAGGAGAAGAGACAGGTGGATTGAAGGCGGGATAGGTGCTACACTTGGAGACTGGGTAGTAGTATTTGGTAGGGGGTTTGATAAACTGGGCTGTAGCTGAGGTTGCCATAGGCGACGGGGAGATACATTTTTGGGGAGACAGAGGATTAATGGCAGGGCTGGAGTATTGTGGCTTAGCAAAAGACAGGAGATCTGACCATACCTGCAGCACAGGTTGAACAAACGCTGATTCACACACAGCCTGACTAATCAAGGATTGCACCGACTGGATGCAATTAGACAACACTTGCTGTGAACAGGAGGAATAATGTTCCATAAAATAGGCTGGATCATCCTCTAACAACCAAACCAGGGATTCAACTTGGCCATAATTGAAGGGGGGCAAAAAATCATCACTTCCCTCGGGAATGCATGACAGGGCTGGTTTTGCACATAACTGGATCAGAGGCTGAACATCTTCAAAAGACATATACCCCTGATCCACTAGGGAATGAGCTGATCGGATAGTTTCCATCAGCCTGTCACTAGTCCACCCTTTTAAAATCTGGCGACAATATTCACCATCCTCTTCTGCTAGCAGAGAATAATAAAGAATTTCATCGAAATCCATATTAGCAGACCCGATAAACCAGGATGGTTTCCTCAATGCAGCCACGTCTGGTCAGGGATGGCCTTGGTATACTGTCAGAGAATCTAATTGACCAGACTGTGTGGACTGCACAGAGGAAACCCAAAACACATATAAGTGAAATAATGGTGTTTAATAAATAAGTGACAAATAAAGAAATATAAACAGTGCAAAACCAACACAACAAACCCACTACAAACAACAATATATAGAAGGAAATGGAGATACCGTAATCGTAAACAAAGCCAGGCCAAGGTCATACACAGGGAGATCAAACCAGCAGGACAGGAAGAGGGTGGATGGATGGGATACAGGGCAGGGATCCAAGGTAACCAGGAGCAGAGGGGATAGACTCAGGATAGGGATGGGATCAGATCAGGTCAGGTCAGGACAAGGCAGATGCAGGCTCAAGGTCAAAGTAACGGGCAGCAAGGTTAGAGTGCAGGGAGAGAGATACCAAGGCAAGCCTATGAGGGCTTGCCGGGTATTTATAAGGCTGGTAATTGACCTCATGTCACAGCTGAGCGCAGTGTGTGTTGTCTGCTCCATACTGCCGGGATCCATCCGCTGGTGGACATCAGTACTGCGGCCAAAAGATGACATGACACCAGCAGGGAAATATTCTCCTGACAGTTCAACACTGCCAGGAGACACCTGCTGGTGGACCCCAGTACTGCATGCCAAATGATATATCTTACCAGCGGATGGACCCTTTCCTGACACCCTGGGTGTGTGCAGAGTGATGTTGCCAGGGGTTCTGCCGCCAAGGCGTAAAGTAAAGGGGAAAGGGGACAGCCTTGCCGTGTGCCCCTGGACAACATGAAAGCTTCTGAAATTTTAGCATTGACCAGGATCCTGGCACTTGGAGCCTGATAGAGAAGCTGAATCCATCTAATATATTTAGGCCCGAAACCAAACCTGGCCAGACACTCCCAGAGGTAGTCCCACGCTTTAGCGGCGTCCAGGGACACCACCACTCTGGAACCGATCCAGCCATGATTAGCCTGCAAGTTCATAAACAACCTGCCTAGGTTAAACACCGTGTTTTTTGCAGGCATGAACCCAGTTTGGTCGGGATGTATAAGATTCAGGATCCCCTTATTTGACCTGAGTGCCAGGACCTTGGCCAAAATTTTTATGTCCAATTGTAGTAGGGAGATGGGACGGTAGGATTCGGGGAGCATCGGATCTTTGCCCTGTTTGGGTATGAGTATGATAAATGCCTCGCTCATCGACTTAGGGAGGGAGCCTGATTTAAATATATGTGTAAATAACACATGCAGCTTGGGAGTTAGAATCTCACTATACGTAGTATAGAATTCTAGGGGGAGACCATCTGACCCAGGGGCTTTCGAGGGGGCAAGGTGAGACATTGCTTCCGCAATATCATCCTTGGTGATGGGAGCTTCCAGCATCTCTATTTGAGTGGGGGTCAACTGAGGGAAAGCCACATTGGATAGAAAATCTGCTATCTCTTGCCTAGAGTTATTGGTGGTGGACAAGTATAAGGATGCGTAAAAGGAGCGGAATTCATCGGCCACTTTATCTGGGTCTCGTAACATGGCACCCGTAGCATCTTGTAAGGTGACCACAGTGGGCGGTTTGTGTTCCAAGTGTCCCAAATAGGCCAGTAGGCGTCCTGCACGCTCCCCATACTCGTACACCTTTTGTTTAATATAAAATATTTTTCTTTCCGCCTTTTCAAAATGAAGTCCATTCACTATGCGGGCTTGTAGCTTTACCTGAGTCGCTGCCTCAGGAGAAGGTTTTTCTGAAAAAGACCTTTCTACCTCTGCCATTTTTTGTTCAGCCTGTTGAAGAATATGATTAGAGGTTCTTTTATATCTAGCTATACAGTGGGATAGTAACAAATGGGCATGGGCTTTAAATGTATCCCATACAGTGTCAAAAGGGGCTGAGTCTATATTTGTTTGAAAAAAGAACTCCCACTCTTCTCCCATGTTCTCCAAACCAGGGACATTCTGTGTGAGTTTTCAAGCTATTGCCAGCTAGTCTTGTATGCTATGCAATATTCAGCTATAATATCTGGTTCCTAAGTCTAGACTGCAGGAAGCGTTATACTGACGGAAGCACCAAAGCTGGGTGCTGGACAGTTCCATCACATTTGGGTTGGAAGGGAAGAAGAATGGGTTGGACTGGAAGGGAAGAAGAATGAGCGGTACTTTAAGGGAAGAAGAATGGGTGGGACTGGAAATTATGTGTGTATGGTTAGAAATATGGCCGACATTGTGGAAATGTAAGGGCAACCACCTTAAAAAAAATACATTCCCTAGCATCCTTGATCCTTACTCCTTAGCCTTCTCTGTGGCTGGTTGGCTGTCCCTCTGCTTGGCTAATTTAAGGCTACCGCTTTTCCTTACTGGGTCTATTATTGTAGTGTTTGGCCATCTACATATTAGCCCAGGTAAGGATCTCTGTAGTCTGCATATAGTTTCAGTTGATTAGCTCTTTTCTTTTTCCAGTATGGTGGGGATGTACAGCTGTCCCATATTTTGCCCTCTTAGGACCTTCTTGTTTGCTTCTTTAATTACGGATACAGTATCTCACAAAAGTGAGTACACCCATCACATTTTTGTAAATATTTTATTATATCTTTTCATGTGACAACACTGAAGAAATTACACTTTGCTACAATGTAAAGTAGTAAAAGTACAGCTTGTATAAAAGTGTCAATTTGCTGTCCCCTCAAAATAACTCAACACACAGCCATTCATGTCTAAACCGCTGGCAACAAAAGTGAGTTACAACCCTAAGTGAAAATGTCCAAATTGGGCCCAATTAATTAAAAAAAAAATTGGTGTTATCGCTCTCACTCTCTCATACATAGTTACATAGTTACATAGTAGGTTAGGTCGAAAAAAGACACAAGTTCATCAAGTCCAAACTATGTGTGTGATTATATGTCATTATTACATTGTATATCCCTGTATGTTGCGGTCGTTCAGGTGCTTATCTAATAGTTTCTTGAAACTATTGATGCCCCCCCCGCTGAGACCACCACCTGTGGAAGGGAATTCCACATACTTGTCGCTCTTACAGTAAAGAACCCTCTACGTAGCTTAAGGTTAAACTTCTTTTCTTGTAATTTTAACCACTTCAGCCCCGGACCATTTGGCTGCCTAAAGACCAGAGGACTTTTTCCAATTTGGCACTGTGTCGCTTTAACTGCTAATTGCGCGGTCATGCAATGCTGTACCCAAACTAAATTTGCGTCCTTTTCTTCCCACAAATAGAGCTTTCTTTTGATGGTATTTGATCACTTCTGTGGTTTTTATTTTTTGCACTATAAACGGAAAAAAGACCGAAAATTTTGAAAAAAAATGAGTTTCTGGAATTTACACAGCTTTTAGTTTACGACTGCCTATGTCATTTCTTGAGGTGCTAAAATGGCAGGGCAGTACAAACCCCCCCCAAATGACCCTATTTTGGAAAGTAGACACCCCAAGGAAATTGCTGAGAGGCATGTTGAGTCCATTGAATATTAATTTTTTTTGTCGCAAGTGACTGAATAATGACAAAAAAAAAATTACAAAAAGTTGTCACTAAATGATATATTGCTCACACAGGCCATGGGCCTATGTGGAATTGCACCCCGAAATACATTCAGCTGCTTCTCCTGAGTACAGGGATACCACATGTGTGGGACTTTTTGGGAGCCTAGCCGCAAAAACCAATCACCGCCTTCAGGATTTCTAAGGGCGTAAATTTTTGATTTCACTCCTCACTACCTATCACAGTTTTGAAGGCCATAAAGTGCCAAGATGGCACAAAACCCCCCCAAATGACCCCATTTTGGAAAGTAGACACCCCAAGCTATTTGCTGAGAGGCACGTTGAGTTCATGGAATATTTTATATTTTGACACAAGTTGCGGGAAAGTGACAATTTTTTTTTTTTTTTTTTGCACTAGTTGTCACTAAATGATATATTGCTCACACAGGCCATTGGGCATATGTGGAATTGCACCCCAAAATACATTTAGCTGCTTCTCCTGAGTATAGGGATACCACATGTGTGGGACTTTTTCGAGCCTAGCTGCGTACGGGGCCCTGAAAACCAAACACCGCCTTCAGGATTTCTAAGGGTGTAAATTTTTGATTTCACCAAGATTGGTGTGATAAAATGCTTTCCCAATTTTCCAATGGCGCTGTTTACATCCGGCGAAATCTAAGTCATGAAATGATCGTAGCTTCCGGTTTCTTAGGCCATAGAGATGTCTGGAGCCACTCTGGTCTCTGATCAGCTCTATGGTCAGCTGGCTGAATCACCGGCTGCATTCTCAGGTTCCCTGTTGAGACAGGAGAGCCAGAGAAAAACACGGAAGGCGGTGGGGGGGGGGGCATTCCCTCCCACTGCTTGTAAAAGCAGTCTAGAGGCTAATTAGCCACTAGGATTGCTTTTACATGAAAGCCGACCGCTGGCTGAAAAGAATGATACCAAGATGATACCTAAACCTGCAGGCATCATTCTGGTATAACCACTCAAAGTCGTGAATGGCGTACCTGAAGACAAAAAAATGGTTAACAATAAAGCACAGTAAACGGTAAAGTATAAAAAATTGCTTGCCTGAAAAGCAAACATGATAAAACATAATAACAATAAAACATTGCAGAATAGAATACAGTAAAAAAGAGCAGAACAATAGAGAGAGAATAGAGAGAGAGAACAATAAAATGACAACTATTTTTTTCATTTTATATATATTTATTTTTTTTTTTACACTTTTTTTTGTAACTAACTTTTATAACTGTAACCGGTTCTAGGTTCGGGTCTCTCAAAATGCGATGGCATCTTGGGAGACCTCTGTGAAAGTGTGCCTAGTTTGTGCAATGCTGTATCCTACGCTAATACTCAACTAGTGAATGGTAGCGTTCAAAACATTCACCAATGCAAAGACCAGGATTGTCAGGACAGGAGGGACAATAATAGCGCGTGTCACGCCTATATCCGCGCTTCCTGCAGACACATCTTTTTTGGGGGGGTTCATTGGGTAGGGGTACTCCGGAGGACATAAATAAATTGCCTCTCATGCAGCCGACTGCATTTGGTTGGGGATGTGAATGGGGGAAGTACGGGCGCTGCAGAAGTGGTGGGTTCCCAATTAGGATTGGCGAATGCAGCAGGAAGGGCACTATGGGCACGACGGGCCTGTGTTTGTCTTCTTCTTGGTGGCAGCGGGACACTACTTGTGCTTGCCACCTCACCAGCTTGAACTGCACTTATGGGACTCACCACGTCACCAAGTGTTACTGCAGTGCTGGTTTGACTACGACCGGGGTGTACTAGGCCACTGGTGCTTGCCAGTTCACCAAAACGCTACCAAAAAAACTGTTAGCGATCGCCGGGATCAGGCCTGACTCTGCAAACGCTGCAATTATGTGTTTAGTGTTTTGTAAGTGACAGTGATCGATCGATACTGCACTTGGGTGGGCTGGGCGGAGGGGCAAAACGCTGGTGCTAGCAGGCATCTGGGCTGATCCCGCTAACACTGCGTTTTTGGGAACCCTAAACTGCTGGGGACGCTAGTATAGATCTGATCGGATCAGATATTGATCCGATCAGATACTATACCACTAAGGGAGGCGTATGCTGTGTGCGTGGGTGTTAGCGGTACTGGCGCTAATCTGACGCTGCCTGGGGTGACGCATATCACCGCCGGGCGATCAGGGGGCTAAACCTTTATTCGGTAATAAACGGCGGGTGCCCTGACACTATAAAAAATAAACAAACTAACCAGCGTCACCCGTAACGGTTATACGGTGATCAGTGGTGAAAGGGTTAACTAGGGGGCAATCAAGGGGTTAAAACATTTATTCGGTAGTATATGGGGGTCCCTGACGCTATGAAACACTGACGGCGAACCTAAATATTTACTTCCCTAACTAGCGTCACCAGCGACACTAATACAGCGATCAGAAAAATGATCGCTTAGTGACACTGGCAACAGGGGGTGATTAAGGGGTTAAAAATTTATTAGGGGGGGTTAGGGGGGTATCCTAGACCTAAAGGGGGCTAACCCTAACTGCCCTACCACACTAATGGCCCGTACACACAGTCAAATTTCCGACGGAAAATGTGTGATAGGACCTTGTTGTCGGAAATTCCGACCATGTGTGGGCTCCATCACACATTTTCCATCGGATTTTCCCGACCCACAAAGTTTGAGAACAGGATATAAAATTTTCCGATAACAAAATCCATTGTCGGAAATTCTGATCATGTGTACAAATCCGACGGACAAAGTGCCACGCATGCTCAGAATAAATAAAGGGATGAAAGCTATTGGCCACTGCCCCGTTTATAGTCCTGACTTACGTGTTTTACGTCACCGCGTTTAGAACGATCGGATTTTCCGACAACTTTGTGTGACAGTGTGTATGCAAGACAAGTTTGAGCCAACATCCGTCAGAAAAAATCCTAGGATTTTGTTGTCGGAATGTCCGAACAAAGTCCGACCGTGTGTACGGGGCATTAGTGTCACAAACTGACACCATGCAGTAATCAGAAGAAAAAAAAACTGCTTGGTGTCAGTGTGACGGGGGGGGGGGTGATCGGGGGATGAAATGTGTGCCTGGCATGTTCTACTGTGTGTGTAGTGTTGTGCACTCACATTGGAGTCTTCTCTCCTCGGCACCGGAACGGAAAATACTGAGCCGAGGAGAGATGACATCATTTTCTTTGCCTCTGTGTACTACACAGAGGCAGGGGAAGATTCTCATTGGCTGGGAGCGATCGCGAGAGGGGGGCCATGAATGGATGGCCTCCCCCTCATCTCTGATCGCTGCCAGACCAAAGCCGACCGCCTCGGGCACCGGGGGGGGTCCAATCGGACCCCCCGCCCGTGGGAAGGCAATCACGTACCAGGTACGTGATTTTGCCTGCCCGTGCCATTCTGCCACAGTATATCTGCGTGAGGCGGTCGTCAAGTGGTTAATGAGTGGCCACGAGTCTTGTTAAACTCCCTTCCGTGAAAAAGTTTTATCCCTATTGTGGGGTGACCAGTATTGTATTTGTATATTGAAATCATATCCCCTCTCAAGCGTCTCTTCTCCAGAGAGAATAAGTTCAGTGCTCACAACCTTTCCTCGTAACTAATATCCTCCAGACCCTTTATTAGCTTTATATATAAGAAAAAACTCAAGCGCTGACGTGGTTATAATTTAAATACCGATAAGATCAAAAATGGTTAATATGAGATGACCAAATAATAAAGCTGCAGCTAAAATCAATAATAGGATCAATAAATAGTAAAAATGGTCAGTTGCGCTAATATTATCCTCATATTCCCATATAAGTAAAGGATAAAAATATATATGCTTCTGATACTCTCATAAAATTTCCACAGAAACAGTAGCAGTAAAAATTAAAATGAAATAAAATACACTTCTAATGGTACTTACTGCACAATTAATTAAATAAATTAGACTAATCCCACCATTGTGCATATGTGTTATAAAAGTTAGTTTAAAAAAAAAAAAAAAATATATATATATATATATATATATATATATATATATTCTCTCTCTATTGTTCTGCTCTTTTTTTATTCTGCAATGTTTTATTTTCGGCTCTGTATTTTCCGTTCCGGCGCCGAGGAGAGAAGACTGCAATGTGAGTGCACAACACTACACATCACAGTAGAACATGCCAGGCACACATTACACCCCCTTTTACCCCCCATACCGCCCCCCCGATCACCCCCGATCACCCCCCCCCCTGTCACACTGACACCAAGCAGTTTTTTTTTTTGTACTATGACGTCCTCCCAGAATTCCACTCTCGCGTGCCCCCTGGGGCGCGCACCCGAGTACATCCGTGACGGACCCGGCGCATCACGGATCCCGGTAAATGGCTGCTAATCGTGGCCATTTACCATGTGATCGCTCCATCAAATGACGGAGCGATCACATGTAAACAAACCAGCGTCATCTCATGACGCAGGTTACTCTCCTCCCCTCTCTGTACCGATCGGCACAGTGTGAGCGGAGAGGGGGAGGGATCGGATGGCGCAGCAGCGCTGTGGGCTGGATGTGTAGTGCCCACAGCGCTGCTCTGTGACAACTGCCATCCATCCATCCATGCTCAGCCATCCCTCAATGCTCTGCAATACTATGCAATGCCCTACAATACTCTGCAATACTCTGCAATACCCCACAATACTGTGCAATACTCTGCAATACCCCGCAATACTCTACAATACCCCACAATACTCTGCAATTTTTCTGCAATACCCCACAATACTGTGCAATACTCTGCAATACCCCGCAATACTCTGCAATACTCTGCAATACCCCACAATACTCTGCAATTTTTCTGCAATACCCCACAATACTGTGCAATACTCTGCAATACCCCGCAATACTCTGCAATACCCCACAATACTGTGCAATACTCTTCAATACCCTGAAATACTCTGCAATACCCCGCAATACTCTGCAATACCCCGCAATACTGTGCAATACTGTGCAATACCCCGCAATACCCCACAATACCCCGCAATACCCCGCAATACTCTGCAATACTCTGCAATTCCCCGCAATACCCCGCAATACTCTGCAATACCCCACAATACTCTGCAATATTCTGCAATACACTGCAATACTCTGCAATACTCTGCAATACCCCACAATACTGTGCAATACCCCGAAATACCCCGCAATACTCTGCAATACCCCGCAATACTCTGCAATACTCTGCAATACCCTGCAATACTCTGCAATACCCTGCAATACCCTGCAATACTCTGCCATACCCCGCAATACCCTGCCATACCCAGCCATACTCTGCAATACTCGGTGATACCCAGCCATACTCTGTCATACCCTGCCATACTCAGCCATACCCAGCCATGCTCAGCCATACTTGGCGATACCCTGCCATACTCTGCAATACCCTGCAATACTCTGACATACACCGCAATACTATGCCATACCCTGCCATACCCAGCAGGTTCAGGGCCACTCTGTGCAAAACGAGCTGCACAGTGAAGGTAAGTATAACATGTTTGTTATTTATTTTTTTTAAATTACCTTTACAACCCCTTTAATGCATAGGATGCATTAAGGTGAAAAAACATAAAGGTTTACAACCCCTTTAAACTCTGATTATGGCACTGACACTGGTCCCTTTAAGCCCTAATATTGGTCCTGACTCTGGTCCCTTTAAGCCCTGATAATGGACCTGACTCTGGTCCCTTTAAGCCCTGATAATGGACCTGACTCTGGTCCCTTTAAGCTCTGATAATGGCCCTGACTCTGGTCCCTTTAAGCCCTGATAATGGCCCTGACTCTGGTCCCTTTAAGATCTGATAATGGCACTGACTCTGGTCCCTTTAAGCACTGATAATGGCCCTAAATCTGGTCCCTTTAAGCCCTGAAAATGGCCCTGACTCTGGTCCCTTTAAGATCTGATAATGGCACTGACTCTGGTCCCTTTAAGCACTGATAATGGCCCTGAATCTGGTCCCTTTAAGCCCTGATAATGGCCCTGACTCTGGTCCCTTTAAGCCCTGATAATGGCCCTGACTCTGATCCCTTTAAGCCCTGATAATGGCCCTGACTCTGGTCCCTTTAAGCCCTGATAATGGCCCTGACTCTGGTCCCTTAAAGCACTGATAATGGCCCTGACCAGGGGCGTTGCTAGGGGGTGGCTTTTGGGGCTATAGCCCCGAATCTGGGGCCAATAGCCCCGAGTCTCTGCAGGGGTCCCCAAGGGGAGGGGAGGCTCTCTGGGAACCCTGATGCAAGGGAGAGGCACTCTGGGGACCCTGATTTTAAGGCAGAGGCTATCTAAGGACCTAGATTTAAGGGGGGCTCTCTGAGAACCCTGATGTAAGTGGGGGGCCCTCTGGGTACCCTGATCAAAAGGGGGAGGCTCTCTGAGGACTCTGATGTAAGGAGGAGGCTCTCTGAGGACTCTGATGTAAGGGGGCTCTCTGGGGACCCTAATGTAAGGGGGCTCTCTGGGGACCCTGATGTAAGGAGGGGCTCTCTGGGGATATATATACACACACGTATATTACTGTATATACATGTGTATGCCCACCCAAGCGTATGACTTTCTTTACTACGCTGCTATGGGCTCTAGCCCCAGATCTTTTGTAGACCTAGCAATGCCCCTGGCCCTGACTCTGGTCCCTTTAAGCCCTGATAATGGCCCTGACTCTGGTCCCTTTAAGCCCTGATAATGGCCCTGACTCTGGTCCCTTTAAGCCCTGATAATGGCACTGACTCTGGTCCATTTAAGCTCTGATAATGTTAAAAAATGCAGCGCCACTATTGTGCATATGTGTTATAAAAGTTAGTTTAAAAAAAAAATATATATATATATATATATATATATATATTCTCTCTCTATTGTTCTGCTCTTTTTTTATTCTGCAATGTTTTATTTTCGGCTCTGTATTTTCCGTTCCGGCGCCGAGGAGAGAAGACTGCAATGTGAGTGCACAACACTACACATCACAGTAGAACATGCCAGGCACACATTACACCCCCTTTTACCCCCCATACCGCCCCCCCGATCACCCCCGATCACCCCCCCCCCTGTCACACTGACACCAAGCAGTTTTTTTTTTTGTACTATGACGTCCTCCCAGAATTCCACTCTCGCGTGCCCCCTGGGGCGCGCACCCGAGTACATCCGTGACGGACCCGGCGCATCACGGATCCCGGTAAATGGCTGCTAATCGTGGCCATTTACCATGTGATCGCTCCATCAAATGACGGAGCGATCACATGTAAACAAACCAGCGTCATCTCATGACGCAGGTTACTCTCCTCCCCTCTCTGTACCGATCGGCACAGTGTGAGCGGAGAGGGGGAGGGATCGGATGGCGCAGCAGCGCTGTGGGCTGGATGTGTAGTGCCCACAGCGCTGCTCTGTGACAACTGCCATCCATCCATCCATGCTCAGCCATCCCTCAATGCTCTGCAATACTATGCAATGCCCTACAATACTCTGCAATACTCCACAATACTGTGCAATACTCTGCAATACCCCGCAATACTCTACAATACCCCACAATACTCTGCAATTTTTCTGCAATACCCCACAATACTGTGCAATACTCTGCAATACCCCGCAATACTCTGCAATACTCTGCAATACCCCACAATACTCTGCAATTTTTCTGCAATACCCCACAATACTGTGCAATACTCTGCAATACCCCGCAATACTCTGCAATACCCCACAATACTGTGCAATACTCTTCAATACCCTGAAATACTCTGCAATACCCCGCAATACTCTGCAATACCCCGCAATACTGTGCAATACTGTGCAATACCCCGCAATACCCCACAATACCCCGCAATACCCCGCAATACTCTGCAATACTCTGCAATTCCCCGCAATACCCCGCAATACTCTGCAATACCCCACAATACTCTGCAATATTCTGCAATACACTGCAATACTCTGCAATACTCTGCAATACCCCACAATACTGTGCAATACCCCGAAATACCCCGCAATACTCTGCAATACCCCGCAATACTCTGCAATACTCTGCAATACCCTGCAATACTCTGCAATACCCTGCAATACTCTGCAATACCCTGCAATACCCTGCAATACTCTGCCATACCCCGCAATACCCTGCCATACCCAGCCATACTCTGCAATACTCGGTGATACCCAGCCATACTCTGTCATACCCTGCCATACTCAGCCATACCCAGCCATGCTCAGCCATACTTGGCGATACCCTGCCATACTCTGCAATACCCTGCAATACTCTGACATACACCGCAATACTATGCCATACCCTGCCATACCCAGCAGGTTCAGGGCCACTCTGTGCAAAACGAGCTGCACAGTGAAGGTAAGTATAACATGTTTGTTATTTATTTTTTTTAAATTACCTTTACAACCCCTTTAATGCATAGGATGCATTAAGGTGAAAAAACATAAAGGTTTACAACCCCTTTAAACTCTGATTATGGCACTGACACTGGTCCCTTTAAGCCCTAATATTGGTCCTGACTCTGGTCCCTTTAAGCCCTGATAATGGACCTGACTCTGGTCCCTTTAAGCCCTGATAATGGACCTGACTCTGGTCCCTTTAAGCTCTGATAATGGCCCTGACTCTGGTCCCTTTAAGCCCTGATAATGGCCCTGACTCTGGTCCCTTTAAGATCTGATAATGGCACTGACTCTGGTCCCTTTAAGCACTGATAATGGCCCTAAATCTGGTCCCTTTAAGCCCTGAAAATGGCCCTGACTCTGGTCCCTTTAAGATCTGATAATGGCACTGACTCTGGTCCCTTTAAGCACTGATAATGGCCCTGAATCTGGTCCCTTTAAGCCCTGATAATGGCCCTGACTCTGGTCCCTTTAAGCCCTGATAATGGCCCTGACTCTGATCCCTTTAAGCCCTGATAATGGCCCTGACTCTGGTCCCTTTAAGCCCTGATAATGGCCCTGACTCTGGTCCCTTAAAGCCCTGATAATGGCCCTGACTCTGGTCCCTTTAAGCCCTGATAATGGCCCTGACTCTGGTCCCTTTAAGATCTGATAATGGCACTGACTCTGGTCCCTTCAAGCACTGATAATGGCCCTGAATCTGGTCCCTTTAAGCCCTGATAATGGCACTGACTCTGGTCCCTTTAAGCCCTGATAATGGCCCTGACCAGGGGCGTTGCTAGGGGGTGGCTTTTGGGGCTATAGCCCCGAATCTGGGGCCAATAGCCCCGAGTCTCTGCAGGGGTCCCCAAGGGGAGGGGAGGCTCTCTGGGAACCCTGATGCAAGGGAGAGGCACTCTGGGGACCCTGATTTTAAGGCAGAGGCTATCTAAGGACCTAGATTTAAGGGGGGCTCTCTGAGAACCCTGATGTAAGTGGGGGGCCCTCTGGGTACCCTGATCAAAAGGGGGAGGCTCTCTGAGGACTCTGATGTAAGGAGGAGGCTCTCTGAGGACTCTGATGTAAGGGGGCTCTCTGGGGACCCTAATGTAAGGGGGCTCTCTGGGGACCCTGATGTAAGGAGGGGCTCTCTGGGGATATATATACACACACGTATATTACTGTATATACATGTGTATGCCCACCCAAGCGTATGACTTTCTTTACTACGCTGCTATGGGCTCTAGCCCCAGATCTTTTGTAGACCTAGCAATGCCCCTGGCCCTGACTCTGGTCCCTTTAAGCCCTGATAATGGCCCTGACTCTGGTCCCTTTAAGCCCTGATAATGGCCCTGACTCTGGTCCCTTTAAGCCCTGATAATGGCACTGACTCTGGTCCATTTAAGCTCTGATAATGTTAAAAAATGCAGCGCTACACAATGTTATAGCTAAGAAAAAGACTGAAACATACATGAGTCCATATATGCGTATAAATGGAAAATGTGATAACAAAACATAAGTCCAAGCAATAAAAATTGGTGAGTAAGTAGAGTTATAACTCATGTCCATACATTAAAGGCAGGACGGAAATGGATGGTTAGAGACCCAAAGGACTGATAGATATAGTGTAGATCCGTAGGGCTAGGTTGGCATTGATGGTGTTAAACATCAAATAAATGAATAAAGATGGATACTCTTACCAAAAAAGGTAAGAGTATCCTTTTAATGAAAGCAGACCCTCCCATTGCGACACCAATCAGAGAGAGGTCAGAGCAAAGAGAAGAGAAAAAAGAATATCTTTCCTTTGGATGACCAGTGCTGTTTTACCACTCTACACCTGGAAATTTCCATCCTTGGCACTTATCGCATGTTCCTCGGGGTTCCTGCTGCTGGAAGTTTACCCTGTGTGTTTCAACATTCTGGATTCCCTTTCCAGCCCGACGGGGCTCATTGCCTGATTGACTCCATGTCGCTGACAGAGGAGTCCACCTTTTTTGGTAAGAGTATCCGTCTTTATTCATTTATTTGATGTTTAACACCATCAATGCCAACCTAGCCCTAGGGATCTACACTATATCTATCAGTCCTTTGGGTCTCTAACCATCCATTTCCGTCCTGCCTTAAATGTATGGACATGCGTTAATACTCTACTTACCCACCATTTTTTATTGCTTGGACTTTTGATGTTTTGTCATCACATTTTCCATTTATACACATATATGGACTCATGTATGTTTCAGTCTTTTTCTTAGCTATAACATTGTTTAGCGCTGCATTTTTAAATTTTATCTTTAGTTGTTTGTCACAACGTATGCTGCTGCTTATTCACTTTTGTTTTTTATAGAGCACAGTGTTTTTTACTTATTTCAAGCTCTGATAATGGCACTGACTCTGGTCCCTTTAGGCCCCGATAATGGCACTGACTCTGGTCCCTTTAAGATCTGATAATGGCACTGACTCTGGTCCCTTTAAGATCTGATAATGGTACTGACTCTGGTCCCTTTAAGCTCTGATAATGGTACTGATTTTGGTCCCTTTAAGCTCTGATAATGGCACTGACTCTTGTCCCTTTAAGCACCGGGGGAATATAGAAGCTCCGGGGAGCCATGACAGCGCAGGGCTAGAGGGTTCCGAGTGTCAGTAAGTCTGTCATTATGTACTAGTATGCAGTGCACACTAGTACATTATGGCTTAAACCTGCAGGGGGCACATTTTTTTTACTTTGCTCACTATCTTTACTACCACTTTAAGCACTGATAATGGCACTGGCTCTGGTTCCTTTAAGCACTGATAATGGCACTGACTCTGGTTTCTTTAACCACTTGCCGACCGCCAATATACGTTGGCACAATGGCAGCGGTGGGCAAATGGGCGTACCTGTACGTCCTCTTTAATTTGCTATGTAAACAAGGCATTTCCCTGTTCTGCCTAGTGACATGACAGGGATCTACTGCTCCCTGTCATCGGAAGCAGTGATCGCTGTCATGTCAGTGGTAGCCCCCCCCCCCCCGGGTTAGAATCACTCCCTAGGACACAAGATCGCCTGTTTCGAATGTCCACCAAACACCCAAATTTTCGGGGGGGGGGGGGGGTAAGCGGGAAGTTCGCCCGCCGAGCGCACAGTCAATAGGTTTTTAGGGAGCGGGGCTTCCCCGCTGACACCTGAATGAAAAAAAAAAACATTGCAGAATTTGCCGGCCATTTTTTTTTTTTTTTTAAACGGCGTGGGGGTTCCCACGACCATAAACATACAGCCAGAGATACAATGGAATGGTTTAGATCAAGGCATATTCATGTGTTACGGCCCATAGACACGATCAGATTTTTTGACAACAAACATGCAAATTACCTGTTTTAAAGGCAACATCCGACCGTGTGTATGCTCCATCGGATAAACTTTTTCGTTTTTCATCGGACAAATGTTGGCTGTGCGAACAGACAGCCTTTCCTGTAACAAAAGTCCTACGTCGGCTAGTCCAATCGTGTGTACACAAATCCATCGGACTTTATTCCAAAGTACAAACACGCATGCTCAGAACCAATGCAAAAGATCAGACAACAATACAGAAGTTGACCAAAGGGAGGCGGTAAAGAACTGAGAAGCCACGTGAATTGGTGAAAGTTGGTTGAAAAAGTCCTGTTGTGTGTATGAGTACCAAGTTCACGCCAACAACGCCCTTTGGACAGAAATCCACGGAAAAGTTTTTTTTAAGTCCGATCGTGTGTACGAGGCTTGAAAATGGCCCAGTCAAAGTCCAGACCTAAATCCAATTGAGAATCTGTGACAAGACTTGAAAATTGCTGTTCACAGACGCTCTCCATCCATTTTGACAGAGCTAAAGCTATTTTGAAAAGTAGAATAGGCAAAAATGTCACTCTCTACATGTGCAAAGCTGGTAGAGACATCTCCAAAAAGACTTGCAGCTGTAATTGCAGAGACAGGTGGTTCTACAAAGTATTGACTCGGGGGGGCTGAATATAAATGCATGCCCCCAGGAAAGCAGGAGCACAGACAAACTAGGAAGTTGCTCAGGCAACGTGAGCTGCACTGAGCATGTCTATATATATATATATACACACACACAGTATCTCACAAAAGTGGGTACACCCCTCACAGTTTTGTAAATATTTAATTATATCTTTTCATGTGACAACACTGAAGAAATGACACTTTGCTACAATGTAAAGTAGTGAGTGTACAGCTTGTATAACAGTGTAAATTTGTTGTCCCCTCAAAATAACTCAACACACAGCCATTAATGTCTAAACCGCTGGCAACAAAAGTGAGTACACCCCTAAGTGAAAATGTCCAAATTGGGCCCAAAGTGTCAATATTTTGTGTGGCCACCATTATTTTCCAGCACTGCCTTAACCCTCTTGTCACCAGAGCTTCACAGGTTGCCACTGGGGGTCCTCTTCCACTCCTCCGTGATGACATCACGGAGCCGGTGGGACGGGGCGTGTTTAAAAATTTTAATTTTTTTTTCTTATTTATTTTACCTTTTATTTTTACACTGTTTTTTTTTTTTTGTTTAAATGTAAACATCCCTTGTAATAGAAAAAAAGCATGACAGGACCTTTTAAATATGAGATCTGGGGTCAAAAATGCAATTAAAAAAAAAAATGTCATTTAAAAAAATCATTTAAAAAAATGGCCCTTTAAGAGCTATGGGCGGAAGTGACGTTTTGACGTTGCTTCCGCCCTGCATTGTTGGGAGACGGGTGGGGACAATCTTCCCCTCACTCGTCTCTATACCTAACAGGAGACAGGACGCGATGTGGTGGAGGACACCGGAGCATGGCAGGAGGGGGGCTCCTCTCCCGCCACCGATAAAAGTGATCTTGCGCCGAATTCACCACAGAGACCACTTTTATCTTGTAGCAGACCGCCCCCTGAAGAAGAGGACACCAGGCTTATGGCAGCTAGCAGCTGCTATAACAACGATATCCTCCTTCAAACAGCCGACGTAAAACTGAGGCGGTTGGTCCGTAAGTGGTTGAGGGGAACTCCACGCCTTTTTTTTTTCCTCAATGTTTAATTACTGGCAATTCTTTTTTTTACATTCAGCTGTCATCGGTTGTTAAGGATGCAGTGGCTGGTTTCTCGGCCCGCTCCTTAACAACTAGCTATTGTTAAAGATGCCAGCCGCCACCGGTTCCTAAAATTTGCATCTGAACCATGTCTGGAAATCGCAGCTGAACCATTGAACAGCTGCTTTGGAAATAGAGGGAAAATTTGTACTGGACATGTGTGAACCTAGCCCAACTGAGCTGTCTGTAGCAGATGGGGGATGTGGCCACCAGCAGGGGCCACCTCTAGACTTTGTCTGTTTTGTTTTTCCCCTAGCATTCTAGTCCTGGTTGTGGCACCCTAACCTAAAAGTCAAGAGTGAAAGCTCTGCTTGGACACAAGCAGAAGGATTTTACTAAAAATTCTACTTTTTTGTTTGTGTTCTACCTCAAGGCTATAAATGAACCATCTATACAATTCCATGAAGTGTTCATATTTAAAATGTTATAACTGTAATACATTCTATTAACAATAATATGATGTATAATACAATCTATTAATATGTAAGTGAGGGGAGGAGGAAAGTACTGAACATCCAAAATGTTTCTTTTATAGATAAGCCAGGAAAATGTAAAGCTTATGAAACCTTCGCACCGTGCCGATCTATAAAAAAAGAGTGCGAAGGGGACACATCCTGTCCGGGCGATCAGAAGTGCTGCAATGTTCGATGTACGATGAAATGTGATGATCCTCTACGTAAGTGGACCCCAAAATTTTCTATGTATAATGTATAATGTTTAATATTACGTGACAATTTGCAAATCCAATTGCCTGTGCTTTGCTTATTTTAACATTTAGGTAAAACTTTTTTCTATTGGCAAAATGCATTAAAGGAGTTGTAAAGTCAGAAGGTTTTTTATAGGGATTGGAGATGTAGCCAGTCCTTAACCAGGAATAGCGAAGCTCACCAATCAGAGCCACGCTATGCCAACCAATGAGGCATCAGCCTGTAATGATATGCAGAGACTAGATGGGAGGGAAACACACAATTTTATGGGAGAGCAGCCATCGAATGGAACCTTGGTGCAAAGGGTAATTATGGGAAAGGTCTGCATTTTATTTGTAACTAAATATGTTTGGAGATTTATGTTTTAAGGAATATACTCTGTATTCCTTCATGTAATTCTCTTATTGTAACCTAATATTTTCTTCCTTGGTGTGTAGACTATAGATAGATGGTTGTGTGTTAGATAGACTTTCAACTACTCACCAATAAATGTTGTTATTGTATTAAAGCTTTCATGGTCAAAGAACTCTCATTTAACCCAAATCATATCTGAGAGATAATAAATCTCAAATATAGTATACGGAAAACAGACTGCATGGGAGGTCGTCATATGTCTGGTCAAGCATGTGGTGCCCAAGCGGCTGCTGTTCTGGCCACGCTTGATCCGCTTTAGACATAGGTTGCAAACAGCAATGGTGCGATCTGCTGCACACGTGTAGAGTCAGTGACCTCATCATCCCCTCCCTCCTCGTCACTGGAGCAAACTTGGCACTATGCTGCAGCTGGGGGAACATGACTTCCTTGGGTCCTTCTTGGGCACCCCCTCTCTCTAGGCTCACGTTACTCTCTTCCTCAACCTGGGAACCAACATTGGAGCCTTCAAATCGCTGCGCATCCTCCAGCAGCATGTACCCGACACTGTGGTCGAATAGTTCAGGGGCCTCCTCTGTGCATGATGGTGGGGCTACGGAAGGAGTGACTGTGGACAAGGAGCCAGTGGAATAGGCTGCTTTGGCAGCTGCATAGGAAGGCAAACTACTCTGAGCCTGGGTGACAGAGGATAAGGACGGCTTTGTTATCCACTCCACTAACTCTTCTGCATGTTCTGGCTCAATAACACTGCCGGCAGCAGAGAAATAGGACAAACGTGCCCTACGGCCACCTGCAGAGGATGCACCATGTCCACAACCAGCACTGTTGACTGTAGACACAGAGCCTGCTTGCCCTCTTTTATTGGCCTGTGAGCGTCTGCCTCTCCTTGGTGGCCTTTCGGACATGATGTATACTTTGTTTTGCAACACCACACTACACTGTCTACACCACTAGAAAAGTAGTAGCTACTGCACTACTACTGCACTGTATTGTGTACTGTGTACACCATTAGAAAAATAGTAGCAAAAGAGAGAGGCGCCTCTGGGTGCAGACTAAAAACAAGGTTTATTTCATAAAAAGGTAATGATCATCAAACTCACATGTTGAAGGTCGTCAGTAGGCATCAGGCTTGATGAAGGGGCGCGGCTGTCACGTCATCACAGCCCGTACGCCCGGCAACGCGTCGCTCGACTCATGACGTCATCACTCCTCGCCGGATGTTTACAGCCTTCCATGCTCTCCACCTAGTACTGTGACTTGTCACCGCTGCGGCCGGCCTCACATCTCAGCGGTACCTCTCCTCACACACAGGCAGAGCCCCCTGCTAGGAGTTGTTTTTGACTGTCTTGAACCTTTGATGGATGATGTCCTCCTCAGTATTGATTACTATTTTATGCCTACTGACGACCTTCAACATGTGAGTTTGATGATCATTACCTTTTTATGAAATAAACCTTGTTTTTAGTCTGCACCCAGAGGCGCCTCTCTCTTTTGCTTTTCCTTAGGATTGGAATGTGGTTTCACTTCTTGATGAAGGCAGCCCTGCTCGTGGACCTATCATTATTAACTGGACCCTTGAACTCCTCATGTCCACATGACAGTGAGACCGTACCCTATATATGTTAATGAGATATTCAATTTCTCCACTTTGGACATATACATGTGGACATTATCTATCCATTTAATGTAATGTGAGACTGGAAACATTTCAGTTTGTCCCCTATCCCTTCGTTCTTATTATTGTTGTTATTGTTGTTATCGCCAGTTCTTTGCGCCTTCACTTGCATATAGAAAAATATTAGCAACTGCACTATGGCTGCACTGTATTGTAATTACAATATCTGATCTAATATTTCACAGCAGGGCCCGTTCCTGCTCCCAACAAGGGTATCTGTGAGGGGTTACAGTGTTGTGGCACCACCACCAAAGGCCCAATTCTTCTGACCCTGTTTTCTACGCCCAACAAGAGTATCTGTGAGGGGTTACAGTGTTGTGGTACCACCATCACCAAAGGCCGAATTTTTCTGCACTTGCCCCAACAGCAGAAAAAAAGAACAAGCGTGCCCCACAGCCACCTGCAGAGGATGCACCATGTCCACGACCAGCACTGTGGACTGTAGACACAGAGCCTGCTTGCCCTCTTTTAGTGGCCTGTGAGCGTCTGCCTCTTGGTGGCCTTCCAAACATGATGGGAATTTTGTTTTGCAACACCACACTACACTGTATTGTGTACTGTGTACACCACCAGAAAAGTAGTAGCAATTGTACGATGGCTATATATTTTAGACTGACTGTATATACAGTCAGATCCATAATTATTGGGACATCGACACAATTCTAATCTTTTTGGCTCTATATACCACCACAATGGATTTGAAATGAAACAAACAAGATGTGCTTTAACTGCAGACTTTCAGCTTTAATTTGAGGGTATTTACATCCAAATCAGGTGAACGGTGTTGCACTTTTTAATACTTGGTTGCAAATCCTTTGCAGTCAATTACAGCCTGAAGTCTGGAACACATAGACATCACCAGACGCTGGGATTCATCCCTGGTGATGCTCTGCCAGGCCTCTACTGCAACTGTCTTCAGTTCCTGCTTGTTCTTGGGGCATTTTCCCTTTAGTTTTGTCTTCAGCAAGTGAAATGCATGCTCAATCGGATTCAGGTCAGGTGATTAACTTGGCCATTGCATAACATTCCAATTCTTTCCCTTAAAAAACTCTTTGGTTGCTTTCGCAGTATGCTTCGGGTCATTGTCCATCTGCACTGTGAAGCGCCGTCCAATGATTTCTGAAGCATTTTGCTGAATATGAGCAGATAATATTGCCTGAAACACTTCAGAATTTTGCTTTTGTCAGCAGTCACATCATCAATAAATACAAGAGAACCAGTTCCATTGGCAGCCATACATGCCCACGCCATGATACTACCACCACCATGCTTCACTGATGAGGTGGTATGCTTTGGATCATGAGCAGTTCCTTTCCTTTTCCATACTCTTCTCTTCCCATCACTCTGGTACAAGTTGATCTTGGTCTCATCTGTCCATAGGATGTTGTTCCAGAACTGTGAAGGCTTTTTTAGATGTTGTTTGGCAAACTCTAATCTGGCCTTCCTGTTTTTGAGGGTCACCGATGGTTTACATCTTGTGGTGAACCCTCTGTATTCACTCTGGTGAAGTCTTCTCTCAATTTTTGACTTTGACACACATACACCTACCTCCTGGAGAGTGTTCTTGATCTGGCCAACTGTTGTGAAGGGTTTTTTTCCTCACCAGGGAAAGAATTCTTCGGTCATCCACCACAGTTGTTTTCCATGGTCTTCCGGGTCTTTTGGTGTTGCTGAGCTCACCGGTGCGTTCTTTCTTTTTAAGGATGTTCCAAACAGTTGATTTGGTCACACCTAATGTTTTTGCTATCTCTCTGATGGGTTTGTTTTGTTTTTTCAGCCTAATGATGGCTTGCTTCACTGATAGTGACAGCTCTTTGGATCTCATATTGAGAGTTGACAGCAACAGATTCCAAATGCAAATTGCACACTTGAAATGAACTCTGGACCTTTTATCTGCTCCTTGTAAATGGGATAATGAGGGAATAACACACACCTGGCCATGGAACAGCTGAGCAGGCAATTGTTCCATTACTTTTCGTCCCTTAAAAAGTGGGAGGCACATATACAAACTGTTGTAATTCCTACACGGTTCAACTGATTTGGATGTAAATACCCTCATATTAAAGCTGAAAGTCTGCAGTTAAAGCACATCTTGTTTGTTTCATTTCAAATCCATTGTGGTAAAAGATATGCACAATAATTCTGCGCTGCCTGAAGGGTGGGGGGGGGGGAAAGAGATAGCAGCTGACACAACCAACAAATGTAAACAGCATCAAAAAAACAACTTCAGTGTAGCGCTCAATTGGGAAAGGAGGGGGAAACAAATGTGTATAATGAAACACACATGAATCAAAGTTCAAATGCTGACAATAATGTCTCTATAAACAATGTGTAGTCCTCTGGACCGGATAATGAGCCCGTGATGTAAATCCTCTGTGAAGGAGAGCCCACACACCACCAATAATAACAGGGAGGCTTACCGGACTCGGTGGACCCGACCGGGCGTACGCCAAGGGGGGTCAAACAGGCTTAGGTGGTGCTGGGCTGGAGTGGATACTGGAGAGCAGGGATGATGAGATGGCTTCCAAACGGCCTTGCTCCTGGAGGGTGGTCCGGGCTAAGATCGTGATACTCAGATCCGTATTGAAACGTAGAAAAAGAGAAATAGGGCCAAATAGTGTGATTCCGTAAGGATAAAATTTATTTGAAGTGAAAATACACACTTACATGGAAAATAGTTAAAACCAGCGCTGTATATCCAAAAAAATGGCGACAGTGGGGTCCTACCCAAAATCCATTGTGGTGGTGTATAGAGCCAAAAAGTTTATAATTGTGTCGATGTCCCAATATTTATGGACCTGACTGTATATATTTTTTAATATTGTCATAATTAAATATCGCCCACGTCATTTCCAGAGCATGTGTCTAAAAACTTTTTATAGATTTTTATTCCTATTTTTATATACTTAATGGACTTAGCTTGCGCTATGCTAGTTCTGATGTCCCCTGTACCAAAAATCATCATAGATAGAGTTTGTGACACCATTCTAGTAAAGTTTTACTGCTAGTTTTCGTTGGAGGTCCTCTCTTTCCCTTGTGAGTCCAATGTTGAAGGGATTCACCCACTGACACATTGTATACTTTTTAGCAAATTTTTTTTTTTTCCCTCTCTCTCTTTTAATTCAATCTTATTTTATTGAAAAAAAGTATACAAGAAAATGTACTTCACATATACATCATTAGTAGTAGTAGTGTTGATAACAATAGATCCAGTGTATTCGCAGGATACATATTGTAGTACGTTTATGTGTGCAGATCACAAGGAAAAAACATTGTTTTAATTAGCATAATGAGATATAACAAGGATAACCAAAGAGCTATCACCATATACGGGAGGGGATTACATGTAAACTTTGTGTGTTTTTACAATCAACTTATTCCAGGAACCTGTTATGTTGTATAGGATTAGCTTGTGCGGGTCGTATTCTGCATCTGGATTTTAAGAAGTACATTGATATGAAAAGGAGAAGGATTAGGGGGAAAGTAGAGAAACAGAAAGGTTAGGAACAGGAGTCGCTCCAGCATGGTCATGGGGCGGTACCGTCCAGGTTGCCCTCTGCCCAGGGGATGAAGTCCGATGAGTATCGGAACATGGACCACGAAGTCCACGTAAGAGAGAACTGGTTGTCTTTATTAGATTCCTCAGCCAACAGGCGTTCAAGGTCCCTGATGCGGTCCACCTCAATAGCCCACTCCCCCAGGGAAGGTACAGTTCTTGACTTCCAATATCTTGGGATCACCATTCTAGCAGCAGCCAAGAAATGGCATAATACATCTTTTTTAATGGATTTGAGCGTGCCCGGGAGCATGGACAAGAGAGCTATCTCGGGTGAAGGAGAGAGAGCCGTCGCCATCAGCCTGCAGTATAGTAGGAAGATCTGTTGCCAGAATTTTTGTATGGGTGGGCATTCCCACCAAATGTGGAGCATGGTGCCCCTGGAGTTTAAACATCGCCAACAAGTATCTGGGTTTGTCAAGTTGAAGTGATGTATTGTCGAAGGGCATCTATACCACCTCGTCACCAGTTTAAACCCCTTTTCTTGAGTTTTAGTGGCTAGGGAGAGCTTGTGTGTTAGAATAAAGCATTTTTGCCAGTCAATGGGGGAGATGGAGTGTTGGAGATCTTTTTCCCAAGCCTTCGTGTAGGGTGGGATATCAGGGTGAAGAGCATTCAACAAAAGGGAATAAAGCTGTGATACCACGTGTGTTGGAGGATCGTTTTGGAGGAGCATATACTTGAATCCTGTGGGTTCAGCTAGAATATCTTGTATTGATTGGAAAGTTTGGATATAGGAAGTCAGTTGTTGTTTCTGAAGCCATTGCATAGGGTATCTAGAAAGCGATTCGGGGGGAGTATCTGGCATTAGAGTGGGGTCTGTACGGAGAACCTGAGAAAGCCTCCTATGGTCTTCTTTCCGCCAAGGTCCAAAGCTTGTCACGTGCATAGCCGGTGGGAAGGCTGGGGTCCCAAATAGGGGGGTCATAGGTCCCGAAGGATTGGATATGTTACCTCCAGAGTTTAGGCGATCCCAAATTTGGATCGTTTGGCGGGTGAGGTCACAGAGGGGGAATGAACCCCTACGAATTGCGGGTGTGGTCCATAGAAGAGCTGAGAGATCAATGGAGTTCATATGGCTTTCCAAGTGAACCCAGAGCTTAGTCGTATGGTTATGGAACCAGTCCAATATGCGAGTAAGTATTGCTGCCTTATGGTACAATGAAGCGTCCGGGGCTCCAGCTCTCCCTCTCGCTTTCGGAAGAGATAACGTTTTGTATCTAATTCTAGGACGGGCTGAATTCCAAATAAATTTAGAGAACAGCTGGCGCAATTTCCGAAAATAGGAGTTAGGTATGTATATAGGGATTGTCTGAAATAGGTACAAAAACCATACAATGTAAAAAGAAGGACATCCATTTTCAAGGTGTTCACCCTACCAAGCCAGGAGAGCCGTTTAAATGTGTAGTTAGACAGATCGGCCTGAGTTCTGAGAAGTAAGGAGGTAAAATTCTTGGAAAAGAGTTGGGATACATCCTCCGGTATCTGAATACCAAGGTATCTGATGGAGGTGGCCGACTTTGGCAGAGAAATATTGAGAATTTCCGATTTATTATAGTTTACCTTAAAGTTACTGACTTCCCCGAATCTCTGGAACTCCTGCATCACCGAGGTTAAAGACAAGTGTGGACATGTCACAAATAGAAGAAGGTCATCTGCAAACAGAGCAAGTTTAGTTTGAGTGGGTCCGACTGTTATTCCGTGCACAGAGGGATTGTTGCGAAAAAGCAATGGCTATGTTCCATGGCGAGAACATACAGGAGGGGAGATAGGGGGCATCCCTGTCCTGTCCCGTTAGAGATAGAGAATGCCGACAACAAAGAACCTTTCAGTCTTATCCTAGCGGATGGAGAGGAGTATAGGGACATTATCCTTAAGATCATGTGGGCTCCCAGTCCTATTTGTTGTAGAGATAACCGAAGGAATTGCCAATCTACTCAGTTGAATGCCTTCTCTGCATCGACTGTTAAGAGGCATAAAGGAATATCGTGGGTTCGGGAATAGTTGGATAAAAGAAGGGTTTTCAGGGTGTTATCCCTTGCTTCTCGGCCACTCACAAATCCTACTTGATCCAAGTGGATCAAACTGGGCAACAATGGTTGTAACCTGTTGGCTAATACTTTAGCGAAAATCTTCAAATCCACCCCAATCAAGGATATTGGCCTATAATTTGTACATAAAGTCGGGTCCTTCTCTGGTTTTGGAATAAGGGAAATATGAGCCTCAAGTGTTTGTGGGGGAAACACTGAGCCCTCTGATACAGAATTGAATACTTTAGTGAGGAAAGGAATAAGGAGGGGAGCAAATAATTTATAAAACTTTGGGGTAAAGCCGTCCGGCCCTGGGCTCTTGCCAGTTGGTGTACTTGCAATGGCTTTCGCAACTTCATCTGCTGTTATAGGTGTTTCAAGTTCGGTAATGGTGTCCTCATCCAAAGTGGGGAGCGCAGTTTCCCTGATATAAGAGGACTTGTGCTCCTCTGTAGTAGAGGGGGAGCCTGAGGATTGGGCCACAAGTATGTTGTATAGGGATTGATAAAAATCCCTGAATGTCTGCACAATCTTAGAAGGTGAGGAGATTAATTCTCCATGCAGTCCTTGGGTGAGCGTTTCGGTTGTTGGGGAACGCTTATGGTCAGTTTCCAGGTTTCGGAGCTTCTGGATTGCATCCACTATAGCGGCTGAGCGTTCCTTTTTCAGACGAGATCCTAATTGAATAAAGGTTCCACGTAATACTGCTTTTAGTGCCTCCCATTGGATGGGGAACGACGTTGTATCTTGTGCGTGGTCCCCAAAAAAGTTAGAGATTGTTTCCGAGATATATGTAATACAGTCCGAGTTAGCTAGCAATGAGTTATTCAAGCGCCATGTCCACTCCTTGATAGGTGAGGAGGGGAGCGAGAATGTCAAATATATAGGGGCCTATCTATCTATGACCAGATCATAGAGTCTATTTCACACTCAGGAGACCAGTCTAGGAAACTGTGGTCGCTCAATAGATAGTCTATGCGACTATAGATCTGGTGTACCTGAGAAAAATGTGTGTAGTTACGAGTCTTGGGGTATAATACCCTCCAAACGTTTCAGGGCCCTCAATTTGGGGAATGAGATACGTGACCTTGAAGTGGAGGAATCTAATGTTGGCTCCAGGGGAGTAATAAAATCTCCACCAAGGATGAGTTTGCCCTCCATGAATTCAGATAGGATCTTCAGATACTGCAAAGCTGATGGAACTTGGTTAACATTTGGCAAATATATATTAGCTATCGTAAATTTAACTCCCCACAGCAAAAATTTCACAAAGACGTACCTTCCCTGAGGGTCGGAGAGATGATCGAGCAATTCAACGGGGAGGCTTTTGTGAAAAGCTACAGATACTCCCTTAGTTTTCTGGGATGGATTAGTACTATGGATCTATCTGTTAAAATATCTGTTAGAGCAAGGGGTGGAGGCTGATTGAAAGTGCGTCTCCTGCAAGAGGAGTACATTAACTTGGCATTTATGCATTTTATATAGAATTTGTCCCTGTTTAGAGGCAACATTGAGTCCATTTACATTGTATGAACATAATTTTAGTCGAGGGTGAGACAACACTGTATAGGCCATGGTGGAGCGAAGAAATAGAAAAGAATTTGAAAGTCTAGAAAAAGAGGGGGAGGCGGTTGGGGAAGATACGGAAAAGAGAAGGTAGTTGCAAAAGGGGAAGAGGAATGGAGAATGGCTAGTTAGAGGACACCTGGGAAAGGTGTCTCAAAACAAAATCTAATGTGTTCGCAGCAGCAAAACACTCCATGAAATATCACGTGCTAGGCACAAATCATGCCAAAACCTATTTGGGGAGGGAGGTCGGATTAGAGAGGTCTGAGTTGTGAACCCGACAACATAGCAGGCATATATAACGTATATGTATCACACCCGTCTATCATAGTATATTGAATACTTAATATTTTAGGTTATAGAAGAACATGGCATATATCTAATCAATGTTTGAAAAAATACTTGAACACCCATAATCAGTCAGCTATCATCACAAGCAATAGTATGTATAACAAACATTTAAATGATGTAACATTGAGGAATTCAACTAGTTCTATGGTGTAGGATAAGTTAGGCCCTGGACTGAGAGGAGACCAAGAAGCCCATAACAGGTAATAAGGTATCTTCTGGAAGACTCCAAGTCAGTCAGCGGGTCCCCAGGCCCAAAGAACTAGAAAGGCACATTGGTTACAGGTATCACCCCAGAGACTTAGTATTGGGCTCCACTCGGGCCAGGCCGCATCCCGAATAAAAGAATCATAGGGTTCTGGAAAATTGGATAACAGAGGAAGGTTTCTTAAGGAAACGATGCTCATAGCATTCAATTTGGTCTTGGTATGGTCCATGTGTGGATAAGTGTACATTTAAAGCTAGGGACGTCCGGTGTGAATGGAGCTCCCACGTAGCCATAAAAAGCAGTAACATTACCACCGTCTAATCTACACCCTTCTTTAAATGTAACTGTCCCATTAAGGGCAACACAGCACCCCCCCCCCACCTCCCCAGCTTAGTAGACTTCTATACTATCCCTGTAAATGGAGTGGTATAGTTAGTATGAGTTCATAGGAGGGTACAGAGAAAACACAGTATCATTGCAAATATGGACCAGTCCCTTAATGAAACTGTGGAGTGAAAGGTGTAGATCCATTGTAAAACATTGAACAGGTAGAACAAGTAACAGTGTTGACTCACGTGGGGAGCCAAATCAGTCTTCCGGGGATGTTGGACCTCTTTCTCTAGGACCAAAAGAAGCAGATCTAGATCTTGAGCGTCTGCGACGTTGTGGGAGAGGGCCCTGTAGTCGTTGACGATCCTCTGGAGGGTCTAGCCAGTTCGGGATGCTGATAGGGTCTTGTGCAAGGAAGGTGAAGAAGGCAGGAAGTTGTTCAGGGTCCGACAGAACAAACTTACAGTTGTCGTCTCGGGTTACCTTGATACTGAATGGATGGCCCCAGGTGTAGGAAGCCCCTGCTTGACGGATCAAATCCAAAAGTGGGCGGACCGCCCATTTCATGTATAAAGTGTTGCAGGAGAGGTCCGGATAGAGGTGTACTGTAGATCCATCGAATTCTACAGGACCTAAGCGCCAGGCCTTATGCATAATCTCTTCCTTGAGGGTATAGTAATGGACCTGGCATAGGACATCGCGGGGGCGGTCGCTGCGGTCTCCCCCCATGCCTCCCACTCTATGCACTCTGTCCAGTTCAATAGGGGATGTAACTTCCCTGCCCAGGACCTGGTTGAGGATAGAAACGACAGTGGGTTTTAGATCAGTACCTGAGGTTGCTTCCGGCACTCCCTGTATCCTAATGTTGTTCCTGCGGCTCCTGTTTTCGCTGTCCTCTATGCGAAGTTGGTGTTGCCCCAAGCGGGATAAATGTGACGTGGTTGCAGATTCGAGGGCCACAATACGAGCCCTATGGTCATCTTGGGTAGTATGCAGAACGGATACAGCATTCTCTGTCGTTGAAACCCGATGCTGGAGGGCTTGTAGTTCTACATGGAGGGAGGCTTCCATCTTGGATGCCCAGGATTCAAAGTCCGCCCTAAAGGCAGAAAGAAGGGCTGTAGTCGCAGAGCCGGCTGATCCGCCCGAGGTCGGAGGAAATAGCTCCGTGGGGCCATCTTCGGAGGGGATGTCAAGGGGCATAGCGGCCATTGAAGGGGCCGAGGGCTCACCCGTAGCATCCTTGTACTTTGAGGAGTCCATGTGAGCCAGAGAAGGAGGTTTAGATTTGCCTGGGGTGCGACTGGCCGCCAGCTTGTCCTTTCCCGTGCGGGAGTCGAGCGATGATGTGCGTAGTAGGTAGCGCTGGATTGTACCTTGCTGCAGCTCAGCGGAGTCAGAGGAGTGAGAGCTTGAGGATGACATAGAGATTCCGGGTGTAGGTAATTTGCAACACAGCCTGATAATGTCGGGAGAGCACAGAGCTCAGTAGCCCATTTCTTCAGCCATCCATTGTCAGCCAGGAAACATGATATCTAGTATGGGGGATAGGACAGTCTCTACCTGCGACTCTGGAGCCAGGACTGCATTCCCTGCTAGTTTTTTGCACCACAGTATGAGATGGAAACGTGTTGCAGAACTATGGTGAGGTAGCAAACTGTCAGCCAAGCAGTATTTATTCTGGGAAAAGGGTTACAAGTGGCAGCTGGGTCCTCTGGGCAGTGCTTGTGACAGTGTAGATACACAGTGATGCAGGAGCAAAGGGGTTAAGGAACAAGTGCATACACTGCAGCAGGGTGAACCCTCTCTCTCTTTTAATGCCCCCTTTTTAAATGTACTTCTTGCTTTTTAACATACCCAAACATCACTGAGAAAATGGCCGCTATGTTTTATGCTTGACGCCGAATTACAAAGAAATGGCCGCGATCCACGTCCCATATAGCATCTATGGGAAAATCGCCACCGTTGCACTTCCTTTCATTGGGCTACAATAAAATGGCTGCCCCATTAGCTAATTTGTTAACATATTTAAGGACTCTTCCAGTGCCTATTCCACCCCCTGATGAAGTCACGTGACCGTGACGACGCGCGTAACGATACAGAGGAACCAAAAGTGATGCTGGCGAGCTCGGCGCTCGTGTTTTTTTTTTTACCTTAATGATACTATGTAATGTGAGTACCTGAATCTTAGCTTTATTCAATAAATGAAGCTGTAAAAACATACTACACCATTCTGGAATCCCTTTTTTCTTTCCTATGTTACCCTACATGCAATTTCATTGCGGGAGTCATAAGCAAAACTGTGGAAGTGATAGCAGTATTTGATCGCAAAGGAGCAGACTTCTATCCCTATATTGAAAATACACACGCATAGGAGTCCGGTTACCATCAGGATATACAGAGGAATCACCTGTCATTATTATATACATGCTGGTACCTTACAGCCATGAGGTAAGAGGCCATCTATCACCATAGTGCACCGCACAGAAGAGGCCATCACCTTGCACCAAAAATGTAACTTGAATGCACAGAAGTGTTGAAAAGTGTGTTTCACCAAAAAAAAGAGAAATCATGAGAAATCACCCTTTACACTTTATCTCCTTGCACAGAAGAAAGAAAGTCACCTTATCTTGGCATATTGCACTTTGCACTTTTTCATCTATCGCTCTTCAGAGGATTATCTATCACTTTTCAGAGCTCTTTTTAATATTTGATTATATATTTACACCAAGATTTTTTATGTGATTTGCTCAGTACACTTTGATATATTTGCTCGTTTCGCACTTTATTGTTATTGTTTATGTAGATTTACTAGGTGCTTCTACAGTGCATTGTTCCTAGTTTCATCTGTACACTAGTAGTTACTCTCTTAGTGTACATTTAACAGCGCAGCACTATTTTTTGTTTTGCTATACAGAGTAAAGATGTTGCTTGCCACCTTCCCACGGAGCCAGACGAAATCCTAATGTAGCTGCAGCCGGTTGCTGCAGGAATGACGCCTTTGCCCCATGTTGGGCGCCAAATGTAGCAAGGTCCCGGGCCTCCAGAAGCCTAATGGTAACAGTCACTAAAGGTGTTTGCACATAACTCTTGTTAACACAGAATGGTTATTCTCTTATCTCACAGTATCCCACTGTAGATCTTCACTCACTGAGCTCCCAGTCTCTCACTAGACTTCCAGATCCAATCGTCACTGAATCTCCTGAGCTCTTCCACAGCTATCCCGCTGTATACTCCTCAAGTGTCACCCCCGCTAACCTGCTGGGTCCCTAACTTGGCACTTGCTGAATCTTTCCCACTTCTTCACTGTCCCCAGCTGGTCAGAAGACTGCTCTGGTACTTGCTCAAGCTTACTCACAGTAGTCTCAGGTAGCAAGGTGAATGGTCCCTTAGCGGTGACTCCTTCCCTTTTACCTCCGACCACAACTGGTTCCCCGTCTGGCTGAACCTTTGCAACTCGGTTGGACTCCAATCCTGCAGTCCCAACCCTACGCTGCTTCTCCTGCTCCTGAATAGGCCTCAGGCAGCCTAGCAGCCAGGTGTCCCCAGGATAGGCCTCAGTCTTCCGACCTAGCAGCCCGGGGCGACATAACACACGTCCACCCAGACAGCCGTCCAGGTGGCACAGAAGCGGGAGGGAGGGTAGTGCAGGGTGCAGTCTTGTGCATGGTAAGGCTATTAATCTTTGGGAACTAAGCATTCTCAAAGATTAAATTGTGATGTCATCAGCTCCTCCTCTCCAATCGGAGAACACATTGTATTCACTGAAAAAGACAAGGCTTCTCCTGAGTGGTGGAGGTGCAGGAGCAAGCCATTCTCTGTATTTGGTGCACAAAGGGGAAGTTGCTTGAGCACCTTCTGGAAAAGTATTAGGCCACAACAGTGAACTAGAGCTGCCCTATGTAAGGGCTTACCTAGGTTGGAGTCCATGGCGCAGAGATGTACGCTCACCCTTGCAAATACACACAGCCCACAGTAACAAAGAGCTACCTGGGCTGTGAATCTGTGCACGGGGGCTTAACAGGAATTTTGCCAAGGGATAGTCGAGGCAAAGCCGTAGTCAGGGATTCCAGAAGTCAGGATAATTGATAAACAGAGCCAGGGTCTGAAGCCGAGGTCAGTCTTTGAACACTGCAACAGAAACCAGGAACACTTGGCAAAACATGAGACAATGAACTGACAAAGCCCTCAGAGTGAGACAGGGTTTTATACCCAGCTAATTAGGTAACCTGCCTCAGCTGATCTAGGAGTGACAGGCACAAACAGAGTATCGCCCACAGTACTTCATGCTAAACTAGGCATGGCTGGAAAGCAGGCTGAATAGAACTGAGGTGTGGCTCAGAGGTAAAGAAACAGGAGCAAGAACAGACAGTCATGAGTTCTATACCACCCAGAGCCACTTGGGGCAGCCTGGCCGTCTGCAAGGCACGGTAGGAACTGTGACAGTTCCCTCCCCTTAGGAATGCCCTCAGAGCATGGAACAGATAGTTTGTCAAAAATATCAAACTAAATAAATCAAAAGAAGAAGAGTTAGAAAACTTCCTTATTCCCTTTGGGCTGTGTTTGTTTTAGAAGTTCCAGCTGGGGAGACTTTCATTGCTCGCAAGGCTCTTTTAAAAATCTTCAGGTCCTGCTTACAGACTATGGTGCCATTCGAGGCAGACGTACAGTCAGGAGGTAGCGGGGACACAAGCACAGGAACTTCAAGCGGGGACACAAGCACAGGAACTTCAAGCGGGGACACCAGCACAGGAACTTCAAGCGGGGACACAGGCACAGGAACATCAGACCGGGCAGCAGGTACCAGAACATCAGTCTGGGTAGCAGGCACTGGGACGTCAGACTGGGACACAGGAACTTCAAGCAGGATAGCAGGCAAAGATTCAGGGGTGGCAGGAAGGATCCTAGTAGAACCCACTTGCTGAAACTTTGGCCAAGGTGGACGAGTTGGGCAGAGAGAGATAATATGCTCTCTTACTCCACAATAGAAACAGAGTCCACAGCCTCTCCTCCGCTCTCTCTCCCTTAGACAGCTTGGACCGAATGGACCCGATCTCCATGGGTTCCACATCATCCAGGGTAGGAATGGGTAGACCTCAGGAGCGTCTAGGCTTTGAGGGGTTAGGGCTTCATAACTTGGCACAGACTGGGATGGCTTGGAGTCGTATCTGTACAGGGTATTCCTGTCCCTGGGTACCCGTAGGCCACGTGAACAAGGAGCAGACTTGGGAACACTGGTTTTCTTAGAAACTGTAATATAAGAGTCCAGAGCAAACATGAAAGCTTCCCAGCTGTCCAAGACTGGACTCCTCTCCTGTAATAAAAGCAAAAAGTGATCTCACGCAAAAATAAAATTCACCTAAAACCATGGAATTGGTCATCTAATAAATAACAAAAATGAATGAAATAAATTATTTCTTCTAGTGTAATGGTGTCATGATGTCTAGTGGAATGATAAAGTGTCACAGTGAAGGTGTGGTGATACCAGAGTGAACCATGATATATATGTGGAGGACTATGAAGAGCAGAAATATCCATGGTTCTACCCGCAATACTTATTAACCTAATAAATATAAATGGTATAAATATAAATATAATGAATATAAATTCCACTTTTCCAACTGCTGAAATATTGTATGAGCTTGGTCTCATAAATTGTTGTATACTTTTTACTAGGTTGTTTGAGGTGTGGCTGTATCCCATTATTCTATTATTTGTCTGCCTTGGGAGCAACCCATTATGGAATGTCTATGTGTTTCTAGCATGTACCGGGGGGCAGGGTGGAAGGAGGGGGGAATTTTTCCCTGGTGGCACTGCTCGTGAGCTAGCGATTTTTTCAAGAGTTGTAGGCAGACAGAATCATACCATCTCAGCAGGACCTGCATTGACACTGGTTCCCTGTGCTGTATCCGCATCTCTTGCAACCTCCTTTCAAATTCCTCTTCCATGGCGGCTGGTATCTGTACCTGTCCTCTCCTGCTATTCGAACCTTGGATCCTGGTGGTGGTTTGGACGTGTTCACACCTAGGAAGCACAATCCCACAGCTGCCACCAATGTCTTGGATCCCCATACAAACAGAATGGCATGTGTGCCATGGCCTGTTAGTTCCAATGTGGGAGAGCTGTACCCAAATGACAGCTGGAGGCCACCATGAGCGCAGCTACCCATAGAAATAAATAAATGCACAGAGCGAAGAAAAGCCAGTTGGGTCCATACCAGTGGTAAGATCATGGGAGAAGGTAAGTATAAGTTGAGGTTGCCTGCACTTACGGGCTTTATTAATAGAAAACTTCTCCAAAGCGCCTATTAAGTAAAAAAAAAAAAAAAAAAAAAAAAAAACGTTGTCCAGATGAACAATAAAGAACTCAAACCATTTAAGGACTTTTCAGGAATAGGAATATCCCAGCCTGTGTGGAACCAGGGTCTTCCTGGGTTTAAAGTGTCAACACAACCATGATAATGAAGTCATGTAGAAGACTAGTGTACATTCTCCATCATCCTCTTCTTTAGTCACCCACCTACCCAAATGTGATGAACATACAGTGCCCTAAAAATGTATTCTTATCCCTTAAAATTTTCCACATTTTGTCAGGTTACAACCAAAAGCGTAAATGTATTTTATTGGGATTTTATGTGATAAACCAACACAAAGTGGCACATAATTGTGAAGTGGAAGGAAAATGCTAAATAGTTTTCAACATTTTTTACAAATAAAGTGTATGAAAAGTGAGGTGTGCATCCGTAATCAGCCCCCCTGATACTTTGTAGAACCACCGTTCACTGCAATTACAGCTGCAAGTCTTTTTGGGGATGTCTCTACCAGCTTTTCGCATCTAGAGAATGACTTTTTGCCCATTCTTCATTGCAAAATATCTCAAGCTCTGTCATATTGGATGGAGAGCGTCTGTGAACAGCAATTTTCAAGTCCTGACACAGATTCTCTGGACTTTGGAGGTCTGGACTTTGACTGGGCCATTCTATAACATGAATATACTTTGATCTAAACCATTCCATTGCATCTCTGGCTGTATGTTTAGGGCACAGGTGGCAAACACAAGGCCCGCGGGCCAAATCCGGCCCGCCAGGCCTTGTCATGTGGCTCGCACAGCAGCCTCCGGCCGCTACCTCTTTTTCTCTGCCGGTATCCAAGGCAACAAGGGAAAACATCCTCCTCAGTCCCGCGAGCGGTGTGGCTTTGTATTAGCGCATGCGTGGCCAGTCTCCATGACAATAAGAGTAAACATCTCCCCTCCGCTCTGTCACCGCCTCCACCCCTGCCTCCGCTCTGTCTCCACCCCTGCCTCAGCTTTGCGACCGCCGTCGCTCTGTCTTTGCCTCCGATGCCGCTCTGTCTCCGCCTCCACCGCCACTCTGTCCCGCCTCCGCTCTCTCGCCTCCCCAGTCCTTCCAGCAAGTGATTGCTGACAGGTCTGTTTTTTTTTTTTTTCCATCCAGCGGGCTGCGTCCTGAGGGCGGGCTGTTTAAGCACTTGTGTTGTGCCAGAGCTGGGCCAGGTAGGAAGGTAGGAGAGAGTGCAGATGTGAGGAAACTTGGGGGGGGGCCATGTGGAGGCAGAAGGGTGCAGAGGTGGGGGGATGGGAGGAGAGTAATGGGTGCAGAGGTCAGAACCAAGGTGAAGGGGTGGAAATGAGATGTTGCACACTGCATAGTACACTCCTGACCCCTCCAGTCTGTACATAGCGCAATCCTGACCCCTGCACTCTATGTGGCGCAATCCTGACCCCAGCACTCTACGTGGCGCAATCCTGACCCCTGCACTCTGTACGTAGCGCAATCCCGACCCCTGCACTCTATGCAGTGCACTCCTGACCCCTGCACTCTACGTAGCACACTCCTGACCCCTGCAATCTGTACGTAGCGCACTCCTGACCCCTGCACTCTGTACGTAGTGCAATCCTGACCCCTGCACTCTGTACTTAGCGCAATCCTGACCCCTGCACTCTGTACGTAGTGCAATCCTGACCCCTGCACTCTGTACTTAGCACAATCCTGACCCCTGCACTCTGTACGTAGCGCAATCCTGACCCCTGCACTCTGTGTAGCGCAATCCTGACCCCTGCACTCTGTACGTAGCACAATCCTGACCCCTGCACTCTCTACGTAGCGCAATCCTGACCCCTGCACTCTGTACGTAGTGCAATCCTAAACCCCTGCACTCTGTACATAGCGCAAACCTGACCCTTGCACTCTGTACGTAGTGCAATCCTGACCCCTGCACTCTGTGTAGCGCAATCCTGACCCCTGCACTCTGTATGTAGCCCAATCCTGACCCCTGCACTCTGTACATAGCGCAATCCTGACCCCTGCCCTACATATACAACCGGCCCTTTGAGGGCAACCATCCTGCCGATGCGTCCTCCGATGAATTTGAGTTTGACACCCCTGGTTTAGGGTCATTATCCTTCTGGAAGGTGAAACCCCGCCCCAGTCTCAAGTCTTTTGCACACTCTTATACACACGGTCGGTTTTTTAGATGGAAAATGTTCAATGGGAGCTTGTTGTCGGAAATTCCATATGTAGGCTCCATCTGACATTTTCCATCGGAATTTCCATCACACAAAATTTGAGATCTGGATCTCAAATTTTCCGACAACAAAATCCGTTATCGTAAATTCTGATCGTGTGTACACAATTCCGACGCACAAAGTTCCACACATGCTCGGAATCAAGCAGAAGAGCCACACTGGCTATTGAACTTCATTTTTCTCATCACCGCATTCTTGACGTTCAGAACAACAACATTTGTGTGACCGTGTGTATGCAAGACAAGTTTGAGCCAACATCCGTTGAATAAAAAAACATGGATTTTGTTGTCGTAATGTGCGATCGTGTGTACGCAGCATAATAGTTTTTTTTCTATTGCCTATACACGGTCGGAATTTCCGACAAAAAATGTTCGATGGTAGCTTGTTGTAGGAAATTTCCAATTGTGTAGTAGGCTCCATCAGACATTTTCCCTCTGAATTTTCGACCAACAAAATTTGAGAGCTGGATTTCCAACAACAAAACCCATTCTCGTAAATTCCGAGCATGTGTACACAATTCCGATGCACAAAATTCCACGCATGCTCTGAATCAAGTCTGAGACGGAAGCGATCGGTCTGGTAAAACTAGCGTTCGTAATGGAGATAGCACATTCGTCACGCTGAAAATTTTTAAATCTTTTAATGCAGCGCATTCTCTTCTTTATAATGCTAGAATAATGAAGTTGTTTACATATCAAGGGGAATTGGGACTTTGTATGAAGCAGTTGGAATGCGGAGGTATAAATAAAGGAATTTATTTCATAACATGGTAGAGGAATAATTTCATATATATATATACATATATATATATATATACAATTATGTTTGCACAAAATGTATACATGATGAACAAAATTACATATAAATGAACACATGTAATGATAAATACATAATAGTAATGGAGTAAATAGATTGTATAAAACACAATGGCATATCCTGCAGGTGCCAGGTGGCTGACCCGACACTGCATCCGTGATCGCATGATATATGATAAGGTAAAACATGATTGATAAAGTGTAGCATCGGATGTGGCTTAAAGCTCGACGCGTTTCGTGAATACGTTCACTCATCAGGAGCGGATGCGATAAATTACCTATAGAACATATAAATATGGTAAACTAACTCTGTATAGAGGAGGATGAAAATAAATAATATTTAACCATGAATAGTGGACCAAGCACACTTACCAAGGCAACAGTGAATACGGCATGTGGTAACTGGCATAAGGTGCATAGGAGGCATGGACCTCACCGCGGGAGCTGAGGTGGCGTGCACATAAGGTTGCAGCGTCAGATGGTATGAGAAAGTGCATGAGTGCATGGATGGTGTCCATGTGGCAAAAAGGGTGCTATGTGGCTCGTCAGAGGTGAGTATCTGAGGACAAATGGTATATTAGTATAAAAATTGATTGAAACAGAAGTAAAAATGATAAATGGGTGATGTGTGAATGATAAACACAGTCGTTACCATATGGGGTAGCATTGAATATGTGTAGGATGGAATTAAAACTAGTGTGGAATGGTATAGAGATAATGAACCCAGTGTGGTTCTATAGAATGTGATAGTGATGGGGAAAAGGTGAACATGACCAATGATGTATGAGACCTGGTGGGTGGACAAGGTGATGCACACTGATGAACCCATGTGAAATAAAAACGTGAATGGAGAAAGCGAAAATAAAACGGTCTGTGGTGTGACTTTAAACCTAACCACCGGGGTAAAATGAAACAGGAAACACTTACCCATAGGCTGCATCCGCGCAGTACCGGCGAAAAAATCAGCAGGTACAAAGAGACCCATGAAAGAGACCGGCCCGTGGAGACAGCCTGCTCCAAATGGGGTATGTATATGTGCACGCCACCAACGCCACGTTGGTGGCATGCATGGTGGGAGGAGCGGTGACCGCACCCTAGCTGAGTAACTGCTCAGCGATTGGCGACAACTTATCCTCGCAAAAAGCACGTTTATTTATACCTCCGCATTCCAACTGCTTCATACAAAGTCCCAATTCCCCTTGATATGTACCCGAACCAGGGATGGAGACACCTACCCATGCCTCATATAAAGTCCCAAACCTTTCCTTTTACAATTTTAGAATAATGAAGTTGTTTTGCTGCTGATATTCACACAGAGTTCTGACAAACAGATTTCTTTATTATTTCTCGTGATCTCCTTTTTTTTCGTCAGATCTCCATAATAATTTTTTGTTTTTGTTTTTATAGTGTTATATTTTTTGGGGTTTTTTTATATCAAGATCTCCTGTTTTTTTTGTTTGTTTGTTTTTTTCTAGTGATCTCCCTAATCATTTTTTTTTGTCTTGTGTGTCAAGCTACCAAAACACCATTATTATCTTGTATTTTTGAACCTCAAGGAGGTTGGTTGGTGTTGGTGTCCCTGTTAATTTGACATTGTATTTTAGAAATGTACCTGCCTACTCACAAACAAACTGTCCTTTTTGAAGTAAAACACATAGGCAAGTATTTGTGAAAAAATAGACCCTTATTATGAGTCATAAGAAAATAAAGAGGAAGGCAATGCTGGATAAACTGGTGAAATTTGTGAAGCCTTTCTACCCCAGGGCACACATCAACTATTTTACAGTCAAAATTGGTGGCCTGAGGAGTCCATATATAAGGGAGCACAATCTGGTCCAGGACTTCAAGACATCAGGAACAGCAGCAGATGACATATATGTCCCCCGGCTGTGGTCATACCACAGCCTGCATCTTTTGTCAGACCAGATTGAACCCAGGCCATCACTCTCTTGTCTTCCTTAGACGCTCCCTTCCAGGCTGTGGCTCTGGTGTTGGTGTTGTGGCAGGAGGAGGAGGACGATGGTCGAACACCTGGCTTCCACTAACCCCCGCCACCTCCTGGCTGCCACTTGCCACAGCCTCCTCCTAGCTGATGCTTTCCTGTGTATGAAAAAGGGACATAGTTTTATTTTTTTGGTCATCAATCACACACAATTTTCAGCTCATGACTGTTGCCAATTGAATGTTAACAAATAGAAAAGACTATCATTCTGACCCCAGCATTTTTCATTCTTATCCCAATCATTTTTGGCCACTACTGTCTATTGATATGTAAACCACTTTGTTAAATTAGAAATTAGTTATCAATAATAACATCTAGTTAACATCATTCATTTTACACCCAGAAATATGTTGAACAATGCTATACCTGACTCAAGCTGGGCTCCTCCACTTTTTCCTGGCTGGAAGGCCCAGGTTGGACGTCGGAAGCCTCAGCTGGGGTGGAAGGAAACCTTGAAGGAAGAGTGGAGAGTGCTGGCCTGGGTTCACTCTGGTCTGACAGAAAATGCAGTCTGTCATAGCACCACAGCCTGGGTACATAAACGCCATCTGCTGCTCCTGATCTCTGGGAATCCTGGACCTTCTTGCGCTCCCTAATAATAAGTGCTCCTCATGCCACCAATTTTGGCCTTCAACTAGGGGATGTCTGCCGTGGGGATCATCGGCTTCACAAATTCCAGAAATTTATCCAGCGCTGCCTTCCTCTTTCTTTGTTTATTGTAGAAGGGGTGGTTCACCTGCCACAGACAGGGCAGCTCCCTGAACATATCGATGAATATGCGGATAAAGTCCTGATCATTGAATGGATCAATTTTCTCTGCAAGACACAACACAAGACAAACCCTAATGTCAGGCTAAACTCTCTTAATCTTGTCCCAATCTAGGCCTCAATCTATAAGCAGTATAGCCCACTGATGCTCCAAGTTAAAATTGTACCTTCGTTATCACGATTGGCACTACCGCTACTCCTTCCTCCTCTCACAGATCGTATGTACGACGCACGCGTGTAACGCTTTATATGCACTGCGTATGCGTGAAACTCCGCCTGCCCCTGACCTTCTATCTAGTATATTCTCCACCCCTTCTCTTTCTGCACAGTGGGAGAGCATATGGTGCATGCAGACAGCAGCAGCAACGACGAAAGCCCAGAGCCACGAACGTCCTGATCCCAGAGGAGATTTAAGGCCTCAAATATATCCTTTGTAGAGATGGTGGAGATGGTGAACATCTTGAAGAGGGCTAAACATCATGGGAAGTATGGACCGTACATAAACCCAAATGTGAGAAAGGCCAAGAACATGACTAAAGTTGTGAAAAGTCTGCACAGGACTTTTGGGGTACGACGATCCAAGGAGCAATTGAGGAAACGCTGGTCAGACTTGAAATTGAGGGGCACAGAAAGTACAGAAAGATCAGGAAAATGCTTCTAAAAAGTAAGTAGTTGTCCTGTGTTCCTATTATTATTACTTGCATGCTGCTCCATGTGCTTTTCTTTTTACTGTTGTACAGTTTCAAATGGCAACTTTCAGGTTCGTGGGCACAGTAATCGGTCGTAGTAAACATCATTCGTTCGCCCACTAATACAATGTTTTTGACAGATGCAGGTTAACTACATTTGGTCATGCCTATTTGTATTAAAAGAAGTTTAGTACATTGTTGTCTAGATGGGTTTGGAACTAGAATGAAATGCAAACTTGATTCAGTGTAAGGAAAGGACACTCAGCAGCTGTTTACACATCTGGACGCAGGAGCACTAGTGTGGGACACCAGAACACCTTTTTTAGGGTGTCCCACACAGGTGCTCCAGTGGATACTAGGGGTCTCTGCATGTGTGAAAATTTACCAAAAAAGGTAAGTATTTCAGCTTTAGAAAGGTGAAAAAATGTCTTCAGCTTGGAACTCTGCCAAAAAAGACAATTGTACGACACTTCCAAGCAATGTTTCGTATTTCTATTTCTGGCCTCAAATATCTGTGTGCTAAGTATACCTTTTTTTGTATTCACATAGGGGAGAAAAGACTCGGGACATCTGAGGACACCAGGGACCCACAACCTCCTAAAGAAGGGGAGATCCCAACACCACAACCAGAGGATGTGGAGGAAGGAGAGGTTTATGAAGTAGGTGAAATAGTGACCACAACAGGTCAGTGTCTGAGACCACAGCTTCAGGTAATAGATGTATGCCTGCATATTTATAATACATGGTGTGTTTTTGAATTTTAGGTGATGTGGATGTTGTGGAAGAAGAAACTCATTTCACAAGTGCAAGTGCACATATCCTCAACGGGGAGATCATGGTGTGCAATCGGGATTTACAGAAGATCAAGGAAGACATCAATGATGTTAAAAAAAGACTCAAAAACATCATTGGTGTTTTAGGCAGAATCTAAAACACACCAAAATTCTTCAATTTGTTGATATTTTTTATATTTTTGAAACTTTTTTGAAGTATATTGAAAGCCAAATTTTGAAGATGCACACAGTGGGGGTTATTTACTAAAGGCAAATCCACTTTGCACTACTAGTGCACTTGGGAGTGCAGTCGCTGTAGATCCGAGGGGGGCATGCAAGGAAAAAAATAAACAGCATTTTAGCTTGCACATGATTGGATGATAAAATCAGCAGAGCTTCCCCTCATTTCAGATCTACCCCTCAGATTTAAAACGACTGCACTTCCAAGTGCACTTGTAGTGCAAAGTGGATTTGCCTTTCGTAAATAACCCCCAGTTTGTCAACATGTGCTATCTGCCATCACGGCATATCAATGTACGAGTTTTGTGGGTGCAACCCCTTCCTCGCAACTCAAGTAGGTGAGAGGAAGTGGTTGCACCCCCAAAACACGTCCATTGCTCCCCCCATGATGGGAGCAAGCACATGTTGACATTAGGCATGGGAACAGAAGGGAAATATCCATTTTGAATCTCAAATTGTGTGCATCTTCAAAATTTGGCTTTCACAGGGGTGACACCACCCCATCTGATGAAGATCAACACAGTTTGGACATACTAATGTCTGATATTGCCTTCAATTTATCAAAGTTGAACTTTGTAAGTTCCTGAGTTGTGTATTGTTTTATGGTTTTAAACATGCCTTTGGGGGGGCAAGCCAGGACGGCCAGCTTCAAGCGCTGTCAGTGTTTGATCTTCAAGTCCGGCCTCAGGCCCAACTGAGGCCACATAGTTCATTGAATTTCTTCTTAAAAAGTTGTGGAGAATGCAGCATGAAAGGATTATATGGTTAAGTTTATATTCCGCCATGTTGATTGCTGTAAGGAATAGGCGGAACCGGCTGGCCATTATCCCGAAAGCATTCTCCACCACTCTTCTGGCTCTGGCCAGCCGGTAGTTAAAAACCCTCTGGTCCAGGGTGAGGGTCCTCATTGGGAACGGCCGTATCAGGTGTTCACCCAGCCCAAACGCTTCATCAGTGACAAAGACAAACAGCAGACCAGCCACGTTGTCTTCCGGAGGAGTCAATCCCAAGCCACCATTCTGGAGCCGTCTGTAGAACTCGGTCTGGGCAATGACTCCACCATCCAACATCCGGCCATTCTTCCCCATGTCCACATAGAGAAACTCATATGTCGCTGACACCACCGCCAACATCACAATACTATTAAACCCCTTATAGTTGTAATAGTATGACCCTGAGTTGGGGGGTGGGACTATGTGGACGTGTTTCCCATCAATTGCCCCTCCACAGTTGGGAAAGTCCCACCGCTGGGCAAATTGGGAAGCCACAGTCTGCGATTCCTGTGGCATTGAAGGAAACTGTGGAGTCAAACAAGAAAAAAAAATTAGTCATTTTGCACATAAACATTGCAAGCAGATTAGACACAAACATTCTTGGCCAATATCAGTATAACATTTGTTTGAAGGAGTATTTAAAGACAAAAAGATAAGGTCCACTTATCAGATTCCTCACCCCCTCTGATGGCCCATTGTAAAATTTTTAGGGGGGGGTATGTTTTGGACAGGTAACCCTCTCCCCTCCTTACTTACACTATTGGCAGCCCACTGGACAGGTAAGAAGTGTCATAATACAAAAATATGAATACACACTGTCCAAATTGAAGCACTTTTTTACATTCTGCAATTACCTATCAAGATAATAGGAGAACAAAACTTTAACCAGTACCATTTGAAAGTATTCAGGCAGGCCCTTTCACTACATGTTTTAGGGAATTCATCCAGAAATATGACCACAAAAGAGGTAGGTATAGTGTGTATGGGTTTGGGAAAGTCAGCAGATGGAGGATTGGTATCGGTGGACTTAGCGGTCGGGGGGAGGGAGGGTTCCAAATGATTTTGGGACACCCAAAAAAAAGCCTCTTGCACACTGCATGATTTTAAGGACTCAAATAATATTAGGACACATGTTAGGGGGTATTTAGGGTAAAGCACTACAATGGAGCTGACAAAATACATTGTTAAGGTGTGTATGGGCCCAGGATAGCATGCTGGGGAGGTTAGTGAAGGAAAATATGCATGAAGGACAAAAAGGAACTTTAAAAACTTCAAGCATGCATGAGGACAAAGGGGACATTCACAGCATATTACAATCATGGTAATTAGGGAATGATGAAAGAAATACAATACATTAGCAAGCATTAAATACATAGAATGTAATGTTAAAGGAGAAATCTTAACTTAATATAGTCCTTCTGCAGGACCTGTATGATGGCAGAACAGGTCTCTGGAATAATGATCACCAGAGCCTGGGGGGAGATGCGAACTGACTACACGCACTGAAAACCAGATATGAACCCACAAGCACAAACTGAAGAGCAGTAACGATCTGAAAAGCACGAGGCTGAAAAGCGTGAATCGTCTCTCACCAAACTTCTACTAACATGAGAAAAAAACACAAGATTAGCAGAAGGAGCCCAAAGGGTGGCGCACTTGGTATTGAACTTCCTTTTTATAGTGCCATCGTATGTGTTGAACGTCACCGCGTTCTTGACGTTAGGAAATTCCGACAGCATTTGTGTGACCGTGTATATGCAAGACAAGTTTGAGCCATCATCCGTCGGAAAAAAAACATGGATTTTGTTGTCGGAATGTGCGATCGTGTGTACGCGGCATAAGATTACCCTGTATTTGACTCCATCCATCTTCCCATCAACTCTGACCAGCTTCCCTGTCCCTGCTGAAGAAAAGCATCCCCACAACATGATGCTGCCACCACCATGTTTCACGGTGGGGATGGTGTGTTCAGGATGGTGTGCAGTGTTAGTTTTTCTGCCACACATCATGTTTTGCTTTTAGGCCAAAAAGTTCAATTTTGGTCTAATCTGACTAGAGCACCTTCTTCAACATGTTTGCTGTGTCTCTCATATGGCTTCTCGCAATCTGCAAAGGGCACTTTTTAATGGCTTTCTTTCAACAATGGGTTTCTTCTTGCCACTCTTGCGTAAAGGCCAGATTTGTGGAGTGCACGACTAATAGTTATCCTATGGACAGATTCTCCCACCTGAGCTGTGGATCTCTGCAGCTCCTCCAGATTTACCATGGGCCTTTTAGCTGCTTCCCTGATTAATGCTCTCCTTGCCCGGCCTGTCAGTTTAGGTGGACGGCCATGTCTTGGTAGGTTTGCAGTTGTGCCATACTCTTTCCATTTTCGGATGATGGATTGAACAGTGCTCTTGGGATTTTTTTTTATAACCTAACCCTGCTTTAAACCTCTCCACAACTTTATCCCTGGCCTGTCTGGTGTGCTCCTTGGCCTTCATGATGCTGTTTGCTCACTAAGGTTCTCTAACAAACTTCTGAGGGCTTCACAGAACAGCTCTACTGTATTTATACTGAGATTAAATTATACACAGGTGGACTCTATTTACTATTTAGGTGACATCTGAAGGCAATTGGTTCCACTAGATTTTAGTTAGGGGTATCAGAGTAAAGGGGCTGAATACAAATGCACACCACACTTTTCACATATTTATTTGTAAAACATTTTGAAAACCATTTATCATTTTCCTTCCACTTCACAATTATGTGCCACTTTGTGTTGGTCTGTCACATAAAATCCCAATAAAATACATTTAAGTTTTTGGTTGTAACATGACAAAATGTGGAAAATGTCAAGGGGTATGAATACTTTTTCAAGGCACTGTATCATGAAGCAACCATTCATTTTATTGTCTTCTTAAAGTGCTTCAGTTGACAATAAAATGTTGCTGTTCCTCCCTTGTAAAAAATTTAAATAAAATAAGAAAAATCCCACATCGGGCTTGCTTAAACATGTGCTGCAAAATATGCAAATCTTGACCCTTAATTTTTTATGCAAACAGACATTAGCTGTGAATATTAGGACTGACATGGGGCACGCCCCTCCAGTACATCGTGTTTCTATATATTAGAGGTGTGCAATGGAATACAGGCTTTATTACAACACCTCCAGGGATTTACACATAAGGTGTTTGCAAGATGGGTATGATGCCACCAAAGGGAAAAGATTATTGGGAAAACAATAACAGATAATGACAGGTTTCTGGCACGGCCCTGGCATCTCTTCCTTCTAGAATTCAGATATAAAAACCATCCACAGATTAAGGATTTATTCCATCCAGACTGCAGACATGAGATTGGTGGGACTAACACTATTATTGTTATTATTATTAATATACATTTATATAGCTCTGACATATACAACAGTACAGTACAAATAACACTGGGCCAGTCACATCAGTCGCTGTACCAGAGGAACTTTCACTTTACCCCCCCACAGTCACACTATTATTTCACATTTATATAGCTCTGACATATACCGCAGTGCTGTACAGAGAACACCGAGCCAGTCACGTCAGTATCTGCACCAGAGGAGCTTTCACTCTAATGTCCCCCCATTATACATTTATAATGTCACAAGATGTGTAAAGAGCCTGCATGTGAGTAAAGCACAGCACCCGTGTAACACACAATCCAACTGACCCTAAAGGATGTCTTTACATTATAACAGAGCCCCTGGGTTGTATAGGCACTATACTTGCACACCAGCTGTAATGAGAAATCAGAATGAGTGTGGAGGTTCCGAAAGAGGAGCAAAAGGGAGAAACCCTCATTCTCTGAGGAGATGATAACCCCTTCTAATGTTCATAGACAGAGAAAAGCTTTAAAAAATTCACCCCCCAATCACCAGTGAAGTATTCCAGAATCTGGACTGGCTTGTGATTTCCTTCTTGCAGTCTTTAGTTCACATCATTTTACTTAAAAGCTGGTGAATCTTTGGAGAATGTTGTGTGACTCTTGGGTGAAAACATTGATAAATAAATCCCTAAGAGTGAATAAATATTAATTTTCAAAAAAAGCATAAATATGTAACTAATAGTCCAAAATATGAAGAGGATACTGCATAGAGTAGCATGGAAACACTACTTGGCATAAAAAGCACGAGTAGAAAAAAAGAAAAGAAACTGCGCTAAGAGAAAAATGTAACCATAAGTGATGATAAATGTCAAATAATATTGGAAGCAGCGATTCTCCTGTATAACATCAAACAGTGAAAAATATGAAAAGAAGAGAGAATAGAACCACGCTAAATCTGCAAATTAAACAAATATAAACCATAAATCAATGAGTAAACACATCCATAATGAGACTATTCACAGTGCTGTGTAAGTCCTGGACTGAGTGATAAATATGTGAACAGGTGTGTAAATGTGGTTGGTGTTGAGATAATAATCTCACAATACCCAAATGATGGTTCGATGAACAAAAAATAAATAGAAAAAAAGTCTAATTAAAAAATATGAATAAGTGATGAAGTGTAACAAGTAGTGAAAAATGACATCCACCCGTGCCAGATTCGGAGATAAAGTCCATCTGTAAATTAAATCTATCTTTAGTCACTGATGAAACACTGTGTTGCATCCACCACCACTTTAGAAAGAATCACTTCTTACCAGATATCCGTGATCCCCCGTTACAGAGGATCAGGGAAAGCATGTGGTGTAGACACAGCTTGCTCCAGAGTGCACCAAATCTGCTGGTTAACCTCCAGATGTCCTCATTGGTAATTAAGCCTATGAATAGATACCTGCTTTCTCCAGGCTCCTAGGGCAGTGCACAGGGCTGAGCTTTCTCAGCTGCTTCAATCCCATTCGTCTTTTGGGGGCAAATCACTTATTCATAATTTTTCATTAGACTTTTTTTATTTATTTTTTGTTCATCGAACCATCATTTGGGTATTGTGAGATTATTATCTCAACACCAACCACATTTACACACCTGTTCACTGATTTATCACTCAGTCCAGGACTTACACCGCACTGTGAATAGTCTCATTATGGATGTTTTTCCTCATTGATTTATGGTTTATATTTGTTTAATTTGCAGATTAAGCGCGGTTCTATTCTCTCTTTTTTTCATAAAAAGCACGAGGCCCAGCTCTTAATATACTTCGTCCTCCCCCATTTAGCTCCCCAATCCATTGCCACAACCTGTTTCACCACTTATAACAAACAGGAACTGTACACTCTGTGGCCCATAGTTTGTGGACCCCTGACCATCACGCATATATAAACTTGTTGGACATTTCATTGCAAAAGCATGGCTATTAATATAGAGTTGACCCCCCTTCGCTACTATAATAGCCTCCACTATTCTTGGAAGTCTATCCACAAGATTTTGGAGTGGATTTGTGGAAATTTGTGCCCATTTGTGAGGTCATGTGTTTAGAAGGGTTGAGAGCCAAGGGCATTTGTTAGGTTTGTATTACAGGGTTAAAGTCCAAAGGTATTCAGTAAGTTTGAGGTCCAAAAGTGTTAAGGTAGGGTTGAGGTCCAAAGGTGTTCAATAGGGTTGAGGTCCGAAGCAGTTCAGTAGGGTTGAAGTCCAAAGGTGTTCAGTAGGGTTGAGGTCTAAAGGTGTTCACTGTCCAGTAGGGTTGGGATCCAAAGGTGTTTAGTAGGGTTGAGATCCAAACATGTACCACAGGGTTAAAGTCCAATGGTGTTCAGTAGGGTTGAGGTACAAAGTACTTCAATAGGGTTGAGGTCCAAAGGTGTTCAGTAGGGTTAAGGTCCAAAGGTGTTCAGAAAGGTTGAGGTCCAAAGGTGTTCAGTAGGGTTGAGGTCCAAAAGCTTTCATTACAGTTGAGCTCCAAAGATGTATCTTAAGGTTGAAGTCTAAATGTGTTCAGTAGGTTTGAGGTACAAAGGAGTCAGACTTCGGTAGAGTTGAGGTACAAAGGACTTTAGTAGGGTTGCGTTCCAAAGGCGTTTACTAGGGCTGCAGTCCAAAAGAGTTCAGTAGGGTAGAGGTCAAAAGGGGTTAAGAAGGGCTGAGGTCCAAACATGTTCAGTAGGGTTGAGGTCCAAACGTGTTCAGTAGGGATCAAGCTCAAAGGAGTTCAGTATGGCTGAGGTCCAAAAAGTGTTCAGCAGGGTTGAAGTCCAAAGGTGTTCAGTAGGGTTTAGGTCAGGGATCTGTGCAGGACATTCAATTTCCTCTACACCAGACTGGTCAAACCATGTCTTAATGGAGCTGGCTTTGTGCACAGAGGCACAGTCATGATGGAACAGAAAAATCAGATTAACACGCACAACAGAATTAATCAGAATAAAGACTAATGACAGAACCGCTATGACAGAACATGCTAATGACAGAACTGCTATGACAGAAAAAAACGATCAAGGGGTTAATATGGCGCACAATGGAGGTAGCCGAGTACATATAACTAAAAATGGTGGGGGGAAGGGGGTGGGTTGGGGGTTCCTGAGAGGGGAAACTTGATGGTGGTAGTTAATGTTTCACAACAAGTTCGGGTATTAGTCCATGTAAGGATAAAATGATGCTGAATAAATGGAAGGCAGCCAGTCTATAAAAGCTAGAAGAAGCTCTGGAACAAATAAAAAAGAAAGAAGGACGGCGCCCTCTAAGTGCAGCATGTATGTTAAAAATATTTATTACAATAGATAAAAACACTCACATTTGAGTTGCTAAAAACCAGCATGTAAAGTAGTTTCATCCGCGTGCTCTCGGGGGATGTGAGTGTCACGGGCCAGTTCAGGGGTTCCTGGGATGTGAGTCCTGTAACCTGGGTCCTGGTAGCTGTTCCGGTGGTGCCGAGGGTCCTCAGAGCCTCCGGGCGGCCAGGATATCGGTCATGGATCCTCCGTGGAGCGCCGTGCTGACCTCCGTCTTCACTTCCGGGAGCGGGGTGAGGCGGGCGGTGCTTCGCGTTCGGAGCATGCGTGCTCCTTCATCAGGCTATGCTGGTGGCCATATTCAGTGTGGGAATTTATACCATAGGCAATGGGAGGGGTGGAGAGGTAATTGAGAGGAGGGCGGGACTATGTATAATGATTGGGCACGTAGGTAACCATGGAGATGGGGTGTACACAATGTGGAAGGGGAGTGGAGGGAGACGGGGAGTGGGCGGGGCGGGGAGTGAGGAGGGGGGAATAAAAAAAAAAAAAAAAAAAAGGAGATATGCAAATGAGTGTGTTGTGGTAAGAACATATATGTGTGTATATGGAATGTGGGGTAAGGAGAAGGCGGTCTATAGGAAGAGGAATGTTGTGTTGATCATAGTGGACGGGAACAAAATATATATACATATATACATGTATACATATATACATACATATACATACACATACATACACACATATCTACATATATACATACACGTCAACATATATGGGAAGGGAATACAAAAATGCAAAGAGACTTTGACGATTACAACTCCAACAGGATCCACTGTTGGAAAAAACCCAGACGCAATACACACCCCCCCAAAGTTAACAACCACCCCAATCTCCACACCCCATCAGGGCAAGAGAACCACGCCCCAGTCCCCCTGATGGAATGTGTACCTAGGCCCACCATGGCCCTCTTATCCTTTCAAGGCCCCTCCACCAAGCCTTATAAACCACATAGGCCACCGGCACCTTCCAGACAGCCACAGCCCACACCCACACCAAAAGAGGACCATCATCGTCCACCACCCCCCGTGCCAGTTTCTTCCTCCAGTACACCCAAAACTTCCAAGAGTATAAAGAAGAAACCCCACACTGGCATCCTTACCTCAATCCCTCCCATACCGGTTACCCTCAAAGAAACACAGACCGGCAGTGCCATATCAGATCACAGCACTTATGAGGACCCCCAGTCATCCACTCTGGATTTTGGTATTGGGAATCTACACACCGCACAGCCCAAGATCACTCAAGCATCTGGGCCCACCATGGACCACCCCAGTATCCACATAATCTCATCACCCCCCATTTACAGTCCGACCAACAAACATATATCTCCCACCCCTACCCCCTCTTTTTTAGTGATCACCCCCCAACCCTGCCCAAAAAGAAAGCTCACCGACGAGGCAGGAGAGGGGGGAGACACAGACACAAAAAGGAGGGAGAAATTGCGCAGACTGTAAAAATCTTCAACCTCTCTGATCACACTTTATCCATGCCTGAAAAATCTCTACTAGCACGCGGGCTCACCTTCGCCCCCACAGCATCTCCCAACCCTTTCACTCTCTTCTTGGATCTCAATAGGTTCATTAGAAATATCACCATCAAACGATATTTCAACATTCAAGACACTAAGAAGGGTAATGGTACCCCAAACATTACCCCAAACACTACTCCATATACTACTAATGACCACTCTGAATGCAGTACTACCACAGAAGACTCCTCCACCCTAGGACCCGCAGAACTCATAGCCCTAGACCAGTTGGAAGATCTCTACATTGACGACCAGATTGAATCTCTAACTCAACATCCACCTACCTCTCCACCCATCTTACACACTAATTTCAAACCGAAATCTATCTTTTATCCCACATTTGCCAAAGGACCTTACGTCCAGACCTTCTATCAGGTTGTATATGCTGATATACTACGAATGTGTCAAATGTCCAACTCACATTCCAATCCACCATCTAACTTAACCCCAGCAGAACGCACGGCTCCTAAATCACTCACCAACAACAGACAACTGGTTATTAAGCCCGCAGATAAAGGAGGTGGTATCGTAGTCCAGAACCGTGCAGACTACATGCTGGAAACAACTAGACTCCTATCGGACACATCCACCTACAAAAAACTTTCCGGAGATCCCTTACCCAAATTCTCTATTGAAGCTCACAACCTAATAGATCGAGCACAAGCAGATGGTATAGTTACTGCATCCGAAGCCTCATTTCTTAAACACGACTTTTACAAAAGGCCCTACTTTTACCACCTTCCGAAGGTGCACAAAGACCCCACACACCCTCCTGGTAGACCAATAGTGGCGGCCATGGAAAGCGTAACCAGCTACTTCTCTATCTACATTGATCATTTTCTACAAGGTATAGTACAGAACCTACCTTCCTACATTAAAGACAGCATCCACCTTCTGAACATGCTACGATACTACTCCTGGGAACCAACATACCGCTGGCTCTCGCTAGATGTGGTCTCACTATACACGTCCATTCCCCATAACATTGGTTTACAAGCTGTACGACACTACCTCAACAATGATCCATCACTCAACCCACGTCAGAACCAATTCTTACTGGAAATATTAGAATTCTGCCTAACCCACAATTATTTTGAATCCCACGGAGACTTCTATATTCAAACAAAAGGAACTGCCATGGGGGCCAATTTTGCTCCCAGCTACGCGAACCTTACCATGGGTTACTGGGAGCTACAATATATACACAACAATAACCCATATGCGCCCCACATAGTCTATTACGGGCGCTACATAGATGACGTAGTCATTATCTGGGATGGTCCAGAAACCACCATCCTACCCTTCGTCCAACACTGCAACAACAACTCCATGGGTCTATCATTCACATCAGTCACAGACAATAACAAACTGGCCTTTTTGGATCTGGAACTCTTCCACTATGAAAACACCATCTGCGCCCAGAATTATACAAAATCCACCTCAGGAAATTCTTACCTACACTTAAACAGTTGCCATCACCCACGATGGGTTAAGAACATCCCAAAAAGCCAGTTCTGCCGCCTGCGGGGTGATTCCATATACACACATATATGTTCTTACCACAACACACTCATTTGCATATCTCCTTTTTTTTTTTTTTCCCCCTCCTCACTCCCCGCCCCGCCCACTCCCCGTCTCCCTCCACTCCCCTTCCACATTGTGTACACCCCATCTCCATGGTTACCTACGTGCCCAATCATTATACATAGTCCCGCCCTCCTCTCAATTACCTCTCCACCCCTCCCATTGCCTATGGTATAAATTCCCACACTGAATATGGCCACCAGCATAGCCTGATGAAGGAGCACGCATGCTCCGAACGCGAAGCACCGCCCGCCTCACCCCGCTCCCGGAAGTGAAGACGGAGGTCAGCACGGCGCTCCACGGAGGATCCATGACCGATATCCTGGCCGCCCGGAGGCTCTGAGGACCCTCGGCACCACCGGAACAGCTACCAGGACCCAGGTTACAGGACTCACATCCCAGGAACCCCTGAACTGGCCCGTGACACCCACATCCCCCGAGAGCACGCAGATGAAACTACTTTACATGCTGGTTTTTAGCAACTCAAATGTGAGTGTTTTTATCTATTGTAATAAATATTTTTAACATACATGCTGCACTTAGAGGGCGCCGTCCTTCTTTCTTTTTTATCTGCTATGACAGAAACATGCCAATGACAGAACCGCTATGACAGAACATGCTAATGATAGAACAGCTATGACAGAAACACGCTAATGACAGAACCGCTATGACAGAACATGCTAATGACAAAACCGCTATGGCAGAACATGCTAATGACAGAACTGCTATGACAGAAACATGCTAATGACAGAACCGCTATGACAGAACATGCTAATGATAGAACAGCTATGACAGAAACACGTTAATGATAGAACCACTATGACAGAACACACTAATGACAAAACCGCTATGGCAGAACACGCTAATGACAGAACGCGCTAAAGACAGAACCGCTATGACAGAAAAGCTTTGACAGAACATGCTAAAGACAGAACCGCTATGACAGAAATGCTAATGACAGAAACGCTATGATAGAAACGCTATGACAAAACACGCTGTGAGGCGTGAATCATGAAATGACCATGGAAGTGGAGCAACCCCACCAATCAGCCCCCCACCTACTGGTCTGCACCCCAACCCCCCCCCCCCCATGATTTGTGACCCCAAGGTAGCCTGGGCTATCAAGCAAGGCTCAGCTGGCTTGCTCTCCCAGCTCTCAGGGCCATGTCAGGACAGGTCAAGCCAAAACATGTCCTCACTAGGATTTACTGAGAATCTGGTGACACACTGTGTAGTACGCAAACTAAAGGTTGACTTGACCAGGGGTTCTTAAACGGGGTTGCTGCTTGTGGATATGGATCCAATTGATGGGGGTATGGTATGAATCTTTGAACAATCAAATGCAATTTAAATGGCATTCTCTGCTGTGCTGCAAGCAGCCCCACCCCCCCCCCCCCCCCCGTTATTGGCACCCCCCCAGCCCATCCATTCAAGGACTAATACAGCTAACCAATGCGGGCACCCACATCCTCACTTACCACGCTGATAACCATGCCCAGATACCTCCTGGGACAGAACCCACTGTCACTGTGTGTTTTGGAGGGGGCTGTGGGCTGGCCTCCTACCCACATACTATGGCGAAGAAGAGACTTAGAGACTTGGGGACAAAATGGCATTGAGGTAATGTAATGTAATGCTACATCCCTTCTCTTCCCCCCCCCCTTGTTGCTGTGTTGGGTCATGGCATGTAGACAAAAGGTCTGGACTGGAGACACATCCCAGCAGGGGATGTGTAAGGAGGGGCTGCCTGCTTATCATAATCCCTTTATGTGTTTCCACTGTAGTTTCTGTTTCAATGTAGTGTTGAGTTCCCATTGGTTCTTCCTTGTCCCCTACCCCCTCTATGACAAGGCTAAGAAGAGTGTCCCTAACTGTGTTTAAAGGTGTATGTTTTGTATTTAATAAAGAGTTTATGCTCTGCATGTTTAACCCTCAACACCTGTGTGGCTTGTCTCATGATTGAGGGGTTAAGGGCTGGTTATGGTGAGTCTGCAGGCTGCGGTTGCGTTTGGAGGACAGGAGGCACAGGTCTGGCGGAGATGCCCAGCAGGGCTATCCGAGATCCGTCACACCTCCCTTCCTCTTCAAGGGCAGGAAGTAAACCAAATTGTTGGAAGGAAGTCATGGAAGGGTAGGGATCATTTCTGTTAGTCCTCTGAAAGGAGCACTCATAACACCCTTGCAACCTTAACCACTTCAGCCCCGGAAGGATTTAACCCCTTAATGACCAAGCCATTTTTTGCAATACGGCACTGCATCGCTTTAACTGACATTTGGGCGGTCATGCGACAATGTACCCAAAACAAAATTGATGTCCCTTTTCCCCACAAATAGAGCTTTCTTTTGGTGGTATTTGATCACCTCTGTGGTTTTTATTTTTTGCGCAATAAACAAAAAAAGAGCAACAATTTTGAAAAAAAACAATATTTTTTTTCTTTTTGCTATAATAAATATCCCCCAAAAAAATAAAAAATGTCTTCATCAGTTTAGGCCAAAATGTATTCTACATATTTTTGGTAAAAAAAAATCGCAATAAGTGTATATTGATTGCTTTGCGCAAAAGTTACAGCATATACAGAATAGGAGATATATTTCTGTCATTTTTATTATTAATTTTTTTTTTTTTACTAGTAATGGCGGTGATCAGCAATTTTTAGCGGGACTGCGACATTGCGGCAGACAGATCGGACACGTTTGACTCTTTTTTGGGACCAGTGACATTTATACAGCGATTAGAGCTAAAAATAGCCACTGATTACTGTATAAATGTCACTGGCAGGGAAGGGGTTAACACTAGGGGGTGATCAAGGGGTTAGGTGTTCCCTAGGGAGGTGTTTCTAACTGTGGGGGGAGGGGACTGACTGGAGGAGGAGAGAGATCGCTTTTCCTAAACACTAGGAACAGCAGATCTCTCTCTACTTCCCTGACAGAACGGGGATCTGTCTATTTACATTGACAGATCCCGGTTCTTGCTCTCTGAGGAGTGATCACGGGTCGCCGACAGACATTGTGATCTGACCAGACGTGGAGGAATGGATACCTGTCAAAATCAGGTACCTGCTCCCTCCCCCAAAAAAAGTGCCAAATGTAAAGGAGGAGGGGGGGGGGAGAGAAAGAGAGGAACTTCCCCTTTGGGGTGAAGTTCCGCTTTAGGCTCCCTTTACATGTCCCATTTTCACCTAACTCCCATGGCCAATAGAAAGCCAAATAAAGGTGTCACCCTGCCTTAATGGTTCTCCATAATGTAGAATAAAGACAAGTTTGTAGGAGTCAAACTGAGTGGATAACACCCTTGCTATGGTCTTGGGATGATCAAAGACAAACTGGTGGAGGGGCTTAGAAGGAGAAGCAGAGACACAAGCTACAGTGGTAACTGGTTTGTCCTGGAGATCACGCTGGACTGACTGGATCAGTCACTAGTAATGGATGGGAAATTGTGTGGGTGAGTAGGAAGAAATCCCTTTCCAGTAGGTTATGCCCAATGGTGGATGGTGGCAATGAACTCTTTTGGGGTTTGGGCTGCTACCTTTTCCGATTCAGCCTTACGGTCATTTCCGCATGTAGATTTGGAAAAGAAGGAAAGAGCACCCGATATGCAAAGAAATGTGAGTTTTAGGTAGGCTTAAAGTGGTTGTAAAGACTTATTCTCAGTATAGACAGTTATTGCCTTGTTATATCCTGGAGGGAAGGGACTGATGTGAATGTACAATGTATCTGTAAAGAGCTAGGGCAATATAACTACTTGTAAAAATTATAATAATAAAAATAATGATAAATGTGTTTTTTCCTGCAGCGGTGGTGAAACCGGGCACCTGTCCCATGGTTAAAACCCCTGCAAAATGCATGCGCCCCATGTATAAGTGTAAAGTAGACTCGGATTGCCCCGGGACAAAGAAGTGCTGTGACGTCGGCTGTTCTTTTGATTGCTTGGAGCCCACCAGTAAGTGGATGACTGTGATAAGATGTAAACATTGTTCAGATGTAAGATAGAGAGGTAGAAAGCAACATATTTACGAATATTTTTCAGACAGGAGATAGGGCAAGTTCACACCACTGCATCAAAAACGCACCAAAAACATGCATGCAGAAAAGCATCTGGAACGCATCCGGACTGCGTTTCTATGGTGTAAACTGGCCCATAGAGAGATACAAAGTAACATTGTTTATAAACATTGATCATACAGGATATAGAGAGATACAAAGTAATATTGTTTATAAACATTGATCAGATGGTAGATAGAAAGATACAAAGTAACATTGTTTATAAACATTGATCAGACGCAAGATAGAGAGATATGCAAGTTTTAAGTAGGTTTAAAGTGGTTGTAAAGACTCAAGGTTTTTTACCTTCATGCAGTCTAAAAAACCTTCTGTGTGCTGCAGCCCTCTCAATACTTACCTGAGCCCGATATTCCTCCAGCACTGTGCACGGGGGCCTCAGCTCTCCCGGATCTCTCCCTCCTCATTGGCTTAGACAGCAGTGGGAGCCATACACTCCTGTCTACTTCTGTCAATCACAGCCAGTGAGCCAATGAGGAGAGAGCAGGGGCAGGGCCGAGCCGCGCTCCATGTGTGAATAGATACACAGAGCAGCGGCTCGGGAGTGAGTCTGCTTGGGTACCCCTGTAGCAAGCTGCTTGCTATGGGGGCACTCAACAGGTGGGAGGGGCCAGAAATACCAGCGAGAGAGCCAAGAAGAAGATCGGGGCTGCTCTGTGCAAAACCACTGCATAGAGCATATAAATATAACATGTTAGGGCATTTTTTTATTTTAAAAAAATAACAATTTATTACTTTAAAATGCATTTATCGAAATTAGCATCATGTACATCAAGGCAACGTGTTTTGGGGGAAAGGACTTCCCCTTCTTCAGGGCTGTTACTGCATGCTATTATTAGATGGAAAGATTGCTGCCTCTGCAGCTACTGTATAGCCGGAACTCTGTCAGCCAGCTATCGGAAATCTTGCAATTAATATAACCAGTTTGGGAACCATTCCCATTTAATAGCATGCAGCAACAGTCCATAATGTATAAAGCCGGATACTCAATTTACTCTTAATAAAGAAATCCTTTTTGTGGTTACATGTAAAAAGACACAGCATCAGAAATGCAATGTGTTTTGGCTTATACAGCCTTCCTCATAGCATACCAACAACAGCCCTGAAGAAGGGGAGTCATTTTCCCCGAAACACGTTGGTTTGATGTACACGTCGCTACTTTCAATAAACACCTTTTGAACCTACCTAAAGCTCTTTGTTTGTTTGGACATCTACAAGCTACAGTGGGGAAGTCTCACAGTTGTAGGAGGAAACTCTGATATAAGAAGCACGAGAATCATTCAACCCAATCATGTCTACCCAAATCTGAAATACCATGTGTCCATTTTTCATGTAATAACGCTTCTATATGACATATTGACTGGTAATGTGTTTGGATTATATTGCTCATGACTGCCTTCATTGTCTCCTCATCCAGAGTGAAGTCACAACAGGACGAGACAAGTCACAAGGTCTTCCAGATGATGAGAACAGCATTAGTTCTTTTCTCCCGTGGGGACATCAGCCTGTCAATCACTAATAATGACTAATAAAAAACTAATGACTAATGTCAATAACTAATAAATGATCATTCCAATCTACACCATGACGATTTGTGTGGTTTCTATACTTTTGAAGGTTCTCATGAATCCAGGTCATGGTATAACTAATAGCAGTTAGTCACATGTCACTGGTGTTGTTCTGTAATGCTTCCTCAGCCGCCACAAGTGTCAGGAACATACCCCAGCCGAAACCTTCATCCAATCAGCACAGAATGTGTCAAGGCAGATGTTTTTTGTACAAGAACAAGGGAGGTGCGAAAGTTTGTGACACTCACCTTGTTCTTATTAGGGATGAGCCGAACAACACCCCCCCCCCCCCCCCCCCGGTTCAGTTTGCAGCAGAACATGCGAACAGGCAAAAAATTTGTTCAAACACCTTGTCTATGGGACACGAACGTGAAAAATCAAAAGTGCTCATTTTAAAGGCTTATATGCAAGTTAGTGCCATAAATGTTGGGGGACCCAGGTCCTGCCCCAGGGGACATGTATCAATACAAAAAAAAGTTTTAAAAACGATGGGAGCAGTGATTTTAATAATGCTTAAATTGAAACAATAAAAATTAAATATTCCTTTAAATATCGTGCCTGGGGGGGGGTGTCCTTAGTATACCTGTAAAGTAGCGCATCGTTCCCATGTTTATAAAAGTGCCACAGCAAAATGACATTTCTAAAGAAAAAAATGTAATTTAAAACTGCTTGTGGCTGTAATGTATTGTCGGATTCTGGCAATATAGATATAAATACCAAAAATACCAAAAAAAATGGCGTGGATGTCACCCCCAAAATGCATACCAGGCCCTTCAGGTCTGGTATGGATATTAAGGAGAACCCCGCACCCAAAATTTTTAAAAAATGGCGTGGGGATCCCCCAGGAACTTTATACTCTGAACAGCAGTATATATACTGTACGGCCTGTCCTATATACTCTGCAGAAAATTGGGCCTTAAGTGTTGGTGGTTTCCAGAACACTGTAAGCCCTCACAGTTACTCTTGTTGGGTGCAGGAACGAGCCGTGCTGTGAAATATTATATCAAGAATTGTAATTACATGCCCCTGTAAAATTGGGCCTTGGGTGGTGGTGGTGGTGGTGGAGGTGTAGTAGAAACTGTACACACTGTATTAGATACTGTGTACACCGCCTGCACTGTATTAGATACTGTGTACACTGCCTGAAGTGCATTAGAAACAGTACACCACAGAATGCACTGTAGATATAGGCTACACTGGATGCAGAATATATATATATATATATATATATATATATATATATATATACACAAGACTTTATATATATATTTTTAATACATCGCCTGAAGCGTATTAGAAACAGTACACCATGGAATGCACTGTAGACTTAGGCTTAGGCCAGTCACATCAGTCTCTACCAGAGGAGCTTACACTCTAATGTCCACCTACAGTAACACACTATTATTATTAATATACATTTATATAGCTCTGACATATACCACAGTACTGTACCAATAACACTGGGCCAGACACATCAGTCGCTGTACCAGAGGAACTTTCACTCTAATGTCCCCCCCACAGTCACACTATTATTTCACATTTATATAGCTCTGACATATACCGCAGTGCTGTACAGAGAACACTGAGCCAGTCAAGTCAGTCTCTGCACCAGAGGAGCTTTCACTCTAATGTCCCCCCATTATACATTTATAATGTCACAAGACGTGTAAAAAGCCTGCATGTAAGTAAAGCACAGCACCCGTGTAACACACAATCCAACTGACCCTAAATGATGTCTTTACTTTATAACAGAGCCCCTGGGTTGTATAGGCACTATGCTTGCACACCAACTGAAATGAGAAATCAGAATGAGTGTGGAAGTTCTGAAAGAGGAGCAGAAGGGAGCATCCCTCATTCTCTGAGGAGATGATAACCCCTTCTAATGTTCATAGACAGAGAAAAGCTTTAAAAAAATCACCCCCCAATCACCAGTGAAGTATTCCAGAATCTGGGCTGTCTTGTGATTTCCTTCTTGCAGTCTTTAGTTCACATCATTTTATTTAAAAGCTGGTAAATCTTTGGAGAAAGTTGTGTGACTCTTGGGTGAAAACATTGATAAATAAATCCGTGAATAAATATTGATTAAAAAAAAAAAAGCATGAATATGTAACTAATAGTCCAAAATATGAAGAGGATACTGCATATAGTAGCATGGAAACACTACTTGGCATAAAAAGCACGAGGCCCAGCTCTTTATACACTTCGTCCTCCCCCCATTTAGCTCCCCTATCCATTGCCACAACCTGTTTCACCACTTATAACATGCAGGAACTGTACACTAATGCCCCGTACACACGGTCAGACATTGTTCGGACATTCCGACAACAAAATCCATGGATTTTTTCCGACGGATGTTGGCTCAAACTTGTCTTGCATGCACACGGTTGCACAAAGTTGTCGGAAAATCCGATCGTTCTGAACACCGTGACGTAATGTCAGGACTATAAACGGGGCAGTAGCCAATAGCTTTTGTCGCTTAATTTATTCTGAGCATGCAAGGCACTTTGTGCTTCGGATTTGTGTACACACGTGCGGAATTTAACCAATCAGATTTTGTTGTCGGAAAATGTTATAGCCTGCTCTCAAACTTTGTGTGTCGGAAATTCAGACGGAAAAAGTCAGATGGAGCCCACACATGATCGGAATTTCCGATAACACAATCTGATCACACTTTTTCCGTCGGAAAATCCGACCGTGTGTACAGGGCATATCACTGAAGAAATGGCTGCACTCCAAGATCCATCAAAATTCTTATTTAATGAACGAACATCCCAAGTGTTACAGATAGTTCAAATGGTAGACGCGTTTCACACACTAACAGGTGTGCTTATTCATTAAGGACACCTGTTAGTGTGTGAAACGCATCTACCATTTGAACTGTCTGTAACACTTGGGATGTTCATTCATTAAATAAGAATTTTGATGGATCTTGGAGTGCAACCATTTCTTCAGTGTTGATCATATGCGGAGGCGAGCCGAGGCGAGCACCCGTGATATCATTAGGCTTCCTGTCTCACCTGGAGCAGTGAGTTATTTTGTTTGGAACTGTACACTATATGGCCCATAGTTTGTGGACCCCTGACCATCACGCATATATAAACTTGTTGGACATTTCATTGCAAAAGCATGCCTATTAATATAGAGTTGACCCCCCTTCACCACTATAATAGCCTCCACTATTCTTGGATGGCTATCCACAAGATTTTGGAGTGGATCTGTGGGAATTTGTGCCCATTTGTGAGGTCATGTGTTTAGTAGGGTTGAGAGCCAAAGGCATTTGTTAGGATTGTATCACAGGGTTAAAGTCCAAAGGTATTCAGTAAGTTTGAGGTCCAAAAGTGTTAAGGTAGGGTTAAGGTCCAAAGGTGTTCAATAGGGTTGAGGTCCAAAGGTGTTCAATAGGGTTGGGGTCCAAAGCAGTTCAGTAGGGTTGAAGTCCAAACTTGTTCAGTAGGGTTGAGTTCTAAAGGTGTTCACTGTTCAGTAGCTTTGGAATCCAATGGTGTTTAGTAGGGTTGAGATCCAAAGGCATTTGTTAGGGTTGAGGTCCAAACATGTACCACAGGGTTAAAGTCCAAAGGTGTTCAGTAGGGTTGAGGTACAAAGTACTTCAGTAGGGTTGAGGTCCAAAGGTGTTAAAGTAGGGTTGAGGTCCGAAGGTGTTCAGTAGGGTTAAGGTCCAAAGGTGTTCAGAAAGGTTGAGGTCCAAAGGTGTTCAGCATAGGTGTGTGCAGCCTATTGCATTAGGGTGTGCACCAAAAATGTATTAAAACATGGACAGTGTTAGTAGAGCAGTGGATGGTGTCAGTAGAGCAGTGGACTTGTCAGTAGGGCAGTGGATGGTGTCAGTAGTTTTTTTATTTTTACTTCCTTTATTAATTTATTATTTCTTACAATTTTTTAGGAACCCTGTTGGGGGCTTTGGTGAAATATCAGCAGGGGGAATCTGCATCACACTGGGTGATTAGGGTGTGCACAGGCACACCCAGTACACCCCCTGCACACGCCTATGGTGTTCAGTAGGGTTGAGGTCCAAAAGCTTTCATTAGAGTTGACCTGAAAAGATGTATCTTAAGGTTGAAGTCAAAATGTGTTCAGTAGGGTTGAGGTACAAAGGAGTCAGACTTTGTTAGAGTTGAGGTACAAAGGACTTTAGCGGGGTTGCGGTCCAAAGGCGTTCAGTAGGGTTGAGGTCAAAAGGGGTTAAGTAAGGTTGAGGTCCAAACATGTTCAGTAGGGATCAAGCTCAAAGGTGTTCAGTATGGCTGAGGTCCAAAAAATGTTCAGCAGGGTTGAAGTCCAAAGGTGTTCAGTAGGGTTTAGGTCAGGGATCTGTGCAGGACATTCAATTTCCTCTACACCAGACTGGTCAAACCATGTCTTAGTGGAGCTGGCTTTGTGCACAGAGGCACAGTCATGCTGGAACAGAAAGATCAGATTAACATGCACAACAGGTTTAATCATAATAAAGACTAATGACAGAACCACTATGACAGAACACGCTAATGACAGAACTGCTATGACAGAAACACGCTAATGACAGAACCGCTATGACAGAACCGCTATGACAGAACACGCTAATGATGCTAATAACAAAACCGCTATGGCAGAACACGCTAATGACAGAACGCGCTAAAGACAGAACCGCTATGACAGAAACACTAATGACAGAACCCCTATGACAGAAAAGCTATGACAGAACATGCTAAAGACAGAACCGCTATGACAGAAACGCTAATGACAGAAACGCTATGATAGAACCTGCTAAAGACAGAACTGCTATGACAGAAAACGCTGTGAGGCATGAATCATGAAATGACCATGAAAGTGCAACAACCCCACCAATCAGCCCCCCATCTGCTGGTCTGCACCCCAACCCCCCCACCCACCCATGATTTGTGACCCCAAGGTAGCCTGGGCTATCAAGCAAGGCTCAGCTGGCTTGCTCTCCCGGCTCTCAGGGCCATGCCAGGACAGATCAAACCAAAACATGTCCTCACTAGGATTTACTGAGAATCTGGTGACACACTATGTAGAAAGCAAACTAAAGGTAAACTTGAGAAGGGGTTCTTAAACGGGGGTGCCGCTTGTGGATATGAATCCAATTGATGGGGGTATGGTATGAATCTTTGAACAATCAAATGAAATTGAAATGGCATTCTCTGCTGTGCTTGCCCCCCCCCCCCCTTGTTATTGGCACCACCCCGGCCCATCCATTCCAGGACTAAAACAGCTAACCAATGCGGGCACCAACATCCACATTTACCACACTGACAACTGTCACTTTGTGTTTTGGAAGGGGCTGTGGGCTGGCCTCCTACCCACAGACTATGGCCCAGAAGAGACTGAGAGATTTGAGGACAAAATGGCATTGAGATATTGTAATATAATGCAATGTAATCCTACATCCCTTCTCCCCCCCCCTTCTTGTTGCTGTGTTTAATTGTGTTGGGTCATGGCATGTAGACAAAAGGTCTGGACTGGAGACACATCCCAGCAGGGAATGTGTAAGGAGGGGCTGCCTGCTTATCATAATCCCTTTATGTGTTTTCACTGTAGTTTCTGTTTCAATGTACAAGTGTTGAGTTCCCATTGGTTCTTCCTTGTCCCCTACCCCTTCTACGACAAGGCTAATAGGAGGTACCTAACTGTGTTACTGCGTTTAAAGGTGTATGTTTTGTATTTAATAAACAGTTTATGCTCTGCATGTTTAACCCTCAACACCTGTGTGGTTTGTCTTGTGATTGAGGGGTTAAGGGCTGGTTATCGCGAGTCTGCAGGCTGCGGGTGCATTTGGAGGACCGGAGGCACAGGTCTGGCGGAGATGCCCAGCAGGGGGCAGGGGTATCCGAGATCCGTCACACCTCCCTTCCTCTTTAAGGGCAGGAAGTAAACCAAGTTGTTGGAAGGAAGTCATGGAAGGTGTAATGACACCCCGAGTATGAAAGGGGTTAAGGCCATTTAGGACATTCCATACCCAAACACAAAGGTAGCTACCAAACAGTTCAATCAGCCGAACAAGGAACCCATACAAATAATTCTCCCCCAAATACAAGACAAGATGCTCTGTCTTGAGGTTCAAGCAGGAACTCCTTTATTATCACACATGGACACAACAGATAAAATAACTCAGAGACTCTTTCCCCCCACCCTTTGAAAAGAGGGAGGGGTTAAACGACAATGACAATGCACACACAGGTCAGGTGTGTTTAACGTCAGTACACAGTGTTAGCAGGGAGAGCTGTTGGAGGAATCCCCCCTCCCTCCATAGGGATACACATCCTGTGATATCCCAGGCAGACAGACACAATAGAACATTGGAATACAGCCCCACCCCAAACTAGCACAGCAAATAGTACACAATAGCATGAGACAACACACAATATATACACACAACATTGTGAAGCAGTCACTATCTATAATATGACACATACGGGGTTCCCAGAGTTTTGTGTTTTGGGGGAGATATGGACTTGAATCCAAAGTAACATTACTTCCAGGGTCCCCAGGCATACAGCTCACAATGAGCACCGTTTCCCCAAATGCCAGGGCCCATAATCGGTTGGCAAGAGGCTGGCATTCAGTCCCCTCCAAAAGCCTCTGTCCCGGCTGGGTCTGTCACATTTCTCCCCTTTCGGCAGTAGACTAACACAGGAGGAGACCCCAGACGGGTTGACTCCGAAGTTAGTCAGTAGTTCCAGTCCTCTAATGCCGGTATCCACACAGTACCCCAAACAAATTGTCCCAAACAGAGCATTACTCACCCAGCCAACCTCTGCCTCTCGCCAGCCGCTGGGGAGAGGCCTGGACTGGCCCTTCTCCCTGAAGTCCTTTCAGCCGCTGGAGAGAAAATAGGGTGACTGAGCTCATTCCATCATGCTGTTGGGGATTTGGGCCGACCGCCCAGCATCCATGGGGTATACAAGTGGAAAATGAAATCCCCTACACCTTTGGTAGGTGAAAATCCCCCAGAGCTTGCAAAGCAAGGCTGTCCTCCTGTCTCAGTGCCGCACCATTTTCTGGGGTTGTGTCAGTGGAGACTGAAGTCCCATCCACTACAACAGGAACTCCCTCTTCTGTTAGTTGAGGGCAGAGGCCAGCAGTACTCTGCCTGGTTGCCAGCCCTTCTGCTGGGTTGCTGTGAGTGGAGACCACAGTCCCATCCACCGATATCAGCTCAAGCTGCAGTTGTGTGTAGGGGCCAGTAGCATTCTGCCCTGTTAGCACTTCAGCTGAGGACCCCACATCATCCACTCCGGCTAACTGTTGGGGAGTGACCATCACCTTCTCACCTTGGGCCTCCGGAACCGCGGCAAGTGTAGGGCAGAGGTCTTGGATCCTCTGTCCAGTTGTCAGCGCCTCAGCTGCAGAAGTTTCTGGTGACGCCACAGATGCTGCTGGCAGAAAATCCCATGTCTCTGTAAGTATTGTGGGAGAAAGGCCAACTGCCTCTTCTTTCCGGGAGGCTGAAGCTGCTGTTGGTGTTGGGCAGAGGTCGATTCTCTGGCATGCTGCTGAATGCATTCTAGTAGTTTCCTGTATGCCCTTTCCAGATGCTGTTCCTTCCTTAGCAAATAGTCTAGGTCAGGTTTAAGCTCTGAGACCCCTGCAAGACTGAGCATAGCCTCTCTATAATTTCGCAGGTCTTCAAGGGTAGGTTCCCCTTCATTGCCATAAACAAAACAATCTGAAAGGCTCTCCCACAGCAATCCAGGGCCACCAAAGTCATATTCCTCCAGAGACCATTCTGTTCTCTCCCCTAAATATCCCTGCTCTGCGTGCCATTGCAGAGCCCGATACTGATTGTCCAGCTCTATTTCCTGCTGGACCAGCCTGTCCAACTCAGTCACCCATTGCTCCTGGGGCCGCTCTCCAAGGAATTGCATCCGTAACTCCCATTGTTCACTGGCCTGCTGCTCTGGGGTTGGAAAGCACTTGCCCTGTTGCATTCCAGCAACCTGGAGGGCTCTAACCCAGTGTCTTACCCAAATCCTCTGCCTGAGCTCCAGGTATTCATCCACAGACACAGTCCTGGGAATTGCTGAAAGGACCATCCGCAGCAGCCCCGGGAACCCTGATGCCAGATCCATATCTCCGCTGGGGTGACTGAAGTCTGCTATCCCGATCTTGGATCCAGGTGGAGGTTTGGACGTCTTCTTATAGCTGTCCTTCTGGGCTGTGGGAATCATCCCGCTGCTTGCCACCAGTTGCAACGACACCCCGAGTATGAAAGGGGTTAAAGCCGTTTAGGACATTCCATACCCAAACACAAAGGCAGCTACCGAACACTTCAATGAGCCGAACAAGGGACCCATACAAATAATTCTCCCCCAAATACGAGACAAGATGCTCTGTCTTGAGGTTCAAGCAGGAATCAACTCCTTTATTATCACACATGGACACAACATATAAAATAACTCAGAGACTCTTTCCCCCCACCCATGGAAAAGAGGGCGGGTTAAACTGTCCAATGACAATGGACACACAGGTCAGGTGTGTTTAATGTCTCATCAGTACACAGTGTTAGCAGGGAGAGCTGTTGGAGGAAACCCCCCCCCTCCCTCCATAGGAATACAAATCCTGTGATATCCCAGGTAGACAGACACAATAGAACATTGGAATACAGCCCCACCCCAAACTAGTACAGCAAACAGTACACAATAGCATGAGACAACACATAATATATACACACAACATTGTGAAGCAGTCACTATCTATAATATGGCACATATGGGTCCCCAGAGTTTTGTGTTTTAGGGGGGACATGGACTTGAATCCAAAGTAACATTACTTCCAGGGTCCCCAGGCATACAGCTCACAACAAGCACCGTTCCAGCAAATGCCAGGGCCCATAATCGTTCAACAAGAGGCTGGCATTCAGTCCCCTCCAAAAGCCTCTGTCCCGGCTAGGTCTGCCACAGAAGAGTAGGGATCATTTCTGTTAGTCCTTTGAAAGGAGCACTCATAACACCCTTGCAACCTTAACCACTTCAGCCCCGGAAGGATTTACCCCCTTAATGACCAGGCCATTTATTGCGATACGGCACTGCATTGCTTTAACTGACAATTGGGCAGTCGTGCGACGCTGTACCCAAAACAAAATTGATGTCATTTTTCCCCACAAATAGAGCTTTCTTTTGGTGGTATTTGATCACCTCTGCGGTTTTTATTTTTTGCGCAATAAACAAAAAAAGAGCGACAATTTTTTGCTATAATAAATATCCCCCCAAAAAATAAAAAATGTCTTCATCAGTTTAGGCCAAAATGAATTCTACATATTTTTGTAAAAAAATCGCAATAAGTGTATATTGATTGGTGTGCGCAAAAGTTACAGCATATACAAATTAGGTGATATATTTATGGAATTTTTATTATTATTAATTTTTTTTTACTAGTGATGGCGGTGATCAGCGATTTTTAGCAGGACTGCGACATTGCGGCAGACAGATCGGACACGTTTGACACTTTTTTGGGACCAGTGACATTTATTGATTAGAGCTAAAAATAGCCACTGATTAATGTATAAATGTCAGGGAAGGGGTGATCAAGGGGTTAAGTGTTCCCTAGGGAGGTGTTTCTAACTGTGAGGGGAGGGGACTGACTAAAGGAGGACAAAGATCGCTGTTCCTGATCACTAGGAACAGCAGATCTCTCTCTACTTCCCTAACAGAACGGGGATCTGTCTGTTTACATTGACAGATCCCCGTTCTGGCTTTCTGACGAGCGATCACGGGTCGCCGGCAGACATTGTGATCTGACCAGACGTGGAGGAATGGATACCTGTCAAAATCAGGTACCCGCTCCACCCCAAAAAAAGTGCCAAATGTAAAGGAGGATGGGGGGGAGGAGGAAGAGAGGAACTTACCCTTTGGGGTGAAGTTCCGCTTTAGGCTCCCTTTACATGTCCCATTTTCCCCCAACTCCCATGGCCAATAGAAAGCCAAATAAAGATGTCACCCTGCCTTAATGGTTCTCCATAATGTAGAATAAAGACCCATTTGTAGGAGTCAAACTGTGAGTGGATAACACCCTTGCTATGGTCTTGGGATGAGCAAAGACAAACTGGTGGAGGGGCTTAGAAGGAGAAGCAGAGACACAAGCTACAGTGGTAACTGGTTTGTGCTGGAGACCACGCTGGACTGACTGGATCAGTCCCTGGTAATGAATGGGAAATTGTGTGGGTTAGTATGGTGGATGGTGGCGATGAACTCTCTCGGGGCTTGGGCTGCTACCTTTTCCGATTCGGCCTTACAGTCATTTCCGCATGTAGATTTGGGAAAGAAGGAAAGAGCACCCGATGTCCAAAGAAATGCGAGTTTTAGGTAGGGTTAAAGTGGTTGTAAAGACTCATTCTCAGTATAGACAGTTATTGCCTTGTTATATCCTGGAGGGCAGGGACTGAAGTGAATGTACAATGTATCTGTAAAGTGCTAGGTAAACCTGTAAAAATTATAATAATAAAAATAATGATAAATGTGTTTTTTCCTGCAGAGGTGGTGAAACCGGGCACCTGTCCCGTAGTTAAACACCTTGAAGCATGTAGGCGCCCCATCCCACGGCATTGTAACGTAGACTCGGATTGTCTCGGGACAAAGAAGTGCTGTGACGTCGGCTGTTCATTTGATTGCTCGGAACCCACCAGTAAGTGGATGACTGTGATAAGATGTAAACATTGTTCAGATGTATGATAGAGAGGTAGAAAGCAACATATTTACGAATATTTTTTCAGACAGGAGATAGGACAAGTTCACACCACTGCATCAAAAACGCACCAAAAACATGCATGCAGAAAAGCATCTGGAACGCATCTGGACTGTGTTTCTATGGTGTGAACTAACGCATAGAGAGATACAAAGTAACATTGTTTATAAACATTGATCATACAGGAGATAGAAAGATACAAAGTAACATTGTTTATAAACATTGATCAGACAGGAGATAGAGAGATACAAAGTAGCATTGTTTATAAACATTGATCAGATGGGAGATAGAGAGATATGCGAGTTTTAAGTAGGTTTAAAGTGGTTGTAAAGACTCAAGGTTTTTTTACCTTCATGCAGTCTAAAAAACCTTCTGTGTGCTGCAGCCCCCTCAATACTTACCTGAGCCCGATATTCCTCAAGCGCTGTGCACGGGGGCCTCAGCTCTCCCGGATCTCTCCCTCCTCATTGGCTGAGACAGCAATGGGAGCCATAGACTCCTGTCTACTACTGTCAATCACAGCCAGTGAGCCAATGAGTGGGATGGCAATAGGTGTCTGGATGAGATATCCTCTTTCGCTCCAAAATATGGGTACATGAAATGAGATTGATAACATCTAGTGCTCTCTGAATAGTATATCTATAGCTAGCACTGACACACTCCTCCAGATATTTCAGTGGATGGTAAGCGTCTCAAGCGCGTGGAGGCTGGATCCAAAATCCTGTCAACGGTATCCCTCTGTGCAGCGTACCTCCACTCACACACCAACCCGAGTTACAGGGCATAGGGGTAAAGAGAAAGCAGCCATAGCATAATTCCGATAGAGCAATTTATTTTTAAAAAGGTAGAATACAAACAAATAAGTAGCATAAAAAGAGCAGATCGCCGGCCGGCAAGCGAGCGCCCGTTCGTGACAAGGTGCGATGACGTCAGAGCGTCAACCTCCCGACGTACATTTCGTCTATACCTGACGTCGTCTGGGGAACGGGCGATGCTCTGACTCATCGGGGTGGTTCTTTGGTTCGGGGCATATCACGCCTCGAAATGGCTTGGATATATAGGATCAAAAGTTATACACCATTTGGGTTGAACGTAGAGGTAGACTTAAATGCGTTCATCGATAATGCTTAGTGATGCTGTTTTTTACATTTAGGTTGAGATGTTTTTGGACTATGATTATGTCATCTTGTATACCTTTATGAATTTGTCCTAATACCTTAGAGATGATGCTTAATAATATTGGTTTTCCATGTTATGGGTATTGTCTAAATTTACTTGTCGATGGTATTCTGTATGCCTTTGTGAACTTGTTGTGACAACTCAGAGACATATCTGTTATGGGTGTGTGTATTGGTCTATGTGCAATCACCTCTTATGCACGTAATTTTTATCGCATATTTTCTATATGGGGACGTGTATTGGTCTTTGTGCAATCACCTCCTATGCACGTAATTTTTATCTCATATTTTGTATTTTTCATTTTTTTATTTTTTATTTATTATTTATTATTTTTGTTCGTATTCTTATTTTTATTGTCTCTTTTTTTTCTTATTTTTATTTTTAGGCACTCCCTTCACAGGGTTTTGGATAATTTGTGCACATATAGTTTTAAAATTTATGAGTGATCTTTATTCACTTTTTTATACGTACCTATTTATTCCTATATACTATGCATTCAACGTTCTAACTACTATCAACGTATTACTGTTGACGGGTGGTTACCCTTTAGGGGTCTATCCAATGGCGGAGTGTTGTCTTTCATTTGCTTTGTACTTGGGTGCGTATCATTGGAGGTTTGTGTCTATCTATTAGCCACAGACTAGACCATTTCTTATGTCCACCTACTCCTCTTTCTCTATATTCTTTAATATATTTTATTGAATATTCTCTGATTATAGTTCTCGGAGGATGTATTTTCTATGATGTCCTTTTTTGGTGGAACTTTCTTTCTTTTCCACAAGATGGCGTTTTCTTATTTCGTTTTTTAGATTCACCTTTCCCCATATAGTACAATTGTCTTGTAGTCTATTTAGACTGGCTAGTGTGGTTGCTTCCTGGTCCCATTCCCTCAGCAGATAGGCTGTTTAGAACAGACGCCTCTGAGTTGTCACAATGGGGTGTGTTCTTCTTTGTCTATTTATTGCGATGAGTCAGAGCATCGCCCGTTCCCCAGACGACGTCAGGTATAGACAAAACGTACGTCGGGAGGTTGACGCTCTGACGTCATCGCACCTTGTCACGAACGGGCGCTCGCTTGCCGGCCGGCGATCTGCTCTTTTTATGCTACTTATTTGTAAGTGTTCTACCTTTTTTAAAATCGGAATTAAGCTATGGCTGCTTTCTCTTTACCCCTATGCCCTGTAACTCGGGTTGGTGTGTGAGTGGAGGTACACTGCACAGAGGGATACCGTTGACAGGATTTTGGATCCAGCCTCCACACGCTTGAGACGCTTACCATCCACTGAAATATCTGGAGGAGTGTGTCAGTGCTAGCTGTTCTATCTGGATGTAATCCTGAGATGTGCCTGTTTGCGTTTGCCATCTGGTGAGCGGATATTTTTTATGGTGGAGGATCACGGTGTATGGTGTGTTGTATTTTCATTTTCCATCAGATTTCCACGGAGAACTGTTGTGGGATTCTTCCCATCCCTTCACTAGATCTTCTTTCTTTTACTCACGGACTCACGGAAGTCAGAAGTGTACAGAAGAGGAAAGTCAGAAGGGTAATGTACAGGGAAGTCAAAAGGGTACAGAAGAGGGAAGTCACAAGGGTACAGAAGAGGGAAGTCAAAAGAATATAGCACAGGGAAGTCAGAAGGGTAAAGAAGAGAGAAGTCAGAAGGGTACAGTACAGGGAAGTCAGAAGGGTACAGAAGAGAGAAGTCAGAAGGGTACAGAAGCGAGAAGTCAGAACGTTACATAAGAGGGAAGTCAGAAGGGTACAGAAGAGGGAAGTCAGAAGGGTATAGATGAGAGAAGTCAGAAGGGTACAGTACAGGGAAGTCAGAGGGGTACAGAAGAGGGAAGTCAGAAGGGTACAGAAGAGAGAAGTCAGAAGGGTACAGAAGAGGGAAGTCAGAAGGGTACAGAAGAGAGAAGTCAGAAGGGTACAGAAGAGGGAAGTCAGAAGGGTACAGAAGAGAGAAGTCAGAAGGGTACAGAAGAGGGAAGTCAGAAGGGTACAGAAGAGAGAAGTCAGAAGGGTACAGAAGAGGGAAGTCAGAAGAATATAGAACAGGGAAGTGAGAAGGGTGTAGTACAGGGAAGTCAGAAGGGTACAGAAGAGAGAAGTCGTAAGGGTACAGAAGATGGAAGTCAGAAGGGTACAGAAGAGAGAAGTCAGAAGGGTACAGTACAGGGAAGTCAGAAGGGTACAGTACAGGGAAGTCAGAAGGGTACAGAAGAGAGAAGTCAGAAGGGTACAGAAGAGGGAAGTCAGAAGAATATAGTACAGAGAAGTCAGAAGAATATAGTACAGGGAAATCAGAAGGGTGCAGTACAGGGAAGTCAGATGGGTATAGTACAGGGAAGTCAGAAGGGTACAAAAGAGAGAAGTCAGAAGGGTACAGAAGAGGGAAGTCAGAAGGGTACAGATGAGAGAAGTCAGAGGGGTACAGAAGAGGGAAGTCAGAAGAATATAGTACAGGGAAGTCAGAAGGGTACAATACAGGGAAGTCAGAAGGGTATAGTACAGGGAAATCAGAAGGGTACAGAAGAGGGAAGTCAGAAGGATACAGTACAGGGAAGTCGGAAGGGTACAGAGGAGAGAAGTCAGAAGGGTATAGTACAGGGAAATCAGAAGGGTACAGAAGAGAGAAGTCAGAAGGATACAGTACAGGGAAGTCAGAAGGGTACAGAAGAGAGAAGTCAGAAGGGTACATAAGAGGGAAGTCAGAAGAGTACATTACAGGGAAGTCAGAGGAGCACAGAAGAGGGAAGTCAGAAGAATATAGTACAGGGAAGTCAGAAGGCTACAGAAGAGGGAAGTCAGAAGGGAACAGTACAGGAAAGTCAGAAGGGTACAGGAGAGGAAAGTCAGAAGGGTATAATACAGGGAAGTCAGAAGGGTACAGTACAGGGAAGTCAGAAGGGAACAGTACAGGAAAGTCAGAAGGGTACAGTACAGGTAAGTCAGAAGGGTATAATACAGGGAAGTCAGAGGGGTACAGTACAGGGAAGTCAGAAGGGTACAGTACAGGGAAGTCAGAAGGTTATAGTACAGGGAAGTCAGAAGGGTACAGAAGAGGGAAATCAGAAGGGTATAGTACAGGGAAGTCAGAAGGGTACAGAAGAGGGAAGTCCGAAGGGTATAGTACAGCAGTCGGGAGCGCACAGTATTGGGGGGGGGCAGGAAGGTACAATATGGGGGGGGTAAGAAGTGTACAGTATAGTGCTAAGGATGGCACAGTGTTGGGGGGGGCAGGAAGGTACATTACAGAGGTTAGAAGGAAACAGTACAGAGGGGAAGGAGGGCACAGTACAGGGGGGCTGAAAGCTACAGTACATGGCGAAGAAGGTACAGTACTGGGCGGTATGGAGGGTACAGTACAGGGGGGCAAAAGGGCACAGTACAGGGGGTCAGGAGTGTTCAGTACAGGGTGGTCAAGAGAGTACAGTACAGTGGTCAGGAGGGCACAGTACAGGGGGCAGAGGGTACAGTACAGGGTGCAGTAATGTATAATACAGAGATGACCTTCTCGAACAGAGCAGCGCAGGGAAGCTGTTGTAAAAGATCTTACCTGTTCTGGCACACTGGCACTGAGCTAAATCTGCAATTGGAATGACATCTCCTGGCACTCTTCAGACACTTTGCAGGGGTTAAGGGAGAACCCATGAGCATCTTACTACTGCTGCTGCTTGTGTGGGATGTGTACTGTTCCAATCACATGGGATGAATAAGAGAGGAGGGCCAGTGGGGATTGGAACAGTACACATCCCGCCACATAAACAGCGGCAGTAGGAAGATGCTCCACCTCCAGAGTTCTTCCTTAACCCCTGCAAAGCACTGGAAGAGTTCCGAAAATTGCGGGGAGGGGGGACCTGCAGGGACCCCCCATGCACATGGGGCCCATGGAAAGTGCATGAAAAGCCAAAGATATTTTGTTTTTTTTACTTTTGGATAACTTTTTTATTGTTGTCTGTAGCCCTATTGACCACCACTGGTCTCTGGCACAGAAGGTGAAAGGAAATACAACATGTTTGAGATGTCACGCCAAAAGGCAGTGAAAATCCTCCGATGGGAAATCCTCTTCTACTGACAGCTGTCTAAGAGGGGATTTATACTCACTTTGGAGGGATATTCTCCTTCTGATGAAAGTGAGGGGAAATCTCAACAATGGGACAGAGACAGAAAATTTGACAGGTGACCAGAGGCTCTGGTTATAGACCAGATACATCCTAAATATAGAGCCATTTATAAAACTGTACATCCAGAGCCTCTGGTTTATAGACCGGATACATCCTAAATATAGAGCCATTTATCCAACTGTCCATCCAGAGCCTCTGGTTTATAGAACAGACACATCCTAAATATAGAGCCATTTCTCCAACTGTCTATCCAGAGCCTGTGGTTTATACAACAGATACATCCTAAAAATAGAGCCATGCATCCAACTGTCTATCCAGAGCCTCTGGTTTATAGACCAGATACATCCTAATTATAAAGCTATTTATCCAACTGTCCATCCCGAGCCTCTGGTTTATAGACCAGATACATCCAACATATAAAGCTATTTATCCAACTGTCCATCTAGAGCTTCTGGTTTATAGAGCATGTACATCCTAAATATAGAGCCATTTATCAAACTGTCCATCCAGTGCCTCTGGTTTATAGACTGGATACATCCTAAATACATAGAGCCATGCATCCAACTGTCCATCCAGAGCCTCTGGTTTATACACAATTTACATCCTAAATATATAACCATGTATCCAACTGTCCCTCCAGAGCCTCTGGTTTATACACCAGATACAGCCTAAATATAGAGCCATTTATCCAACCATCCATCCAGAGCCTCTGGTTTATAGACTGGATACATCCTAAATATATAGAGCCATGTATCCAACTGTACATCCAGAGCCTCTGGTTTATACACCAGATACATCCTAAATATATAACCATGTATCCAACTGTCCCTCCAGAGCCTCTGGTTTATACACCAGATACACCCTAAATATAGAGCCATTTATCAAACCGTCCATCCAGAGCCTCTGGTTTATAGACCAGATACATCCTAAGTATAGAGCTATTTATCCAACTGTCCATCCAGAGCCTCTGGTTTATAGAGCAGGTACATCCTAAATATAGAGCCATTTATCCCACTGCCAATCCCGAGCCTATGGTTTATAGACCAGATACATCCAAAATATAAAGCCATTTATTCAACAGTCCATCCAGAGCCTCTTGTTTATAGACCATGTACATCCTAAATATAGAGCCATTTATCCAACTGTCCATCCCAAGCCTCTGGTTTATAGACCAGATACATCCTAAATATAGAGCTATTGAGAGGATATCTGCCAAACATTGACAGTTGTCACAAGGTCAGGTGTCCCCATTAAAGATTTCCTCCACCTTTTGTTCAGGTGGCAAGTCATACTGTTTGGATTTTCCTTGACTTTAACTCTAGATAACAATGGTCACCTGTACCACAAACATTTCCATGGAAATAAATAGAGATGGGTCACTCTGACCCTGTTGGTGGCTTTAACATGTACTGCAATATATGCCATACAAGAATCCAGCAAACGTTTCCTAGAGGAGGATATAGAAGAAGCAGTATGAGGAGTGTTAATGGTGAAGATTAGAGGTTGGCGTGCAGTCACACCCCTCCAGCACCTCACATTTATGCCTGGGATTAGAGGTTTTAATACAGCATTCCAGGTAATTACACCAGAACAAACCTGGATGATGGCAGAAAATGTATCCATCTACTGTGAAATATTAGTATCCAATCAGATGTTTGAGGCTCTAACCTCTTTTTTTTTTTTTAAGATTTGGATATAAAGATATATAGTCCATCCACAGAAGGGAGATATTCCTTCTAGACCAAAGACATGATACTAACAGCAGTGACCGTATCCATCCTGCTGGGGGCGCTACTGTTCCAAGTGGTGATTGCAGGTAAGTGATGCTCTGCTATGGCTTCTATTGATATGTAAAATTCCAACATATACCACAGTGCTGTACAGGGAACAGGTCACTGAGCCAGTCACATCAGTCTCTTAACCAGAGGAGCTTACACTCTAATGACCCTCCGCAATCACACACTATTATTATTACCATTATTATACATTTATATAGCTCTGACATATACCGCAGTGCTGTAGGCAGAACACTGAGCCAGTCACATCAGTCTCTGTACCAGAGGAGCTTCTCCACCAGGTGATGCTGTTCTGCAGGGTGCTGCAGGGCTCACTCTGCTGTGATCTCAGCTGAGAGAAGCAGCAAGCCTGGGGCCTCTCATGCAGGTTTTTCCCAGGCAAGTATGGACCATATTGGGGAAGAAGAAGGTGGAGGCTCTCCAGAGGCACTGAGGCCTACTCCATGTGCTCAAGCTGCAATGGATCCTGGGCCTGTTCCTATGCAAGAGGAGTCTTTACCAGTCTTTACCAGTCTTCCAGGATAAAGTGGTGAACAGACTTTGCTGCATTGTTAAGGAGGAACAGAAACTTTCGACCATTACAGAAATGGAATCTCCATTGAGTGGCACCGACTCATCAAATGAAGATCATGGGAATGCAGGAAGAGATGGCATGTATCCAAACAGAGAAGTTTCTGCTGGCTGTGAGTAGGGATGAGCCGAACACCCCCGGTTCGGTTTGCAGCAGAACTTGCGAACAGTCAAAAAAATAGTTTGAACACGCGAACACCGTTAAAGTCTATGGGACACGAACATGAATAATCAAAAGTGCTCATTTTAAAGGCTTATATGCAAGTTATTGTCATAAAAAGTGTTTGGGGACCTGGGTCCTGCCCCAGGGAACATGTATCACTGCAAAAAGAATTTTTTTAAAAATTCTATGTGATTCCGGCCCTAACTGACAACACGGGGAGCCTCAGGGAAGTCCCGTGAATTTCCCGTGTGTCAGAGGAGAGCGGGGTCACCGGGTGGCCCCGCCCTCCATTATATAAGAAGTGTCAGAAGAAGCGAAGCGTCACACGGCTGAAGACTCCCACTGAGGCGGATCATGCGGACGGAGCGGAGAAGAAGCCTGGAGGAAGATGCGGGGTTCCCCTTAATATCCATACCAAACCTGAAGGGCCTGGTATGGAATTTTTTTTTTTTAATTTTGGTTCGGGGTTCCCCTATGGGGAAATCCTATGCCGTTTTTATCAATGAACTTTTAGGTGTATTGTCAGACCGACAATTCATTATAGCCGTGAGTAGTTTTAAATGACTTTTTTTCCTTTAAAATGTCATTTTGCTGTCAGACTGTTCTAAACACAGGAAACATGCGCCCCTTTACAGGCATACTATAGACACCCCCCAAGTACAAAATTTAAAGGAATATTACACTTTTATTGTTTCACTTTAAGCATTATTAAAATCACTGCTCCTGAAAAAATGGACGTTTTTAAAACTTCTTTTTGCATTGATACATGTCCCCTGGGGCAGGACCCGGGTCTCCAAACACTTTTTATGACAATACCATGTATATAAGCCTTTAAAATGAGCACTTTTGATTTCCCCCATAGACATTTAAAGGGTGTTCCGTGGCTTTCGAATTTGCCGCGAACACCCCAAATTGTTCGCTGTTCGGCGAACTGGCGAACAGCCGATGCTTGAGTCTAACATGAGTTCAACTCGAACTCGAAGCTCATCCCTAGCTGTGAGGAGTCCCATATGGACACTAACAGCGCAGAGCAGGAATGTCGCATGAACATTGAAATTGCAGAGCAGGAATGTTGCATGAACATTGAAATTGCAGAGCAGGAATGTTGCATGAACATTGAAACTGCAGAGCAGGAGTACCGTATGAACGCTGAAACAGCTGGTGTTTTTTCTAAACAGAAGACTTTACTTGATGATGGGACTGCTGGTAACTGTGGTACTTCTGGGACTATGTGAGCGGGACTGTTGTGCTGGAGGGGAGGAGGGAGGATCAAGTGGTGGGTAATTTACCAAACCAGTTTTCAGAGGTTCCTATACAGCCAGTTAATGTTCCTAGGCAGCCAGTTAATGTTTCATCTGTCCCAGTTAGGAATTATGCAAAGGCTGTGTCGGGACAAAGTCATGCTATTGGTGGTGGAAGAAAGCCAGTTGTGCGACTTTCACCTAACGCACGTTCTTCCATTAAACGCAGGAATGTGATACAGCTCAGGTGGGAAGGAGGAGATATTCCACCTATCAGGAGGGTGGTTGTGGATAAGATCCTAGTCATGGGATTTAAGGCGGAGGATATTTATGCTCTCTTCAGTCCGGCTGGTTCCTATGAATATAATTTATCATTTGTGCATCCAGAATCGCTGGATCTGTTTTGGGAGCGGTATGAGCGTGTATATGGGGGCCAGCCGGACTGGAAGGGGCTTGTCCCCAAAGTTGTCTCACGACAGCCCTTGATAAAAAATTGACTATCCTGACAAGGAATGAGTCTATACCCCCCCGAGGATTTATGGGTCTGGTTGAGGAGGTTTGGTGAAACATTCCCTAAAAAAGATTGTGGATGATAGGGGAATCTGGACAGGTGGGTAGTCAGTATCAATGAGGTTGAGTGTGTGTGGGAATGTGGTCCAGCATTTGCCCTCCTCTGCCTTTATTGGTAGAGATAGAATTACTGTCTTCTACCCTGGTCAACCAAAGCTGTGCCATAAATGTGGAGTCAAGGGACATTTCTCCTCTAAATGTCCAGAACAGAAGTGCTCTTTGTGCCAGGAACTGGGGCATCTGGCAAGGGGCTGTAACATCATTAAATGTAACCTATGTGATAAGGTTGGTCACCCTTATAGCCGGTGCCCTGAGGCTTTGCACAATAATGCCCCGTACACACGGTCGGACTTTGTTCGGACATTCCGACAACAAAATCCTAGGATTTTTTCCGATGGATGTTGGCTCAAACTTGTCTTGCATACACATGGTCACACAAAGTTGTCGGAAAATCCGATCGTTCTAAACGTGGTGACGTAAAACATGTACGTCGGGACTATAAATGGGGCAGTGGCCAATAGATTTCATCTCTTTATTTATTCTGAGCATGCGTGGCACTTTGTCCGTCGGATTTGTGTACACGCGGTCGGAATTTCTGACAACAAGGTCCTATCACACATTTTCCATCGGAAAATCCGACCGTGTGTACGGGGCATAAGCCAGAGTTAGGGGAGGAATTCTTCCGTCCGGATAGAGAAGAGTCTGGGTTGGCGGAGGTTGTACCAGGGGATCCTAGTGTCTCTGTCCCGTCAGAATCTGTGAGGCCCTCTGTGGTGTCAGTGTCCCCCCAGTCTGTGGTTTTCCAGTCAGTGTCAAAAAGTGTGGTTGTCAAGTCTGTGCCTGTACCTATTGGTTCTCCTAGTGTAGTGAAGGCAGCGGAGGATGCTGGACCAGAATGTATGGTGGTGCCAACCCCTCATCCACGGTGTGAACGAAGTGCGGCTGGAGGTCAGCGGACACCGAGGGATGGAGTGAGGGATGGATTGGATGATGTTGTAGGGGGAGGTGGGAAGGGAATGAAGGTGGTTGGTGCAGAATGCAAGGTGAATGATGTGGAAGTCGGGGTGAATGATGTGAGAGGAGGGGTTAATGGGGGCAGGTTTTGAATCGCATCCTGATGGCGATTAAATCTCAAAAGGTTTCTTAGCCTGGATTGTGTTTAAGTTGAGGTTTGTAGTCTCTTTTTTGTTGTCATTAAAATATTATCTTGTCAGGAAATGGTTTTCTTTACTTGCTGATGTAAGCTTGCTTGTTTTTGTTTAGTTATTGTTTATTTTTGTGTAAATATGTTTTTATCAATGAGCTGTATGTTTGTATGATTTTTTAATAAAAAAATTTACACTGTAATGTCCCCCCACAGTCACACACCTTTATTATACATTTATTCTATATAGCTCTGACATATACCGCAGTGTTTACTGCTGACAATACTAGTTGAGTCTCTCCCCCTTACAAGATACACACACCAATCAGCCCTAACTTTATGACCATTGACAGGTAACAGTGAATAACATTGATTATCCTGCTCAGGGCCATCATCAGGGGGTACAGGCAGTACTCATGTAAGGGGTCCTAGAGGGCCCCTAGGAACCCTACAGCAGCATGTGAAATTAATCATTTAGCAGCTCCGCTACTTCCGTCTACTTTTACCCACACCCTGAAAAAAATCAGTAACATTCTCCAGTAATGTAATTTAGTGAGCCCGCTCCGCTGCCCGAGCACTCACCGCCTATCAGAATAGCAACACCCCCAGCAGGAGATCGCGGCCAGCGCTCCTCTTCCATTCCCTGCTGAGGCGGGACATGATGGATGGTGGTAGGTATGCTTACAATATGATTGGCTGGGACAGGGGCAGGGGGGAGTGGCCAGCTCGTCGATGGTGCACATGGACACAGCCATAACAGGTGCATGCAAAGGGATACGACAGTGCAGCTTGGAGGGTAAGTCACAAAAATGTATAGAAATATGTGTGACCTCGCGCCAAAAAAAATTGGTAAATGTGACTGAATAAAAATGTAAGCTGCTAACCCCCGAACTAGATAGGAATTCTAGTGCTAGTGCAAGTGGAAGAATATGTATGGTGGGTGGCGCTGAATCTATATAGACAGTGAACTGAATAGCATCTGGATAATTATGCTCAAACAAACTGAATGTGAACACAACAGTGTACCATACAAAAAAAAATAAAAATATATTTATAAAACTTAGTGTCAAAAGTGCATATTACAAGAGAATGACAACCATCCAATATCTGCATATATAGCAAAATAATATCTTATCTGATATATCTTATAAAATCCCAATAAAATAAATTTACGTTTTTGATTGTAACCTGACAAAATGTAGAAAATTTCAAGGGGGTATGAACACTTTAAGGCACTGCAGTAGTTGGTGGCAAAACCCTTGTTTGCAATTACAGAGGTCAGACGTTTCTTGTAGTTGGCCACCAGATTTGCACATATCTCAGTAGGGATTTTGTCCCACTCCTCTTTGCAGATCTTCTCTAAGTCATTAAGGTTTTGATGCTGACGCTTGGTAACTCGAACCTTCAGCTCGCTCCACATATTTTCTATGGAATTAAGGTTTGGAGACTGGCTAGGACACTCCAGGACCTTAATGTGCTTCTTCTTGAGCCACTCCTTTGTTGCCTTGGCCCTGTGTTTTGGTTGTGCTGGAATACCCATCCATGACCCATTTTCAATGCCCTGGCTGAGGGAAGGAGGTTCTCACGCAAGATTTGATAGTACATGGTCCCGTACATTGTCCCTTTAATGTGATGAAGTTGTCCTGTCCGTTCAGCAGAAAAACATCCCCAAAGCATAGTGTTTTCACCTCCATGTTTGACAGTGGGGATGGTGTTCTTGGAGTCATGGGCAGCATTCCTCCTCCTCCAAACACGGTGAATTGAGTTGATGCCAAAGAGCTTGAGTTTGGTCTCATCTGACCACAACACTTTCACCCAGTTCTCCTCTGAATCATTCAGATGTTTTTTTTTTAACAAAAACAGTGGTGCTTTATTGTTGTAATAGATAATCAGAGTTACAGAATACCATTCAACAGAGTACAATACATTACATATGTAGATTACATATTTGAGGATAGGGAAATTAATATGCAAAGCCTGCAAACAATACATAAGGTTAATAGTACCATTCTCAACAAGTACCGTCCACCCTCCACCCTCCAAAACCCTTCCCTATTGGGGCAATTAAACGTAATGAACTGAATGTTTCTCTACGAGGCCATCCACGGAGCCCAGACTTTTTCGAATTTCCACGGACAGCCACGGTTTATGTCATTTTATACATGGGGATTACTGCCTCAATCTGTGCCTCCCAGGCTGAAAAGGATGGAGGGGAAGAATCTATCCATTTCATGAGTATTTCTTTTTTGGCATAGAAAAGAAGGAAGGAAATCAGTAATTTAAGATGATATGGCCTTTGCTCATCATCATGTATCCCCAGCAACGCCATGGCTGGCAAGAGCAGAATAGAGGTCTGCAATCTGGAGTTGACTTCACCTATAATCTTAGTCCAAAACAGTGCAACAACTGGGCACTCCCAGAACATATGCATAAATGTGCCTATATGGACTTTGCATTTAGGACACATGGGGTCTCTCTCAGGAAATATGCGATGGAGTCTCTGCGGGGTATAGTAGACCCTGTGTATAAATTTAACTTGAATCAGTTTGTCCTTGGATGCTATCACTAGTTTCGGGCCATACTCTAGACAGTCCTCCCATCCCTCCCTATCCAGCGACGGGATATCAGCCCGCCATCTTTCCCATAATTCATTAATCTTAGGGGAATCTCTTCCCAGCAACGCATTATATAGAGAGGATAGGGGTTTAGACAAGTCTCCAGGAGATAGGAGATCTTCGATGGGGTCCGTCTGTAACAGGGGAGTTTGCGGGAATTGAGCCCTGGCCGCATGTCTCAGCTGTAGGTACCGGAACCCCATCCAACGGGGCAGTCCAAATTTAGCCGTAAGCTCATGCAAGGAGAGCAGTTGACCCCCAGACATTACGTGTTCCAACAAGGTTACACCATATCTGGCCCACACCTGTGGGTCCGGTATCATACGGAAGTGTTTAAGTCGTGGGTTCCCCCATAGGGGATGAGCTGGAGACAATTGGCCAGGTCTCAAGTATCTGCGCCTAGCCGCTTCCCATACTCTCCAAGTTGCTCTAGTAGGCCCAGGGATCTCGCAATATGCCTTGGGTCCTCTATAGGGAAAATTCTGAAGGTCCGTCAGGGAACCCAAAATATTTGCCTCGAGACAGGTTGCCACATTGGATCTAGAACCCTGGAACCACCAGTGTACCATCACCAACATGGCTGGCCAAAAATATAACTGGAAATTTGGGAGGGCAAGTCCACCCAAGTCCGCAGGTAAACATAACATAGAACGAGCCAACCTAGGGTTTCTCCCCGACCAAATAAAGGATCCCACTATACGGTCAATCTCCCTAAAAAATGAGGCGGGGACCCAGACCGGGCAATTCCTAAACAGATAGTTAAATTTGGGCAGTATCATCATCTTAAGGAGACTAATGCGACCCAGAAGATTCAGAGGAAGATTCTCCCAGGCAGCACATTTCGAACGTAAGGTGTTCAGGACAGGGGTCAGGTTTTTTACGATAAAATCAGAGAGATTCCTAGTGATCACAACTCCAAGATATTTAAATTCCCTAACCCTTTGTAGTGGGGTGGAGAAGGGTCCAGAGTTAACCTCATCATCTATAAAAAATAGGACTGATTTGGTCCAATTTATCTTAACTCCCGAGAGTCCACCAAAACTGTCAAAAATACGCAGGGCAGCTTGAAGAGAGGGTCCAGCATCATTAAGGTACAATAATGCGTCGTCGGCATAGAGGGAGAGGCGCTCTTCCATCATACCCACCCGCAGGCCCAGAACGTCCGGTGCACTCCTAATGGCAATTGCCAGAGGCTCCAGCGCCAGGGCGAACAGGCTGGGGGAGAGCGGGCATCCCTGCCTCGTACCACGAAACAGAGCAAAGGAGTCTGAGACCCAATTGTTGGTGCGAACCCGTGCCCGGGGGGATCGGTACAGCAATCGTACTCCGTGAATAAATTTAGGACCGAATCCAAATCTACGCAAAGTTTCCCATAAGAATTTCCATTCAACAGAGTCGAAAGCCTTCTCGGCATCTAAAGAGGCAATAACTCTGTACCCCGTGTTGTCATGCGATGTTGCTAAGTTAAGGAATAGGCGCCTAATATTAATATCCGTGCCCTTGCCTGGCATAAATCCCGTCTGGTCTATACCCACTAGGTCTTCTATTACATGGGATAGTCGGGTGGCCAAGACCTTAGCAAAGATCTTGGCATCAACATTAAGCAACGAGATGGGCCTATACGATGCGCAGTCAAGAGGGTCCTTTCCTGGTTTAGGAACCAATACAATAACCGCCTCATTCATTGAGTCAGGTAGGGCTGGCAGATTTGCAAATTTAGAAAACAGTGAAGTCAACTTAGGGGCCAGTAGTTCAGAAAAATTGGAGTAAAATTCAGTATGTAACCCATCTGCACCCGGGGCCTTCCCTCCCTTGAGATGTCCCATGGCAACCTGTATCTCCTCAAGTGTGATGTCAGCCTCCAGCCCCTCCCTTGCTTCCTCAGACAACACAGGGATAGACAGGAAGTCAAAAAAGAGGACATGGATGAATCCGATGCAACATCTCTAGAGGAGTAAACCTCCTGAAAGTATTCTCGGAAACGGTCGTTAATATTAGCAGGGGCAGTGAGGATCTGGTCAATATTGTCTCTAATGGAGCCTATGGGGGTTGAAGGTATGTTTCCCTTAGCCAGCCACGCAAGAAGCTTCCCATTTTTACCACCATGCTCGAACACGCGCTGAGCGGAGAATAACAAAGCCTTGTCTGTCTGGGCCATCCTAGTGGTGGATAGGTCACGCAGGGCCTTTTTCCACGCCCTATACCGGTCCTCCCCAGGAGCAGAAACGTATTCAGCCTCCAACCTGCCTGCCAGTGCCTCCAGCTCACTCATGGAGCGAGTAGATTCACGTTTGAGCCGAGTGATACTATGCCCATACTCCCCTCGTATCCAAGCTTTAAATGAGTCCCATACAACAGGAGGGGCAGCGGATTCAGCATTGTCTGTCCAGAAATTGCAGATAGAGGCCGTTAGGGGTTCCAACAGTCTCTCATCATTAGCCCAAAAACTGGATAAACGCCACAGGCGAGTCCCTGGTGGAACAGACAGCGTCAGTGTCAAGCACAATGGTGCATGATCTGAAATTCCCCTGGGAAGCACAGAGAGGTCATGTACATATTGTAATGCAGGGCCTGAAGCATAGACAAGATCAATTCTAGATAGCGTTTTGTGTGAGGCTGAATGGCAGGTGAAAACTTTCAATGTCGGGTACAAGTGCCTCCAGACGTCAGTGAGGGCAAAAGTTTCCGCCCACTGCCTGAGGTCCGGAGTGTCCCGAGCCGAGGATTGCAGCCGATCCAATTCCACCAGTGATACCATGTTAAAGTCCCCCATGAGGTATACCAATGCGGTATCAAATTGCACCGCTATTTGCATGATCTCGTGAAGGACACTGCCAGATGCTGGCGGAGGAACATAAAGCCCAACTAGTACCACATTCTTATCAAATATATTAGCATGTATAACAACAAATCTCCTTTCTTTATCTGTTTTAACCTCAATCAGCCTAAACGGTAGTGTCTTGTGGACCAGGATGCTAACTCCTCGGGCATAGGTGGAAAAGGTAGAGTGATAATTAAGGCCCACCCAGGCTTTCCTAAGGCATACCGTTTTGTTTTGCGGCAGATGTGTCTCCTGGAGAATACAGATCTGCGGGTTGTGGGAGCGAAGGAAACGAAACACCAGGGAACGCTTAACAGCAGTATTAAGCCCTCGAACGTTCCATGAAATTACCTTTATCTCAGCCATGGAGTATGAGGTATAGTGGATATGCAGTTATGTAACATACCAGACAGGCAGCATCCCAGTCCAGCCACACATATATTATTCTACATAGCACTGTGTAAATGGTTCTATTCAAACATGCGTCATATCTAAAGCACCTGAAACAACAAAATAGTGTTAACAAAAACAAACCCAGCATTAAACCCCGCCCCCCACCCCAACCTAGGAATGCCTTGTTCCCCAAACATCAAAAAAGAAAAAGAAAACCCCAAGTTCAGGGAGCGTGAACCAGTGGGTGTAGACCCTTAGTGGAGAAGATTGTCCACGTAAGGTGACGAGAGACTCCGCCGCCAGTAGGAATTAGGAGAGAAATAGCGATCCAACCAACAAAGGTTATTCCGGACCGTCTCATTTCGGACCAATGTGGGTGAGTAGATGTGTGGATTAAACTAGCAGCACATGAAGAATAGAAAAAATAGAAAAATAAAATAAAATATGTTCTCTGTTTAGGATAAATGAGGAGGATCATCCTGTAGCTCAGGAAGACAGGGTATGCCATACTCTAGGCAGTCAATCTGGCAAAGTGCTTTCTCCTTCCTATGCGGTTAGCAATTGATTGTCTCCCAGAGTGGAATTCCAGCCTAGGCAGTCATAATGAAAGGTGTATATCACTTGCAAGTGAAAGAAGAGGGAGAAGTGAACCTGCAAAACGTGTAATGGTCACTAGAGCTCGCCAGTGACCCTCCTTCAGGAATTGCTGAAATCTGAGCTTCCAAGAGAGCCAAACAAGACATTGCTGCAGTAAGTCATTAAACATAGGTAATCTTCATCTCTAAAAGGTTCCAACATCTCAGGAACATCTTGTAAAGGGCAAAAAAGGGTTATCCCACAGTAGATTCAAACAGTGGCAAGCTTGAGAGTAGATATCACCTGGCATAGCCAGGGGCACAACACTTATACTGTATACTGACAGAGAATACAAAAGGCACAACGGGTGCAAGATTAAATCCCCTGTCAAAGATTGAACAATCAGCGGCCAATATTCAGAGCAGAAGAACAGAAGAGCATGTTGCAGCGTTTAACAGTTGGGGGGGCAATGATTCCAGCCATGCGTTAGCATCCCTGGGGGAGGTAAAAAATCTGGTAGTTTCCCCGTCTTGAACCCTCAACCGTGCTGGAAACAGAACACTGTATCGAATGCCCTTAAGACGCATGGCTGCCTTCACCTGGTCAAAGGAGCGCCTGAGCTTTTGAGTTTCTACAGAATAGTCAGGGAAGATAAGTAGCTTGTTATTTTGATGGCGTATTTCTCCCTGCACTCTAGCAGCCCGGAGCACTTCATCCCTGTCACGTTCAGAAACTTTAGGATAAATGTGCGTGGTGGTGCTCCAGGGGGGCCCGGCTTGGGAGGGATCCGGTGAGCCCGCTCCACTGCATAGAAAGGTGAAAATTGAGCCCCTGGTAGGAGGGAACGTAGTAGGCCCTCAATAAACTCCGTCGGACATTTCCCCTCAGCTCCTTCCGCCAGACCTACAATACGGAGGTTGTTCCTCCTATTACGGTTTTCCGCATCTTCGGATTTATATTCCAGCGCTCTAATTTTGGTTTGTAGGGCCCTTAAGTCTGCTCCATGAGACTCTACAGTGTCCTCCACTTGCCCCACACGCTGTTCTGCAACAGAAAGTCTGCCCCTTATTTTATCCATGTCCAGCCTTATTAGACCAACATCTAATTGCACAGCATCTACCTTGGAGGTAAGGGTAATAAGGGAGGCTTGGCAATTTCCTATAGCAGCCAAGACATCAGCCAGGCCTGGCTGTGTAGAAGGGGACTGCTCTGGCTGCTCTGTCTGGGACGCCATGTTGCCACTGGCTCGCCCCCCGGGCCCCACGCGGCCCACACAGGCCGCCTCTGTCTCCACCGGTTCGGGGGGAAATTTCAACTTCTTACCCCTTCCTCTGGCTGGCCGGGATGATCGGCGGTGCATGTGAAGAAGTCCGTCGGCTTAAAGACCTGCTGCTGATTCTGCTTTAAGAATCTTCCACATGTAAGTTAGAGGTGATCCTGGGTGCAGCAAGATGGCCACTGCTCCAGAGACCAGGTCGGGGCCCCAGACCCTCCAGCCAGCTGTCACAGGGTGTAGAAATGCTGCGGCAGTGCCCACAGGTGATCCGGTGGCCAGGATAGGCAGCCCGGGGCCTCTGGGGAGCAAGATGCGGCAGGGAAATGTGCAGGAGCTGCCGCCGGGTGTAGCAAGATGGCCGCCGCTCCAGGAAGCAGGTCGGCCTCAGACCCTCCAGTCAGCCTCTACAGGTTGCGGCCAGAAATTGTGTTGGAGCCGCCGCCGGGTGCAGCAAGATGGCCGCCGCTCCACAGACTAGGCCGAAGCCGCGGTCTGTCCTACAGGCCTTCCCCGAGCGGGGAGATCCGGCGATCGCGGCCGCGGATAACGCTCCAAACAGCTGGATTGGTCCGATGGCCAGGTCGGGAATAAAGCAGGCTTGTTGATAACTGCAGATGGGTTAGGATCGCCCGGATTACAGCAGGATTGTACGGGCAAGCGGAGCTCCTACTAAACCCGTCCTACCCCATCACTCTCCAGGCCACGCCCCGAATCATTCAGATGTTTATTATCAAACTTCAGACAGGCCTGTACATGTGCTTTCTTGTGCAGGGGGACCTTGCAGGCTCTGCAGGATTTTAGTCCTGTAGTGTGTTACCGATTGTTTTCTTGGTGACTATGGCCTTGAGATCATTGACAAGATTCTCCCGTGTAGTTCTGAGCTGATTCCTTACCGTTCTCATGATCATTGAAACCCCACAAAATTAGATCTTGCATGGAACCCCAGACCAGAGGAGAATAACAGTTATTTTGTGTTTCTTCCATTTGCAAATAATCGCACAAACTGTTGGATGGATGGTGCTGGGTGTAGGTGGGGATGCATTGTGGAGCCCGGAGGGATGGATGGTACTGGGCGTAGGTGGGGATGCATTGTGGAGACTGGAGGGATGGATGGTGCTGGGCGTAGGTGGGGATGCATTGTGGAGACTGGAGGGATGGATGGGGCTAGGTGGGCATGGGGATGCATTGTGGAGACTGGAGGCATGGATGGTGCTAGGTGGGGATGGGGATGCATTGTGGAGATTGGAGGCATGGATGGTGCTGGGCATAGGTGGGGATGCATTGTGGAGACTGGAGGCATGGATGGTGCTGGGCGTAGGTGGGGATGCATTGTGGAGACCAGAGGGATGGATGGTGCTAGGTGGGGATGGGGATGCATTGTGGAGACTGGAGGCATGGATGGTGCTGGGCGTAGGTGGGGATGCATTGTGGAGACCAGAGGGATGGATGGTGCTGGGTGGGGATTGGGATGCATTGTGGAGACTGGACAGATGAATGGTGCTGGGTGGGGATGAAGATGATTGAGTTGCATTGTGAAAATGGATGATGATGACTCTGGGTGGGGATGAGAGTTACATAGTGAAGAGGCTCTTCAAAATGTAACTCTCATCTGCACCCAGAGTCATCCTCATCCATTTTCACTATGCAACTCAATCATGCCAGCTTGTCAGCCTCAGGTGTCCCATCCAAGAAGAAGGAGATTAAATAAAGTCCAAATCAAATCTACAGGCAGCACAGGGGGCACAGCAGCATACAATACATTTTTGTGACTTTGTATGGTGGGGGACGCTGAATCTATATAGACAGTGAACTGAATAGTATCTGGATAATTATGCTCAAACAAACTGAATGTGAACACAACAGTGTACCATACAAAAAAAAATAAAAATAAAAAAATATAAATATATGTATAAAACTTAGTGTCAAACGTGCATATTACAAGAGAATGACAACCATCCAATCTCTGCATATATAGCAAAATAATATCTTTGTGAAAAACAGTGTGAAAATTCTAATGATGAAATGTGAATAAAAAAATAAACTAGAATAGAGTCCACATGCAATTGAAAATGGTGCCAATCAATATGCATTAATCTTCCGCTGTTGCAAAATATACAAAATGAATATAGGTGAATCTTCCTCTGTGTGAATAGACGACCTTCACCAGCTGTGTAACACAACCAAAGTACTCTGTAAGTGGATGTCCACTTACCAGAAGATGTTGACCTTTTTAATTAAAAAGAGAACTACACGGGAGAATATCGTCAATGATCTCAAGGCCATAGTCACCAAGAAAACAATTGGTAACACACTACAGGACTAAAATCCCGCAGAGCCTGCAAGGTTCCCCTGCACAAGAAAGCACATGTACAGGCCTGTCTGAAGTTTGATAATAAACATCTGAATGATTCAGAGGAGAACTGGGTGAAAGTGTTGTGGTCAGATGAGACCAAACTCAAGCTCTTTGGCATCAGCTCAATTCACCGTGTTTGGAGGAGGAGGAATGCTGCCCATGACTCCAAGAACACCATCCCCACCGTCAAACATGGAGGTGAAAACGTTATGCTTTGGGGATGTTTTTCTGCTGAAGGGACAGGACAACTTCACCACATTAAAGGGACAATGGACGGGACCATGTACTATCAAATCTCGGTTGAGAACCTCCCTCCCTCATCCAGGGCATTGAAAATGGGTCATGGATGGGTATTCCAGCACAACCAAAACACACGGCCAAAGCAACAAAGGAGTGGCTCAATAAAGAAGCACATTAAGGTCCTGGAGTGTCCTAGCCAGTCTCCAAACCTTAATTCCATAGAAAATATGTGGAGAGAGCTGAAGGTTCGAGTTACCAAGCGTCAGCATCAAAACCTTAATGACTTGGAGAAGATCTGCAAAGATAAGTGGGACAAAATCCCTACTGAGATATGTGCAAATCTGGTGGCCAACTACAAGAAACGTCTGACCTCTGTAATTGCAAACAAGGGTTTTTGCCACCAAGTACTACAGTTCCTTAAAGTGTTCATACCCCCTTGAGTTTTTCCACATTTTGTCAGGTTACAACCAAAAACGTAAATGTATTTTATTGGGATTCTATGTGATAGACCAACACAAAGTGGCACATTATAAATGGTTTTCAATTTTTTTTACAAATAAATATGTGAAAAGTGTGGCGTACATTTGTATTCACACCCCCCCCCCCCCCCCACCGCCCAAGTCAATACTTTGTAGAACCTCCTTTCGCTGCAATTACAGCTGCAAGTCTTTTTGGGGATGTCTCTACCAGCTTTGCACATTTAGAGAATGATATTTTTGTCCATGCTTCTTTGCAAAATAGCTCAAGCTCTGTCATATTGAATGGAAAGCGTCTGTGAACAGCAATTTTCCAGTCTTTCCTCAGATTTAGGTCTGGACTTTGTCTGGGCCATTCTAACACATGAATATGCTTTGATGTAAACCATCCCATTGTAGCTCTGGCTGTATGTTTAGGGTCGTTGTCCTGCGGGATGGTGAACCTCCGCCCCAGTCTTAAGTCTTTTGCAGACTCCAATGCCCTGTACACACGGTCAGACATTGATCGGACATTCCGACAACAAAATCCATAGTTTTTTTCCGACGGATGTTGGCTCAAACTTGTCTTGCATACACATGGTCACACAAACTTGGTTGCAAATTCTGAACGTCAAGAACGCGGTGATGTACAACACGTACAACAAGCCGAGAAAAATGAAATTCAATAGCCAGTGCTGCTCTTCTGCTTTATTCCGAGCATGCGTGGCACTTTGTGTGTCGGAATTGTGTACACACGATCGGAATTTCCGATAACGGATTTTGACGTCGGAAAATTGTATAGCAAGCTCTCAAACTTTGTGTGCCGGAAATTCCAATGGAAAATGTGTGATGGAGCCTACACAAGGTCGGAATTTCCGACAACGAGGTCCTGTCACACATTTTCCATCGGAAAATCCTATCGTGTGTACAGGGCATAACGGGTTTTCTTCTAAGATTGTCCTATATTTGGCTCCATCCATCTCCCTATCAACTCTGACCAGCTTCAATGTCCCTTATGAAGAAATCAGATTCTCCCACCTGAGCTGTGGATCCTCCAGAGTTGCCATGGCCCTCTTGGCTGCTTCTCTAAATAATGCTCTCCTTGCCCGGCCTGTCAGTTTAGGTGGATGGCCATGTCTTGGTAGGTTTGCAGTTGTGTAGCCCCGATTGGCTGTTGGGGCTACACAACACAAGATTTATATGGACTTCACATATAATTGTCTATAATCACTTTATCATAGTATTATATATGCACTTTGATTGCATGTATTTGCTTTTTGTCACTTTTCAGTTTTACTTGTATTTGTGATTATCACTTGCATAGGGGAACACAGCATGACACACTGACTGAGTAGTTTGATTATATTTTGCACACCTGTATGGGAATGTGAATAGTGCTTGCAGCTTCTTTGATTTGGTGAATATACAGTACATAGTAGATTGCAAGAATTTACTACAATCATTAACCTGGTGCCCGTGACATATCTCCCAACTTTCTGAGATGGGAACAAGAGACACCGAATAGCAAAAGTATGTAGGCATAAGACACTCCCCCTTCCACACCACCCCCCTTACGAAATGAAATGATTGGTTTTTACCACCTCTATTCCTTTATATTGGATTTTGGAATTTGAAATTGGATGAAAGGTTTAACACTGGGAAACAAATTTTGAAAGAAAAAAGGTGCATTTTATATACAACTATATAGATCAGACCAAAATGAGGGACAAATGAGGAGGAAAGAGGGACTTTATTCCAAATCAGGGACAGTTGGGAGCTATGGCCAATGGTCTTGTTCACACCAACAATGTTTTAACTACGCACATTTCTTTGGGGTAATGAGATGTGCATGAACATGTGAAATGTGTATTATGAAAGGATGTTGCAGCACACACACTATGTGCCGGAGATCTTTTGACTGGTAAAGGTGTTGACACATTTTACTGGGGTGTGTATTTAGATGAATTATATGAATTATATGTTGTGTGAATCATGGGTGTGCGTGGCCTATTTCATTAGGGTGTGCCCCCCAAAGACACAGTGAATGGTGGGTGTTGCCAAATTGTGTTTACAGTGGGAGGGGCTTAAAGGGGAATGTTAAAATAAAGCAAAAGTCTTCCTATACCAATAAAATATGCTTTATGGTTCTCTCTCCCCCCAGTAGGGTGCATTCACACTAATGCCATATGGTTTTTATGGTTGCAGCGCAGCGTACCTACAGTTTCAGTGTGGATTAGTTGCATTTTTCCATAGACTTCTATTAGATCCTGCAGTTTTAGTGCGCTTTCTGAAAACAAAAACTGAAAGGGTGGTTTTGGTGCACCTTCAGAAAGCACAAACCAAGGGACATAATAGAAGTCTATGGCAAAGTGCAACTAACCCACACAGAGACCGCGGTTACACTGCGCTGCAGCCATGGTGTGGGAAAGCTGCACCGCATTAGTCTGAAAGCCAAGCTGATTGTTTATTATTACTGACCTCTGAACTCTGGTAATTACTACTGACCTCTGAACTCCGGTTAACTTACTACTGACCTCTGAACTCCGCCTCACTTATTACTGACGTCTGAATTCCACCTCAAATACTAATGACCCCTGAACTCTGGTTCACTTACTACTGACCCCTGAACTCTGGTTCACTTACTACTAGGGTTGTCCGGGTATCGGTACCGATACTGAGCATTTGCGCGAGTACTTGTACTTGCGCAAATGCTCCGATGCTTGACCCGATACTTGGGCAGTCAGCGGTGATCGGTTTATAGATATCAGCACAGATCCCCCTGTATAGATTTCAATATAGCAGCTGACAGACGCTTCTCCTCCTCTCCCCCCCGCGTCTTTCAGCTGCTATATTGAAATCTATACAGGGGGGTCGGTGCTTGTAACTCCCCCCCACCACCGCACCGATCATCCCCTGACTGTCCCTGTATCCTCCTCCAGTCCCCCTTTGTGTCCTTCTCCAGGCTCCTCCTGTCCCCCTCCATGTTCCTGTCCCCCCTCCGTGTTCCTGTCCCCCCTCCGTGCTCCGCTCCCCCATCCGTGCTCCTCCCCCCCTTTGTCCTGAATCTGTCAAATATTTACCAGCTCCTTCCTTTTCCGAATGTACAGCATCAGTGTGCTCCGATCCCCCCTCTGTGCTCCGCTCCCCTCTCCGTGTTCCTATCACCCCCTCTGTGCTCCCCTCACCCTCCATGTTCCTGTCCCCCCTCCGTGCTCAGCCCCCCCTCCGTTCTCCCCCCCCCCTTTGTCCTGGATCTGTCAGGAAAAATATGTCATTTAATAGCTCCTTCCTTTTCTGAAAACACAGCATCAATGTTTACGATGCTTCAGTTTATGAATGGAGAGGAACCTCTGTCTCCTCTCCATTCATCTTCAGTGCAGCTGAGGCTGCTGAGAAAGGGACTTGGGAATCTCCATCCTCAGTCCCTTTCCATGTCTCAAAGGGGAGATTAACAGACCCCTGATATATCACCAAAGCCCCCCAACAGGGCTCATAAAGAAAAAAAAAGAATTGTAATCAATATTTAAAAAGTTAAATTGAAAAAATAATAAAAAATAAATAAAAAACACACTGACACCATCCACTCCTCCACCCCCCCCCCCAAAAAAAAAAAAAAGCATTGTAAAAAAAAAATAACAAATAAAAAAACACTACTGACACAGTCCACGCGTCATCAGTGCTGCATTTTAGTGCCACTGTCACATGACATTAAAAAAAGGTATCGTATCGGGGAGTACTTGAAAAAAGTATTGGTACTTATACTCGGTGTTCAAAAAATGGTATTGGTGCAACCCTACTTACTACGGATGAGCCGAACACCCCTGGTTCGGTTCACAGCAGAACATGCTGTGAAATATTATATCAAGAATTGTAATTACATGCCCCTGTTAAACTTGACAGAAAAATTGGGCCTTGGGCGGCGGTAGTGGTGCCACAACACTGTAATGCCCTGTACACACGGTCAGACTTTCCAACGAAATATGTGCGATCGGAGCTTGTTGTCGGAAATTCCGACCGTGTGTGGGCTCCATCTGACTTTTTCCATCGGAATTTCCGACACACAAAGTTTGAGAGCATGCTATAAAATTTTCCGACAACAAAATCCGATCCTTTAAATTCTGATCGTGTGTAGACAAATCCGACAGACAAACTGCCACGCATACTCAGAATAAATTAAGAGACGAAAGCTATTGGCTATTGCCCCGTTTATAATCCCGACGTACGTGTTTTACGTCACCGCGTTCAGAACGATCGGATTTTACGACAACTTTGTGCAACCGTGTGTTTGCAAGACAAGTTTGAGCCAACATCCGTCGGAAAAAAACTATGGATTTTGTTGTCGGAATGTCCGATCAATGTCCGACCGTGTGTACAGGGCATAAGCCTTCACAGATACTCTTGTTGGGTGCAGGAACGGGCCCTGCTGTGAAATATTAGATCATACATAGTAATTAAAATTGGGCCTTGGGTGGTGGTGCCACAACACTGTAACCCCTCACAGTTACCCTTGTTGGGTAGACATGTGCAGGATGAAAAAAATTTGTTTAGTTTAGTTTCGTTTCGATTCGTTATTTAACTAAATTCATTTAGTTAAATTCATTGCATTCGTTACATTTGTTTTCGGAATTCGTTTGGTTTCGTATTCGAACTAGAAAGAATTTGACCGCATTCGAAAAAATTCGACCGCATTCGAAAAAAACTATCAAATTCGAAAAAATTCTACCACATTCGAAAAAACTATCAAATTCGAAAAAATTCTACCACATTCGAAAAAAACATTAACTTAATTTGAAAAAGTAAATTATACATAACCATTTTGCGAAATTTGAAATTTGTATAGAATGAAATCGAATTCCAATAGAAAAGATTAGGATAGAATAGAAAATATAAAAGAATAGCATAGAAAAACAATAGAACAGAATAGAAAGAATATAATATATTCTATTCTAATCTTTTCTATTCAAATTCAAATTCATTCTGTACCAAATTCCAATTTCGGAAGATGGTTATATATATATTATATATTTTTTCTATTACGTTCCATTGTTTTTCTATGCTATTCTTTTCTATTCTATTCTAAACTTTTCTATTCGAATTTGAATTAATTCTATGCGAAATTCGAATTTCTGAAGATGGCTTCTAAAATTAGAATTTGGTATAGAATTAATTTGAATTTGAATAGAAAAGATTATATATATATATATATATATATATATATATATATATATATATATATATATATATATTTATTATGTTCTATTTTTTCTATTCTGTTCTATTGTTTTTCTATTATTTTCTATTATATTCTAATCTTTTCTATTTGAATTCAAATTAATTCTATACGAAATTCGAATTTCGGAAAATGGTTATATAGAAATAGAATGAAATCAAATTCTAATAGAAATGAATAGAATAGAAAAACAATAGAACAGTAGAACAGAGTAGAAAGAAATATTATTTATATATAAATATTTATATATTATATATATTTATATATAAATAAAACCATCTTCCGAAATTGGAATTTGGTACAGAATGAATTCGAATAGAAACGATCAGAATAGAATATTTTATATTTTCTTTTCTATTCTGTTCTATTGTTTTTCTATGCTATTCTTTTATATTATTTTCTATTCTATTCTAATCTTTTCTATTTGAATTCATTCTGTACCAAATTCCAATTTCGGAAGATGGTTTTTATATATATATATATATATATATATACATTCTATTTCATTCTGTTTCTGTATAACCATTTTCAGAAATTCAAATTTCGTATAGAATGAATTCGCATTCAAATAGAAAAGATTAGAATAAAATAGAAAATAATTATATAATATATATATATATATATATATATATATATATATATATATATATATATATATATATATATATATATAAAACCATCTTCCGAAATTTGAATTTCTTATAAAATTAATTTGAATTTGAATAGAAAAGATTAGAATAGAGTAGAAAAGAAAACACTAGAAAAACAATAGAACAGAATAGAATAAAATATATATATTCTATTTTATTCTGTTCTATTGTTTGTCTATTCTATTATTTTCTATTCTAATCTTTTCTATTCAAATTCGAATTCATTCTATACGAAATTCCACTTTCAGAAGCCATCTTCCGAAATTCGAATTTCGTATAGAATGAATTCAAATTCGAATAGAAAAGTTTAGAATAGAATAGAAAAGAATAGCATAGAAAAACAATGAAACAGAATAGAAAAAATATTATATATATATATATATATATATATATATATATATATATATATATATAAAAACATCTTCCAATATTCAAATTTCATATAGACCAAAATCAAATTTGAATATAAAAGATTAGAATAGAATAGAAAATAATAGAAAAGAATAGACTAGAAAAACAATAGAACAGAATAGAACAAAATATAATATATATATTATATTTTCTTCTATTCTGTTCTATTGTTTTTCTAGTCTATTCTTTTCTATTATTTTCTGTTCTAATCTTTTCTATTCAAATTCGAATTCATTCTATACTAAATTCAAACTTCAGAAGCCATGTTTAAAATTCGAATTTCGTATAGAATGAATTTGAATCTGAATTGAAAAGACTATTATAGAATATAAAATAATAGAAAAGAATATGTTTTCGAATTTGTTCGTTTTTTTTCGGATTCGTTTAAATTCTTTACTTTTGTAATTCGGAGATTCGGATGCATCCGAATTTCCGAATAATGAAGAATTTGTCCGAATTTCGATTCGGAACGAAACGCAATGCACATGTCTATTGGGTACAGAAATGGGCCCTGTGTTGAAATATTATATCAAAAGTTGTAATTACAACAGGGGCAAAAAATTGGGCCTTGGGTGGTGGTGGTGGTGCCACAACACTGTAACCCCTCACAGATACTCTTGTTGGGTGCAGGAACAGGCCCTGCTGTGAAATATTATATCAAAAATTGTAACTACATGCCCAGAAAAATTGGGCCTTGGGGGGTGGTGGTGGTGCCCTAAACCAAAAATATTGTTGGAAGCTAGCAACATCAAGATTGAGAAGGAATAGGATAGTCAGCATAGGCAGTCTTCAAGGGATCCCACTCCATAGCAAATTCAATCAGTTACATTAGCATCAGGTGCTTGATAGCTGCTGATCCAAGACTGATTCATTTTTATGAAAGTGAGCCTATCAATGAAGTCTGCAGACAGGCACACTCTTTAATCCATTACAAACCCTCTAGCAGCACTGAATGTGCATTCAGAAAGCCCGCTGGATGCCGGACAGGCCAGTAGCTCAATTGCATATTGAGCAAGTTCTGGCCAGTGGTCCATCCTTAAGACCCAGTAACCCAGTGGATGCTCTGTTGGAAAGGTCTCCAAGTCTGCTCTTGCCACTAGATATTCCTGCATTATGTAATGCAGACGCTGGCGATGGTTGCTTGAATCGATTAGACCTTGGCGCTGAGGACTGAAAAATTGTTTAAAGGCATTAGTCAGCCGGCCACCTTCTCCACCGCTCTTCCTCTGACTGAACAAAGCTTTAGCAATGCGTTGTCCAGCAAAAGGAAATTGTAACCTCCCAGGGTCTGGAAATGCATTGCACAAACCTTTCTTCAAGGCCTCCTGAAGATGTTTCATCCTCTGCTCCCTCTTAGAAGGCAGGATGAGTTCTGCAACCTTACCCCTGAAACGTGGATCAAGAAGGGTTGCCAGCCAGTAATGATCCCTCTCCTTGATACCATGAATCCTAGGGTCCTTTCACAGTCTTTGCAGAATCTTTGAGGCCATGCAGTGTAGGTTTGCAAAGGCATTTGATTCTGAGTCCTCTGAGTCACTAAGGATCACACGATGTGTAACTACCTCCTCCTAGCCACGTACAACTCCTTGGGTTTCTGGGGACTGAAAACCATCCCTTGAAGACTGCTGCTGAGTGTTATCCTCGAAATCCATGCTGACACAATCCTCCTCTTCTTCCTGTGTGTTTGGCGGGCCCGCAGAAATGCTATCTGGATAAAGCGGGCTTTGAGAGGTAAGGAAGTCCTCCTCTTCCTCCTGCTGTCCTGCCTCAAGTGCCCTGTCCATGATTCAACAAAGTGTGTGCTCCAGCAGGAAGACTAGAGGGACAGTGTCGCTAATGCATGCATTGTCGCTGCTCATCATCCTTGTGGCCTCCTCAAATGGTGACAGGACAGTGCATGCATCCTTGATCAGTAGCCACTGGTGTGGTGAAAAGAAGCTAAGCTCCCCTGACCCTGTCCTGGGGCAATATTTGCACAGGTACTCATTGATGGCCCTTTGCTGTGTGTGCAGCCGCTGCAGCATTGCCAACGTTAAGTTCCACCTGGTAGGCATGTCACAAATGAGGCGGTTGGTGGGCAGGTTTCATTCCCTTTGAATGTCAGCCAGCCAAGCACTGGCATTGTATGACCGGCGGAAATGACCACAGACTTCTCTGGCCTGCCTCAGGACATCCTGTAAGCCTGGGTACCTGCTCAAGAACCGCAGCACCACCAAAATCAGGACATGTGCCAAACATGGGTCAAGTGTCCAGTCGGAGGGCGGAGAGAAGGTTAGTGCCACTGTCGCATGCAACCATTCCTGGTTAAAGCTGGCGTGGCGTCAATCACCTCTGAGTCTGCCCCTGCAGAGCTGACAGAATCTCTGCCCCAGTGTGGCTCCTGTCCCCTAGGCAGACCAACTCAAGCACCGCATGGCATCTTTTAGCCTGACTGCTTGCACAGCCCCTTGAACGCTTACGGAGCACTGATGGTTCAGAGGACAAATCTGCAGAAGAGGCCATAGAGAAAGAAGAAGAGGAGGGGGTGAGGGAGAGAGCTGTGGCAGAATCGCCACTAGCATTTTGGAGGCGTGGTGGCGGAACAAGCTCCAACAGCACTGAACCCTGTCTTGCATCCTTCCCAGCTGCCAGCAGAGTTACCCAGTGCGCCATGAAGGAAAGGTAGTGTCCTTGCCCATGCCTGCTGGACCATGAGTCAGCGGTAATATGAACCTTACTGCTAAACGCCCTGTCCAACGAGGCCAAAACATTGCCTTCCACATGCCAGTAGAGAGCCGGAATGGCCTTCTGTGAAAAGAAATGGCATTTTGGAACCTGCCACTGAGGTACAGCACATTCCACAAATTCACAAAAGGGGGTAGATTCTACCAGCTGAACAGGCAGCAGTTGCAGTGCTAGCAATTTGGCCAAGTTAGCATTTAGACGCTGAGCACGTGGATGGCTGGGACCGAATTTCTTTTTACGGTTCAGCAACTGGGGTAGGGAAATTTGCCTGTTAAAATCAGATGGTGGTATACTGCTAGCAGATTGGCTGCAAGTACTTGGGACACCTATTTCTATACCTTCATTCCTCTCAGTGCAGGTTTTTGAGAGGACTGGAGGTATAGTAGGGTTGGAGATCCCAGATGAGGAGCAAGGAGAAGTCCGCCTTTTTCTTTGATGTGGGTCTTTCAAGTGCTGTTGCCAAAGGACAGCATGGCAAGTCATCATATGTCTGGTCAAGCATGTGGTCCCCAAGCGGCTGCTTTTCTGGCCACACTTGATCCGCTTTAGATATGAGTTGCAAACAGCAATGACGCGATCTGCTGCACATGTGTCAGAAAAGGCCCACACCAAAAAATTTTTAAAAGTCAGCGGGGAAACAGCAGCGCCCTAAACCTGTGGAGCTGTGCGGTGTGATGCAATAGGGTGGCTGCCCTTAAGCTGCCCTCTAGAGGACATACTGCCTCGTTGGGGTTGTGCCTCCTCCTACTCTCTTTTCTTAGGCACCCAAGTATAGTCAGTGACCTCATCATCCCCTCTCCCCTCGTCACTGGATTAAACTTGGCAGTATGCTGCAGCTACGGGAATATGACTGCCAGTTGCTTGTCCTTCTGTACCACCTCCTCTCTCTAGGCTCACGTTACCCCTTTCCTCAACCTAGGAACCAACATCGGAGCCTTCAAATCGCTGTGCATCCTCCAGCAGCATGTACCCAACACTGTGGTCGAATAATTCTGGGGACTCCTCCGTGCATGATGGTGGGGCTACGTAAGGAGTGACTGTGGACAAGGAGCCGGTGGAATAGGCCACTTTGGCAGCAGCGTTGGAAGGAAAACTACTCTGAGCCTGGGTGACAGAGGATGAGGAGGATAAGGACAGCTTTGTTATCCACTCCACCAACTCTTCTGCATATTGTGGCTCAATAACACGGCCAGCAGCAGAAAAAAAAAGGACAAGCGTGCCCCACGGCCACCTGCAGAGGATGCACCATGTCCATGACCACCACTGATGACTGTAGACACAGAGGCTGCTTGCCCTCTTTTAGTGGCCTGTGTGTCAGAAACCATGAAATCAGACCTAGACAGAAGTACAGTTAAATCACACTTGTTTAATAATAAAAGTAAAAAGAACAAACATAGTCAAAACATAGCCAAAGTTCAGTAACTGGAACGGATAATCAGCCAAGCCAGAAGTCAGGGATCAAAGTAGTGGAACAGCAAGCAGGATCCGGAGCCAGAATTGATGTCAGCAAAGCCAGTCTTTAAACAGGAACGCAGGAGATGTTTCTTGTGATGTTGGCCAAGGCGAAGGCAGAGTTCCTCTGGACTGGACAGCTTAAGTAGGCAGGACTGACGAGCAGGATATCAACAAGAGCTGAGTAACTGTGGAGAGAGATGGGAGCTGGCAATTAGCCAACAGCTGGGCGACCAGCTCAGAGAAGGAAGGGCTGAGCCCAGCCCTGACACTGTGAGCGTCTGCCTCTCCTTGGTGGTCTTCCGGACATGATGTATTTTTTGTTTTGCAACACCACATTACACTGTATTAGATACTGTGTATACCACCTGAAGTGTATTAGAAACTGTACTATTACTGCACTGTATTGTGTACACCAACAGAAGTGTAGTAGAAACTGTACACACTGTATTAGATACTGTGTACACCGCCTGCACTGTATTAAAAACTGTACTAGAGCTGCACTGTATTGTGTACTGTGTACACCACCAGAAGTGTAGTAGAAACTGTACACAGTGTATTAGATACTGTGTAAACCTCCTGCACTGTATTAGAAACTGTACTACAGCTGCACTGTATTGTGTACACCACCAGAAGTGCAGTAGAAACTGTACACACTGTATTAGATACTGTGTACACCGCCTGCACTGTATTAGAAACTGTACTACAGCTGCACTGTATTGTGTACTGTGTAAACCACCAGAAGTGTAGTAGAAACTGTACACACTGTATTAGATACTGTGTACACCACCAGAAAAGTAGTAGGAACTGCACCACGGCGCTTACAACTTCATTCGGAACCGTGCAGGGGACGAGTGGAAGACAGCCTTCAGGTCCAGGTTTGGACACTTTGAATACTTGGTGATGCCGTTTGGTCTGTGCAGCTCCCCTGCCACGTTCCAACACCTGGTAAATTACTTTGTTATCATTTATCTGGACGATATCCTCATCTTTTCTGCCACAGTAGAGCTGCACCAAATCCATGTGAAAAGAGTGCTCACAATTCTCAGAGAACACGGACTTTATGTTAAAACGGAAAAATGTGAGTTCGAAAAGACAGTTATCCAGTTCCTAGGGCTTATCATCTCCACAGAGGGGGTCACAATGGACCCGTAAAAGGTAAAAGCATTCCAGGAATGGCCAGCTCCCTTGGATAAAAAGGGAGTCCAGCGATTCGTGGGCTTCGCCAATTTCTAAAGATTTATAAAGGGATTCTCGTCAATCATTTTGCCCATTACACAGCTGACAAAAATGGTTCCAGTGGCCCCAAGATGCCCAGGAAGCCTTCGACAAGCTAAAGAATCTGTTCATTTCTGCCCCAATACTGCAGCACCCAGACTTAGCCTATGTATTGGAGATGAATGCTTCGGAGACAGCTACAGGAGCAATTTTGTCCCAAAGACAAGGTCATAAGGCCATTCTTCACCCTGTGGCTTTCGCTTCTCTGAAGTTAAGCCCACCTGAAAGGAACTATGATGTGGGTGACTAAGAGCTGCTAGCCATCAAATTCGCTCTTGAAGAATGGAGATATCTGTTGGAGGGTGCGTCCTACCCTATCATGATCTATCATGATCAGGACAGCAAAAAGCCCAAGACCCCACCAAGCACAGTGGGCGTTATTTTTCTCCAGGTTCAACTTTCACATCTCATACCGACTTGGCTCCAAGAATGGAAAAGCGGACCCATTCTCCCGGATGTTCCCAGAGGTCCCTCAGATAAGGGAACCTAGTACCATCCTGTCTCCACAAAATAATTTTCTTCTCATTTAACCCGACCTAAAGACTGTCATCAAACAGGCCTCCAGTCAATGTACAGAACCAGAAGTATCTTCCTTGAGGAAACAGGATGGTCTGCTATGGGCTCAGAATTAAATATTTATTCCACAACAAGTAAAACTCCAAGTCTTAAAAAACTTTTCATGATCACAAGCTTGCAGGAGATTTTGGAGTACAAAAGACCTCCAAACTAATACAGTGTTCTTTTTGGTGGCCGGGTTGGAGACAAGACTGTAGGAACTATGTCAATTCATGTATTACCTGCCAACATAAAGGGTCCAACACTAAATCCTGGGACCTGCTAAAACCTTTAGCCATCCCGGAACAACCCTGGAAGGAAGTCTCTATGGACTTTATCGTTGACTTGCCTCCATCAGAAGGGTTTACCAACATTCTGGTAATAGTTGATCGCCTTTCAAAGATGGCACATTTTTCGCCCATGGTGGGCACTCCCTCTGCCTTGGATACTGCAAACATATTCATCAAAGAAGTAGTGAGGCTTCATGGGGTACCTAACAATATCGTGTCTGATAGGGGAGTCCAATTTACCTCCAAATTCTGGAAAGACCTCTGCAAGTCCTTAGAAATCAAATTCTGCCTTTCCTCAGCATACCACCCTCAAAGTAATGGCCAAACGGAAAGGACAAATCAAACTTTAGAACAATACCTTTTCTGCTTCTGTTCCTGCTCCCAAGACAACTGGACTTCTCTTCTTCCTTGTGCAGAGTTTGTCTACAATAATTCCATACACACAGCCACCAATCAAACCCCTTTTTGGGCCAATTATGGGTTTCACCCCTCCTTTCTTCCTGATTCTATCCCTGAAGCTTCAGTCCCTGCAGTACAAGATCGAATAAATTTAATTCAAACAAGTTTTCAACATATCCAGGAAGCTATGCAGAAGGCTCAGGACAGCTACAAAAAGTACTATGATAGGGGGAGAAGGAGCAACCCATCCTTCAATGTAGGAGACAAGCTTTGGCTATCAGCCATCAATCTTAAACTACCATGTCCGTCACGAAAATTGGGCCTGAAATTTATCGGCCCTTCAAGGTTAAGAGAGTGGTGAATCCCGTGGCTCTTGAATTAGCAATACCTAGATCCTACAAAGTGCATTCTGTTTTTCACGCTTCATTGCTGAAACCAGTGGTCCCCAGCCCTTTCTCAGGAAGAGAAGAATTTCCACCGCCTCCAGTTGAAATTGAGGGCGAAAACCAGTTCGAGGTGGAGGCTATAATGGACTGTAAAAAAAGGGGTGGACAAGTCCAGTATCTTATTAAATGGAAGGGGTACCCCCCAGAAGATAACTCTTGGGAACCTTCAAATAACTTACACGCCCCACGTTTGGTACAAGCCTTTCACAAGAAATACCCAGGAGTTCTGGCCAAGTTGGGCAACCGGAGGCTGCCCCTTGGGGGGGGCACTGTCGGAGAAATAACAGAAACCAGGCTTGCCAGCATTGGCACTTTCCTGCGCGCATGCGCCGGTGGATTGGCACTCCGGCGCATGCGGGCATGCAATTCAGCAGAACGGCGCAGTCGCATGCGCATCGGAGCACGCATAATGTAAATCTCGTGAGCCTATAACATGAGCCTATAAAATGCTGCTCAGTCCCATGTTTAATTGCTGGTTTGTCGGTCAGCTTCCTGTGTTCCTGCCTCAGTATTCTGCTTCCTTGTGATTACCTGTTGTGACCTGGATTGACCCTGACCTGCACTGATCTTCTCCAGTACTTTGACCCCGCTTGCCTAAGGACTCCTCTACTCTACCTGCCTTTAGTGTTTGACCTCAGCTTGTTTAAAGGACCTTCTCCCGTCTCACCTGCCTGATTATCTGCGCTTGACCCCCAGCTTCCTCCAAGGACTTGCTTCTAATTGATTGTGTTTGACCCCTGGATTCCTCCAAGGATTTCTCTATGGTATCTACTTACGAGATCTGCTGGGTTAGAGCCCCAGCCGGGCATTACACTCCAGACTCAAGCCTACCTCAACACGGAGTATCAGCTCACTCAAGTCCTTCCTGAACCTGCTGGTGACTCGTGAATCCAGGTGCCCTATACCCTCTGTACCACTTCCAGGTAGAGCTCTTAGCTGCAAGGGAAGCTGCTCTCAGCATCTCGGCCTTGGTGAGTACCCTGACACAATGGGTAGAAGTCATTCCCCTGACTGGTGTTCTAATTTAGGGAATGAGACACAGACTAACCCCTCTACATGCAGTGGGTCAATATTTAACATTTCCACATGTAAACCTAAGGGAAACTCCTTCTGTTTACTGTTCCACATATCTGATCCTGATTTAAACAACACCTTGTCTAATTTTTCTTCCCTCCCTGATAATGAAATTGATATACTACACCAATTTTTACTCGCAGCACAGAACAAGGACACTCATTGGCTTATTGCTAAGAAACAATTTGCACTAGGACAAAGTGTCTATGTGTGTTGTGGGAAGGTATGCTATCCTTGGGTCCCCCTTCATGTCCAGGGATTGTGTTATTTTGCCTCTTTAGCCCCGATTATGGGAGTAAAGGGTAACAATAAGGGGGATCACGTACTTGAGGCCAGTATGCATCCAAGATACCCTCTTAAGCAAAGAATGAAGCGAGAATTGTTTCTTGAAAAGGACATGGCATGGGCTTGGTTTCCCTCATGGACAGGATGGGGAATTGATATGATGAAGAAATTAAATAATTATTCTAAGATACTAGATGAAATATTGGATAAAAATTCAGACATCACTAAGTTAAATTTGGAAACAAGAGCAATCAGAAAACAACTAGAACTTCATGACATGGCCATAGAAAGTATGAGTGCAGCCCTTTCAGGGTTATGTGAGATGACTGAAGACTATGAATGTTGTTGGCAACAGTCACTAAAGGTATTTGCACATAACTCTTGGTAACACAGAATGGTTATTCTCTTATCTCACCCTATCCCAATGTAGATCTTCACTCACTCAGTCTCTCTCTAGACTTCCAGATCCAATCGTCACTGAATCTTCTGAGATCTTCCATAGCTATCCCGCTGTATACTCCTCAAGTGTCACCAGAGGCATATCTAGTCAAAATGGCGCCTATGGCAAGCACTGAAACTGCGCCCCTGTCAAAACATTTGAAACCCATATTTCAGATAACCTTAACAAAAAAAATAGCTAATAATGGCCCACGGGCACACACTGATACAAAAATCACTGATGATGCCAACACACTGGCACAGTCACACTCATCAAAACACATTGGTGCACACAGTAACTCATACAAAATCAATGACACACTAACACACAATCAAGGGACAGGGAGGGACACTGGGGACAGAGAGGGATGCAGTGCGACATGTACAGGGAGGGATGTCAGGGACAGGGAGGGACACTGGGGACAGACAGAGGGACCCAGTGTGACAAGGACAGAGAGGGATGCTGGGGACAGACAGAGGGACACAGTGTGATGAGGACAGGGAGGGACGCCGGGGACAGAGAGGGACGCAGTGTGACAAGGACAGAGAGGGATGCTGGGGACAGACAGAGGGACACAGTGTGATGAGGACAGAGAGGGACGCCGGGGACAGAGAGGGACGCAGTGTGACAAGGACAGAGGGGGACGCTGGGGACAGACAGAGGGACACAGTGTGATGGAGTCAGAGAGGGACGCTGGGGACAGACAGAGGGACACAGTGTGATGAGGACAGAGAGGGACGCTTGGGACAGAGGGACACAGTGTGAGGAGGACAGAGAGGGACACAGTGTGACAAGGACAGAGAGTTTTGCTGGGGACAGACAGAGGGACACAGTGTGATGAGGACAGAGAGGGACGCTGGGGACAGACAGAGGGACGCAGTGTGATGAGGACAGAGAGGGACGCTGGGGACAGACAGAGTGACACAGTGTGACAAGGACAGAGAGGGATGCTGGGGACAGACAGAGTGACACAGTGTGACGAGGACAGAGAGGGACGCTGGGGACGGACAGAGGGACGCAGTGTGATGAGGACAGAGAAGGACGCCGGGGACAGAGAGGGACGCAGTGTGACAAGGACAGAGAGGGTTGCTGGGGACAGACAGAGGGACACAGTGTGATGAGGACAGAGAGGGACGCTGGGGACAGACAGAGTGACACAGTGTGACATGGACAGAGAGGGATGCTGGGGACAGAGTGACACAGTGTGACGAGGACAGAGAGGGACGCTGGGGACAGACAGAGGGACACAGTGTGATGAGGACAGAGAGGGACGTCGGGGACAGAGAGGGACGCAGTGTGACAAGGACAGAGGGGGGCGCTGGGGACAGACAGAGGGACACAGTGTGATGAGGTCAGAGAGGGACGCTGGGGACAGACAGAGGGACACAGTGTGATGAGGACAGAGAGGGACGCTGGGGACGGACAGAGGGACACAGTGTGATGAGGACAGAGAGGGACGCAGTGTGACAAGGACAGAGAGGGTTGCTGGGGACAGACAGAGGGACACAGTGTGATGAGGACAGAGAGGGACGCTGGGGACAGACAGAGGGACGCAGTGTGATGAGGACAGAGAGGGACGCTGGGGACAGACAGAGTGACACAGTGTGACAAGGACAGAGAGGGATGCTGGGGACAGACAGAGTGACACAGTGTGACGAGGACAGAGAGGGACGCTGGGGACAGACAGAGGGACGCAGTGTGATGAGGACAGAGAGGGATGCTGGGGACAGACAGAGGGACACAGTGTGACGAGGACAGAGAGGGGCGCTGGGGACAGACAGAGGGATACAGTGTGACGAGGACAGCTTCAGGCCCTTGGGCAGTGCCCGATGGGTCAGTCTGCCCCTGCTCATTAAACAGTCCACATTCAGTGAAAGTTCATGCACTGCAAAGTTTGCAGTACATGAGCTTTCACTGAATGTGGACTGTTTAATGAGCTTGTTGCACAAATAACTTTATTACACTTTATTTATGATATCTATGGCTGCTATGCATATAAACCTATATTTAGCACTATATTTGATTGGCTGCTTCTGCTTGGCACACACGCACAATTGCACATGATGATGACTTTAAGTCGTCATCATCATGAGCGATTGTGCATGTGTGCCAGGCCCAAGCAGAAGCAAGCAGCCAGTCAAATATAGTGCTAAATATGGGTTATATAAATATGCACAGCAGCCATAGATATCATAAATAAAGTGTAATAAAGTGATTTGTGCAACAGGCACAGCAGGTACTACTTTTAAGTAGTACCTGCTGTTGCACAGATCACTTTATTACACTTTATTTATGATATCTATGGCTGCTGTGCATATTTATATAACCCATATTTAGCACTATATTTGACTGGCTGCTTGCCTGGTACACATGCATATGATCATCATCATCTTCCAGAGTCCATGCTGCTGCCTGGGGGTTCCCCTTCTTTTTCTTGTGATTTGTCTCTTCTCCTCCTCACGTCACGTGACGCCACAGACCCCACTCCTAGGGAAGATGATGCCAGCCATGCAGAGGAGGGTAGGCGGAGCATTAGGCTCCGCCAGTTACCCTGCTATTTCCCTGCACCAGGTGAAGTCATTGCACGCCTGATGCTCCCCTCCGCATGCAAAGTAGCAAGTGCCGTGCCGGCGCCGCGCCCCAGCCGGCCAACCGCGGCGCCGGGGGCTATGATAGTGCGGGGGCGGCCAAGAGAGCCAAAAGGTGTCCGCAGGAGGGCGTGTGGGGGTTTTTTTGTGCGGGGGGCGACTTTTTTGTCGCCCTCACTCCCCATGGCGCCCATGGCATTTGCCATGGCTGCCATAGCCTAGATACGCCACTGAGTGTCACCCTTGCTAACCCTTGCTAACCTGCTGGGTCCCTAGCTTGGCACTTGCTGAAGCTTTCCAACTTCTTCACTGTCCCCGGGTGGTGAGAAGACTGCTCTGGTGCTTGCTTAAGCTTACTCACAGTAGTCTCTGGTAACAAGGTGGATGATCCCTTAGCGGCGACTGTTTACCTTCGCAACTCTAATCCTGCAGTCCCAATCCTGTGCTGCTTCTCCTGCTCCTAGATAGGCCTCAGGCAGCCTAGCAGCCAGGTGTCCCCGGGATAGGCCTCAGTCTTCCGACCTAGCAGCCCGGGGCGACATAACACACGTCCACCCAGACAGCCGTCCAGGTGGCACAGAACCCTGATCACCTGACTCCACCCCAATAAATAGGCACTCCCAGCAGGCCAAGGGACCAAAGAAACTCCTGCCAATTGGCTGAGACGCCCATCCACTTATAATCTGACCTTGCAGAGCCCTTGTCAATCTAATGTCACCTGCCACAGTGCCACCTAGTGACAGAAGAGAAAAGGTGCAGCAATTCCAGAATTAGAGAGGAATCAGTGGATCTACTAACAATTGACCAGGACAATTACTACCTTGCAAACTAAATTTGTTAGCAACCCTGCCTAAACACCAGGGTGCTACATACATATTATCAAATTGTTTCCAGGTCATCTGAAACAATATGATTTCAGATTTCTGTAGGTTTTTTTTGGCTGATTACGCAGAGCTGACCATGCCCAGTTACTGCTGTGTACCTAGCATCCTCACTGTGCCAGGATTTGCAGAGTACATAGTCTCAGTAGTGTCAGGTGCTCCCTAGCGCAATTGGGCCACACCCTGTCTGATCTAAAGTGAGACTTGGCATGTGCAGGATTTATTGGTGACATCATTGGAGGATGTATGAAGGCATGTAGAATGTTGGCACCAGGATGGATAAAGATAGTGCTGGCTTAAGCGGGAGGGAGGGTTGTGCAGGGTGCAGTCTTGTGTATGGTAAGGCTATTAATCTTTGGGAACTCAGCATTCTCAAAAATGAAATTGTGATGTCATAAGCTCCTCCTCTCCAATCGGTGAACACCTTGTATTCACTGAAAAAGACAAGGCTTCTCCTGAGTGGTGGAGGCGCAGGAGCAAGCAACTCTCGGTATTTAGTGTACAGAGGGGAAGTTGCTTGAGTACCTTCTGGAAAAGTATTAGGACACAACAGTGAACTAGAGCTGCCACTTCCTGGAAACCAAAATAAAGGGGTTGGGTCTGGAGAAAGGTGGTGGAGATTACAATGCTCCATGAAATCTTCAGATGTAACAATAGACACCTAGGACAGAATACAATTCAGATGTACTAATTGGATTGGCATTGTCTACAGAGATTCTGGTAGGATAAGGCAGTTTCAGTCATCAACCAGGTCTTCCCGATTGTGAAGGGAGTCACTTTGGGCGGGGGGCCCAAACTAACCCCAGAGAGCTCTGGAAACTCCTTGTCCTGCTCCCCTGGACCTTCCTATGTGTAAGTTACCCTGTGTCTATTAGGGGCACAGGGTGACCGAGAACTCCAGTCTGATCTGCACTAATCAGACTCACCGTACAACCACACCCAGCATTTCCTTTTACCCCTGTTATCCTGGGTTCTGTATGTCTGGTGTGTGTTGAAAGAATGAAGGGGCCATTTCACTTTGGACAGTAATATTTCTGAACAATATCTCTCAAGAAAATATGAAGATAAATTCCACTTTTCCAACTGCTGAAATATTGTATGAGCTTGGTCTCATAAATTGTTGTATGCTTTTTACTAGTGTAGCGCACTACCCCCGAAGGAGCTGCAGTTTGTTTGTTCTTTCTGTAAATCACATTCACCACATAGCACATCGCAGCCCATAGAAATAGAAACAGTCCATATTGTACTTTTTCTCTTGCTTTTATTTGCATAACTTGAACTGGGACAGGGAAAGTGTTTTCTGAGATGCTCTTTCACTGCGTCATAATCAATCCTTTGCCTTCTTATGCAAAGACTTAGAACAATGCAGATACTAAAAAGTCTCTCTGAATAACTTTTCATGGGAAAAACTGGAGTAGCCTGGTCTTTGAGAATACTTAGGTCTAACTGTAAAGAGCCACTCTGAATAACTCTTTACAGATAGGCTTTGGTAGATTTACTAGAGAATACATAGGCTGTTGTAGCAAAGAGTCAATCTGAATAACTCCTTTGCCCGTAGACCTTTTTAGAACAATCTGTATCTCTATTTGTGCTCGGAGCTCTACCTCAACCTTTTGACCACTACTTCCGTTTAGCTCAACTTGGAAGTACTGTACAAAGAAGAGATTACTCTGAATAATTCCTTCCGCCTGACTGATTGGATTCCCTGGGCATGTTAAACCTTGAAGTCACAGACCATTAGTGCCTGCATCACTGACTTTCGTACCAACATCCTCAGCCTCTGAAAGTACCGCTCCCCTGGGCTTCACTCACTTGATCAACAGCCCATGTGCCACTCACAAACAATCAATCACCCAGTCTTCTTCCACTTAGTTGCTACTTCCTCCTGATGGCTCCTCCATCCCTCTCCGACTGGCACGCTCCCCTCCCAGCAGGGGGCATCCAGAGACACCAGGGACTACATGCTGTGCGGTGGCTCCATCTCTAACTCCTCTGCTCCGCGTGGCCTGGTCCCCCCTCCCCAGGGGGGCTCACCTTCTCTCCCTCCCCAAAGGGGGGCTCTCTCCTCTCTTTCTCTCTCTATCTCTCTCTCTTTTAATCATGTGACCCCAGCTTATATGGGAGTCCCGCCTCCTGCCACAGAAATTAATGATTGGCCAGAACTCCACACATGAGCTGCCTGCCACTCAAATCCCAAGTCCAACCTCTCTTCCAGAACCATTTCCACTTAAAGCATGAGGAGGCATCTCTGGGCCCAAGCACAGGTGGCCACACCCTGCACTACACTGATACTCCCAGTCCCCAGAATAAACAACCAGGCCTGGAATAGTAATACAGGCCTGACTAAATTTACCTGAAACTGGATCCTGTCATTTAAACACTGAAAGCTCACCTACTTTCAAGTAGGTGACCGCTACACTAGATTGTTTGAGGTGTGGCTGTATCCCATTATTCTATTCTTTGTCTGCCTTCGGAACAACCTATTATGAAATGTATATGTGTTTCTAGCATGTAGACCAGGGGGCAGGGTGGAGGGAGGGGGGGATTTTTCCCTGGTGGCACTGTTCGTGAGCTAGAGATTTTTTACAGAGTTGTAGGCAGACAGAATCATACCATCCCAGCAGGACCTGCATTGACACTGGTTCCCTGTGCTGTATCCGCATCTCTCGCAACCTCGCAATTCTTTTCTATTATTTTCTATTCGAATTTGAATTAATTCTATGCGAAATTCGAATTTCGGAAGATGGCTTCTGAAATTCAAATTTTGTATAGAATGAATTAGAATTTGAATAGAAAAGAATAGACTAGAAAAACAATAGAACAGAACAGAATAAAATATAATATATATATTATATCTTATTCTATTCTGTTCTATTGTTTTTCTAGTCTATTCTTTCTACTCTATTCTATTCTTTTCTATTCAAATTAATTTTATACGAAATTCAAATTTCGGAAGATGGTTATATATATATATATATATATATATATATATATATATATATATATATATATATATATATATATATATATATAATATTTGTTCTATTCTGTTCTATTGTTTTTCTATTGTTTTCTATTATATTTTAATCTTTTCCTATTTGAATTCAAATTCATTCGATATACAAAATCTGAATTTCAGAAAATGGTTATATAGAAATAGAATGAAATCAAATTCTAATAGAAAAGAATAGAATAGAAAAACAATAGAACAGTATAGAATAGAAAGAAATATTATATATATATATCTATATATAGATATATAGATATATATATCTATATGTAGATATAGATATAGATATCTATATCTATATCTATATATATAAATAAATAAAACCATCTTCCGAAATTGGAATTTGGTACAGAATGAATTAGAATAGAAAAGATTAGAATAGAATATTTTATATTTTTTTCTATTCTGTTCTATTGTTTTTCTATGCTATTCTTTTATATTATTTTCTGTTCTATTCTAATCTTTTCTATTTGAATTCATTCTGTACCAAATTCCAATTTCGGAAGATGGTTTTATATATATGTACATATATATATATATATATATATATATATATATATATATATATATATATATATATATATATATATATATATATATATATATATATATAATTTTTTTCTATTCTGTTCTATTGTTTTTCGGTTCTAGTCTTTTCTATAAGAATTCGATTTCATTCTATTTTATTCTGTTTCTGTATAACCATTTTCAGAAATTCAAATTTCGTATAGAATGAATTTGCATTCAAATAGAAAAGAGTAGAATAAAATAGAAAATAATAGAAAAGAAAAGAAAAACAATAGACCAGCATAGAAAAAAAAAATATATATATATATATATATATATATATATATATAAACATCTTCCAAAATTTGAATTTCCTATAAAATGAATTTAAATTTGAATAGAAAAGATTAGAATAGAGTAGAAGAGAAAAGACTAGAAAAACAATAGAACAGAATAGAATAAAATATATATATTATATTTTATTCTGTTCTGTTCCATTGTTTGTCTAGTCTATTATTTTCTATTCTAATCTTTTCTATTCAAATTCGAATTCATTCTATACGAAATTCCACTTTCAGAAGCCATCTTCCGAAATTCGAATTTCGTATAGAATGAATTCAAATTCGAATAGAAAAGTTTAGAATAGAGTAGAAAAGAATAGCATAGAAAAACAATGAAAAGAATAGAAAAAAATTATATATATACACACATATATATATATATATATATATATATATATATATACACACACACATACATATACACATATATAATATATATATATATATATATATATATATATATATATATATAAAACATCTTCCAAAATTCGAATTTCATATAGACCGAAATCAAATTTGAATATAAAAGATTAGAATAAAATAGAAAATAATAGAAAAGAATAGACTAGAAAAACAATAGAACAGAATAGAAGAAAATATAATATATATAATATATTTTCTTCTATTCTGTTCTATTGTTTTTCTAGTCTATTCTTTTCTATTATTTTCTGTTCTAATTTTTTCTATTCAAATTCAAACTCATTCTATACGAAATTCAAACTTCAGAAGCCATGTTTCGAAATTCGAATTTCGTATAGAATGAATTTGAATTTGAATTGAAAAGACTATTATAGAATATAAAATAATAGAAAAGAAAAGCATAAAAAAACAATAGAAGAGAATAATACAATTTGTTTTTTATATATATATATATATATATATATATGTGTATATATATATATTTTATTGCTTTATTATTTTATATTCTGTCTTATTGTTTTTTTTAGAAAAACGTTTTCTATTTTTTTCGAATTCAAATTTGTTTTAGAATTCAATTCGAATTTGTCTTCGAATTCGATTCGAATATGTTTTCGAATTCGTTCGTTTTTTTTCGGATTCGTTTAAATTCTTTACTTTTGTAATTCGGACTTTCGTATGCATCCGAATTTCTGAATAATGATTCGGAACGAAACGAAATGCACATGCCTACCATGGCCTGTTGGTTCCAATGTGGGAGAGCTATACCCAAATACAGCTGGAGGCCACCATGAGCGCAGCTACCCATAGAAATAAATAAATGCACAGAGCGAAGAGAAGCCAGTTGGGTCCATACCAGTGGTAAGATCATGGGAGAAGGTAAGTATAAGTTGAGGTTGCCTGCACTTACTGGCTTTATTAATAGAAAACTTCTCCAAAGCACTTATTAAGTAAAAAAAAAAAACATTGTCCAGATGAACAATAAAGGACTCATTACATTGAAGGACTTTTCAGGAATAAGAATATCCCAGCCTGTGTGGAACCAGGGTGTATATTCTCCATCATCCTCTTTATTAGTCACCCACCTACCCAAATGTGATGAACATACAGTGCCTTAAAAAAGTATTCCTACCCCTTAAAATTTTCCACATTTTGTCAGGTTACAACCAAAAGCGTAAATGTATTTTATTGGGATTTTATGTGATAGACCAACACAAAGTGGCACATAATTGTGAAGTGGACTCCATCCATCTTCCCATCAACTCTGACCAGCTTCCCTGTCCCTGCTGAAGAAAAGCATCCCCACAACATGATGCTGCCACCACCATGTTTCACGGTGGGGATGGTGTGTTCAGGATGATGTGCAGTGTTAGTTTTCCACCACACATAATGTTTTGCTTTTAGGCCAAAAAGTTCAATTTTGGTCTCATCTGACTAGAGCACCTTCTTCCACATGTTTGCTGTGTCTCCCACATGGCTTCTCGCAATCTGCAAACGGGACTTCTTATGGCTTTCTTTCAACAATGGCTTTCTTCTTGCCACTCTGAGCTGTGGATCTCTGCTGCTCCTCCAGATTTACCATGGGCCTTTTAGCTGCTTCCCTGATTAATGCTCTCCTTGCCCGGCCTGTCAGTTTAGGTGGACGGCCATGTCTTGGTAGGTTTGCAGTTGTGCCATACTCTTACCATTTTCGGATAATGGATTGAACAGTGCTCTGTGAGATGTTCAAAGCTTGGAATATATTGTTATAACCTAACCCTGCTTTAAAATTCTCCACAACTTTATCCCTGGCCTGTCTGGTGTGTTCCCTGGCTGTTTGTTCACTAAGGTTCTCTAACAAACTTCTGAGGGCTTCACAGAACAGCTCTACTGTATTTATACTGAGATTAAAATTACACACAGGTGGACTCTATTTACTATTTAGGTGACATCTGAAGGCAATTGGTTCCACTAGATTTTAGTTAGGGGTTTCAGAGTAAAGGGGCTGAATACAAATGCACGCCGCACTTTTCAGATATTTATTTGTAAAACATTTTGAAAAGCATTTACCATTTTCCTTCTACTTGACAATTATGTGCCACTTTGTGTTGGTCTATCACATAAAATCCCCAAAAAATACATTTACGTTTTTGGTTGTAACATGGCAAAATGTGGAAAATTTCAAGGGGTATGAATACTTTTTCAAGGCACTGTATCATGAAGCAACCATTCATTTTATTGTCGCCTTAAAGTGCTTCAGTTGACAATAAAATGTTGCTGTTCCTCCCTTGTAAAAAGGTAAAATAAAATAAATGCCACATAGGGCTTACTTAAACATGTGCTGCAAAATATGCAAATCTTGACCCTTTATTTTTGATGCAAACAGACATTAGCTGTGAATATTAGGACTGACATGGGGCACACCCCTCCAGGTCCTCGTGTGTTCTATATATCAGAGGTGTGCAATGGAATACAGGCTTTATTACAACACCTTCAGGGATTTACACATAAGGAATTAGGCTTTTGCAAGATGGGTATGATGCCACCAAAGGGAAAAGATTATTGTGAAATTGGGAAAACAATAACAGATAATGACAGGTTTCTGGCACTGCCCTGGCATCTCTCCCTTCTAGAATTCAGATATAAAAACCATCCACAGATTAAGGATTTATTTCATCCAGGCTGCAGACATGAGATTGGTGGGACTGACACTATCTATCCTCCTGGGGGTGCTACTGCTCCAAGTGGTGACTGCAGGTATGTGATTCTGTGCTGAGGCTACTACAACTATAGCTCTGATATATACCATAGTGCTGTGTACAGACAGACCTTGGACAGTCTCTGCACCAGAGAAGCTTACACTCTAATGTCCTTCACACTGTCACAGTCTATTTTTACACATTTATATAGCTCTGACATATACCACAGTGCTGTACAGAGAACACTGAGCCAGTCACATCAGTCTCTACCAGAGGAGCTTACACTCTAATGCCTCTTCACAGTCACACACTATGATTATACATTTATAAAGCTCTGACATATACCACAGTGCTGTACAGAGAACACTGAGCCAGTCACATTGGTCTCTACCAGAGGAGCTTACACTCTAATGTCCCCCCACAGTCACACTAGGGTTGCCACCTTTTCTCCAAGCCAAACCCGATCACGTTAGCGATGCACAGGATTTTTTTCTATTTTTTGTAGTATACACTATAGGATTGTAAAAGATCTGGGACAGCTTTGGGCTCCCCAATGAGAGCAGTAATGTGGCACGCACAGCGCGCCGCGCCGCGCCAAAGAGTGGGTGTGGCTCAGCCGATGTCAGCAACAATTTGTAATGGACAGAACACTCTAATACAAGAACAACCAGAGCCTAAAAGGCCACAATCCTGTTAGCGCCAATGTTCATGCTAACAAGCATACGCAATTTACAAAGTGCCAGAAATGGATAGGAAGCTTGTTACTGATTAGCCATAACATCCACGGCTCACTGTCACTTTCCATTCTTGGAATATTCATTAATACATACATTAAAAGCGAATTTACTAAGACTGGAGCAGCTGTGCAAGGCAACCAATCAGCTTCTAGCTTTCATTTCCAAAGCTTAACCAAACAAGCTGAAGCTAGAAGCTGACTGGTTACTTTGCACAGCTGCTCCCCCCCATTCAGCTTAGCAGCAAGCATATTACAACGATTGTAGGCATTTTATTGTAGCATTTAGAATGAATTCAGCTGTCACATAACCTGGCAAAGTTACAAACACCAAAAGGACTCATTTAATAAACAGCAATACAAAATATACAGTAATAAGCTATGATTATATGCACAAGTACAGAAGCCAGTCAGATGTAGCTGATGACAATGGAAGGTACAGTTTGATTGGCCGCTATGGATAACAACACTTGGCACATGGCTACTTGACTTTGCAAAAAATCCTGACACTCACAAAGCAATCTAATACAAGTGCATAGCTCCCAACTGTCCCTGATTTCGAGGGACTGTCCCTGATTATGAGGGACTGTCCCTGATTTGGAGCAATGTCCCTCTGTCCCTCATTCCTCCTCATTTGTGTCTGATCTATATAGATGTATATAAAATGCACTTTTTATCTTTCAAAAAGTGTTTCCCGGTGCTAAACCTTTCATCCAATTTCTAAATTGCTGCATTTATACATTTTAAAAGCCAATATAAAGGAATAATAGTGGTAAAAAAAAGCACTTGTGGATTTAATTAACCTTTTTTTTGGGGTTAATTCTCTTTTAAGGGGGTGTGGCAGGGGGCGTGTCCTATGCCTACATACATTTGCTAGTAGGTGTCCCTCATTCCCATCTCAAAATTTTGGGAGGTATGCAAGTGTACTATATGGCTTTAAAATGTGCAATCCTCTGGACCTTGTTCAGATGTGTCCAGCCCATAGCAGGCACTCACCTGGGAAACTTCATACAGTTTGAAATGCTCCTCTCACTTCCTAAAAGTGCACAGATTGCAACCCATTGTAATCTGGATGAAGGGTTCAAGGCATCCAATTCCCTGTTCTGGTAGCAGAAGATGCTGTGACAGGAGATCGCCCTCTTGACTCCACTACTGCTGTTCCATCAGTCACTCCCGAGTCCTGACTCTTCTACACAGGCACACCAGTGTGAGCTGCCAGCCAAGGAAGTGATTGCAGCGTCCTCCTGTGCCGCATCGCTGCACTCCCTGTTCCTTCCCGTCTGGGGACAGCAGTCCCCGCTGCGGCACGGAGGAAGGGCAAGCCTGTGAGGCCCCTCAGTCTGCTTTACCGCTGGCCAGTCCGGGCCCGATCCTCACTGCAAAGCCCAGGCGGCACAGCTCTGCCCCCACTCTCCACTGGGGGTGCCACATCCTCTCCTCCTCAGGCAGTAATCCAGTCTCAATAATGTGTCTGTCCGGTTTTCAGATGGACTGAAAACAGGACACAGGATTAAAAATCCGGACTGTCCGGGTCAAAACGGGACAGGTGGCAACCCTAAGTAACACACTATTATTATTATACATTTATATAGCTCTGACATATACTGCAGTGCTGTACAGAGAACACTTAACCAGTCACATCAGTCTCTGAACCAGGGGAGCTTACACTCTAATGTCTCTTCACAGTTACACACTATTATTACCGTATATACTCGATTATAAGCCGACCCGAATATAAGCCGAGGCACCTAATTTTACCACAAAAAATTTATTGACCCGAGTATAAACCTAGGGTGAGAAATGCGCAGCTACTGTATGTGGAAAAGAGGATCAACAATGCCCATTTGCATGTCTCACTGTGCCCATTTGCAGCCATAGGTCCTCTGAACTTCAAACTCGGTAGTTAAGGGTTCCTAGATGCCCCCTAGCTACAGCCAAAATTTGGGGTCTCTGGACCCAAAGGGTCCTGAAATGACATTGCTGCAGATGGACACAGTTGACCGATTTTGGGGCCCATATCTCGGGGCCACTTGGTGGTAGGAACCCCAGCTTTGGATATGTTGTAGTGCTATCAAAATGACGCATACTATGATGCGAAACGCGTAGAGGCTGCTGGGAGATTCTCAATCACGTGAGCGTGAACGTCCGGAACGAACGGGAACGAGGGGTGAAGCGCAAGCCGGATGCGGGGGTGATCCTTATCGCACACAGGCTGACCACGCTACTAGAGACACCCATCCTTAACTGCTGGAATAGCTTAGTGCCGTCTTGAGGGCACTTTTAAATGTGAGTGTACACTTTGTATTTTAGTGATAATAAATAAGTTTTAAACACACTGCGCAATGATCGTTGTCCATATATTTTGCATGAGGAATACCAAAGCTCAGGCATAGCAGGTGTGGAACAGCACAAACAGGTGGAGTGGTTATCCCTATTAATGAACCGAAGGCATATTATACAAGATATATCTGGTGAGTGACCTAAACGGTGGTGGTGTGTCACAAAAGTCACGATGAATCACAGATGATACACAGCGATACCTAAAGGCTGAATACACAGCATCTATTTACGGATTTGCACTTGGCACATGGACTTTGTTAATCCTTTTTTGATAGCAATTTTTATTTGCAGATTGGTGGATATTGGTGACTAATGCCCCGTACACACGGTCGGATTTTCAGATGAAAAATGTCTGATCGGAGCGTGTTGTCGGAAATTCCGACCGTGTGTGGGCTCCATCGGACATTGTCCATCGGATTTTCCGACACACAAAGTTTGAGAGCAGGCTATAAAATTTTCCGACAACAAAATCTGTTGTCGGAAATTCTGATCGTGTGTACACAAATCCGACGGACAAAGTGACACGCATGCTCAGAATAAATAAAGAGATGAAAGCTATTGGCCACTGCCCCGTTTATAGTCCCGACGTACGTGTTTTACATCACCGCGTTCAGAGCGATCGGATTTTCCGACAACTTTGTGTGACCGTGTGTATGCAAGACAAGTTTGAGCCAACATCCGTCGGAAAAAATCCTAGGATTTTGTTGTCGGAATGTCCGAACAAAGTCCGACCGTGTGTACGGGGCATTAGATATATGTTTTGATAGTGGGGGAATATATAAGTGGAATACACATAATTTAGAGGGTGCATGAGGTAGTTTGTATTAGTTCATTGATTGTACAATTTATTGATTATTGACATGAGTGGTGTATGGTAAAAAAGTAGCGCACTCACACACACAGATTATAGCATGTTGTAGTGCTAGTTCCACTGGGTATGCATACCAAATTTGGGGTTCCTAGCGCCATGTGGCCCCGAGGTATGGGGCCCCAAAATCGGTCAACTGTGTCCATCTGCAGCAATGTCATTTCGGGACCCTTTGGGTCCAGAGAACCCAAATTTAGGCTGTAGCTAGGGGGCATCTAGGAACGGAAAGTGTCAAGCACTTTTTCTGACATTTTCTGAACCGAATTTGGGGCTCCATATCTCGGGGCCGCTGGGTGCTAGGAATCCCAGCTTGGATATGTTGTAGTGCTAGTTCCACCAGGTTTGCATACCAAATTTGGGGTTCCTAGCACCAAGTGGCCCCCGACATACGGGGCCCCAAATTCAATTCCGAAAATGTCATTCTTTGCACCAGAAAAGTGCTTGACTCGAGTATAAGCCGAGGGGGGCACTTTCAGCACAAAAAAATGTGCTGAAAAACTTGCCTTTTACTCGAGTATATACGGTATACATTTATATAGCTCTGACATATACCATAGTGCTGTACAGAGAACACTGAGCCACTCACATCAGTCTCTACCAGAGGAGCTTACACTCTAATGTTTCTTCAGTCACACACTAGTATTATTATACGTTTAAATAGCTCTGACATATACCATAGTGCTGTACAGAGAACACCGAGCCAGTCACATCAGTCTGTACCAGAGGAGCTTACACTCTAATGTCCACCCACAGTCACACACTATTATTAATATACATTTTATTTAAAAGCTTGTGAATCTTTGGAGAAAGTTGCATGACTCTTGGGTGAAAACATTGATAAATAAATCCCTAAGAATGAATAAGTATTGATAAAAAAAAAAAAAAACATGAATATGTAACTAAAAGTCCAAAATATGAAGAGGATACTGCATAGAGTAGCATGGAAACACTACTTGGCATAAAAAGCACGAGGCCCAGCTTTTGATACACTTCGTCCTCCCCCATTTAGCTCCCCCATCCATTGCCACAACCTGTTTCACCACTTATAACATGCAGGAACTGTACACTATATAGTCCATAGTTTGTGGACCCCTGACCTTCACGCATATATAAACTTGTTAGACATTTCATTGCAAAAGCATGGTTATTAATATAGAGTTGACCCCCTTCACTACTATAATAGCCTCCACTGTTCTTGGATGGCTATCCACAAGATTTTGGAGCGGATCTGTGGGAATTTGTGCATATTTGTGAGGTCATGTGTTTAGTAGGGTTGAGATCCAAAGGCATTTGTTAGGATTGTATCACAGGGTTAAAGACCAAAGGTGTTCAGTAAGTTTGAGGTCCAAAAGTGTTAAGGTAGGGCTGAGGTCCAAAGGTGTTCAATAGGGTTGAGGTCCAAAGCAGTTCAGTAGGGTTGAAGTGCAAAGGTATTCAGTAGGGTTGAGGTCCAAAGGTATTCAATAGGGTTGAGGTCCAAATGTGTTCAATAGGGTTGAGGTCCAAAGCAGGTCAGTAGGGCTGAAGTCCAAATGTGTTCAGTAGGGTTGAGGTCCAAAGGTGTTCACTGTTCAGTAGGGTTGGGATCCAAAGGTGTTTAGTAGGGTTGAGATCCAAAGGCATTTCTTAGGGTTAAGGTCCAAACATATACCACAGGGTAAAAGTCCAAAAGGTGTTCAGTAGGGTTTGAGGTACAAAGGACTTCAGTAGGGTTGAGGTCCAAAAATGTTAAAGTAGGGTTGAGGTCCAGAGGTATTCAGTAAGGTTAAGGTCCAAAGGTGTTCAGTAGGGTTAAGGTCCAAAGGTGTTCAGAAAGGTTGAGGTCCAAAGGTGTTCAGAAGGGTTGAGGTCCAAAAGCTTTTATTAAAGTTGACCTCCAAAGATGTATCTTAAGGTTGAAGTCTAAATGTGATCAGTAGGGTTGAGGTACAAAGGAGTCGGACTTCGGTACAGTTGAGGTACAAAGGACTTTAGTAGGGTTGCGGACCAAAGGCATTTAGTAGGGTTGCAGTGCAAAGGAGTTCAGTAGAATAGAGGTCAAAAGGGGTTAAGTAAGGTTGAGGTCTAAACGTGTTCAGTAGGGATCAAGCTCAAAGGTGTTCAGTACGGCTGAGGTCCAAAAAGTGTTCAGCAGGGTTGAAGTCCAAAGGTGTTCAGTAGGGTTTAGGTCAGCGATCTGTGCAGGACATTCAATTTCCTCTACAAGAGACTGGTCAAACCATGTCTTAGTGGAGCTGGCTTTGTGCACAGGGGCACAGTCATGCTGGAACAGAAAGATCAGATTAACATGCACAACAGAATTAATCAGAAGAAAGACTAATGACAGAACCGCTATGACAGAACATGCTAATGACAGAACAGCTATGACAGAACCCGCTATTGACAGAACCCGCTAATGACAGAACACGCTAATGACAGAACACGCTAATGACAGAACCGCTATGACCGAACACGCTAATGACAGAACTGCTATGACAGAAACACGCTAATGACAGAACCGCTATGACAGAACTGCTATGACAGAACACGCTAATGACAGAACGGCTATGACAGAACATGCTAAAGACAGAACCGCTATGACAGAAACGCTAATGACAGAAACGCTATGACAGAAATGCTATGACAGAACCACTAATGACAGAAACGCCATGACAGAACACGCTAAAGACAGAACCGCTATGACAGAAAATGCTGTGAGGCATGAATCATGAAATTACCATGGAAGCGGAGCAACCCCACCAATCAACCCCCCCACCTGCTGGTCTGCACCCCCCCCAGTGATTTGTGACCCCAAGGTAGCCTGAACTATCAAGCAAGGCTCAGCTGGCTTGCTCTCCCGACTCTCAGGGCCATGCCAGGACAGATCAAGCCAAAACATGTCCTCACTAGGATTTACTGAGAATCTGGTGACACACTGTGTAGAAAGCAAACTAAAGGTAGACTTGAGCAGGGGTTCTTAAACAGGGGTGATATGGATCCAATTGATAGGGGTATGGTATGAATCTTTGAACAATTGAATTAAATTGAAATGGCATTCTCTGCTGTGCTGCAAGCAAACCCCCCGTTATTGGCACCCCCCCCCCCCCGTCCCATCCATTCCAGGACTAAAACAGCTAACCAATGCGGGCACCCCCCTCCCCGATGATGCCCAGCCTGAGTACTGGAAGAAGTGAGTGACGCACGATCAGACAGAGGAGGAGGGATATATACCCCTCTGACTCCTCCTACAAATACAGGCTGGATTCCGGCCAGCCTTCTCACATGTCCATGTACACCCGCCACTCCATAGAGGACAATGGAGGGTCATTTCGGGTCCTACCACAAAATGGACAGGTGGACTAGATCAGACCGCTAGTGTGAAAGGGGCTTAAGAAAACAGATAAGATGACCCTAATGTTGTTATCGTGTCCCATATTTCCAATACCCATTGTTCCCTGCTCTCTGCAGGAGATACCCAAGGAGCATCACCAATCCAACACTGACCAGGATTGTAAAGGTGAACAGAAGTGCTGCCTCTCTGGCTGCCAGTATATATGCACAGGCACCAAAGGTAGGAGGCACAGGACTGACATAACGTCCATATATCAGAGTCCAACAGTCACCCCTCCTGCCTCCAAAGACACCCTTTTAATCATATAATACAACTTTTTTAACAAGTTGGTTGCAGGAGAAGATTAAACAAGACTATGACAGGAAAAGGTGTACATAATTTGTAAGTCCTCTTTATTCCGAATGACAGAGAAGGGGTAAGTGTGTGGTATATGTAGCCAATCCACACTTACCACACTGACAACCATAACCCATAACCATAACCCTTCCTCTTCAAGGGCAGGAAGTAAACCAAGTTGTTGGAAATAGGTCATGGAAGGATAGGGATCATTTCTGTTAGTCCTCTGAAAGGAGCACTCCTAACACCCTAAGGCTCGCCAGTTCCTAAATGTCTTGCAGGACAATTTTATGGGTCAGATAGTAGACGCACCAACTAGAAATAAAGCGTTACTGGATCTACTGATTACCAACAATACAGACTTGATCACGATGTAGAAATACGGGGCAATTTAGGTAACAGCGATCACAGGTCAATTGGCTTCAGTATAAATCACACAAATAGGAAATATAAGGGGAATACAAAGACACTGAATTTCAAAAGAGCCAACTTCCCTAAACTACGAACCTTGCTAGAAGGCATAAATTGGGATAAAATCTTAGGAACAAAGAACACGGAGGAGAGATGGGTTTGTTTTAAGAGCATATTAAATAAGGGCATTAGCCAATGCATTCCTTTGGGTAATACATTTAAAAGAGCGAACTAAAGTCCTGGATGGCTTAACTCCAATGTAAAAATGCATATAAAAGCAAAGGAGAAGGCCTTCAAAAAATACAAGGTTGAGGGATCATCATCAGCATTCAGACTTTATAAAGAATGCAACAAGAAATGTAAGGGTATAATAAGGACGGCTAGGATAGAACATGAAAGACACTTAGCGGAGGAGAGCAAAAAAAATCCCAAGAAATTATTTAAGCATGTAAACAGTAAAAAAGGGAGGACAGACCATATTGGCCCCATAAAGAATGAGGAAGGACATCTAGTTACAAAGGATGGGGAGATGGCGAAGGTATTGAATTTATTCTTCTCCTCAGTCTTCACAAGGGAATCGGGGGCTTCAGTAATGATCCTCATGACACATCACAGAAAGCACCTCCATGGTTAACAGAGGACAGAATTAAAATTAGACTTGGGAAACTTATTATTAATAAATCGCTGGGACCAGATGGCTTGCATCCGAGGGTACTTAGTCAAGTAATTGCCAGACCATTGTTCCTAATTTTTACTGAAAGCCTACTGACTGGAATGGTACCAGCTGATTAGAGAAAAGCCAATGTAGCACAAATATTTAAAAAGGGCCCAAATACATCCCTGGGAATTACGGACCAGTTGGCCTAACAACAATAGTATGTAAACTCTTGGAGGGGTTGATAAGGGACTATATACAAGATTTTAGTAATGGGAACGGTACCATTAGCAGTAATCAGCATGGATTCATGAAGAATTGTTCTATCTATTAATATTCTATGAGGAGGTGAGTTGCCATCTAGATAAAGGAAGGCCCGTAGACGTGGTGTATCTGGATTTTGCAAAAGCATTTGACACAGTTCCCCATAAATGTTTACTGTACAAAATAAGGTCCATTGGCATGGACCATAGGGTGAGTACATGGATTGAAAACTGGCTACAAGGGCGAGTTCAGAGGGTGCTGATAAATGGGGAGTACTTGGAATGGTCAGGGGTGGGTAGTGGGGTCCCCCAGGGTTCTGTGCTGGGACCAATCCTGTTTAATTTGTTCATAGATGACCTGGAGGATGGAGTAAGCAGCTCAATCTCTGTATTTGCGGACGATACTAAGCTAAGCAGGGCAATAACTTCTCCGCAGGATGTGGAAACTTTGCAAAAAGATCTGAACAAATTAATGGGGTGGGCAACTACATGGCAAATGAGGTTCAATGTAGAAAAATGTAAAATAATGCATTTGGGTGGCAAAAATATGAATGCAATCTATACACGGGGGGAGAACCTCTGGGGGAATCTAGGATGGAAAAGGACCTGGCGGCCCTAGTAGATGAGAGGCTCAGCAATGGCATGCAATGCCAAGCTGCTGCTAACAAAGCAAACAGAATATTGGAATGCATTAAAAAGGAGATTAACTCCAGAGATAAAGCGATAATTCTCCCACTCTACAAGACTCTGGTCCGGCCGCACCTGGAGTATGCTGTCCAGTTCTGGGCACCAGTCCTCAGGAAGGATGTACTTGAAATGGAGCGAGTACAAAGAAGGGCAAAAAATCTAATAAAGGGTCTGGAGGATATTCGTTTTGAGGAAAGGTTGCGAGTACTGAACTTATTCTCTCTGGAGAAGAGACGCTTGAGAGGGGATATGATTTCAATTTACAAATACCATACTGGTGACCCCACAATAGGGATAAAACTTTTTCGCGGAAGGGAGTTTAATAAGACACGTAGCCAATCATTAAATTTAGAAGAAAAGAGGTTTAACCTTAAGCTACATAGAGAATTCTTTACTGTAAGAGCGGCAAGGATGTGGAATTCCCTTCCACAGGCGGTGGTCTCAGCGGGGGGCATTGATAGTTTCAAGAAACTATTAGATAATCACCTGAACGACAGCAAAATACAGGGATATACAATGTAATACTGACCTATGATCACACACATAGGTTGGACTTGATGGACTTGTGCCTTTTTTCAGCCTCACCTACTATGTAACTATGTAACCCTTGCAACCTTATCCACTTCAGCTCCGGAAGGATTTACCCCCTTAATGATCAGGCCTTTTTTTGCGATGCGGCACTGCGCCGCTTTACCTGACAATTGGGCGGTCGGGCGATGCTTTACCCAAAACAAAATTGATGTCCTTTTTTCCCCACAAATAGAGCTTTCTTTTGGTGGTATTTGATCACCTCTGCAGTTTTTATTTTTTGCGCAATAAACAAAAAAAGAGCGACAATTTTGGAAAAAAAAACAATATTTTTTACTTTTTGCAATAATAAATACCCCCCAAAAAAATTTGTCTTCATCAGTTTAAGCCAAAATGTATTCTTTTACATAGTTTTTGGTTAAAAAAAAATCGCAATGAGTGCATATTGATTGGTTTGCGTAAAAGTTATAGCGTCTACAAAATAGGGGATATATTTATGGCATTTTTATTATTCTTTTTTTTTTTTACTAGTAATGGCGGTGATCAGCGATTTTTAGTGGGACTGCAACATTGCGGCAGACAGATCGGACACTTTTTTTGGGACCAGTGACATTTATACAGCGATCAGAGCTAAAAATAGCCACTGATTATTGTAATGTCACTGGCAGGGAAGGGGTTAACACTAGGGGGCGATCAAGAGGTTAAGCGTTCCCTAGGGAGGTGTTTCTAACTGTGGGGGGAAAGGGGACTGACTGGAGGAGGAGAGAGATCGCTGTTCCTGATCACTAGGAACAGCAGATCTCTCTCTACTTCCCTGACAGAACGGGAATCTGCTGTTTACATTGACAGATCCCCATTCTGGCTCTCTGAGGAGCGATCACGGGTCGCCGGCGGTTATTGCTATCTTACCAGATGTGGAGAAATGGATACCTGTCAAAATCAGGTACCCGTCCCCCGTCCCCCCAAAAAAAGTGCCAAATGTTAAGGAGGGGGGGGGGGGAGAGGAGGAAGACCGGAACTTTCCCTTTTGGGTGAAGTTTCGCTTTAGGCTCCCTTTACATGTCCCATTTTCACCCAACTCCCATGGCCAATAGAAAGCCAAATAAAGGTGTCACCCTGCACTAATGGTTCTCCATAATGTATAATAAAGACAAGTTTGTAGGAGTCAAACATTGACTGGATAACACCCTAGACACACTCCGTAAAAGCACTAATAAAAATAGTAAAATTATGCCGGCATTAAAATAAACGAACACCTGTGCAATACATAGGGCGAACAATGTGATGGCCTACAATACGTAGCCACGCCCTACATGTTTCGTCACAAGCTGACGTCTTCAAAGTGGCACGGGTGACGTATTGAGCCATCACCTAAATAGTCTTAGACGTCAACCAAGCCTCGTTTTCGACTCAGCTCTAAAACCGTGTAATCCTTACTGCAAAGGGATCCAAGTGGAGAAACCAAGCCTCTACCTGGTGCTCTCCACTAGATGAATGTTGCCATAGTTACTCACGGATACAAAAGTACCAAACGGAGACAATTAGTCTGTCAGAGAGTGGTAATAGATCCACCACTCAGACGATCTCACAAGTATTACTGTCTGATGTTATTACTTACTCCTCTGAGAGACAGTCACGGTGGTTTATCTAGATCGCTAAAAGGAAGGCCATGTTTAATAATAAATCATACATGTTTTAAATACATAGATCAATAGATCCTACCAACATTTCGAGTCACCCAAATATTTCCAAACAATCTAAACATTAGGTCCTCGACCAATATAAAAATAAAAATAAAAATAAAAATAAAATTAAGTGATAAGTACCAAATACCCCATTATACCCCATTCTTCTCAAATAATATAGAGATTGTGTATGGATAGGGGGGAAGAGGAGAACAGAAAAGCTATCTTAGGAATTATCAATGAATGCGTTTAACTCAATATCCACGTTTAAACCTAAAGGTCTGAGAGAGCGGATCTTATAAATCCACTCCATTTCAAGCCTGGAAATGGCACGTCTGTTGGAACCCCCCTCCATGGAAGTTTAAGTTTGTCAATCCCTACAAATGAGGTCCCCCTAGGATCTTGTTTATGTATTTCCAAATAATGTTTGGAGACTGGGTGACCCAGAAAGCCCCTCTTAATATTTCCAATGTGTTCACCAAGTCTCACCTTTACTTATCACTTAATTTTATTTTTATTTTTATATTGGTCGAGGACCTAATGTTTCGATTGTTTGGAAATATTTGGGTGACTCGAAATGTTGGTAGGATCTATTGATCTATGTATTTAAAACATGTATGATTTAATATAAAACATGGCTGCATTTTGTGATGCTGGGTGCTCTTCACGCCAATGAATGGACCTCTCGGCATTGATTAAAATAGAAAGATTTCTTGTAAAAAAAATTTTTTCAAACATTGAGTAGATAACACCCCTGCTATGGTCTTAGGATGAGCAAAGACAAACTGGTGGAGGGGCTTAGAAGGAGAAGCAGAGACACGAGCTACAGTGGTAACTGGTTTGTCCTGGAGATCACGCTGGACGGACTGGATCAGTCACTGGTAATGGATGGGAAATTGTGTGGGTGAGTAGGAAGAAATCCCTTTCCAGTAGGTTATGCCCAATGGTGGATGGTGGCGGTGAACTCTCTTGGGACTTGGGTTGCTATCTTTTCTGATTCGGCCTTACAGTCATTTCCGCATGTAGATTTGGAAAAGAAGGAAAGAGCACCCGATGTCCAAAGAAATGTGAGTTTTAGGTAGGGTTAAAGTGGTTGTAAAGACTCATTCTCAGTATAGACAGTTATAGCCTTGTTATATCCTGGAGGGAAGGGACTGATGTGAATGTAAAATATATCTGTAAAGCGCTAGGTAAATATAACTACCTGTAATAATAATAAGAAGAAGAAGAAGAAGAAGAAGAAGAATAATAAATGTGTTTTTTTCTGCAGAGGTGGTAAAACCGGGCACCTGTCCTGTGGTTAATCGCACTCAAGCATGTAGGCCCGTCATCCCCATGTATTGTAAGGTAGACAAAGATTGTCTCGGGACAAGGAAGTGCTGTAAGGTCGGCTGTTCTTTTAAGTGCTCGGACCCCACCGGTAAGTGGATGACTGTGATAAGATATTAAGTGGCCCGGTACAGACCAGATCTTACCCAAATGTGAGGGTGGAACTGTCAGTATTGCCCCTAGGAGCCAATAATCCGATCCTCCCTTTCCTTCTCCCAGTGCAGCTTGTATAAGAACAATGTGTACAGCAAGTTTTTACAAAGCATTTGCAGAGCTTTCGTCCAGCTTTTAGCAGCTTTGTAAAAGCCTCCATCCAGCTGTACACACTGGGAGTAAACAGGGTGTGTGTAGTACATCCTGTCCTTCTTCCGCGCTGCTGTTCCCCCATCTCATTTGCCACTATTGGCTGTCAAAATGACAGCAGGGAGTTCCTGTGTAAATATAGCAGCTTTAGAAGCTGCTGCTGTCAAAAAAAGCACATCTGACACAGTGTTTATAAACATTGTTCAGATCTAAGAAAGAGAGGTAGAAAGCAACATATTTACGAATATTTTTCAGACAGGAGATAGAAAGATACAAAGTATCAATGTTTATAAACATTGATCAGACAGGAGAGAGAGAGATACAAAGTAGCATTGTTTATAAATGTTGATCAGATGGGAGATAGATACAAAGTAATTTTTTTTTATAAACATTGATCAGACGGGAAATAGAGAGATACAAAAAGTAACAATGTTTATAAACATTGATCAGACATGAGATAGAGAGTTACAAAGTAACATTGTTTATAAACATTGATCAGACAGGAGATAGAGAGATACAAAATAACATTGTTTATAAACATTGATCAGATAGGAGATAGAGAGATACAAAGTAACATTGTTTTATAAACATTGATCTGACAGGAGAGAGATACAAAAGGTAAAATTGTTTATATACATTGATCAGACGGGAGATAGAGAGATACAAAGTAACATTGTTTATAAACATTGATCAGGCAGGATAGAGAGAGATACAAAGTATCATAGTAGGACATTTATTTAAAAAAGGTAGAAAACTTACACAAAATAGGATAAAATGAGCAGTTCGTCGGCCGGCATAGCGAGCGCCCGTTCACAATAGGATCGCGATGACGTCAGAGCGTCAACCTCCCGACGTACGTATCGTCCACAACTGACGTCGTCTGGGGAACGGGCGACGCTCTGAGTCATCGCATTATATAGAGTACATAAAACCACGCCTCGCTGTGACATCCCAGCGGCGAGAGGGGCAAGCCATCAATCCCTGATTGGATTGTAGCCAGAGTTAAAAAAAGGGAAAAAACAGAAATCACTCGTTATCTACAAGGGATATACTTAGAACCATTAGAATTAAGATGTATAAATTATATAAGGAAGGAATATTAAGTGTATGAATGGTCAAATCCATCAGTATAAGGCCGGTGAATCAGATCGACAACAGCGCGTATCCTTACGGGCACAGAGTGTATGTAAAACGACGCTCCGCCATCTTGTGGAACTGAGGGGAATTGCGTCTCAAAAAAACAGAATATTATACACCCATAATGTCTGTGCAATCTACATGGATATAAACCTAAAAAAACATATGTGAAAAATGTGTATATATAGGACACATGTACAAAGTGTTATAAAAAATACCATTTAAAAGTACATATGTCTTTACCAAAAATTATGTCAAAAAAGTGGTCATTGTAAAACTAAAAAAAGGAAGTATGTAGGCCAAGAGGCAACAAACCTCGTATGATATGATACAAAATGGTGTTTATATGAACCCCTAATGGGAAGGTCACGAAAAACAAATAGGAGTCAAGGGACAAGAACAAAGGACAAAACAAAAACAAACAATCTATGAAAAAAGGAGGGAGAAATATGATCAACACTGAGATGTCACATGGAGTTCACAGCGATATTAACAATATTAGGCATTATCAATAAATGCATTCAAGTCTACCTCCACATTTAACCCGAATGGTGTATAACATTTAATTTTATATATCCATGCCATTTCTAACCGCGAGATCCCTCGCACTAAAGATCCACCCCTCCAGGGACATGTATATTTATCTATCCCCAAAAAGATAGTTTTATCCGGATTTTTATTATGGACTTCTAAATAGTGCCTGGACACAGGATGTTTGGGGAAACCATTGAGGTGACCCTACACATGGCTGTTATCATGTCCCAGATTTCCAATCCCCATCGTCCCCTGTTCTCTGCAGGAGATACCCAAGGAGCGTCATCAATCCAACACTGACCAGGATTGTAAAGGTGAACAGAAGTGCTGCCTCTCCGGCTGCCGGTATATATACACAGGCACCAGAGGTAGGAGGCACAGGACTGACATGACGTCCATATATCAGAGTCCAAAAGTCACCCCTCCTGCCTCCAAAGACACCCTTTTAATCATATAATACAAATTTTTTAACAAGTTGGTTGCAGGAGAAGATTAAACAAAACTATGGCAGGAAAAGGTGTAGATAATTTGTAAGTCCTCTTTATTCAGAATGGCAGAGAAGGAGTAAGTGTGTAAGAACTCTCTTGGGACTTGGGCTGCTATCTTTTCCGATTCCGCCTTCTGGTCATTTCCACATGTAGATTTGGAAAAGAAGGAAAGAGCACCCGATGTCCAAAGAAATGTGAGTTTTAGGTAGGCTTAAAGTGGTTGTAAAGACTCATTCTCAGTATAGACAGTTATTGCCTTGTTATATCCTGGAGGGAAGGGACTGATGTGAATGTACAATGTATCTGTAAAGAGCTAGGTAAATATAACTACCTGTAATAATAATAATAATAATAATAATGATAATAATGATAAATGTTTTTTTTCCTGCAGAGGTGGTGAAACCGGGCACCTGTCCCTTTGTTATACACAATAAAGCATGTGCACGCAACTTCCCCAGGCAATGTAACTCAGACTCGGATTGTCTCGGGACAATGAAGTGCTGTGACATCGACTGCGATTTTGCTTGCAGGGAACCCACCAGTAAGTGGATGACTGTGATAAGATGTAAACATTGTTCAGATGTATGATAGAGAGGTAGAAAGCAACATATTTACGAATATTTTCCGGACAGGAGATAGGGCAAGTTCACACCACTGCATCAAAAACGCACCAAAAACATGCATGCAGAAAAGCATCTGGAACGCATCCGGACTGCGCTTCTATGGTGTGAACTGGCCCATAGAGAGTTACAAAGTAAATTGTTTATAAACATTGATTATACAGGAGATAGAAAGATACAAAGTAACGTTGTTTATAAACATTGATCAGAAGGGAGATAGAGAGATACAAAGTAACATTATTTATAAACATTGATCAGACGGGAGATAGAGAGATACAAAGTAACATTGTTTATAGGTATTTGATCACCTTTGCGGTTTTTATTTTTTGCACAATAAACAAAAAAAGAGCGTCAATTTTGAAAAAAAACAATATTTTTTACTTTTTGCTATAATAAATATCCCCCCAAAAAATAAAAAAAAGTCTTCATCAGTTTAGGCCAAAATGTATTCTACATATTTTTGGTAAAAAAAAAAAAAAAAAATCGCAATAAGTGCATATTGATTGGTTTGCGCAAAAGTTATAGTGTCTACAAAATAGGGGATATTTTAATGGCATTTTTATTATTAATTTTATTTTTTTTTTTACTAGTAATGGCCGTGATCAGCGATTTTTAGCGGGACTGCGACATTGCGGCAGACAGATCGGACACTTTTTTGGGACCAGTGACATTTATACAGCGATCAGAGCTAAAAATAGCCACTGATTACAGTATAAATGTCTCTGGCAGGGAAGGGGTTAACACTAGGGAGTGATCAAGAGGTTAAGTGTTCCCTAGGGAGGTGTTTCTAACTGTGGGGGGAGGGGACTGACTGGAGGAGGAGAGAGATCACTGTTCCTGATCACTAGGAACAGCAGATCTCTCTCTACTTCCCTGACAGAACAGGGATCTGTCTGTTTACATCGACAGATCCCCGTTCTGGCTCTCTGAGGAGCGATCACGGGTCGCCGGACATTGCGATCTGACCAGAAGTGGAGGAATGGATAGCTGTCAAAATCAGGTACCCGCTCCCCCCCAAAAAATAGTGCTAAATGTAAAGGAGGAGGGGGGGAAGGAAGAGAGGAACTTACCCTTTTGGGTGAGGTTCTGCTTTAGGCTCCCTTTACATGTCCCATTTTCACCTAACTCCCATGGGCAATAGAAAGCCAAATAAAGGTGTCACCCTGCCTTAATGGTTCTCCATAATGTAGAATAAAGACACGTTTGTAGGAGTCAAACATTGAGTGGATAACACCCTTGCTATGGTCTTGGGATGAGCAAAGACAAACTGGTGGAGGGGCTTAGAAGGAGAAGCAGAGACACGAGCTACAGTGGTAACTGGTTTGTCCTGGAGATCACGCTGGACTGACTGGATCAGTCACTGGTAATGGATGGGAAATTGTGTGGGTGCGTAGGAAGAAATCCCTTTCCAGTAGGTTATGCCCCAATGGTGGATGGTGGTGGTGAACTCTCTTGGGACTTGGGCTGCTACCTTTTCCGATTCAGCCTTACGGTCATTTCCGCATGTAGATTTGGAAAAGAAGGAAAGAGCACCCGATGTCCAAAGAAATGCGAGTTTTAGGTAGGGTTAAAGTGGTTGTAAAGACTTATTCTCAGTATAGACAGTTATTGCCTTGTTATATCCTGGAGGGCAGGGACTGATGTGAATGTACAATGTATCTGTAAAGCGCTAGGTAAATATAACTACCTGTAATAATAATAATAATAATAATAATAATAATAATAAATGTTTTTTTTCCTGCAGTGGTGGTGAAACCGGGCACCTGTCCCGTGGTTAAACACATTAAAGCATGTGTGCGCGACATCCCTAGGCAATGTAACGTAGACTCGGATTGTCTCGGGACAATGAAGTGCTGTGACATCGACTGCGATTTTGCTTGCAGGAAACCCACCAGTAAGTGGATGACTGTGATAAGATGTAAACATTGTTCAGATGTATGATAGAGAGGTAGAAAGCAACATATTTACGAATATTTTCCGGACAGGAGATAGGGCAAGTTCACACCACTGCATCAAAAACGCACCAAAAACATGCATAAAGAAAAGCATCTGGACTGCGTTTCTATGGTGCGAACTGGCCCATAGAGAGTTACCAAGTAAATTGTTTATAAACATTGGTTATACAGAAGATAGAAAGATACAAAGTAACATTGTTTATAAACATTGATCAGACGGGAGATAGAAAGATACAAAGTAACATTGTTTATAAACATTGATCATACAGGAGATAGAGAGATACAAAGTAACATTGTTTATAAACATTGATCAGACGGGAGATAGAGAGATACAAAGTAACATTGTTTATAAACATTGATCAGATGGGAGATAAAGAGATACAAAGTAACATTGTTTATAAACATTGATCAGACGGGAGATAGAGAGATATGCGAGTTTTAGGTAGGTTTAAAGTGGTTGTAAAGACTCAAGGTTTTTTTACCTTCATGCAGTCTAAAATACCTTCTGTGTACGGCAGCCCCCTCAATACTTACCTGAGCCCAATATTCCTCCAGCGCTGTGCACAGGGGCCTCAGCTCTCCCAGGTTTCTCCCTCCTCATTGGCTGAGACAGCAGTGGGAGCCATAGACTCCTGTCTACTACTGTCAATCACAGCCAGTGACCCAATGAGGAGAGAGCAGGGGCAGGGCTGAGCCGCGCTCCATATGTGAATAGATACACAGAGCAGCAGCTCGGGAGGGAGTCTGCTTGGGTACCCCTGTAGCAAGCTGCTTGCTATGGGGGCACTCAACAGGAGGGAGGGGCCAGAAATACCAGCTAGGGACCCAAGAAGAAGAAGATCGGGGCTGCTCTGTGCAAAACCACTGCATAGAGCATATAAATATAACATGTTTGTTATTTTTTTTAAATAAAAAAATGCCCTATTTATTACTTTAAAAGGCATTTATTGAAATTAGCATCATGTACATCAAGCCAACGTGTTTCGGGGGAAAGGACTACCCCTTCTTCAGGGCTGTTACTGCATGATATTATTAGATGGGAAAGGTTGCTGCCTTTGCAGCTACTGTATAGCCGGGACTCTGTCAGCCTGCAGTCTGAAATCTTGCAATTAATATAACCAGTTTGGGAACCATTCCCATCTAATAACATGCAGCAACAGACCATAATGTATAAAGCCGGATACTCAGTGTACTCTTAATAAAGAAATCCTTTTTGTGGCTACATGTAAAATGACACAGCATTAGAAATGCAATATGTTTCGGCTTATACAGCCTTCCTCATAGCATACCAACAACAGCCCTGAAGAAGGGGAGTCCTTTTCCCCGAAACACGTTGGCTTGATGTACATGTCGCTACTTTCAATAAACACCTTTTAAACCTACCAAATGCTCGCATTTGTTTGGACATCCGCCGCTCCTTCCTTCTTTTCCAAGTCTACAAGCTACAGTGGGGAAGTCTCACAGTTGTAGGAGGAAACTCTGATATAAGAAGCAGGAGGATCATTCAACCCAATCGTGTCTACCCAAATCTGAAATACCATGTGTCCATTTTTCATGTTATAACGCTTCTATATAACATATTGACTGGTAATGTGTTTGGATTATATTGCTCATGACTGCCTTCATTGTCTCCTCATCCAGAGTGAAGTCACAACAGGACGAGACAAGTCACAAGGTCTTCCAGATGACGAGAACAGCATTAGTTCTTTTCTCCCGTGGGGACATCAGCCTGTCAATGACTAATAATGACTAATAATGACTAATAATGACTAATAAATAACTAATGACTAATATCAATAACTAATAAATGATCATTCCAATCTACACCATGACGATTTGTGTGGTTTCTATAATTTTGAAGGTTCTCATGAATCCAGGTCATGGTATAACTAATAATAGTTAGTCACATGTCACTGGTGTTGTTCTGTAACGCTGGAGAGGTGAATACTTAGGACCGTGTGATATTTCAGTTTTTCTCTTTTAATAAATCTGCAAAAATGTCAACAATTCTGTGTTTTTCTGTCAATATGGGGTGCTGTGTGTACATTAATGAGGAAAAAAATTAACTTAAATGATTTTAGCAAATGGCTGCAATATAACAAAGAGTGAAAAATTTAAGGGGGTCTGAATACTTTCTATCCCCACTGTATGCAAGTTATTGCCATAAAAAGTGTTTGGGGACCCGGGTCCTGCCCCAGGGGACATGGATCAATGCAAAAAAAAAAGTTTTAAAAACAACGGAGCAGTGATTTTAATAATGCTTACAGTGAAACAATAAAAATGAAATATTCCTTTAAATATCGTGCCTGGGGGGCAAGTGAGCTGGGGCTGCCCGCTCCGTGGCCTGTTGATGATCAGGCTGTACAGCAGGAGGTAAGCGGCGACCGTGGCCTGGACAGGGTTAACACAGGCCACAGCCGCAGCTCACCTACCGCAATGTGGCCATGCCTGTGTCTTCTCCAGTGGAACTAGCGGCTGCAGGGGCTGAGCTGTGTGTCTCTCACACACAGATCAGCCTCAGAGCCATGCTGACAGTTCCACTTTAGGCCCCTATGGACTGCTCCTCCTCCTCCAGCCATAGGTGTCCGCACATTGGGGTAAGGGGGGGAGAGCTGCGGGTCGCTGTCAGGATGTCTCCCCCTCTCCTCCTTTCTCATGTCGGCAGCACGGGAGAGGAGAAAGCTTCCTGCTTGTTCTTCTTCCCTCCCAATTGGCCACAGCGGAGGGCCAATCAGAAAAAAACTAGTGGGGCATCATGGGAAATGTAGTCCCAGAGATAGGAGGCCCAATTAATCACAGCAGGGAGACAGCTACAGCCTACAGTCCCCAGCATGCACTGTGCTGGGGGAAAAGAGAAAACCCGGTAACAAGCCGAGTAGTGCTACACTGTAGCAGGTACTAAAGGAGACATGGAAAAAGAAAGAGGACTGTGCTGGGGGAACTAATAGCCCCAGCACCACCAGATAGAGCCACGCTGTAACCCACACCACCAGAGAGAGAGCCATGCTGTACCCACACCACCAGAGAGAGCCATGAGAGACACGCTGTACCCGCACCACCAGAGCGCCACCTGTACCTGCACCACCAGAGAGAGAGAGACACGCTGTACCCACACCACTAGAGAGAGCCACGCTGTATCCACACCACCAGAGCTCCACACTGTACCCACACCACCGGAGAGAGCCACGCTGTACCCACAGCAGCAGAGAGAGAGGGAGAGCAATGCTGTACCCGCACCACCAGAGAGAGCCACGCTGTACCCGCACCACCAGAGAGAGAGCCACGCTGTACCTGCACCACCAGGGAGCCATTAGAGCCACACTGTACCCGCACCACCAGAGAGAGCCACGCTATACCGCACCACCAGAGAGAGAGAGCCACACTGTACCTGCACCACCAGAGAGAGAGAGAGAGCCACGCTGTACCCGCACCACCAGAGAGAGCCATGCTGTACCCGCACCACCAGAGAAAGAGAGCCACGCTGTACCCGCACCACCACAGAGCCACGCTATACCCACACCACCAGAGAGCAACGAGAGCCATGCTGTACTATACCACCAGAGAGAGCCACGCTGTACCACACCACCAGAGAGAGCCACGCTGTACCACACCACCAGAGAGAGAGCGCCATGCTGTCCAGGACCACCAGAGAGAGCAGGTCAGTATCACTGGGCAGAGTGGGCACAATAGGAGACAGACAGTACTAGCATTGTATGGCCACAATAGGACCGGGACACTGTAATATAAAGGGGACTGCAATTACAGTGCCCCTTTACAGTGCAGTCCCCTTTATATCAGTGTCCCTGCACAGTGTGGAGGACCGACACCAGCCACCCCCACAAATGTCTACCGACACCCCCCCCCCCGGTCCCTGGAAAAGTTGGCTGCTCCGTCTAAAATGCCCGGGCCTATTTTTTGTCCCAGTCCAGGCCTGCTGGGGGTGTCCTTAGCATGCCTGTAAAGTAGCGCATCTTTCCCATGTTTATAAAAGTGTCACAGCAAAATTACATTTCTAAAAGGAAAAAATGTAATTTTAAACTACCAAAAAAAAAATGGCGTGGATGTCTCCCCCAAAATCCATACCAGGTCCTTCAGGTCTGGTATGGATATTAAGGAGAAAATTTTTAAAAAATGGCGTGGGGATCCCCCAGGAACTATATACTCTGAACAGCAGTATATATACTACACGGCCCGCTCTATATACTCTGCAGAAAATTGGGCCTTAGGTGTTACCAGAACACTGTATCCCCTCACAGTTACTCTTGTTGGGTGCAGGAACGCCCTGCTGTGAAATATTATATCAAGAATTTTAATTACATGCCCCTGTTAAACAGGGGCAGAAAAATTGGGCCTTGGGTGGTGGTGCCACAACACTGTACCACCAGAAGTGTAGTAGAAACTGTACACACTGTATTAGATACTGTGTACACCACCTGAAGTATATTAGAAACAGTACACCACAGAATGCACTGTAGATATAAGCTACACTAGATGCAGAATATATATATATATATATATATATATATATATATATATATATATATATATATATATATATATATATATATATATATATATATATATACACATATACATGAGACTGGAACTGTGTAAACAATATCTCACAAAAATGAGTATACCCCTCACATTTTTGTAAATATTTTATTATATATTTTCATGTGACAACACTGAAGAAATGACACTTTGTTACAATGTAAAGTATTGAGTGTAGAGCTTGTATAACAGTGTAAATTTGCTGTCCCCTCAAAATAACTCAACACACAGCCATTAATGTCTAAACTGCTGGCAACAAAAGTGAGTACACCCCTAAGTGAAAATGTCCAAATTGGGCCCAAAGTGTCAATATTTTGTGTGGACACCATTATTTTCCAGCACTGCCTTAACCCTCTTGGGCATGGAGTTCACTAGAGCTTCACTGGGGTCCTCTTGCACTCCTCCATCACGGAGCTGGTGGATGTTGGAGACCTTGCGCTCCTCCACCCTCCATTTGAGGATGCCCCACAGATGCTCAATAGGGTTTAGGTCTGGAGACATGCTTGGCCAGTCCATCACCTTTACCCTCAGCTTCTTTAGCAAGGCAGTGGTTGTCTTGGAGGTGTGTTTGGGGTCGTTATCATGTTGGAATACTGCCCTGCCTCTGAAGAGAGGGGATCATGCTCTGCTTCAGTATGTCACAGTACATGTTGGCATTCATGGTTCCCTCAATGAACTGTAGTTCCCCCGTGGCGGCAGCACTCATGCAGCCCCAGACCATGACACTCCCACCACCATGCTTGACTGTAGGCAAGACACACTTGTCTTTGTACTCCTCACCTGGTTGACGCCACACATGCTTGTCACCATCTGAACCAAATAAGTTTATCTTGGTCTCATCAGACCACAGGAAATGGTTTCAGTAATCCAAGCCCTTACTCTGCTTGTCTTCAGCAAACTGTTTGCAGGCTTTCTTGTGCATCATCTTTAGAAGAGGCTTCCTTCTGGGACGACAGCCATGCACATAGTTGCCAACATTGCAAAAAAATATGTGGGACACTTTTTTGGCTGTAGGCGGAGCCGTACAATAATTAGGGGGCGGGGCATTCGTTTGTAGGCATGACCTAGCAAAAAATTAGCGCGCCGCTGCGACAAATTGGTGTGGCTTACGGTAAAAGTGGGCTTGGCTTAAATGGGCGTGGCCCAAGAGGGTGTGGTTAAAGTCTGAGATGAATGAGGGATGGAGAAGGAAAGGGGGAGAGGGGAATGACAGGACAGCAGCCCCAGATCCTACACAATAGAAATATGTGTATTCTAGAAAGTTTAACAATCAGCAGATAAAGATACTCCAAACACCAGATGTTAACGCTTCAATCATCCCGGCACCATGGTTGTTATGGTGTCAGGATGAAGCGCATTATTTCTATTATTACATTGTAATATAAAATTAAATCATTCAACTCACCATAATGCCGAATCAGTGGGATCCCTGAGCGTGTCACTAGCCACGTCGCCTGCCACCAGCAGAGTCTGTCCTTGCATCAGGTGCCCCCGGCAGAGTCTGTCCGTGCATCAGGTGCCCCCGGCAGAGTCTGTCCTTGCATCAGGTGCCACCGGCAGAGTCTGTCCTTGCATCAGGTGCCAACGGCAGAGTCTGTCCTTGCATCAGTTGCCACCGGCAGAGTCTGTCCTTGCATCAGGTGCCCCCGGCAGAGTCTGTCCTTGCATCAGGTGCCCCCGGCAGAGTCTGTCCTTGCATCAGGTGCCCCCGGCAGAGTCTGTCCTTGCATCAGGTGCCCCCGGCAGAGTCTGTATAGATCCCCTCAGTGCAGACCCCCTCCATCAGTGCAGACCCCCTCAATCAGTGCAGATCCCCTCCATCAGTGCAGACCCCCTCCATCAGTGCAAACCCCCTCCATCAGTGCAGACCCCCTCCATCAGTGCAGATCCCCTCCATCAGTGCAGACCCCCTCCATCAGTGCAGATCCCCTCAATCAGTGCAGACCCCCTACATCAGTGCAGACCCACCTCTATTAGTGCAGACCCCCCCTCTATTAGTACAGCCCCCTCTATTAGTGCAGCCCCCCTCAGTGCAGCCCCCCCCCTCTATTAGTGCAGCCCCCCCCTCAGTGCGGCCCCCCCTCAGTGCAGCCCCCCCTCTATTAGTGCAGACCCCCCTAGGTGCAGCCCCCCCTCAATTAGTGCAGCCCCCTCAGTGCAGCCCCCCCTCTATTAGTGCAGATCCCCCCCTCAATGCAGCCCCCCCTCTATTAGTGCAGGCCCCCTAGGTGCAGCCCCCCTCAATAAGTGCAGCCCCCCCTCTATTAGTGCAGACCCCCCCTCAATGCAGCCCTCCCTCACCCCCCGCTCACCCCCCGCTCAGTGCAGGTGCGGCCGGCCGGTGTTCTGCCTGCCGAGAAAGTTCCCCTCGGCAAGCATGGACCCCCTGTACTGCGCAGCGCTTGCACAGTACGGGGCTGGGGAACTTTCGTCGAGACACGGCGCCGTCGCAGTTGACTTCTCCTTCAGTGGAGAGGGGAGGGGCCGTGCAGCTAAAGAAGCCGCTTCATTGGCTGCACGGATCGAGCCCCCTTCCTCTCTCCACAACACACAGTCACTAGGGGGAAGATCGAGCGGCGGCGGCCGCCGCCATTTTGCTGCAGCCAGCTGCTCCAAAAAAAAAAAAAAAACATTCCCGATTTTCCTTATGGAAAATCCCAATTCAGGACAGCCTCAATCCGGGACGAGGGTCCCAAAATCGGGATAGTCCCGGGAAAATCGGGACTGTTGGCAACTATGCATGCAGACCAATTTGATGCAGTGTGTGCGGCGTATGGTCTGAGCACTGACAGTCTGACCCCCACCCCTTCAACCTCTGCAGCAATGCTGGCAGCACTCATACGTCTATTTCCCAAAGACAACCTCTGGATAGGACGCTGAGCACAAACACTCAACTTCATTGGTCGACCATGGCGAGGCCTGTTCTGAGTTGAACCTGTCCTGTTAAACCACTGCATGGTCTTGGCCACCGTGCTGCAGCTCAGTTTCAGGGTCTTGGCATTCTTCTTATAGCCTAGTCCATCTTTATGTAGAGCAACAATTCCTTTTTTCAGATCCTCAGGGAGTTCTTTGCCATGAGGGGCCATGTTGAACTTCCAGTTACCAGTATGAGAGAGTGAGAGCGATAACACCAAATTTAACACACCTGCTCCCCATTCACACCCGAGACCTTGTAACACTAATGAGTCACATGACACCGGGGAGGGAAATTGGCTAATTGGGCCCAATTTGGACATTTTCACTTCAGGCTGAGCTCACTTTTGTTGCCAGCAGTTTAAACATGAATGGCTATGTGTTGAGTTATTTTGAGGGGACAGCAAATTTACACGGTTATACAAGCTGTACACTCACTACTTTACATTGTAGAAAAGTGTCATTTCTTCAGTGTTGTCACATGAAAAGATATAATAAAATATTTACAAAAATGTGAGGGGTATACTCATTTTTGTGTGATGTTGTATATACAGTGCCTTGCAAAAATATTCACCCCCCTTGGCATTTTACGTGTTTTATTGCCTCACAACCTGGAATTAACAAGGATTGTTTGAGGATTTGCATCATTTAATTTACAGAACATGCCCACAACTTTGAAGATTTTTTTTTTTTATTGTGAAGCAAACAACAAATAGGACAAAATAACAGAAAAAGTCAATGTTGCCTAACTATTCACCCCCCTAGTATGGATATACACTGGATCCTCAGCAATCAATCGACTCCCTCAGATATCCACAGCAATGCCGGTACCAGGGTAGATTTCAGGCTCATCAAATGCAGTATAGACATGCAATAAAGAAGGGGGCTCCATAGGGCAGTAATTCAATCCAATTTATTAAAAAAACAAATAGTAACTTACAGTTCAGAATAATAGGGACAGCTATGTAGGGTACGTCCGGTCTTGGCCGCGACCGGAAGTGACGACACCTGGCTCCTCTCTGACGCGTTGCGTCACTGAACACGTGACTTCATCAAAGGGTAATGGAGTCAGGTGTCTATTGCCAGTTGATATACTAAGTTCCGCTGTCATAGCAACAGCAATTGTTGATAAAACATCCTAATTCTCTCTGAATTAAACAGCAACATGCTAGCAATACCAGGAATCCTCCTACACAATTCATAAAACACTTTTAAAAACTAAAATAAAGACATAAAAAATATATAATAAAAATGATCTAGGACAGAGATATGCAATTAGAGGACCTCCAGCTGTTGCAGATCGACAAGCCCCATGAGGCATAGCAAGACTCTGACAGCCACAAGCATGACACCCAGAGGCAGAGACATGATGGGACTTGTAGTTTTGCAACAGCTGGAGGTCCGCTAATTGCATATCCCTGATCTAGGAGATACATATAATCCGCCATGGACAGCGCCATCTGGTGGTTAAATCACATAAATTGCCCATATTACTACGGAACTCTCTGATGACATCTAGTGGATAAAAGAAAGATGGCGCAAATATTGGGAATCCTCCTAACACAATTCATATAACATTTTAAGTACAACAAACGATACAATATAGACAAACATGATTCAATACAGGTCACCGCCATCTAGTGGATATAATGCATATGAAAAAAACAAAAAAAAATACATCTTATTAGGTAAATCTCTAGTAACATCTAATAAGAATATAAGAATCAGGAAAAACAAATAACCCTGATAAGGTTAAAAGACCAATAAACCTAAATCTTAATCCTCTCAGTATAGCAATGAAAGGAATAAAAATAACTCCAGTACTCTTGTGGTAGAGCAGATATTCAAATGAATGCATAACTTATAACACATAACGCTGTCTAATGGCTAATACAGCCTAAAAAGACCCTCTAATAGTGTATGAATACAAGACGAATAATCAAGGGAGATAAAGAATAAAATAAAAAATTAGATATAAAACAGTTCAAATCGAACTCAACGTTATGTCCCAATGGTGCTAAAGTAAGTAGCTCATGTATCTAGCGAGACTCTGATTGGCTCAATTTAATAATTTTGTTGTCCCCCCTCCAATGGGGTTTATACTTTTCTATCACACAAACCATCAGGGATGAGGGATCCCTATTGTGGTGCTGTGCATAATGTCTGGATAGGCTATGTTTAACAAAACCATTCTTTATATTTTGCACGTGCTCTTTCTAATCTTTTCCATAGTTCTCTTTTGATCCTCCCAATATACTGAATCCGGCAAGGACATTCTAAAAGGTAGACAACCCCTTTGGTTCGGCAAGATATAAAATTTTCTATTCTATATTGTTATCTAGAGTTAAAGTCATGGAAAATCCAAAATGTTTGACTTGCCACCTAAACAAAAGGTGTAGGAAATCTTTAATAGGGACACCTGACCTTGTGACAACTGTCAATGTTTTGGAGATATCCTCTCAATAGTCTATATTTAGGATGTATCTGGTCTATAAACCAGAGGCTCTGGATGGACAGTTGGAGAAATGGCTCTATATTTAGGATTTATCCAGTCTATAAACCAGAGGCTTTTTTTTATAAATCTAGAGCCATCTATACAATTGTCCTCCCAGAGCCTCTGATTTATAAACCAGATACATCCTAAATATAGAGCCATTTATCCAACTGTACATCCAGAGCCTCTGGTTTATAGACCGGATACATCCTAAATATAGAGCCATTTCTCCAACTGTCTATCCAGAGCCTCTGGTTTATAGACCAGATACATCCTAAATATAGACTACTGAGAGGATATCTCCCAAACATTGACAGTTGTCACAAGGTCAGCTGTCTCTATTAAAGATTTCCTCCACCTTTTGTTCAGGTGGCAAGTCAAACATTTTGGATTTTCCATGATTTTAACTCTAGATAATAATGGTCACCTGTACCACAAACATTTCCATGGAAATAAATAGAGATGGGTCACTCTGACCCTGTTGGTGGCTTTAACATGTACTGCAATATATGCCATACAAGAATCCAGCAAATGTTTCCTAGAGGAGGATATAGAAGAAGCAGTATGCGGAGGGTTAATGGTGAAGATTAAAGGTTGGCGTGCAGTCACACCCCTCACATTTATGCCTGGGACTAGAGGTTTTAATACAGCAAAGCTGGAGGATGGCAGAAAATGTATCCGTCTATTGTGAAATATTAGTATCCAATCAGATGTTTGAGGCTCTAACCGCTTTTTTTTTTTTTTAAGATTAGGATATAAAGATATAAAGTCCATCCACTGAAGGGAGATATTCCTTCTAGACCAAAGACACGAAACTAACAGCAGTGACCATATCCATCCTGCTTGGGGCGCTACTGTTCCAAGTGGTGATTGCAGGTAAGTGATGCTCTGCTATGGCTTCTATTGATATGTAAAATTCCAACATATACCACAGTGCTGTACAGGGAACACGTCACTGAGCCAGTAACATCAGTCTCTTAACCAGAGGAGCTTACACTGTAATGACCCTCCACAATCACACACTATTATTATTATACATTTATATAGCTCTGACATATACCACAGTGCTGTAGGGAGAACACTGAGCCAGTCACATCAGTCTCTGTACCAGAGGAGCTTCTCCACCAGGTGGTGCTGTTCTGCGGGGTGCTGTTGGCTCACTCTGCTGTGGTCTCAGCTGAGAGAAGCAGCAAGCCTGGGGCCTCTCATGCAGGCTTTTCCTAGGCAAGCATGGTGGACCATATTGGGGAGGACGAAGGTGGAGGCTCTCCAGAGGCACTGAGGCCTACTCCATGTGCTCAAGCTGCAATGGATCCTGGGCCTGTTCCTATGCAAGAGGGGTCCTTACCAGTCTTCCAGGATAAAGTAGTGAACAGACTTTGCCGCATTGCTAAGGAGGAACAGAAACTTTCTGTCATGAAAGAAGATCTCAGAAAAAGAAATCCCTGCATAGTAAGCCTGGAAACAGTAAGAGGAAAGTCTCAAAGCTGAAGTTTCTGGAAGAGGCATTGAAAAAGCCAGAGAAGTTGGTCGCCCCTCTGAAGGAGAGCAGCGGGTGTGTTCAGAGAGAAGTGTGAGAATGAGGACAGATGCCAACAGATGAAGGAGAGTGCCTGTGCCAGTACCAGCCAGAGGGTGGATGCCACAGCAACGGTGACAGTAAGGATGGGGGGGTAAGGAAGTGGCTTCACATGGTGGCCCCAGTACTACCCCTGTCTCAGGATCTGTTGCACCTGAGTCAGTATCTGCCCCTCTCCCTCCACAGCAGCCTGGGACATCTCAGGAGGGGGTTGAGGAAAATGGCAGATTGCTGCAGGCCATTGCAGAAATGGAATCTCCATTGAGTGGCACTGACTCATCAGATGAAGATCATGGGAATGCAGGAAGAGATGGCATGTATCCAGACAGAGAAGTTTCTGCTGGCTGTGAGGAGTCCCACATGGACACTAACAGTGCAGAGCAGGAATGTCGCATGAACATTGAAACTGCAGAGCAGGAATGTTGCATGAACATTGAAACGGCAGAGCAGGAGGGCCATATGAACGCTTAAACAGCTGGTGTTTTTTCTAAACAGAAGACTTTACTTGATGATGGGACTGCTGGTAACTGTGGTACTTCTGGGACTATGGTGAACGGGACTGTTGTGCTGGAGGGGAGGAGGGAGGATCAAGTGGTGGGTAATTTACCAAACCAGTTTTCAGAGGTTCCTATGCAGCCAGTTAATGTTCCTATGCAGCCAGTTAATGTTTCATCTGTCCCAGTTAAGAATTATGCTAAGGCTGTGTCGGGAAAAAGTCATGCTATTGGTGGTGGAAGGGAGCCAGTTGTGTGACTTTCACCTAACGCACCTTCTTCCTTTAAATGCAGGAATGTGGTACAGCTCAGGTGGGAAGGAGGAGATATTCCACCTATCAGGAGGGTGGTTGTGGATAAGATCCTAGCCATGGGATTTAAGGCAGAGGATATTTATGCTCTCATCGGTCCGGCTGGTTCCTAGGAATATAATTTATCCTTTGTGTGTCCAGAATCGCTGGATCTGTTTTGGGAGCGGTATGAGCGTGTATATAGGGGCCAGCTGGACTGGAAGGGGCTTGTCCCCGAAGTTGTCTCACGACAGCCCTTGATAAAAAATGTGACTATCCTGACAAGGAATGAGCCTATACCCCCCAAGGATTTATGGGTCTGGTTGAGGAGGTTTGGTGAAACGTTGTGTCCCCTAAAAAAGATTGTGGATGATAGGTTGAGTGTGCGTGCGAATGTGGTCCAGCATTTGCCCTCCTCTGCCTTTATTGGTAGAGATAGAATTACTGTCTTCTACCCTGATCAACCTAAGCTGTGCCATAAATGTGGAGTCAAGGGGCATTTCTCCTCTAAATGTCCAGAACAGAAGTGCTCTTTGTGCCAGTAACTGGGGCATCTGGCAAGGGGCTGTAACAACATTAAATGTAACCTATGTGATAAGGTTGGTCACCCTTATAGCTGGTGCCCTGAGGCTTTGCACAATAAGCCAGAATTAGTGAAGGAATTCTTCCGTCCGGATAGAGAAGAGTCTGGGTTGGCGGAGGTTGTACCAGGGGATCCTAGTGTCTCTATCCCGTCAGAATCGGTGTCTGTGAGGCCCTCTGTGGTGTCAGTGTCCCCCCAGTCTGTGGTCTCCCAGTTAGTGTCAAAAAGTGTGGTTGTCAAGTCTGTGTCTATTGTTTCTCCTAGTGTAGTAAAGGCAGCGGAGGGTGCTGAACCAGAATGTATGGTGGTGCCAACCCCTGCTCCTCGGCCTGGCAGAAGTGCAGCTGGAGGTCAGCGGACACGGAGGGGTGGAGTGAGGGATGGATTGGATGATGGTGGAGGGGAGGTGAGAAGGGAATGAGGGTGGCTGGTGCAGAATGCAAGGTGAATGATGTGTAAGTCAGGGTGAATGATGTGGGGGGAGGGGTTAATGGAGGGGTTTTGGAATCGCATCCTGATGGCGATTAAATCTCAAAAGGTTTCTTAGCCTGGATTATGTTTAAGTTGAGGTTCGGGGTTTGTAGTCTCTTTTTTTTTTGTCATTAAAATATTTTTCTTTATATTTTATCTTGTCAGGAAATGGTTTTCTTTACTTGCTGATGTAAGCATGCTTGTTTTTGTTTAGTTGTTGTTTATTTTTGTGTAAATATGTTTTTATTAATGAGCTGTACGTTTGTATGATTTTTTTAATATTAAAAATTTACACTCTAATGTCCCCCCAGTGTCACGCACCTTTATTATACCTTTATTCTATATAGCTCTGACATATACCGCAGTGTTTACTGCTGACAATACTAGTTGAGTCTCTCCCCCCTACAAGATACAGACACCAATCAGCCCTAACTTTATGACCATTGACAGGTAACAGTGAATAACATTGATTATCCTGCTCAGGGCCACCATCAGGGGGTACAGGCAATACTCATGTAAGGGGCCCGAGAGGGCCCCTAGGAACCCTACAGCAGCATGTGAAATTAATCATTTAGCAGCTCCGCCACTTCCGTCTACTTTTACCCACACCCTGAAGAAATCAGTAACATTCTCCCGTAATGTAATTTAGTGAGCCCGCTCCGCTGCCTGAGCACTCACCGCCTATCAGAATAGCAACACCCCCAGCAGGAGATCGCGGCCAGCGCTCCTCTTCCATTCCCTGCTGAGGCGGAACATGATGAATGGTGGTAGGTATGCTTACAATGTGATTGGCAGGGGCAGGGGGAGTGACCAGCTCGTCGATGGTGCACATGGACACAGCCATAACAGGTGCATGCAAAGGAATGCGACAGTGCAGCATTGAAGGTAAGTCACAAAAATGTATTTTGTGCTGCTGTGCCCCCTGTGCTGCCTGTAGATTTGATTTGGACTTTATTTAATCTCCTTCTTCTTGGATGGGACACCTGAGGCTGACAAGCTGGCATGATTGAGTTGCATAGTGAAAATGGATGAGGATGACTCTCCACCCAGTCATCATCATCCATTTTCACAATGCAACTCAATCTTCATCCCCACCTAGCACCATTCATCCGTCCAGTCTCCACAATTCATCCCCATCCCCACCCAGCACCATCCATACCTCCAGTCTCCACAATGCATCCCCACCTACGCCCAGCACCATCCATCCCTCCAGTTTCCACAATGCATCCCCATCCCCACCCAGCACCATCCATCCCTCCAGTCTCCACAATGCATCCCCACCTACGCCCAGCACCATTCATCAATCCAGTCTCCACAATGCATCCTCACCTACGCCCAGTACCATCCATCCCTCCAGTTTCCACAATGCATCCCCCACCTACGCCCAGCACCATCCATACCTCCAGTCTCCACAATGAATCCTCCCACTACGCCCAGCACCATGCATCCCTCCAGTCTCCACAATGCATCCCCACCTACACCCAGCACCATCCATCCAACAGTTGGTGCGATTATTTGCAAATGGAAGAAACACAAAATAACTGTCATTCTCCTTCAGTCTGGGGCTCCATGCAAGATCTCATTTCGTGGGGTTTCAATGATCATGAGAACGGTGAGGAATCAGCTCAGAACTACACGGGAGAATCTTGTCAATGATCTCAAGGCAGCTGGGACCATAGTCACCAAGAAAACAATTGGTAGCACAGGACTGAAATCCTGCAGAGCCTGCAAGGTCCCCCTGCACAAGAAAGCACATGTACAGGCCTGTCTGAAGTTTGATAACGAACATCTGAATGATTCAGAGGAGAACTGGGTGAAAGTGTGTCAAGCTCTTTGGCATCAACTCAATTCGCCGTGTTTGGAGGAGGAGGAATGCTGCCCATGACCCTAAGAACACCATCCCCACCGTCAAACATGGAGGTGAAAACACTATGCTTTGGGGATGTTTTTCTGCTAAGGGGACAGGACAACTTTACCACATCAAAGGGACAATAGACGGGGCCATGTACCATCAAATCTTGGGTGAGAACCTCCTTCCCTCAGCCAGGGCATTGAAAATGGGTCATGGATGGGTATTCCAGCACAACCAAAACACACGGCCAAGGCAACAAAGGAGTGGCTCAAGAAGAAGCAAATTAAGCTCCTGAAGTGTCCTATCCAGTCTCCAAACCTTAATTCCATAGAAAATATGTGGAGCGAGCTGAAGGTTCGAGTTACTAAATGTCAGCATCGAAACCTTAATGACTTGGAGATCTGCAAAGAGGAGTGGGACAAAATCCCTACTGAGATATGTGCAAATCTGGTGGTCAACTACAAGAAACGTCTGACCTCTGTAATTGCAAACAAGGGTTTTGCCACCAAGTACTACAGTGCCTTAAAGTGTTCATACCCCTTGAAATTTTCCACATTTTGTCAGGTTACAAACAAAAACGTAAATGTATTTTATTGGGATTTTATGTGATAGACCAACACAAAGTGGCACATAATTGTGAAGTGGAAAGAAAATATAAATGGTTTTCAATTTTTTTTACAAATAAATATGTGAAAAGTGTGGCGTGCATTTGTATTCACCCCTCTGAGTCAATACTTTGTAGAACCACCTTTAGCTGCAATTGCAGCTGCAAGTCTTTTTGGGGATGTCTCTACCAGCTTTGCACATTTAGAGAGGGACATTTTTGTCCATTCTTCTTTGCAAAATAGCTCAAGCTCTGTCATATTGGATGGAGAGCGTCTGTAAACAGCAATTTTCAAGTCTTGCCACAGATTTAGGTCTGGACTTTGAATGGGCCATTCTAACACGTGAATATGCTTTGATCTAAACCATTCCAAGGTAGCTCTGGCTGTATGTTTAGGGTTGTTGTCCTGCGGGATGCTGAACCTCTGCCCCAGTCTTAAGTCTTTTGCAGACTCTAACAGGTTTTCTTCTAAGATTGAACTGTATTTGGCTCCATCCATCTTCCCATCAACTCTGACCAGCTTCAATGTCCCTGCTGAAGAAAAGCATCCCCACAACATGATGCTGCCACCACCATGTTTCACTGTGGGGATGGTGTGTTCAGGGTGATGTGCAGTGTTAGTTTTCCGTCACACGTTGCGTTTTGCTTTTAGGGCAAAAAGTTCAATTTTGGTCTTATCTGATCAGAGCTCCTTCTTCCACGTGTTTTCTGTGTCCCCCACATGGCTTCTCGCAAACTGCAAACGGGACTTCTTATGGCTTTCTTCCAACATTGGCTTTCTTTTTTCAACTCTCTCATAAAGACCAGATTCATGGAGTGCACGAGTAATAGTTGTGGACAGATTCTCCCACCTGAGCTGTGGATCCTCCAGAGTTGCCATGGCCCTCTTGGCTGCTTCTCTGATTAATGCTCTCCTTGCCCGGCCTGTCAGTTTAGGTGGACGGCCATGTCTTGGTAGGTTTGCAGTTGTGTAGCCCAGATTGGCTGTTGGGGCTACACTACACAGGATTTATATGGACTTCACATATAATTGTCTTTAATCACTTTATCATAGTATTATATATGCACTTTGATTGCATGTATTTGCTTTTTGTCACTTTTCAGTCTTACTTGTATTTGTGATTATCACTTGCATAGGGGAACACAGCACGGCACACTGACTGAGTAGTTTGATTATATTTTGCACATCTGTATGGGAATGTGAATAGTGCTTGCAGCTTCTTTGATTTGGTGAATATACAGTACACAGTAGATTGCAAGAATTTACTACAATCATTGACCTGGTGCCAATGGCATACCTCACAACTTTCTGAGATGGGAACAAGGGACACCTATTAGCAAAAGTATGTAGGCATAAGACACTCCCCCTTCCACCCCCCCCCCCCTTTACGAAATGAAATGATTGGTTTTTACCACTACTATTCCTTTATATTGGATTTTGGAATTAGAAATTGGATGAAAGGTTTAACACTGGGAAACACTTTTTGAAAGATAAAAAGTGCATTTTATATACAACCATGTAGATCAGACCAAAAGGAGGGACAAATGAAGAGGAAAGAGGGACTTTGTTTTAAATCAGGGACAGTTGGGAGCTATGGCCAATAGTCTTGTAAACACCAACAATGTTTTAACTACGCAAATTTCTTTGGGGTAATGAGATGTGCATGAACTTGTGAAATGTGTATTATGAAAGGACGTTGCAGCACACACACTATGCGCCGGAGATCTTTTTCCTGGTAAAGGTGTTGACACATTTTACTGGGGTGTGTATTTAGATTAATTATATGTTGTGTGCATCATGGATGTGCGTGCCCTATTTCATTAGGGTGTGCCCCCCAAAGACGCGGTGAATGGTGGGTGTTGCCAAATTGTTTTTTACAGTGGGAGGGGCTTAAAGGGGAATGGTTAAATAAAACAAAAGTTTTCCTATACCAATAAAATATGCTTTATGGTCTTCTCTACCCCCAGTAGGGTGCATTCACACTAATGCCGTATGGTTTTCATGTTTGCAGTGCAGCGTACCTACAGTTTCGGTGCGGATTAGTTGCACTTTGCCATAGACTTCTATTAGATCCTGCAGTTTTGGTGCGCTTTCTGAAAACAAAAACTGAAAGGGCGGTTTTGGCGCACCTTCAAAAAGCGCAAACCAAGGGACATAATAGAAGTCTATGGCAAAGTGCAACTAACCCACACAGAGACCGCGGTTACACTGCGCTGCAGCCATGGTGTGGGGAAGCTGCACCACATTAGTCTGAAAGCCAAGCTGATCGTTTATTATTACTGACCTCTGAACTCTCTGGTAATTACTACTGACCTCTGAACTCCGGTTCACTTACTACTGACCTCTGAACTCCGGTTCACTTACTACTGACCTCTGAACTCCGCCTCACTAACTACTGACCTCTGAACTCCGCCTCACTTACTACTGACCTCTGAACTCTGCCTCACTTACTACCAACCTCTGAACTCCGCCTCACTTACTACCGACCTCTGAACTCCGCCTCACTTACTACCGACCTCTGAACTCCGCCTCACTTACTACCGACCTCTGAACTCCGCCTCACTTACTACTGACCTCTGAACTCTGCCTCACCTACTACTGACCTCTGAACTCTGCCTCACTTACTACTGACCTCTAAACTCTGCCTCACTTACTACTGACCTCTAAACTCTGCCTCACTTACTACTGACCTCTGAACTCCACCTCACTTAGTACTGACCTCTGAACTCTGCCTCACTTACTACTGACCTCTGAACTCAGCCTCACTTATTACTGACCCCTGAACTCTGGTTCACTTACTACTGACCTCTGAACTCAGCCTCACTTATTACTGACCCCTGAACTCTGGTTCACTTACTACTGACATCTAAACTCTGCCTCACTTACTACTGACATCTGAACTCTGCCTCACTTACTACTGACCTCTAAACTCTGCCTCACTTACTACTGACCTCTAAACTCTGCCTCACTTACTACTGACCTCTGAACTCCACCTCACTTAGTACTGACCTCTGAACTCTGCCTCACTTACTACTGACCTCTGAACTCAGCCTCACTTATTACTGACCCCTGAACTCTGGTTCACTTACTACTGACATCTAAACTCTGCCTCACTTACTACTGACATCTGAACTCTGCCTCACTTACTACTGACCTCTGAACTCTGCCTCACTTACTACTGACCTCTGAACTCCGCCTCACTTACTACTGACCTCTAAACTCCGCCTCACTTATTACTGACCCCTGAACTCTGGTTCACTTACTACTCACATCTGAACTCTACCTCACTTACTACTGACGTCTGAACTCTGCCTCACTTACTACTGACGTCTGAACTCTGCCTCACTTACTACTGACCTCTGAACTCCACCTCATATACTACTGACCCCTGAACTCTGGTTCACTTACTACTGACGTCTGAACTCCACCTCATATACTACTGACCCCTGAACTCTGGTTCACTTACTACTGACGTCTGAACTGTGCATCACTTACTACTAGGGTTGTCCCGATACCGATACCAGTATCTGTACTGATACTGAGCATTTGCACGGGTACTTGTACTCGCGCAAATGCTCCGATGCTTGACCCGATACTTGGGCAGACAGCAGTGATCGGCGTATAAATATCAGCACAGATTCCCCTGTATAGATTTCAATATAGCAGCTGACAGACGCTTTTTCTCCTCTCCCCCCCATGGCTTTCAGCTGCTATATTGAAATCTATACAGGGGGGTCGGTGCTGATATTTATACACCGATCACCGCTGACTGCCCAAGTATTGGGTCAAGCATCGGAGCATTTGTGTGAGCACAAGTACCCGCGCAAATGCTCAGTATCAGTACCGATACTGGTATCGGTATCAAGACAACCCTAGTAGTAGTAAGTAGTAACTCCCCCCCACAAAAATAACAAAAGAAAACATTTTTAAAAAATAATTTAAAAGAATTAATTGTAAAAAAAAAAACACTACTGACACAGTCCACGCGTCATCAGTGTTGCATTTTAGTGCCACTGTCACATGACATAAAAAAAAAGTATCGGTATCAGGGAGTACTTTAAAAAAAGTATTGGTACTTGTACTCGGTCTTCAAAGAGTGGTATTGGTGCAACCCTACTTACTACTGACTAGGGATGAGCCAAACACCCCCAGTTCGGTTCACAGCAGAACATGCGAACAGGCACAAAATTTGAACGAACACGCGTACACCGTTAAAGTCTATGGGACTCGAACTTGAAAAATCAAAAATGCTCATTTTAAAGGCTTATATGCAAGTTATTGTCATAAAAAGTGTTTGGGGACCTGGGTCCTGCCCCAGGGGACATGTATCAATGTAAAAAAAAAGTTTTAAAAACTGACTTTTTTGGGGAGCAGCGATTTTAATAATACTTAAAGTGAAACAATAAAAATGAAATATTCCTTTAAATATCATGCCTGGGGGTGTCCTTAGTATGCCTGTAAAGTAGCGCATCTTTCCCGTGTTTATAACAGTGCCACAGCAAAATGACATTTCTAAAGAAAAAAAATGTAATTTAAAACTGTTCGCAGCTGTAATGTATTGATGAATCCCGGCAATATAGATAAAAGTAGCCAAAAAAACGATGTGGATGTCACCGCCAAAATCCATACCAGGCCCTTCAGGTTTTGTATGGATATCAAGGGGAAACCCGCACCCAGCGGCTGGTCCAGAAGAGGTTAAAGGTGTTTTGAATGAAAACATCCTACATTGTAGAGGGTAAAGCAAGTTGAGTTTTGAAGGGGTAGAGTAAGAGAGGAGTTATTTATTAATGGAAGTATTAAGGTCTTGGGATTGCAGTGGAAAAGTTAATAGAACTTATCACTCCTGGGGCCAGGTGGAGCTCACATCTAGAAACTTAGGGACAGTGTGTCTGCAGTTAAATCCATTATCGAAGGTGAATTAATATGCTACAGGTATGTCTGCCATATAGTTCAGAGACAAGATACGCAGGAGTAAAACTTCGTTTTAAAAACAGAAAGTAACATTAAAGAGCTTTTAGAGGTTCAAAGGGGCATTGGAAAACATTAATGGCGAAGGGTACCAATCCTGGCAAAGTGTCCATGTTTGCTGTAGCATCGCGGGAAAATTAATTTTCATGTATTTATTGATTATGAAAAATATTTGAACCAAAGGATGGTCAGGCAATGACTGTCTAGATTGAATAGATGATAGCTGGTTTAATATGAGGAAGTTAATTTTTTGCAGCCTGAAATTTCGAGATATGTGTAAGCCCATGTATTAATATAGAAAAAAAAAAAGGGGGGAACTTGCCATTGCGGCTATAGAATCAGATTGCAGATCGCACGTCTGATGGTTCAGTCATCCGATGCTCCTAGAACTACAGCTATGTGCCGTTCTAATCCAGTTGTGTAGCTCAGAACAAACACCAGGCAGGCTGTATGTAAGTTCAAACAGGAATCTCTTTTATTGAAAAATACAGGCTCTTTTATACAGTAAAAGAGCAGGTGCATACCTCCTGCTCATATTACTCTGAGCATACACCTGTGACCAGAAACCTAATTAACATGGGCTAATTAACTTATCCCTTTAGACAGCCTAGATGACTCAGACATGACCTTTAGGCCAGACTAGCCATCTTGTAGCTCAGAAAACCCAATCAACATTATCACAATAGCAGAGTTAATTAACACAAACAACAATGGGGATCTAATGACTCTTAGATTCCATACTAGAGACTTATTTACAATACACATTCTAGCAGGCAACAGACAGACAGGTGGCTGGAATTGACACCAGCACCTCCCAACAGTATTTGTCCCAGCATTATGAATCAGCCACTATTTCTAATATGGCAAATCCAGGGTCCCCGGAGTCTGTGTGTCCTGGGGGACCAGGACCCGAATCCACAGTAATACCACCTCAAGGGTCCCCAGGCACACAGCTCACAAAGAGCACCGTTCCCCCAAATGCCATGGCCAACGATCGTCGGCAAGAGGCTAGCATTCAGTCCCCTCCAAAAGTCTCTCTCCTGGCTAGGTCGGTCACAGGGGGAACTTGCCATTAAGCATAATGTTGTTACTTGTTTTAAATGATTAGCCAAATACAGACCAAGTGTTTTAACACATATAACATTGCCATCTTTGTTCTGATAATTTAATATTAAAGGTTGGAACAGAAAGGTAAGAGTTAGGAGGTTAACCCGAACATAGCTTAAATGTAAGAAGTATTGTATAGCAGAGCTTTGGAGTGTGTATGTGTGCAGGGCACACACAAGTGGTATCACTGGTAGCATTTTTTTGAAGCTCGTGAACTACTGGTGAATTACTGGTTATTAGGTAAGAAAAAGTTGTTAATAGAGAGAAACGCTTAATTTTATGTATATGTGAATTTTTGTCTTGTCTTGGAATTCCAATTTAGAGTATAAGTTGTTTTTTCCTCTGAATGTAAATGGATTGTTAGGTAGTTGATATGTGTCCTATGATCCTGCCAAGACGGAGAGCATTGCTAAAGTGGGCAGGTGAGAGGGACAGAGTAGGGTACTCATCTGTGTGTGTGTGGTGCTTTAAGAGGATTGAATCATGGATTTGGACAAGGAAAAGTTACTATTTGAGTGATTCCTCCTATCCAAAGTATTGTTTAGCACAATACACAGAGGTACATATCCGCTTGCATGGATCTGCTATGTTGCTTCAAGTGAAAAAGGGGATTAAGCCACCGACCATGCCTTAGTCACTGCTCTTGCACAAGGCATACTGATATATATGCATTACATATTCAGCGAGTTTGAGAGACTTGCTGAGGTGGAGAGTGAATGTTAAAGAAGGATTTAATTCAGAAAGGTTATCTATAAAAATACATGTTTATTGTTAAAATGTTGCAACTATTGTCAGTCTATTCATGAAATGTGTTGGGCATATATTAAGCCCATGCCCAATGCATAGTTAATTGGGAACACTAAAAGGGGAATATGACACGTCACTGATAAATTACATGTACTGTATGCACTGGTACCAAATGTTTTGGGCTATATTACCAAGGATTGGGGATTTTAAAATGTTTGATTTTATCTTTTTTGTTAAATACAAGTTTAAGAATATTATAAGAAGTATATATCTATGCTATGGAAAAAATAAGGAAGTTATGTATTCCAGGCTCTACGCCCAAGGAATTGTGGTTAGTAGAGAAAAAAAGAACTGTGCTGTGTAATGCTATGCACTAGGGAAAATATATAATTCGGGTGAGATAAGGATTTAAAAATATGGAAAAAGGTGTTCAAAGGTGTTTATACTGCTTTTTTTTGTTTTGGGAGTAGAGGTTATTAGGCCCATGTTCCTGATAATATATATTTCCCTAAAAGTTTGGGGTTAAATTAAAATTAATAATGAGATTTTGTTAAAAAAGGGTGAAACTATAAATGTTTGAAGAGTTACTGACATTAAGTAACCAGGACCAAAATAAATTGCTGCATGTATTGAGTCCATGAGATACTAAAATATTCAGGGGAAAAGTCAGAGTGACTATTCTGGATATATTTACCTTTTGAATTCCCAGAGTGTCAATTGTGAAGTGTTAATGATGTAATGGTGTTTTTCCATCAATGTTTTGTTTGTTGCTGATGATCAGATATATTTGCGAAGTTGGGAGGCTGACTTCTGAGTCAGAATATGTGTTTGGGTAAAATGTTCTGTTCAGAGACCCTCGGGTCCACTTGGGTCCTGGGGATAGAAGGAACTAAAAGGTGTTTAAGTTTTGTTGAAATACTGGATTTGATCGGGGGAAAAAAATGTTTAGTTAAATATACTAAATCTAAATAATGAAAACTTTTGCTGAGAAACATTTTCATTTTTGCATGCTTTACTTATGTTTGAGTCAATGAGCAATAATATTTTTAATACCACCAATGGTTAAGGCCTAAATTGATCATGTAGATTTTGTGATTATTCATGTTGGATGAGGAGTATCCGCCCCAGCCAGCCAACATTCACCCCTAGCCCCATGCACATGAAGAAATGCCCACCCCATTCATATCCTGCATGGAAATCTTCGTTGTTCATCTTTGTTGTTCAAATACCATAGGAGGTGATGAGATGAGTAAAGGTGGACTCCTGCTGGAAAATGTTCCTGAGAATGACACCTTGAGTGTTAGCTAATGACGCACACACAAGGTCTATGAAGTTCCAGTGAGCATCACAAGAGAGAGATCCAGATTCACCAACCCGAAGACCCAAGTCTAGCCCAATGCATCAGTTCCAGTCTGTCTGTGGATATTGAGTTCTATCCTCACAAAGAGTGAGAGTTTTTGGGGTGGAGGATCTCTGTAAAATATGGATGAGCACAGAATCGAAACAAAAATGTTTTGGGAAAAGTTTAGGAGAATGAGAATTATAATGTGAACATTTCCTTTTCCTTCCTTTCTATGAATTTAATGGATATTCAGAAGCCATACAAGAGATTTTTTTGTTTGTGCTTGTCTTTGGGACTATTTTTATTTGGTCTAAAGCTGTCATGCCCCTCCCACTTGCTTTTATGGACTGTCACGCCCCTTCCCCCTTTATATTTCATGGACAATTGCTATGCAGCTGAGATTATGTGTTTATTGTTTTCTATTTTTACATGCTTAGTGTGGTGGTAAATTTGTGGGAAAGTAGTCCAGTAGTAGTGTCGGGGGAATATTGGGTTTGTGATTGTCACGTTCATGACAAAAGAGAGGATTGTAATAATATCACCATTGTGACTCCATTTTGATATGCTCTGCTATTTCAGTATACAAGATAGCTTAAATCTGCAACTATAAAAGAATGCTTAGAAAAATGCTTGCCCAAGCACTGTACTGTTTGTTCTATCCTGTTCTCTGTTCTTTAGGCCATGGGACAGGATGCATGACTCATGACTCATAACCAGATGGCCTGTTGACTCTTGTAACCTCATGATAGATGTATTTTAGGGGTCATTGACTTGTATAACCATATATTTTATACCAATACATCATTTACTAACCACTCCCCCCTCCCCTCTTTCTATTGGTATGTTGAACCATATATAAGCTGTAAAACACCTAATAAAGGCAGACATTTTATGAATGCACAACCTGCTTCTTGTTTAATTTGGTGTCTCCAGATATCTGGGGGCCCTGTTGGTGTATCTAATAGAAGAGTGGTCATCCAGAATACCTACTATTTCCTTTCACACAACAAGTAAAACTCCAAGTCTTAAAAACTTTTCACGATCACAAGCTTGCATGACATTTTGGAGAACAAAAGACCTCCAAACTAATACAGCGTTCTTTTTGGTGGCCGGGTTGGAGACAAGACTGTAAGAACTATGTCAATTCATGTATTACCTGCCAATGTAACAAAGGGTCCAACACTAAATCCTGGGGCCTGCTAAAACCTTTACCCATCCCGGAACAACCCTGGAAGGAAGTCTCTATGGACTTTATCGTTGACTTAAAACATACTTCATCAAAGATGTGGTGAGGCTTCATGGGGTACCTAACAATATTGTGTCTGATAGGGGAGTCCAATTTACCTCCAAATTCTGGAAAGACCTCTGCAAGTCCTTAGAAATCAAAGTCTGCCTTTCCTCAGCATACCACCCTCAAAGTAAGGCCAAACGGAAAGAACAAATCAAACTTTAGAACAATACCTTCGCTGCTTCTGTTCCTGCTCCCAAGACAACTGGACTTCTCTTCCTCCTTGTGCAGAGTTTGCCTACAATAATTCCATACACACAGCCACCAATCAAACCCCTTTTTGGGCCAATAATGGGTTTCACCCCTCCTTTCTTCCTGATTCTATCCCTGAATCTTCAGTCCCTGCAGTACAAGGTCGAATAAATTTCATTCAAATACATTTTCAACATATCCAAGAAGCTATGCAGAAGGCTCAGGACAGCTACAAAAAGTACTATGACAGGAGGAGAAGGAGCAACCCATCCTTCAAAGTAGGGATGAGGCGAACACCCCCAGTTCGGTTTGCACCAGAACCTGCGAACGGACCGAAAATTCGCACAAACGTTAGAACCCCATTGACGTCTATGGGACTCGAACGTTCGAAATCAAAAGTGCTCATTTTAAAGGCTAATTTGCATGGTATTGTCCTAAAAAGGGTTTGGGGACCCGGGTCCTGCCCTAGGGGACATGTATCAATGCAAAAAAAACTTTTAAAAACGGACGTTTTTTCGGGAGCAGTGATTTTAATGATGCTTAAAGTTAAAAAAAAAAAAAAAGAAATATTCCTTTAAATATCGTACCTGGGGGGTGTCTATAGTATGCCTGTAAAGTGGCGCGTGTTTCCCGTGCATAGAACAGTCCCTGCAAAAATGTCATTTTTAAAGGAAAAAAAGTCATTTAAAACTGCTTGCGACTTTAATGTAATGTTGGGTCCTGGCAATATGGATGAAAATCACTGAGACAAACAGCATGTGTACCCCCCAGTCCATTACCAGGCCCTTTGGGTCTTGTATGGATATTAAGGGGAACCCCGCACCTAAATTAAAAAAAGGAAAGGCGTGGGGCCACCAGGCCCTATATACTCTGAACAGCAGTATACAGGCGGTGCAACCAAGACAGGGACTGTAGGTTTGTTGTTAAGTAGAATCTGTTTGCAATTTTGAACTGGTACATTTTTAACGTGCTCCAGCCAAAAAATCTATTTTAAGCTTTTTGGAAAACATAGGGAAGGGTTATCACCCCTGTGACATTTGTTTTGCTGTCTGTGCTCCTCTTAAGAAGATTTCACCTCATTTTTTGTCCCAATGACAAATGTTTTTTGAAAATTTGGGTTTTTTTGTGAAACAAGGATTGGTGATAAAGCATCAGTGGAAAGGAGAAAGGTTTTTCCCATATTAAATCTTACAGGAGAGAATTTCCATTCCTAGGGGTAGATTTCATCTCACTTCCTGTTGTCTCCTTCCGTTTGCAAGTAGGAGTCGTTTGTAAGTTGGATGTTTGAAAGTAGGGGTCTGCCCTATATACTCAGCAGAAATTTGGGCCTTAGGTGTTGTTGCGGCCACAACACTGTAAGCCCTCACAGGGCCCTGCTGTGAAATATTAGATCAAGAATTGTAATTACATGCCCCTGTTGAACTGGGGCAGAAAAATTGGGCCTTTGGTGGTGGTGGTGCTAGTGCCACAACACTGTAAGTCCTCACTCGCTCTTGGTGGGCGCAGAAATGGGCCCTGCTGTGAAATATTAGATCAAGAATTGTAATTACATGCCCCTGTTGAACAGGGGCTGAAAAATTGGGCCTTAGGCACTGGTGCTGGTGCCACAACACTGCAACCCCTCACAGATACTCTAGTTGGAACGCAGAAACGAGCCCTGCTGCAAAGTATTGCATCAAAAATTGTAATTACACGCCCCTGTTAAACAGGGGCTGAAAAATTGGGCCTTAGGCACTGGTGCTGGTGCCACAACACTGCAACCCCTCACAGATACTCTAGTTGGAACGCAAGAACGAGCCCTGCTGCAAAGTATTGCATCAAAAATTTTAATTACACGCCCCTGTTGAACAGGGGCTGAAAAATTGGGCCTTAGGCACTGGTGCTGGTGCCACAACACTGCAACCCCTCACAGATACCCTAGTTGGAACGCAGAAACGAGCCCAGCTGCAAAGTATTGCATCAAAAATTGTAATTACAAGCCCCTGTTAAACAGGGGCTGAAAAATTGAGCCTTACGCACTGGTGGTGGCGCCCAGAACCAAAAATGTTCTTACAAGCTATCAGCGTGATCATTGAGGAGGAAGAGGATAATTACTCAGGATAGTCACTCAGCATTAGCATAGGCAGTCTTTGAAGGGATCTGAGATTTCAAAAAAAATTATTCGGTTACATCAGCATCAGGTGCTTGGTAGCTGGTGGTGATCCAAGACTGATTCATTTTTATGAAGGTCAGTCGATCGACCGAGTCGGTGGACAGACGCACCCTGTGATCATTTACAAAGCCTCCACCAGCACTGAATGTGCGTTCCGAAAGAACGCTGGATGCAGGACAGGCCAGTAGCTCAATTGCATACTGTGCAAGCTCTGGCCAGTGATCCATCCTCAAGACCCAGTAACCCAGAGGATTTTCGGTGGGAAAGGTGTCCAAGTCAGATCTTGCCCCTAGGTATTCCTGCACCATGTAAAACAGACGCTGGCGATGGTTGCTGGGGCTGCGGACCAAAAAATTGTCTGAACGCATCGGTCAGACGGCCACCTTCTCCACCACTCCTTCTTTGACTGACCGAAGTCTCAGCAACACGTTGTCCCAAAACAGGAGTTTGTAACCTCCCAGTCTCTGGGAACACGTTGCACAGACCTTTCTGCAAGGCCTCCCGAAGATGTTTCATCCTCTGCTCCCTCTGCGATGGCAAGATAAGGTCCGCAACCTTACCCTTGTAACGTGGATCAAGGAGGGTTGCCAGCCAGTATTGGTCCTTCTCCTTGATACCACGAATACGAGGATCCTTACGCAGGCTTTGCAGGATCAGGGAGGCCATGCAGCGTAGGTTTGCTGAGGCATTCGGTCCGGAATCCTCTGGGTCACTAAGGACGACATGGTCCGCAGCCACCTCCTCCCAGCCACGTACAAGTCCATGTGTTTCTTTGGACTGATCCCTTAAAGACTGCGGCTGATGCTGAGTTCCAGGCTCCACCTCCATACTGACACAATCCTCCTTCTCTTCCTCCTCCTCGTCCTCTTCCTGTGTGATCGGCGGGCACACAGGAACACTGTCTGGATAAAGGGGGCCTTGAGAGCTAAGGAAGTCCTCCTCTTCCTGCCTCTGTTCTGCCTCAAGTGCCCTGTCCATTATTCCACGCAGCGTGTGCTCCAACAGGTAGACAAGGGGGACAGTGTCACTGATGCATGCACTGTCACTGCTCACCATCCTCGTGGCCTCCTCAAATGGTGACAGGACAGTGCATGCATCCCTGATCATGGCCCACTGGCGTGGGGAAAAAAAACCAAGCTCCCCTGACCCTGTCCTGGTGCCATAGTCGCACAGGTACTCATTGATGGCCCTCTGCTGCGTGTGCAGCCGCTGCAGCATGGCCAACGTTGAGTTCCACCTGGTGGGCATGTCACAGATTAGACGGTTCTTGGGCAGGTTAAACTCATTTTGGAGGTCTGCCAGCCAAGCACTGGCATTATATGACCTGCGGAAATGTACACAGACTTTCCTGGCCTGCCTCAGGACATCCTGTAAGCCCCGGTACCTGCCCAAGAACCGCTGCACCACCAAGTTAAGGAGCTGATCCAAACAGGGCACATGGGTCATTTGTCCCTGTCGGAGGGCAGAGAGGAGGTTGGTGCCATTGTCGTAAACCACCATTCCTGCCTTAAGTTGGCGTGGTGTCAACCACCTCTGAACCTGCCCCTGCAGAGCTGACAGAACCTCTGCCCCAGTGTGGCTCCTGTCCCCCAAGCACACCAGCTCAAGCACAGCATGGCATCATTTGGCCTGCATACTTGCGTAGCCCCTTGAACGGCTACGGAGCACCGCTGGTTCCGAGGACAAAGCACAGGAAGAGGCCATGGAGGAAGAAGAAGAGGAGGGGGTGAAGGAGAGAGGTGTGTCACAATCATTAGTAGTGGCATTTTGGAGGCGTGGTGGCGGAACAACCTCCAACACTACTGCACCTTGTCCTGCATCCTTCCCAACTGCCAGCAGAGTCACCCAATGCGCGGTGAAACTTAGGTAACGTCCCTGTCCATGCCTGCTGGACTATGAGTCAGCGTAATATGCACCAAATCGCTGACCGCCCCGTCCAGCGATGCCAAGACATTGCCTTCCACATGCCGGTAGAGAGCCGGAATTGCCTTCCGTGAGAAAAAGTGGCGTTTGGGTACCTGCCACTGAGGAACCGCACATTCCACAAACTCACGGAGACAGAGTCTACCAACTGAAAAGGCAGCAGTTGAAGTGCCGTAGGGAGGAGCCCACGACGGTGATGTCATCACATTTTTGGATGGGCTTACGAGTGTAGGAAGTGAATCGCAGCACACGGAGACACCGCTGCTTTATGATATCCCTTACGCTTCATGTTATCTACAACATTGTAAGTGCGATTCTTTTTATTGCAATAAATCCTCTTTGTTATACGTTTTTACACTATGGGAGTATGCTGTTTTATGTTTCCAGAAACAACCCACTGCTAAAGCTGTTGTTCCTGTGTTGTGTCCTTGGTTTTGGGAGACCCTAATCCCTATGCTGGGCGAGACTGCCGTAATAGCAGTCATTGCCGTCCGGTAAGCAGAATCTACATACCCACTTTAGGGTGGATAACCTATTGGCGTTTATTCTTTTCATCTCTCACGGATGGGTGCTTTTTTGTATCTACCTATGGATTGAATATTCCTGCATGGACTTTTTTTTCAGATTCCTCTTCTTTTTCTCATGTATTTGCAACATATGCTGATTTCATTGTTTGATATTTTGTTCACTGCAAATTTATGTTAATTCACTTTATAGGATCCTGTTTCTCAAAAGATCCTAAACATTTCACATATATTTAGCGCTGCACCTTATATGTTTATACTGTACGTTTTGAGTTAGATACTGGACTCTTGAGAGCTGGCAGCTTCTGTTTTTTTGTCATATACCTTCACTATTTTGTTTTTGGTTTCTGAGTGCAGCTTTTACCCTCTTTTGGATTTTTTTATATACCATGTATATATATATGTACTGATACTGCAACTAGCAAAACCAACTGCCTGCCTGTAGTATGAGAACACCACCAACCTTCTACAGGTAGCTTTAGCTGAACACTGTGCAGAGCTCGCAAAAAACTAACTTGTAGCTTATTTAGCTGCCTGCGGTAGTGATAGGATCAGGGAAACACCACCAACCTTCTACAGGTAGCTTTAGGTGAACACTGTGCAGAACTCGCACTACACTAACTTGTAGCTTATTTAGCTGCCTGCGGTAGTGATAGGATCAGTAAAACACCACCAACCTTCTACAGGTAGCTTTAGGTGAACACTGTCCAGAACTCGCACTACACTAACTTGTAGCTTATTTAGCTGCCTGCGGTAGTGATAGGATCAGGAAAACACCACCAACCTTCTACAGGTAGCTTTAGGTGAACACTGTGCAGAACTCGCACTACACTAACTTGTAGCTTATTTAGCTGCCTGCGGTAGTGATAGGATCAGGAAAACACCACCAACCTTTGACAGGTAGCTTTAGGTGGACACTGTGCAGAGCTCGCCAAAAAATAACTTAACTAACAGTTTGCATAGAACCACACCTTATGAGTTACTATGGTTAAGCCGATTCCCGACGCAACATCCTGTGTCAGCAAGTCATCAGCTTTTTCTTGTTATCTAGTAAGCAGTCTAAATCTTGATAAGAAAGTAATGAGTGTAAGTTTGTATAACCCTTAGGCACCTATATATTAAAACGCAGCCCCTCCCTTCTTTGTTTTACTGGTATATAAGCTACTGTTGTGTCCATCAAAGTCAGACATCTTATGAACACACTCAAGCTTGTTTCCCGTGTCTCATGTGGTATCTCACGGATCCGAGGGTCCTGGTGGTCTGCCTGCATAACGAGGGTGGTCATCAAGGTGTAAAATTACTTTCAGATACAAGTAGCCATACTCCTCAGCCACTTTCATAAGGACTATACACTGTAGCCTGGCCAGCCTGGGCAGCGTTTTGGGGTCTCCATATCCAAGTAAAACTCGTAAATCAGGTGCGCATTGACCGGATGTCCAGCAACAACATCAGGCTTGCAACCAGACTTCGCAGATTGAGTTGGCTTAGCTATAATGACTTTAGGGACCCATCCTGCCCAACGATCCTCATCAAAGGATTCAGTGAGACACAGATGAAGAGCTGCACTGGCAGATAGCACAGGAAGAATTTCATCCTCCTTCAAATCGCACAATTGTTCCTCTTCACTGTCACTCCACTTCCCAGTCCATGATAAAGTATCTGAGAACAGTTCAGAGATCTGATCAGATGGGATATCCGAATCAGTGATAGTGGAGTACTCTTCAGCCGGGAGCAGGTTGTGCTTTGAGCTAACATCAACTGGCAAAAAAACCTTATCCCCCTTACTGGTCACAGGTATCACAGCCCTCACTGGCACAATACTTTCACCCATTTCAGGCTTACCCGACTCCAGTGTTTTTCTCCTTGGAGGTTCCACCATCAAGTAAAGCAGGTGGGCCCGACCACGAGATCGAGAGATAACTGGAGTGCAGGGCCATTAAGCAGCCACAGAGATAAGAGGAGCAGCTTCTCGTACAAGCCGGGTAATAGCAGGTGGACTCTCGATGCAGTCCCCAGCTGGGATGGTGATATTCCTGTCCCAATCTGCTTGTAGTGTCCGCAGAGGTTGGGCTGGTGAGAGTGCCTCGAGCAAGGGTTCCCCGCAGCATCCACAGACGAACCAAGGCTGCAGATGCATGGCCAAACCGAAACACTTCCTGCAGATCAGTCCCAAAGCTTCATAGCCTTAGGCCATATACAGGGCAAGGCTCCGGTGTATACTGCACTCTGGTGTCAGTCAGAACACCTTTAGTTCCGCTTAGACCAGGGCTGGAACACACATTTTCCAATCTCCAAACTGCGCCATCTTCTCCATCCAACCATCAGATACATGTGGCAGCACTTACATCTGTATAGGTAGGACCATTGTCTCTTATGGCAACTGAACTTGTAACAGCCACTAAAGGTATTTGCACATAACTCTTGGTAACACAGGATGGTTATTCTCTTATCTTACAGTATCCCACTGTAGATCTTCACTCACTGAGCTCCCAGTCTCTCACTAGACTTCCAGATCCAATCGTCACTGAATCTCCTGAGCTCTTCCACAGCTATCCTGCTGTATATTCCTCAAGTGTCACCCCCGCTAACCTGCTGGGTCCCTAGCTTGGCACTTTGCTGAAGCTTTCCCACCTCTTCACTGTCCCCGGCTGGTGAGAAGACTGCTCTGCTACTTGCTCAAGCTTACTCACAGTAGTCTCCGGTAACAAGGTAGATGGTCCCTTAGCGACGACTGCTTCCCTTTTACCTCCGACCACAACTGGTTCCCCGTCCGGCTTAACCTTCGCAACTCAGTTGGACTACAATCCTGCAGTCCCAACCCGGCGCTGCTTCTCCTGCTCCTGGATAGGCCTCAGGCAGCCTAGCAGCCAGGTGTCCCTGGGATAGGCCTCAGTCCTCCGGCCTAGCAGCCCGGGGCGACATAACGCATGTCCACCCAGACAGCCGTCCAGGTGGCACAGAACACCAATCACCTGACTCCAAACCAATAAATAGGCTCTCCCAGCAGACCAAGGGACTAAAGAAACCCCTGCCAATTGGCTGAGATGCCCATCCATTTATAATCTGACCTTGCAGAGCCCTTGTCAATCTAATGTCACCAACCATAGTGCCACCTAGTGACAGAAGAGAAAAGGTGCAGCAATTCCAGAATTAGAGAGGAATCAGTGGATCTTTTAACAATTGACCAGGACAATTACTACCTGGCAAACTAAATTTGTTAGCAACCCTGCCTAAACACCAGGGTGCTACATACATATTATCAAATTGTTTCCAGGTCATCTGAAACAATACGATTTCAGATTTCTGAAGTTTATTTTTGGCTGATTACGCAGAGCTGACCATGCCCAGTTACTGCTGTGTACCTAGCATCTTTTTGAAGAGCACATAGTCTCAGTAGCGTCAGGTGCTCCCTCCTGCAATTGGGCCACACCCTGTCTGATCTAAAGTTAGGCCTGGCATGTGTAGGATTTGTTGGTGACATCAGTGGAGGAAGTATGAAGACATGTAGAATGTTGGCACCAGGATGGATAAAGATAGCACTGGCTTAAGCGGGAGGGAGGGTTATGCAGGGTGCAGTCTTGTGTATGGTAAGGCTATTAATATTTGGGAACTCAGCATTCTCAAATATGAAATTGTGATGTCATCAGCTCCTCCTCTCCACTTAGAGAACACCTTGTATTCACTGAAAAAGACAAGGCTTCTCCTGAGTGGTGGAGGTGCAGGAGCAAGCAACTCTCCGTATTTCGTGCACAGAGGGGAAGTTGCTTGAGCACCTTCTGGAAAAGTATTAGGCCACAACAGTGAACTAGAGCTGCCCATTTCCTGGAAACCAAAATAAAGGGGTTGGGGTCTGGAGAAAGGTTGTGGAGATTACAATGCTCCATGAAATCTTCAGATGTAACAAAAGACACCTAGGACAGAATACAATCCAGATGTGCTAATTGGATTGGCTTTGTCTACAGAGATTCTGGTAGGATAAGGCAGTTTCAGGCATCAACCAGGTCTTTCCGATTGTGAAGGGAGTCACTTTGGGCGGGGGGCTTGTGGAACCCAGCTTACCTTAGAGAGCTCTGGAAACTCCTTGTCCTGCTCCCCCTCCTATGTGTAAGTTACCCTGTGTCTATTAGGGCACAGGGTGACCAAGAACTCCAGTCGGGTCTGCACTAATCGAACTCACTGTACAACCACACCCAGCATTTCCTTTTACCCCTGTTATCCTAGGTTCTATATGTCTGGTGTGTGTTGAAAAAATGAAGGGGCTGTTTCACTTTGGACAGTAATATTTCTGAACAATATCTCTCAAGAAAATATGAAGATAAATTCCACTTTTCCAACTGCTAAAATATTGTTTGAGCTTGGTCTCATAAATTGTTGTATACTTTTTACTAGATTGTTTGAGGTGTGGCTGTATCCCATTATTCTATTCTTTGTCTGCCTTGGGAGCAACCGATTATGGAATGTATATGTGTATATGGAATGTATATTCTAACATGTGGACCGGGGGCAGGGTGGAGGGAGGAGGAAATTTTTCCCTGGTGGCGCTGCTCGCGAGCTAGCGATTTTTTCTAGAGTTGTAGGCAAGCAGAATTATACCATCCCAGCAGGACCTGCATTGAAAAAGGTCCTCTGTGCTCTATCCGCATCGCTCACAACCTACTTTCGAATACCTCTTCCATGGTGGCTGGTATCTGTACCTGTCCTCTCTTGCTATCCGAATCTTGGATCCCGGTGGTGGTTTGGACGTGTTCACAGCTAGGAAGCACAATTCCACCGCTGCCACCAATGTCACGGATCCCCATACAAACAGGATGGCATGTGTGCCATGGCCTGTTAGTTCCAATGTGGGAGAGCTGTACCCAAATGACAGCTGGAGGCCACCATGAGCGCAGCTACCCATAGAAATAAATAAATACACAGAGTGAAGAGAAGCCAGTTGGGTCCATACCAGTGGTAAGATCATGGGAGAAGGTAAGTATAAAGTTGAGGTTGCCTGCACTTCCGGGCTTTATTAACAGAAAACTTCTCAAAAGCACCTATTAAGTAAAAAAACTAAAATAAAATAAAAAAATTGTCCAGATGAACAATAAAGATCTCAAACCATTTAAGAACTTTTCAGAAATAGGAATATCCCAGCCTGTGTAGAACCAGGTTCTTCCTGGGTTTAAAGTGTCAATACGACCATGATAATGAAGTCATGTAGAAGACTAGTGTACATTCTCCATCATCCTCTTCTTTAGTCACCCAAATGTAATGAACATAAATTGCCTTAAAAAAGTATTCTTTACCCCTTGAAATTTTCCAAATTTTGTCAGGTTACAACCAAAAGCGTAACTGTATTTTATTGGGATTTTATGTGATAGACCAACACAAAGTGGCACATAATTGTGAAGTGGAAGGAAAATGCAAAATAGTTTTCAACACTTTTTACAAATAAATATCTGAAAAGTTTGGTGTGTATTTGTATTCAGCCCCCCTGAGTCAATACTTTGTAGAACCACCTTTCGCTGCAATTACAGCTGCAAGAATTTTTGGGGATGTCTCTACCAGCTTTGCACATCTAGAGAATGACATTTTGCCCATTCTTCATTGCAAAATAGCTCATGCTCTGTCATATTGCATGGAAAGCGTCTGTGAACAGCAATTTTCAAGTCCTGACACAGATTCTCAATTGGATTTAGGTCTGGACTTTGACTGGGCCATTCTAATACATGAATATGCTTTGATCTAAACCATTCCATTGTAGCTCTGGCTGTATGTTTAGGGTTGTTGTTCTGTTGGAAGGTGAACCTCCGCCCCAGTCTCAAGTTTTTTGCAGACTCTAACAGGTTTTCTTCTAAGATTGCCCTGTATTTGACTCCATCCATCTTCCCATCAACTCTGACCAGCTTCCCTGTCCCTGCTGAAGAAAAGCATCTCCACAACATGATGCTGCCATCACCATGTTTCACGGTGGGGATGGTGTGTTCTGGATGATGTGCAGTGTTAGTTTTCCGCCACACATCATGTTTTGCTTTTAGGCCAAAACTTTTAATTTTGGTCTCATCTGACCAGAGCACCTTCTTCCACATGTTTGCTATGTCCCCACATGGCTTCTCGCAAACTGCAAACGGGACTTTTTATGGCTTTCTTTTAATAATGGCTTTCTTCTTGCCACTCTTCCATAAAGGCCAGATTTGTGGAGAGCACGACTAATAGTTGTCCTGTGGACAGATTCTCCCACCTGAGTAAATCTCTGCAGCTCCTCCAGATTTAACATGGGCCTTTTAGCTGCTTCCCTGATTAATGCTCTCCTTGCCCGGCCTGTCAGTTTAGGTGGATGGCCATGTCTTGGTAGGTTTGCAGTTGTGCCATACTCTTTCCATTTTCGGATGATGGATTGAACAGTGCTCTTGGGATATTTTTTTATAACCAAACCCTGCTTTAAACTTCTCCACAGCTTTATCCCTGGCCTGTCTTGTGTGCTCCTTGGCCTTCATGATGCTGTGTGTTCACTAAGGTTCTCTAACAAACTTCTGAGGGTTTCACAGAACAGCTCTACTGTGTTTATACTGAGATTAAATTACACACAGGTGGACACTATTTATTATTTAGGTGACATCTGAAGGCAATTGGTTCCACTAGATTTTAGTTAGGGGTATCAGAGTAAAGGGGCTGAACACAAATGCACGCCACACTTTTCAGATATTTATTTGTAAAACATTTTGAAAAGCATTTATCATTTTCCTTCCACTTTACAATTATGTGCCACTTTGTGTTGGTCTACCACATAAAATTCCAATAAAATACATTTACGTTTTTGGTTGTAACATGACAAAATGTGGAAAATTCAAGGGGTATGAATACTTTTTCAAGGCACTGTATCATGAAGCAACCATTCATTTTATTGTTGCCTTAAAGTGCTTCAGTTGACAATAAAATCTTGCTGTTCCTCCCTTGTAAAAAGTTAAAATACAATAAAAAAAATCCCACATAGGGCTTACTTAAACATGTGCTGCAAAATATGCAAATCCTGACCCTTTATTTTTGATGCAAACAGACATTAGCTGTGAATATTAGGACTGACATGGGGCACACCCCTCCAGGTCCTCGTGTGTTCTATATAATAGAGGTGTGCAATGGAATACAGGCTTTATTACAACACCTCCAGGGATTTACACATAAGGTGTTTGCAAGATGGGTATGATGTCACCAAAGGGAAAAGATTATTGGGAAATTGGGGATATAATAACAGATAATGACAGGTTTCTGGCACGCCTCTGACATCTCTTCCTTCTAGAATTCAGGTATAAAAACCATCCACAGATTAAGGATTTATTCCATCCAGACTGCAGACATGAGATTGGTGGGACTGACACTATCTATCCTCCTGGGGGTGCTACTGCTCCAAGTGGTGACTGCAGGTATGTGATTCTGTGCTGAGGCTACTACAACTATAGCTCTGATATATTCCATAGTGCTGTGTACAGACAGACCTTGGACAGTCTCTGCACCACAGAAGCTTACACTCTAATGTCCTTCACACTGTCACAGTCTATTTTTACTCATTTATATAGCTCTGACATATACCACAGTGCTGTACAGGGCGGACTGACCATTGAGCCACTCGGGCACTGCCCGAGGGCCCTGGGCCACTAGGGGGCCCCATCAGGGTTGCCAGCCTCAGTAAAACCAGGGACAGTATGTATAAATCCTGTGGTTTTTTTTACATCTGTCTGTGTATACTGTGTGTACATGTATGTGTATACTGTGTGATTGTATACTATGTGTGTGTGTGTATACTGTGTGGCCCCATAATCTCTGATTGCCTGGGGGCCCCATATTCTCCTATTGCCCGGGGGCCCCATGAGTTATCAGTCCTCCCCTGAGTGCTGTACAGAGAACACTGAGCCAGTCACATCAGTCTCTGCACCAGAGGAGCTTACACTCTAATTTCTCTTCACAGCCACACACTGTTATTATACATTTATATAGCTCTGTCATATACCACAGTGCTGTACAGAGAACACTGAGCCAGTCACATCAGTCTCTACCAGAGGAGCTTACACTCTAATGTCTCTTCACAGCCACACACTATTATTATACATTTATATAGTGTAAAGGAAATTTGTAAGTTCTGTATATAATTGTATTCTATTTTGTATGTATTGCACACTGCCCTCACTGTGCACATGGCACTAATAATGTTTTCAGTACATGTTTGCATTCTTTCGAGTCCTGATTAGAATTAGCCTGCCTATGTTACGCCCCTTGTTATCATTAACGTACAATTGTAATATTAATGTGATATCTACGTAATCATGTGTATAAAAACCTTCAATTGCGTCATAATAAAGCAGAACAGTTATTTGGAAAGATGTGGAGTGTATCTTTTGTGTCTGTCCTCTACTGCAGTAGTTATCATTAATTTGGAACCACTAATCAATATGAGGATAGGAGCTGCCTATCTATAAATTCCCATGTCAATAGCTCTGACATATACCACAGTACTGTACAAATAACACTGGGCCAGTCACATCAGTCCCTGCACCAGAGGAGCTTTCACTCTAATGTCCCCCATTATACATTTATAATGTCACAAAACGTGTAAAGAGCCTGCATGTGAGTAAAGCACAGCACCAGTGTAACACGCAATCCAACTGACCTTAAAGGATGTCTTTACATTATAACAGAGCCCCTGGGTTGTATAGGTACTATGCTTGCATACCAACTGAAATGAGAAATCAGAATGAGTGTGGAGGTTCCGAAAGAGGAGCAAAAGGGAGAAACCCTCATTCTCTGAGGAGATGATAACCCCTTCTAATGTTCATAGACAGAGAAAAGCTTTAAAAAAATCACCCCCCAATCACCAGTGAAGTATTCCAGAATCTGGGCTGTCTTGTGATTTCCTTCTTGCAGTCTTTAGTTCACATCATTTTATTTAAAAGCTGGTGAATCTTTGGAGAAAGTTGTGTGACTCTTGGATGAAAACATTGATAAATAAATCCCTAAGAGTGAATAAATATTGACATACAAAAAAAAGCATGGATATGTAACTAATAGTCCAAAATCTGAAGAGGATCCTGCATAGAGTAGCATGGAAACACTACTTGGCATAAAAAGCACGAGGCCCAGCTCTTGATACACTTCGTCCTCCCCCATTTAGCTCCCCCATCCATTGCCACAACCTGTTTCACCATTTATAACATGCAGGAACTGCATGTCTACACTACACTATATGACTACACTATATGGCCCATAGTTTGTGGACCCCTGACCATCACAAATATATAAACTTGTTGGACATTTCATTGCAAAAGCATGGCTATTAATATAGAGTTGACCCCCCTTCACTACTATAATAGCCTCCACTGTTCTTGGATGGCTATCCACAAGATTTTGGTGCGGATCTGTGGGAATTTGTGCCCATTTGTGAGGGCATGTGTTTAGTAGGGTTGAGATCCAAAGGCATTTGTTAGGCCAGACTTACCATAGGGCTTGAGTGGGCTCAAGCCCATGGGCCCCGCCCAATAGGGGGCCCCGCGGACCCCAGCCGAGTGTACATCGGCTATACTCGGCTAGTTCCGCTCACAGTCACGCCTAGTCCCGCCCTATGATGGACATAACACAGGGACTGGGCATGACTGTTAGCCGATCTAGCCGAGTACACTCGGCTAGCTCCGGCGGCGGCGCTCAGCTCCGCCCACAGTCACGTCGAGTCCCGCCATTGAACCTGTGTTATGTCCATCATAGGGCAGGACTTGGCGGGACTGCGAGAGGAGCCGAGAAAAGTTGTCAGGAGCTGAAATACACAGGACCGGCTCTGTGTATCTGGGCGGCGCCATATTTAAACTGCAGTGACACTGACAAGCCTGGGTAAGGCTGCAAATGACAAGGACAAGGCTGCAGATAGACAGTGATAAGGCTGCAGATGGGGGCTGCAAGGCTGAAAATGACACTGACAAGGCTGCAAGGCTGCAAATGACACTGGACAAGCATGCAGATAGATGCTGTGCAAGGCTGCATTAATGAGTTTATTTCCTTAAAGTGGAGGTTCCGGCTGGGAAAAAAAAATGTAAAAGTCAGCAGCTACAAACACTGTAGCTGCTGACTTTTAATAAGCACACTTACTTGTCCTGGGTGCCCGCGATGTCGGCCGCCCAAGGCCGACCCATCCCTCGGCTCTCGGGTCCCGGCACCGCCATTCTAACTAAGGGAAACAGGCAGTGGAGCCTTGCGGCTTCACTGGCGGTTTCCTACTGCATATGCGCGAGTCGCACACCGCTTTATGAATGGGACGCGATGTGTTGTGGGACACACACAGTTCCCCAAAAGACAACGCGGGGAGAAGACTGAACATCACCGCGGCGTGGGAAGAGGCATATTAAGAAGACTGCCTAGCAACAGCCATTTCAGGTGAGGCTCTAGGTCACACCATGCAGTCAGTTTCCAGTCGGTTTCTGCACCGGAAACTGACCGGAAACTGACTGCATGGTGTGAACTAGAGCCATTGGAATACATGGAAAACACTGTGCATGCATTTTGAGTGCAGAAAAAAAGCACACGGAACTGAACAGAACTGCGTCTGGTGTGAAATAGCACTAAATAGTTTTTTTCCTTAAAATTCCTTAAACTCTTATCTTGAGGTTTGCTGATTGGTTATTGGCAGTTACGTAGTGCCTTGTTTACTGCCGTTGAGAAAACCTGTCTGCATTAGACAGTGATGTAATGGCGGACAAACGGTATCAGAGTGGCGCGCTTAAAAGAAAACTAAAGGTTTAAAGTAATGTATAGAAGGTAGGGCCCGAAAGTGACTCAAGCCTAGGGGCCCCCACCACCCTAAGTCCTGCCCTGATCACAGGGTTAAAGTCCAAAGGTGTTCAGTAAGTTTGAGGTCCAAAAGTGTTAAGGTAGGGTTGAGGTCCAAAGGTGTTCAATAAGGTTGAGGTCCAAAGGTGTTCAATAGGGTTGAGGTCCAAAGCAGTTCAGTAGGGTTGAAGTCCAAAGGTGTTCAGTAGGGTTGAGGTCCAAAGGTGTTCAATAGGGTTGAGGTCCAAAGCAGTTCAGTAAGGTTGAAGTCCAAAGGTGTTCAGTAGGGTTGAGGTCCAAAGGTGTTCACTGTTCAGTAGGGTTGAGGTCCAAAGGTATTCAGTAAGGTCAAGGTCCAAAGGTGTTCAGTAGGGTTAAAGTCCAAAGGTGTTCAGAAAGGTTGAGGTCCAAAGGTGTTCAGTAGGGTTGAGGTCCAAAAGCTTTCATTAGAGTTGACCTCCAAAGATGTATCTTAAGGTTGAAGTCTAAATGTGTTCAGTAGGGTTGAGGTACAAAGGAGTCGGACTTCGGTAGAGTTGAGGTACAAAGGACTTTAGTAGGGTTGCGGTCCAAAGGCATTCAGTAGGGTCGCAGTCCAAAGGAGTTTAGTAGGGTAGAGGTCAAAAGGGGTTAAGTAAGGTTGAAGTCCAAACGTGTTCAGTAGGGTTGAGGTCCAAATGTGTTCAGTAGCGATCAAGCTCAAAGGTGTTCAGTACGGCTGAGGTCCAAAAAGTGTTCAGCAGTTTTGAAGTCCAAAGGTGTTCAGTAGGGTTTAGGTCAGGGATCTGTGCGGGACATTCAATTTCCTCTACACCAGACTGGTCAAACCATGTCTTAGTGAAGCTGGCTTTGTGCACAGGGGCACAGTCATGCTGGAACAGAAAGATCAGATTAACATGCACAACAGAATTAATCAGAAGAAAAACTGATAGAACACGCTAATGACAGAACCGCTATGACAGAACCCGCTAATGACAGAACCGCTATGACAAAACACGCTAAAGACAGATCTGCTATGACAGAACACGCTAAAGACAGAACCGCTATGACAGAAACACTAATGATAGAAACGCGATGACAGAAACGCTATGGCAGAACACGCTAAAGACAGAACCGCTATGACAGAAAACTCTAATGACAGAAAACGCTGAGGAATGAATCATGAAATGACAATGGAAGTGGAGCAACCCCACCAATCAGCCCCCCCCCACCGTGACCCCAAGGTAGCTTGGACTATCAAGCAAGGCTCAGCTGGCTTGCTCTCCCGGCTCTCAAGGCCATGACAGGACAGATCAAGCCAAAACATGTCCTCCCTAGGATTTACTGAGAATCTGCTGACAGAAAGCAAGCTAAAGGTAGACTTGAGCAGGGGTTCTTAAACAGGGGTGCCGGATCCAATTGATGGGGGTGTGGTATGAATCTTTGAACAATTAAATGAAATTGAAATGGCATTCTCTGCCGGGCAGCCCCCCCCCCTTCGTTATTGGCACCCCCTGGCCCATCTATTCCAGGACTAAAACTGCCAACCAATGTGAGTGCCCCCCCCCCCAGATAATGCCGAACCGCCATGAGACTCCTGCAGCCAACCGCCGTACTGTGAAGAAACCGGAGGCCAACATGGAAATGACATGTGTCGGCTGTAACCATGACGAGCTGACGCACGATCAGACAGAGGAGGAGGGATATATAGCCCTCAGACTCCTCCTACAAATACAGGCTGGCTTCCGGCCAGCCTTCTCACATTTTCACTTACACCCGCCACTCCATAGAGGAGAATGGAGGGTCATTTCGGGTCCTCCCACAAAATGGACAGGTGGACTCGATCAGACCGCTAGTGTGAAAGGGGCTTAAGAAAACAGATAAGATGACCCTACACATTGCTGTTATCGTGTCCCAGATTTCCAATACCAGACATCCCAACCTGCAAAAACTCATTTCTGGGAGGTGGCAAACTCATTTCAGGGAGGTGGGCATGCCTTTAACCGTGCTATATATTGTGCGTGGCTTAAATGGGGTGTGGTTTTATAGAGTCTGAGATTACTTATATGTGCAGAATGTAGTAATGTTAAATAGGGAATATACAGTGTGGAGTGTATGTAGGTGAGTAGTATGTGCAGGATGGACTGTGTCAGTAGTTCTTTAGTTTTATTATAATTTTTTTACAATTTTATTTTTTTTTAATTATTTAATACAAATAATTTTTTTATTTTTTGTTTTTCACAATGATTGTGGGTGGGGGTAGTGGACAGTGTCAGTAGAGCAGTGTGTCAGTAGTTTTTTTGTTTTTATTATTTTCTCTATTATTTTTTACAATTTTGTTGTTTTTTATTTTCTTTAAATATTTTTTTTAAATGCTTTTTGGGAGGAGGGGGTTGGGGCAGTGGACAGTGTTGGTAGGGCAGGGGGTGGTGTCAGTAGTTTTGTTTTTTTTATATATATATATTTTTTTATAATTAAATTTTATATCATTTTTGTTTACAGTTTCATTTTTTTATGTTTTGCATTTTTTAAAATCAAACCTGTATGGGGGGGGGGGCTTTGGTGAGATATCAGGGGTCTAAACAGAACCCTGACATCTCCCCTTTGAGACAGAGAAAGAGGCTGAGGACAGAGATTTCACAGTCCCTTTCTCAGCATTGAAGATGAATGGACAGGAGACAGCGGCTCCTCTCCATTCATAAACTGAGCAGAGTAACACACAGGTTACTCTGCTTAGTTTTCACAGGAGCGATCTCGCTTACTGTGTCCAATTCAGAAAAGGAAGGGGTCGCTAAATGACCGGTCCCTTCCTCTGCTCGCCATTCTGACAGATCCCCACAGCCGGCGGGAGAGGAGAGGAGGGAAGCCAGCTGCGGGGAGTGAGGGGGGCTGAGGAGGAGGACAGGGAGCCGGAGAAGAAGGGGAGGGGTGAAGGATACAGAGCGGAGCTGTAGAAGAATGGACACAGAGGGGGGCTGGAGAAGGAGAATACAGGGAACAGTCGGGGATGATCGGTGCAGCAGGAGGGACAGCTGTGATCACCGATCTCCCTGTATAGCTTTTTAGCCGACAGTCGCAGGAGGGAGAGAAGGAGAAGCGGCTGTCAGCTATACAGGGAGATTGGTGCTCACAGCTGTCCCTCCTGCTGCACCGATCATCCCCGACTGTTCCCTGTATTCTCCTTCTCCAGCCCCCTTCTGTATCCATTCTTCTACAGCTCCGCTCTGTATCCTTCACCCCTCCCCTTCTTCTCCGGCTCCCTGTCCTCCTCCTCCGCCCCCCTCCTCCCCTGCAGCCGGCTTCCCTCCTCTCCTGTAAACCAGGGGACAATCCAGGATCAGCCCCGCAGCTGGGATATCGGGCAGCACTTGCGGGTGTCAGGGAGCTGCCCCCAAAATGCGGGAGGCTCCCACACCTTGCGGGAGACTTGGGATGTCTGCAATACCCATCGTGCCCTGCTCTCTGCAGGAGTTACCCAAGGAGCATCATCAATCCAACACTGACCAGGATTGTAAAGGCGAACAGAAGTGCTGCCTCTCTGGCTGCCAGTATATATGCACAGGCACCAAAAGTAGGAGGCACAGGACTGACATGACGTCCATATACCAGAGTCCAAAAGTCACTCCTCCTGCCTCCAAAGACACCCTTTTAATCATATAATACAAATTTTTTAACAAATTGGTTGCAGGAGAAGATTAAACAAGACTATGACAGTAAAAGGTGTAGATAATTTGTAAGTCCTCTTTATTCAGAATGACAGAGAAGGGGTAAGTGTGTGGTATATGTAGCCAATCCACGCTTACCGCACTGACAACCATTACCCAGATACCTCCCTTCCTCTTCAAGGGCAGGAAGTAAACCAAGTTGTTGGAAGGAAGTCATGGAAGGGTAGGGATCATTTCTGTTAGTCCTCTGAAAGGAGCACTCATAACACCCTTGCAACCTTAACCACTTCAGCCCCGGAAGGATTTACCCCCTTAATGACCAGGCCATTTTTTGCGATACGGCACTGCGTCGCTTTACCTGACAATTGGGCGGTCGGGCGACGCTGTACCCAAAACAAAATTGATGTTCTTTTTTCCCTGTCTGTTTACATTGACAGATCCACATTCTGGCTCTCTGAGGAGCGATCACGGGTGAACTCTCTTGGGGCTTGGGCTGCTACCTTTTCCGATTCCGCCTTACGGTCATTTCCGCATGTAGATTTGGAAAAGAAGGAAAGAGCACCCGATGTCCAAAGAAATGTGAGTTTTAGGTAGGCTTATGCCGACGACACACGACCGGACTTTCCGGCAAACTAGGTCCGACAGGATTAGTCCGTCGGACAATCCGATTGTGTGTGGGCTAGTCCGATCGTTTTTTGGGGAAAAAATCAGATGGACCTAGAAATAGAACATGTTTCCAATCTGTCCGATGGACTAAAAATCGGAAAAACCGTTTGTCTGTGTGCTGGTCCGACGGACCAAATACGACGCAAGGGAAGCTATTGGCTACTGGCTATTAAACTTCCTTTTTTTGTCCCGTTTACGTCATCACGTACAAAACGAACGGACTTTCGACCGAACTTAGTCCGTTCATGTGTGGCCAAGTCTGTTCGTTCTGAAAGTCCGTCGGACCTCTGCCGAAAGTCCGTCGGGAAGACCGTCGGACCTAGTTTGCCGGAAAGTCCGGTCGTGTGTACGCGGCATTAAAGTGGTTGTAAAGACTCATTCTCAGTATAGACAGTTATTGCCGTGTTATATCCTGGAGGGAAGGGACTGATGTGAATGTACAATGTATCTGTAAAGCGCTAGGTAAATATAACTACCTGTAAAAAATAATAGTAATAATAATGATAAATGTGTTTTTTCCTGCAGAGGTGAGGAAACCGGGCACCTGTCCCGTGGTTAAAACCCCCGTAGCATGTAGGTTCCCCATCCACAGGAATTGTGACGTAGACTCGGATTGTCTCGGGACAAAGAAGTGCTGTAACGTCGGCTGTTCTATTGGTTGCCAGGAACCCATCAGTAAGTGGATGACTGATAAGATATTAAGTGGCCCAGTACAGACCAGATCTTACCCAAATGTGAGGGTGGAACTGTCAGTATTGCCCCTAGGAGCCAATAATCCGATCCTCCCTTTCCTTCTCCCAGTGCAGCTTGTATAAGAACAATGTGTACAGCAAGTTTTTACAAAGACTTTTGGAGAGCTTTCGTCCAGCTTTTAGCAGCTTTGTAAAAGCGTCCATCCAGTTGTACACACTGGGAGTAAACAGGGTGTGTGTAGTACATCCTATCCTTCTTCCTCGCTGCTGTTCCCCCATTTCATTTGCCACTAATGGCTGTCAAAATGACAGCAGGGAGTTCCTGTGTAAATACAGCAGCTTTAGAAGCTGCTGCTGTCAAAAAAAAGACACCCCCTTAATGACCAGGCCATTTTTTGCGATACGGCACTGCGTCACTTTACCTGACAATTGCGCGGTCATGCGACGCTGTATCCAAAACAAAATTGATGTCCTTTTTTCCGCACAAATAGAGCTTTCTTTTGGTGGTATTTGATCACCTCTGCAGTTTTTATTTTTTGCGCAATAAACAAAAAAATACAGACAATTTTGAAAAAAATACTATATTTTTTTACTTTTTGCTATAATAAATATCCCCGAAAAAAAAAATTCTTCATCAGTTTAGGCCAAAATGTATTCTGCATATTTTTGGTAAAACAAAATCGCAATAAGTGCATATTGATTGGTTTGCACAAAAGTTATAGCGTCTACAAAATAGGGGATATATTTATGGCATTTTTATTATAATTTTTTTTTTTTTTACAAGTAATGGCGGTGATCAGCGATTTTAAGTGGGTCTGCGACATTCCAGCAGACAGATCGGACACTTTTGACACTTTTTTGGGACCAGTGACATTTATACAGCGATCAGAGCTAAAAATAGCCACTGATTACTGTATAAATGTCACTGGCAGGGAAGGGGTTAACACTAGGGGGTGATCAAGGGGTTAAGTGCTCCCTGGGGAGGTGTTTCTAACTGTGGGGGGAGGGGACTGACTGGAGGAGGAGAGAGATCGCTGTTCCTGATCACTAGGAACACCAGATCTCTCTCTACTTCCCTGACAGAACGAGGATCTGTCTGTTTACATTGACAGATCCCCGTTCTGGCTCTCTGAGGAGTGTTCGCAGTCTCCGGCGGACATTGCGATCTGACCAGAAGTGGTGTAATGGATACCTGTCAAAATCAGGTACCCGCTCCCCCCCAGAAAAAGTGCTAAATGTAAAGGAGGATGGGGGGGGGGGAGAGAGGAACTTACCCTTTTGGGTGAGGTTCAGCTTTAGGCTCCCTTTACATGTCCCATTTTCACCTAACTCACATGGTCTTGGGATGAACAAAGACAAACTGGTGGAGGGGCTTAGAAGGAGAAGCAGAAACACGAGCTACAGTGGTAACTGGTTTGTCCTGGAGACCGCACTGGACTGACTGGATCAGTCACCGGTAATGGATGGGAAATTGTGTGGGTGAGTAGGAAGAAATCCCTTTCCAGTAGGTTATGCCCCAATGGTGTATGGTGGCGGTGAACTCTCTTGGGGCTTGGGCTGCTATCTTTTCTGATTCGGCCTTACGGTCATTTCCACATTTAGATTTGGAAAAGAAGGAAAGAGCACCCAATGTCCAAAGAAATGCGAGTTTTAGGTAGGCTTAAAGTGGTTGTAAAGACTCATTCTCAGTATAGACAGTTATTGCCTTGTTATATCCTGGAGGGCAGGGACTGATGTGAATGTACAATGTATCTGTAAAGCGCTAGGTAAATATAACTACCTGTAAAAATAATAATAATAATAATAATAAATGTGTTTTTTCCTGCAGAGGTGGTGAAACCAGGCACCTGTCCCGTGGTTTATACCTTTGCAGCATGTAAGCTCCCCATCCCCAGGCATTGTAACATTGACTCGGATTGTCTCGGGACAATGAAGTGCTGTGAAACAGGCTGTTCTATTGATTGCCATGAACCCATCAGTAAGTGGATAACTGTGATAAGATATTAAGTGGCCCAGTACAGACCAGATCTTACCCACATGTGAGGGTGGAACTGTCAGTATTGCCCCTAGGAGCCAATAATCCGATCCTCCCTTTTCTTCTCCCAGTGTAGCTTGTATAAGAACAATGTGAACAGCAAGTTTTTACAAAGCATTTGTAGAGCTTTCGTCCACCTTTTAGCAGCTTTGTAAAAGCGTCCTTCCTGACACAGCATGACAGCATATACGTATGGGTAGGCTCCGCCCCCTGCGCTATCACAGGACCGGTTATACTATAAAATTAGGTCTCCTCCCTGGCTGCAGTATTCTCTTTTTTTTCCTCATTGCTAACAGCCGGTTATGCTGCTGCTGAAAGAGCAGCATTTTTAATTTTTTCCTCACCTTGTCAGACACTTCTGACCAAGCCGCACAGGTTCGAGCCTCTCCTGTGTCGAAGCTCCCCGCTGTAAAGGCTGACATGAACACCTATATGGGGGAGACCTCGTCCCACAAGGATCCTGGAGAGGGGTGCAAATATCTGGTCTAGGAGAGCCATCAGAAAACAGCAAACAAACGTGCAGTGGGCTACCCATTCTCAAAATGGCGGAATCACTACTTCCGGGATTAGCAGCCTCATTTGAGTGAAGCAAGATGGCGGAAATACAACTTCCGGTAAGCTGTACATCAGAATACAAGCTATAACTTCCAGGTGTAGCAAGATGGCGGCGGAGGTACTTCCGGTATCAGAAACAGCGTGAGGAGCATCTCAGGAAGCCGCAGAAGGGGCTCACCCACCCCAGCACTTAAATAGCTTCAAGGTATGGGGGACAGTGCGCAACCTGTGAGGACACAAATGCACCAGCATGAAGTTGTCAGGCGCCACGGGAATCGATCCGAGGATACAGGTAGGAGACGTGCAAATCAAAGTTTACATTGCCACTGTTGGGACAAGTGACTGAGACAGTACTGTCTGTGAATTTCAGAGTCAAAGATGAGCTCTCCTAGGGGCCAGCCACGTATCTTAAGGTAAGGGCAGGTAGGTATATGTGTCTGTATGACATCCTAAAAAAGAGTGCACATACTGACAGGTTGTAATCTGTTTCAGCCCATATCAGCCACAACACTCCTCCAAGAGCAAAGAGACACAGCAGCAACAAGCTCTGAGAGGTCGGTTACACACTCTAAAGCCTGCGAACAAAGACGGCATAGAGTAGAATATGCACATCAGAAAGAAGAGTCTAGAGATGATCTCTGCGTAGGATGTGGATTAAAAGCTCTTACAGGGAAAATGTTATGTAAAGTTTGCCTATTAGAAGCGGCAACGGATAAAGAAGCCGAAAAGGCCGAAATGGTCCGAATAATCAAACAAACAGTCAAAGAGTCTCTACAAGACCTAACGACCACAACTAGTCAGCCTGGGGAGAGTGGTGTGAGCCTGACGGCAGCCCAGAGGCCGAGAGATCCTTCCCCAGGATCCAGTTCTGGAGAGGAATCCCAGCAAGAGGACACCATAAGTTTCAGATGCTCCTCAGTACAGCCTTTGGTAAAGGCAGTTAGGGAAGCACTAGAGTGGGAAGAAGAAATAACGCAACCTACTAAAACTAGGAGGTATTACCCCCAGTTGAAAAAAACAAGTCTCTCATTTCCTCTTATTGAAGAGGTGAAAGACATTATTAAAGAAGAGTGGGGGAAGGTCGTCAGGAAAGTATCCCCAGTCAACAGATTTAATCGCATGTACCCGTTCAAAACGGAGGATATGCACTCCTTGGAAACACCACCTCTTGTAGATGCGGCAGTTATGAGACTCGCCGCCATGTAACCCTTCCCATGGATGATGCAGTGTCCTTTAAGGAGCCTTTAAACAGAAGGATGGATGCGGATATTAAAAGAGCCTACATAGCAGCAGGCAACGCATGTAGACCTGTCCTGCTGCTTACCTCTTTGGCCAAGGCTATTACGTCTTGGGCAGAGAGCGTAGAAGCAGATCTGCAATCAGAAACAGATATGACCACAGCCCTCAAATTATTGACCAACATTAAACTTTCAGGTGACTTTGTCGGCGAAGCAGCAACTGATGCCATGCGCTGCTCAGCCAGGGCCATGCAGTCGTCGGTAATGGTGAGGAGGGCGCTGTGGCTTAAACCGTGGACAGCAGATATATCATCAAAGATTAACTGGTGCCACATTCCGCTCTACGGAACTGCCCTGTTTGGTAATAAAATGGAGTCAGCAATTTCAAAAGTCACTGGAGGCAAGTCGGTTATGCTTCCGCAAGATATGAAACCAAAACAAAGACGCTTCCAGGGAAGGCAGCAGTATCCAAGTAAGGTGAGAGAATTTAGACCTTTCAGACCTCTTAAAGAGTATAAAAAAGCTGGAAGAACAACTCAGAATACAGTGGCACGAATGCCAAAAACAGGATCAACTTCGGATCAGCAGAAACCCTTTTGACGGTTTTCCAGTCCAGATGGGGGCAATAGGAGCCAGGTTGCACAGATATGCTCATGTCTGGACGGAGCAAGTCAAAGAGCCTTGGGTCATAGATATGGTCCAAGCAGGACACCGTTGGAAATTCCTATCCCTACCCAAAACCACCCATTTCTCTCCCACACGATTACCACACAATCAACAGAGAGCGTGGATAATATTCGAATATATCCAGATGCTACTGCAGAAGGGCGCAATAGAACCAGTACCAGTACAGGAGCAAATGCAAGGTTTCTATTCACCACTTTTCTTGGTGCAGAAAAAGACAGGCGACTTAAGGCCCGTCCTGGATCTAAGAGACCTTAACAAATTAATCTCGGTCCAGAGCTTCAAGATGGAGTCATTGCAGTCCGTAGCGCAGGTCCTCTCAAAGGGCAACTGGATGTTGTCCCTCGACCTAAAAGATGCATACTTGCATGTTCCGGTGAATCCGCAGTTCCACAAGTATCTACGGTTTGCAGTATTAAACCAGCATTACCAATTTGTGTGCCTACTGTTTGGCCTGTCTACCTCGCCCAGAACCTTCTCGAAAGTTGTGTTACCAATAATAGCTATTCTACGCAGACAAGGCCTACAAGCCTTTCACTACTTAGACGATATCCTGTTGATGGCGGAGAGCCCGCAGATACTGCTAAACCATCGTCAAATACTGATAGAAAAGTTACAGGAGTTCGGGTGGATTATCAATTGGCGGAAGAGCCAATTGCAACCGTCATAAAGGCTATTATTCTTGGGTGCAGTTCTCGACACCCACAGAAACACTATAGAGCTGCCCAAGGAAAAGATGGCAGCACTCCTGACCAAAGTAGAAGAGATATCGAAGATGACCTATCTATCAGCATCACGTTGCCTCAGTCTCCTGGGAACATTAGATGCGACAAACTTAATAGTCAAGTGGGCCCATTGGAGAAGGAGGTTATTCCGGAAAGGTTTCCTCGATCAATGGCAAAAACACTCAGTCCAACAAAGGATTCGACTAACCTCAAAGATGAGAAAGTCCCTAGAGTGGTGGAAAGACCTGCAAATCTTCACAAACACCATCAACTAGTACCAGACCCCCCACAAGTGATAACATCAGATGCCTCAGCAGCGGGATGGGGTGCACACTACAAGGGGCTCTTAGCCCAAGGCAGGTGGAGACACAGACAGAGAGAGGTCTTCAATGTGATAGAGTTGAGGGCAGCCCTCTGCGCATTGAAGGCATTTCACACACAGATTCAGGGAACAAGCGTGGTCGTCCAGATGGACAACAGGACAGCAGTCATGTATGTGAGAAGACCGGGCGGGACGCGAAGTCGGTCGCTACTCGCCGAAGTAACACCAATAATGGAGTGGGCACAAAAACATCTAGCCCATCTTTCAGCGGTCTATATCCCAGCCCCGCAAAACTTTATTGCGGACACCTTGAGCAGGAGAACCCTAGACCCCAACGAATGGTCCCTGAACGAATCAGTCTTCCATTGGATATGCAGACACTTGGGCTATGCAGACCTGGATCTGATGGCAACCATAGCCAACACAAAGTGCAGGCGGTTTCTGTCCAGGGCAAGGTTCCAAGAAGTGGAAGCAACAGATGCCCTCAATACCAGATGGGTTTGCAGACTAGCTTAAGTGTTCCCTCCGATTGCACTAATCTTCAGGTTACTCAACAGAATAAAAACGCACTCAGGGATAGTGATAGCAATAATTCCAATGTGGTCACGCAGACTGTGGTTCCCATTGTTGCAGTCTTTAGCGGTGGAACCTCCAGTACCCCTTGTGAACATACCGAACCTACTACAACAAGGCCAAGTGATACATGCAGACCCAGGAGTTCTACATTTAGCAGCTTGGAGGCTGAAAGGAAAAGGCTAGAAGAAGCAGGGTGTTCGGCAGCTGTAGTGGAAACATTGTTAAAAGCAAGAACAACCACCACTAACCAGACCTACTCCCGAATATGGGAAAAATTCATATCCTTCGCAGAAGACCAAGAGTTCGATCCTCGGGCACCATCAGAACCCCAGGTTCTGAGCTTTCTCCAAACAGGTCTGGACAAAGGCTTCAGTGTCAGTACACTCAGAGTACAAATCTCAGCCCTGACAGCATTGTCAGGAGTGAAGTGGGCATCACGGTGCCTAATCCATCAGTTTTTAAAAGCAAGTGCGAGAATTCGTCTTGCAGAACGATCATATGTCCCTCCATTGGATCTCCAAATAGTTTTGGACTTTTTGTCTCAAAGCCCCTTTGAGTCAGGGCAGACTACATCTCTATGGAACATATCTCTAAAAGCAGTATTTCTTACCGCAATCACCTCAAGCAGGAGGGTATCAGATATACAAGCCTTAGGCTATAAGCCACCATACTGTTGCCACCTTGCAGACAGGGTAATATTAAGAACACTACCGCAGTACAGACCTAAAATCATTACCCCATTCCATAGGAATCATGAAGTAGTACTACCAACCTTTCAGGCAGAGACGTCAGACATACCACACAATCTGGATGTCGGGTCCATCTTAAAGACCTACATAGAAATGACGGCATCGTTCACGAAGGAGCAGAAGTAGACAAAGTGATCTGGATGCCGCACACCGGACGGAATAACAAGTGCCTTTATTAATAAAAAGCTGGATCACAAAACCCGCTATGAGTGCGAAACGCGTCAGCTGATCTCTGTACATCCCTGCTGTAGTGTCTTGTACATTTTGTGATCCAGCTTTTTATTAACAAAGGCACTTGTTATTCTGTCTGGTGTGCGGCACCCAGATCACTTTGTCTACTTCTGATCCACCCTGCATCAGCCAGCACCTGGGACTCTTTCCTTCTGAAGGATTCAACATGCTTATCCACTCATTGTTTTAAACCTACCTGGTGGAACTCTCTTCACATCGTTCATAAAGGCAGAGAATCTGTTTATCATCACAGAAGGGAGCAGAAAAGGGCTAGCAGCGCTCGCAAGGACACTGGCATCGTGGCTAGTACAGGTCATACGGAGAGCTTATACCGCAAAAAACCACTCCACAAGGGGGATGGCGGCCTCATGGGCGAATTTCAGAGGGGTTACCCCTGGACTAATCTGCAGGGCCGCATCTTGGGCAACCTTCAATACCTTTCGAAACCACTATAAAGTGGATCCTGCGGCTTTAACCACAGTACAGTTTGGCCGCTCTGTGTTGGAGCAATTGACATGAAACAAATAAAACTATATAAATGTGTATATAGAATAAATAGTACAGCATTACCCACCCATCTGTCTGGTGATTTTGTACATCCCATATGTATATGCTGTCATGCTGTGTCAGGCAGGAGGAAAATGTTATACTTTCCTAACGGTAATTTTCCTTTCCTGATGCAAGCATGACAGTATATAGGGGTCCCTCCCGTTAAAAAAAAAAAATGAAGGAAAGAAAGAAACGAAAGGCCTCGCAGTGATACTAAATTACGAGAATACTGCAGCCAGGGAGGAGACCTAATCTTATAATATAACCGGTCCTGTGATAGGGCAGGGGGGCGGAGCCTACCCATACATATATGCTGTCATGCTTGCATCAGGAAAGAAAAATTACCGTTAGGTAAATATAACATTTTCCTCAATCCAGTTGTACACACTGGGAGTAAACAGGGTGTGTGTAGTACATCTTGTCCTTCTTCCTCACTGCTGTTCCCCCATCTCATTTGGGACTAATGGCTGTCGAAATGACAGCTGGGAGTTCCTGTGTAAATACAGCAGCTTTAGATGCTGTTGCTGACATCTGATACAGTGTTTATAAACATTGTTCAGATGTAAGATAGAGAGGTAGAAAGCAACATATTTACGGATATTTTTCAGACAGGAGATAGAGAGATACAAAGTAACATTGTTTATAATCATTGATCAGATGGGAGATAGAGAGATACAAAGTAACATTGTTTATAAACATTGATCAGACGGGAGATAGAGAGATACAAAAAGTAACGTTGTTTATAAACATTGATTAAACGGGAGATAGAGAGATACAATGTAACATTGTTTATAAACCATGATCAACATACGTTTTTCAGACATCAGGACACCCTTTTGAGGTTAAGGCCCCTTTCACATGGGCCGTACTCCATCAGAAGTCCACTTGCTCAGCGGGGAATCTGTCTGCTGATCCTCCACTGAGCATCAGGATAGCTGGTCCGTGTCCGCTCCGCTTATACAGAGTAGACACAGACACAGCCTGCTCTCCTCTATTGGTATTCGGTTGTAAACGAACCCCGACTGCCATCAGATCCACCCAGATGGAGGGTAACAGAACCCCATCTATACATTTTTAGCAGATTAGATGTAGGTGGGTGTAAAGAGACACATGTCCACTTACACCCGCCAGTCCATAGAGGAGAATGGAGGGTCATTTCGGGTCCTCCCACAAAATGGACAGGTGGACTCGATCAGACCGCTTGTGTGAAAGGGGCTTAAGAAAACAGATAAGATGACCCTACACATGGCTGTTATCGTGTCCCAGATTTCCAATCCCCATCGCCCCCTGCTCTCTGCAGGAGATACCCAAGGAGTGTCATCCATCCAACACTGACCGGGATTGTAAAGGTGAACAGAAGTGTTGCCTCTCCGGTAAGGATGGTCTCGGGCGTGTTCGCACTCCACGTGAAGAGCCCGCCAGAAAGTCGGCACGGCGCTGCGCTAATCACAGGCAGTGAGACATTGTCCCAATCTCTGCAGCCGCACATCGGGAAAATGTCTCACTGCCTGTGATTAGCGCATCGCCTTGCCGACTTCCTGGCGGGCTCTTCACGTGGAGTGCGAACACGCCCGAGACCATCCTTACTCTCCAGCTGCCAGTATATATGCACAGGCACCAAAGGTAGGAGGCACAGGACTGACATGACGTCCATATACCAGAGTCCAAAAGTCACCCCTCCTGCCTCCAAAGACACCCTTTTTATACAACTTTTTTAACAAGTTGGTTGCAGGAGAAGATTAAACAAGACTATGGCAGGAAAAGGTGTAGATAATTTGTAAGTCCTCTTTATTCAGAATGACAGAGAAGGGGTAAGTGTGTGGTATATGTAGCCAATCCACACTTACCACCCTGACAACCATAACCCAGATACCTCCCTTCCTCTTCAAGGGCAGGAAGTAAACCAAGTTGTTGGAAGGAAGTCATGGAAGGGTAGGGATCATTTCTGTTAGTCCTCTGAAAGGAGCACTCATAACACCCTTGCAACCTTAACCACTTCAGCCCCGGAAGGATTTACCCCCTTAATGACGGGGCCATTTTTTGCGATACGGCACTGCGTCGCTTTACCTGACAATTGGGCAGTCGTGGGACGCCCAAAACAAAATTGATGTCCTTTTTTCCCCACAAATAGAGCTTTCTTTGGGTGGTATTTGATCACCTCTGCGTTTTTTATTTTTTTGCGCAATAAACAAAAAAAGAGCGACAATTTCGAAAAAAAAACAATATTTTTTCCTTTTTGCTATAATAAATATCCCCCCAAACAAATAAAAAAATGTCTTCAACAGTTTAGGCCAAAATGTATTCTACATATTTTTGGTAAAAAAAAAAAAAAAAAAAAATTTGAAATAAGTGCATATTGATTGGTTTGCGCAAACATTATAGCATCTACAAAATAGGGGATATATTTATGGCATTTTTATTATTCATTTGTTTTTATACTAGTAATGGCGGTGATCAGCGATTTTTAGCAACATTGCGGCAGACAGATCGGACACTTTTGAGACTTTTTTGGGACCAGTGACAATTAGACAGTGATCAGAGCTAAAAATAGCCACTGATTACAGTATAAATGTCTCTGGCAGGAAAGGGGTTGACACTAGGGGGTGATCAAGGGGTTAGGTGTTCCCTAGGGAGGTGTTTCTAACTGTGGGGGGAGGGGACTAACTAGAGGCCGAGAGAGATCGCTGTTCCTGATCACTAGGAACAGCAGATCTCTCTCTACTTCCCTGACAGAACGGGGATCTGCTGTTTACATTGACAGATCCCCATTCTGGCTCTCTGAGGAGCGATCACGGGTCGCCGGCGGATATTGTGATCTGACCAGAAGCTGAGGAATGTATACCTGTCAAAATCAGGTACCCGCTCCCCCCTAAAAAAATGTACCAAATGTTAAGGAGGATGGGAGGAGGGGGAGAGGAGGAAGAGAGGAACTTCTCCTTTTGGGTGAAGTTCCGCTTTAGGGTCCCTTTACATGTCCCATTTTCAACTAACTCCCATGGCCAATAGAAAGCCAAATAAAGGTGTCACCCTGCCTTAATGGTTCTCCATAATGTAGAATAAAGACAAGTTTGTAGGAGTTAAACATTGAGTGGATAACACCCTTGCTATGGTCTTGGGATGAGCAAAGACAAACTGGTGGAGGGGCTTAAAAGGAGAAGCAGAGACACGAGCTACAGTGGTAACTGGTTTGTCCTGGAGACTGCACTGGACGGACTGGATCAGTCACTGGTAATGGATGGGAAATTGTGTGGGTGAGTAGGAAGAAATCCCTTTCCAGTAGGTTATGCCCCAATGGTGGATGGTGGCGGTGAACTCTCTTGGGACTTGGGCTGCTACCTTTTCCGATTCCGCCTCACGGTCATTTCCGCATGTAGATTTGGAAAAGAAGGAAAGAGCACCCGATGTCCAAAGAAATGTGAGTTTTAGGTAGGTTTAAAGTGGTTGTAAAGACTCATTCTCAGTATAGACAGTTATTGCCTTGTTATATCCTGGAGGGCAGGAACTGATGTGAATGTACAATGTATCTGTAAAGTGCTAGGTAAATATAACTACCTGTAATAATAATAATAATAATAAATGTGTTTTTTCCTGCAGAGGTGGTAAAACCGGGCACCTGTACCGTGGTTAACACCCTTTTACCATGTAAGGGCCCCATCCCCAGGAAGTGTAAAGTAGACTCGGATTGTCTCGGGACAATGAAGTGCTGTGACGTCGGCTGTGCTTTTGGTTGCGCGGAACCCAACAGTAAGTGGATGACTGTGATAAGATGTAAACATTGTTCAGATGTATGATAGAGAGGTAGAAAGCAACATATTTATGATTATTTTTCAGACAGGAGATAGGGCAAGTTCACACCACTGCATCAAAAATGCACCAAAAACATGCATGCAGAAAAACATCTGGAATGCATCCGGACTGCGCTTCTATGGTGTGAGCTGGCCCATATAGAGAGATACAAAGTAAATTGTTTATAAACATTGATTATACAAGAGATAGAAAGATACAAAGTAACATTGTTTATAAACATTGATCAGACAGGAGATAGAGAGATACAAAGTAACATTTTTTTATAAACATTGATTAGACGGGAGATAGAGAGATACAAAGTAACATTGTTTAAAAACCATGATCAACATACATTTTTCATACATCAGGCCACCCTTTTGAGGTTAAGGCCCCTTTCACATGGGCCGTACACCATCAGGAGTCCAGTTGCTCAGCGGGGAATCTGTCTGCTGATCCTCCGCTGAGCAGGCGGATAGTCCGTGTCCGCTCCGCTTATACAGAGTAGACACAGACACAGCCTGCTCTCCTCTATGGGCAGTAGGCTGTAAACGAATCCCGACTGCCATCAGATCCACCCAGATGGAGGGTAACAGAACCCCATCCATTTATTTTTAGCAGATTAGATGTAGGTGGGTGTAAACAGACACATGTCCACTTACACCCGCCACTCCATAGAGGAGAATGGAGGGTCATATCGGGTCCTCCCACAAAACGGACAGGTGGACTCGATCAGACCGCTAGTGTGAAAGGGGCTTAAGAAAACAGATAAGATGACCCTACACATGGCTGTTATCGTGTCCCAGATTTCCAATACCCATCATCCCCTGCTTTCTGCAGGAGATACCCAAGGAGTGTCATCAATCCAACACTGACCAGGATTGTAAAGGTGAACAGAAGTGCTGCCTCTCCGGTTGCCAGTATATATGCACAGGCACCAAAGGTAGGAGGCACAGGACTGACATGACGTCCATATACCAGAGTCCAAAAGTCACCCCTCCTGCCTCCAAAGACACCCTTTTAATCATATAATACAACTTTTAACAAGTTGGTTGCAGGAGAAGATTAAACAAGACTATGGCAGGAAAAGGTGTAGATAATTTGTAAGTCCTCTTTATTCAGAATGACAGAGAAGGGGTAAGTGTGTGGTATATGTAGCCAATCCACACTTACCACCCTGACAACCATAACCCAGATACCTCCCTTCCTCTTCAAGGGCAGGAAGTAAACCAAGTTGTTGGAAGAAAGTCATGGAAGGGTAGGGATCATTTCTGTTAGTCCTCTGAAAGGAGCACTCATAACACCCTTGCAACCTTAACCACTTCAGCCCCGGAAGGATTTACCCCCTTAATGACCAGGCCATTTTTTTGCGATACGGCACTGCGTCGTTTACCTGACAATTGGGCGGTCGTGCGACGCTGTACCCAAAACAAAATTGATGTCCTTTTTTCCCCACAAATAGAAATTTCTTTTGGTGGAATTTGATCACCTTTGCAGTTTTTATTTTTTGCGCAATAAACAAAAAAAGAGTGTCAATTTTGAAAAAAAAAACAATATTTTTTACTTTTTGCAATAATAAATATCCCCCCAAAAAATAAAAAAATGTCTTCATTAGTTTAGGCCAAAATGTATTCTACATATTTTTGGTAAAAAAAAAACAAAAAAAAAAAAACATCGCAATAAGTGCATATTGATCGGTTTGCGCAAAAGTTATAGCGTCTACAAAATAGGGGATATTTTTATGGCATTTTTATTATTAATTTTTTTTTTTTTCTACTAGTAATGGCGGTGATCAGCGATTTTTAGCGGGGCTGTGACATTGCGGCAGACAGATCGGGCACTTTTTTGGTACCAGTGACATTTATACAGCGATCAGAGCTAAAAATAGCCACTGATTACTGTATAAATGTCTCTGGCAGGGAAGGGGTTAACACTAGGGAGTGATCAAGAGGTTAAGTGTTCCCTAGGGAGGTGTTTCTAACTGTGGGGGGGAGGGGACTGACTGGAGGAGGAGAGAGATCGCTGTTCCTGATCACTAGGAACAGCAGATCTCTCTCTACTTCTCTGACAGAACAGGGATCTCTCTGTTTACATTGACAGATCCCCGTTCTGGCTCTCTGAGGAGCGATCACGGGTCACCAGCGGACATTGCGATCTGACCAGAAGCTGAGGAATGGATACCTGTCAAAATCAGGTACCCGCTCCCTCCCCCAAAAAAAATTTACCAAATGTAAAGGAGGATGAGGGGAGGGAGGAGGAAGAGAGGAACTTCCCCTTTTGGGTGAGGTTCAGCTTTAGGCTCCCTTTACATGTCCCATTTTCACCTAACTCCCATTGCCAATAGAAAGCCAAATAAAGGTGTCACCCTGCACTAATGGTTTCTCTATAATGTAGAATAAAGACAAGTTTGTAGGAGTCAAACATTGACTGGATAACACCCTTGCTATGGTCTTGGGATGAGCAAAGACAAACTGGTGGAGGGGCTTAGAAGGAGAAGCAGAGACACGAGCTACAGTGGTAACTGGTTTGTCCTGGAGATCACGCTGGACTGACTGGATCAGTCACTGGTAATGGATAGGAAATTGTGTGGGTGCGTAGGAAGAAATCCCTTTCCAGTAGGTTATGCCCCAATGGTGGATGGTGGCGGTGAACTCTCTTGGGGCTTGGGCTGCTACCTTTTCCGATTCCGCCTTACGGTCATTTCCACATGTAGATTTGGAAAAGAAGGAAAGAGCACCCGATGTCCAAAGAAATGCGAGTTTTAGGTAGGCTTAAAGTGGTTGTAAAGACTCATTCTCAGTATAGACAGTTATTGCCTTGTTATATCCTGGAGGGCAGGGACTGATGTGAATGTACAATGTATCTGTAAAGCGCTAGGTAAATATAACTACCTGTAATAATAATAATAATATTGATAATAATAATAAATGTGTTTTTTCCTGCAGAGGTGGTAAAACCGGGCACCTGTACCGTGGTTAACACCCTTTTACCATGTAAGGGCCCCATCCCCAGGAAGTGTAAGGTAGACTCGGATTGTCTCGGGACAAAGAAGTGCTGTGACGTCGGCTGTGCTTTTGGTTGCTCGGAACCCAACAGTAAGTGGATGACTGTGATAAGATGTAAACATTGTTCAGATGTATGATAGAGAGGTAGAAAGCAACATATTTATGATTATTTTCCAGACAGGAGATAGGGCAAGTTCACACCACTGCATCAAAAATGCACCAAAAACATGCATGCAGAAAAGCATCCGGACTGCGTTTTTTATGGTGTGAACTGGCCCATATAGAGAGATACAAAGTAAATTGTTTATAAAAATTGATCATACAGGAGATAGAAACATACAAAGTAACATTGTTTATAAACATTGATCAGATAGGAGAGAGAGAGATACAAAAAGTAACATTGTTTATAAACATTGATCAGACAGGAGATAGAGAGATACAATTTAACATTGTTTATAAACATTGATCAGACAGGAGAGAGAGAGATACAAAAAGTAACATTGTTTATAAACATTGATCAGACAGGAGATAGAGAGATACAATTTAACATTGTTTATAAACCTTGATCAACATACATTTTTCATACATCAGGCCACCCTTATGAGGTTAAGGCCCCTTTCACATGGGCCGTACTCCATCAGAAGTCCACTTGCTCAGCGGGGAATCTGTCTGCTGATCCTCCGCTGAGCAGGAGATAGCAGGTCTGTGTCCGCTCCGTTTATACAGAGTAGACACAGACAAACGAATCCCGACTGCCATCAGATCCACCCAGATGGAGGGTAACAGAACCCCATGCATTCATTTCTAGCAGATTAGATGTAGGTGGGTGTAAACAGACACATGTCCACTTATCCATGGGTCGCCAGCGGACATTGCGATCTGACCAGAAGTGGGGGAATGGATACCTGTCAAAATCAGGTACCCGCTCCCCCCCCCAAAAAAAGTGCTAAATGTAAAGGAGGATGAGGGGGGGAAGGAAGAGAGGAACTTACCCTTTTGGGTGAGGTTCAGCTTTAGGCTCCCTTTACGTGTCCCATTTTCACCCAACTCCCATGGCCAATAGAAAGCCAAATAAAGATGTCATCCTGCCTTAATGGTTCTCCATAATGTAGAATAAAGACAAGTTTGTAGGAGTCAAACATTGAGTGGATAACACCCTTGCTATGGTCTTGGGATGAACATAGACAAACTGGTGGAGGGGCTTAGAAGGAGAAGCAGAGACACGAGCTACAGTGGTAACTGGTTTGTCCTGGAGATCACGCTGGACTGACTGGATCGGTCACTGGTAACGGATGGGAAATTGTGTGGGTGAGTAGGAAGAAATCCCTTTCCAGTAGATTATGCCCCAATGGTGGATGGTGGCGATGAACTCTCTTGGGGCTTGGGCTGCTATCTTTTACGATTCCACCTTACGGTCATTTCCGCATGTAGATTTGGAAAAGAAGGAAAGAGCACCCGATGTCCAAAGAAATGTGAGTTTTAGGTAGGGTTAAAGTGGTTGTAAAGATTCATTCTCAGTATAGACAGTTATTGCCTTGTTATATCCTGAAGGGCAGGGACTGATGTGAATGTACAATGTATCTGTAAAGAGCTAGGTAAATATAACTACCTGTAATAATAATAATAATAATAATAAATGTGTTTTTTCCTGCAGAGGTGGTAAAACCGGGCACCTGTACCATGGTTAACACCCTTTTACCATGTAAGGGCCCCATCCCTAGGAGTTGTAACGTAGACTCGGATTGTCTCGGGACAAAGAAGTGCTGTGACGTCGGCTGTGCTTTTGGTTGCGCAGAACCCCACAGTAAGTGGATGACTGTGATAAGATGTAAACATTGTTCAGAAAGGTAGAAAGCAACATATTTATGATTATTTTTCAGACAGGAGATAGGGCAAGTTCACACCACTGCATCAAAAATGCACCAAAAACATGCATGCAGAAAAACATCTGGAACGCATCCGGACTGCGTTTCTATGGTGTGAACTGGCCCATATAGAGAGATACAAAGTAAATTGTTTATAAACATTGATTATACAAGAGATAGAAAGATACAAAGTAACATTGTTTATAAACATTGATCAGATAGAAAGATACAAAGAAACATTGTTTATAAACATTGATCATATTGGAGATGGAGAGATACAAAGTAACATTGTTTATAAACATTGATCAGATAGGAGATAGAGAGTTATGCGAGTTTTAAAGCGGGGTTCCACCCAAATTTTGAACAATATCTGTATGTATTCTCTTCCTTGCCTAGATGCTGACATGCCGTTTAAAAAAATTTAAATCGCCGTAATTACCTTTTTTTTTTTCTATTCTTTGCACTTCCTGGTTCTCCTCCCGTGGGAGTAGGCGTGTTTCTAGCCTCTCCCAGACTCCACACAGTCTCCTGGGAGCTAGTCTCAGGCTTCCCAGGATGCCACTGAGCATGTGCGGGAACGAGCGGTGAATGCTGGGAGCACAGCATTCACCGCATCCAGGAAATAAATGCTTGTGGGCTTCAAATGCCCACAATGAAGATGGAAACCGCCTGCAGTGAATAATATAAGTTATTCTTTCCGACGAAATCTGACACAGGCGGACATATTACACACAATATGTGAGTATGTAATGCTGAGAAGAAAAGTTTGTGAATGAACTAAAAAAAAAAAAACGATAGATAGGTGGACCCCCGCTTTAAGTAGGTTTAAAGTGGTTGTAAAGACTCAAGGTTTTTTTACCTTCATGCAGTCTAAAAAACCTTCTGTGTGCTGCAGCCCCCTCAATACTTACCTGAGCCCGATATTCCTCCAGCGCTGTGCACAGGGGCCTCAGCTCTCCCGGATCTCTCCCTCCTCATTGGCTGAGACAGCAGTGGGAGCCACTGATTCCCACTACTGTCATTCACAGCCAGTGAGTCATTGAGGAGAAAGCAGGGGCAGGGCCGAGCCGCGCTCCATGTGTGAATAGATACACAGAGCAGCGGCTCAGGAGGGAGTCTGCTTGGGTACCCCTGTAGCAAGCTGCTTGCTATGGGGGCACTCAACAGGAGGGGGGGGGGCCAGGAATACCAGTGAGGGACCCAAAAACAAGATGATCGGGGCTGCTCTGTGCATTGAGCATATAAATATAAAATGTTTGTTATTTTTTTTAAATAAAAAAATGCCCTATATATTACTTTAAAAGGCATTTATTGAAAGTAGCATCATGTACATCAAGCCAACGTGTTTCGGGGGAAAGGACTACCCCTTCTTCAGGGCTGTTACTGCATGCTATTAGATGGGAAAGATTGCTGCCTCTGCAGCTACTGTATAGCTGGGACTCTGTCAGCCTGCTATCTGAAATCTTGCATTTTAATATATCCAGTTTGGGAACCATTCCCATCTAATAGCATGCAGCAACAGTCCATAATGTATAAAGCTGGACACTCTGTGTACTCTTAAGAAATCCTTTTTGTGGCTACATGTAAAATGACACAGCATCAGAAATGCAATGTGTTTCGGCTTATACAGCCTTCCTTATAGCATACCAACAACAGCCCTGAAGAAGGGGTATCCTTTTCCCCGAAACACGTTGGCTTGATGTACATGTCGCTACTTTCAATAAACACCTTTTAAACCTACCTAAAGCTTGCATATGTTTGGACATCCGCCGCTCCTTCCTTCTTTTCCAAGTCTACAAGCTACAGTGGGGAAGTCTCACAGCTGTAGGAGGAAACTCTGATATAAGAAGCAGGAGGATCATTCAACCCAATCGTGTCTACCCAAATCTGAAATACCATGTGTCCATTTTTCATGTTATAACGCTTTATATATGACATATTGACTGGTAATGTGTTTGGATTATATTGCTCATGACTGCCTTCATTGTCTCCTCATCCAGAGTGAAGTCACAACAGGACGAGAAAAGTCACAAGGTCTTCCAGATGACGAGAACAGCATTAGTTATTTTCTCCCGTGGGGGCATCACCCTGTCAATGACTATTAATGACTATTAAATAAGTAATGACTAATATCAATAACTAATAAATGATCATTCTAATCATGACGATTTGTGTGGTTTCTATACTTTTGAAGGTTCTCATGAATCCAGGTCATGGTATAACTACTAGTAGTCACATGTCACTAGTGGGAGGTGTGAAAGTTTGTGACACTCACCTTGTTCTGATTAGAGATGAGCCGAACAACCCCCCCCCCCCCCGGTTCGGTTCGCAGCAGAACATGCGAACAGGAAAAAAATTTGTTGGAACAAGTGAACACTGTTAAAGTCTATGGGACACGAAGACATGAACATGAAAAAACAAAAGTGCTAATTTTAAAGGCTTATATGCAAGTTATTGCCATAAAAAGTGTTTGGGGACCCAGGTCCTGCCCCAGGGGACATGTATCAATGCAAAAAATAAGTTTTAAAAACGACCGTTTTTTTGGGAGCAGTGATTTTAATAATGCTTAAATTCAAACAATAAAAATGAAATATTCCTTTAAATATCGTGCCTGGGGGGGTCTCCTTAGTATGCCTATAAAGTAGCGCATCTTTCCCATGTTTATAACAGTGCTACAGCAAAATTACATTTCTAAAGGAAAAAATGTCATTTAAAACTGCTCGCGGCTGTAATGTATTGCCGGATCATAGGCAATATAAATAAAAATACAAAAAAAAATGGCGTGAATGTCACCCCCAAAATCCATACCAGGCCCTTCAGGTCTGGGATGGATATTAAGAAAAACCCTGCACCCAAATTTTTTACAAAATGGCGTGGGGATCACCCAGGAACTATATACTCTGAACAGCAGTATATATACTATACAGCCTGCCCTATATACTCTGCAGAAAATTGGGCCTTAGGTGTTGGTGGTACCAAAACACTGTAAGCCCTCACAGTTACTCTTGTTGGGCGCAGGAACGGGCCCTGCTGTGAAATATTATATCAAGAATTGTAATTACATGCCCCTTTTAAACAGGGGCAGAAAAATTGGGCCTTTGGCGGTGGTGGTGGTGGCGCCACAACACTGTAACTCCTCACAGATACTCTTGTTTGGTGCAGGAACGGGCCCTGCTGTGAAATATTATATCAAAAATAGTAATTATATGGCCCTGTTAAACAGGGGCAGAAAAATTGGGCCTTGGGTGGTGGTGGTGCCACAACACTGTACCACCAGAAATGTAGTAGAAACTGTACACACTGTATTAGACACTGTGTACACCACCAGACAAGTAGCAGAAACTGTAAGCTCCTTGAGGGTAGGGACTGATGTGAATGTACAATATATATGTAAAGCGCTGCGTAAATTGACGGCGCTATATAAGTACCTGAAATAAATAAATAAATAAAATAAATAAATAAAATAAATAAAAATAAACTTTAAAAGGCGTCCGGAGCGAGGACGAAAAAAGAACTTTATCACTTTATTTCAATATTGTTTTAGATTATATTTTAGGTTCCAAGAGCACTTATTTTCCACTGATGCGTGTTTATACATTGGTGGTTTATTATTATTATTATTATTATAGATTGCTCACAGCATCTTATTAGTATATTGTCACTTTCATTGTTGTCACTTTTTTTCATTGGTGTTATCATCAATTGTTCCCGAAGGTCCACCAGGTCACAGAAAGGGATTTGTCTAGCTCTTTCTTGGAAAGGCTTATCTTCACTCAGCCGAATTCGGTGTTGAGCACTCTTGGCGCAACCCACATCAAAGTCATTCTTGGAGAACATTTGTCTCCCATCGGGCTAACTGAGCTTTAATCCTCTCTTCCAATCTGGGGGACAGACACTGGACAGTGGTCTCTCTTCCATTTTCCCTCTGGATTAAGTCATCCCCTTTCAGTGGGGTGGCAGTCCCTAGTGGATATGATCTCTGGAACTAGTTATATTCCACTATCTTCCTCCAGTGGATCAGCTTCTACCACCACATAGGGACCCGGTTGATCCCATGATCGCTTAACAGTGGCTTTCATACAAGTTCTTTCACCAGGCTGCAACACGTTTTCTTGTGTATCTAGTCACCAAAGTTTCCTACCCCTTCAGCGAGGACCTTCTTTTCCTGCAATACACGCTGAAAAGCCTTCTGCAACTGAGGATGGATCTTCCCTACTAGAGCACCCTCCAGGGCCAGCGGCGTGAGTAATCTCCTCACAAGATTGGTGTTGGTGCCTATCAGCAAGGAATTTCGGCCTGCCCCAGGAGGTCAAGGACAGACAACAGCCAAAGTGTCGAAAGTCTCCAGCTTTCCAGCCAAGGAAGTATCAAAGTTTATCTTGATAGGGATATAACCATCATATGGGCACTTTTGGGTACCTATACCCAAGATCTCTAACTCTTCGAGCTTACACAAAGGGATGTGCCTTAAGTACTTGTTATAGAAGTCCCGATACAGCAAAGTCTCCTGTATCCAGCAAAGCTTGAATATAGATACCCTCTACTTGTATCGAGACTATCGAAGGCCCTAGATTTCCAGATGGTGACTATAGTTTGAGCCCTAATCAGCTTCTTTGAGGGTGGGGGAGTCTGTTTACCAACACACCAATCAGAAAGGTGTGCATTGATTTCCCGTGTCCGTCTTTCCTTCCCCGGGGCCCAGTTTTCTTTTTAACAGGCAAGAAAGGGGAAGAGGTAGCAGGCGGTTTTCTTTTTTTTTCTCTTCTTTGATTCTTTATTAGCTTTGGAGCGCAGTTTTCCCTCGGGACTTTAAACTAGCTCCTTCACTGAGGTCCCTTGAAGTTTCCTGCCGGCATTTGGAAAAGCAGCTTCTGTAAAGTTTTTAAAAGTTGCGTGAGTAATTGTGGGCTGATTCCAGCCTTGGGGCACTCAGCCCGGAAGTGTCCAACTTCCCCACATCCATAACATTTCTTTTCTCGCACTCTAAAGTTTTGGCCCTCCTTGGTGAAGTCCTTGTTCTTGGACCTTTGCTTGAGTTTCCATTACTCGCATTAGAGCATGATACATCTAAGTTTGGGCTTGAGCTACTTGGGTCATCAGCTCAGCTGGTCCGAGTTCGCCCACCAGCTTGTTAGTATCAGAAATGGCCAGCCCAGCCTGTTCTGACTCAGTTTCACTGTCCTCATCTGAGAAACCTGCTTCAACATGGACAGTTCGGGCAACTACTTTCTCCCTCTTAGCAGCAAAAGAGCTCAATTCTCTTGTTCCCTGACTTTTCTTCCAATAGAGCTTCCTCTTCCCGCACTTCTCTTATCAATTCAGGATACGTGGGTACAACCTTGGTTCTTTTCAGTAATAACTTTAAGACAATGGGATGGTTTGGCCCCTTGCAAGACCCAATCTAAACAAGCTTGATCAATCGTCCTTGGGATCGATACCCCTTTTTAGAATAATCTGGTGCAACATTCTGTCTACTCGGGAGATGTATCCAGAGAGGCTCTCCCCCTTTTGTTGATAAGTGTGATTAAATTTGTACATCAGATCTGCAGTTGTTTCAACTCTTCCGAATACAGCATCTTCGTAGTACATAACAATACAAGATTTCCTTCCCATTCTCAAGTTATGGATTACATCGGCAGCAGGGCCTCGGAGGCTCTCACTGAGCCGCTGTCGTTTCACACGCCCTGAAACACTCCATTCCTCCATAGCCTGGATGGGCTGACACATCCAGATCTCAAACTCATCTTCTTCGATAGGGGTCGGCAGCTGCCCTGAGAAAAATCTGAATCTCTGATACCTCTGATTGGCATTTCCAGATCCATTCTTAACTAAGCTATCAACTAGCCGGCTCATGTCAGTGTAGAAAGAAACAGGAGAGGCACTGGCCCCATGAGATTCTGTCCCAACAGATCCTAAGCCCCTCTCCTGGGCCCTCGGTGATGGCTGCATCTCAACAGTCTCACCCCGCACTTTCAGTGGGATCATCCTGGCAGTTACCCCTTCAGCTGGGCATACCTCTTCTTCCTGAAAGCAAACAGGTATCTCTTCCTGCCATTCCAACATTACCCTGACTTGGTCCAGGTCATACTCAACTTCCACATCCACAATGTAGGCCCTCTGTCCTGGTGCTAGAGCTTTCACCCACTGTCGAATCTCCACAGTGCATTCCCTTCCTGAGATCTCTAGAACAGTGCTTTGCTCCACTTGAGCTCCCTGGGCTCTGCCCCAAGCAACCGCAGCCATAGAAGCTGCCTTCCACGCGGATCGTGGCTCTTGTCTAGGTTGACTAGGCTGCAGAACAGATCCCAGATGAGCCCCAAATGTAGCATGGCCCCCTTGAGGACCGCTTGGATTTACCTGTTCATATGCATCGCCATGATCCTGTCAACATTCCAACCCACCTGACACTCTGCGTTCAGACATCTTTTACAAGCACCTTTAAAGGAATTCCCTGAACAAGACAGCTTAGGAACAGTTCAACGGTACAAGAGCACAATATACATATATGTACAATGAAATACCACCTGGAGCATGACCTGTAAGGACAGTAAGGGGTTAGCTATTTAATGCAGGCAGTCACACACACTAAAGGGGAACCCCAGCCCGGCCTATTTAACCTTTATAGCCTAATGAGAGAAAAGACAGCATAGGGATAAGATAGGGCCCTTTAAATACTAACAACAGCAATGTCCAAGATGCAGGCCTGATAGTCTTCACCAGCAGTTGGAGCTCATTAGATTATATCCAATAAGGCACAGTGATGTGATAGCAAGCCGAATAGCTTAAACAGGTTAGTGGTACTCCTTGAAGTGGTTTTAGGTAGAGGTGTCTATGTACAGTGTTCAAATAGAATCGTAGTAAAGTGTTCTCAAGGTAAAGGTTTCAGTACCCAGTGTTCGAATAAGATAACCAGGGAAGGATTGCATAAGATGGGCAATTGCCCTCTCACCAACGACTGGACCACCTAGACGTCTTGCAGACAGAGTCCCTGGAAGAGACGTCCTTCAGTAACGAGACAAGCGATGACCCACAGCTGCTGAATGCGGACGATCATAGTGTCGATCTGATGGGTTGGTGTCGCATAGATGTCTGATGAACAGCAAGCAGAGTTAGGCCCTTCGGGGCCAGGTGGGAATCACTCGAGTACTGCGTGGTAGGCCGCAGCCTCCTCTCTCCGCCACACCAAGGTGTGCACTCGGCAAGGCCCAGGAAGAAGAGAGCACAGATGGATCTGCTGACTCCTTTGTAGTTCCTCCCAAAAATCTCCTTGGGTTGTAGCAAGGATCCCTGGGATGTGTAGTCCAGGTGTACTGTCCCGCAACAGAATCGCCAGTCTGAAAAACTACTATTCACATAATCCTTTTGGTTGGGCTCACAGATATAATGACAGTCACTGGCACCCAGCACTAGAGGGATATAACTATGGATGAAGAATGACTGGGAAAATTGCATGTTATAACTGTAGTCCACCATCGCTACACCTGTATATGACATTAATATACATAATAAAGGATAATTCAATTCTGCTCCATGATGATATGTGAGTGTATCTGTATGTTTTTTTGTTTTGTTTTTTATAGTGAAACTACATCTTACATATTATCAAATTGCTTCCAGGTTTTCTGAAACAATATGATTTCAGATTTCTGAAGGGTTTTTTTTGGCTGATTACGCAGAGCTGACCATGCCCAGTTACTGCTGCATACCTAGCATCCTTACTGTACCAGGATTTGCAGAGCACATAGTCTCAGTAGCGTCAGGTGCTCCTTCCTGCAATTGGGCCACACCCTGTCTGATCTAACGTGAGGCTTGGCATGTGCAGGATTTATTGGCGACATCAGTGGAGGAAGTATGAAGGCATGTAGAACGTAGGCACCAGGATGGATAAAGATGGCGCCAGCTTAAGTGGGAGGGAGGTTTATGCAGGGTGCAGTCTTGTGTATGGTAAGGCTTTAAATCCTTGGGAACTCAGCATTCTCAAAGATGAAATTGTGATGTCATCAGTTCCTCCTCTCCAAACAGAGAACACCTTGTATTCACGGAAAAAGACAAAGCTTCTCCTGAGTGGTGGAGGTGCAGGAGCAAGAAACTCTCTGTATTTGGTGCACAAAGGGGAAGTTGCTTGAGCACCTTCTGGAAAAGTATTAGGCCACAACAGTGAACTAAAGCTGCCCACTTCCTGGAAACCAAAATAAAGGAGTTGGGGTCTGGAGAAAGGTGGTGGAGATTACAATGCTCCATTAAATTTTCAGATGTAACAATAGACACCTAGGACAGAATACAATCCAGATGTACTAATTGGATTGGCTTTGTCTACAGGGATTCTGGTAGGATAAGGCAGTTCAGGCATCAACCAGGTCTTCCGATTGTAACAGGAGTCACTTTGGGTGGGGGGCTTCTGGAATCCAGCTTACCTTAGAGAGCTCTGGAAACTCCTTGTCCTGCTCCCCCAACCCCTCTTATGTGTAAGTTACCCTGTGTCTATTAGAGGCACAGGGTGATGAGAACCCTAGTCTGATCTGCACTAATCAGACTCACCGTACAACTACACCCAGCATTTCCTTTTACCCCTGTTATCCTGGGTTCTATGTCTGGTTTGTGTTGAAAGAATGAAGGGGCTCTTTCACTTTGGACAGTAATATTTTTGAACAATATCTCTCAAGAAAATATGAAGATAAATTCCACCTTTCCAACTGCTGGAATACTGTATGAGCTTGGTCTCATAAATTGTTGTATACTTTTTACTACCGGTAGATTGTTTGAGGTGTGGCTGTATCCCATTTTTCTATTCTTGGTCTGCCTTGGGAACAACCTATTATGGGATGTATATGTGTTTCTAGCATGTAGACAAGGGGCAGGGTGGAGGGAGGGGGGAATTTTTCCCTGGTGGTGTTGCTCACGAGCTAACGATTTTTTCCAGAGTTGAAGGCAGACAGAATCATACCATTCCAGCAGGACCTGCATTGATACTGGTCCCCTGTGCTGTATCCGCATCTCTCGCAACCTCCTTTCGAATTCCTCGATGGCTCAGTGGGCCGGTTTCATTCACAGACAGGCTGTTGTTTGAGCACCGCTGTACTGCCGGACTCAGCACGGCGCTCTTCGGCTCTTTCCACCCCCGCTTGTGTCTTTCCGGACACTGCACACATTTTCGGCCACCTCCAGACCGCTCTTGTCCTTTTCCATCACCGCACCCCCCTCCTCTCTGACAGCTCTTCGGCTTTGTCTGGAAAAACTCAGCTATCTCCGGTGGCCTCCGTGGTAATGGTCGCTGTGACAGACTCACCCGGGACAGAGGCTTTTGGAGGGGACTGAATGCTAGCCTCTTGCCTACCGATTATGGGCCCTGGCATTTGGGGGAATGGTGCGCTTTGTGAGCTGTATGCCTGGGGACCCTTGAGGTGGTGTTACTTTGCACTCGGGTCCTTGTCCCCCAGGACACACAGACTCTGGGAACCCTGTGTATGCCATATTGGAAATGGTGACTGGGAAGGTATGTCTTGGATTGCTTAAAATGGGACAGTAATATTTATCCACAATATCTCCCAGGATATATGTAAAGACTATTCTTGGTTTGTTTGATTCTGAACTCAACACGTTAGTTGAGAGAGCTGATCACATTGGCCTCTAGAACTGGGTAGGAGCCGGACAGTCTACTCCTACTATAGTTTGTTGCCTACTAAGCTGAGGAGGAGGGGAGATCACTGTTTGCATTGTTAATTGTAATTAGCTCCTGCTATTGTGAGAAGGTGTCCTGTGTTTATACTAATGTGTGAAGCTCTGTGACAAGTCTGACCTGTAGTGAAATCCTGATTAACCATAACAATGCTCACAAAGTCACATCGGCTGCTTTAAGGGATTAGTTAATTAGCTCTTGTTAATTAGGTTTCTGGTTACAGTTCTTATTGTAAGCCTGCTGTATATATTTGTGTGTCATCTCAAATAAATCAGTCCATGTTCAGCAGCTAAACAAGTATTGTCTTGTTTTGTGCTTGTGAGCGGTTGGAATATCTGATATCTATATTCAGACTGGGAGGAAGCGATATATACTGACGGAAGCACTCAAGCGGAGTGGGGGACGTTCCGTTACAGTCGCTGTAAGTTTAAATGAGCCGGAGCCGCCCGTGTGACGTCCTGAGAGCAGCTGACATGCAGAGAGGTCCACAGAGCGAACAAGGGAGCCATTGAATATACAGTAAAGGATGTGGCACTAACTAAAATAACATCAAAATAACTATGTCCATGGTATTAAAGTGCAAAAAGAGTGCAAAAAATGTGCAAATTAGTCTCTTCGAATGTGCAGAGAAAAAATAACTGCAAAATATGCAATCAAAGCAGTAACAGTAAAGTGTGCCAGTGCAAGAAAAAAAAACTCTGGGTAGTGTGATCCCACTTGTGAAAGGTGGAAGCAAGTGAGATCACACTACCCAGAGAAGTGAAGCCCACCAGCAGCATGCTGTCACTGCTGCTGGGGGCTTCCCCCTTCACCCGGTCTTCCTTCTGGGTTTGCGTGCTCCTGCTGTGTGGATAGCCGGGCCGTGATGACATCACTCTCGCGCAAGTGCAAAGGACACTGTTTTTGTGCGTGTTTGCAAAATTAAAGTGGGCCGGTCTGGATGAAGTCCAGGGCCAAATTTTTGTCCCGGTCCAGCCCTGGGTTTCAACGTTCTTTACAAATAAATATGTGAAAAGTGTGGCGCGCATTTGTATTCAGCCCCCCCGAGTCAATACTTTGTAAAACCACCTTTTGCTGCAATTACAGCTGCAAGTCTTTTTGGGGATGTCTCTACCAGCTTTGCACAGCTAGAGAGTGACATTTTGCCCATTCTTCATTGCAAAATAGCTACAGCTCCGTCAGATTGGATGGAGAGTGTCTGTGAACATCAATTTTCAAATTCCTGACAGATTCTCAATTAGATTTGGTTCTGGACTTTGAATGGGCCATTCTAGCACATAAATATGCTTTGATCCAAACCATTCCATTGTAGCTCGGGTTGTATGTTTAGGGTCATTGTCTTGCTGGAAGGTGAACCTCCGCCCGTCTCAAGTCTTTTGCAGACTCTGACAGCTTGCCTTCTAAGATTGCCCTGTATTTGGCTCCATCCATCTTCCCACCAACTCTGATCAGCTTCCCTGTCCCTGCTGAAGAAAAGCATCCCCACAACATGATGCTTCCACCACCATGTTTCACAGTGGGGATGGTGTGTTCAGGATGATGTGCAGTGTTAGATTTCCGCCACACATATTTTGCTTTTTGGCCAAAAAGTTAAATTTTGGTCTCATCTGACCAGAGCACCTTCTTCCACGTTTGCTGTGTCCCCCACATGGCTTCTCACAAACTGCAAACACGATTTCTTATGGCTTTCTTTCAACAATGGCTTTCTTCTTGCCACTCTTCCATAAAGGCCAGATTTGTGGAGTGCACGACTAATAGTTGTCCTGTGGACAGATTCTCCCACCTGAGCTGTGGATCTCTGCAGATCCTCCAGAGTTACCATGGGCCTCTTCGCTGCTTCTCTGATTAATGCTCCCCTTGCCCGGCCTGTCAGTTTGGGTGGACGGCCATGTCTTGGTAGGTTTGCAGTTGTGCTATATTCTTTATATTTTCGAATGATGGGTTGAACAGTGCTCCTTGAGATGTTCAAAGCTTGATATATATTGTTATAACCTAACCCTGCTTTAAACTTCTCCACAGCTTTATCCCTGGCCTATCTGGTGTGTTCCTTGGCCTTCATAATGCTGTTTGTTCACTGCTTCACGGAACATCTGTATTTATACTGAGATTAAATTAAACACTAGTGGACTCTTTTTACCAATTAGGTGACATTTGAAAGCAATTGGTTCCACTAGATTTTAGTTAGGGGTATCAGAGTAAAGGGGGCTGAATACAAATACAAGCCACACTTTTCAGATACTTATTTAAAAAAAAAATTGAAAACCATTTATCATTTTTCTTCCACTTCACAATTATGTGCCACCTTGTGTTGGTCTATCACATCGTTTTTGTTTATAACAAGACAAAATGTGGAAAATTTCAAGTGGTATGAATACTTTTTCAAGGCACTGTATCATGAAGCAACAATTAATTTAATTGCCGCCTTCAAGTGCTTCAGTTGACAATAAAACGTTGCTGTTCCTCCCTTCTAAAAGTTTAAATATAATTTTAAAAATTCTACATAGGGCTTGCTTAAACGTGCTGCACAATATGCAAATCTTGATTATTGTGAAATTGGGGAAACAATAACAGATAATGACAGGTTTCTGGCACGCCTCTGACATCTCTTCTTTCTAGAATACAGGTATAAAAACCATCCACAAATTAAGGATTTATTCCATCCAGACTGCAGACATGAGATTGGTGGGACTGACACTATCTATCCTCCTGGGGGTGCTACTGCTCCAAGTGGTGACTGCAGGTATGTGATTCTGTGCTGAGGCTACTACAACTATAGCTCTGATATATTCCATAGTGCTGTGTACAGACAGAACATGGACAGCCTCTGAACCAGAGAAGCTTACACTCTAATGTCCTTCACACTCTCACAGTCTATTTTTACTCATTTATATAGCTCTGACATATACCACAGTGCTGTACAGAGAACACTTAGCCAGTCACATCAGTCTCTGCACCTGAGGAGCTTACGCTCTAAATGTCCACCCACAGTCACACACTATTATTATACATTTATATAGCTCTGACATATACCGCAGTGCTGTACAGAGAACACTGAGACAGTCACATCAGTCTCTGCGCCATAGGAGCTTACACTCAAATGTCCACCCACAGTCACACACTATTATTATACATTTACAGTGGGGACGGAAAGTATACAGACCCCCTTAAATTTTTCACTCTTTGTTATATTGCAGCCATTTGCTAAAATCATTTAAGTTCATTTTTTTCCCTCATTAATGTACACACAGCACCCCATATTGACAGAAAAACACAGAATTGTTGACATTTTTGCAGATTTATTAAAAAAGAAAAACTGAAATATCACATGGTCCTAAGTATTCAGACCCTTTGCTGTGACACTCATATATTTAACTCAGGTGCTGTCCATTTCTTCTGATCATCCTTGAGATGGTTCTACACCTTCATTTGAGTCCAGCTGTGTTTGATTATACTTATTGGACTTAGGAAAGCCACACACCTGTCTATATAAGACCTTACAGCTCACAGTGCATGTCAGAGCAAATGAGAATCATGAGGTCAAAGGAACTGCCTGAAGAGCTCAGGGACAGAATTGTGGCAAGGTACAGATCTGGCCAAGGTTACAAAAAAATTTCTGCTGCACTTAAGGTTCCTAAGAGCACAGTGGCCTCCATAATCCTTAAATGGAAGACGCTTGGGACGACCAGAACTCTTCCTAGAGCCAAACTGAGCTATCGGGGGAGAAGAGTCTTGGTGAGAGAGGTAAAGAAGAACCCAAAGATCACTGTGGCTGAGCTCCAGAGATGCAGTCAGGAGAAAGTTGTAGAAAGTCAACCATCACTGCAGCCCTCCACCAGTCGGGGCTTTATGGCAGAGTGGCCTGACGGAAGTCTCTCCTCAGTGCAAGGCACATGAAAGCCCGCATGGAGTTTGCTAAAAAAACACCTGAAGGACTCCAAGATGGTGAGAAATAAGATTCTTTGGTCTGATGAGACCAAGATAGTTAATAATTCTAATTCTAAGTGGTATGTGTGGAGAAAACCAGCCACTGCTCATCACCTGTCCAATACAGTCCCAACAGTGAAGCATGGTGGTGGCAGCATCATGCTGTGGGGGTGTTTTCAGCTGCAGGGACAGGACAACTGGTTGCAATTGAGGGAAAGATGAATGTGGCCAAGTACAGGGATATCCTGGATGAAAACCTTCTCCAGAGTTCTCAGGACCTCAGACTGGGCCGAAGGTTTACCTTCCAACAAGACAATAACCCTAAGCACACAGCTAAAATAACGAAGGAATGGCTTCACAACAACTCCTTGACTGTTCTTGAATGGCCCAGCCAGAGCCCTGACTTTAACCCAATTGAGCATCTCTGGAGAAACCTAAAAATGGCTGTCCACCAATGTTTACCATCCAACCTGACAGAACTGGAGAGGATCTGCAAGGAGGAATGGCAGAGGATCCCCAAATCCAGGTGTGAAAAACGTGTTGCATTTTTCCCAAAAAGACTCATGGCTGTATTAGATCAAAAGGGTGCTTCTACTAAATACTGAGCAAAGGGTCTGAATACTTAGGACCATGTGATATCTCAGTTTTTCTTTTTTAATAAATCTGCAAAAAATGTCAACAATCCTGTGTTTTTCTGTCAATATGGGGTGCTGTGTGTACATTAATGAGGAAAAAAATGAACTAAAATGATTTTAGCATATGGCTGCAAAATAACAAAGAGTGAAAAATTTAAGGGGGTCTGAATACTTTCCGTCCCCACTGTATATAGCTCTGACATATACCGCAGTGCTGTACAGAGATCACTGTGCAATTGACATCAGTCACTATACTATCTATCCTCCTGGGGGTGCTACTGCTCCAAGTGGTGACTGCAGGTATGCGATACTGTGTTAAAGGGGTTGTAAACCCTTGAGGTTTTTCGCCTTAATGCATTCTATGCATTAAGGTGAAAAGCCAGCCTGTCATGCAGAAGCCCCCCCCCCGAGCCCCCCTTTTACTTACCTGAGCCCCGTAATTCCTGTAAAGGGAACGAGCACACCCGCTCCGGCTGGTGTCTCGTGTCCTCATTGTATAGATTGATAGATTGCAGTCATTGGCTCCCGCTGCTGCCAATCAAATTCAATGACATCCAACTGACCCTAAAAGATGTCTTTACATTATAACAGAGCCCCTGGGTTGTATAGGCACTATGCTTGCACACCAGCTTAAATAAGAAATCAGAATGAGTGTGGAGGTTCTGAAAGAGGAACAGGAGGGAGCAACCCTTTAGGCTAGGTTTCCACTATTGCGACCTGAAAGTGCCGCGATTTTGATGCGACTTGAAGCAATGCCGGTGTATTCTTGTCGCATCAAAGTGGGACCAAAGTAGTGCAGGGACTACTTTGAAGTCACTGCGACTTGAAGTCGCACAGATATGAATGGTACTCATTGGAAATCACAGGGAACAACTTGTCATGCGACTTTGCAGTCCCAAGTCGCATGACAAGTCGCAGCACTAGTGGAAACCGACCCTCACTCTCTGATGAGATGATAACCCCGTCTAATGTTCATAGACAGAGACAAGCTTTAAAAAATCCCCCCCCCCCAATCACCAGTGAAGTATTCCAGAATCTGGGCAGGCTTGTGATTTCCTTCTTGCAGTCTTCAGTTCACATCATTTTATGTAAAAGTTGGTGAATCTTTGGAGAAAGTTGTGTTACTCTTGGGTAAAAACATTGATAAATAAACACAAAATTGGAATAAAGAGGAGAAGCTGCGCTATCTAAGGTACAAGCCAGCAATGGCTTATAAGTATCAAGATAATATATGCATTACACAGAGTCCAGAACAAAACACCCAGGTGAGCTTGATCCACAACCTAAGTGCCACCACCTAATAGAAAACTTGCTTGCCAGATGGCAAGCAAAAGCATGCAGATGGCTTTAGCCCAGTCGAGGCCTTTGCTTGAGTATAGGAACATCCGGATTGGTATACCCAAATAGATCGTCTGTGTCCCGCAATCCCCTGTTGCCGTGGGTATCCGGTAGCTCTCAGTAACTCTCCGATGGCAAAGGAACTGGATCCTCCTCGCTCACTCCTGCAAGTCTGCTGTGCTTTCTGTCATCTCCCTCCTAGACTCCACCACCGGTCAGCTGCTGCGGACCGTTGGAGGAGTCTGCTGCTGCTCTTTGGACTTTGATTTTTATATAAATTTATTAATTTTTACATTTTTTAAATCAATATTGCCACTTGGATCTAGCGCGGGTTTTTCTTTTTATATTGATAAATAAACCCGTAAGAGTGAATAAATATTAATTTAAAAAAAACAAAAAAACATGAATATGTAACTAATAGTCTAAAATATGAAGAGGATACTGCATAGAGTAGCATGGAAACACTACTTGGCATAACAAGCACGGGGCCCAGCTCTTCATACACTACCCCTCCCACATTTAGCTCCCCCTTCCATTGCCACAACCTATTTCACCACTTATAACATGCAGGAACTGTACGCTATATGGCCCATAGTTTGTGGACCCCTGACCATCACGCATATATAAACATTTCATTCCAGAACCATGGCTATCAATATAGAGTTGACCCCCTTTCACTACTATAACAGCCTCCACTGTTCTTGAAAGGCTATCCACAAGATTTTGGAGAGGATCTGTGGGAATTTGTGAGGTCATGTGTTTAGAAGGTTGAGATTCATTTTGTTAGGGTTGTATCACGGGTTAAAGTCCAAAAGTGTTCAGTAGGTTTGAGGTCCAAAAGTGTTAAGGTAGGGTTGAGGTCCAAAGAAGTTCAGTAAGGTTGAGGTCCAAAGGTGTTCAGCAAGGTTGGGGTCCAAACGTGTTCAGTAGAGTTGAAGTCCAAAGGTGTTCAGTAGGGTTGCGGTCCAAAGGTGTTCACTGTTCAGTAGGGTTGGGATACAAAGGTGTTTAGTAATTTTGAGATCCAAAGGCATTCGTTATGGTTGAGGTCCAAACATGTACCACAGGGTTAAAGTCCAAAGGTGTTCAGTAGGGTTGAGGTACAAAGGACTTCATTAGGGTTGAGGTACAAAGGTATTCAGTAAGGTTAAGGTCCAAAGGTGTTCAGAAAGGTTGAGGTCCAAAGGTGTTCAGTAGGGTTGAGGTCCAAAAGCTTTCATTAGAGTTGACCTCCAAAGATGTATCTTAAGGTTGAAGTCTAAATGTGTTCAGTAGGGTTGAGGTACAAAGGAGTCAGATTTCGGTAGGGTTGCAGTCCAAAGGAGTTCAGTAGGGTTGCAGTCCAAACGAGTTCAGTAGGGTAGAGGTCCAAAGGAGTTCAGTAAGGTTAAGGTCCAAATGTGTTTAGTAGGGTTGAGGTTTCAGACGTGTTCAGTATAGATCAAGCCCTAAGATGTTCAGTACGGTTAAGGACCAAAAAGTGTTCAGCAGGGTTGAGGTCCAAAGGTGTTCAGTAGGGTTTAGGTCAGGGATCTGTGCAGGACATTCGATTTCATCTGCACCAGACTGGTTAAACCATGTCTTAATGGGGCTTTGTGCACAGGGACACAGTCAAGCTGGAACAGAAAGATTAGATTAACATGTACAAGAGAATTAATCAGAAGAAAGGCTTCCACTCAACCTACTCTGTTCAGAGGCTGAATGGAGATTCAATAAGAGATAGACAATCTTAAAGCACACATGGCCTACTGTGCTTTCTTTGGAAGACCCATAATGCAGCGTGAATCCATGAGTGACCCCATATTGTGTTTTTTAAATGTAAATGATATCTCTAGCCAACATGTTTTATTTAGAATGAAGCAGTGAAGGGATTGTACCCTTGAAAGGTTTATTGCCCCAGCTGAGGAGAATCACCCTCACTGTTTGACCTGGTGACCATTGTCTTGGGAAAATCTACTGGTGGGGGCACCTGTTTTGGTGGCAACTGTCTAAGATGGGAATTTCCCTCCCTTTACAGGGATCACTTACTCTGCAACAGGAAGTAAGGGGAGATCTCCCCAATGGGACACAGGCAACAAAAGAAACCTGAGATGGAACTTGTAAACTTTCCCACTCCATTCAAAACTAAAAACATTCCTGGACTTGAAGTGAAGAAATTGGGATGATGCCTGCAGCTACAGGTATCATCCTGGTATCTTTCTTTTCAGGCAACGATTCCCTACAATGAAAAAGCCTTCCTAAAGGCTGATTAGTCGCTGGAATGATTTTACTGGCAGCAGGAGGTAATGCCCCGCTGCATCTGTGGGCTCTCCCGTGTGATCGAGAAGCCCAGGATCCGATCCGGCAGTGCTGCCGAGTTACCACAGAGCTTGCTGTGGACTGTATGGTCCCCAGCCATCTGTATGATACTGGGAGGCTGGAAGTGGCATTGTGAAGCCATACTGCTATTTTATTTATTTTCTGTAAAACAGAGATCAATGTTTTTTTCTTTGATCTCATATTTTTCAGGGTAGAGGAGAGATCTGGGGTCTAATAGATCTCCCAGATGTCTCCATAATGAGGACTTGTCATGCCTTATTGCTATCATAAGAGATGTTTATATTTCTTGTGATAGGAATACAAGTGATGAAAAAACAATTAAAGAAACATTCTCTCATTAAAAAAAAAAGAAAGAAACAGTGGAAACATATATATATATATTTTTTTTTTTAATAAACATGTAAACGGTCTGAGGTATCACCACAAACGTTATAGCGAGAGCAATAATTCTAGCGCTAGACCTCCTCTAACTCTAAATTGCTAACCTATAAATATTTTTAAAGCATTTTCTATTGATATTTTTAAGTACCAAAGTTAAGCGCCATTCCACGAGCATGCGCAATTTTAAAGTGTCACATGTTCGGTATTTATTTACTTGGTGTAACATCATCTTTTATATTTTACCAAAAATTGGGTACTATATTGTTTTTTTTCCTTAAATATTCATTAAAGTGTATTTAAAAAAAAAAAAAAACTGCAATAAAAAAAAAACACTGTGCAAATACCGTGTGACATAAAAAGTTGCAAACTTCACCATTTTATTCTCTAGGGCGTCTGTTTAAAATATATATATTTTACATCCTGTCCTTCTTCCTCGCTGCTGTTCCCCCATCTCGTTTGCCACAAATGGCTGTCAAAATGACAGCTGGGAGTTCCTGTGTAAATACAGCAGCTTTGGAAGCTGCTGCTGTCAAAAAAAGGACATCTGACACAGTGTTTATAAACATTGTTCAGATGTAAGATAGAGAGATAGAAAGCAACATATTTATGAATATTTTTTAGACAGGAGCTAGAGAGATAAAAAGTAATATTGTTTATTAACATTGATCAGACAGGAGATAAAGAGATACAAAGTAAAAACATTTTATAAACATTGATCAGATGGAAGATAGATACAAAGTAACATTGGGAGATGGGAGATAGAGAGAGATACAAAAAGTAACATTCTTTATAAACATTGATCAGACAGGAGACAGAAAGATACAAAGTAAAAAATTTTTTTTATAAACATTGATCAAACAGGAGACATAGAGATATAAAGTAACAGTGTTTATAAACATTGATTAGACAGGAGATAAATACAATAAGTAACATTTTTTATAAACATTGATCAGGCGGGAGATAGAGAGATACAAAGTAACATTGTTTATAAACATTGAACAGACGGGAGATAGAGAAATACAAAGTAACATTGTTTATAAACATTGAACAGACGGGACATAGAGAAATACAAAGTAACATTGTTTATAAACCTTGATCAGATGGGATGGCAGCATACATTTTTGGGACATCAGGCCACCCTTTTGAGGTTAAGGCCCCTTTCACATGGGCTGTACTCCATCAGGAGTCCACTTGCTCAGCGGGGAATCTGTCTGCTGATCCTCCTCTATGGACAGTCGGATGTAAACGAACCCCGACTGCCATCTGATCCACCCAGATGGAGGGAAACAGAACCCCATCCATTCATTTTTAGCAGATTAGATGTAGGTGGGTGTAAACAGACGCATGTTCACTTACACCCGCCAGTCCATAGAGGAGAATAGAGGGTCATATCGGGTCCTCCCACAAAAAGTACAGGTGGACTCGATCAGACCGCTAGTATGAAAGAGGCTTAAGAAAACAGATAAGATGACCCTACACATGGCTGTTATCGTGTCCCAGATTTCCAATATCCATCGTCCCCTGCTTTCTGCAGGAGTAGGGATGGTCCCGATGTTCGAGTCAAATGTAAGTTCGACTCGAACATCGGGTGATTGTTTGTTCACAGAACAAATTAACATATGGGGCGTTCGCTGCAAATTTGAGCATCGTGGAGCGCCCCCATAGAGCATTGACGGCTGCTGATTGGCCAAAGCATGCGCCTGACCTGCATGCTTTGGTCAATCACAATGTGCTCTGCTGTGAGAGCCATGATTGGCCAAAGGCAGGGTGCTAAGTCCATGCCCCACACTATATAAGGCTGCTTACACGGCGGTCGTATACAGTAAATATATATAATATAAAAATATATATACAGTGCAGTCAGTGTAGAAAATATATATATATACAGTGCAGTCAGTGTATAATATATTTGTGTATATATATATATATATATATATATATATATACACATATACAGTGCAGTTAGTTTACAGTATATAATACAGTGTATTGAAGTGGTTAAGGGGAACCCTATGACAGAATTAATAAACAAAATGGCATGGGGTCCCCCCCCCCCCAAAACCTTTTGGGTCTGGTATAGATTTTAAGGGAAACTCCATGCCAAAATGTTTTTTAAAAAAACAGCGTGGGGTCCCCCCCAAAATCTGTACCAGGCCCTTGGGTCTGGCATAGATTTTAAGGGGAACTCCACACCAAAATTAAAATAAAAATTGGCGTGGGGTCCCCCTCAAAATTCATACCAGACCCTTATCCGGGCAAGCAGGCCGACAGGCCAGGAAAGGGGGGGTGAGCTCCTGAACCATACCAAGCTGCTTGCCCTTAACATGAGGGTGCTTTGGGGTCCCCCCCAAAGCACGCCTCGTCCCCACAATCCTGGCTTGGTGGTTGTGGGGGTCTGCAGGTGGGGGGCTTATAAGAATCTGGAAATCCCCAGACCCCCCCCCCTATGTGAATTGTTATCGGTTACATTGTATACCCAAAAGGGGCAGACTGACCATTCGGGCACTCGGGCACTACCCGAGGGCCCCATGCCACTGAGGGGCCCCACCAGGGTTGCCAGCCTCAATAAAACCAGGGACAGTATGTAAAAATCTGTGTTTTTTTTTTAAATCCCAAGATTATAGCTGCCCCGCCTCTCCAGTACCTTTTCAGTGTGTGTATGTGTATTCTGTGTGTGTATATTGTGTGTCTCTGTGTGTATACTGTATGTGTGTGTGTGTATACTGTGTGGCCCCACAATCTGCTATTGCCTGGGGGCCCCATAATCTCCTATTGCCCAGGGGCCCCACAATCTTCTCCTATCGCCCGGGGGCCCCATAATCTTCGCCTATCGCCCGGGGGCCCCATAATCTCTTATTGCCCGGGGGCCCCATGAGTTGTCAGTCCGCTCCTGATACCCATTCACCAAAAAAGTGTCAAAAAGTGAAAACCACAATAGACAGTTTTTGACAATTCCTTTATTAAAAAAAAAGCATCTCGCGATGTCCATCCATCTTTAATCACACCTCCCGACGGACCCGAAATTTTTTTTTAAAAAAAACCTCTGCCTCGATGAGAGGCCTCCCACCGACTGTTATCTCATGGCTGTGACAGCTGTTACATATGTGAAGTAACCAAGTGATCCTGCCCCCTTCTGACATCATATGACATCAGAGGCACGGGGTCATCTAGTTATGTCAGCGGGTGGCCCCGTCCTTGCCTATATAACAGCTGTCACAGTCAAAAGACAGCATCACCGGGAGGCCTCCCATGGAGGTGGAGTATTTTTCTTTTTTTTTCTATTTTTTAGCTTTGTTGGGCGGCGTGATTGATGATAGATGTACGTCTAGGGAAACTTTTTATTTTATTTTTTATTTCTTTAATAAAGGAATTGTCAAAAACTGTCTATTGTGGTTTTTACTTTTTGACACTTTTATTTGGTGAATGGGTAGGGGTACAATGTACCCCTACCCATTCACATAGGGGGGGCCATGATCTGGGGCCCCTCTTGTTAAAGGGGCCTCCAGATTCCAATAAGCCACCCCACCCACAGGCCCCCACAACCACCGGGCCAGGGTTGTGGGGATGAGGCCCTTGTGCTCATCAACATGGGGATAAGGTGCTTTGGGGGATCGAAGCAGCCGGGAATGGTTCAGGAGGGGGGGGGCGCTCACTCATACCCCCTCCGTTCCTGGTCTGCCAGGCTGCTTTCTCGGATAAGGGCCTGGTATTGATTTTGGGGGGGGCCCACACAGTTTTTTTTTTTTAATTTTGGCATGGATTTCCCCTTAAAATCTATATCAGGTCCTTCCTGGTATGGACTTAGGGGGGGGACCCATGCAATTTTTTTTCATAGATTTTTCATCTATATTGCCAGGAGCCGGCAATACATTACAGCCGTGAGCAAGTTTAAATTAAATTTTTTCCACTGTTCAACACATCACACAGATGTGCCACTTTACAGGCAGACTAAGGGGACACCCTCCCCCCCGGCATGATATTTAAAGGAATATTTCATTTTTATTGTTTCACTTTAAGCATCATTAAAATCGCTGCTCCTGGAAAAAAAAAAAACGGTAATTTTAAAAACTTTTTTTTGCATTGATACATGTCCCCTGGGGCAGTACCCGGGTGACCATACACTTTTTATGGTAATAACTTGCATATAAGCCTTTAAAATTAGCACTTTTGGTTTTTCATGTTCGTGTCCCATAGACGGTAATAGAGTTTGAATGTTCGCTCGAAATTTTTGCCAGTTCGCACGTTCTGGTGCAAACCGAACCGGGGGGTGCTCGGCTCATCCCTATGCAGGTGATACCTAAGGAGCGTCATCAATGCAACACTGACCAGGATTGTAAAGGCGAATAGAAGTACTGCCTCTCCGGCTGCCAGTATATATGCCAACTGCACATTCGAGAGCCACGTTGCCCTTTGATCAACATACATTTTTCATACATCAGGCCACCCTTATGAGGTTAAGGCCCCTTTCATATGGGCTGTACTCCATCAGAAGTCCACTTGCTCAGCGGGGAATCTGTCTGCTGATCCTCCGCTGAGCAGGAGATAGCTGGTCTGTGTCCGCTCCGTTTATACAGAGTAGACACAGACAAACGAATCCCGACTGCCATCAGATCCACCCAGATGGAGGGTAACAGAACCCCATCCATTCATTTCTAGCAGATTAGATGTAGGTGGGTGTAAACAGACACATGTCCACTTATCCATGGGCGGACATTGCGATCTGACCAGAAGTGGGGGAATGGATACCTGTCAAAATCAGGTACCCGCTCCCCCCCCAAAAAAAGTGCTAAATGTAAAGGAGGATGGGGGGTGGGGAAGGAAGAGAGGAACTTACCCTTTTGGGTGAGGTTCAGCTTTAGGCTCCCTTTACGTGTCCCATTTTCACCTAACTCCCATGGCCAATAGAAAGCCAAATAAAGATGTCATCCTGCCTTAATGGTTCTCCATAATGTAGAATAAAGACACGTTTGTAGGAGTCAAACTGTGAGTGGATAACACCCTTGCTATGCTCTTGGGATGAGCAAAGACAAACTGGTGGAAGGGCTTAGAAGGAGAAGCAGAGACACGAGCTACAGTGGTAACTGGTTTGTCCTGGGGACCGCGCTGGACGGACTGGATCAGTCACTGGTAATGGATGGGAAATTGTGTGGGTGAGTAGGAAGAAATCCCTTTCCAGTAGGTTATGCCCCAATGGTGGATGGTGGCGGTGAACTCTCTTGGGGCTTGGGCTGCTACCTTTTCTGATTCCGCCTTACGGTCATTTCCACATGTAGATTTGGAAAAGAAGGAAAGAGCACCCGATGTCCAAAGAAATGCAAGTTTTAGGTAGGCTTAAAGTGGTTGTAAAGACTCATTCTCAGTATAGACAGTTATTGCCTTGTTATATCCTGGAGGGCAGGGACTGATGTGAATGTACAATCTATCTGTAAAGCGCTAGGTAAATATAACTACCTGTAATAATAATAATAATAATAATAATAAATGTGTTTTTTCCTGCAGAGGTGGTAAAACCGGGCACCTGTACCGTGGTTAACACCCTTTTACCATGTAAGGGCCCCATCCCTAGGAGTTGTAACGTAGACTCGGATTGTCTCGGGACAAAGAAGTGCTGTGACGTCGGCTGTGCTTTTGGTTGCGCAGAACCCCACGGTAAGTGGATGAATGTGATAAGATGTAAACATTGTTCAGAAAGGTAGAAAGCAACATATTTATGATTATTTTTCAGACAGGAGATAGGGCAAGTTCACACCACTGCATCAAAAATGCACCAAAAACCTGCATGCAGAAAAACATCTGGAATGCATCCGGACTGCGTTTCTATGGTGTGAACTGGCCCATATAGAGAGATACAAAGTAAATTGTTTATAAACATTGATTATACAAGAGATAGAAAGATACAAAGTAACATTGTTTATAAACATTGATCAGATAGGAGATAGAAAGATACAAAGAAACATTGTTTATAAACATTGATCTTATTGGAGATGGAGAGATGCAAAGTAACATTGTTTATAAACATTGATCAGATGGGAGATAGAGAGTTATGCGAGTTTTAAAGCGGGGTTCCACCCAAATTTTGAACAATATCTGTATGTATTCTCTTCCTTGCCTAGATGCTGACATGCCGTTTAAAAAAATTTAAATCGCCGTAATTACCTTTTATTTTTCTATTCTTCTTTGCACTTCCTGGTTTTCCTCCCATGGGAGTAGGCATGTTTCTAGCCTCTCCCAGACTCCACACAGTCTCCTGGGAGCTAGTCTCAGGCTTCCCAGGATGCCACTGAGCATGTGCGGGAACGAGCGGTGATTGCTGGGAGCACAGCATTCACCACATCCAGGAAATAAATGCTTGTGGGCTTCAAATGCCCACAATGAAGATGGAAACCGCCTGCAGTGAATAATATAAGTTATTCTTTCCGACGAAATCTGACACAGGCGGACATATTACACACAATATGTGAGTATGTAATGCTGAGAAGAAAAGTTTCTGAATGAACTAAAAAAAAGAAAAACGATAGATAGGTGGATCCCCGCTTTAAGTAGGTTTAAAGTGGTTGTAAAGACTCAAGGTTTTTTTACCTTCATGCAGTCTAAAAAACCTTCTGTGTGCTGCAGCCCCCTCAATACTTACCTGAGCCCGATATTCCTCCAGCACTGTGCACGGGGGCCTCACCTCATTGGCTGAGACAACAGTGGGAGCCACTGATTCCCACTACTGTCATTCACAGCCAGTGAGTCATTGAGGAGAAAGCAGGGGCAGGGCCGAGCCGCGCTCCATGTGTGAATACACAGAGCAGCGGCTCGGGAGCGAGTCTGCTTGGGTACCCCTGTAGCAAGCTGCTTGCTATGGGGGCACTCAACAGGAGGGGGGAGCCAGGAATACCAGTGAGGGACCCAAAAACAAGATGATCGGGGCTGCTCTGTGCATTGAGCATATAAATATAAAATGTTTGTTATTTTTTTTAAATAAAAAAATGCCCTATATATTACTTTAAAAGGCATTTATTGAAAGTAGCATCATGTACATCAAGCCAACGTGTTTCGGGGGAAAGGACTACCCCTTCTTCAGGGCTGTTACTGCATGCTATTAGATGGGAAAGATTGCTGCCTCTGCAGCTACTGTATAGCCGGGACTCTGTCAGCCTGCTATCTGAAATCTTGCATTTTAATATATCCAGTTTGGGAACCATTCCCATCTAATAGCATGCAGCAACAGTCCAAAATGTATAAAGCTGGATACTCTGTGTACTCTTAAGAAATCCTTTTTGTGGCTACATGTAAAATGACACAGCATCAGAAATGCAATGTGTTTCGGCTTATACAGCCTCCCTCATAGCACACCAACAACAGCCCTGAAGAAGGGGTAGTCCTTTTCCCCGAAACACGTTGGCTTGATGTACATGTCGCTACTTTCAATAAACACCTTTTAAACCTACCTAAAGCTTGCATATGTTTGGACATCCGCCGCTCCTTCCTTCTTTTCCAAGTCTACAAGCTACAGTGGGGAAGTCTCACAGCTGTAGGAGGAAACTCTGATATAAGAAGCAGGAGGATCATTCAACCCAATCGTGTCTACCCAAATCTGAAATACCATGTGTCCATTTTTCATGTTATAACGCTTCTATATGACATATTGACTGGTAATGTGTTTGGATTATATTGCTCATGACTGCCTTCATTGTCTCCTCATCCAGAGTGAAGTCACAACAGGACGAGAAAAGTCACAAGGTCTTCCAGATGACGAGAACAGCATTAGTTCTTTTCTCCCGTGGGGACATCAGCCTGTCAATGACTATTAATGACTAATAAATGACTAATGACTAATGTGAATAACTAATAAATGATCATTCCAATCATGATGATTTCTGTGGTTTCTATACTTTTGAAGGTTCTCATGAATCCAGGTCATGGTATAACTAATAGTAGTCACATGTCACTGGTGGGAGGTGTGAAAGTTTGTGACACTCACCTTGTTCTGATTAGAGATGAGCCAAACACCCCCCCCCCCCCCGGTTCGGTTCGCAGCAGAACATGCGAACAGGAAAAAATGTTGTTTGAACAAGCGAACACTGTTAAAGTCTATGGGACACGAACATGAAAAATCAAAAGTGCTAATTTTAAAGGCTTATATGCAAGTTATTGCGATAAAAAGTGTTTGGGGACCTGGGACATGTATCAATGCAAAAAATAAGTTTTAAAAACGACCGCTTTTTTTGGGAGCAGTGATTTTAATAATGCTTAAATTCAAACAATAAAAATGAAATATTTCTTTAAATATCGTGCCGGGGGGGGGGGGGGGGTGTCTCCTTAGTATGCCTGTAAAGTAGCGCATCTTTCCCATGTTTATAACAGTGCTACAGCAAAATGGCATTTCTAAAGGAAAAAATGTCATTTAAAACTGCTCGCGGCTGTAATGTATTGCCGGATCATAGGCAATATAGATAAAAATACAAAAAAAAATGGCGTGACTGTCACCCCCAAAATCCATACCAGGCCCTTCAGGTCTGGGATGGATATTAAGGAAAACCCTGCACCCAAATTTTTTACAAAATGGCGTGGGGATCCCCCAGGAACTATATACTCTGAACAGCAGTATATATACTATTCGGCCTGCCCTATATACTCTGCAGAAAATTGGGCCTTAGGTGTTGGTGGTACCAAAACACTGTAAGCCCTCACAGTTACTCTTGTTGGGCGCAGGAACGGGCCCTGCTGTGAAATATTATATCAAGAATTGTAATTACATGCCCCTTTTAAACAGGGGCAGAAAAATTGGGCCTTTGGCGGTGGTGGTGGTGGCGCCACAACACTGTAACTCCTCACAGATACTCTTGTTTGGTGCAGGAACGGGCCCTGCTGTGAAATATTATATCAAAAATAGTAATTATATGGCCCTGTTAAACAGGGGCAGAAAAATTGGGCCTTGGGTGGTGGTGGTGCCACAACACTGTACCACCAGAAATGTAGTAGAAACTGTACACACTGTATTAGACACTGTGTACACCACCAGACAAGTAGCAGAAACTGTAAGCTCCTTGAGGGTAGGGACTGATGTGAATGTACAATGTATATGTAAACGCTGAGTAAATTGACGGCGCTATATAAGTACCTGAAATAAATAAATAAATAAAATAAATAAATAAATAAAATAAATAAAAATAAACTTTAAAAGGCGTCCGGAGCGAGGACGAAAAAAGAACTTTATCACTTTATTTCAATATTGTTTTAGATTATATTTTAGGTTCCAAGAGCACTTGTTTTCCACTGATGGGTGTTTATACATTGGTGGTTTATTATTATTATTATAGATTGCTCACAGCATCTTATTAGTATATTGTCACTTTCATTGTTGTCACTATTTTTCATTGGTGTTATCATCAATTGTTCCCGAAGGTCCACCAGGTCACAGAAAGGGATTTGTCTAGCTCTTTCTTGGAAAGGCTTATCTTCACTCAGCCGAATTCGTTGTTGAGCACTCTTGGCGCAACCCACATCAAAGTCATTCTTGGAGAACATTTGTCTCCCATCGGGCTAACTGAGCTTTAATCCTCTCTTCCCATCTGGGGGACAGATTTGGACACTGGACAGTGGTCTCTCTTCCATTTTCCCTCTGGATTAAGTCATCCCCATTTCAGTGGGGTGGCAGCACTCAATTTCCCAATCACCATACGAGGCTTTAGGCTGACTGGATGGCTGGTGACATTTCTCACACTGACAGGGATTCTTCCCCCGCTTCTCAGTAAGTCCCTAGTGGATATGATCTCTGGAACTAGTTATATTCCACTATCTTCCTCCAGTGGATCAGCTTCTACCACCACATAGGGACCCGGTTGATCCCATGATCACTTAACAGTGGCTTTCATACAAGTTCTTTCACCAGGCTTCAACACGTTTTCTTGTGTATCTAGTCACCAAAGTTTCCTACCCCTTCAGCGAGGGCCTTCTTTTCCTGCAATACACGCTGAAAAGCCTTCTGCAACTGAGGATGGATCTTCCCTACTAGAGCACCCTCCAGGGCCAGCGGCGTGAGTAATCTCCTCACAAGATTGGTGTTGGTGCCTATCAGCAAGGAATTTCGGCCTGCCCCAAGAGGTCGAGGACAGACAACAACCAAAGTGTCGAAAGTCTCCAGCTTTCCAGCCAAGGAAGTATCAAAGTTTATCTTGATAGGGATATAACCATCATATGGGCACTTTTGGGTACCTATACCCAAGATCTCTAACTCTTCGAGCTTACACAAAGGGATGTGCCTTAAGTACTTGTTATAGAAGTCCCGATACAGCAAAGTCACCTGGGCTCCTGTATCCAGCAAAGCTTGAATATAGATACCCTCTACTTGTATCGAGACTATCGAAGGCCCTAGATTTCCAGATGGTGACTATAGTTTGAGCCCTAATCAGCTTCTTTGAGGGTGGGGGAGTCTGTTTACCAACACACCAATCAGAAAGGTGTGCATTGATTTCCCGTGTCCGTCTTTCCTTCCCCGGGGCCCAGTTTTCTTTTTAACAGGCAAGAAAGGGGAAGAGGTAGCAGGCGGTTTTCTTTTTTTTTTCTCTTCTTTGATTCTTTATTAGCTTTGGAGCGCAGTTTTCCCTCGGGACTCTCAACTAGCTCCTTCACTGAGTTCCCTTGAAGTTTCCTGCCGGCATTTGGAAAAGCAGCTTCTGTAAAGTTTTTAAAACTTGCGTGAGTAATTGTGGGCTGATTCCAGCCTTGGGGCACTCAGCCCGGAAGTGTCCAACTTCCCCACATCCATAACATTTCTTTTCTCGCACTCTGAAGTTTTGTCCCTCCTTGGTGAAGTCCTTGTTCTTGGACCTTTGCTTGAGTTTCCATTACTCGCATTAGAGCATGATACATCTAAGTTTGGGCTTGAGCTACTTGGGTCATCAGCTCAGCTGGTCCGAGTTCGCCCACCAGCTTGTTAGTATCAGAAATGGCCAGCCCAGCCTGTTCTGACTCAGTTTCACTGTCCTCATCCGAGAAACCTGCTTCAACATGGACAGATCGGGCAACTACTTTCTCCCTCTTAGCAGCAAAAGCGCTCAATTCTCTTGTTCCCTGACTCTTTTCTTCCAATAGAGCTTCCTCTTCCCGCACTTCTCTTACCAATTCAGGATACGTGGGTACAACCTTGGTTCTTTTCAGTAATAACTTTAAGACAATGGGATGGTTTGGCCCCTTGCAAGACCCAATCTAAACAAGCTTGATCAATCGTCCTTGGGATCGATACCCCTTTTGATAATAATCTGGTGCAACATTCTGTCTACTGTTGATAAGTGTGATTAAATTTGTACATCAGATCTGCAGTTGTTTCAACTCTTCCGAATACAACATCTTCGTAGTACATAACAATACAAGATTTCCTTCCCATTCTCAAGTTATGGATTACATCGGCAGCAGGGCCTCGGAGGCTCTCACTGAGCCGCTGTCGTTTCACACGCCCTGAAACACTCTATTCCTCCATAGCCTGGATGGGCTGACACATCCAGATCTCAAACTCATCTTCTTCGATAGGGGTCGGTAGCTGCCCTGAGAAAAATCTGAATCTCTGATACCTCTGATTCGCATTTCCAGATCCATTCTTCACTAAGCTATCAACTAGCCGGCTCATGTCAGTGTAGAAAGAAACAGGAGAGGCACTGGCCCCATGAGATTCTGTCCCAACAGATCCTAGGCCCCTCTCCTGGGCCCTCGGTGATGGCTGCATCTCAACAGTCTCTCCCCGCACTTTCAGTGGGATCACCCTGGCAGTTACCCCTTCAGCTGGGCATACCTCTTCTTCCTGAAAGCAAACAGGTATTTCTTCCTGCCATTCCAACATTACCCTGACTTGGTCCAGGTAATACTCAACTTCCACATCCACAATGTAGGCCCTCTGTCCTGGGGCTAGAGCTTTCACCCACTGTCGAATCTCCTCAGTGCATTCCCTTCCTGAGATCTCTAGAACAGTGCTTTGCTCCACTTGAGCTCCCTGGGCTCTGCCCCAAGCAACCGCAGCCATAGAAGCTGCCTTCCACGCGGATCGTTGCTCTTGTCTAGGTTGACTAGGGCCGGCTGCAAAACAGATTCCAGACGAGCCCCAAATGTAGCATGGCCCCCTTGAGGACTGCTTGGATTTACCTGTTCATATGCATCGCCATGACCCTGTCAACATTCCAACCCACCTGACACTCTGCGTTCAGACATCTTTTACAAGCACCTTTAAAGGAATTCCCTGAACAAGACAGCTTAGGAACAGTTCAACGGTACAAGAGCACAATATACATATATGTACAATGAAATACCACCTGGAGCATGACCTGTAAGGACAGGAAGGGGTTAGCTATTTAATGCAGGCAGTCACACACACACTAAAGGGGAACCCCAGGCCGGCCTATTTAACCTTTATAGCCTAATGAGAGAACAAACAGCATAGGGATAAGATAGGGCCCTTTAAATACTAACAACAGCAATGTCCAAGATGCAGGCCTGATAGTCTTCACCGGCAGTTGGAGCTCATTAGATTATAGCCAATAAGGCACAGTGATGTAATAGCAAGCCAAATAGCTTAAACAGGTTAGTGGTACTCCTTGAAGTGGTTTTAGGTAGAGGTGTCTATGTACAGTGTTCAAATAGAATCGCAGTAAAGTGTTCTCAAGGTAAAGGTTTCTGCACCCAGTGTTTGAATAAGATAACCAGGGAAGGATTGCATAAGATGGGCAATTGCCCTCTCACCAACGACTGGACCACCTAGACGTCTTGCAGACAGAGTCCCTGGAAGATACGTCCTTCAGTAACGAGACAAGCGATGACCCACAGCTGCTGAATGCGGACGATCATAGTGTCGATCTGATGGGTTGGTGTCGCATAGATGTCTGATGAACAGCAAGCAGAGTTAGGCCCTTCGGGGCCAGGTGGGAATCACTCGAGTACCGCGTGGTAGGCCGCAGCCTCCTCTCTCCGCCACACCAGGGCGTGCACTCGGCAAGGCCCAGGAAGAAGAGAGCACAGATGGATCTGCTGACTCTTTTGTAGTTCCTCTCAAAAATCTCCTTGGGTTGTAGCAAGGATCCCTGGGATGTGTAGTCCAGGTGTACTGTCCCGCAACAGAATCGCCAGTCTGAAAAACTACTATTCACATAATCCTTTTGGTTGGGCTCACAGATATAATGACAGTCACTGGCGCCCAGCACTAGAGGGATATAACTATGGATGAAGAATGACTGGGAAAATTGCATGTTATAACTGTAGTCCACCATCGCTACACCTGTATATGACATTAATATACATAATAAAGGATAATTCAATTCTGCTCCATGATGATTTGTGAGTGTATCTGTATGTTTTTTTGTTTTGTTTTTTATAGTGAAACTACATCTTACATATTATCAAATTGCTTCCAGGTTTTCTGAAACAATATGATTTCAGAAGGTTTTTTTTTGGCTGATTACGCAGAGCTGACCATGCCCAGTTACTGCTGCATACCTAGCATCCCCACTGTACCAGGATTTGCAGAGCACATAGTCTCAGTAGCGTCAGGGGTCTCCTTCCTGCAATTGGGTCACACCCTGTCTGATCTAACGTGAACGTATCGGCTTGGCATGTGCAGGATTTAATAGTGACATCAGTGGAGGAAGTATGAAGGCATGTAGAACGTAGGCACCAGGATGGATAAAGATGACGGCAGCTTAAGTGGGAGGGAGGGTTGTGCAGGGTGCAGTCTTGTGTATGGTAAGGCTATAAATCTTTGGGAACTCAGCATTCTCAAAGATGAAATTGTGATGTCATCAGCTCCTCCTTTTCAAAAAGAGAACCTTGTATTCACTGAAAAAGACAAAGCTTCTCCTGAGTGGTGGAGGTGCAGGAGCAAGAAACTCTCTGTATTTGGTGCACAAAGGGGAAGTTGCTTGAGCACCTTCTGGAAAAGTATTAGGCCACAACAGTGAACTAGAGCTGCCCACTTCCTGGAAACCAAAATAAAGGGGTTGGGGTCTGGAGAAAGGTGTTGGAGATTACAATGCTCAATGAAATCTTCAGATGTAACAATAGACACCTAGGACAGAATACAATCCAGATGTACTAATTGGATTGGCTTTGTCTACAGGGATTCTGGTAGGATAAGGCAGTTCAGGCATCAACCAGGTAACAGGAAGTCACATTGGGTGGGGGGCTTCTGGAACCCAGCTTACCTTAGAGAGCTCTGGAAACTCCTTGTCCTGCTCCCCCAACCCCTCTTATGTGTAAGTTACCCTGTGTCTATTAGGGGCACAGGGTGACGAGAACCCTAGTCTGATCTGCACTAATCAGACTCACCGTACAACCACACCCAGCATTTCGTTTTACCCCTGTTATCCTGGGTTCTATGTCTGGTTTGTGTAGAAAGAATGAAGGGGCTCTTTCACTTTGGACAGTAATATTTTTGAACAATATCTCTCAAGAAAATATGAAGATAAATTCCACATTTCCAACTGCTGGAATACTGTATGAGCTTGGTCTCCTAAATTGTTGTATACTTTTTACTACCGGTAGATTGTTTGAGGTGTGGCTGTATCCCATTTTTCTATTCTTGGTCTGCCTTGGGAACAACCTATTATGGGATGTATATGTGTTTCTAGCATGTAGACAAGGGGCAGGGAGGAGGGAGGGGGAAATTTTTCCCTGGTGGTGTTGCTCACGAGCTAATGATTTTTTCCAGAGTTGAAGGCGGACAGAATCATACCATTCCAGCAGGACCTGCATTGATACTGGTCCCCTGTGCTGTATCCACATCTCTCGCAACCTCCTTTCGAATTCCTCTTTCATGGCGGCTGGCATCTGTACCTCTCCTCTCCTGCTATCCGAACCTTGATACCGGTGGTGGTTTGAAAGTGTTCACAGCAAGGAAGCACAATCCCACCGTTGCTACCAATTTCACGGGCCCCCATACAAACTGAATGGTATGTGTGCCATGGCCTGTTGGTTCCAATGTGGGAGAGCTCTACCCAAGTGAGAGCTGGAGGTCAACATGAGCGCAGCTACCCACAGAAATTAATGAATGCAGAGTGAAGAGAAGCCAGTTGGGTTCATACCAGTGGCAAGATCGTGGGAGAAGGTAAGTATAAGTTGAGGTTGCCTGCACTTACGGGCTTTATTAATAGAAAACTTCTCCAAAGCACCTATTAAGTAAAAAAAAAAAAAATGTCCAGATGAACAATAAAGGACTCATACCATTTAAGGACTTTTCAGGAATAGGAATATCCCAGCCTGTGTGGAACCAGGGTCTTCCTGTGTTTAAAGTGTCAACATGACCATGATAATGATGTCATGTAGAGGACTAGCGTATGTTCTCCATCATCCTCTTCTTTAGTCACCCACCTGCCCAAGTGTGATGAACATACAATGCCTTGAAAAAGTATTCTTACCCCTTTAAATTTTCCACATTTTGTCAGGTTAAAAACAAAAACGTAAATGTATTTTATTGGGATTTTATGTGATAGACCAACACAAAGTGGCACATAATTGTGAAGTGGAAGGAAAATGCTAAATAGGTTTCAACAGGCATGTACTGGCCATCGGGACTACCGGGATTTTCCCGGTGGGCCGGTTTCATTCACAGACAGGCTGTTGTTTGAGCACCGCTGTACTGCCGGACTCAGCATGGCGCTCTTCGGCTCTTTCCGCCCCCGCTCGTGTCTTTCCGGACATTGCACACATTTTCGGCAACCTCCAGACCGCTCTTGTCCTTTTCCATCACCGCTCAACTTCTCGGCGCCCCTCTCCTCTCTGACAGCTCTTCGGCTTCGTCTGGAAAAACTCAGCTATCTCCGGCGGCCTCCGTGGTAATGGTCGCTGTGACAGACTCACCCGGGACAGAGGCTTTTGGAGGGGACTGAATGCTAGCCTCTTGCCTACCGATTATGGGCCCTGGCGCTTGGGGGAACGGTGCGCTTTGTGAGCTGTATGCCTGGGGACCCTTGAGGTGGTGTTACTTTGGATTCGGGTCCTTGTCCCTCAGGACACACAGACTCTGGGAACCCTGTGTATGCCATATTGGAAATGGTGACTGGGAGGGTATGTCTTGGATTGCTTAAAATGGGACAGTAATATTTATCCACAATATCTCCCAGGATATATGTAAAGACTATTCTTGGTTTGTTTGATTCTGAACTCAACACGTTAGTTGAGAGAGCTGATCACATTGGCCTCTAGAACTGGTTAGGAGCCAGACAGTCTACTCACTATAGTTTGTTGCCTACTAAACTGAGGGGGGGGGGGATCACTGTTTGTATTGTTACTTGTAATTAGCTCCTGCTATTGTGAGAAGGTGTCCTGTGTTTATACTAATGTGTGAAGCTCGGTGACAACAAGTCTGACCTGTAGTGAAATCCTGATTAATCATAACAATGCTCCAGAGGGCACGGAGTCACATCAGCTGCTTTAAGGGATTAGTTAATTAGCTCTTGTTAATTAGGTTTCTGGTTACTGTTCTTATTGTAAGCCTGCTGTATATATTTGTGTGACATCTCAAATAAATCAGTCCATGTTCAGCAGCTAAACAAGTATCATCTTGTTTTGTGCTTGTGAGCGGTTGGAATATCTGATATCTATATTCAGACTGGGAGGAAGCGATATATACTGACGGAAGCACTCAAGCGGAGTGGGGGGACGTTCCGTTAAAGTCGCTGTAAGTTTAAATGAGCCGTAGCCTCCCTTTTGACGTCCTGAGAGCAGCTGACATGCAGAGAGGTCCACGGAGCGAACAAGGGAGGCCAGAGAATGACGGTGCTGCAGGAACCCGTCCAGGTAACTGGCCGGCCTGGCACAGCTGTATAACGCAGAGCCATTGAATTTACAGCAAAGGATGTGGCGCTAACTAAAATAACATCAAAATAACTATGTCCATGGTATTAAAGTGCAAAAAAATGTGCAAATTAGTCTCTTCGAATGTGCAGAGAAAAAAAACTGCAAAATATGCAATCAAAGCAGTAACAGTAAAGTGTGCCAGTGCAAGAAAAAAAAACTCTGGGTAGTGTGATCCCACTTGTGAAAGGTGGAAGCAAGTGGGATCACACTACCCAGAGAAGTGAAGCCCACCAACAGCATGCTGTCACTGCTGCTGGGGGCTACCCCCTTCACCCGGTCTTCCTTCTGGGTTTGCGTGCTCCTGCTGTGTGGATAGCCGGGCCGTGATGACGTCACTCTCACGCAAGTGCAAAGGACACTGTTTTTGTGCGTGTTTGCAAAATTAAAGTGGGCCGGTCTGGATGAAGTCCAGGGCCAAATTTTTGTCCCAGTCCAGCCCTGGGTTTCAACGTTCTTTACAAATAAATATGTGAAAAGTGTGGCGCGCATTTGTATTCAGCCCCCCCCAGTCAATACTTTGTAAAACCACCTTTTGCTGCAATTACAGCTGCCAGTCTTTTTGGGGATGTCTCTACCAGCTTTGCACAGCTAGAGAGTGACAATTTGCCCATTCTTCATTGCAAAATAGCTACAGCTCTGTCAGATTGGATGGAGAGCGTCTGTGAACAGCAATTTTCAAAATCCTGACAGATTCTCAATTAGATTTGGTTCTGGTTCTTTGAATGGGCCATTCTAGCACATGAATATGCTTTGATCTAAACCATTCCATTGTAGCTCGGGCTGTATGTTTAGGGTCATTGTCTTGCTGGAAGGTGAACCTCCGGCCGTCTCAAGTCTTTTGCAGACTCTGACAGGTTTTCTTCTAAGATTGCCCTGTATTTGGCTCCATCCATCTTCCCACCAACTCTGACCAGCTTCCCTGTCCCTGCTGAAGAAAAGCATCCCCACAACATGATGCTGCCACCACCATGTTTCACAGTGGAGATGGTGTGTTCAGGATGATGTGCGGTGTTAGTTTTCCACCACACATCATGTTTTGCTTTTTGGCCAAAATGTTCAATTTTGGTCTCATCTGACCAGAGCACCTTCTTCCACGTGTTTGCTGCGTCCCCCACATGGCTTCTCACAAACTGCAAACACGACTTCTTATGGCTTTCTTTCAACAATGACTTTCTTCTTGCCACTCTTCCATAAAGGCCAGATTTGTGGAGAGCACGACTAATAGTTGTCCTGTGGACAGATTCTCCCACCTGAGCTGTGGATCTCTGCAGCTCTTCCAAAGTTACCATGGGCCTCTTGTCTGCTTCCCTGATTAATGCTCCCCTTGCCCGGCCTGTCAGTTTGGGTGGACGGCCATGTCTTGGTAGGTTTGCAGTTGTGCCATATTCTTTATATTTTCGAATGATGGATTGAGCAGTGCTCCTTGAGATGTTCAAAGCTTGGGATATATTATTATAACCTAACCCTGCTTTAAACTTCTCCACAGCTTTATCCCTGGTCTATCTGGTGTGTTCCTTGGCCTTCATGATGCTGTTTGTTCACTGCTTCACTGAACATCTGTATTTATACTGAGATTAAATTAAACACTAGTGGACTCTTTTTACCAATTAGGTGACATTTGAAAGCAATTGGTTCCACTAGATTTTAGTTAGGGGTATCAGAGTAAAGGGGGCTGAATACAAACACAAGCCACACTTTTCAGATACTTATTTCTAAAAAAAATTGAAAACCATTTATCATTTCCCTTCCACTTCACAATTATGTGCCACCCTGTGTTGGTCTATCACATCGTTTTTGTTTATAACAAGACAAAATGTGGAAAATTTCAAGGGGTATGAATACTTCTTCAAGGCACTGTATCATGAAGCAACCATTAATTTAATTGCCGCCTTCAAGTGCTTCAGTTGACAATAAAACGTTGTTGTTCCTCCCTTGTAAAAAGTTTAAATATAATTTTAAAAATTCCACATAGGGCTTGCTTAAACGTGCTGCACAATATGCAAATCTTGATTATTGTGAAATTGGGGAAACAATAACAGATAATGACAGGTTTCTGGCACGCCTCTGACATCTCTTCCTTCTAGAATACAGATATAAAAACCATCCACAGATTAAGGATTTATTCCATCCAGACTGCAGACATGAAATTGGTGGGACTGACACTATCTATCCTCCTGGGGGTGCTACTGCTCCAAGTGGTGACTGCAGGTATGTGATTCTGTGCTGAGGCTACTACAACTATAGCTCTGATATATTCCACAGTGCTGTGTACAGAAAGAACATGGACAGTCTCTGAACCAGAGAAGCTTACACTCTAATGTCCTTCACACTCTCACAGTCTATTTTTACTCATTTATATAGCTCTGACATATACCACAGTGCTGTACAGAGAACACTTAGCCAGTCACATCAGTGTCTGCACCAGAGGAGCTTACGCTCTAATGTCCACCCCACAGTCACACACTATTATTATTATTATACATTTATATAGCTCTGACATATACCGCAGTGCTGTACAGAGAACACTTAGCCAGTCACATCAGTGTCTGCACCAGAGGAGCTTACACTCAAATGTCCACCTACAGTCACACACTATTATTATACATTTACAGTGGGGACGGAAAGTATTCAGACCCCCATAAATTTTTCATTTGCTAAAATCATTTAAGTTCATTTTTTTCCTCATTAATGTACACACAGCACCCCATATTGACAGAAAAACACAGAACTGTTGACATTTTAGCAGATTTATTAAAAAAGAAAAACTGAAATATCACATGGTCCTAAGTATTCAGACCCTTTGCTGTGACACTCATATATATAACTCAGGTGCTGTCCATTTCTTCTGATCATCCTTGAGATGGTTCTACACCTTCATTTGAGTCCAGCTGTGTTTGATTATATTGATTGGACTTGATTAGGAAAGCCACACACCTGTCTATATAAGACCTTACAGCTCACAGTGCATGTCAAAGCAAATGAGAATCATGAGGTCAAAGGAACTGCCTGAAGAGCTCAGAGACAGAATTGTGGCAAGGCACAGATCTGGCCAAGGTTACAAAAAAATTTCTGCTGCAATTAAGGTTCCTAAGAGCACAGTGGCCTCCATAATCCTTAAATGGAAGACGCTTGGGATGACCAGAACCCTTCCTGGAGCTGGCCTACCAGCCAAACTGAGCTATCGGGGGAGAAGAGTCTTGGTGAGAGAGGTAAAGAAGAACCCAAAGATCACCGTGGCTGAGCTCCACAGATGCAGTCAGGAGATGGGAGAAAGTTGTAGAAAGTCAACCATCACTGCAGCCCTCCACCAGTCGGGGCTTTATGGCAGAGTGGCCTGACGGAAGCCTCTCCTCAGTGCAAGACACATGAAAGCCCGCATGGAGTTTGCTAAAAAAACACCTGAAGGACTCCAAGATGGTGAGAAATAAGATTCTTTGGTCTAATGAGACCAAGATAGTTAATAATTCTAATTCTAAGTGGTATGTGTGGAGAAAACCAGCCACTGCTCATCACCTGTCCAATACAGTCCCAACAGTGAAGCATGGTGGTGGCAGCATCATGCTGTGGGGGTGTTTTTAGCTGCAGGGACAGGACGACTGGTTGCAATTGAGGGAAAGATGAATGTGGCCAAGTACAGGGATATCCTGGATGAAAACCTTCTCCAGAGTTCTCAGGACCTCAGACTGGGCCGAAGGTTTACCTTCCAACAAGACAATAACCCTAAGCACACAGCTAAAATAACGAAGGAGTGGCTTCACAACAACTCCTTGACTGTTCTTGAATGGCCCAGCCAGAGCCCTGACTTAAACCCAATTGAGCATCTCTGGAGAGACCTAAAAATGGCTGTCCACCAACGTTTACCATCCAACCTGACAGAACTGAAGAGGATCTGTAAGGAGGAATGGCAGAGGATCCCCAAATCCAGGTGTGAAAAACGTGTTGCATTTTTCCCAAAAAGACTCATGGCTGTATTAGATCAAAAGGGTGCTTCTACTAAATACTGAGCAAAGGGTCTGAATACTTAGGACCATGTGATATCTCAGTTTTTCTTTTTTAATAAATCTGCAAAAAATGTCAACAATTCTGTGTTTTTCTGTCAATATGGGGTGCTGTGTGTACATTAATGAGGAAAAAAATGAACTAAAATGATTTTAGCATATGGCTGCAAAATAACAAAGAGTGAAAAATTTAAGGGGGTCTGAATACTTTCCGTCCCCACTGTATATAGCTCTGACATATACCGCAGTGCTGTACAGAGATCACTGTGCAATTGACATCAGTCACTATACTATCTATCCTCCTGGGGGTGCTACTGCTCCAAGTGGTGACTGCAGGTATGCGATACTGTGTTAAAGGGGTTGTAAACCCTTGAGGTTTTTCGCCTTAATGCATTCTATGCATTAAGGTGAAAAGCCAGCCTGTCATGCAGCAGCCCCCCCCCCGAGCCCCCCTTTTACTTACCTGAGCCCCGTAATTCCTGTAAAGGGAACGAGCACACCCGCTCCGGCTGGTGTCTCGTGTCCTCATTGTATAGATTGATAGATTGCAGTCATTGGCTCCCGCTGCTGCCAATCAAATTCAATGACATGGGCGCCGGGGGGTGGGGCCGAGTCCTGCTTTCTGTGTCAATAGATGCAGCAGCAGGACTCGGGAGTGCGCCCGCACGGGTGTCCCAAAGGAGAGCGCCACTGAGAGACCCCAGATAAGAAGGATCCGTGCCACTCTGTGCCAAACCAACTGCAGAGGAAGAAAGAATGATATGTTTGTTTTTAAAAATAAAAAAAACAAGGGTTTTGTGACCCTTTAAGACTACTATGTATATCTATAGCTTTGACATATTCCACAGTGCTGTGTACAGAGAGAACTGGAACAGCCTCTGCACCCGAGGAGCTTACACTCTAATGTCCCCCCACAGTCACACATTATTATACATATATACAGCTCTGACATATACCGCAGTTCTGTACAGAGAACACTGAGCCAGTCACATCAGTCTCTGCACCACAGGAGCTTTCACTTCTATGGTCCCCCTTATTATACAATTATAATGTTACAAGACGTGTAAAGAGCCTGCATGTAAGTAAAGCACAGCACCCGTGTAACATAAAATCCAACTGACCCTAAAAGATGTCTTTACATTATAACAGAGCCCCTGGGTTGTATAGGCACTATGCTTGCACACCAGCTTAAATAAGAAATCAGAATGAGTGTGGAGGTTCTGAAAGAGGAACAGGAGGGAGCAACCCTTTAGGCTAGGTTTCCACTATTACGACCTGAAAGTGCCGCGATTTTGATGCGACTTGAAGCAATGCCGTTGTATTCTTGAGGTCTATGGACCTCAAGTCGCATCAAAGTGGGACCAAGGTAGTGCAGGGACTACTTTGAAGTCACTGCGACTTGAAGTCGCACAGATATGAATGGTACTCATTGGAAATCACAGGGAACAACTTGTCATGCGACTTTGCAGTCCCAAGTCGCATGACAAGTCGCAGCACTAGTGGAAACCGACCCTCATTCTCTGATGAGATGATAACCCCGTCTAATGTTCATAGACAGAGACAAGCTTTAAAAAATCACCCCCCCAATCACCAGTGAAGTATTCCAGAATCTGGGCAGGCTTGTGATTTCCTTCTTGCAGTCTTCAGTTCACATCATTTTATGTAAAAATTGGTGAATCTTTGGAGAAAGTTGTGTTACTCTTGGGTAAAAACATTGATAAATAAACACAAAATTGGAATAAAGAGGATGAATGAATGAATGAATGAATGAATGATTTATAAAGCGCTGCAAATGCGAACTGAATCGCCTCAAGGCGCTGGATGCATTCTCTGATGTCAGCTTCTCAGAAAAGGAAGGTCTTTAGTTTTTTTCTGAAGGCCTGGTGGTTTTCTTCCATGCGGATGTTGGTAGGAAGAGCGTTCCATAGTCGAGGTCCTTGGATCCCACGGCAACAGGGGATTGCGGGACACAGACGATCTATTTGGGTATACCAGTCCGGATGTTCCTATACTCAAGCAAAGGCCTCGGCTGGGCTAAAGCCATCTGCATTCTTTTGATTGCCATCTGGTAACTGAGTTTTCTATTAGGTGGTGGCACTTAGGTTGTGGATCAAGCTCACCTGGGTGTTTTGTTCTGGACTCTGTGTAATGCATATATTATCTTGATACTTATAAGCCATTGCTGGCTTGTACCTTATATAGCGCAGCTTCTCCTCTTTATTCCAATTTTGTGTTATCCTGCAAATAAGCTGCTGCTCTTTGGACTTTGATTTTTAAATTAATTTATTAATTTTTAAATTTTTTAAATCAATATTGCCACTTGGATGTAGCGCGGTTTTTTTTCTTTTTATATTGATAAATAAACCCCTAAGAGTGAATAAATATTAATTAAAAAAAAACAAAAAAACATGAATATGTAACTAATAGTCCAAAATATGAAGAGGATACTGCATAGAGTAGCATGGAAACACTACTTGGCATAACAAGCACGAGGCCCAGCTCTTGATACACTTCCCCTCCCCCATTTAGCTCCCCCTTCCATTGCCACAACCTATTTCACCACTTATAACATGCAGGAACTGTACGCTATATGGCCCATAGTTTGTGAACCCCTGACCATCACGCATATATAAACATTTCATTCCAGAACCATGGCTATCAATATAGAGTTGACCCCCTTTCACTACTATAACAGCCTCCACTGTTCTTGAAAGGCTATCCACAAGATTTTGGAGAGGATCTGTGGGAATTTGTGAGGTCATGTGTTTAGAAGGTTGAGATTCATTTTGTTAGGGTTGTATCACAGGGTTAAAGTCCAAAAGTGTTCAGTAGGTTTGAGGTCCAAAAGTGTTAAGATAGGGTTGAGGTCCAAAGAAGTTCAGTAGGGTTGAGGTCCAAAGGTGTTCAGCAAGGTTAGGGTCCAAACGTGTTCAGTAGAGTTGAAGTCCAAAGGTGTTCAGTAGAGTTGAAGTCCAAAGGTGTTCAGTAGGGTTGCGGTCCAAAGGTGTTCACTGTTCAGTAGGGTTGGGATACAAAGGTGTTTAGTAATTTTGAGATCCAAAGGCCTTCGTTATGGTTGAGGTCCAAACATGTACCACAGGGTTAAAGTCCAAAGGTGTTCAGTAGGGTTGAGGTACAAAGGACTTCATTAGGGTTGAGGTCCAAAGGTATTCAGTAAGGTTAAGGTCCAAAGGTGTTCAGAAAGGTTGAGGTCCAAAGGTGTTCAGTAGGGTTGAGGTCCAAAAGCTTTCATTAGAGTTGACCTCCAAAGATGTATCTTAAGGTTGAAGTCTAAATGTGTTCAGTAGGGTTGAGGTACAAAGGAGTCAGATTTCGGTAGGGTTGCGGTCCAAAGGAGTTCAGTAGGGTTGCAGTCCAAAAGAGTTCAGTAGGGTAGAGGTCCAAAGGAGTTCAGTAAGGTTAAGGTCCAAATGTGTTTAGTAGGGTTGAGGTTTCAGACGTGTTCAGTAGAGATCAAGCCCTAAGATGTTCAGTACGGTTAAGGACCAAAAAGTGTTCAGCAGGGTTGAGGTCCAAAGGTGTTCAGTAGGGTTTAGGTCAGGGATCTGTGCAGGACATTCGATTTCATCTGCACCAGATTGGTTAAACCATGTCTTAATGGGGCTTTGTGTACAGGGACACAGTCAAGCTGGAACAGAAAGATTAGATTAACATGTACAACAGAATTAATCAGAAGAAAGGCTTCCACTCAACCTACTCTGTTCAGAGACTGAATGGAGATTCAATAAGAGAGAGACAATCTTAAAGCACACATGGCCTACTGTGCTTTCTTTGCAAGACCCATAATGCAGCGTGAATCCATGAGTGACCCCATATTGTGTTTTTTAAATGTAAATGATATCTCTAGCCAACATGTTTTATTTTGAATGAAGCAGTGAGGGGATTGTACCCCTGAAAGGTTTATTGCCCCAGCTGAGGAGAATCACCCTCACTGTTTGACCTGGTGACCATTGTCTTGGGAAAATCTACTGGTGGGGGCACCTGTTTTGGTGGCAACTATCTAAGATGGAAATTTCCCTCCCTTTACAGGGATCTCCTCTTACTCTGCAACAGGAAGGGGAGATCTCCCCAATGGGACACAGGCAACAAAAGAAACCTGAGATGGAACTTTTAAACTTTCCCACTCCATTCAAAACTAAAAACATTCCTGGACTTGAAGTGAAGAATTTGGGATGATGCCTGCAGCTACAGGTATCATCCCGGTATCTTTCTTTTCAGGCGACAATTCCCTACAATGAAAAAGCCTTCCTAACGGCTGATTAGTCGCTGGAATGCTTTTACTGGCAGAGGGGGGGAATGCCCCGCTGCATCTGTGGGCTCTCCCGTGTGATCGAGAAGCCCAGGATCCGCTCCGGCAGTGCTGCCGAGTTACCACAGAGCTGGCTGTGGACTGTATGGCCCCCAGCCATCTGTATGATACTGGGAGGCTGGAAGTGGCATTGTGATGCCATACTGCTATTTTATTTATTTTCTGTAAAGCAGAGATCAATGTTTTTTTCTTTGATCTTATACTTTTCAGGGTAGAGGAGAGATCTGGGGTCTAATAGATCCCAGATGTCTCCATAATGAGGACTTGTCATGCCTTATTGCTATCATAAGAGATGTTTATATTTCTTGTGATAGGAATACAAGTGATAAAAAAACAATTAAAGAAACAGTCTCTCATTAAAAAAAAAAAAAGAAAGAAACAGTGGAAACATTTTTTTTTTTTTAACAAACATGTAAACAGTCTGAGGTATCACCACGAACGTTATAGCGAGAGCAATAATTCTACCGCTAGACCTCCTCTAACTGCTCCCGAAAAAAAACGGTAATTTTAAAAACTTTTGTTTGCATTGATACATGTCCCCTGGGGCAGTACCCGGGTGACCATATACTTTTTATGGTAATAACTTGCACATAAGCCTTTAAAATTAGCACTTTTGGTTTTTCATGTTCGTGTCCCATAGACGGTAATAGGGTTTGAATGTTCGCTCAAAATTTTTGCCTGTTCGCACGTTCTGGTGCAAACCGAACCGGGGGGTGTTCGGCTCATCCCTATGCAGGTGATACCCAAGGAGTGTCATCAATGCAACACTGACCAGGATTGTAAAGGCGAATAGAAGTACTGCCTCTCCGGCTGCCAGTATATATGCCAACTGCACATTCGAGAGCCACGTTGCCCTTTGTGATTGGCCCCACAGTCTTCTGGGACCTGTGATGTGTCCCTGAAGGCTGCAGGAGAAGAAGAGGGGGCCGAACTTCCTCTCAGATCGTCGCCGTGAAGAAGGAATGGATACCTGTCAAAATCAGGTACCCGCAACCCCCCCCCCAAAAAAAAAAGCGCCAAATGTAAAGGAGGAGGGGAGAGAGGAGGAAGAGCGGAACTTCTCCTTTTGGGCGAAGTTCCGCTTTAGGCTCCCTTTACATGTCCCATTTTCACCTAACTCCCATGGCCAATAGAAAGCCAAATAGAGGTGTCATCCTGCCTTAATGGTTCTCCATAATGTAGAATAAAGACATGTTTGTAGGAGTCAAACTGTGAGTGGATAACACCCTTGCTATGGTCTTAGGATGAGCAAAGACAAACTGGTGGAGGGGCTTAGAAGGAGAAGACACTAGCTACAGTGGTAACTGGTTTGTCCTGGAGATCACGCTGGACTGACTGGATCAGTCACTAGTAATGGATGGGAAATTGTGTGGGTGAGTAGGAAGAAATCCCTTTCAAGTAGGTTATGCCCAATGGTGGATAGTGGTGGTGAACTCTCTTGGGGCTTGGGCTGCTATCTTTTCCGATTCGGCCTTACGGTTATTTCTGAATGTAGATTTGGAAAAGAAGGAAAGAGCACCCGATGTCCAAAGAAATGTGAGTTTTAGGTAGGGTTAAAGTGGTTGTAAAGACTCATTCTCAGTATAGACAGTTATAGCCTTGTTATATCCTGGAGGGCAGGGACTGATGTGAATGTACAATGTATCTGTAAAGCGCTAGGTAAATATAATTACCTGTAAAAATAATAGTAATAATAATGATAAATATGTTTTTTCCTGCAGTGGAGGTGAAACAGGGCACCTGTCCCGTGGTTAATACTATTGCACCATGTGAGGAACCCATCCCCAGGAATTGTGACGTTGACTCGAATTGTCCCGGGACAATGAAGTGCTGTGACGTCGGCTGTTCTTTTGAATGCTGGTAACCCCCCAGTAAGTGGATGACTGTGATAAGATATTAAGTGGCCCAGTACAGACCAGATCTTACCCAAATGTGAGGGTGGAACCAAGGCCAATCCTGGGCAGGTGCGCGGGGTGCCCTGCACCCAGGTGACACGGGGGGAGGCGCTGATGTGTCTGAGTGCTCCCCTCCCTCCTCCTCTTCTTGTTCTGTGCAGTAGTGTCGCTATGGGGAGGCGGTGCAGTCCACCAGTAAACACAAGCGGCCGCGCTGTAACAAGGGAGAAGTGAGCTGCGGGATGTCAGCGTATCTCCCCCGTTCCCCCACCCCTTCTCCTGTTAGCAGTGGAGAAGAGTGCGTGGCTCTCATCATGTTCGCCGCCCAGCTTGGTGCGCAATTTGCTTCCCTCCCCATTGGCAACAGTGGAGGGCCAATCAGAAGAGGCAAGCGGTGCATCATGGGACGTGTAGTCCTGGAAGATTGTCAGCCCCACTGTTGTCCACAGGCAGCCGACTTTAGCCCCCTGCATGCGCTCTGCTGGGGGAAAGAGTGAGAGTCTGGAACCTAGGAACCTAGGAAGAAGCTGAGTGACTACTACAGGAAAAAGTGTGCTGGGGGAAGCCAGAGAAAGAGCCACACTGTACCCACATCACCAGAGAGAGATAGATCGCCACCACCACACCGGACCCAAACCACCAGAGAGAGAGCGCCACCACCACACTGTACCCACACCAGAGAGAGAGAGCCACCACCACGCTGTACCCACACCACCAGAGAGAGCGCCACCACCATGCTGTACTCACACCTCCAGAGAGAGAGCCGCCACCACGCTGTACCCACACCTCCAGAGAGAGAGCCACCACCACGCTGTACCCACACCACCAAAGAGAGTGCTACTGCCACGCTGTACCCTCACCAAAGAGAGTGCCAAGCTGTACCCACACCACCAGAGAGAGCGCCACCGCCACGCTGTACCCACACCACCAGAGAGAGTGCTGCCGCCATGCCGTACCCATACCACCCGAGAGAGAGAGAGCACCACTGCCATGCTGTACCCACACCACCAGAGAGAGAGAGCGGCCCCAGCCACACTGTACCCACAGCACCAGAGAAAGAGAGCGCCACTCCCATGCTGTACCCACACCACCAGAGAGAGAGAGCGCCACCGCCACGCTGTATCCACACCCCCAGAGAGAGAGCGCCACCGCCATGCTGTACCTGCACCACCAGAGAGAGAGAGAGCGCCACAGTCATGCTTTACCCACACTACCAGAGAGAGAGAGTGCCACTGCCACACTGTACCCACACCACCGGAGAGAGAGCGTCACCGTCATGCTGTACCCACACCAACAGAGAGAGCACCACTGCCAAGCTGTACCCACACCACGAGAGAGAGTGCCACCGCCACGCTGTACCCACACCCCCAGAGAGAGAGCGCCACCACCATACTGTACCTGCACCACTAGAGAGAGAGTGCCACCATCATGCTGTACCCACACCACCAGAGAGAGAGAGTGCCACTGCCACACTGTACCCACACCACCGGAGAGAGAGCGCCACTGTCATGCTGTACCCACACCAACAGAGAGAGCACCACTGCCAAGCTGTACCCACACCATGAGAGAGAGCGCCACTGCCATGCTGTACCCACACCAACAGAGAGAGAGCTCCACCGCCATGCTGTACCCGCACCACCAGAGTGAGCGCCAACTGCACCTGCACCACCAGAGAGAGAGCGCCACCTACACGTTGTACCCACACCACCAGAGAGAGCGTCACCTTCCGGTCTGGTATGGATTTTAAGGGGAACCCAGTGCCAAAAAAAAAAACGGCATGGGGTCCCCCCAAAAATCCATACCAGACCCTTATCCGAGCACGCAACCTGGCAGGCCGAAGAAAAGAGGGGGGGACGAGAGTGCGCCCCCCCCCTCCTGAATCGTACCAGGCCACATGCCCTCAACATTGGGAGGGTGTTTTGGGGTAGCCCCCCAAAACACCTTGTCCCCATGTTGATGAGGACAAGGGCCTCATCCCCACAACCCTGGCCTGGTGGTTGTGGGGGTCTGCAGGCGGGGGGCTTATCGGAATCTGGAAGCCCCCTTTAACAAGGGGACCCCCAGATCCCGGCCCCCCCCTGTGTGAAATGGTAAGGGGGTACTTACCCCTACCATTTCACAAAAAAACTGTCAAAAATGTTAAAAAGGACAAGAGACAGTTTTTGACAATTCCTTTATTTAAATGCTTCTTCTTTCTTCTATCTTCCTTTATCTTCTTCTTCTTCTGGTTCTTCTGGCTCTTCTGGTTCTTCCTCCGGCGTTCTCGTCCAGCATCTCCTCCGCGGCGTCTTCTATCTTCTTCTCCTCGGGCCGCTCCGCACCCATGGCATGGGGGCAGGCTCCCGCTCTTCTCTTCATCTTCTTCTTCATCCTCATCCTCTTCTCTTCTTCCTTCTTCTCTTCTTCATTTTCTTCTCCGGGCCGCTCCGCACCCATGCTGGCATGGAGGGAGGCTCCCGCTGTGTGACGGAGTCTCCTCGTCTGATGGTTCTTAAATAACGGGGGGCGGGGTCACCCGGTGACCCCGCCTCCCTCTGACGCACGGTGACTTGACGGGACTTCCCTGTGACGTCACGGGGAATGCCACAGGGAAGTCCCGTTATGTCCCGTGCGTCAGAGGGGGTGGGGTCACCGGGTGGCCCCGCCCCCGTTATTTACGAGGAGACGCCGCCACACAGCGGGAGCCTCCCTCCATGCCAGCATGGATGCAGAGCGGCCCGGAGAAGAAAATGAAGAAGAGAAGAAGGAAGAAGAGAAGAGGATGAAGAAGAAGATGAAGAGAAGAGCGGGAGCCTCCCCCCATGCCATGGGTGCGGAGCGGCCCGAGGAGAAGAAGATAGAAGACGCCGCGGAGGAGATGCTGGACGAGAACGCCGGAGGAAGAACCAGAAGAGCTAGAAGAACCAGAAGAAGATGAAGGAAGATAGAAGAAAGAAGAAGCATTTAAATAAAGGAATTGTCAAAAACTGTCTCTTGTCATTTTTAACATTTTTGACAGTTTTTTTGTGAAATGGTAGGGATAAGTACCCCCTTACCATTTCACACAGGAGGGGGCCGGGATCTGGGGGTTCCCTTGTTAAAGGGGGCTTCCAGATTCCGATAAGCCCCCACCCGCAGACCCCCACAACCACCGGCCAGGGTTGTGGGGATGAGGCCCTTGTCCTCATCAACATGGGGACAAGGTGTTTTGGGGGCTACCCCAAAGCACCCTCCCAATGTTGAGGGCATGTGGCCTGGTACGGTTCAGGAGGGGGGGCCGCACTCTCGTCCCCCCTCTTTTCCTGCGGCCTGCCAGGTTGCGTGCTCGGATAAGGGTCTGGTATGGATTTCTGGGGGGACCCTACGCCGTTTTTTTTTTTTTTGGCGCGGGGTTCCCCTTAAAATCCATACCAGACCTGAAGGGTCTGGTATGGAATTTAGGGGGAACCCCACGTCATTTTTTTAAAAAAATTTGGCCGGGGTTCCCCTTAATATCCATACCAGACCTGAAGGGCCTGGTATGGAATTTAGGGGGACTCCCACGTCATTTTTTTTTAAATTTTGGTTCAGGGTTTCCCTGTGTTGAATTCCCATGCCATTTTTATCAATGAACTTCTATGTGTATTGTCGGCAATGCAATAGCCGCGGGTAGTTTTAAGTGAAATTTTTCCTTCAAAATGTCATTTTGCTGTCAGACTGTTCTAAACATGGGAAACATGCGCCCCTTTACAGGCATACTATAGACACCCCCCAGGTACGAAATTTAAAGGGATGTTACACTTTTATTGTTTGACTTTAAGCATTATTAAAATCACTGCTCCTGAAAAAACGGCCATTTTTAAAACCTTTTTTTGCATTGATCCATGTCCCCTGGGGCAGGACCCGGGTCCCCAAACACTTTTTATGACAATAACTTGCATATAAGCCTTTAAAATTAGCACTTTTGATTTCTCCCATAGACTTTTAAAGGGTGTTCTGCAGCATTCGAATTTGCCGCGAACACCCCAAATTGTTCGCTGTTCGGCGAACTTGCGAACAGCCAATGTTCGAGTCGAACATGAGTTCGACTCGAACTCGAAGCTCATCCCTAGTCTGTAGTATGACTGGGGGCTCTTTCCAACAGACTCTCTAACAGAAGAGCTCTCTGTGTCCATCTGAGAGACCCCCTCCAGGTCCCATTAGTGTACTCTGTTTCTGTAATTTGTTGTTGTTGTATTGTTAAGAGATCATGGGAGGATCCCAGGGTAACGAAGACTCCTTAGGGGAGCATCTCTGTGTTTGAGTTTTTGCCATAGAAACTTTTGTAACGGGGAGGAGTTAGTAAGATGACCACGCCCATGTGGGGGCACCAGAAATATTTCTGCACCCAGGCGTCTGTGACTCTAGGATTGGCCCTGGGTGGAACTGTCAGTGTCGCCCCTAGGAGCCAATAATCCCATCCTCCCTTTCCTTCTCCCAGTATAGCTTGTATAAGAACAATGTGTACAGCAAGTTTTTACAAATCATTTGCAGAGCTTCGTAAAAACGTCCATCTAGTTGTACACACTGGGAGTAAACAGGGTGTTTGTAGTACATCCTGTCCTTCTTCCTCGCTGCATTTTCCCATCTCATTTGCCACTAATGGCTGTCAAAATGACAGCTGGGAGTTCCTGTGTAAATACAGCAGCTTTAGAAGCTGCTGCTGTCAAAAAAGGGCATCTGTCACTGTGTTTATAAACATTGTTTAGATTTACGAGGAGATAGGGCAAGTTCACACCACATGCAGTCCAGTGCGTTTTTTTTGCATCAAAAACGCATGGAAAGTAGGTTATATGGTTTTCAATGGCATATTTCACACCAGTGCTTGTAGGTCCAGTGCGTTCCCGTTCCAGAAAAAAAAGTAGAACATGCTGTATTTTTCCTGCACTGGAAGGCTGTAAAACACATCAAAAATGCACCGGAATGCACATGTCCTCATTTAAGGTTAAGAAAAAAGAGGGCAAAATGCACTGAACTGCATCAAAAACGCACCAAAAAGGCATAAAAAATGCATAAAAAATGTGCATGCAGAAAAGCATCTGAAACGCATCCGGACTGTGTTTCTATGATGTGAACAGGCCCATAGAGAGATACAACGTAACATTGTTTATAAACATTGACCAGATGGGAGATAGAGAAATCATTGTTTATAAATAATGATCAAATGGGAGATAGAGAGATACAAAGTAACATTGTTTATAAACATTGATCAGACAGGAGATAGAGAGATACAAAGTAACATTTTTTATAAACATTGATCAGATGGGTGATAGAGAGATACAAAGTAACATTGTTTATAAACATTGATCAGATGGGAGATAGAGAGATATGCGAGTTTTAGGTAGGTTTAAAGTGGTTGTAAAGACTCAAGGTTTTTTTACCTTCATGCAGTCTAAAAATCCTTCTGTGTGCTGCAGCCCCCTCAATACTTACCTGAGCCTGATCTTCCTCCAGCGCTGTGCACAGGGGCCTCAGCTCTCCCAGGTCTCTCCCTCCTCATGGGCTGAGACAGCAGTGGGAGCCATAGACTCCTGTCTACTACTGTCAATCACACCCAGTGAGCCAATGGGGAGAGAACAGGGGCAGGGCTGAGCCGCGCTCCATGTGTGAATAGATACACAGAGAAGCGCCTCGGGAGCGAGTCTGCTTGGGTAACCCTGTAGCAAGCTGCTTGCTATGGGGGCACTCAAAAGGAGGGAGGGGCCAGGAATACCAGGGGGGGACCCAAGAAGAAGAGGATCGGGGGTGCTCTGTGCAAAACCACTGCATAAAGCATATAAATATAACATGTTTGTTATTTTTTTTTAATTAAAAAAATGCCCTATTTATTACTTTAAGAGGCATTTATTGAAATTAGCAGCATATACATCAAGCCAACGTGTTTCAGGGGAAATGACTACCTCTTCTTCAGGGCTGTTACTGCATGCTATTAGATGGGAAAGGTTGCTGCCTCTGCAGCTAAAGCCAGATCTCTGTTAGCCAGCTATCTGAAATCTTGCAATTAATATATCCAGTTTGGGAACCATTTCCATCTAATAGCATGCAGCAACAGTCCATAATGTATAAAACCGGATACTCGGTGTACTCTTAATTCTTATTATTATTATCATACAGTATTTATATAGCGCCAACAGTTTGCGCAATGCTTTACACCAGGTGGGCAGACACTACAGTTGCATTACAATACAATACAGGAGGGACCAGAGGATCCTGCTTGTTAAAGCTTACAATCTAGAAGGGAAGGTCAAGTGGAAAAAAGGTAATAACTGTGGGGGATGAGCTGGTGGAGAAAAAGAAAATACAGTTGTAAGGTGTGGGTAGGATAGGCTTCTCTGAAGAGAAGGGTTTTCACGGATTGTCTAAAAGCTACTAGAGTAGGAGATAAATCGGCAGATTGGGGTAAGGAGTTCCATAGGATTGGAGAGGCTCTTGAAAAGTCCTGGAGGCGAGCATGGGAGGAGGTGATGAGGGAGCTAGAGAGCAGGAGGTCTTGAGAAGAACAAAGAGAACGATTAGGTTGGTATTTTGAGACTAGATCATTGATGTAGCTGGGGGAAGAGTTGTGGATGGCTTTGTAAGTAGTTATTAGTATTTTGAATTTAATTTGTTGGGTGAGCGGGAGCCAATGGAGGGATTGACAGAGAGGAGTAGCAGACACAGAGCGATTGGTAAGGTGGATGAGTCTGGCAGCAGCATTCATGATGGATTGAAGGGGGGATAGACTACGTATAGGTAAGCCAATGAGGAGGGAGTTGCAGTAGTTGAGGCAAGAGATGACCAGGGAGTGAATTAAGAGCTTTGTTTTGTCATTGGTTAGAAAGGGGCGTATTTTGGAGATGTTGCGAAGATTTGGACAGTGATTGGACGTGCGGCTTAAGGCCCCTTTCACACGGACGGACTGTTCAGGTCCGCCTGTCAGTTTTTTAGGCGGACCTGAACGGGCGCTCCATGCAGGTCTATGGAGCGACGGATGTCAGCGGTGACAATGTCCGCTGACATCCGATCCGCTAAGATCAGACTTATGACCCTACGTTCACATACGTCCTGGCGGATCGGATGAGATCTGATGAAAATGGACATGCTGTCCATTTTCGCCCGATCCCCCCATAGGAATCAGCGGCGCTCTGACAGGCCCCTCCCCGCTCAGTGAGCAGAGACGGACCTGTCATCCGCCGGCTCAGCGGAGATCAACGGAGCGATCTCCTGCTGAGCTGGCGGACTCTGCTGAGCAGATCCACCTCGTGGGAATGAGGCCTAAAGGAGAGTTCAGAGTCCAGGACTACACCTACGACCTTGGCATGCGGGGATTGGCTTATAGTTGTGCCATCGATTTTGAAAGAGAGATCAGGGGAATATGCACGTGGGGGAGGAAAAATGATAAGTTCGGTTTTGGATAGATTAAGTTTGAGGAAGTGGTGTGACATGCAGACTGATATATTTGATAGCAAATTATTGATACGTGAGGAGACTGAAAGAGTGAGCTGAGGGGTAGAGAAATAGACTTGGATGTCATCAGCGTAGAGGTGGTATTGGAAGCCATGGAAGGCTATCAGCTGACCCAGGGAGGTGTAGATTGAAAATAGGAGGTCCAAGAACAGAATTTTGGGGCACCCCAACAAAGAAAGGAAGAGGAGAGGAGGAAGTAGAATTGTAAGTAACGCTAAAGGTGTGGTTGGATAAGTAGGAAGAGAACTAGCGAAGAGTACAGTCACAAAGACCAAAGGCATGGAGTTTTTTGAGGAGGAGGGGGTGGTCAACTGTATCAAAGGCAGCAGAGAGGTCCAGGAGTAGGAGTACAGAATTGCGTCCATCGGTTTTGGCCGTTAGATCATTTGTTAGCTTTAGGAGAGCAGTTTCTGTGGAGTGTTGAGGACGTAATCCAGACTAAAGGGGATTGAGAGGGCTATTATCAGCAAGGTGGTCGCTCAGTCGGTTGTAGACCAGACATTCAGGGAGTTTGGATAATAAGGGGAGCAAGGAGATAGGACATAGGTTGTTAAGATTGGATGGGCACAGTGAGGGCTTTAAGTATGAGGCTGACAAGTGCTTGTTTTAGAGAGTTAGGGAAGATGCCAGAAGAGAGGGAGAGATTGAAGATGTGGGTTAGAGAGTGTAGAAAAGAGACAGAGGGTGAATGTAGCATTTGCAAGGAAACAGGATCCAAAGGGCAGGTGGTAAGATGGAAGTTAGCAAGTAGTTTAGCAACCTCGTCTATAGTGGTGGGGTTGAATGAGGGAAGTAATGATTGTACTTGTGGGCATGAAGTGTAAAGCGTGGAGGGTATCTGAACAGTAGAGATCTCCTCGCGAATTGTATCATTCTTCTCTTTGAAGTTATTGGCGATCTCCTGGGCAGTGAGTGAGGTGGTGGGTGGAGGCAGTGGAGGACGAAGTAGAGAGTTGAAGGTAGAGAAGTGTTGACGGGGACGGGATGATAAGGTGTCAATGAGAGAGATAAATAGGTCTGATTGGCAGTGAGGAGGCTGGAATTGTATTTTTGGAGGGCAGATTTATACTGGTTGAAATCTTTCTGAGACTTTGTCTTACGCCACATGCGCTCAAGAGTACGGCATTTTTTTTTCAGACTTCTAGTGTCATCTGTTTGCCAAGGTTGAAGGGGACTGGACCTGATTCTGTGGGTAGTGAGGGGGGCCAATGTGTCCAGTGAGGCTAGAAGTGAAGTGTTGTAGACTAGACAGAAGTGGTTATGTCGGTGCAGGACAGGGGTACGATTTTGTCATAGAGGTGGTCAGTAGCAGAGTAGAGAAGAGAATGGTTGAGATGGTGTAGGTTTCTACAGGTAACTGTTAGGCGGTTGGAGGGAGTGGAGTTGTAGGAGAGGAAGAGAGTGAAACTGATAAGGTAGTGATCAGAGAGAGGGTAAGGATAGTTGGAGAGGATGCACGGAGTGCATAGGTGGGAAAAATCCTTTTCTTTGGCTACATGTAAAATGACACAGCATCAGAAATGCAATGTGTTACGGCTTATACAGCCTTCCTCATAGCATACCAAACAACAGCCCTGAAGAAGGGGATGTCCTTTTCTCTGGAACGCGTTGGCTTGATGTACATGTCACTACTTTCAATAAACGCCTTTTAAACCTACCTAAAGCTTGCATTTATTTGGACATCGGGCGTTCCTTCCTTCTTTTCCAAGTCTACAAGCTACAGTGGGGAAGTCTCACAGCGGTAAAGGAGGAGAATCATTCAACCCAGTCGTGTCTACCCAAATCTGAAATACCATGTGTCCATTTTTCATGTAATAAAGCTTCTATATGACATATTGACTGGTAATGCGTTTGGATCATGTTGCTCATGCCTGCCTTCACTGTCTCCTCCTCCAGAGTGAAGTCACAAAAGGACAGGACAAGTCACAAGGTCTTCCAGATGATGAGAACGGCATTAGTTCTTCTCTCCCGTGGGGACATCACCCTGTCAATGACTAATAATGACTAATAAATAACTAATGACTAATGTCAATGACTAATAAATGATCATTCCGAACTACACCATGACGATTTGTGTGGTTTTAATATCTGTGAAGGTTCTCATGAATCCAGGTCATGGTATAACTAATAGTAGTTAGTCACTTGTCACTGGTGTTGTTCTGTAATGCTGGAGACGTTTCGTAGCTGGTTGCTTCCTCAGTGGCGAGTGTCAGGAACATACCCCAGCCACACAGGCAATACCTTCATCCAATCAGCACAGAATGTGTCAAGGCAGATGTTTATTGTACAAGAACACGGGAGGTGTGAAAGTTTGTGAAACTCGCCTTGTTCTGATTATGTAGTCCAATCCACAATGCCATAAAGTCTGGAACTAGTGTTGACCCTTTGGGTTACATGGCTGAAAGTGTACATTGCTGTGAAATCGCCACGGTAGAATTGTTAAAATGGCATTATATAAAGATGACAATGGTGTCAACAGCCCCCAAACCCCACAACGTTTGCACCCCCATGCTCCACTGGTCTAGGAACCTGACGTCAGCAAAACCAGAGTAGGGTCCATAGCCAGGGTCATCTCAATAGCATCATGGGCCCCTGGGCAAAGTAATGCACTGGGGCCCCTACCCGCATGCCCCAATTTACGCACCTACTCTCAAGAATTAAAAGTATAAACAGTTGATAGAGTGGTTGTAAACCTCAGATATAAAATATGAACAAAGCATATCCATCTATATTGTGTACTTGTCTCTATCCAGAGCATTATGTGTAATTTCTGTCTGCTGCTTGCTTCCTCTCCTATCGGCATGATTCACTTCTGACAATTTTTCCTGACACCAAGAGAAAAATGATGAAAGGGAGTGAGCTCCAGCAGATTGACAGCCTCAGATCTGTTCCTATGAGCTGTGTGCCAGGGGTTGTGTCTCTTTCCTCCAATCAGCACTAAGAGCTCTCCTCACTGAGCTCTGCAGAGTGTAATTTCAGCTCTACATTCTCTTTTTTTCTGAACTCTCAGACAAGCTGTATAAATTCTGCATTTTGAACTGCTGCAGAGGAGAGAACACCTCAGATCAACAGATACAATTTATATAGGAGGATTTGTTTAATCTCTGTGTATCACCTGAGGCCTGTCACTCCCCTGGGTATATGTGAGGGTTAACAACCACTTCAAACATATATTTATTAGTACCTTCAATAACATTGATTTTAAACGATATGAATACATGTCATATATCAAAGAGTGATCAACAAAAATACATAAACAATATAAAAAAAGTCAGCAGCGCAGGGGACAAAGTTAGAAGGGCAGATTATGGGGGTCAGCAGGGCAAGGAGGGCAGGAGGGCACAGTACGGGAGGGGTTCTGGAGGGTACAGTACAGGGAAGTCAGAAGGGTACAGTGCAGCAGTCGGGAGCACACAGTACAGGCGGTTTAGGAGGGCACAGTATGAGGGGGGCAGGAAGGTACAATATAGGGGGTAGTCAGAAGGGTACAGTACAGTGGTAAGGATGGCACAGTACTGGGGGGGCAGGAAGGTACAGGACAGCAGTCAGGAGGAAACAGTACAGAGGGGCAGAAGAGCAAAGTACAGGGGGCTGGGGGATTAGAACAGTGTCCCTATTGACCGCCATTGGTCTCTGGCATAGAAGGTGAAAGGAAATACAACATGTTCGAGATGTCACGCCAACAGGAAATGGAAATCCTCTGATGGGAAAACCTCTTCTACTGACAGCTGTCTAAGAGGGGATTTATACTCACTTTGGAGGGATCTCTCAAAAAAAGTCAGGGGAAATCTCAAAAATGGGACAGAGACAGAAAATTGAGGCATTTATCCAACTGTACATCCAGAGGCTCTGGCTTATAGACCGGATACATCCTAAATATAGAGCCATTTATCCAACTGTCCATCCAGAGCCTCCAATTTATTATTATTATTATTATTATACAGGATTTATATAGCACCAACAGTTTACGCAGCGCTTTACAATATAAAAGGGAGACAATACAGTTATAAAACAATAAAATACAAGAGGATTAAGAGGGCCCTGTTCAGAAGAGCTTACAATCTAATAGGGTGGAGCAGGTGGTACAAAAGGTTGTAACTGTGGGGAATGAGCTGATGGAAGTGGTAAAAGATTAGTTGGAGACGTGATAGGCTTCCCTGAAGGTAGCAAGAGTAGGGGATAGCCGGACAGGTGAAGGTAACGAGTTCCAGAGGATGGAAGAGGCTCTGGAGAAATCCTGGAGACGAGCATGAGAGGAGACGAGCATGAGAGGAGACGAGAGAGCTTGAGAGTAGGAGGTCTTGAAAAGAGCAGAGAGGACAATTTGGGTTATATGTGGAGACAAGATTGGTGATGTAGCTTGGGGCAGAGTTGTGAATGGCTTTGTATGTTGTGGTTAGTATTTTGAATTTATAGACCATACACATCCTAAATATAGAGCAATTTATCGAATTGTCCACCCAGAGCCTCTGATTTATAAACCAGATACATCCTAAATATAGAGCCATTTATCCAACTGTCCATCCAGAGCCTCTGGTTTATAGACCAGATACATCCTAAATATAGAGCCATTTATCCAACTGTCCATCCAGAGCATCTGGTTTATAGACCAGATACATGCTAAATATAGAGCCATTTATCCAACTGTCCATCCATAGCCTTACCAGGAACATCCTAAAATATAGAGCTATTTATCCAACTGTCAGTCCAGAGCCTCTGGTTTATAGACCGGATACATCCTAAATATAGAGAGCCGTGTATCCAACTCTCCCTCCAGAGCCTCTGGTTTACAGACCAGGTACACCCTAAATATAGAGCCATTTCTCCAATTGTCCATCCAGAGACTCTGGGTTATAGACCAGATACATCCTAAATATAGATCCATTTATCCAACTGTCCACCCAGAACCTCTGGTTTATAGACCAGGTAAATCCTAAATATAGAGCCACTTATCCAACTGTCCATCCGGAGCCTCTTGTTTATAAACCAAATACATCCTAAATATAGGGCCATTTATCCAACTGTTCATCCAGAGCCTCTGGTTTATAGACCAATTACATCCTAAATATTGAGCCATAAAGAGGATATCTCCCATACATTGACAGTTGTCACAAGGTCAGTTGTTCCCATTAAAGATTTCCTCCACCTTTTGTTTGGGTGACAAGTCAAACATTTTTCATGCCTTTAACTCTGGATAACCAACTCTGGATAACAATGGTCACCTGTACCACAAACACTTCCATGGAAATGGATAGAGACGGGTCACTCTGACAATGTTGGTGGCTTTAACATGTATTGCAATATATGCCACACAAGAATCCAGCAAACGTTTCCTAGAGAAGGATATAGAAGAAGCAGTATGCAGAGAGTTCATTGTGAAGCTTAGGGGTTGGTTGTGCAGTCACACCCCCTCCAGCACCTCACATTTTATGCCTGGGACTAGAGATTTTAATACAGCGTTCCAGGTAATTACACCAGAACAAAACTGAAGGTAAACATTCGCAAAGCTGGATGATGGCAGAAAATGTATCTGTCTATTGTGAAATATTAAGATACAATCGGATGTTTGAGGTTCCAAACGCTTTTTTTTTTTCTAAAATTAGGATATAAAGATACAGTGGATATAAAAAATCTACACACCCCTGTGTTAAAATGTCAGGTTTCTGTGATGTAAAAAAATAAGACAATGATAAATCATTTCAGATCTTTTCTCACCTTTAATGTGACCTATAAAAACTGTACAACTCAATTGAAAAACAAACTGAAATCTTTTATGTAGGGAAAGTAAAAATAAAAAAAATAATATAAGGTGGTTGCATAAGTGTGCACACCCTCTAATAACGGAAGATGTAGCTTTGTTCAGAATTAAGCAATCACATTCAAACTCATGTTAAATAGGAATCAGTACACACCCGCCATCATTTAGAGTGCCTCTGATTAACCCCCAATAAAGTTCAGCTGTTCGAGTAGGTCTTTCCTGACATTTTCTTTGTCGCATCCTACAGCAAAAGCCATGGTCTGCAGAGAGCTTCCAAAGCATCAGAGGGATCTCATTGTTAAAAGGTATCATTCAGGAGAAGGGTAAAAAAGAATTCCCAAGGCATTAGATATACCATGGAACACAGTGAAGACTGTCATCATCAAGTGAAGAAAGTATGGTACAGCAGAGACCTTACCAAGAACTGGACGTCCCTCCAAAAATGATGAAAAGACGAGAAGAAAACTGGTCAGGGAGGCTGCCAAGAGGCCTACAGCAACATTAAAGGAGCTGCAGGAATAGCTGGCAAGTACTGGCTGTGTGGTACATGTGACAATAATCTCTTGTAATCTTCATATGTCTGGGCTACGGGGTAGAGTGGCAAGACAGAAGCCTTTTCTCACAAAGAAAAGCATCCAAGCCCGGCTAAATTTTGCAAAAACACACCTGAAGTCTCCCAAAAGCATGTGGGAAATGTGTTATGGTCTGATGAAACCAAGGTTGAACTTTTTTGGCCATAATTCCAAAAGATAGATTTGTTGCAAAAACAACACTGCACATCACCAAAAGAACACCATACCCACCGTGAAGCATGGTGGTGGCAGCATCATACTTTGAGGCAGTTTTTCTTCAGCTGGAACAGGGGCCTTAGTCAAGGTAGAGGAAATTATGAACATTTATAAATACCAGTCAACATTGGCGCAAAACCTTCAGGCTTCTGCTAGAAAGCTAAACATTGAAGGGGAATTTCATCTTTCAGCATGACAACGACCCAAAGCATATATCCAAATCAACAAAGGAATGGTTTCACCAGAAGATGAAAGTTTTGGAATGGCCCAGCCAGAGCCCAGACCTGAATCCCATTGAAAATCTGTGGGGTGATCTGAAGATGGCTGTGCACAGGAGATGTCCTCGCAATCTGACAGATTTGGAGTATTATTGCGAGAGTGAGCAAATATTGCCAAGTTAAGATGTGCCATGCTCATAGATGCATACCCAAAAAGACTGAGTGCTATAATAAAATCAAAGGTGCTTCAACAAAGTATGTGAACAGTTTATAGGTCACATTAAAAGGTGGGAAAAATTCTGAAATTATTTTTTGACATCACAGAAACCTGACATTTTAACAGGTGTGTAGACTTTTTATATCCACTATATAAAGTCCATCCACAGAAGGGAGGAAGGCTTTGCTGCTTCTCTCAGCTGAGCTCATGAGAATGGAGTGAGCCAACAGTTTCTGTTCCTCTTTAGCAATACAGCGAAGTCTGTTCACCACTTTATCCTGGAGGACTAGTAAGGACTCCTCTTGCATAGGGACAGGCCCAGGATCCATTGCAGCTTGAGCACATGGAGTAGGCCTCAGTGCCTTTGGAGAGCCTCCACCTTCATCTTCCCCAATATGGTCCATACTTGCCTGGGAAAAGCCTGCATGAGAGGCCCCAGGCTTTGCAGCTTCTCTCAGCTGAGCTCATGACAGTAGCGCCCCAAGCAGGATGGATAGGGCCACTGCTGTTAGTTTCATGTCTTTGGTCTAGATAGACCAAAGACATGAAACTAACAGCAGTGGCCCTATCCATCCTGCTTGGGACGCTACTGTTCCAAGTGGTGATGGCAGATAAAGGATGCTCTGCTATGGCTTGATATGTAAAATTCCAACATATACCGCAGTGCTGTACAGAGAACACTGAGCCAGTCACATCAGTCTCTGTACCAAAGGAGCTTCTCCACCAGGTGGTGCTGTTCTGCAGGGTGCTGTTGGCTCACTCCATTCTCATGAGCTCAGCTGAGAGAAGCTGCAAAGCCTGGGGCCTCTCATGCAGGCTTTTCCCAGGCAAGTATGGACCATATTGGGGAAGATGAAGGTGGAGGCTCTCCAAAGGCACTGAGGCCTACTCCATGTGCTCAAGCTGCAATGGATCCTGGGCCTGTCCCTATGCAAGAGGAGTCCTTACTAGTCCTCCAGGATAAAGTGGTGAACAGACTTCGCTGTATTGCTAAAGAGGAACAGAAACTGTCATGACAGACTGTCTCATGTCTCAGTAAAAAGAGATCTCTGCAAAGTAAGTCTGGGAACAGTAAGAGGGAGGTCTCCAAGCTGAAGTCTCTGGAAGAGGCATTGAAAAAGCAGGAGAAGTTGGTTGCTTCTTTGAAGGAAAGCACCGGTGTGTTAAGAGAAAAGTGTGAGCATGAGAAGAGATGCCAACTATGAAGGAGAGTGCCGGTGCCAGTACCAGCCAGAGGGTGGATGCCGCAGTAATGGCGACAGTATGGATGGGGGGGTAAGGAAGTGGCTTCACATAGTGGCCCCAGTACTACGCCTGTCTCAGGATCTGCTGCACCTGAGTCAGTATCTGCCCCCCTCTCTCTCCAGCAGCCTGGGTCATCTCAGGAGGAGGTTGAGGAAAATAGCAGATTGCTGCAGACCAGTGGCCGGCTGGTGGTCAAAATTTTAGGGGGGGCGCAAAACAGACCTGGCCCCCACACTCGCACCCCCCCCCCCCCCCCAGGCAGGCTCTTGCACTACATAGTAGATGGCAGATTTATAGGAGATTGCACAGACTGTATTGTGTATGGTCTGATGAAAAAGGGGATTGGACAGAGTATGGTCAGCTTTAGGACAATACCAAGAAATAAACTGCTTTCATAAAGGACAGAGGAGGGATAGACAGGATATACACAACCAGCAGGAAGGGGTGTGCAGGGATGGATGGACAGGTAGGTGAGTGGATGGATGGATAGGTGGGTGGATGGATAGGTAGGTGGATGGATAGGTGGATGGGTGGGATGGCTGGATGGGTGGGGTGGATGGATGGGTGGGGTGGATGGATGGGTGGGGTGGATGGATGGATGGATGGATGGGGTGGATACATGGGATGGATGGATGGATAGGTGGGTGGATGGATGGATGGATAGGTGGATGGTTGGATGGATGGATGGGGTGGATGAATGGGTGGGGTGGATGGATGCGGTGATGGATGCGTGGGATGGATGGATGGGGTGGATTGATAGATGGGGTGGAAGGATAGATAGGTGGGACGGATGGATGGATGGGTGCAGCGAGTAAGGAAATATTTCATGATCTGAGATGGTAGATCTGCCTGTCAGTGTTCTGATCCATCACAGATCAGTGTACAGTGAAGGAAGCTCGTCTTCCCCTCCTGCTGTCATCTCCTGTCCTCCAAGCACAACGTCACCATCCAGTATTATCAGATCCCCCCTGCCAGGAAGAAGCTCTGGTCTCTGCTCTCAGACTGGGTGTAAATGCAGCTGGATGGGAGGAGAGGACAGCCTGAACTAGCATAACATCTACCATTATCCACTGCGTGCCAGGCTGCCCCTCCCTCTACCTGCCACACATTTAACACTAGCAGCCCCATCCAGATTTACTGTCTCCGGAATGTGCTAAAAGCTTCTCTCTCAATCCTTCACTGCACTCCCCCTCCTCCTCCCCAGATCCACTACACAGGCAGCTGCTGCAGGTCTGAGAGCACAACAGTTGCTTAATCTTACCTGCTAGCAGCTTCAGTGATGTGTGTGACGGCCCATCCATTCCTTTCTGGTTTTCTCCGTATGCTCAGTGGAGAGGGGAGGGGCCTCCCCTCTCCACTGAACACACGGGATTAGTCCTCACGGCGGCCATCTTTTTGTAGCCCGCCGGAAGTTACTTTGTTCTCACACTGAGAACAAAGCACCCGGCCGGGCGGATGCTGGTCGGCGCGATCGATTGCGCCGCAAAGCATCTCCAAACCCCTCCAATGAAGCACCGCGTCTGCAATCTCGTGATTGCATTGACGTGGCGCTTCCCATAGTGCACTGTGTCCGGCGCCCGCCGAACAGAGTGCACTTAGTTAAAGGACATTTTAAAAAAAAAATTTCTTAAAGGGGCAGTTTAAATTTTTTTTTTAATTATTTTTGTTTTTTTGTGACTACAGCAGGGGGGGGGGGGCGGCGCCCAGGCACCCCCTATGGACAGGCCGCCACTGCTGCAGACCATTAAAGAAATGGAATCTCCCTTGAGTGGCACCAACCCATCAAATGAAGATCATGGGAATGCAGGCATGTATCCAGACAGAGAAGTTTCTGCTGGCTGTGAGGAGTCCTGAATGGACATTAACAGTGCCGAGCAGGAATGTCGCATGAACATTGAAAATGCAGAGCAGGAATGTCACATGGCAAACCAGATTTCAGAGGTTCCTATGCAGCCAATTAATGTGTCATCTGCCCCAGTTATGAACTATGCTAAGGCTGTGTTGGGACAAAGCCATGCTGCTGCTGGTGGAAGGAAGCCACCTAACGCACCTTCTTCCATTAAACGCAGGAATGTGGTACAGCTCAGCTTGGAGGGAGAAGATATTCCACCTATCAGGAGTGTGGTTGTGGATAAGATCCTAGCCATGGGATTTAAGGCGGAGGATATTTACGCGCTTATCAGTCTGGCTGGTTCCTATGAATATGATTTATCATTTGTGCGTCCAGTGTCGCTGGATCTGTTTTGGGAACAGTTTGAGCATGTATATAGGGACCAGCCGGACTGGAAGGGGCTTGTCTCCAAAGTTGTCTCACGTCAGTGCTTGATTAAGGATGTGACTATCCTGACAAGGAATGAGTCTATACCCCCCCCCCCACCCGAGGATTTATGGGTCTGGTTGAGGAGGTTTGGTGAAATGTTGTGTCCCCTAAAAAAGATTGAGGATGATAGATGAATCTGGACAGGTGGGTGGTCAGTGTCAATGAGTGTGCCTGGGAATGTGGTCCAGTATTTGCCCTCCTGTGCCTTTATTGGTAGAGGTAGAATTACTGTCTTCTACCCTGGTCAACCTAAGCTGTGCCATAAATGTGGAGTCAAGGGACATTTCTCATCTAAATGTCCAGAACAGAAGTGTTCTTTGTGTCAGAAACTGGGGCGTCAGACCAGGGACTGTAACATCATTAAATGTAACCTATGTGATAAGGTTGGTCACCCTTATAGCCGGTGCCCTGAGGCTTTGCATAATAAGCCAGAGTTAGTGGAGGAATTTTTCCGTCTGGATGGAGAAGAGTCTGGGTTGGCGGAGGTTGTACCAGGGATCCTAGTGTTTCTGTCCCGTCAGAATCTGTGTCTGTGGGGCCCTCTGTGGTGTCAGTGTCCCCCCAGTCTGTGGTTCCCCAGTCAGTGTCAGAAAGTGTGGTTGTCAAGTCTGTGTCTGCACCTATTGTTTCTCTTAAAGGGCGTACACACGGTCGGACTTTGTTCGGACATTCCGACAACAAAATCCTAGGATTTTTTCAGACGGATGTTGGCTCAAACTTGTCTTGCATACACACGGTCACACAAAGTTGTCGGAAAATCCGATCGTTCTAAACGCGGTGACGTAAAACACGTACGTCGGGACTATAAACGGGGCAGTGGCCAATAGCTTTCATCTCTTTATTTATTCTGAGCATGCGTGGCACTTTGTCCATCGGATTTGTGTACACACGATCGGAATTTCCGACAACGGATTTTGTTGTCGGAAAATTTTATCTCCTGCTCTCCAACTTTGTGTGTCGGAAAATCCGAGGGAAAATGTCCGATAAAGCCCACACATGGTCGGAATTTCCGACAACACGCTCCGATCGGACATTTTCCTTCGGAAAATTCGACCGTGTGTACGGGGCATTAGTGTAGTGAAGGCAGCGGAGGGTGCTGGACCAGCGTGTATGGTGGTGCCAACCCCTACTCCTCGGCGTAGCAGAAGTGCGGGTGGAGCGAGGGATGGATTGGATGATGGTGGAGGGGGAGGAAGGAAGGGAATGAGGGTGGCTGGTGCAGAATGCAAGGTGAATGATGTGGAAGTCAGGGTGAATGATGTTGGGGGAGGGGTTAATGGGGGGGGTTTTGAATCGCATCCTGATGGCGATTAGATCTCAAAATGTTTCTTAGCCTGGATTGTGTTTAAGTTGAGGTTCGGGGTTTGTAGTTGTCATTAAAATATGTTTCTTTCTATGTAATCTTGTCAGGAAACGGTTTTCTTTACTTGCTGATGTAAGCATGCTTGTTTTTGTTTAGTAGTTGTTTATTTCTGTATAAATATGTTTTTATTAATGAACTGTATGTTTGTATGATTTTTTATTAAAACAATTTACACTCTAATGACCCCTCACAATCGCACACTTCATTTTCTCGGCTCATCGTAGTGTTGTACGTCACCGCGTTCTTGACAGTCGTAAGTTCAGCAAACTTTTGCGTGACCGTGTGTATGCACGGCAAACTTGAGCGGAATCCCGTCATATCTGACGAAAAGTCAGATCGTGTGTACGCGGCATAACAGTAAAGTTAGCCCATTTTTTTTTTTTGTATAATGTGTCAGATGATGTTACACCGAGTAAATAGATACCTCACATCAAGCTTTAAAATTGTGCACACTTGTGGTATGGCGCCAAACTACGGTACTTAAAAATCTCCATAGATGATGGTTTAAAATGTTTTACAGTTACCTGTTTAAAGTTATAGAGGAGGTCCAGTGCTAGAACTATTGCTCTCGCTCTAACGTTCGTGGTAATACCTCACATGTGTGGTTCGGACGTTGTTTACGTATGCGGGCCCAACTTACGTATGTGTTCGCTTCTGCATGCAAGCTCACGGGGGCACTTTCATTTTTTTTATTTTTGTTTATTTTATTTATTTATTTTGTACACTTTCCCTTTAACAATCTTTTATTCCTATTACAAGGAAGGTAAACATCCCTTGTAATAAGAATGGTGTGTGACAGGTCCTCTTTATGGAGAGATGTGGGGTCTATAAGACCCCATATCTCTCCTCCAGGCTGGAAAGGCTGAGATAAAAAAAATTAAAAATTGACGATCTGATGCTTTTCTAGCCAAGATCTCGGCTTTGTTTACTTGTGCGGCCCGAATGTGACGTCATAACAGATCATAGAGATTGCCAGGGACCATCTGTCCCTCGGAAATCTCTATGCCTCTCTTCTGGTGCAGGTCGATTCATTCTCCAGGTCCCCAATCGCACGGGAGAGCCTGGAGAAGCACCGGAGGGTGGCGGGAGGGGGAGATGTCCCCTCCCATCACCGATAAGAACGATCAAGTCGCTGTGATCATTCTTATTGTGCTCAGAATTGCCAGCTCTAAAAAATGATATCTGAATGATGCCTGTGGCTGCAGGCATCATTCAGATATCTCCACTATAAGCCGAGGGCGTGGGGGCAGGGCCTGGAGAGCGATGGAGTAGGACGTGGATTGTGAGAGCTCCGCTTGCTAACTATCCTATATACTATCCTGATCGCTAAACTTGTGGATATATTTCCCTGCCTAGAAAAAAAGTGGAAGGTTCCCCATGGGGCTTTTTAGCAGCAAATAGGAGACAAATATTTTGAAAAAAAATCACTGAATTTTTTTATTTCAAAAATGGTTAGACACAAAACATACATAAAAAAATTAATTGAAATATGAGCACTGGTATATACAAGGCGAGACAAATTAGGCTAGGAAAGGTTATACATCAAGGGTGATACATTGTTACACTTGGAATTGCACCATCCGATGTATGAAATGCCCCTGCAAATTTCCCTGCTTAGCCTGGGTCCTGGAATTCGGACGGAACATGCCCCCACCAAAGAAAAACACAGAGACTGCTAATCAGCTAGCGAAATACCACCGGCAAGGCAAGGACCAGCAGGCCGAAGATGACAGCCGACACCTGCTCTGACACGGAACACCACGCGGCCGATACAGCCAAGGTGCTGGAGGCCATCGCCGCCCTGCAGAATACTCTCACGGCTAAGATAGATGAAGTTAAAATCGACATCTCACTTATCCGCCAGGATCTCTCCAAGCTGAAAGACGAGACGCGTTAACGAGACCCAAACCCGCATCGGTAGAAGGGAGGACATCCTGCACCCGTTATGGCATACCACTGAGGCGGTGCAGATGCAAATACAGCAGCTGCATGCACACCAAGATGACATGGAGAATCACCTTCGTCGCTGCAATCTCCGGTTCATTGGACTCCCCGAGAAGGCAGAAGGGAATGACCTGGTGGAATTCCTTGAGAACCTCCTTATTAAGGCCTATGGCAGGGAAGCCTTCTCCATTATGGTCGCGGTGGAACGAGCACACCGCCAAAACCTCCCCCGCAGGGAGCACCTCCTTGTACATTTATAGCCAAACTTGTTAATTTTCGAGACAGTGATAGAATTCTACGTCTAACTAGAGAAAAAGGCAACATCCCTGTGGGAAATGTTCACGTTGCGGTTTTCCCAGGTTTTTCTAATGAGGTCTAGAGACTGAGATCCCAGTTTCAGGATGTCAAATGCCGCCTACGTACCCCTGAACCTCAAGTACGCAATGCTGTTTCCCGCCAGGCTGCGGGTGGAAGAGGATGGCTGGGTACAGTTTTTCAAGGACCCAGCCATGGCCACTGCGTGGCTGTACCAACGTGGACGTCCTGCTTAGCCCCCCGATCGTCCCAGTGCCTCAGTGAGTACGGCTTGTATGATCACCTACCGTTTTGCTTTCCTGTGTTGGAACCCGAATCTTTTGTTGAAAATGCGATTTACTCATAGAGGCGGGGGGAAAATCTGCACATTGAAGTGACTTGAACCCCTCCATATGCTTACCCATTTTATAATAAACTGGAACACTCCTTATGTTTCCGCTCCCTCAACACCTATTGTGTACAGAGAAGACCCTGAGGACAGGCAATTTCTACCCCACTACCCTGCTTTGATGCAAGAGGTCCCCACGGAAGAAATTTTGTGGGGAACCGACCTCCCTCCACTACCTTACCACGTGCTGTACAGTGGACAGTCACCCCCTTAGTGATGTGGGGTTTTTTTTTCCTTTTCCCTATAATGGGGTTTAGCCTTCAACTGTTTGATTTTGGGGAGTGTATGCTCTCACCAGGTTGGGGGGGGGGTGAAGAGCTGGGAGGGTTAGGGAATGCTCGATCAACACGACTGAGCTATGGTTACATAGTTACATAGTTACATAGTAGGTAAGGTTGAAAAAAGATACACGTCCATCAAGTCCAACCTATGTGTGTGATTATGTGTCAGTATTACATTACATATCCCTGTATGTTGCGGTCATTCAGGTGATTATCTAATAGTTTCTTGAAGCTATCAATGCTCCCCGCTGAGACCACCGCCTGTGGAAGGGAATTCCACATCCTTGCCGCTCTTACAGTAAAGAACACTCTACGTAGTTTAAGGTTAAACCTCTTTTCTTCTAATTGTAATGAGTGGCCCCGAGTCTTATTAAACTCTCTTCTGCGAAAAAGTTTTATCCCTATTGTGGGGTCACCAGTACAGTATTTGTAAATTGAAATCATATCCCCTCTCAAGCGTCTCTTCTCCAGAGAGAATAAGTTCAGCGCTCGCAACCTTTCCTCATAACGAAGATCCTCCAGACCCTTTATTAGCTTTGTTGCCCTTCTTTGTACTCGCTCCATTTCCAGTACATCCTTACTGTGGACTGGTGCCCAGAACTGGACAGCATACTCCAGGTGCGGCCGGACCAGAGTCTTGTAGAGCGGGAGAATTATCGTTTTATCTCTGAAGTTGATCCCCCCTTTAATGCATGCCAAAATTCTGTTTGCTTTATTAGCAGCAGCTTGGCATTGCATGCCATTGCTGAGTCTATCATCTACTAGGACCCCCAGGTCCTTTTCCATCCTAGATTCCCCCAGAGGTTCTCCCCCCAGTGTATAGATTGCATTCATATTTTTGCCACCCAAATGCATTATTTTACATTTTTCTACATTGAACCTCATTTGCCATGTAGTCGCCCACCCCATTAATTTGTTCAGGTCTTTTTGAACTATTATCCCATCCTCCAGGTCGTTTATAAACAAATTAAATAGGATTGGTCCCAGCACAGAACCCTGGGTAACCCCACTACCCACCCCTGACCATTCTGAGTACTCCCCATTTATCACCACCCTTTGAACTCGCCCTTGTAGCCAGTTTTCAATCCATGTACTCACCCTATGGTCCATGCCAACTGTCACGTACCTGGTGGGTTGTGAGCCTGAAGTGCAGAGAAAGACCTCCCTTACAGCTCCCACTCCCGTTTCCCCTGGAATGGAGACAGAGGGCCAGGAGTGAAGAGTGGTATGGGTGCCTGGCAGGATCAACGGTTGTTGAAAGACAGTAGTGGTGGCACCCTCTGGAGTCAGGAACCTGAAGAGTAGACTGAAAACAGAGACTGGAATGCTGGACTGGAACCAGGAACAACAGCAGGTACTAGCAGACTGGAAGCTGGACTGGAACCAGGAACGACAGCAGGTAATAGCCTGGAACACTGGACTGGAACACAGCAGAAGATAGCCTGGAACGCTGGACTGGAACACAGCAGAGGATAGCCTGGAACGCTGAACTGGAACCAGGAACAACAGCAGGTAATAGCAGACTGGAAGCTGGACTGAAACCAGGAACAACAGCAGGTAATAGCAGACTGGAAGCTGGACTGAAACCAGGAACAACAGCAGGTAATAGCAGACTGGAAGCTGATGTACACAGTGGAGGGTCAACAAGCCGGTGGTCAGTAACGGTCGGACAGCAGAGGTACCAGGGGTAATGCAGAGGGATGGTCAGGCAAGCCAAAAGGGTTTGGTGCAGGCAGATAGCAGGATGGTCAAACAGGGAGCCGGGTCAGATAACAGGATACACAGATCAGATCAGGTAACACTCACAGAACGCTGTAGAGCAAACAGCGGGGAAGGAGTGTGACAGGCAGGTTTAAATAGCCCGCCTGACACCAGCGGGAGTGCGCGCGCGCGTGCCCGTACCCGTGGAAGAGCACGCATGCGCAATGGAACCCGTGGCTGAGTTCCCGTGCGCCTGGGACGCCGGTTACTGGCAGGATCTTCATGACATTGCCCCCCCCCCCAAGGGGCAGCCTCCGGATGCCCCTTTGAAAAAATTTCTCTGGATGGGCTGTTTTAAAGGCTTGTAACAGGTCTTCAGCATGAATATTATCCTCTGGTTCCCAAGAATTCTCCTCTGGGCCAAATCCTTTCCACTTTATTAAGAATTGATTTTGGTTACCTCTTCTCCTGTGGTCCATGATAGCCTCCACCTCGAATTCCTCCTCCCCATCTACCAGGATTGGATCAGGAGGATCCGTACTTCGACCTGGAAATGGGTTGGTAATAGATGGTTTCAGCAAGGACACGTGAAAAACTGGATGTACCTTTAGTGAGTCCGGGAGTTCAAGTTCATATGCAACTTCATTAATTCTCCGTTTAACAGGAAACGGACCAAGAAATTTGGGACCCAGTTTCTTGGAAGGGCAGGCCAACCTGAGGTTTATGGTGGACAACCATACCTGATCCCCAGGTGCAAGTAAGAGCTCACCTCGCCTCTTTTTATCGAAGGTTGCTTTGTTGTACTCCTGGGTTCTGGTCATGGTGTCCTGTAAAACTTGGTTGTTAGAGGTAAAGAAATCCAATTTCTCCTGGACTGCGGGTACTGTGCATTCTGGAAGAGAGTTAGGTAAAAATGAGGGGTGGAAACCATAATTCGCAAAAAACGGAGTCTGCTTGATAGCAGAATGAATAGAATTGTTATAAGCGAATTCGGCCAATGGTAAAACAGAAATCAAATTATCTTGGGCAAAGGAAGAAAAACAGCGCAAATATTGTTCAAGGGTCTGGTTTGTTCTTTCTGTTTGCCCGTTAGTCTGGGGGTGATAAGCCGATGAAAATGAGAGTTCAATGTCCAAGGTTTTACACAAAGCCCTCCAGAATCGAGAGGTAAATTGTACCCCTCGATCTGAAACGATATTAACTGGTACCCTATGGAGCCTGATGACCTCTTTAATGAATGCTTGTGCTGTTTCTGTAGCTGAAGGGGTGCCCTTCATTGGGACAAAGTGCGCCATCTTCGACAACCGGTCCACTATGACAAAGATTGAAGTGAAGCCCCCGGCCGGGGGTAGTTCTACAATAAAGTCTATAGAAAGCATTTTCCAGGGTCTATCTGGGACAGGCAAGGGTTTTAGTAGACCCCATGCCTTTGTTTTGTGCCCTTTGTTCCTAATGCAGGTGGTACAGGACTCTACAAACTCTTTACAATCTTTGCGCAGCTGAGGCCACCAGAAGGTGCGCTGAACCAAATCAGTGGTCTTAGCTACACCGAAATGCCCAGCCAGCGCATGATCGTGACGAAGCTCTAGTACTGGAACTCGTAGTGTCTCAGGTATAAAGATCCTACTCTCATGCCACAATAACCCATCCTTAACCTGGAGCTGTCCCAATGGAAGATTCCATTCATGCGGAGGCCTGTTTAATCTGGGAAAGCAGGTTTCCCTGAAGTAGAAGAAAATTCCCCGGAGACAAAATGGTGTCTGGAGGGGAAATCTCTTGAGGTTTGTGAAACATTCTAGACAGGGCGTCAGGTTTGGTATTCTTGGAACCAGGACGGTAGGTGACATGAAAGGAGAACCTGGAGAAAAAGAGAGCCCACCTGGCCTGACGTGGTTTCAACCTTTTTGCAGACCTCAAATACTCCAGGTTCTTATGATCTGTAAAGATTAAGACTGGATGAGCGGCACCCTCCAATAGGTAGCGCCACTCCTCCAATGCTGACTTGATTGCCAACAACTCTCTGTCACCTACATTATAATTTCTCTCTGCCGTGGACAATTTACGAGAAAAAAAAGCTACAGGATGCAGCAGGGCCTTGGTTCCCTGTCTTTGGGATAATACTGCCCCTACAGCAATTTCAGATGCATCCACTTCTAGAATAAATGGCAGAGAGGAATCTGGATGCTTTAGTACAGAGGCGGAGGTAAAAAGGCCCTTGAGAATCTCAAAAGCCTTTTGAGCCTCGGCTGACCAATGGAAGCGTGTACCCTGTTTGGTTAGCTGTGTGATGGGTGCAATGATGGCTGAGAACCCTTTAATAAATTTACGGTAAAAATTAGCGAATCCAACGAATCGCTGGATTCCTTTCTTGTCTGTCGGGACTGGCCAATCTAGGACAGCCGTGACCTTCTGGGGGTCCATTTTAATGCCCTTACTGGAAATGACTAACCCTAAAAATGGAATACTTTCCTGTTCGAATTCACATTTTTCAGCCTTTGCATATAGACCGTGTTGTCGAAGTCGGCCCAATACACTCCTGACGTGCCTGCGATGGGATTCAAGGGAACAAGAGAAAATCAATATGTCATCTAAATAGACGATGACAAACAGGTCTAGAAAGTCACGTAACACATCATTAATAAAGTATTGAAAAGTGGCAGGGGCATTGCACAGGCCGAAAGGCATCACGAGGTACTCAAAATGTCCATAACGGGTACGAAAAGCGGTCTTCCATTCGTCTCCATCCCTAATACGAACTAAATTGTAGGCCCCACGGAGATCAAGTTTGGTGAATATGGTGGCTGTTCCTAGTCTCTGAAACAGCTCTGGTACTAAGGGAAGAGGGTACCGATTCTTCACAGTAATTTTATTTAGTTTGCGGTAATCCACACACGGCCTGAGGGTTTTATCTTTTTTCTGCACGAAGAAGATGCCTGCACCTGCAGGGGACGTGGATGGACGAATGAAGCCTCTTTTGAGGTTTTCGTCAATGTATTCCTTCAATGCCCCTTGCTCTACCTCAGTTAAGGGAAATATTCTTCCAAAAGGAATTTCAGCACCGGGAAGTAACTCAATGGGACAGTCATAGGCCCGGTGAGGGGGTAACACCTCTGCCCTCTGTTTACTAAATACGTCCAGGAAATCATGATAGGCAGAAGGAATGGATTGATGTAGACTAGGATCTGTATCTAGGCATAACAGAGTAGGGTTCTCCTGGATGTTCTGGGTTCTGCAGAACTGTTGGCAGTAAGGAGAGGGAAAGGTCACCTCACCCGTGATCCAATTTATGTCCGGATTATGGGCATGTAACCATGGCATGCCGAGAATTATGGGAAACAGGGGCGAAGCGATAATGTCCAGGCGTAGCTGTTCCTGATGGACATTGGAAATGAAAACGGGAATTGGCATAGTCTCTTGGGTGACAGGCCCAGACTTGATAGCAGTCCCATCAGCTAGATGGATAGAAAGTCCATGGGCTTTAGGTGACAAAGGTATTTGGTGTTGGGTGGCAAAACAAGAATCCATGAAACAGCTGCAAGCTCCTGAGTCAATAATGGCGGTGATTTGTAGATCCTTCCCTGGAAGCTGTAGCAGAAGAGGAAGAGCAAGGTGAGTGGTATTTTTAACCAGAGATATCACATAGTCAGTAGATAGGGATAAACACTTACGGAGTTTAAGGGGACAGTTCCTGACATAGTGCCTGGGTTCCCCACAATACAGGCATAAGTTATTTGCTCGACGACGTTGTCGTTCCTCTGGGGTGAGCGAAGGCCGCAGGACACCTAATTGCATTGGCTCAGGTAAGTTAAACGTGGAGGTAGGTGGTGTTGATGATGGATGATGAGGAACTTTTGGGGTAACCCAAGTTGGACGAGAAGACCCCATAGCTTTCTCAGACCTGCGCTCTTGTAGGCGTCGATCGATCTGGATGGCTAGATCGATTAAAGCATTTAAAGTCTGTGGTGTACCTACCCTGGCCAGTTCATCCTTCAGAGGATCAGAAAGTCCCAACCGAAATTGATAACGGAGAGTCGCATCGTTCCAATTAGTATCCGCACTCCACTTCCTGAATTCAGCCACATAGTCCTCTGCTGCTCTGCGACCTTGTTGAAGGGTGTGCAGAGCCGCCTCTGCAGTTACAGATAGCTGGGGGTCATCGTATAACTGACCCAGTGCGTCAAAGAAAGTGGAGAGGTTGGTCAGAGATATGTCCTTTTGCTCTAAGAGGCGATGGGCCCAGATTTGGGGGTCACCAGAGAGTAAAGAAATTACGTAGCCCACCTTTGTAGCCTCCAGGGAAAAGGTACGTGGCTGAAGAGCAAAAAATAGTTTGCAGGAGTTGCGGAAGGCTCTGAACTTATGGCGATTTCCGAAGAAACGTTCAGGTGTGGGAATTTAGGTTCCGGAGGGAGCATCACCACCGTTGAAGAAGGACCAACTGAAGGAGCAGGAGCAGAGGAAGCTCCCTGGAACCCAATGGGGTTAGACAGGGTTAACACTCGTTCCTCTAGTCTGGTGTATCCTTGCTGTAGATTTGACTGCTTCAGTCAATCCTGCCAAGTGTGCACAGAGTTCCTCCATGGGAGACGTTCCCTGCTCAGGCTCAGACATGGCTGTCTGCTACTGTCACGTACCTGGTGGGTTGTGAGCCTGAAGTGCAGAGAAAGACCTCCCTTACAGCTCCCACTCCCATTTCCCCTGGAATGGAGACAGAGGGCCAGGAGTGAAGAGTGGTATGGGTGCCTGGCAGGATCAACGGTTGTTGAAAGACAGTAGTGGTGGCACCCTCTGGAGTCAGGAACCTGAAGAGTAGACTGAAAACAGAGACTGGAATGCTGGACTGGAACCAGGAACAACAGCAGGTAATAGCCTGGAACACTGGACTGGAACACAGCAGAAGATAGCCTGGAACGCTGAACTGGAACCAGGAACAACAGCAGGTAATAGCAGACTGGAAGCTGGACTGAAACCAGGAACAACAGCAGGTAATAGCAGACTGGAAGCTGGACTGAAACCAGGAACAACAGCAGGTAATAGCAGACTGGAAGCTGGACTGAAACCAGGAACAACAGCAGGTAATAGCAGACTGGAAGCTGGACTGAAACCAGGAACAACAGCAGGTAATAGCAGACTGGAAGCTGATGCACACAGTGGAGGGTCAACAAGCCGGTGGTCAGTAACGGTCGGACAGCAGAGGTACCAGGGGTAATGCAGAGGGATGGTCAGCAAACCAAAAGGGTCTGGTGCAGGCAGATAGCAGGATCGTCAAACAGGAAGCCGGGTCAGATAACAGGATACACAGATCAGATCAGGTAACACTCACAGAACGCTGTAGAGCAGACAGCGGGGAAGGAGTGTGACAGGCAGGTTTAAATAGCCCGCCTGACACCAGCGGGAGTGCGCGCGCGCGTGCCCGTGCGTGACCGCACCTGTGGACGCATGCGCAATGGAACCCATGGCCGAGTTCCCGTGCGCCTGGGGCGCCGGTTACTGGCAGGAACTTCATGACACCAACGGACCTTATTTTGTACAGTAAACGTTTATGGGGAACTGTGTCAAATGCTTTTGCAAAATCCAGATACACCACGTCTACGGGCCTTCCTTTATCTAGATGGCAACTCACCTCCTCATAGAAGGTTAATAGATTGGTTTGGCAAGAACGATTCTTCATGAATCCATGCTGATTACTGCTAATGATATCGTTCTTATTACTAAAATCTTGTATATAGTCCCTTATCGTCCCCTCCAAGAGCTTGCATACTATTGATGTTAGGCTAACTGGTCTGTAATTCCCAGGGATGTTTTTTGGGCCCTTTTTAAATATTGGTGCTACATTGGCTTTTCTCCAATCAGCTGTTTCCATTCCAGTCCATAGACTGTCTGTAAAAATTAGGAACAACGTTCTGGCTGGTTGTTTTTTCTATTTCATGTTCACCAATTGGAATGCACATAACGATTTATATTGGTACATTAAGAATTGCTTGGTAAGATGCATGCTGTTAAGGGTCTTTGTCTGCAGCCCTGCTGGTCCGATTGTCTACTGTTCTTTCATATAGCGCCCAAATCTCCAATGACGTCTTACATTTTTTACATGGAATGTGCGGGGGGGTGCGCAACAAGGTTAAGCGTACTGCTGCCTTTACTTTCCTTAAGTCTCAAAGGGCAGACATTACGGTCCTGATAGAGACCCATGTTACAGGACAATTACAAGCTGCCCTAAAACACCCCTGGATAGGATGGGCCTATTATAGTACTTTTTTTTTTTAACAGAAAAGTTTTTATTGATCTCCAACGGGAGAGAAATTTCAGTATATAGTACAGTTGTAAACATAAAAAAAAAGAAAACAAAAACAAAAACAAATGATATACATCAATGGGGATTACATCAAGATGTAAGACATAGCCTAAATGTTATTCTGTGTATCTTACATAACATCGATAATACATTCTCTGCAGAAAAGGAGGTAGAGTTATCTTTATTTAAAGGACGAGGAATCATACATTTACAAATAATCCTATCCTATACTGACCATATTTGCAATAACAGGATTGAGGGGGTTCTCTAGGTTGGGAGGAAAACCTGCACAAGGTTCGGCCATCTGTCAATCTGAGGGAAAACGGGGACCTCCTGTGGCATGGGGAGGATTCTAGCTTTTGGCCCAGGTACCCCATATTTTATATATATATTTTACTGTCTGTGCATTAATCAGGACAGGGTCAGCCTGTAGATGTCCCTGATCATCTTTAATGTTTGCAATGTGTGCTATAGTAGAGCGTTCCCTAGCCAGCCATGCTAATAATCCACCTGATCTCTCCCCTTGCTCGAATATTCTCTGGGACTGTGACAGCAAGAGCTTCCAAGTCGCGGTGGCTCTCAACACAGAGATTTCTCGGTGGAGCATTTGGAGTGCTGCATATGTCCCTGCGTCTCTAGTAGTCACATAGTTGGTTTCTAAACTATGGGCTCATCCCTCCGCCTCCTCTAGTGCAAGCCTGTTGTTTTTCCTAACCTTGCTAATAATCGTGCAGTATTGTCCTCGTGTATACACCCCATCCCATCCCATACCACTGTTATAGTGCGTACACACGGTCGGACTTTGTTCGGACATTCCGACAACAAAATCCTAGGATTTTTTCCGACGGATGTTGGCTCAAACTTGTCTTGCATACACACGGTCACACAAAGTTGTCGGAAAATCCGATCGTTCTGAACGCGGTGACACGTACATCGGGACTATAAACGGGGCAGTAGCCAATAGCTTTCATCTCTTTATTTATTCTGAGCATGCGTGGTACTTTGTCCGTCGGATTTGTGTACACACGATCGGAATTTCCGACAACGGATTTTGTTGTCGGAAAATTTTATCTCCTGCTCTCCAACTTTGTGTGTCGGAAAATCCGATGGAAAATGTCCGATGGAGCCCACACACGGTCGGAATTTCCAACACGCTCCGATCGGACATTTTCCATCGGAAAATCCGACCGTGTGTACGGGGGCATTACACAGCCAGTATGTGCCCATCTCTCCCACAACCTCAGGGGCAAGACGCTCGTCTGTTATCCAGAAACCTGAGAGTCGCCAGAGGCTAGAGCCTACTGGTGAGTCCGTGTTAATCTGTAGGAGAAGGGGAGGGTGATCAGAAATGCCACGTGGTAGGATTTTAACCTCTTGGATGTAAGAGAGTAGGGGGCCGCCGGCATAGAACAAGTCTATTGTAAAGAAGGAGGCATATGTGGCCGAGTGGCAGGTATATTGCCTTTCCCTGGGGTGTCGCCACTTCCACACATCACTAAAGGCCATATTCCTCCGCCCATCTTGACAGTGGAGAGTCAGAGGTTACATCAGTGCCAAGTTTATCCATGCTGGGATTGGGGGCATATTAAAATCACCTGCTAGTAACACAGCTGCAGCTGGGTATTGCGCTAGTATAGGGGTCAATTTATGGAGAACATTTAGGGAGGCCGGAGGTGGGTTATACAGTCCAACAATAATAATTTCCATCCTGTCACACATAGCATGAATAGCAACATATTTCCCTACAGGATCCAAATGTAGATCCAGGAGGGTAAAGGGTAGTGTTTTGTGGATTAGGACACTGACTCCCCTGGAATAGGTGGAGTGGATAGAGTGATAATAGGAGCCCATCCAGGGTTTCTTAGGAGCCAGCGTCCTGCTCCCAGTTAAATGCGTCTCCTTCAATATGCAGATATGGGGGTTGTATTTTTTGATGTAGTTGAATACCAAGGAATGTTTTATCTTGGAGTTTAGGCCTTGTGCGTTCCAAGACAAGACTTTAAGGGGGGTCATTTGGTCACCATGGTGAATCTAACGGCCTTAAATCTATAGAGAACTTACACAAAATATCAGCATTTCTAGTAGTGAGTTCAGTTATCCATGCACATTTAGTTAGGTATCCTGCTCCCTCTAGTGGTGAGAGAGCAACATTATACGTCTTACTTTTGGCAAAAAAAATCTTAAAGGGGTTGTAAAAGGTAAAAATTTTTTCACCTTGATGCATTCAATGCATTAAGGTGAAAAAACTTTTGACAATACTGCCGCCCCCAGCCCCCCCGTTTTACTTACCTGACGCCTCGAATCTCCGCTGCTCGTTCTCGTCATCTCCATTGCAGCTCAGCCTGGTCGCTGATTGGCTGCAGTGGATGGATTGAAAGCAGCGCAGCCATTGGCTCGCGCTGCTGTCAATCACATCCGATGACGCGGCGCACCGGGGGGCGGGGCCGAGTGATACAGCGAGCGGCTATAGCGCCGGCTGTATCACGGGAGCGCGCCCGCAAGCACTCACCACCATGCGAGGGAGCTCGCATTAAGGTGGTAAATGCTTGCGGGGAGGAGCTGAAACAGCCGCCGAGGGACCCCAGAAGACCAGGTTCGGGGCCACTCTGTGCAGAACGAGCTGCACAGTGAAGGTAAGTATAACATGTTTGTTATTTTTTTTTTTTTTTTTTAAATTACCTTTACAACCCCTTTAAGGAAAAAAATAAAAATAGAAAAACTTGGAGTAGAAACAGCCACTCCGAAACCTCACCCCCCTCCCACCCCACCGCCAAAACAGTGGGGTGCCTGTTCCCCAAAATGAATTGTGACAACTGCCCGTGGGGCACGTGAACAGTGAAACACCAGAGCGACATAGTCTGTGCTCAGAGAGTCCAGTCAGTGAGACAAAAAAAAAAAAATCAGGATAAACGATCCCTCCAGATCAATGGGTCTCCCAGAGTGTTCCGGGGGTATGACTCTTAAACTGGAACAAGTTGCTAACCTGGAACTTCAATCACTACTGTCAGAGGTATTGACAGGAGCAGGAAGCTCACTCCATCATAGTTTCACTTACAATCCCTGTGTAGCAACGTTATATACTCACAGTACAAGTTCTTATGAAGAATCAGGGATGGTGTAATCACAGGTGGATGGAGGAGCTGAGGAAAAACAAGAAAGTTAAAAGTTATGCAAGCCATAGGGCCGGCAGGCGAGTCAGTAAATCAGGATATATTGAAAGGGGAAGCACAATGTCAGCAGGGTCATCCTCTTGGTAATGATTTAAGCAATCTGGACAACCTCTTCAGGAGAAGTAAAAAAAAAAACGCACAGACTCCTCATCTTGGACTCTCAGTCGGGCTTGGAACAGCATGCAATATTTAATATTGCGGTTGTGGAGGTCCATGTTAATTTGGTCAAAGGATCTGCGCAGCTTTTGTGTATCGACCGAGTAATCGGGGAATATTATAAGTTTCGCTCCCTCATGGCGGAGTACCTCAATCTTTCTTGCCTCCTGCAGGATTAAGTCACGGTCCCTGGAGTTCAGGAGTTTCAAAATAAATGTACGTGGAGGAGCTCCCGGGGACCCCCGGATAGCAGGCATCCTGTGTGACCTCTCAACTACAAAAAAAGTCTGAAAACTGGGCATCAGGAAGGAGGGTATGCCTTCCAGTCCCACTATCCGGAGGTTGTTCCTTCGGTTCCTGTTCTCAGCATCCTCCGCACGCTGCAGACCAAAATGAAAACCCTGGACGCGCGTACGGAGTGAGACTCCATGTGTTTGCAAGGTGGTCCCCCTCCCCTACCCTCCTCTTAGTTTCAGTCAGCCTGGAGCGGAAACAGTCCATGTCCCTGCGGATCAGGCTGATGTCGAGCTGCATGGACTATAAAGTTGTTTTAGCCCTGGGTCAGTGTCCTCCGTCTGGGACACCATATTGACCGCTTTGGCGGGAGACGGCCGTGCTGTGGAGGAGGATGAGGATTTAGAGATATTTGGGAGCTTGCGGGAAGATTGGGTGTATTTCCCTTTGGGCATACCGTTCCTAAGGGGGTCCTGTACCTTTTTGGTCTGGTTGCAAGCGGTATTCTGCAGGGAAAATGGATAAATACCAGAGGTGAGGGAGAGATTGAAGATGTAAGTTGGAGAGTGTAGGATAGAGTGAGAGGGCGACCGTAGTATTTGAGAGGGAATAGGGTCCAGGGGGCAGGTGGGCGATAGAAAGGAGTTTAGCAACTTTGTCTGTAGTAGCAGATTTGAATAAGGGGAGTGTCAATTGTACCTGTTGACATGGGGTCTTAACTGGGGGAGATACCTGTAGAGTGGAGATTTCATCACGGATTGTATCAATCTTGTTTTTGAAGTGATTAGCAATCTTCTGGGCAGTGAGTCAGTGGGTGGAGGCTGTGGAGGACGAAGTAGAGAGTTGAAGGTAGAGAAAAGTTTAAGGGGACTGGATGAGAAGGTGTTAAGAGTTGTAAAGTGTGGAAGAAAATATAGTATTTTTGGAGGGCAGATTTGTATTGGTTGTCTTTGAGAGACTTATGCCCTGTCCACACGGTCGGACTTTCCGACGGAATATGTGCGATCGGAGCTTGTTGTCGGAAATTCCGACCGTGTGTGGGGTCCATCTGACTTTTTCCATCGGAATTTCCGACACACAAAGTTTGAGAGCATGCTATAAAATTTTCCGACAACAAAATCCGATCCTTTAAATTCCGATCGTGTGTAGACAAATCCGACGGACAAAGTGCACGCATGCTCAGAATAAATTAGGAGATGAAAGCTATTGGCTATTGCCCCGTTTACAGTCCCGACCTACGTGTTTTACGTCACCGCGTTCAGAACTATTGGATTTTCCGACAACTTTGTGCGACCGTGTGTATGCAAGACAAGTTTGAGCCAACATCCGTCGGAAAAAAACGATAGATTTTGTTTTCAGAATGTCCGATCAATGTCCGACCCTGTGTACAGGGCATTAGTCTTGTGCCACAGACGCTCAAGAGCGCGACTACGTTTTTTGAGAATTTTAGTGTCATCTGTTTGCCAGGGTTGTAGGGGTCGAGGCCCGATTCTGTGTGTAGTGAGGGGAGTGAGCTTGTCCAGGGTGGAGGACAGGCATTTATTGTAGATGGAAGTGGCTTGGTTGGGGCAGGGCAGGACAGGGGAGAGATTTTGTCATAGAGGTGGTCAGTAGCAGAAAAGAGGAGAGAAGAGTTGAAGTTGTGAAAGTTTCTACGGGTGATGGTTAGGCGATTGGAGGCAAAGGTGGTGGAAGACTGAGAGAGAGAAACTAATAAGGTGATGGTCAGAGAGAGGAAAAGGATTGTTTGAGAAGTTGCCCCACCTCCATACAGCTCGGAAGTGGTTACGGAGGGACTAGCCTTGAACTGAAGGCAATAATTTAGTTAGGGAAATTCAGTTTTTCTTTGCTGATAATCTAGACTCCTCCACATATGATATAGTGTGGGTTTCATTTAAAATACACGCGCGTAGGATCCTTTCCTCTCTGGGACAGAACAGAAATAGAAGTTATAAGCACCACTGCAAACATGAGAATGGCCACTGGGAGGGTCTTAAAGGGGGATTGAACAGAATCTCCTCCTGTCGTATACAATGCACATACAGTATCCAAGTCCTTGTACCCACAAAATACTAATTACTGTGCCAAAACTGAAAGTCTCACAGACACAAATAAACCTCAGGACAAAGGAATTTTTTTAATTAAACACTTTCACTACATATGTTTTTATGCACACAAAACAGATATTTTTGTCTTACTGAGCCTACCTTAAAGAGGAACATCATCAAAACCAGCAACTGTTGAGACAATGAACACCTTGGTCAGATCTACAATATAATTTATAGATTGCAGGGAAGTAAAAAACAAAACAAGAGTGGAGCAGACAGGATGAGAATCATATTCACATCAGAGTCCTCTCTTACATCAGCGTTCCCAGAGTGCCGTCACCTTACATCAGTGTCCCCAAAATGCCACCACCTTAGATCAGTGTCCTGAGAGTGCCCCCACCTTACATCAGTGTCCCCAGATTGCCACTACCTTACATCAGTGCCCCCACCTTACATCAGTGCCTCCGAAGTGCCACCATCTTACATCAGTGCCCCCATCTTACATCAGTGTCCCCAGAGTGCCACCACTCTACATCAGTGCCCCCATAGTGCTAACATAATACTGACGGAGTGTCACCACCTTACCTCAGTGTCCCCAAAGTGCTACCACCTTACCTCAGTGCTGCCACCTTACATCAGAGCCCCTAGAGTGCCACCACCTTACATCAGTGCCCCCAGAGTGCTACCATACTGCTGACAGAGTGCCACCACCTTACCTCAGGGTCCCCAAAGTGCCACCACCTTACATCAGAGCCCCTAGAGTGCCCGCACCTTACATCCATGCCCCTAGAGTGCCACCACCTTACATCAGTGCCCCCAGAGTGCTACCATACTGCTGACAGAGTGCCACCACCTTACCTCAGGGTCCCCAAAGTGCCACCACCTTACATCAAAGCCCCTAGAGTGCCCGCACCTTACATCCGTGCCCCCACCTTACATTAGTGTCCCCAGAGTGCCCCCACCTTACATCAGTGTCCCCAGAGTGCCACCACCTTACATCAGTGTCCCCAAAGAGCCACCACCTTACATCAGAGCCCCTAGAGTGCCTCCACCTTGCATCAGGGTCCCCAGAGCCGCCCCCATTACATCAGCTTCCCAAAAGTGTCACCCTCCCTTACATTAGGGTCCCCCAGATCCCCCTTCTTAAATCAGGGTTGCCAGAGTCAACGCCCCTCCTCCAACATTATATTAGGGTCTCTCTCTCCAGAGTAGGGCTGCAACTAACGATTATTTTCATAATCGATTAGTTGGTCGATTATTGTTTTGATTAATCGGATAATAACCTTAAAAAAAGTGTGGTGTATAATTTAATATGTAAAGTTTAAAAAAAGGCAAATTATTCTTCAAAATCTATATGCAGTGGTAAATATAAAAAATCAACTATATGATTAGGGAGCAAAATCTCTAATCCACTCTGAGAATAACAGACAGAAGAGATATACTGTATATACTATTGGAGGTTGAATCTAATAAATATCAACACTCAGAGATCACATTTTTTATTTAGACCCCATTCACACTGGGGCACATGTAATGTGCCCTGCCTCCTTGAAATGTGCCCTGCTCCCACGTAATGTGGCTTGCCTCCATGTAAAAGTTTACTTTAAATGTAATAGTAATGCCTTCTATTACCTCCAGTCTATCAGCCTCCACCATCTCTGGGGTCAGATGCTGATCTTCCCCGCACAGCCTTTACAGTCATTTTTTTTAAAACAAACATGGTATACTTACCTGCTCTGTGTAATGGTTTTGCACAGAGCAGCCCCGATTCTTCTCTTTTGGGGTCCCCCACCGATGCCTTTGGCTTCTCCTGCCTTTAGAGTGTCCCAATAGCAAGCTGAAAATTATAGTATAGTGTGCCCCTATAGCAAGGTAAAAAAAACTTCTGCTGTTAGACCCACTCACTTCCTGCCCAGGACTACATTTCCCATGAGACATTTCTCCTCATACATTCACATTCACAAGTTCTCAGGCACTTCCTGACATGTATGGATGGTGTACTAAGCTCTATGTGTGCTGCACTGTATTTCCTGATATGTAAACAAATAATGCATTCTGTATGCAGGCCAAATAATCGGCTGGCCGATTAATCGATTATGAAAATAGTTGACAACTATTTTCATAATCGAATCATCGATTAGTTGTTTCAGCCCTACTCCAGAGGTTCCTTACATTCTTGCCTCTCTACACTGAGCCACTCTGGGCTGCAGTAGCAGTCCTCAGCCACACGTGAAGCTGGGAGGTAGGGCACTGGCAGCAAGTCCGGACGAGGATATTCCATCCTCCTCCTCTGAATGTTGGAGGCAGAACAAGCATGTGGTTGGTTTCTAGGACACTGGGCAGTCCAAGCAACCAATCATTAGAGCTTTCAGTGGCGCACAGAAGCAAAAGAAAGAATCATTATCATCTGGATTGGCAAGATGGACCCGTCTATATCTCCCGGTGCCGCCCCTGGCTGCACTGTGTGTGGCTACTGTATGTGCAGTGCTTTTATGGACACTTTATGTCCGCAACAGACATTGGGGGACACTGTAAATTTAGACGATTGGCAACACTGGTGCTCAGGCCTCTGAGGCCTTGCAGCCAATTGCTGGGCCTAAACGATGTCATATGAAGAGGGGTTGACGTTGTTCCCCCCTGCAAGTTCCAATCCCCTGGTATACTAAGGTGGCTGCAGAGGAGGAAGAAGCAGTGGGGGGGGGGGGGGGGCAGCGATACGAATGCAAGTTTAACTTACAAAGGTCCCCTTAATTAAACATATCAAACAATACTTAGAATAGCATCACACATTGTGACACACTGGCAGAGGTGATGGATGAGGCTTCTTGTTGCCAAATTTCCAGACCGAAGCACACGGTGACCTCTGAAATGTGTAAAGTACATAAAGACAAAAACTACAAGCTGATTTGTATAAAACTCATTTTAATTGCCTCCCCAGAAAGCAGAAATAGATACCAACAAAAAATATTTGAAACTAAAGAAGGCCGACCTTCCCTGACTAACACAGAGGGTGGGCAACTTACAGATCACAACAATCCCACTGTGCTGTCTCCCAAACTTTAGATCTGAACTGGAAGGGGGGGGGGGGGGCTGCAATCTGTATTACATACTCCTAAACCTTGAATTCTACCAACATCTGTAATTTTTATTCCTGCTCCCTGCACTTTGTTTTACAACTACTGACCCCTGCACTCTGTATTACATACTCCTGACCCTTGAAACTCTGTGTTACTCACTAGACCTCTATACTGTGCGTTACATACTACTGAATTCTGCATTATTTATTCCTGTCCCCTGCACCGTTTTACATATTACTGACCTCTGCACTACATACTCCTGACCCTTGAACTCTGTGTTACTTACTACTGATCTCTATACTGTGCCTTACATACTACTGGCTTCTGCATTATTTATTCCGGACCCCTGTACTGTGTTTTACATACTACTGACCCCCTGCACTCTGCATTACAAATTACTGACCTCTGCACTCTGCATTACATATTCCTGACCCTTGAACTCTGAGCTACTTGCTACTGATCTCTGTACTGTACGTTACATACTACTGACCTCTGCTTTCATTATTCCTGACCCCTGTACTGTGCATTATATACTACTGACCTCTGCATTACTTACTCCTGACCCCTATACTGTGTATTACATACTACTGACCTCTGCACTCTGCATTACATATTCCTGACCCTTGAACTCTGAGCTACTTGCCACTGATCTCTGTACTGTACGTTACATACTACTAACCTCTGCATTACTTACTCCTGACCCCTGTACTGTGCATTATATACTACTGACCTCTGCATTACTTACTCCTGATCCCTGTACTGTGCATTATATACTACTGACCTTTGCATTACTTACTCCTGACCCCTATACTGTGCATTATATACTACTGACCTCTGCATTACTTCCCCCTGTACTGTGCATTATACACAACTGACCCCTGTACTCTGCATTATTCATTCATCTCCCCTACACAGTGTGTTCTATACCAGTGACCCCTGTGCTCTGCATTACATACTTCTGACCCTTGAACTCTGTGTTACTTGATACTGAACTCTGTACTGTGTGTTACATACTACTTGACCTCTGCATTACTTATTCCTGACCCCTGTACTGTGTGTTATATACTACTAACCCCTGCACTCTGCGTTACATACTACGGGCCTCTGCCATTACTTATACCTGACCCTTGCACTCTGTTTTACATAATACTGACCCCTGCACTGTGCGTTTCTTACTACTGACCACTGCACTTAGTATTACTCCTGACCTCTGAATTCTGGTTACCTCTGCATTACTCCTGACCTTCAAGCTCTATTCACACCTGAGCGCATCGATTTTACTGTCGTTTTTCGGGCATCTTGTTTTACTTTTTTTTGCAGCTTTTTAGAAGCTTTACTTTACCTTTGTAAAGTTTTTTAAGAAGTGTATTACAAGCGTTTTACAGCAGCAGGTGATTTTGTTTAGCCAACAGAAAGCACTAGGAGAGGGAGAGGAAATTAGAGGTGGAGAGCTGCTATTTGAGCATTTTACAAGCGTTTTTCTGCTCAAGTAAGGCGTTTCTACTGAAGTCTATGGGGCCAAAAAAGCTTGTAATCTGCCAAAAAGAAGCTCATGCACTTTTCTGAGCTTTAGTCGACAAAATGCTCATATGTGAACAATATCCATTGAAATGCATGGGCTTTTGCTTGCTGGGGCGTTTTGGAGCATCAGAGCTGAGCGTTTTACAAGCTGAAAAACGTTAAGGTGTGAACAGGGCCTTAAACTCTGGTTACTTACGCCTGACATCTGCGTTCCATACGACTGACTTCTGCTTTACTCCTGAACTCTGTGTTCAGCATTAATTTTTACTGATGTCTCAGTTACATACTACAGATCTTTGAACTCTGTCTTTTTTTACTACTGACCCCTGAACTTGTCAAAATGTCTACTTTTTAAAGGGTCCTTGCTACGTTATTCTCTTAACAAGAAAAGCACACTACATCCTGGTCCTCCATGGTGTTCTGGTAGATCGTCGTCTCCTTAGAGTTGCCTATCCCTGCTCTAATACCTTCATGAATGAACGCTGCCAATGGTCACTACCATAGCCTAAAATACCTCAGACTAGAACAGACGCATGGTAATGCAATATACATGAATTATATCTCAGTTCTTCCACAGATACCACAGAACTGCAATAGGCCACCATTGTTAGTTGTGTCACTGATGGGTTTTTTATATACTTTTTCTATTTCGGTCTTTTATTTTCACACATAAATATAGCGAATGTAACAGACAGCAAATGTAAAATAACAGCATGCTGAATATAAGATACAACGGGAGGGCCTTCTAATAAGTTCTATACTACAGAATAGTTTCTATTGTCTACAGAATGCATTGCTGGGTAAAAGCATAGAACCTGACAAGACATGGTCACCATTTTGGCCAGCATAAAAGGAAACAAAAAAGAAATTTCTAAACCCTTAACTGTCGATGGGGTCAGCGTTCACGTGTACATCTAACCTTATATGCCGTCTCCCAACACTTGAGTGTGCATAGCTTTGACATTCAACCTATAGCTCATTACACCCCCTATATCTACAGGGCCCTGGAGATGAGGATTTGAAGTCAAACTCTCCCTTCCACAATTTTTTTTTTTTAACGATACAAATGAGCCAGACGAAACACATAGGACGGAGCCTCATGCTGACGTCATCGTGCTACCGGAAGTGACCCGGATGCGAGTCTGTTTTACCGGCTGTGATTCCTTTCATTGCACAATGCTTACTCTTGGATGTAAGTGCATTTTAAAGTTTTAAATGGGATTGTACACTATGTGAAGCGCATGTTTGTTTTGAGTGCGCTGGGAGATGTTGAGACTGTTGGAGGATTCATAGTGGCATTGATTTTTTTTGGCCCAAACCGTATACCCTAGCAAATTGGATCATGCTTTGCTGGAGTTTTTCACCTTCCTCTGGATTAACTGTGTGTGAAGGATTGTGTATATGGGATTGTATGATTTTTTTTTTTTAATTGGTTGAACTAGATGGACTGGTGTTTTTTTTCAACCTGACTAATAAAGTAACTATGTAACCCGGAAAATTGTGTTGAATATCCAGCCAATATATGACCATAGATACTACATGCTTTCAATGACTTCTCTGTAATAAGAGAGTCATGGATTTCTGGTAAGCCTCTATTCGTGACCCCTTGGTGGTGGAAATTACCTGTGGTGTCTGTCTTCTATTTGAAGTTTGCTTGGTTGGGGCTCACAGATTTGACTCTTTTGGACAGTGTTTTGCTACAGCCAAATAAAGCAATGTGTGGGGGAAAGGGTAGGTTAATCATAATTGTAACAGAAATCCCTTAAAGGGCTCCCCACCCACTGCCAGATATTTTGTCTTGGGGCAATTATTGGTGTAGTCCCAGACAACCCTTTCTTTATCACTGCCAGATATTGCATTCAAATTCCACCAACCGGGTTACCCCTCCCATTCCTGTGATGTCATCAGTCTGGGCGAAAGGTCTACATGCCTCTCCCACATACTATTATACAACTTTTCTGGACCTGTAATGCAGTATGATGGGGCTTGGTGGAGATGTTGGATCAGGTCATAAACATCATACATGGTGATCTGTCATGGAGATGTTGAATGCTGAAAGGACAAGGTATTATGAGTTACAAGTCTGGAAAAATGTATACCAGCAGCACTCATCGCTGGCAAACTTTTTCGATCCAGACAAAAAAAGAGTCCTCGCCTAGGAGCTCCATCAAATAGTAGAGGCAACTGTCGTAGGGGAATTGTTGTCTCTACAATTAAAGCTGAATTCTAGGTGTGGCAATGCTTGCATAGCTACACTGGTCCAATGTAAGTATGTATGTGCCAAACCTGTGCGATCTCTGTGGAAGCCGGAAATCACCGTAGTAGCGCTGTCTATTGCTGCTGGCTTCCGGGTCCCGTGCCAAGTGGCTGCCCTGCTGCTCAGTGAACATAGGAGGTTAGTACAGCATACTTGACTTATGAACACAGGACGTCGCTCACTCAGCATGGGTGCCATTCAGAAAACACTTTGCATTTTCTCAGTGAATGCAAAGTGTTCTTTGCTTGGACAAGGTAGGGATCATGTCACTGCCCCACCTCGTCCAATCAGAGAACGCTTTGCATTCATTGAGGGCAAAGTGTTTCCTGAATGGCGCCTTCACAATGGAGAAGGACAGCTGCTTGGCATGGGACCTGGAAGTCAGGGAAATCACTGTAGTAGTTATGTAGCAACGGTGCCTACTACAGTGATTTCAGACTACCACAGGTATGGCACATACAGAGTTACGTTGTGTCAGGGAGGGCTTGCCCGTAGAACAGATGGTGCTTTCGGTGCGCAGGTACGGGCCGCTGTGCATGTGCACGCACCTGTCTCCAACATTGGCACCAAATGGACTATTTAAAAAGAGCTGCTGCACTGATTAATTGCTTTCTGATCTACAGCGTTTCCCATGTAACCTGCAAACCTGTACCTTTGCTTGTCCATTTAATGCTGACCCGCCCTGCCTGATTACACCTAAACTCCACCTTTACTGACCCCAGCTTAGCCTTGGTATCCATTTCTGCCTTCCTTAAGACCCCTTTCACACTGAGGCGCTTTTCAGGCGCTTTCACGCTAAAAAAGTGCATGAAAAGCTCACGAAAACCTATTTCCATTAAAATCAATGAATGCTTTCGGACTGGGAAAGTGGGCTGGCAGGGCGGTGAAAAAACGCCCCTCTCCATTGAAATTAATGGAAAGCCCTTCAAAAGCGCTCAAATGTTTTACTGGCAGTTTAGAAGCGCCTCAGTGTGAAAGGGGCCTTATACTTGGTCGGCCTCACCATTGCTGACTTCAGCCTGAACTGACTAATCTCCCAGCTCCTACTGCAACCTGTTCCTGTGCTTGACCATTCGTTCCTGACCCTGCATGCCTTTGACTATGCAACCTGTTCCTGTGCTCATCCATTCATTGCTTACCCGGGACTCCATTGACTACATCTAAACTCCGCCTGCACTGACCCCAGCTTGTGCCTTCCGTTATGCCTGATTCACCTCACTGTTGCTGACTCCGACTTGAACTCTGACTACTCTCCTGTCTCCTGCTTGTACCTGCTCTGTATGTCTGTTACTGACCCGGCCTGTCTGACGTTGCTTCCCTCTGTTCCAGGATCAGTCAAATGTCTGCTGACTAGTTGCCTGCCTACTACCCGCATGCTGTCACCTGCCAGCCAAGTGCCTTCAGTTTTCCAGTTACTAGCCAGCAGCGCCTCACACTCTGTTGGCCAGAGCCCCAGCCACTACCAGCTGATCCTGTATCCTGGCTTGTCTTTGTAAACGTACCAGCTACCTACCCCTGTCGATAACCAGAAGAACTACAGGCACTTGTGCCACTCTGCACTCTTGTGCCTTCTGTTACTTTACCAGGGGGCCTTGGGTCGAATATGTAAGAGAGGCCGCCCTCATCACGTCAGGCTCCACCACCAGGTACATGACACATTGGCCCAGGTTGAACCAAGGTAACTATGCAAAAAATTGCCAAACCTACACTTCAGCTTTAACCACTTCAATACCGGGCACTTTCACCCCCTCCCTTCCCAGGCCAATTTTCAGCGCTGTCACACTTTGAATGACAATTACTCAGTCATGCAACACTGTACCCCTATTGAATTTTCATCATTTTTTTGAGACAGAGCTTCCTTCTGGTGGGAATTTAGTCACCACTGTTTTTTTTTTATTTCTTGCTAAATAAACGAAAAAAGACAGCACATTTTGAAAAAAAAATGTTATTGTTTAGCTTCTGTTATAAAATTTTGCAAATAAGTAATTTTAGTTCTGCACTGATGGGCACTGATGAGGCTGCACTGGTGGGCACTGATGAGGCTGCACTGATAGGCACTGATGAGGCCGCATTGATGGGCACTGACGAGGCCACACTGATGGGCGGCTGATGAGGCAGCACTGAAATTCGAGGCACTGACGTCAGTGCCCCAATTATAAGTGTAAACAATGTACTCACTGTGCCCTGTCAGATCAGCTCTCCTTTCCTCACACACTGTCTCTGTATGAGGAAAGGAGAGCCGATAACTGGCAAATCTGTTTACATGTGACCAGCTGTGACCGAACACAGCCGATCACATGGTAAAGGGACGCTGTGATTGGCCCTTTACCAAGATCTGTGATTATCTGTGTCTAAAGCACTCCAGATCAGTGCCCCAGAACTGGAGTTCCATGCCGTCTTTTGGCTATAGCACGGGAAGTAAGTGGTTAAACCTGCTCTGACCACTGAAATGCATCAGAGAAGGAGGTTCCTCTTTGGGACTCTTTGGATCAAAAAAGCTTGTCAGCGTTGAATTTGGGTTCAGGAGGGACATAGACTGACCCCCCAACCAAGCTTTTAGTACCTGACTCCATTGATGGGTGATCCTAGGCTTGGAAGCAGCACACTCTGTGCTTCTTTGATAGAGGTGGGGAAATCTCAGGTATAAATGCACTTTTTAAATAAAACATTCTACACCCACTGTATTCTCTTACTGGCTGAACATCCCACCAATTAGGTCCACATGTTCTCTCACATCTCTTGTTTCCCCCCGGATATCCTTACACAACCTTCCCATACACGTAATGCAACGAGCAGGGGCTCGGTGAAGGTGGCGGTGAAGGTGTGGAGGTGTCGGATTGGGTCGCACAGATCATAAAAGGAGATCTGCCCGGCCTCGTAATCCAGGTATATCCTGACTCGCTCAATGCAGTTATTGTCAGCCAACTGTATCTTATTCCCGTCGTGGATCATCAAATACCGATCCTCAGTCCTGTGCAGACACCAGGATTTGCTGTTGCTTCCAATCGCCGACTGGCTTTTAATTCCTTTCCTCTCTATACTGGGGTAACACATCCCCACTCGCCATTCGTCTGAGCCACTGACTTCGGCGTCCCAGTAATGGCGCCCCGAGGAGAAGCTCCGGCTGCTGAGCACTTGAGGAGCGTACTGAAACCTCTCCGGGGTTTCCGGGCGGTTCTGGCTTATGTCTGACCAGGATACGGTTTTTCGGTCGTCCGATATGTGCAGGTAATAACCTGCCGTGTTTACGTCCAGTAGTATGTCTGCGATTTCCTGCACGTAGCTTGCCCCGTTGGTTCTCGATATTATATCCGATAAACCTGTGTGCAGCGTGTGCGAGATCAAAGCCACATCCAGATCACCTGCGGTGAGGAATTTATTCTGCCTCTCTGTATCTTCATCTCCCTCGTCTCCATCACACAAACCACCTTGGGCCGATTCCTGTAGAACAATCAGGGGGTCCATCGAGTCGCACAGCTCCTCGATCTGACGCATCTTGCTGGACAGCTCGTACTTCTTAACCTCCAGCTGCTGGATGGAATCGGAGACCGAACGCGAGACCTTCTCCGCCTGCCCAGAGATCTCTCCCCGGACCCTCATCTCTAGCTCTTCCAACTGTCTCTTGAGGTCTCTAAACAGGGCGGCGACTCTTTCCGTTTCCTCAGACGCTTTCCCTTGGACTTTCCTCTTGCGCTCCTGCAGACTTTGGACCCTTTTCTCGGTCTTCTCCCGCTTTGTCCCTAGCTTCTGAATAGCGTTTTGCAATTGTTTTTTTATTTTTTCGGCAGCCTCTTCGAGGGATTCAATTTGGTGCCCTTTGTGCTCTCCGATCAGACAGCAGGACACACAGATGCTGGTGGCGTCCTCGGTGCAGTAATACACCAGGACCTTCTTATGGACGGGGCACTTCCTGTTCTCCAGGGAGGCGGTGGGGTCAGATAAGACGTGTTCTGGCGAGTTGCTGTGGACGTTCAGGTGACTGTCGCACAGAGAGGCTTCGCAAAGCAGGCAGGATTTCACAGCGGGTACAGAGGCGTGAATACAGTAAGTACAGGAGATGCCGGTCTCCTTCCGTTCTGGCTGAGAAGAACGGAAGCTCTCCACGATGTTGCACAGCGTTATGTTTTTCTGCAGCGTCGGACGACTCCTGAACCGTTTCCTGCACTCAGGGCAGGCGTAATGCGCCGTCCCTTTCTGGGAATCCAGCACACGATCAATACACACCCGGCAGAAGTTGTGTCCGCACCGGAGAGTCACGGGGTCCGTATAGATGTTAAGACAGATGGAACAGTCCAGCTCTTTCCTCAGATCCGCAGACGCCATCGCTGACAGCAGAAGAAAAAAAAAAAATGAAAAGTGAAAAATCCCTGAAATGCAGAATCCGAAGTAAGTGTGTTTGTGAAGGTGCGTATGTCAGGGGTTGTAGTTCGTGGAATGTTGCTGAGGAAGAGATGATGGAAGTGAGGGACAGGGTTATACTGGACACCAACCTGAAGATTCTATCTAGTGGTGAGCTCAGAGAGATGATGAGTTGAAGGGAACCCGTGAGGTTTTCCTAAATAGCAAGTCCCCTCTGCTGTTGGTACCAACCTTATTGGCCGCCCCGTTCATCTGCTGGAGACCACCCTCCCCAAAAAAACTTCTGGGTCAAGTTTAATGTTTGTCTACTTTGGGACTGCATTACTCAATGCCCTCTGCCCTTAAAGTGATTGTAAAGGTCATTTTTTTTAAATAACAAACATATCATGCTTACCTCCACTGTGCAGCTTGTTTTGCACAGTGGCCCCAAACTTCATCTTCTGGGGTCCCCCGGGGCTCTCGCGGCTCACATCTGATAACCCCCCTAGGAGAAGCGCTTTCCGGAATGGGTTATCTTGCGGGCCCGCTCCCGAGTCCAGCGTCCATAGAGGCTGAATGCAGGACTCGGCCTCACCCCCCGGCGCTCGCGTCATTGGATTTGATTGACATCAGCGTGAGCCAATAGCTGCGCTGCTATCAATCTATCCAATCAAGAGCAGAGAACCCTGGGCAGATAGCGTGTCCCCGCCGGGTCAGGTTCGAGGGTTCAGGTAAGTAAAACGGGGGGGCTGGTCACTGACAGGTGCTTTTTCACCTTAACACATAGGATGCATTAAGTTGAAAAAACACGAACATTTACAACCCCTTTAAGAATGGTAATACTGAAGCAAAGAACTGGGATTGCGCACCTGTGTGTGTTCATAGTTCTCAGACAATATATACACCTTACACCTCATGACACCATGTAACCATCACACTATTTCCCGTCCCATCATGCTACTCATGTACCCCTTCACACCCCATGACATCCACCATGTACCCCCTTAAACCCACCCTCCATATATACCTCTCACACCATAACCCACCCCAAGACAATCCCCATCAACCACCCTATGTAACCCTTACACCATATTCCACCCCATGGCACCCCAATATATGCCCCTCGCACCCCATGATACCTTCCATGTACCCGTCACAGTATATCACACCATATCCTATCTCATGAAACTACTCATATACTCCTCACACCCACCATATACTCCTCACATTTTATCCTCCATACATACCCTTCACAGCACATCACACCCTGTGACCCCCCCCCCCCCCAATGTACCAATCACTCAATATCACAACCCATGACACACCATACCCTAACCCATGACACACCTGTACCTCTCACACGACATAACCCTAACATGATATCCCACCCCATGACACCCCAATTTATACCTCTCAGACCAGACCCCACCCATGTACCCCTCACACCATATCCCACTCCATGATACCCCCCTTTATACCCCTCACCCTATATCCTAACCTCTGGCACCCTTGTATATATTGTATATACCCTCACACCAAGTGACATCACATGACACCCCCATATACCCCTCACACCATAACATACTACATGACACACCAGTACCTCTCAAACCACATAACCCTCACGTGTGTGTGTGTGTGTGTGTGTGTATATATATATATACACCCCTATATATACTACTAACACCCCATGGCACTCCAATATGGCCCTCACACCCCATAATACCCCCCCATGTACACCTCGCAGTATATGACACTATATCCTATCCCATGAAACTACTCATATACCTAGAGCTGCACAATTAATTGTTAAAAGATCTCAATCGCAATCTCAATTCAACCCAACCTCCCCCTGATCTGTGGAGGGGCGGGGAGCGACCGTCTCATCGGTTCACTGAGAGACTGAAAAAGCCATCAGTCCAGGCAGCTGGAGGATCCAGACTCCCAGTCACGATGACGCGGTGCCTGAACTGATCTGTGTGACGTCAGCGGAGATTGGACTTCAGACCGCTCTCTGCTGAAAACAGGTCACAGGAGTGCAAAACGAATTGCACTCCTGTGATCCATAGGAGAAAACTCAGCCAAACGAGCTCAGGCTGGACTTATATTTTTTTTAGCAGAGACCCTAGAGAATAAAATTTGGTGGTTGCTGCAATATTTTATGTATTTGCACAGCAGCCTTTCAAATGCATTTTTTGAGAAAAGTACACTTCAATGCATTTTAAAAAAAAAAAAACAGTAAATTTAGCCCAATTTTTGGTATGAGGCCGCATTCACACCTGAGCGTTTCGTTTTCAAGCAGAAAGTCGTGCGTTTTTACCGTGAATTTGTATAGGTCAGAAAGTTACCGATGTAAAAAGCAGAAAAACGCCTGTAATTTGCACAAAAAGAAGCTTGTGTACTTTTTTTAAGCTTCAGGCGATTTGCTTCAGGTGACAAAATGCTCAGGGGCCATTGAATTGAATGAGATTTTGCTTGTTGGGCGTTTTTTCGAGCGTTTTAGGAACTGCAAACGCTCAGGTGTGAATGCAGCCTAATGTGAAAGGCGATGTTACGCCATAGGAATCGTGATCTTTATTCTAAGCAAAAAAATCGTGATTCTCATTTTAGCCAGAATCATGCAGCTCTACATATACCCCTCACACTCATCAATCCTCACATTTCATCCTCCATATATACCCTTCACAGCACATCACACCCCGTAACACCCCCATTTATACCCCTCACACCATACCCTAACCTATGGCACCCTCATATATACCCCCACACCAAGTGGCATCCCATGACACCCCCAACACAATATCATACTCCATGACACACCGGTACCTCTCACACCACGTAACCCTCACATGATATCCCACCCAATGACACCCCAATTTATACCCCTTACACCATATCCTATCCTATGATACCCATAGATATACCCCTTACATGTATCACACCCCCATACATACCCCTCACACCATACACACTCCATGACACCCCCATATATACCCCTTACACCATATCCCACCCCATAAACCTCACACAATATCCCACTTAATGACACCCCAATTAAGCCCTCACACCATATCCAACCCCAATTCATATCCCTCACACCCCATGACACCTCCCATGTACCCCTTATTCCATATCCCACCACGACATTCCCATATATACCCCTCAACACCATATCACACTGCAATACATACCTCAAATCATATCAAACCTTATGATCCCCCCCCATACACCTCACCCTCCACATTCCATCCTCCATATATACTCCTCACCGCATAACGCAACCTACAAATACTCCCCTCACACCCCATCGACCCCCCTATGCATCCCGCACACCATATCCCACTTCATGACACCTCCATATATACCCCTCACACCATATCCCAATATATATCACTCACACCCTATAGGTACCGCTCACGCCCCATTAACCACCCTCCCCCCACGTACCCCTCATTCCATATCCCAATATATACCACTCACACCCCATTAACCCCCCCCCATGTACCCCTCATTCCATATCCCAATATATACCACTCACACCCCATTAACCCCCCCCATGTACCCCTCATTCCATATCCCAATATATACCACTCACACCCCATTAAGCCCCCCCCCCTATGTACCCCTCATTCCATATCTCAATATATACCACTCACACCCCATTAACCCCCCCCCATGTACCCCTCATTCCATATCTCAATATATACCACTCACACCCCATTAACCCCCCCCCCATGTACCCCTCATTCCATATCCCAATATATACCACTCACACCCCATTAAGCCCCCCCCCCTATGTACCCCTCATTCCATATCCCAATATATACCACTCACACCCCATTAACCACCCCACCCCCATGTACCCCTCATTCCATATCCCCTATAGGTACCGCTCACACCCCATTAACCATCCCACCCCTCCCCCATGTACCCCTCATTCCATATCCCAATATATACCACTCACACCCTATAGGTACTGCTCACACCCCATTAACCCCCCCCCCCCCATGTACCCCTCATTCCATATCTCAATATATATCACTCACACCCTATATGTACCACTCACACCCCATTAACCACCCCACCCCTCCCCCATGTACCCCTCATACCCCATTAACCCCCCCTCCCCCGCATGTACCCCTCATTCCATATCCCAATATATACCACTCACACCCTATAGGTACCGCTCACACCCCATTAACCCCCCCCCATGTACCCCTCATTCCATATCTCAATATATACCACTCACACCCCATTAACCACCCACCCCCATGTACCCCTCATTCCATATCCCCTATAGGTACTGCTCACACCCCATTAACCTCCCCCCCCCCCGAATGTACCACTTATTCCATATCCCAATATATACCACTCACACTCCATTAACCCCCCCATGTACCCCTCATTCCATATCCCAATATATATCACTCACACTCCATTAACCCCCCCCCATGTACCCCTCATTCCATATCCCAATATATATCACTCACACCCTATATGTACCAATCACACCCCATTAACCCCCCCCCCCCCATGTACCCCTCATTCCATATCCCAATATATACCACTCACACCCCATTAACCCCCTCCCCCTATGTACCCCTCATTCCATATCCCAATATATACCACTCACACCCCATTAACCCCCTACCCCTATGTACCCCTCATTCCATATCCCAATATATACCACTCACACCCCATTAACCCCCCCCTATGTACCCCTCATTCCATATCCCAATATATACCACTCACACCCTATCTGTACTGCTCACACCCCATTAACCCCCTCCTCCCCATTTCATATCCCACCCCATTATACCCCATATATATATCTCACACCATTTCACACCCCAATACATACCTCTGAAATCATATACAACCTTATGACACCCCATTTACCCCTTCCTTCCTACCCCACATCTCACCTGCACCCCTGACTCCCCATATCACCTCCAACACAGCAAAAGCCCCCCATCATAGACACTGTAAACAATACCCACCATACTACTACAGACCTCACTTCCGGTCTAGGGGGTTCCACTTCCGCCGCCTGTACACCAGAGGCACACACCTACTTCCTTGTTACCATAGTTACAGCCAGCTCGGTGAGCGAGGGCGACAACATCCCGGCAAACAAAAATTCTAATGACAGCTTACAGAAACACCGCGACAGATCACAAAAGTGTACAAAAATGTTTAGGATAAATCATTTCTATCACTATGTCCCCAGTACGATAGACAGCGGCGGACATTTTTCAGTAGCACAATAGAGAAGATTCAAGCCAATGGTGAGAGAGAGGAGGGGCGTGCGGAGCGTGAGCATGAGGCCACAGCGGCCATATTAGAAGAGGGAAGAGTTCCTTCTTGTGTGTTCTGATGGAGTATATAAATATATACTGTAATGTGTGAGGTGTGGGCACTCTGGGAAGAAAGAGAATTCAGATTTTAGACGTTTTAAGGAATAAATAAAAAGGAACTGGATAAATATAAGAGATAAGATAAGATGATATGGTATAAAAATGTACACATAACATTCGTGTATCTCTATTCAGTGGGGAAGGATTAGAACCCCTGTCAGGGTATTACCACCATCCAGAGCTCCTTTAACGACATTTCCCCTCACTTTCTGTCCCAAGTAGGGTTGCCACCTCATCCCTTTAAAAGTGAACGCATATTAACCGCTTCCATACCACGCAAATTCCAGCACTCCTCTCCTACATGTAAAAATCATCATTTTTTTGCTAGAAAATGATTAATAACCCCCAAACATGATATATATATATATATATATATGTAGCGCTGGTAGATTTGCAATCAACCGCATGTTAGGTAAATTTAGTAAATTGTGCGTTAGGAAGGTTAAAAGTTCGCCTCTGTTCCAGCTTGGTTGACGTTGTGTGTGTTTCCGTGCTGACCGGTGGGTGTCGCTGTTACCACTGGTCATTGTTGGAAGGGCAACGTGTTGAAGCGTATGGATGCTCCTCTGTCCCGGAGACAAGCTTGGTGGAGGTGGTTCCACGAGTTGCATTCTGGGCGAGGGTATTTATGGGACAAACGCCATATTTTGGGGTTCGTTTTACAGCCACCTGCTGGCCCTCCTGGCCGACAGGTATGCGTTAAGGAGCTACCTCGTGATCCTCCGTTCGGGAGGCCCACGATACTGCGGCACAGGGGTGGGTCCGGAGGCTTGCCTGGAGCCTACCACCGCGGCCGAGGAATGGTCCTGAGCTGTCTATCCAGAGTGAAGAAGCTGGACAACCGAGGAGATCCCAGGGGAGGACTCGTCATGGAGAGATCACGCAGCGTGCTGGTCTATAGAGGGGCCTGGTGACTCGGTTGGAGGACGTATCCAGAAGTAACTATACAGCATAGTGTTGCCGGCTCGGCTTAAAGGTTCAGGCACTGTGACTGACATTTCACTATAGAAAATCTATACATCCTGTGGCAGAGGATCGTACGGATTTTATTCCCAACTAAGTCTGTGGCAGAGACTTTGATTCGTGCTGCGTACTGGCTGCTAGACCGGTGAGAGAGGCCTATCCAGACGAGCAAGGAGTGTGTCCCACGAGGGGAGCGCATTTCAAATAGTATTTGAATTCTACCAGGACATTTGTCAAGAGAACCCTACCAGAGAATATTTGAGTTTCTTCTGCAAGTTTTCTTTCTACCTCTTTCCTGCTACTTCCTAAGTCGTTTGTTTTAATAAAGCATTGAAAACGTACTCCAGTGTTGTGTCGTCCAGAAGTAACCTCAACGGAACCCTAGACTCGGTGCCGGTGAAACAGAGGGAAGCAGAGTGAAGGTAACAGACCCGCTTAAACCAGCAGCTCCACCGTGAGTTAGTGCTACATATAAATATTTAGCAGAGACCCTAGGGGAAAAAATGGCGGTCATTGCAACTTTTTATGTCACACGGTATTTGTGCAGCAATTTTTCAAACACTTTTTTGTTTTTTAAAAACGCTTTCCTGAATAAAAAAAAAACAATAAAGTTAGCCCAATTTTTTTGTATAATGTGAAAGATGATGTTACACCAAGTAAATAGATACCTCACATGTCACGCTTTAAAATTGCGCACACTTGTGGAATGGCGCCAAATTTTGGTACTTAAAAATCTCCATAGGCGACACTTTAAAATTTTTACTGGTTACATGTTTTGAGTTACAGAGGAGGTCTAGGGCTAGAATTATTGCTCTCGCTCTAACGTTCACGGTAATACCTCACACGTGTGGTTTGAACGTAATTTACATATGCCAACGCGACCTACGTATGTGTTCGCCTCTGCTTGCGAGCACGCGGGAACAGGGGCGCTTTCAGTTTTGTTTTGTTTTTTATTGTTTATTTTATTTTACTTTTTTATTTTTACACTTTCCCGTTAAATTTTTTTTTTTTTTTACTTTTATTCCTTTTACAAGGAATGTAAACATTCCGTGTAATAGGAATAGTGCATGACAGGTCCTCTTTATGGGGAGATGTGTTGTCTATAAGGCTGGATTCACACCTATGCAGTTTAGTGCTTTATGCAGTTTAGTGCTTTTTGCATTTTGCAGATTTGCACTACAGAACGTTTACTTCCACCGGCCCGGACGTGACGTCATAACGTCGCGCCCAGGCCTCAGAGAGCCATAGAGACTGAGACGGAGACCATCTGACCTATGTCTAACTTCTGGTGGATTCCTTCTCCGGGCGAGCCGGGAGAAGCACCGAAGGGCGATGGGAGAGGGACGTCCCCTTCCGCTGCCTGTAAGAACGATCAAGTGGCTGAACTGTTCTTACAGTGAAGGGAATCGCCAGCTGGAAAAAAAAACGTCATATGACGGCTACGGTATGAAAGTGGTTAATTACACGGGTTCTGTGGCTGATTAACCACTACACATCCGCGCTATGGCCGAATGACGGCCACAGCGCGGACCTGAATTCCCGGGAGGCCGTCATATGACGGCCTCCCCTGTGCACGCTCCCTGTGCGCGCCGTGATCACCGAGTCACTGAGACTCGGCTGAACACCGATCCGAGTAAGGGGCCGGTCCCGGCCCCTTACCATGTGATCAGCTGTCAGCCAATGACAGCTGATTCCATGATGTAAACAAAAGATCGGTAATCGTTTTTTTTTTTTCTCCTCACGCTGACAGCGTGAGGAGAAAAAAAAGCCGATCACCGACTCGGATGTGAGGGACATCGGTCCCCAAGTGGAAGAGGCACATCTGCCTCATCAGTGCCACCTAATAGTGCCAAATAACAGTGCCCACAGTGCTACCTAAAAGTGCCCACAGTGCCACCTAACAGTTCCCACAAGTGCCACCTATCAATGCCAACAAGTGCCACCTATCAATGCCCACAAGTGCCACCTATCAATGCCCACCTGTAGTGCCAATCAGTGCCGCCCATCACTGCGACCCTCTCAGTGCCCATCACTGCCACCCATCAGTGCCCATCACTGCCGCCTATCAGTGCCCATCACTGCCGCCTCATCAGCGTACATCAAAGAAGGAGAAAAATTACCCGTTTTAAATTTTTTTATAAGAAAATATAAAAAAAAATTTTTAAAATTAAAAAAAAAAAATTCAGTTTTTTACATTTTTTTAACAAAAAGTAAAAACTGCAGAGGTGATCAAATACCACCAAAGGAAAGCTCTATTTGTGGTGAAAAAATTATAAAAATGTCATTTGGGTACAGTGTTGTATAACCGCGCAATTGCCATTCAAAGTGCGTCAGCGCTGAAAATTGGTCTGGATAGGAGGGGGGTTTAAGTGCCCTGTAAGTAAGTTGTTAAGGTGGTAATTAAACTCACTCGGTGCCTTATCTGGATTAAATTAGCCTCACAAACTGTGTAATTTGTATGTGTTTGGGTTTAACCACTTAAGGACCGAGCCTCTTTTTGAGATTTGTTGTTTACAAGTTAAAAACATTTTTTTTTTGCTAGAAAATTACTTAGAACCCCCAAACATTATACATTTTTTTTTCTAACACCCTAGAGAATAAAATGGCGGTCATTGCAATACTTTCTGTATTTGCGCAGCGGTCTTACAAGCGCACTTTTTTTGGAAAAAACATACTTTTTTTTAATTAAAAAATAAGACAACAGTAAAGTCAGCCCAATTTTTTTTGTATTGTTAAAGATAATGTTACGCCGAGTAAATTGATACCCAACATGTCACGCTTCAAAATTGCGCCCGCTCGTGGAATGGCGACAAACTTTTACCCTTAAAAATCTCCACAGGCGACGTTTAAAAAAATTCTACAGGTTGCATGTTTTGACTTACAGAGGAGGTCCAGGGCTAGAATTATTGCTCTCGCTCTACTGATCGCGGCGATACCTCGCATGTGTGGTTTGCACACCGTTTTCATATGCGGGCGCTGCTCACGTATGCGTTCGTTTCTGCACGCAAGCTCGGAAGTAGGGGGCGCGTTTAAAAATTTTATTTTTTTTCTTATTTATTTTACCTTTTATTTTTTTATTTTTACACAGTTTAAAAAAATGGTGTCACTTTTATTCCTATTACAAGGAATGTAAACATCCCTTGTAATAGAAAAAAAGCATGACAGGACCTCTAAAATATGAGATCTGGGGTCAAAAAGACATCACATCTCATATTTACACTAAAATGCAATAAAAAAAAAAAATTGTCATTTAAAAAAAGAATTTAAAAAAATGGCCCTTTAGGAGCTATGGGCGGAAGTGACGTTTTGGCGTCGCTTCCGCCCTGCAGTGGTATGGAGATGGGTGGGGGCCATCTTTCCCTCACTCGTCTCCATACCCAGCAAGGGTGAAGATCTGATCACCTTCGCCGCTGCCGACGGATCCGGTAAGCGGCGGAGGGCACCGGAGCGCGGCTGAAGGGGCCCCTCTCCTGCCGGCGATAAAAGTGATCTCGCGGCGAATCCGCTGCAGAGACCACTCTTATCGGAAAGCGGACCGCCGCCCAAAGAAGAGGATACTGGGGTTATGGCAGCTAGCTGCTGCCATAACAATGATGTTCCTCTTCAAACTTAGGGCGTATATCGGCGTGCGGCGCTCCGGAAGTAACACAGATAAGGCACCAAGTGAGTTTAACGACATTTAGACGTTTAAAAGTCAGCAGCTACAAAAAGTGTAGTTGCTGCCTTTTATTAATCTTACACTCACCTGTCCCACGGTCCAGCGATGCGGGCGAACGAAGCCCCGCATCTTTCCCCCTCCTCTCTGCGGCGCCGGCATTGTAGTTGTGGGCGCCCGGCTGTGAAGTCGCGCTATGCGCCGTGAATGGCCCAGCAATCTTCTGGGACCTGTGACGTGTCCCAGAAGATTGCACGAAGGGAGGGGGGGGGGAAGGTGAACTTCCCCCTGGCACCGCGGACCCCCTGAAGGGAGTTGGGACCTGGGTGCCTCTAAAAAGAGGGTATCCGCCCCCCCCCCCAATGTAGCATGTCAGGGGGTCACCATCACTTAAAGAGGAAGTTCCGTTCTTGGGTGGAACTTCGCTTTAACCACTTGCCTACCGGGCACTTAAACCCCCCTCCTGCCCAGACCAATTTTCAGCTTTCAATGCTGTCGCACTTTGAACGACAATTACGCGGTCATACAACACTGTACCTAAATGAAAATTTTATCATTTTTTTCACACAAATAGAGCTTTCTTTTGGTGGTATTTAATCACAGCTGGGGTTTTTATTTTTTGTTAAACAAACAAAAAAAGACAGAAATTTTTGAAAAAAAAAAAAAAATAACATGTTTCATAGTTTGTTATAAAATTTTGCAAATGGGTTTCAAATATCATTGATATTTGCTGATGAGCCTGCACTGATGGGCACTGATGAGCCTGCACTGATGGGCACTGATGAGGCTGCACTGATGGGCACTGATGAGCCTGCACTGATAGGCACTGATGAGGCTGCACTGATGGGCCCTGATAGGCTGCACTGATGGGCACAGATAAGGCGACACTGAAAGGCACAGATAAGACGGCACTGATGGGCACTGATAAGACAGCACTGATGGGCACTGATAAGACAGTACTGATGGGCACTAATAAGACGGCACTGATGGGCCCTGATTAGTGGCACTGATGGCCGGCACTGATAGATGTCACTGATGGGAACTGATAGGTGGCACTGCTGGGCACTGGTAGGTGGTACTGGTAGGTGGTACTGCTAGGCAGCACTGGTAATGACGCACTGATTGGTGATTTATAGGCGGCACTGTGGGCACTGATAGGCGGCACTGTGGGCACTGATGGGTGGTACTGTGGGCACTGGTAGGTCACGCTGGCGGGCACTAGTAGGTGAGGCTGGTGACTCTCCACGATCGGGAACGATGTCCCTCTCGCAGCCGCCAGTGATCGGTGATTTTTTTTCCTCCTCATGCTACCATTGGCTGACAGCTGATCACGTGGTAAGGGGTCGGGAGCTTTGCGCAGTGGCAGTATCATAGCCAATGAGGTTCAACTGAGGTGTGATTATTGCTAATTGCTTCTCGGCCTTTTGGCTAAGATCAAGTGTAGTATCCGTTCTTATCAGTTTCCAGGAGGTGGCGCTTGCTTCTGTCCCTGATCTATGGCGAGATAGAGATGGGATTGCGGTTGCTATGCAAAACCTGCTGGAGTGAAGGTAACCCGGAGTGGTTTGTAGCCGAAAGGGAAGCCTTCCGATGGGGACGGAGAACCATTCGGTCTTGGCGGAGGGTCGGGACCCTGGCCTTCTGGCCTGGATTGGGGCAGCTCTAGCTCTGGACAGTTATTTGGGAGAGAACGCTGGCTCCCCTTTCTCCCACCGGGGGAGCGGCCAGTATTTCCCAAATGTAATTAGGTAGGAGGGACGCCTGATGGCAGGGGCTCTCTCCAAGCTTCCAGTACTCTATACCTTTCTGCCTGGGGTGGGGGCTGCTGTGGTCTGGGCTGTAGGTCAGGGCTTTTTCGAAAAGCCAGTGGTGAATGTGCCCCTGAAGTGGCAGTTCAGGGGTGCCGTATGGTCACGGTGTGAAAGCACTTGATTTTATGGCACCATGGTCACTTCACTACAACACACGTTTTTCGCACCTGCCTCTTGGGCCGGGCCTTTTGGCCAGGACCAGGGGAAATTTTTATGCCTGGCCGGAGGGCCGGCCATTGTATAGCACAATGGCCACTTTCACTCTCCCCAATCTCACTATCTTCCCCACTCTTTCTTTTACCCCTGTTTGTCACCTTTTTGTCTTTTTTTTGGTTGTCTTTGTATACACGTTTTGTCACTGTGTGGCGAGTAGGGTGTGGGTCCTCGGGCCTACTCTGAAAGTCTTGGGAGGGGGTGGACATAGGCCTTTTGGCTTGGTTCGCCCTCTCCTTTGAGGGGTCTCTCTTTGGGAGAGCCCCACTGTACTTGGGTTGGTCTGCTTCGGCAGTCCTTCCAGTTGTGGGGGTCCGCCTGGTTTCGGCCGGATGGACCCTTTGTTTGAGTACCTCAGTCCCTGTCTGGAGCCTAACGCCCTGGGGGATCAGGGTAAGGTCCTTCCCTAGTGGAGGACCCTGTACACCCGTTGCACGTTTTTGTGTTTCACCATCTATGTGTGGGCACTTTTTTTTGGCACCGGGTGGAAGTTTTTGAGGTGTGTTTTGCACGCCACTGGCTTTTCGATAGAGGGGTCGGGATCGACCCCTTACTCCAATCTGTGATCAGCCGAGTCTCATAGACTGCAGGGTGCAGGGGGCGTGCAGGCCACTCAAGCACGGGAGGATGTCAGGGGACGCTCTCCCGGCAAATTATGTCCGCGCTGCAGCCGTCTTTCGGCTATAACGTGGACAGCAAGTGGTTAGGGACCAGACCTATGTTTTAATCTTGTTGTTTACAGGTTAAAATCAGGTTTTTTTGCTAAAAAATTACTTACAATCCCCAAACATTTATATATATATATAATTTTTTTTTTTAGACACCACATTATATATTTTTTTTTGCAGACACTCTAGACCAGTGTTTCCCAACTCCAGTCCTCAAGGCGCCCCGACAGGTCATGTTTTCAGGATTCCCCTCAGATGAAATGGCTGTGGTAATTACTAAGGCAGTGAAACTGATCAAATCACCTGTGCAAAATAACGGAAAACCTGAAAACCTGTTGGGATGCCTTGAGGACTGGAGCTGAGAAACACTGCCCTAGAGAATAAAATAACGGTCATTGCAATACTTTATATCACGCCATATTTGCGCAGCGGTCTTACAAACGCAATTTTTTTTGGGGGGGGGGGGATTTAAAAAAATAAGAAAACAGTAAAGTTAGCCCAATTCTTTTTCTATATTGTGAAATATAACGTTACGCCGAGTAAATTGATACCCAACATGTCACGCTTCAAAATTGCACTCGCTCGCGGACACTTAAAAATCTCCATAGGCGACGTTTAAAAATGTCTACGGGTTACCAGTTTTGATTTACAGAGGAGATCTTTTGCTAGAATTATTGCTCTCACTCTAACGATCGCGGCAATATCTAATATGTGTGGTTTGAACACCGTTTACATATGCGGGCGTGACTTACGTATTTTACTTTTTATTTTTACACTGTTCTTTAAAAAAAAAAAAATGGTGTCACTTTTATTCTTATTACAAGGAATGTAAACATCACTTGTAATAGAAAAAAAAGCATGACAGGACCTCTTAAAAATGAGATCTGGGGTCAAAAAACATCACATCTCATATTTACACTAAAATGCAATAAAAAATTTTTTTTAAAAAGTCTTTTTTTTTCATTAAAAAAAAAATTGTCCCCTTTAAGAGCTGCACTTGAGCCCGCCCGGCCGTCAGTATTCTATAAGCCGAGTAGGAAGTGGTTAAAGGGTCAGTTACTCTTTTCCGATAAAACCTGCCTGTGCAGATAAGGAAAGGGGGGGGGGAGGATCTGTAGATAAAAACAAACTGTGCAGCTCTGACCAAAGTTGAATAATGCCCTTGCTGTAGATGTAGGCCATTTATATACCTTATGAAGCCTGCCAGAGATGGTATCCCCTTGCCCTGGCTTGTTGCTAGGGAGCAATCGATGGGCACAGTGGCTGCGGTTGATGGGCACAGTGGCTGCATTTTATGGGCACAGTGGCTGCATTTTATGGGGCACAGTGGCTGCGTTTGATGGCACAGTGGCTGCGTTTGATGGGCACAGTGGCTGCATTTGATGGGCACAGTGTCTGCGTTTGATGGGCACAGTGGCTGCGATTGATGGGCACAGTGGCTGCACTTTATGGGGCACAGTGGCTGCGTTTGATGGCACAGTGGCTGCGTTTGATGGGCACAGTGGCTGCACTTTATGGGGCACAGTGGCTGCGTTTGATGGCACAGTGGCTGCGTTTGATGGGCACAGTGGCTGCACTTTATGGGGCACAGTGGCTGCGTTTGATGGCACAGTGGCTGCGTTTTATGGGCACAGTGGCTGCACTTTATGGGGCACAGTGGCTGCATTTTATGGCACAGTGGCTGCGTTTGATGGGCACAGTGGCTGCGTTTGATGGCACAGTGGCTGCGTTTGATGGGACAGTGGCTGCATTTGATGGCACAGTGGCTGCGTTTGATGGGCACAGTCTCTGCGTTTGATGGGCACAGTGGCTGCATTTTATGGGGCACAGTGGCTGCGTTTGATGGCACAGTGGCTGCGTTTGATGGGCACAGTGGCTGCGTTTGATGGCACAGTGGCTGCAATTGATGGGCACAGTGAGGCTGCAATTGATGATTTTTTTTCAGAATTTTTCAGTTTGTTTGCGCCCCCCCAAAAAAATTTTGAGCACCAGCCGCCACTGCATTTGACCGCTGTAACTAGTCAAAGCAGGTCACATGAGTCCGGCACATGCACACCGGCCTCCACTGTGAGCGGCCGGGGTATCATGTGATCGCTGTAACCAATCATAGTGATCACATGATTACATGTAAGCAAACCTGACATGAATGCCTTCCATTCGTGACATCTTGCTCATGATACTGTGATTTGCCCACAGCTATCACATAGTACCTGGGCCCAGTTACAGCACTCTGTACCATGTGATTAGCTGTAGCCAATTGCAGGTCACAATAGTAAGCAAGCTGTCACGAATGAAAGCCATTCATGACAGTTAAAACTATTGCTTACAACAGTGAAGATCACTGTCATCGCTTATAACAGTGATCACTGTTCACTGGTCATCACTGTTACAAGCAATAACAGTTTAAAAAATATGTATATATATATATATATATATATTTATATATATATATATATATATATATATATATATATATATATATATATATATATATATATATATATTATCTATATATTATCTATGTAAAAAACAAAAAAAGAAAAAAGTTAAAATAAATAATTAATTACAAAATTATTACATTTTTTATTTTTTTACATACTGTCACCAGGCAGTATCCCTAAATCACCCCCTCACCAGTCATATGATGATGCTGTACTGTACTGGTGACAAAAAAAAGATCATTGTGAAAAAAAAAATATTTTATTTTCTATATTTTACAAAAAATTGTGACAAAAAATTACAACTTCAAAAAACTCGCTATGCCTCTTACTAAACACCCCAGACTGTCTACTTTCCAAAAAAGGGGGTCATTCATTAATTTCAAATATATATCCTATAGCAACGCTTCCACTTTCACACAAACCAATCAATATACACATATTGGGATTTGTTTGTTTTTTTTACCAAAGACGTGTAGCAAATACGTTTTGACTTACATTTATGATTAATAGGGTTATGTTTTTTTTTAACAGAAAGTAGAAAATATTGTTTGTTTGTTTTTCCCAAATTTTTGGTCTTTTTAAGTTTATATAATAAAAAAAAAAAAAAAAAAACCCAGTGGTGATCAAACGCCACCAAAAGAAAGCTCTATTTGTTTGAAAAAAGGATATAATATTAATTTGTTTACAGGGTTGCATGACCGCGCAATCGCCAGTTAACCACTTCAGCCCCGGAAGGTTTTACCCCTCCCCTTCCTGACCAGGCCATTTTTTACAATACAGCACTGCGTTGCTCTAACTGACAATCGTGCGGTCGTGCGAAGCTGTAAACAAATAACTTATGTCCGATTTTTTTCCCCCACAAATAGAGCTTTCTTTTGATGATATTTGACCACCTCTGAGGTTTTTATTTTTTGTGCTATAAACAACAAAAAAAAAAAAAAACGACAATTTTGAAAAAAGAAAAACAATATTTTTTACTTTCTGCTATAAAACACATCCAATAAAAAAAAAAAATGTAAAAAATCGAATTTCTTCATCAATTTAGGCCAATATGTATTCTGCTACATGTTTTTTGGTAAAAAAAATCACAATAAGCGTATATTGATTGGTTTGCGCAAAAGTTATAGCGTCTATAAACTATGGGGTAGATTTATCGAATTATTATTATTATTTATTTATTTTTACTAGTAATGGGGGCGATCAGCGATTTTTAGCGGGACTGCGACATTGCGTCGGACATATCAGACACCTAACTGACACTTTTGACACTTTTTGTGGACCTGTGACAGTGATCAATGATAAAAATATGCGACTGGCAGGGAAGGGGTTAACATCAGGGTGTCAGAAACCATGAATCAGACCAAGACAGAAGTACAGTTAATCACACTTGTTTAATAATACTAAAAAAGGTAAACAGAGTAAGCATAGTCAATACATAGCCAGAGTTCAGTAACCAGGTCGGGTAGTCAGCCAATGCCAATGTCAGAGAGCCAGAGATCAACGTAGTAGTACAGCAAGCAGGATCAGGAGCCAGAAGGGACATCAGCCGAGCAAGTCTTCAACAGGAACGCAGGAGAAAGTCTCTGAGATGTGACCAAAGGCGAAGGCAGAGATGAAGTAGCCAGGACTGACGAGCAGGATATCATCAACAGCTGAGTCACTGTGGAGAGAAAGGAGCTGGCAATTAGCTGACAGCTGAGCGGCCAGCTCAGAGAAGGAAGGGCTGAGCCCAGCCCTGATACAGGGGCGATCAAAGGGTTAAATGTGTCCCTAGGGATTGCTTTCTTACCGTGTGGAGGATGGTTGCACTGCAGGAGGACAGAGATTCGTGTTCCTGCTTAGCAGAAACACAAGATCTCCATCTTCCTTACTAGCAGAACGGTGATCTGCCTTGTTTACATAGGAAGACCACTGTTCTGCCTCTCTCTGAACGATCGTCAACGTTCTGGCAGGCACAGTCCCCGCTGATTGGCTCCCGCTGTGTTTAAGCACAGGGGGAGCAGGGCGCCGGTGGCGCGCGCACGCGCCCCAGGGCCCTTGAGAAAAATCACGTACAGGTGTGTAATTTTGCACTTAAGAGCCACCCTGCCGCAGTAAATGTAGGTGGGGCGGTCCTTTAAAGTAGCGCAATGCTGAATAGCAAAAAATGCCCTGGTCATGAAGGGGGTAAAATCTTTCAGAGCCTCAGTGTTTGAAAGGATAAAGTACAGGAAACGTGCATATATTGGAGATGACTAAGCACCGTGGGTGGGGAGAAACACGTTGGGGGCTTGGATGGAGCCCGGGCTGAGGCTATTTTTGCTTTCCACATACAGGGCTTTGTATTAAGACCATAACAGTTGAATGGTACTACATGGGGGTTCCACCATCCCTTCACATCTTGGCTCGACATGTTTCGTGGAGAGCGGCTTCTTCAGGAATCGCTTCGGCACAGAGTGAACTATTAAATTGGATATATATAAGACACATATCAGTATACCAAGATTATTATAATAATCCAGGGACCATAACATTTCGCTATATACTTTCAACACCATTAAAGTCTTGCCTGCACTTGCCTCCACTGATGGATGATGGAACCCTCCCACCCCCCCCCCTCCCCACTCAACATTTAAGGTCTTAAATTACTGTCTTTAGGGGGGGAAACTGTCCTTGCTGTAGGGGGCGCTGTTTTAATATTGTCTATGTCATATCAATCTCCAGTTGTAAAGAGTTTTTACATTTGTATCATCATAAAATTCTTCCCATTTAAATAATTGGTTGTTGAGTGCCTAAAAAGTCCATGTGCAATTCCATTTGCAGCAGGAGATGCTTCCCAACGCGTTTCACGAGGAGCTTCTTCAGTGGATCGGGGCGCTGATATAATCCATATTTTTTTATGGTAATTAATGTGGTTGGGTGTATAGAATATCACTTTTTAGCATTGCGCTTTCTGTTCATTATTTTCCACAGAATGAAGGATCATGATTTCAGTGCTGTTCTTCCTCGTGTCACCTTAGCACGTGGCTTCATAACATATTATTTTTCTGCAGTGTGCTGACATCTTGTGGCCATCTTGTGACGGTTTTTGACCACTACAACTTGTTGGCAATGCTTATAACGGCCAATGAGTCTATAGAAAACAGCCAAGATTGGAAGGTTTTCTACATAGCAGTGAGCAGTGGCGGCTGGTGGTCAAAATTTTTGGGGGTGGGGCGGCAACCAGACCTGGCCCCCTCACTCGCACTCTAGCAGCCCCCCCCCCCTCACGCACGTGCCTCTCGATCAATCTACTCCCACTATACACTCCCCCCACACCCCCGGCACTCAATAGGCCGCGATCCTCTGGCACTAACACCACCCCCCCCCGCACGTGCGCACGATCCATGACCTTACCTTACTGTGGAAGAAGTGCGGGGAGGAGGACGAGGTGGCGATGCTCTGCTGAATCCGGGGTAGGGCTCCTAGGAAAGACTGCTACTGCCGGGGCCCTTGCTTCTCCCCTGGGCCGAACACAAGTGGGTTGGTTCGGGGCACAGTGCTCTGCGCCCCGAACCCACCCTTTTTGAAGCCAATTGGAGCCTCCAGCTCTAATCACATGTTTCAAAAAATAAAAAAGCCACATTAAAATCCATGCGTCCGGCGCCCTGCATGGAGATTAGGTGCCGGATTGGGGGGGGGGTGGCGCCCTTGCGCCCCTAATGGGCGGGCCGCCACTGGCAGAGAGGAAGAGAGGTGAACGGGGGGGTTTGGGGGAGTCTTTACCGAAATCGTCTACAGAAGTAGAAGATAAAACACAAAGTTTGATTCAACATGCTTTACTCTTTCTAAGCAGACATTTATGACCAGAGCCTGAGCCTGCCCTTCCACGGGGAGATACAGACAGGGTGTGTCGGGTTTGGCAAGATGTTTGAAATACTTTTAACATCCCTTCGTTTCAGAAGAGTCACACAATATAAGTGATATTTTCTGGCAAGACAAGAAAGAAAGAAAGAAAGAAAGAAAGGAAGAAAGAAGGATAAAGAGTAGATAGATAGATAGATAGATAGATAGATAGATAGATAGATAGATAGATAGATAGATAGATAGATAGATAGATAGATAGATAGATAGATAGATAGATAGATAGAGGTTAGGCTGGCCATACATTATACAAATTTCTTATAGACTTTAGATTTACCTTCAACTATGTAGTGAAAGGACCTGCCTGATTGCATATAAATTGAAAGTGTTTAGGTCTGACCTCATATTTTATGGTTTTGGTAAATCTAAAGGAAAATTGTATAATATATGGCCAACCTAAGATAGATAGACAGATAAAGATTAGAAAGATAGATAGATAGATAGATAGATAGATAGATAGATAGATAGATAGATAGATAGATAGATAGATAGATAGATAGATAGATAGATAGATAGATAGATAGATAGATATATCAAGTGATATCAAGAATAATATTATTATGCTTGTTATTTATTTTTGGTACAAGTTACCTCAACACCATTGTCCCGTAGTTTTTAAGATCAAAGTTACAACTATACAAAAATAAAATAAAGGCCTCATGCATGTGTCCCGCTTCTTAATATAGGGGGTCAGCAATGCCAAGAGTTGGTGAAAGCAGGGGTCCGTTATCCGGAGATAATTCCGAAAATCCTTCGGATTATTCTCCTGGAGCTCCCGCAGCAAAGGCATATGACAGATACCAGATAAGACCAGAACTGTGTGGACTGCAACAGAGGAAACCCAGACGTGTATAAGTGAAAGTATAAAATGATTTATTTAAGATAAATGAATATAACACAACCACCTCCAATATCACTCAATGCACCACAACCAATACAAACAGAACCCCCACAAATAATAATAATAACAGAACAAATATATACAAGTAAGGGAAATACAGAGATCGTAAACTGAGCCAGGCCAGGGTCGTCAACAGGAGGTCAGTAGCTGGGGAAAGGAAACAAACAGGACAAGAGAGGATGGATGGATCACAGGAGGGATGGGTCAGATACAAGGCTCAGGGTCCGGGGTTAAGGAAACAGACAGGGAACAGGATCAACAGGCTCAATAGGCTCCAGGAATCCGGTCTCAGGTACAGGAATCAGGTAAACAGGATGTAGGCTGCAGGTCAGGGCTCAAGGAAAATACCAGGGCAAGATGAGTGTGCACCTGCCGGCTATTTATACTGCAGCTGCTAATTAAAGTCAGGTGACACCTGTCTGCAAAGGGAAATACCTGCTCCATACTGCCAGGATGCCTCGAGTTGGTGGACGCCAGTACTGCAGCCCAAAGGTGACAAAATACCAGCAGGAAAAAGCTATTCTGACAGCTCCAAACTGCCAGCAGACACCTGCTGGTGGACCTCAGTACTGCACGCCAAATGATCGATATTAACAGCGGAGGGGACCTTTCCTGACAGCGTATGACATAATTGGCCACGATTATTAAAGCAATCATTTTTTGGTCCAAGAAATCCTCCTCCTCCTGTTCCTGGACTGGACTTGGGTCAAAGCAATAACTCCAAGGCCAATAATGAATAACACGTTATCTCCTCCGATTCTGCAACATGGCTGGTTGAGGAACGGCCGTTCAGAAACGAACTGAAAAGCGCGAACCGAAAAGCGCGAAATGAAAAGCGCGAATCAACACTCACCAAACTTCTACTAACACGAAATTAGCAGAAGGAGCCCAAAGGGTGGCGTCTGACAATTGAACTTCCTCTTTTTTGGCTCGTTACTACGTTCGTGTTTGTTGGCCGACAATTGTGTACCGTTTGTATGCAAGACAAAATCCAGGCACACGCCCTTCGGACAAATGCCTGACGATTTGTCTGCGGAAAATCCGATCGTGTGTACGAGGCTATAGATAGATAGATAGATAGATAGATAGATAGATAGATAGATAGATAGATAGATAGATAGATAGATAGATCTATATATATATATATAGCTATATCTATCTATACATATGTGTAGATAGATAGATAGATAGATAGATAGATAGATAGATAGATAGATAGATCTATATATATATATATATATATATATATATATATATATATATATATATATATATAGCTATATCTATCTATACATATGTGTAGATAGATAGATAGATAGATAGATAGATAGATAGATAGATAGATAGATAGATAGATAGATAGATAGATAGATAGATAGATAGATAGATAGATAGATAGATAGATAGATAGATAGAGGGGCTGACTGCAGTGGTGGAACTATCAGGGTTGCAAAGGTCACATTTGCGACCGGCCCTGGTGTTCCACCACTGTGCAGTGTCCGTAGACAGGAGAAAAGTGCCTGTAAAAACAACCGTGTCAGTGACTTTGAAGTGCGCATTTGCAGTTCCGGAAGCAGCCGATTAAAAAACTGCTGTGCTTTGGCAGCGTGGTGTGGCTTATACACACCTCACCACATGAGTAGAGGCCAAGCTTGGCAGTGCACTAATCAGCTGAATTCAGAGCACCCCCTAACATCTTCCACCAAAGTGCTCCCTTAAATCCTCCAGAGTGCCCCTTTACAGCATCCTCCAAAGCATCCCCTTACATCCTCCTCCACAGTGTTCCCTTACATCCTCCAGGGTGCCCTCTTACATCCTTTTTCAGAGCACCCCCTTATATCCTCTTCCAGAGTGCTCCCTTACATCCTCCTGGGTGCCCCTTACATCCTTTTTCAGAGCACCCCCTTACATCCTCCTCCAGAGCACCCCATTACATCCTCCAGGGTGCCCCCTTACAGCCTCCTCCAGAGCACTTCCTTTACATCCTCCTCCAGAGTGCTCCCTTACATCCTCCAGGGTGCCCCCTTACATCCTTTTTCAGAGCCCCCCCCATACATTCTTCTCCAGAGCACTCCCTTACATCCTCCTTCAGAGTGCTCCCTTACATCCTCCAGGGGGCCCCCTTACATCCTTTTTCAGAGCCCCCCCTTACATCCTCTCTAGAGTGCACTCTTACATCCTCCAGAGCACCCCCCTACATCCTCCTCCAGAGAACACCCTCACATCCTCCTCCAGAGTGCTCTCTTACATCCTCCAAAGCACCCCCTTACATCCTCCAGAGTGCTCTCTTACATCCTCCAGAGTGCCCCCTTACATCCTTTTTTAGAGCCCCCCTTACATTCTTCTCCAGAGCACCCCTTACATCCTCCTCTAGAGCGCCCCCTTACATCCTCCTCTAAAGTGAACTCTTACATCATCCAGAGCACCCCCTCACATCCTCCTCCAGAGTGCCCCCTTACATCCTCCAGAGTGCCCCCTTACATCCTCCAGAGTGCCCCCTTACATCCTCCAGAGTGCCCCGTACATTCTCCAGAGTGTCCCCCTTACATCCTTCTCCAGAGTTCCCCCTTACATTCTCCAGAGTGCTGTCTTACATCCTCCATAGTGTCCCCTTACATTCTCCAGAGTGCTCTCTTATATCCTCCAGAGTGTCCCCCCACATCCTCCAGAGTGTAACTTTACATCCTCCAGCGTGCCCCCTTACATCCTCAAGAGTGTCCCCCCACATCCTCCAGAGTGTCCCCCCACATCCTCCAGAGTGCCCCCTTACATCCTCCAGCGTGCCCTCTTACATCCTCCAGAGTGCCCCCTTACATCCTCCAGAGTGCCCCCTTACATCCTCCAGAGTGCCCCCTTACATCCTCCAGCGTGCCCTCTTACATCCTCCAGAGTGCCCCCTTACATCCTCCAGAGTGTCCCCCCACATCCTCCAGAGTGCCCCCTTACATCCTCCAGAGTGCTCTCTTTCATCCTCCAGAGTGTCCCCCCACATCCTCCAGAGTGCCCCCCCACATCCTCCAGAGTGCCCCCTTACATCCTCCAGAGTGCTCTCTTACATCCTCCAGAGTGTCCCCCCACATCCTCCAGAGTGCCCCCTTACATCCTCCAGAGTGCCCCCTTACATCCTCCAGAGTGCCCCCTTACATCCTCCAGAGTGCTCTCTTACATCCTTCAGAGTGTTCCCTTACATCCTTCTCCAGAGCACCCCCTCACATCCTCCTCTAAAGTGCTCTCTTACATCCTCCAGAGAACACCCTCACATCCTCCCCCACAAAATGATATGTTGAATTTCATTAACTTTTTTATGTCAACAGGTTCCACATAACTGGGTTGCGTTGACTTTAAGTAACATGGTCTATTTCAGTAAACTTAAGTTATTTACATCAAGTTAATGCGATCTTGTTAAGTTGAATCAGGTGACAATCTAGTTTTTGTTTTAAGCTATAAACTTAATTAAGTTCAATTATCCTAAAAATACATTTTTTTACGTTCAACCAAAGTAACAATTCAGTTTCAGTTTTTTTGTGGATTACTTTCCTCAATGAAGTTGAAACACCAGGATTCAAAACCAAACTCTGATTTATTGCTTCATATCAAAACCATCATTTGTTTCTGAGCCCTGCATGACCCCTTCATCAGACACACAAGGCCTTGTTTCACTTGATGAAGGGAACCTGCATGGCTCCACAATGTTATGATTTTGATATGAAGCAAAAAATCAGAGTTTGGTTTTGAAATATCCTGGTATTCTGGGGTTTCAACTTCACTGGATTGTTTGGGGTCTCCATACAGTTTTACGCTACAGCACCTAATATACTTGGCTGACTAATATAGGAACAAAGAGTGAGCAGGGCTTATCGTATACAAACTTTATTCAATGAACGCATTCAAGATTTTTTTTTTCGTGAATTCTTTATTTTTAAGTAACAAACAGTATAAAAACAAGAGAAAGAATACAAACTGACGAAGAAAATCAACCTGAGTATCGTATCCCAAGTACCAATAACAAGCAATAGTCCAAGGCCTAGACCTCTGTGTTCTACTTCTTAGTGGAGGTATAGAACATTTTTTAATTTAAAAAATTTTCAACAAAAATAGGTTTTGTTTCTCTTATGCCCCGTACACACAATCGGAAATGCCGCCAGCAAAACTCAGATGAGAGCTTTTGGTCGGAAAATGCGACAATGTGTATGTTCCATCAGCCTTTTGCTGGCTGAAATTCCAGTCAGCAAAAGATTGGGAGCAGGTTCTCTATTTTTCGGTCGGAAAAAGTTCCTACCCGAAAATGCGATCGTCTGTATGCAATTCGGACGCGCAAAAAAATCACGCATGCTCAGAAACAATTAGACACACGCTCGGAAGCATTGAACTTCATTTTCTCAGCTCGTCGTAGTGTTGTATGTCACCGCGTTCTTGACGGTCGAAAAGTTCAGAGAACTTGTGCAAGGCAAGCTTGAGCGCAATTCCTTTGGAAAAACACTCCAAGATTTTTCCGACGGAAATTCCGCTCGTGTGTACGGGGCATTAATGCCTCCTTTAAAGGAGAAGTCGCACTGGAGACTCCTCCTTTTCTCCATGGGACTAAGTGGAAATTGCACTTTGTTCCATCTCTGTAGCTTCTGTCATTCAGCGGCTACAGAGCAAAGAATGCAAATCTGAAGCACTGCCCCTGTAGCGTCAAATATGGCGTCCCATGACATTTCGCTACCCGCTGGAGTGCGCATGCGCGACGCCGCCATATGCGTTCCAAGACTTTTACAACAAAACTCCACCCCTAATGTCGCGTACACACGGTCGCTACAAAAGTCTGACAGCCCGTCCGACAGACTTTCAACGGACTTTTGGCGGACTTGCGGCAGACTTTCTAACGAACGGACTTGCCTACATACGATCACACAAAAGTCCGACGGATTCGTACGTGATGACGTACACCGGACTAAAATAAGGAAGTTGATAGCCAGTAGCCAATAGCTGCCCTAGCGTCGGTTTTCGTCCGTCGGACTAGCACACAGACGAGCGGATTTCTGGGTCCGGCGGAGTTACGACGTAAAGATTTGAAGCATGTTTCAAATCTAAAGTCCGTCAGATTTGCGGCGGGAAAAGTCCGCTGAAAGTCCGGGGAAGCCCACACATGATCGGATTGTCAGCCGGCTTTAGTCCGTCGGCGTCCGTTGGACTTTTGTAAACGAAAAGTCCGACCGTGTGTACGCGGCATAAGTCCAGGTTCAAGCCCCACCACCCAAGTGGACATAGAATGAGATTATAATTATGCCGAGCGAAGCGAGGCCGTGCCCGAAGCGTGGCGAGCGAAGCGTGGCGAGCGAAGTAAGCCCGCGAGGGGTGTGGAGTTTTGTCGTAAAAGTGTTGAAAAGCATATGGCGGCGTCGCGCATTCGCACTCCAGCGGGTATCGAAATGTGATGGGTCGCCATATGTGACGCTACACCCCCTCACTCAGAGTCTTCTCAGCTCTCCTATCTCTCCAATATGGAGAGCCGAGGCTTACGGGGCTGTGTTAACATACACAGAGCTGTAGATCTTCATGAGCGAGCGGGACCTACTATCACTACAATACCAGAGGTCCATCTCCCATGAAGATTTACAGCTGTGTGAACGTTTGCACAGACCCGTAAACTTCCGCAATCCATATCTCTGTAGGAGATAGGAGAGCTGAGAAGACTCTGATTGAGGGGGCCAAGCTTCAGCTCCGCATTCTTCGCTCTGTAGCTGCTGAATGATAGTTTTGCAATTTGCACTTTGTCCCATTGGAAAAGGAGAAGTCTCTAGTGGGACTTCTTCATTAAATTGGAAATTAAATAACAACGCATTTATTTAAAACAAGATGAATACTGAAATGATTGTAGTATGGTCAGTACTAGAACAAATGTACTATAACCAATAGGGATGTACCAATACCGGTTTTCGGTATGGGATAGGAGCAGGGGAGTTGCTAGGTCTACAAAAGATCTGGGGCTAGAGCCAATAGCAGCCTAGTAAAGAAAGTCATACGCTTGGGCGGGCATACACTTGTATATACAGTAATATACGTGTGCGTGTGTATATATATCCCCAGAGAGCCCCCCACTTACATCAGGGTCCCCAGAGAGCCCCCTTACATTGGGGTCCCCAGAGAGCCCTCCTTACATCAGGGTCCCCAGAGAGCCTCCTCCTTACATCAGAGTCCTCAGAGAGCCTCCCCCTTTCATCAGGGTACCCAGAGGGTCCCCCCATTTACATCAGGGTTTCCAGAGAGCCCCCCTTACATTAGGGACCCCAGAGAGCATCCCCCTTAAATTTGGGTCCTTAGAGAGCCTCTGCCTTAAAATCAGAGTCCCCAGAGAGCCTCTCCCTTGCATCAGGGTCCCCAGAGAGCCCCCCACTTAGATAAGGGTCCCCAGAGAGCTTCTCCTCCCCTTTGGGGACTCCTGCAGAGACTCTGGGCTATTAGCCCCAGATTCGGGGCTATAGCCCCAAAAGCCACCCCCTAGCGACGCCCCTGGATAGGAGTACCAATATTTTATTTATTTTTTATTATTTTTATTGAAATCTTCATTTTACAACATATAGTACCAAAAGTACAAAAATATAAAGGTGTACAGGAACATATATTTAGCAATTTACTGTAAGTTGGGTAGAGGTGTACACATTCTGCATAAACAAGTAAATAAACAATCCCGTGACAAACTTAAGGTCGTCTGTCAAACATTAACTGAGTGCACTCCAGGGAATGTGCATGAGGTGTAGAATGAAGATAAGTTTACATTTTTATAACTGTGGGGTTGAACAGGGGGGGGGGGGGGTGGGAATAATAACATGGAAGGGATGTAGGTGGGTTTTGGTCTGACCATCATAGAAGCAACTAGAAGCAGGTGGGGGTGAGTGAGAATATCAGCAAGGAGTGCAGTTTAAGTCATTTTAAACTGGGTTTTCCAGATTTTCCATTGATTATCAAATTGTTTGTTGGTGCCACATCGGTTGGCCAATAATGATTCATGTACAGTTGCAATAAAAAGTATGTGAACCCTTTTGGAACGATATGGATTTCTGCACAAATGGGTCATAAAATGTGATCTGATCTTCATCTAAGTCACAGCAACAGACAATCACAGTCTGCTTAAACTAATAACACGCAAAGAATTAAATGTTACCATGTTTTTATTGAACACACCATGTAAACATTCACAGCGCGGGTGGAAAAAGTATGTGAACCCCTAGACTAATGAGATCTCCAAGAGCTAATTGGAGTGAGGTGTCAGCCAACTGGAGTCCAGTCAATGGGATGAGATTGGAGGTGTTGGTTACAGCTGCCCTGCCCTATAAAAAACACACACCAGTTCTGGGTTTGCTTTTCACAAGAAGCATTGCCTGATGTGAGGTAAGCCTCGCACAAAAGAGCTCTCAGAAGACCTACGATTAAGAATTGTTGACTTGCATAAAGCTAGGAAAGGGTTATAAAAGTATCTCCAAAAGCCTTGCTGTTCATCAGTCCACGGTAAGACAAATTGTCTATAAATGAAAGGAAGTTCAGCACTGCTGCTACTCTCCCTAGGAGTGGGCGTCCTGTAAAGATGACTGCAAGAGCACAGCGCAGACTGCTCAATGAGGTGAAGAAGAATCCTAGAGTGTCAGCTAAAGACTTACAAAGGTCTCTGGCATATGCTAACATCCCTGTTAGCGAATCTACGATACGTAAAATACTAAACAAGAATGGATTTCATGGGAGGATACCACAGAGGAAGCCACTGCTGTCCAAAAAAAAACATTGCTGCACGTTTACAGTTTGCACAAGAGCACCTAGATGTTCCACAGCAGTACTGGCAAAATATTCTGTGGACATATGAAACCAAAGTTGAGTTGTTTGGAAGAAACACACAACACTATGGGGTGGATTTACTAACCCTGGTAAGTGCAAAATCTGGTGCAGCTGTGCCTGGTAGCCAATCAGCTTCTAACTTCAGCTTGTTCAATTAAGCTTTGAAAATAAAACCTGGAAGCTGGTTGGTTTCTGTGCAGAGCTGCACCAGAGTTTACACTCCCCAGCTTTAGTAAATAACCCCCTATGTGTGGAGAAAAAGAGGCACAGCACACCAACACCAAAACCTCATCCCAACTGTGAAGTATGGTGGTGGGTGCATCATGGTTTTGGGCTGCTTTGCTGTGTCAGGGCCTGGACTGATTGCTATCATCGAAGGAAAAATTAATTCCCAAGTTTATCAAGACATTTTGCAGGAGAACTTAAGGCCATCTGTCCACCAGCTGAAGCTCAACAGAAGATTGGTGTTGCAACAGGACAACAACCCAAAGCATAGAAGTAAATCAACAACAGAATGGCTTAAACAAAAGAAAATACGCCTTCTGGAGTGGCCCAGTCAGAGTCCTGACCTCAACCTGATTGAGATGCTGTGGCATGACCTCAAGAAAGCGATTCACACCGGACATCCCAAGAATATTGCTGAACTGAAACAGTTTTGTAAAGAGGAATGGTCAAGAATTACTCCTGACCATTGTGCACGTCTGATCTGCAACTACAGGAAATGTTTGGTTGAAGTTATTGCTGCAAAAGGAGGTTCAAGCAGTTATTAAATCCAACGGTTCACATACTTTTTCCACCTGCACTGTGAATGTTTACATGGTGTGTTCAATAAAAACATGGTAACATTTAATTCTTTGTGTGTTATTAGTTTAAGCAGACTGTGATTGTCTATTGTTGTGACTTAGATGAAGATCAGATCACATTTTATGACCAATTTGTGCAGAAATCCATATCATTCCAAAAGGGTTCACATACTTTTTATTGCAACTGTACATAGTGAGCTTGGGTGTTCCTCAGTACTTCTGAGGTATTTGGACCTATGTTAGACTTCCAATACTGCGCTATTAGTGTTCTGGCAACCAGAAGAATATGTGTAGTAACTACCCGCAAGTCAGGGGGAAATTGTTCTATTCCTATATTCAGAATTGCGAGGCTTGAGTTGGGGGGTGTTAATATCCCCGTAATGTTTGAAATAATACTGAATGTGCTCCTCTAAAAGCTAGTGAGATGTTTGCAGGTCCAGAACATATGGAGGAGGTTGCCTACTGCACCACATTTCCTCCAACATAGTGGGGAGGCGTTTGAGGAGAATTTAGAGATTTTATATGGTGCAAGGTACCACCGAAGTGCTATTTTTTGCGATAGTTCCCAATGGTTGATACATTTAGAGGCTTTGTAGATGAACCTAAATGCGTATTGCCATTGAGAGGCTGTGATATTTATGTTAAGATCAGCTTCCGATTTTAGGGGCGGGACTTGCAAAAGTCCAGTTTTCGTTGGAAAAGATTATAAAAGAGGGATATGCCTTTGGGTTTTGTGTGGGTTGCAGTATAAAACCCCCATATCTGGTCTGAGAGGTATATGTGGGGTGTTTTGACAGTTTTTAGAAAGTGGAAAATCTGGTTGTATGTGTAGCACTCTGTAGGAATTAGCTTAAATTGTGCTTGTAGTGTGGGGAATGATTTAATAGCATTTTTTTTGGTATAGATCAGTAATTTGATTTATGCCCTTGATGCGCCAATCGGAGACTTTGAGATTGGGGATCGCATGTACAAGGGTGTTGAGAGGTATAGGGATGTCTATACTGCTAGAGGTTGGAGTTGGTAATCTACGAAGGTCTCTCCAGGCAAGTAGAGATGCTTGTATAGTAAGAGGGAGTTTTGGTAAAGAGAGTGGTTGCCAAACATCAAGAAACAGAAGGGATTGTAAGTTCTTGGTCGGGCTCAATGCCTGTTCAACATCACTCCACAGGATGTCGGGGTTGGGGCTAATCCATGCCCCAAGTTGGGCAAGAATGGAAGCCCTATAATAATCCTGGATATCAACTAGCCCCATACCCCCCACCACTCTATGCTTGGCCAGGAGAGTTTTTGAGCACCGTGGCCGTTTAGAGTTCCATATAAATTGTGTGAGTAAGGAGTTTAGGGATCTAAGATGCTTATTGGGCAATGGGATAGGAAGTGTACGGAATATGTACAGTATCTGTGGTAATAGGTGCATTTTAAATGAGGGTAGGCGGCCCGACCAAGAGAGTTCTATTTTAGCTAATCTCTTAATTTCTTTGGTTAGTTTATCTATTAAGGGTATGTAATTGGCATCTGCTAAATCTCGGGTGTTTGCTATAATTTTTAGGCCTAAATACGATGTGTTGGGTTTGGCCCATGTATAGAGAAATGTTTTCTGGAGCTGAGATCTGAGATAGGGTGGTATATTTAATTCTAAGATTACTGATTATTTTGTAAATTTAACCTTATAAAAGGAAATCTGGCTAAACATGTGCGTGGGGTAGGGAAGTTTTGGGGGAGGTTAGGAAGAGGATAATATCATCCGCAAATGGGTTGATGTTGTGGGATTGGTTTGGATACAGTAGCCCGTTATTTTAGTCCTTATTTTCTCAGCTAGTGGTTCTATTAGAAGATTAAAAATAGAAGGGGACAGGGGGCAGCCCTGCCTTGTACCATTGGTTATAGCGAAGGGGTTTGAGAGCATATTGGATGTGTAGACCTGGTGAAGAATAGAGGGCCAGTATAGCAGATAATATGGGTCCCGTGAAGCCAGATTTTTGGAGGGTATGGGTCATATAGCCCCAGTGTATCCCGTCGAATACCTTCTCCGCATCCAAGAATAGGAGCATACAAGGCATCCGACAGGCCCTGGCATGATGTATGAGGTCAATGACTCTTCTAGTGGCATCTGATGCTTGTCTACCAGGGGTAAATCCATTCTGGTCAGGTTTTATGAGGGTAGGTAGTATGGGCAAGAGTCCACGGGCCAAGATTTTAGCATACAACTTAACATCGGTGTTAAGAAGGGATATGGGCCTAAAGTTTGAGGGGGTATTAGGTTCTTTACTTGGTTTGGGAATAGTAACCACATAAGCCTTAAGCATCTCAGAGGGAAATGAGGCGGAGGACATTGCATCTGTATAAACTGATTTTAGCAATGGGGATAAGATATCTTGAAAAAGTTTATAATAGTCGTTGGTTAGCCCGTCGGGGCCTGGTGATTTGCCAGATGGAAGTGTTTTTATCGCTTTTACGATCTCAGGCTCTGTGATGGGGGAATTAAGTGATATAAGTTGTGCCTGGGAGAGAGAAGGGAGGTTGATATCCGCAAGGAAAGATTGTATGCTTGGGAGGTATTGGGGTCCTTTTCAAGATTTTATAGATTGGAGTAATACTCGGCAAATTAATTCGCTATTTCTTGTGGGTTGATTATTTTTCTATTATTCACAGGGTGGGGTAGATATGGTATTTTGGTTCTATGCTTATGTACTTTGAGTCTATGAGCGAGGAATTTGCCTGCTCGATTGCCTGAGGAATGATGTGAAATTTGAGAGAGTGAACGCCAATATTTTTTTTATCGGTACTCGCCAATACTGAGTACCAATACCGGCATCCAGTCTTGCGAGACAGCCTGTGAAAGGTTTCACGCTCCCTCCCAACACTGAATTATCAGGAAGGTGGCGGCGGGTCATGACTCACCACCCAACTTCCTGATTGTCCAGGAAGCCAACGCTGCCCTGCAGTGTCATGGGGAGCAGGAGGCCAGCTTCCCCAACCAATTAGTAAGCCAGGGTGTGGGTTATCACTCACCAGCTTCCCGATTGCATGTCTGGGAAACAGAACCATGCTCCTTTGCAGCACTGCAGGGCAGTGTGTGGCTGCCTAGCAACTTTACAACCCAGAGGCCCATGGTGCAGTGACTCGGAACCCTCCCGCTCTTCCTCTTCCCTGCCTCCTCAACCCCAATCCCAAGCTAAAGCTCTGCTCCAGGTTCTCTCCGCTCATCAGGGTCCCGAACTGGGTGACAGGGGGTGGCTCGGTAGGGGCTGGTGGGGGGTATGAGAGCCTCCGGTGGGGCACTGAGCCGCTCTCAGCTTGGACATGGCATACGCCATCAATGCCACGGGACAGCCTGCTCTCTCTCCTTGTCCTCACCCCGCGCTTAGTAGGACACCGGAGGGGACATTTACTCCTCTTCATCAGGAAGCCTTTAGGCAGGGCAACCTTAACAGCATTCTGAGCCCCTGCGCAAAGTAATGCACTGGGGCCCCTACCAGGGAGATGGCGCTGCAACTTCCCCACAACCGCGTGAAATGCACGTGGTTGTGGTAGGGGTGATGCAGCATTTAGGGGGTTAAAACAGGTGGTGAGGAAGTGACATATCACCTCCTTAACCCAAGTCAAATGCCTCTGAAAAGCAATCCGTGTGTGGATTACTTTTCAGAGGAGTGGTAGTCTTTTGCAATCAGAGACTCAGAACAGCAGAGGCGAGGGACATATGCAATTGTCAGGGTGAGGGGAGGTGGGGGTTGAACTGTGGACTCACTCACCCCTTTTGCAGGGTGGAGTATGGGTGGGGCTGCTATTTCTAACATTTGTTCAACATCTTCTTTTTTTTTTTTTCTTTTTTTACAATTTTTTTTCTTACATCCTGGTGAACACAGCACAGCGGGAGCGCATGTGCTGAGCCATGTAAAGGTATGTTGTCTGGCCTGTAGCGCCAGTCACTCGCAGTAATAATAATACGACTACTGTGCTTAAACCGCCCTGGGGGCCCAATCGTTTTACATTACTACTGCTTTAAGAGCAAGGATGAGCTCAGGCGTGTTTGCAACCACGCGTGCAGAGCCCGCCAGGAAGTGGGCACTGCACAGCGCTAATCACAAGCAGTGAGACGTTTTCCTGATGTGCAGAGAGCGGGAAATGTCTCACTGCCTGTGATTAGCGCTGTGCAGTGCCCACTTCCTGGCGGGCTCTTCACGTGGAGCGTGCGAACACGCCGAAGCTCATCCTTATTTAAGAGTAATACTCTGCAGATAGTATGGAACAATAATCTGAGGTCTTGCACAGTTGTATGGTTTAGCTCAGAAATTGAAGACACAGTAAGAATTTAAGGTTTTTATTATTTTTATTTCATCATATTTAATAATGGTTCCTGTACCCCCAGAACACTGACCTTGTACTACCTCTGACACTGACCCTGTACCCCCTATCTGACACTGACCCTGTACCCCCCATCTGACACTGACCCTGTACCCCCCATCTGACACTGACCCTGTACCTCCTGTGACACTGACCCTGTACCTTCTGTGACACTGACCCTGTACCCCCCATGTGACACTGGCCCTGTACCCCCTGTGACACTGACCCTGTACTCCCTGTGACACTGACCCTGTACCTCCTGTTACACTGACCCTGTACCCCCTGTGACACTGACCCTATACTCCCTGTGACACTGAACCTGTACCCCCTGTGACACTGACTCTGTACCCCCTGTGACACTGACCCTGTACCCCCTTTGACACTGACCCTGTACCCCCTGTGACACTGACCCTGTACCCCCTGTGACATTGACCCTGTACCTCCTGTGACACTGACTCTGTACCCCCCTGTGACACTGACCCTGTACCCCCTGTGACACTGACCCTATACCCCCTGTGACACTGACCCTATACCCCCTGTGGCACTGACCCTATACCCCCTGTGACACTGAACCTGTACCCCCTGTGACACTGAACCTGTACCCCCTGTGACACTGACCCTGTACCCCCTGTGACACTGACCCTGTACCTCCTGTAACACTGACCCTGTACCTCCTGTGACAATGACCTTATACCCCCTTTGACACTGACCCTGTACCCCCTGTGACACTGACCTGTACCCCCTGTGACACTGACCCTGTACCTCCTGTGACACTGACTCTGTACCCCCTGTGACACTGACCCTGTACCTCCTGTGACACTGACCTTATACCCCCTTTGGCACTGACCCTGTACCCCCTGTGACACTGACCCTGTACCCCCTGTGACACTGACCCTGTACCTCCTGTGACGCTGACCCTGTACCCCCTGTGACAATGACCTTATACCCCCTTTCACACTGACCCTGTACCCCCTGTGACACTGACCTTATACCCCCTGTGACACTGACCCTGTACCTCCTGTGACACTGACCTTATACCCCCTGTGACACTGACCCTGTACCTCCTGTGACACTGACCCTGTACCGCCTGTGACACTGACCCTATACCCCCTGTGACACTGACCCTATACCCCCTGTGACACTGACCCTATACCCCCTGTGACACTGAACCTGTACCCCCTGTGACACTGACCCTATACCCCCTTTGACACTGACCCTGTACCCCCTGTGACATTGACCCTGTACCCCCTGTGACACTGACCCTGTACCCCCTGTGACACTGACCCTGTACCTCCTGTGACACTGACTCTGTACCCCCCTGTGACACTGACCCTGTACCCCCTGTGACACTGACCCTGTACCCCCGGTGACACTGACCCTGTACCCCCTGTGACACTGACCTTATACCCCCTGTGACACTGACCCTGTACTTCCTGTGACACTGACCTTATACCCCCTTTGGCACTGACCCTGTACCCCCTGTGGCACTGACCCTATACCCCCTGTGACACTGACTCTGTACCCCCTTTGACACTGACCCTGTTCCCCCTTTGACACTGACCTTTTTTTCTTTTTTTACAACTTTTTTTCTTACATCCTGGTGAACACAGCACAGCGGGAGCGCATGTGCTGAGCCATGTACAGGTATGTTGTCTGGCCTGTAGCGCCAGTCACTCGCAGTAATAATACTACTACTGTGCTTAAACCGCCCTGGGGGCCCAATCGTTTTACATTACTACTGCTTTAAGAGCAAGGATGAGCTCAGGCGTGTTTGCAACCACGCGTGCAGAGCCCGCCAGGAACTCGGCACTGCACAGCGCTAATCACAGGCAGTGAGACATTTTCCCGATGTGCGGCTGCTGAGAGCGGGAAATGTCTCACTGCCTGTGATTAGCGCTGTGCAGTGCCCACTTCCTGGCGGGCTCTTCACGTGGAGCGTGCGAACACGCCGGAGCTCATCCTTATTTAAGAGTAATACTCTGCAGATAGTATGGAACAATAATCTGAGGTCTTGCACAGTTGTATGGTTTAGCTCAGAAATTGAAGACACGGTAAGGATTTAAGGTTTTTATTATTTTAATTTCATCATATTTAATACCCCCTGTGACACTGACCCTATACCCCCTGTGACACTGACTCTGTACCCCCTTTGACACTGACTCTGTACCTCCTGTGACACTGACCCTGTACCCCCTTTGACACTGACCCTGTACCCCCTTTGACACTGACCGTATACATCCTGTGACACTGACCCTGTACCCCCTTTGACACTGACCCTGTACCCCCTGTGACATTGACCCTGTACCCCCTGTGACACTGACCCTGTACCGCCTGTGACACTGACCCTATACCCCCTGTGACACTGACCCTATACCCCCTGTGACACTGACCCTATACCCCCTGTGACACTGAACCTGTACCCCCTGTGACACTGACCTGTACCCCCTGTGACACTGACCCTGTACCTCCTGTGACAATGACCTTATACCCCCTTTGACACTGACCCTATACCCCCTGTGACACTGAACCTGTACCCCCTGTGACACTGAACCTGTACCCCCTGTGACACTGACCTGTACCCCCTGTGACACTGACCCTGTACCTCCTGTGACAATGACCTTATACCCCCTTTGACACTGACCCTATACCCCCTGTGACACTGAACCTGTACCCCCTGTGACACTGACCCTGTACCTCCTGTGACACTGACCCTATACCCCTTGTGACACTGACTCTGTACCCCCTGTGACACTGACCCTGTACCTCCTGTGACACTGACCTTATACCCCCTTTGGCACTGATCCTGTACCCCCTGTGACACTGATCCTGTACCCCCTGTGACACTGACCCTGTACCTCCTGTGACACTGACCCTGTACCCCCTGTGACAATGACCTTATACCTCCTTTGACACTGACCCTGTACCTCCTGTGACACTGACCCTGTACCTCCTGCGACAATGACCTTATACCCCCTTTCACACTGACCGTTTACCCCCTCTGACAATGACCTGTACCCCCTGTGACACTGACCTTATACCCCCTTTGGCACTGACCCTGTACCCCCTGTGACACTGACTCTGTACCCCCTGTGACACTGACCCTGTACCCCCTCTGACACTGACCCTATACCCCCTGTGACACTGACTCTGTACCCCCTTTGACACTGACCTTATACCCCCTTTGACACTGACCCTGTACCCCCTTTCACACTGACCCTGTACCCCCTTTCACACTGACCCTGTACCTCCTGTGACACTGACCTGTACCTCCTGTGACACTGACCCTGTACCTCCTGTGACACTGAACTTATACCCCCCATGTGACACTGACCCTGTACCCACTGTGACATCCAGTGGCGGCTGGTACTCTATTTTTTGGGGGGTGGCAAACAACACATGCGCTCACATGCGCTCACCAACCCCGCTCTTACCCTATCCAAGTCGCAGGCAGCTTCCTCAGCTTTTCCCCCCGGCCAATCCGGTCGTAGAACCCGCTTCCTGTCCTGATTAGTCAGGAGGAGAAGCAGGAAGACAATAGCGAATGTTGATTCTCTAGTGTCACAAGTAGGTGGGCTCGGGGCACAGTGTTCTGCCTCCAGCTCTAATCACGTGCTTCAAAAAAAAAAAACTTGTAGAACTCCGGCAAGTGGAGATTAGGGGCTGGCACATGGGGGGGGGGGGGGGGGGCGGTGCACCTGTGCCCCTTATGGACGCAGATCGCTGCTGATGGCATCCCAGTCTTAGTCCGTAGGGTTCAATGTTGAGTTGGCCCACCCTTTGCAGCTAAAACAGCTTCAACTCTTCTGGGAAGCCGTCCAAAAGGTTTAGGAGTGTGTCTATGGGGATGGTTGACCATTCTTCCAGAAGCGCATTTGTAAGACCAGGCACTGATGTGGATGAGAAGGTCTGGCTCACATTCTCCACTCTAATTCAGCCCAGAGGTGTTCTATTGGGTTGAGGTCAGGACTCTGCGCAGACCAGTCAAGTTCCTCCACCCCAAACTCCCTCATCCATGTCTTTATGGACCTTGCTTTGTGCACTGGTGCGCAGTCATGTTGGAACAGGAAGGGGCCATCCCCAAATTGTTCCCACAAAGTTGGGGGCATGAAATTGTCCAAAAAGTCTTGGTATGCTGACGCCTTAAGAGTTCCCTTCACTAGAACTAAGGGGCCAAGCCCAACCACTGAAAAACAACCCCACATCATAACCCCCTCTTCACCAAATGATTTGGACCGGTGCACAAAGCAAGGTCCATAAAGACATGGATGAGCAAGTTTGTGGTGGAGGAACTTGACTGTCCTGACCTCAACCCGATAGAACACCTTTGGGATGAATTAGAGCAGAGACTGCGAGCCAGGCCTTCTCATCTACATCAGTACCTGACCTCACAAATGCTCCTCTGGAAGAATGGTCGAATATTCCCATAGACACACTCCTAAACCTTGTGGACGGCCTTCTCAGAAGAGTTGAAGCTGTTATAGCTGCAAAGGGTGGGCCAACTCATAATTGAACCCTACGGACTAACACCTGGATGCCATTAAAGTTCATGTGCATGTAAAGGCAGGAGTCCCAATACTTTTGACAATATAGTGTAACTTATGTTAAGAACAATATAGAGATTGCTGGGGGGAGGGGATTGGTCTCTATTAAAATGTAATTGTTGAGCCCAGTGATCTGTAGCTGCACCCCTGCCTGAGGCCATGTCGGAATGATGTCGCAATGTCCCACATTGTGGAGAGCCTTCTACACGTTCAGGTTGAGCAAGATGTTTGAAATCGTTTTTGCAGTCCTCCCTCCCAGAAGATTTTTGTTAAAGAGGCACAGTAAATATAAGTAATGATAAAACCGCCTCCACCTAGGTTCGGTTTTCCAGCACAAGAATAATAGATAAATGGATTGATCATAGATTTATTTATTTATTTATTACAGGCATTCATAACACTAACAATTTTCACAGCTTTGTACATACTGAACATTCCCACCAGTCCCTGTCCTTAGGGAGGGAGCATTCTAAGGTTCCTATCTCACAGCCCTATATACACATACTAGGGGCCAACTTAGACAGGAGACAATTAACCTACCAGCATGTCTTTGGAATGTGGGAGGAAACAAGGGTTCACAAAGGAAACCTACACAAGCTTAGGGAGAACATGCAAACCCCATGCAGATAGCATCCTGGCTTCAAACTTTGGACCCCAAGCAGAAGTGATAACCACCAAAGCCAGTCATCGATGGATCGAATCTTGGCCGGTTTAGCAGGGACCGACCGAGATTTGATCCATCTATGGGCAGGCAGGTTGCACCCAAGTCAATCCATGATTGCACCCATGTTGAAAATACAAACCCCATGCACATAGCATCCTGGCTTTAAACTATGGACCCCAAGCAGAAGTGAAAAAAAAACCACTAAAGCCGGTCATAGATGGATCGAATCTCGGACAGTTCAGCAGCGACCGGCTGAGATTCAATCCATCTATGGGCAGGTTGGATGCACCCAATTCAAACATGCAAGCTTCATGCAGACAAAGTCCTTCAATTTGGGTGCAATCTGCCTGTTGGACTTTTTGAATACTGTGACTGCTGGTGGCTTTAGGAGCTAGCAGTAATCACTGTGTTCTACCGAGCGAAAGAAAATGTAATCATCTATTGTCTGCCTAAGCCGATAGATAGATAGATAGATAGATAGATAGATAGATAGATAGATAGATAGATAGATAGATAGATAGATAGATAGATAGACAGACAGACAGACAGACAGACAGACAGACAGACAGACAGACAGACAGACAGACAGACAGATAGATAGATAGATAGATAGATAGATAGATAGATAGATAGATAGATAGAGGGGCTGACTGCAGTGGTGGAACTACCAGGGTTGCAAAGGTCACATTTGCGACCAGCCCTGGTGTTCCACCACTGTGCAGTGTCCATAGACAGGAGGAAAGTGCCTGTAAAAACAACCGTGTCAGTGACTTTGAAGTGCGCATTTGCAGTTCCGGAATAGGAGAAACCTGGAGAACAAGGGCAGCCTGGTTTGAGTGTCTTCCATGGCTAGCGCCATATTTTGGGCTGTAATCCAAAAAAAGTAAATTGATTATCTCAGTGACACTACCAATGGCCAATGGAGGAGGGCAATTAATATAAAACCCCCTTGCTCCACAGCCAATCACAGTGGTCAGTACAGGAGAGACAGAAAGATCTCAAATATAAATGGCATCTACATTGGTATACCCTACAAAAGTTTCCACCCACTGGTTCAGCCCACCCCTCCCGATTTTCCCCCAGATATCTTTATACACCCCCTCCGTACACATATCACGGCATGGAGGGGTTCAGTGAAGGTGGCGGTGAAGGTGTGAAGGTGTCGGACTGAGAAACCCAACTCATAAAAGGCTATGAGCCCCGATTCATAATCCAGAGATACCCTTACGGTTCCACTGGAGATGCTGCCGAACAAGTGGGTCATTTTACCGTCATGTATCGCGGAATAGCAATCATGGCTCCTAGAGAAACACCAGGACTTCTTATTATTTCCAATCACTGACTGAACCCCACCTTTCCTGTCTATACTGGGGTAACACATCCCCACTCTCCAGTTATCTGACCCCTGGACCTCGACATCCCAGCAATGACGCCCAGTGGAGAAACTCTGACTGCTCAGTACCTGAGGACGAAACCCAAACCTCTCTGGGGTGTCTGGAAGATTCTTGTCTATAAATGACGAGGATGCAGTCTTCCTGTCATCCAATAGATGCAGAAAATTACAAGCTGTGTTTTCATCCAGTAATATGTCTATAGGTTCTGGTAGGTCAATTTGTCTATTTACCCCTGTAAGTATATAAGGTGAACCTAATGTGTGTGAGACCCCAACCTTATCCCAACCAACTCCACTACCAGGAAGTTCATCATGTCTCTTACCACCCTCATCTCTATCCTCAGTATCATTGTCTGATACTGGTATTGGCTGTCTGTGTGATTCCTGTAGAACAGTCAATGGATCCGTCATGTCAACCAGCTCCTCGATGGGATCGATTTTTTTGGACAGTTCATCATTTTTTATTTCCAGCTGATGGATCAAATCAGAGACTGAGATCTGTTTCTGGCTGGAGATGCCATTCAGAATTGTCTCTCTCACGTCTTCCAACCATCTCCTAAAGTCTGAAATAACAGTCTTGGCTCGCTTTGTTTCACTGGCTGCTTTACCTTGCACTCTTTTGTTTGGCCCTTGTAGACATCTAGTGACGTTTTCAAAGTTCGATGTAGTCAGTGCCCTGGCTCGCTTTGTTTCCCTGGCTGCTTTACGTGGCACTCTTTTGTTGGGCCCTTGTAGACATCTAGTGACGTTTTCAAAGTTCGATGAAGCCAGTGCCCTAGCTCGTTTTGTTTCACTGGCTGCTTTGCCTTGCACTCTTTTGTTGGGTCCTTGTAGACATCTAGTGACGTTTTCAAAGTTCGATGTACTCAGCTCCCTGGCTCGCTCTGTTTCACTGGCTGCTTTACCTTGCGCTCTTCTACTTGGTTCTTGTAGACATCTAGTGACGTTCTCCATGTTCGATGTACTCAGCTCCCTGGCTCGCTCTGTTTCACTGGCTGCTTTACCTTGCGCTCTTCTACTTGGTTCTTGTAGACATCTAGTGACGTTCTCCGTGTTCGATGTACTCAGCTCCCTGGCTCGCTCTGTTTCACTAGCTGCTTTACCTTGCTCTCTTCTGGGTTCCTGTAGACATCTATTGACTTCCTCAATGTTCAATGTATTCAGTTTGGTTTTTTTCTCCTTATCAGGCGTTCCGTCCGGCGTCCCTTTCTGCTTCCTCAACTGTCCTCGGGCCCAACTACAAAAATTACAGATACAGGCGGAGTCTTCGCTGAAGTAATACTCGTGGTGGACGAAGCTTTTTCCGTTCTCCATGGCGGTCGTGATGTTGAAGATAAGTTTTCGATGCGCTCGGGTGTGGACTCTCAGATGGTTATCAAACAGAGAAGCTGCAGCCAGGCAACCAGCAGGAGATGGAAGACGACATGTACAGCAGACTTTGGTTACTTCCTGATCGGAGTAGACAGGAAACATTGAACTAGGTTGAGCAGAATTGTATTTCTTTGTGGTGCAGGACGAATTATAAACCTTTTTCTGCATTCAGGACAGGAATAGGCTCCGGGCTCCTATAGCATATCCAGCAGACGATCAGTGCGTACTCGGAAGAAGTCGTACCCTAATCTAAGTGTTAAAGGAGCTGTAGAAACGTTTAGACTTTAGGGGAATTCCAGCTCCGCCTTCAGGTCACCCCCCCCCCCCCTCGCCAACAGTAAAAGACAAAAACGAAAGTGAAAAGTCTATCAAACCGAGTAAACAAGCCTAGCTGGCTCTATACATTCCTACAAAGGGTGAGGCTGAGCCTGCCACTCTTTCTAATACTGCAAACAAAGAGGAGATTATACACAAAAGAACGTTCTCTGAAATGGATCCATCTGGGGAAAAATACATGTAATTAACAAGCTGTTAGAAATGTTGTACCTGGAACCATAGATTTGTAATAAAAATAGAAATGAAATAGTGTGGAATCACTGAACATTTCTGTGCAGATCAGATGGGTGTGTGGAAAACGCGTCCTATGTACATACTGTACATTGCACCTAGGAATTTGCCGCGTCTGGCCCGGCAATGCCGGCTATTTGCTGCTGTTACCCTCCCGGCTCAGCTGGGATTTATAGTGCTTTGTGAACATGGAGGAGATGATGTACAAAGAGCAATGTACCCCACCACTGCAATATACAAACTTAAAGCTTGTTTATAAACATTGATCACACGGGAGATAGAGAGAAACAAAGTAACATTGTTTATAAACTTTGTTCAGACTTGAGATAGAGAGATACAAAGTAGCATTATTTATAAACATTGATCAGACAGGAGACAGAGAGAAACAAAGTAACATTGTTTATAAACATTGTTCAGACAGGACATAGAGAGATACAAAGTAACATTGTTTATAAGCATTGATCAGACAGGAGACAGAGAGAAACAAATTAACATTGTTTATAAACATTGTTCAGACAGGAGACGGAGAGAAAAAAAGTAACATTGTTTATAAACATTGTTCAGACAGGACATAGAGAGATACAAAGTAACATTGTTTACAAACATTGATCAGACAGGAGACAGAGAGAAACAAAGTAACATTGTTTATAAACTTTGTTCAGACTGGAGATAGAGAGATACAAAGTAGCATTATTTATAAACATTGATCAGACAAGAGATCGAGAGATACAAAGTAACATAGTTTATAAACATTGATCAGACAGGAGACGGAGAGAAAAAAAGTAACATTGTTTATAAACATTGTTCAGACAGGACATAGAGAGATACAAAGTAACATTGTTTATAAACATTAATCAGACAGGAGATAGAGGAATACAAAGGAACATTATTTATAAACATTGATAAGACAGGAGATAGAGAGATACAAAGTAACATTGTTTATAAACATTGATCAGATGGGAGATAGAGAAATACAAAGTAACATTGTTTATAAACATTGATCAGACAGGAGACAGAGAGATACAAAGTAACATTGTTTATAAACATTGATAAGACAGGAGATAGAGAGATACAAAGTAATATTGTTTATAAACATTAAAAAAATGGGTGATATATACAAAGTAACATTGTCTATCATCATTTGATCAGATGGGAGATAAATACAAAGTAACATTGTTTTTAAACATTGATCAGGCAGGAGATAGAGAGATACAAAGTAGGCATGTGCAATTTGCTTCGGTCAGAATACAAATTTTCACAAATGTTTGGTTATTCGGAGATTCGGATGTATCCCAATCTCCAAATGAAATAGTAACGAATTTCATTGAAATCTGTTCAAATTCGAATTCCAACTTTTCAGAATGATTAGAATTCGGATCGGTCGAAAAACGATCAACCGATTCGAATCCTGTGTGAAGAAAAAGCTGGTTGTTAAGCAGCAGGCCGAGAAGTGGGCCGCCCGTGTCCTTACCAACCAGGAGTCATCATCTGTCAGCGGGCTTCCCCACTGACAGATGAATATAAAGAAAAGAGTGCCAGCATTGCCCGGCAATAGATAAATGTTAAAAGAGTAGCGTGGGGTACCCCCAAAAATCCATACCAGACACTTATCAGGGCAAGCAGCCTGGCAAAACAGGAAAGGGCGGGGCCAGCCCCCAACATAGGGGGTGGGGCTTTGGGGTGGGCGGCTCTGTCTCCCGCCCACCCCAAAACACCTTGTCCCCATGTTGATGGGGACAAGGGCCTCTTCCCAACAACCCTGGGATGTGGTTGTCGGGGTCTGCGGGCGGGAGGCTTATTGGAATCTGAAAGCCCCCTTAACAAGGGGACCCCAGGAACCCAGCCCTCCTCCTATGTGAATGGGTATCAGGTACATCCTACCCCTACCCTTTCATCAAAAAAGTGTTAAAAAATAATAAAAACACAGAGTTTTTGACAACTCCTTTATTAAAAAATAAAAAAATAGAAAACAGTGTCCCTTGATGTAAAATTAAAATTATGTATGTTTCCCGTGTTTAGAACAGTCTGACAGCAAAATGACATTTCAAAGGAAAAAAAGTCATTTAAAAGTACTCGCGGCTATATGAATTGTCGGTCCGACAATACACATAAAAGTTAATTGATAAAAACAGCATGGGATTTCCCAACAGGGGAACCCCGAACCACAATTTTAAAAAAAATGGCATGGGGTCCCCCTAAATTCCATACCAGGCCCTTCAGGTCTGGTATGGATACTAAGGGGAACCCCGGGCAAAAATTTAAAAAAAGAAAAAAAGGTGTGGGGGTCCCCCTCAAAATCTATACCAGACCCTTCAGGTCTGGTATGGATTCTAAGGGGAACCCTGCGCCAAAAAAAATGGCGTGGGGTCCCCCCAAAAATCCATACCAGACCCTTATCTGAGCACACAACCTGGCAGGCCGCAGGAAAAGAGGGGGGGACGAGAGAGCGCCCCCCCTCCTGAACCGTACCAGGCCACATGCCCTCAACATTGGGAGGTTGCTTTGGGGTCCCCCCAAAGCACCTTGTCCCCATGTTGATGAGGACAAGGACCTCATCCCCACAACCCTTGCCCGGTGGTTGTGGGGGTCTGAGGGCAGGGGGCTTATCAGAATCTGGAAGCTCCCTTTAACAAGGGGACCCCCAGATTCCGCCGCCCCCTGTGTGAAATGGTAAGGGGGTACAAAAGTACCCCTACCATTTTCACAAAAAAACTGTCCCGCCCTCCGTTATTTAAGAACCTTCAAAAGACGAGAAGCATCACACAGCGGGAGCCTCCCATCATGGATGCGGAGCGGCCCAAGAACGAAGAAGGGAAGAAGACGCCGCAGAGGAAGATGCCGGACGAGAACACCAGAGCAAGAAGCAGAGGATCGGAGGAAGAAGAAGAAGCTGGAGGAAGAAACCAAAGGAAGATAGGAGATAGAAGATGGAAGAAAGAAGATGGAAAGAAGAAGCATTTAAATAAAGGAATTGTCAAAAACTGTCTCTTGTCATTTTTAACATTTTTGACACTTTTTTTGTGAAATGGTAGGGGTACTTTTGTACCCCCTAACCATTTCACACGGGGGGGCGGGAACTGGGGGTCCCCTTGTTAAAGGGGGCTTCCAGATTCCGATAAGCCCCCTGCCCGCAGACCCCCACAACCACCGGGCAAGGGTTGTGGGGATGAGGCCCTTGTCCTCATCAACATGGGGACAGGGTGCTTTGGGGGGGACCCCAAAGCAACCTCCCAATGTTGAGGGCATGTGGCCTGGTACGGTTCAGGAGGGGGGGCACTCTCTCGTCCTCCCTCTTTTCCTGCGGCCTGCCAGGTTGCGTGCTTAGATAAGGGTCTGGTATGAATTTTTGGGGGGACCCCACGCCATTTCATTTTAAATTTTGGCGCGGGTTCCCCTTAATATCCATACCAGACCTGAAGGGCCTGGTATAGAATTTAGGGGGACACCCACGCCATTTTTTTTTAAATTTTGGTTCGGGGTTCCCCTGTGGGGAAATCCCATGCCGTTTTTATCAATGAACTTTTATGTGTATTGTCGGACCGACAATTCTTATACCCGCGAGTACTTTTTAATGACTTTTTTTCCTTTGAAATGTCATTTTGCTGTCAGACTGTTCTAAACACGGGAAACATGCGCCCCTTTACAGGCATACTATAGACACCCCCCCATGTACGAAATTTTAAAGGAATATTACACTTTTATTGTTTCACTTTAAGCATTATTAAAATCACTGCTCCCGAAAAAACGGCCGTTTTAAAAACTTTTTTTTGCATTGATCCATGTCCCCTGGGGCAGGACCCGGGTCCCCAAACACTTTTTATGGCAATAACTTGCATATAAGCCTTTAAAATTATCACTTTTGATTATTCATGTTCGAGTCCCATAGACTTTAACAGTGTTTGCGTGTTCAAACAATTTTTTTGCCTGTTCGCATGTTCTGGTGCGAACCGAACAGGGGGGTGTTTGGCTCATCCCTGCTGGTCACTGATTGTTTACAAGAGGTTAGTGCACAGCATTACTGCTCACTGATTGGTTGCTAAAGGTTACAGCACATTATCTCCTCACTGCCTGCGTATTCACATGCATCAAAATTCAGGGTGCTGTGGCACCATGTTAATGTTATTTTGAAGAAGGGTTCCACCTCCAATTTGCTTACTTTTGCAGAACAGGCTGATGTTAGGCTTAAAGCGTAGTTCCACCCAAAAGTGGAATGTCCGCTCATCTGATTCCTCCCCCCCTCCGGTGCCACAATTGGCACCTTTCAGGGGGGTGTAGATACCTGTATTAGACAGGTATCTGCACCCACTTCCAGGAATAGACGGAGTCACGCCCCCTCCCGCACCCAAACACCCCCCCCCCCCCGCTGTCTTCTGGGAAACACACAGATCCCAGGAGATAGCAGGGACCACTTAGGACACGCAGCGCGACTCGCGCCTGCGCAGTAGGGAACTGGGAAGTGAAGCCGCAACGCTTCACTTCCTTATTCCCTTACTGAGAATGCCGAGCTATTGCTCGGCTTCGGCTGCCGACATCGCTGGACTCCTGGACAGGTAAGTGTCCGTTTATTAAAAGTCAGCAGCTGCAGTATTTGTAGCTGCTGGCTTTTAATAATTTTTTTTCAGGTGGACTCCCTCTTTAATGACCACAGTTGTGGGCAGGACTTTCAAGCATGCTCCTTTACCTCCCCAGTGGGCAGCATTCAGCAGAAGTAATGGTGAATGTCACCTCAGGGGGACATGATATACATATGATTGCTGCCTCTATTTACATATGAATGCCGCAGTCCATGACTATTTACATATGAATGCTGCCACTATTTACATATCAATGCAGGTTATTTACATGTAAACACAGGGTCTGCAGGTGAGTCCTCTGCACACGGCAATAGGGCAGAGCTAGGCAGCAGCAGCAGAAGTTTACACAGAGATATCAGGACACAGCATTAAACTAAAACTTCAAGGGATAAGGGAATTTAAATTGGGATAGTTGGCAAGTATGAGGCAGCTGCTTTGGGCCCCACAACAATGATGGGGCCCAGGGCAGCTGCCCCTTTTGCCCCACCTTAAAAACGGTCCTGGCCACCGTCTGACTGCATGACACGGGCTGATCGGGTATACAGATAGCAGTGACTCGAGTATAAGCCGAGGGGGGCACTTTCAGCACACAAAAAATGTGCTGAAAAACTCGGCTTATACTCGAGTATATACCGTATATAAAAAAGAGCTTTGTTTAACTACGTTAAGACTTCAAAGCAATCCTTCCAGCAAAAAAAATAGAACACTTATTAGCCCCTTATTGACAGTAAGAAATCTCGCGTAAGGTTACTCTTCTATTTATCTTTTCTAGATTTCAATATATTAATACAAAAAATGATTGCGTGAAAAAGAACACGTATGTATGTGTACATGAGAGCGTGAAATGACGGTAAAAAATGGGAAGAATACTTGGACTGATGCTCAGAAAAATGCAGGCTTAATGAAAAGACAAAAGATAATAGATATCCGCAGAAAAAAAAAAAAATATATATATATATATATATATATATATATATATATATATATATATATATATATATATATATATATTGAATTCTTTAGCGTTGAAGCCAATTTTTGCAGGTGTTCCTATAAACATGTTTTTCCTCTAGCAATAATGAAACTTTATGTATATATATGTTAATACATGTATTTGGTTTTCAAGTTTTTTGTTTATTTTTTGCCTTTTTTGATGTTTTTACTTCCTATCTACGGTATGTTTTTAGATGTATAGATTTGTCATCAGCAATTGTAAAAACCATGAAATGTATACATATTGTAGTAGTGATTTGGGCTTTATCGTTTTAGGTCGCATCAAAGTGGCAACATCATGTGAGACACGGGCGTCGGGAGATCTGATATTGATTTAATCAGTGCCGAGCTTCCATGTGTAGTGAATATCCACTAATTCACCAGCTCTTCAATTATTTAATTAAGCCCACCTTGTTTACTCTGTAAAAATTGTATTGGCATGGCCTATAAATTCAATTAGCGGACCTCCAGCTGTTGCAGAACTACAAGTCCCATGAGGCATAGAAAGACTCTGACAGCCACAAGCATGACACCCAGAGGCAGAGGCATGATGGGACTTGTAGTTTTGCCACAGCTTGAGGTCCGCTATCTGCGTATCCCTGGCCTAAAGAGTCAGCTATGAGTAAACACCAGTAGTCATGGTGTGAAACATGTCAGCTGTTGATTTCATCTTTTGCTGTATTGTTTTTAACCAATTAAGAAATCGTCGTTGGAGTGCGGCCATCCGGGTTGAATTCTTTTCTATATGCTACTTTGCATACTGAGTAGAGCTGGGAGATTTTCTCAAAAAAGAAAATCTGCGATTTAAAAAAAAAAAAAAACTCGATTCATTATTCGAATCAAGTTTTTTTTTTTTTTGGACACCGCGCCGGTCATGAGGAGCTGTGGGCAGGAGATTTTAGGCGAGGCCGTGGCTTCGGCCTAGTCCGCAGCGTCGGGCCTCGCGGACTAGGCCGAAGCCGCGGGCCTCGCCTAAAAACTCCTGCCCGCAGCTCCTCAGGACCGGCGTGGTGTCAGCACCAGTTAAGGGGAGCTGCAGGCAGGAGTTTTTAGGCGAGGACGCGGCTTCGGCCTAGTCCGCGGCGTCAGGCCTCGTGGACTAGGCCGAAGCCGCAGGCCTCGCCTAAAAACTCCTGCCCGAAGCTCCTCAGGACCGGCGCGGTGTCAGCGCCGGTCCTGGTGAAAAGAAAAAATTGATTTGCTGAAAATTTTTTTTTTACTCGATTTGCCCTCTCAACTCGATTCAAGATTTAAATCGATTTTTTTCCCCCAGCCCTAATATTGAGCCAGCACCTTTATTTGAGTAGGAGAAGATTTTTTGTGACACCTGGAGCGGTTTCTTTTCCTCTTTCACAGTTACTCAGCTGTTGATGATCCTGCTCGTCAGTCCTGCCTACTTAGTCCCCTTTCGCACTTATACGACTTGTCCCACGATTTTGCCCGGCAAAATCGCATGACAAGTCATTCTCCATGATTTTCAATGACTACCATTCATATTGGCACGACTTTAAGTCGTGCCGATTTCAAAGTAGTCCCTGCTCTACTTTGGTCCAACTTCCATGCGAGTTGATGTCCATAGACCTCAATGATAAACCCTCAAGTAGCATGCAGATCGTACCTGAAAAAATATAGACACGATTTCAGTACGACTTTGTAAGCACAAGCAGCTTTTTGACCCTTGTCCCACCCAATCCTTTCAGCATAGTAGCCCCTCCCAAGCACATTTTTCTACCACACATTCACTTCCTGGTTATTCCCTCACAACAACCAGGAAGTAAACAGGAACTAGAAACAACTATGGCAGGAAAAGGAATTGCCTCACACCATGTATGTTTTCATTGGTTAATGCCAAAGTCGCACAAAGTAGTACTGATCCCAAATCGCGGCCGCATCGCGCGACTTTGAAGTCGCACAAGTGTGAAAGTGGCCTTAAACCGTCCAGTCCAGAGGAGCTCTGCCTTTGCCTTGGTCAACATCACAGAAACTGAGATGCTTTCCTGCGATCCTGGTCAAGACTTGCTTTGCTGACATCCCTTCTGGCTCCAGATCCTGCTTGCTGTTCCACTACATTGATCCCTGACTTCTGGCTTGGCTGACTATCCGTGCCGGTTACTGAACTTTGGCTGTTTTGACTACGTTTGTTCTTTTTTTACTTTTATTAATAACCACTTCAATACCAGGCACTTTTCGGCCCTTCCTGCCCTTCCTGCCCAAGACAATTTTCAGCTTTCAGCGCTGTCACATTTTAAATGACAATTGCACGGTCATGTACCCAAACAACATTTTTATCGTTTTCTTCCCACAAATAGAGCTTTCTTTTGGTGGTATTTGATCACCTCTGGGGTTTTTATTTTTTGATAAACAAACTAAAAAAGACCAACATTTTTGAAAAATAAATTTTTTTTCTTAGTTTTTGTCATAAAATTTTGTTTTCCCCTTCACTGACGGGCACGAATGAGGCAGCACTGATGGGCACTGATGAGGCGGCACTGATGAGCACTGATGAGTTGACACTGATAAGGTGGCACTGATGGGCACTGATATGTAGAATTGATGGGCACTGATAGGTGGCACTGATATGCAGCACTGATGGGCACCAATAGGCGGCACTGATATGCAGCACTGATGGGCACTGACAGGCAGCACTGATAAGCACTGACAGGCGGCACTGATGGGCACTGACAGGCGGCTGTGATGGGCACTGACAGGCGGGTATGATGGGCAGGCGGCACTGATAGGTGGTACTGATTGGCACTGATGGGCAGCACTGATGATGAGGTACTGATGTGTTATTGACAGGTGTTACTGCCGGGCACTTATGGGCACTGTGGTGGGCACTGATTGGCACTGTGGTGGGCTCTGATTGGCACTGTGGTGGGCACTGATTGGCACTGTGGTGGGCACTTGAAGGTTTTTTTTATTGAGGGAATGCTGGGCACTGATTGGTAGTGTATTTTGCACATCTGAGGGGGCTGTGCTGATAATCAATGTGCTGATTATCAGCACAGACCCCCCCCGTGACAGGGAGAGCCGCCGATTGGCTCTAATCGGTCCTAGTATTTGTATGAATGATTGTAAGCTTCTTGAGGATGGGGCCTGAGGTTAATGTGCAATATATATGTAAAGTGCTGTATAAGTTGTTAGAACTATATACTGTAAATACTTATAAATACGTAATAAATATGCTGTATAGAAAGAGTGTAGAGCACACAGAGCAGCGCCTCACATTATCAGCCACAAGATGGCGCTCACATATAAGCTTTCTGAACAGATTGACAGCACCACAGTCTGTGCAGGAGATATCATTCAGTGTCCTCCCATCCCCCTCTTCTGATAGTGTATACAGAGGGATCCTTTCTACAATGGGCCAACACTGTGTCCTTTTATTTTTTTACTCTACCGCTGATGACAGTTAGTGGAATTGTGTCAGTTAGTCAGTGCCTAGTGGAAGTTAGACCTATTCAGCTGGACTAGTTCTGAGTGTATTCTTTATCCTTGATTGGATGAGGAGGGGGACAAACTAATACTAAAGCCCTGACACCGGTGGAGATCACCTCCTGACAGTGCTGAGATTTCACCTCTCTGATGAAGGTGGGGGTCCATTTTTCCGGCCATCTCCCCCTTCCCCTAACCACAATCATATAAAATATTCATCGGGCCCGGAATAGATTTGTTCTTGTTATTCGCGTCCACTGTTCTCTGAGAATTGTTGTCATAGAAGGTCAGACAAACATGGTGCCGGGAACGAGGGATAGAGGACCTCTTTATAGATAAATAAACCTTTGCTACATCACCACGTCTATTGTGGCAGCCATATCTGAGATCCCACTAATGCTCACTAATCATATAATCTCTTCCCGCCCTCCTCGGCCTGTGCGGACCAGGATGAGGGGATCATAGGAGATTAGAGGTGAAGCCACGGATGAGCCTTGTACAGCTCCTCCCCCACCACCATTACAGGTCTCTCCACCTCTAGGCACAGGTAAGGGGTTCTTTATATTCCCCCTACCAATCACCATCCCTGTCCTGAGTTCCCAGAGATTCCAGGTCTGTACACTTGCTATGTCCATTATGAGGGGTTCCCACCATCCCTGTGCTGAGTTTCCAGGTCTGTACACCTGCTGTGCCCATTATGAGGGGTCCCACTATCCCTGCCCTAAGTTTTTGGGTCTGTACACCTGCTTTGGCCATTATAAGGGGTTCTCACAATCCCTGGGCTGAGTTCCCAGGTCTGTACTTTTGCTATATCCATTATGAGGGGTTCTCACCATTCCTGTGCTGAGTTTCCAGGTCTGTACACTTGCTATGTCCATTATGAGGGGTTCCCACCATCCTTGTGCTGAGTTTCTGGGTCTCTACACCTGCTGTGCCCATTATGAGAGGTTCCCTCCATCCCTGTGCTGAGTTTCCGGGTCAGTACATCTGCTGTGTCCATTATGAGGGGTTCCCACCATCCCTGTGACAATTTTATGGGTCTGTACACCTGCTGTGACCAATATGAGGGGTTCTCATGCTCTCTGCACTGAACTCCCAGGTGTGTACACCTGTTATGCCCATTATGAGGGGTTCTCACCATCCCTGCACTGAGTTCCTAAATCTGTACACCTACTATGGCCATTAAATGGGGTTCCCACCATCCCTGCACTGATTTTCCAGGTCTTTACTCACGTAATGCCAACTATGAGGGGTTCCCACCATCCCTGTGCTGAGTTCCTGGTTTTGTACACCTGCTGTGCCCATTATGAGGGGTTAATTTTGTTTATTGAAAAAAATCTTACAAACAACAACTTATATACAATAAAACCATAATAAATAAATAAAACATATTTACAAAATAATTGAATATAATAATACAAAACAAGAACATTATAAATGGTACAAACCAAATTGCGCACAACACAATCCCTACGGGAGAGCCAGACTAAGGAACATCACCGTCACCATGCATGGAGCCTTTTATTAAAAATAGATTTGATCTTGAAAATCTAGAGGGGAGTGAATCAAGAATACAAAGAAAAGCCGCACACCCCGAGATCAACAGGCAGCAGCTACAGAGTCCTGATATTCCTCCACGCCCTTATCCAGGCCTCCTGCTGCCACCTGCCTTTCTCAAGACCCCAAATCTTCCCAACCTCACCCAGAATGTCCTGCACCACCACAGGGAGGATTTTACTCCGTAAGGATACCTGACACCGTGCACTCCACGTGAAATAACAGACTACTAGACTAAAAAAAGTGTTTCCAAATCATAATCCCGACGAGTCTGGAATGCCCCATACACCCACTCTGCATAACTCATATGGGGGAGGAAGGGTATACTCAGAGCCCCCCAACCCTCTTGTACACCTTTATATTAAAAGGGCATTGAAGTAGAAAGTGATCCATGGACTCCACCACTCCTCCACACTCCACTCTCGGGCAGCCCCGATCACTCATGGAAAGAAACTTCAAGTTACCCTTCACATATAGTTTTCCATGAAAGGCAAGCCAAGCCTGATCCCTAAACTTCATTGGGATTCTCTCCAAATTAATCAATAAAATGGGGTTCCCACCATCCCTGCACTGATTTTCCAAGTCTGTGCTCCCATTATGCCAACTATGAGGGGTTCCCATCATCCCTGTGCTGAGTTCCTGGTTCTGTACACCTACTGTGCCCATTATGAGGGGTTCCCACCATTTCTGTGCTGAGTTCTCAGGTCTGTACACTTGCTATGTCTATTATGAGGGGTTTCCACCATGTCTGCACTGTGTTCCAGAGTTTGCATATCTACTGTGCCCATTATGACGGGTTCCCACCACCCTGTGCCCATTTTCTGAGTGGGCACCCCTGTTAGGGCCATTATGAGGGGTTTCCACCATCCCTGTGCTGCGTTTCCGGGTCTGTACACCCACTGTGCCCAATATGAGGGGTTACCGCCATCCCTGCTCTTAGTTCCTGGGTCTGAACATCTGTTTTTCCCATTATGAGGAGTTCCCACCATCCCTGTGCCTGCACACCGGGGCCTGCACATCTTCTGTGCCCATTATGAGGGGTTCCCACCATCCCTGTGCTGTGTTTTCGGGTCTGTAACCCGCTGTGCCCATTATAAGAGGTTCCCACCATCCCTGCTAGATTATTTATTTATTTATTTATATTACAAAAATCAGTAAACTATGCCACTGTCATTTTATGTCGCTTTTAGAGCTTTCAAGGAAAATATGAAGTCAGCAGCTTACTCCTCCTATAATAATAATATCACCTTTGAGTGAACTAAGCCTTTGGATCAAGCACCTAAAGGATAAAGTAAATGGTAGCTCTTCAGAGGAGGTCTGACTGAGCCCAGCCCCGTCTTCACAGAGCCCACTCCAGACATTGAAGGCATCAGAGCTCCAGAGTGGTTACCACATGCCTGGACATGGTTAGCATTGATGAAGCCTAGAGTCCTCCAAATCCCTCTAAGGGGTAGAAGATTTTATCCTGACAGCCTATACGGGGTTCAGGGTGGGAGTGTTGGAGCACTGGATATGTGGGTGATCATTTGGAATGGCCTGGCTGTAGCTCTCTAGTTCCTCTACCAACGGTATAGCCTCCCAATTGACCTCAGCGGGTGTAGAGTTGCCTTGAAGCCTTTGAGAGCTCCATCACCTCAGAGGAACATCAGGTGTCATTGACAGAGGTCCATATCCTCTGAGAGAAGGACCTCCAGAGGATACAGATGCATATTTGAGGCTACGTGGAGACACAGAGGCACACTTGGAGTCACTGGATGACACAGGAGGCATCTAGCAAAGCCCAGGCAAGCTGGTGGTCTTGTGTGTAATTTATAATTCGGTCACTATTTATCTTATCTCCATACAAGGTGGCAGCTTTGAAACAATATGATATGAGATGGAATTCCCCTTTTAAGAGACACACAATAGGAAGTCAGTGCAACATTTTGTATTGTTTGCGGTGAGAAATAATATACAAGACACAATAGTGAAGCCCGTACCTGCTACCATATATATGGATCCTTGAATATACCTCCATGCCTCCACCTACTCTAGGCTGTCAGCAGCTTCAAATGAGGGTGCAGCTGGCAGGGCTGCTTCATTGGTGGTGAGCATGGAAAAAAGCAGCTTCATGGTGGTGAGCATCTGAAGAATGGCTTCATTGGTGGTGAACATGGGAGAGCGCCTTCGTAGGTGGGGGCTACGGGGAGAACTGCTTCATAGGTGGTGAGTATGGAAAAAGCTGCTTCATGGTGGTGAGCATCTGAAGAATGGCTTCATTGGTGGTGAACATAGGAGAGTGCCTTTGTAGGTGGGGGGTACGGGGAGAACTGCTTCATAGGTGGTGAGTATGGAAAAAAGCTGCTTCATGGTGGTGAGCATCTGAAGAATGGCTTCATTGGTGGTGAGCATGGGAGAGCGCCTTCGTAGGTGGGGGGTACGGGGAGAACTGCTTCATAGGTGGTGAGTATGGAAAAAAGCTGCTTCATGGTGGTGAGCATCTGAAGAATGGCTTCATTGGTGGTGAACATGGGAGAGCGCCTTCGTAGGAGGGGGGGGGGGGGGTACGGGGAGAACTGCTTCATAGGTGGTGAGTATGGAAAAAGCTGCTTCATGGTGGTGAGCATCTGAAGAATGGCTTCATTGGTGGTGAACATAGGAGAGTGCCTTTGTAGGTAGTGAGCATGAGAGCGCCTTCGTAGGTGAGGGGTACAGGGAAAACTGCTTCATAGTGAACATGGAGAAAACTGCTTCACAGGTGATGAGCATGTGAAGTACTGCTTCATATGTGGTGAACATGGGGAGAACTGCTTCATACAGTGCCTTGCAAAAGTATTCACCCCCTTGGCATTTTTCATGTTTTGTTGCCTCACAACCTGGAATTAACATGGATTGTTTGAGGATTTGCATCATTTAGTTTACAGGACATACCCACAACTTTGAAGATTTTTTTTTTTATTATTGTGAAGCAAACAACAAATAGGACAAAATAACAGAAAAAGTCAATCTTTAAGTCTGACCACAGATTTTCTATTGGATTGAGGTCTGGGCTTTGACTAGGCCATTGAATACATACGCACATGGCAATTATCAGTTTTTTATTTCTGAAAAAAAGTTTTATGTATATATTTTTCTAGTTTTACTTCACCAACTTAGACTATTGTGTTCTCATCCATCACATATAATTCAGATTAAAAAAAACATTGAACTAAAGGCTATAATGTAACAAACTAGGTAAAAAGCCAAGGGGGTGAATACTTTTGCAAGGCACTGTAGATCTTGAGCATGGGAAGAACTGCTTCATAGATTGTGAGCATGGGAAGAACTGCATCATAGATGGTGAGCATGGGAAGTACTGCTTCATAGATGGTGAGCATGGGAAGAACTGCTTCATAGGTGGTGAGTATGGGAAGTACTGCTTCATAGATGGTGAGCATGGGGAAGAGCTTTTTCATAGGTGGTGAGCATGGGGAGAACTGCTTCATAGGTGGTGAGCTTGGGAAGAACTGATTCATAGATAGTGAGTGAGCATGGGGAAAGCTGCTTCATAGGTGATGAGCATGGGCAGAACTGCTTTATAGGGGGGTTTGCATGGGAAGTACTGCTTCATAGATGGTGAGCGTGGGAAAAACTGCTTCATAGGTGGTGAGCATGGGAAGTACTGCTTCATAGATGGTGAGCATGAGGAAAGCTGCTTCATAGATGGTGAGCGTGGGAAAAACTGCTTCATAGGTGGTGAGCATGGAAAGAACTGCTTCACAGATGGTGAGCATGAGGAAAGCTGCTTCATAGATGGTGAGCATGGGGAAGAGCTTTTTCATAGGTGGTGAGCATGGGAAGAACTGCTTCATAGGTGGTGAGCTAGGGAAGAACTGATTCATAGATGGTGAGCATGGGGAAAGCTGCTTCATAGGTGGTGAGTATGGGAAGTACTGCTACATAGATGGTGAGCATGGGAAGAACTGCTTCATAGATGGTGAGCATGGGGAGAGATGCTTCATAGGTGGTGAACATGGGAAGTACTGCTTTATAATTGGTGAGCACGGGGAAAGCTGCTTCATAGGTAATCAGCATGGGCAGAACTGCTTCATAGGGGGTTTGCATGGGAAGAACTGCTTCATAGGTGGTGAGCATGGGAAAAACTGCTTCATAGGTGGTGAGCATGGAAAGTACTGCTTCATAGGTGGTGAGCATGGGAAGTACTGCTTCATAGGTGGTGAGCATGGGGAGAGATGCTTCATAGGTGGTGAACATGGGAAGTACTGCTTTATAATTGGTGAGCACGGGGAAAGCTGCTTCATAGGTAATCAGCATGGGCAGAACTGCTTCATAGGGGGTTTGCATGGGAAGAACTGCTTCATAGATGGTGAGCATGGGAAAAACTGCTTCATAGGTGGTGAGCATGGAAAGTACTGCTTCATAGGTGGTGAGCATGGGAAGTACTGCTTCATAGGGGGTGAGCATGGGAAGGACTGCTTCACAGATGGTGAGCATGAGGAAAGATGCTTCATAGATGGTGAGCATGGGGAAGAGCTGCTTCATAGGTGGTGAGCATGGAAAGAACTGCTTCATAGGTAGGGAGCTTGGGAAGAACTGATTCATAGATGGTGGCAATGGGGAAAGCTGCTTCATAGGTGGTGAGTATGGGAAGAGCTGCTTCATTGGTGGTGAGCATGAGAAGAACTTCTGGTGAGCATGAGGAGAACTGCTTTATATGTGGGGAGCACGTGGAGAGCTGCTTCATAGATGGTGAGCATGGGGGAAGCTATTTCATAAAAGGTAGCATAGGAAGAGCTTCTTCATAGGTGGTGAGCATGGGGAGAACTGCTTCATAGATGGTGAGCATTGGAAGAAGTGCTTCATAGGTGCGGGTGTGTGGCTGGGTTATTTTTAAATGGTGAACATCTAAGAGAGTTGCTTCACAGCTAAGGGTATCTGACAGGGTCACGTCATAGATGGTGGGCATCTGGCAGGGTTGCTTCATTGGTGGGGGCATCTGGCAGAGTCATTTTATAAGTGAGGCATCTGACAGGATACTTTTATTGGTGGGGAGAATCTGGCAGAGTATAAAGACCTGGTAGCATGGCAGGTCAGTCTGCCTAGAGACCCACTTTAGGAGTAATGAGTGTGACTCATCCTCCACTGTATAGACCAGGCCTTGGTAAGGGCTAGACACAGCTGGGCAACTATAGACCATCTCAGTACAAAGGTCACCTCCTTATTTAAAAAAAAACATTGTAAACCCTGGAAAATACTTTATTTTACTAAGGCAAAAAATATCAATAATACCAAAGCTGAGCCCTGACTGGATGGGTACATTGGGTGGGCACACTGGACACCATCCTGTGGGAGTGGTCTATAGCAAAGCCCTGACTAGGTGGATACACTGGGTGGGCACATAGGACTCCATCCTAGGGGATCACCTATAGCAGAGCCCTGCTTGGATGGGTACATTGGGTGTGCACACCGGACACAATCCTGTGGGCATCACACATAGAAGAGCCCCTCTTAGGTGGGCACATTGGACACCATCATAGGGGATCACCTTTAGAGAGCCCTGCCTGGGCATGTACCCTTGGTGGGAGCATTGGTCACCATCCTGTGGAGGTCACCCATATCAGAGACCTGCCTAGTGGTGTAACACTGTGTGAACACACTGGACACCATTCTGTGGGATCACCTATAGCAGAGCCCTGGTTGGATGAGTACATTGGGTGGGAACACTGGACATAATCCTGTGGCTGTAACCCATAATAGAGCCCCGCCCAGTTGGGTACACTGAGTGGACACATTGGACACCATACTGTAGGAATCAATCAACCATAGTAGAGCCCTGACTGGGTGATTACCCTTGGTGGGCACACTGGACACTAGCCTCTGGGGATCACCTACAGCAGAGCCCTGACTGGGCACATACACTGGGTGGACACATTGGACACCATCGTGGGGGCTTATCTTTAGCAGAGCCCTGCCTGTGTAGGCACCTTTGGGGGGCACGCTGGACACCATTCTGTGGAGCTCACCCATATCAGAGCCCTGCCTGGGGGTGGAACACGGAGTAGGCACAATGGACACCATCATGGGGGATCACCTTTAACAGAGCCCTGCCTGGGAAGGTACCTTTGGTGGGCACACTGGTCACCATCCTGTGGATGTCACCCATATCAGAGCCCTGCCTGGGGTGGAACACTGGGTGGACACACTGGACACTATTCTGTGGAAGTCACTCATTGCAGAGCCCTGCTTGGGCAATACACTGGGAGGCATATTGGACACCATCCTGGGGATCACCTATCGCAGAGCCCTGCCTGGATGAGTACATTAGGTGGGTACACTTGGTGAGCACACTGGACACTATCCTCTGGAGGTCACCTACAGCAGAGCCCTGACTGGGCGCATATACTGGGTGGGCACATTGGACACCATCATGGCGGATCACCTTTAGCAGAGCCCTGCCAGGGCAGGTACCTTTGGTGGGTACACTAGACACCATCCTGTGGGCATCACCAATAGTAGAGCCCTGCCTGCACTGGTACACTGGGTGGGCACACTGAACATCATCCTGTCAGGGTCACCCATAGCAGAGACCTGTCTGGGTGGGCACACTGCACATCAACCTTTGGGGGTCGCCTATCTCAGAGCCCTGCCCAGGCATACTGAATGCCATCCTGTGGATGTTACCCAGAGCAGAGCACTGCTTAGTGCTGGGGAAAGCTGCTTCATAGGTGGTGAGCATGGGAAGAGCTGCTTCATTGGTGGTGAGCATGAGAAGAACTGCTTTATAAGTGGTGAGCACGTGGAGAGCTGCTTCATAGATGGTGAGCATGGGGAAAGCTATTCCATAGAAGGTAGCATGGGAAGAACTGCTTCATAGGTGGTGAGCATTGGGAGAACTGCTTCATAGATGGTGAGCATTGGAAGAAGTGCTTTATAGGTGCGGGTGTGTGGCTGGGTTATTTTTAAATGGTGAACATCTAAGAGAGTTGCTTCACAGCTAAGGGTATCTGACAGGGTCACTTCATAGATGGTGGACATCTGGCAGGGTTGCTTCATTGGTGGGGGCATCTGGCAGAGTAATTTTATAAGTGGGGCATCTGACAGGATACTTTTATTGGCGCAGAGCATCTGGCAGAGTATAAAGACCTGGTAGCATGGCAGGTCAGTCTGCTTAGAGACCCACTTTAGGAGTAATGAGTGTGACTCATCCTCCACTGTATAGACCAGGCCTTGGTAAGGGCTAGACACAGTTGGGCAACTATAGACCATCTCAGTACAAAGGTCACCTCCTGATTTAAAAAAAAACATTGTAAACCCTGGAAAATACTTTATTTTACTAAGGCAAAAAATATCAATATTACCAAAGCTGAGCCCTGACTGGATGGGTACATTGGGTGAGCACACTGGACACCATCCTGTGGGAGTGGTCTATAGCAAAGCCCTTACTAGGTGGGTACACTGGGTGGGCACATAGGACACCATCCTGAGGGATCACCTATAGCAGAGCCCTGCTTGGATGGGTACATTGGTTGTGCACACCAGACACAATCCTCTGGGCGTCACACATAGCAGAGCCCCTCTTGGGTGGGTACACTGGGTGGGCGCATTGGACACCATCATAGGGGATCACCTTTAGCAGAGCCCTGCCTGGGCATGTACTCTTGGTGGGGACACTGATCACCATCCTGTGGAGGTCACCCATATCAGAGCCCTTCCTGGGGGTGGAACATTGTGTGAACACACTGGACACCATTCTGTGGGACCACCTATAGCAGAGCCCTGGTTGGATGAGTACATTGGGTGGGCACACTGGACATAATCCTGTGGATGTAACCCATAGTAGAGCCCCGCCCGGTTGGGTACACTGAGTGGACACATTGGACACCATACTGTGGGAATAAATCACCCATAGTAGAGCCCTGACTGGTTGAGTACACTTGGTGGGCACACTGGACACTAGCCTCTGGGGATCACCTACAGCAGAGCCATGACTGGGCACATACACTGGGTGGACACATTGGACACCATCTTGGGGGCTCATCTTTAGCAGAGCCCTGCCTGTGTAGGCACCTTTGGGGGGCACGCTGGACACCATTCTGTGGAGCTTACCCATATCAGAGCCCTGCCTGGGGGTGGAACACAGAGTGGGCACATTGGACACCATCATGGGGGATCACCTTTAGCAGAGCCCTGCCTGGGCAGGTACCTTTGGTGGGCACACTGGTCACCATCCTGTGGAGGTCACCCATATCAGAGCCCTGCCTGGGGTGGAACATTGGGTGGACAGACTGGACACCATTCTGTGGAAGTCACTCATTGCAGAGCCCTGCTTGGGCAATACACTGGAAGGCATATTGGACACCATCCTGGTGGATCACCTATGGCAGAGCCCTGCCTGGATGAGTACATTAGGTGGGTACATTGGATACCATCCTGTGGGAATCATCCATAGTAGAGCCCTGACTGTGTGGGTACACTTGGTGAGCACACTGGACACTATCCTCTGGAGGTTACCTACAGCAGAGCCCTGACTGGGCGCATATACTGCGTGGGCACATTGGACACCATCATGGGGGTTCACCTTTAGCAAAGCCCTGCCTGGGCAGGTACCTTTGGTGGGCACACTAGACACCATCCTGTGGGCATCACCAATAGTAGAGCCCTGCCTGGGCTGGTACACTGGGTGAGGTCACCCATAGCAGAGACCTGTCTGGGTGGGCACACTGCACATCATCCTTTTGGGGTCGCCTATCTCAGAGCCCTGCCCAGGCATACTGGACGCCATCCTGTGGATGTTACCCAGAGCAGAGCACTGCTAAGATGGGACACTGGGTAGGCACACTGGACACCATCCTGTGTAGCAAGGAAGCATTGCATTAGATGTTTCTGTCTATGATTCTGCTAGAAATGATCTTCCAACATGGTGACTAATCCCTCAAGGACAGGAAGTGAGGAAGAATGTACCTTATGGGACCTTAGATAGCAATATAAGCCTACAAAGGATGGTGGGAACCCCTCATAATGGGCACAGCAGGTGTGCAATTTCAGGGAACTAAGCACAGCAATTTCACAAATAGAGTACTTAGAAGATAAATTTTAATCCACTTAACACAGAGGCCCCGTGACAGCCCTGCTCAATCTGGTATTAGAGGTTAGAGGTAAATCCAATAGAATTCCTTGGTCTCTGCATACACTGAACTCTGATATAGTCTAGGCTGGTCTCATGAAATCTCTTCACAATGGCAGATGGGGTACAAGGTTGTGACAATGGGTAGAAGGGTCCAGGCCACGCCCGTCGTGCTTCACTCTGTCCACGGAGCATAGTCATGGAGACTTCCGCGACTAAGCCCCATGGGTGGGGTGAAATGCGTTGGGATGCATGATCTGGATGGAGCCTTGGCTGAGGCTGCTTTTACTACAGAGACTGTTGAACTTTGTCGGTGTGCAGCACCTGGGGTAGTCTTTCTTCAAGGAGACGAGATCTCCCCTGGCCTGCACCCTCAATTGGAGTCATCGGATTTGGTTAGACAGGAGCCTAGAGTGGTACTCTGTTTGGGTACGCAGTGCCATATGCTGTGGGTGTCTGTATCTCATGTTCTACCATATCAATTCTATATTATACCTGCCATATGCTTTGTTTAATAGTGTGTATGTCTGCAGTTCATGCACAACCTTATCAATTGTGTAATATGACTGCCAGTTGTACCTACAGACACGAAGTCTTATATTCATGTGGATTCCCCTCCTCTCCCTCTCCTTGGTGAGGGCTCTTTTGAAATATCTCCTGGACCCTCCTACTGACAGTCACCCTTGTCATTCTACCCCACCACTGTTCGTCTGCCAGAGCCCCGGATCTAGTCTGTGGGTAAGCTCTATGTCGGTATTGGAGCTTACACAGAGTTAATGACCTGTTCCCCTCCCCCCACTAAGCACTGCTTCCTGGAAAGAGAGGAGAAGGTCACATGCTCCTCTCATACCTGGTGGTACTATCATTTTCTGAGGTCTCCCACAGCTGAACAGAACAGCAGGGGAGTGCAACAAAGATGAGTATCAGCAGGCCTGTCGTGAGAATCTGAAGGGCAAAGTGACAGATTTTTTTTTGATCGCCAAAAACTGCTCTGACCAATGATGGCTGACCAAAGGTTTCTTTTTTGTGGAGGACTTGAATCAGACCTATCACCAAAACTGGAATCACACAAAGCTAATTCGGAGATGAATTTTATAAATAAACTAATCCTGTAGTATATGTTAGACATGGACTCAGAAATGGAAACAAGGGGTGTAATGAATGGAAGGAGATGTCCACATTTGGAGACTCATCAGTGAAGGACACATAGGACCAGACCCTCCCTCTGTCCCTGCAAGTTCCTGGATTTGGCACAAGCCCACCTCTACCACCAGGTGGGCTGAAGTCTTTGTTGTGTAGGGTAATGCACATCCCAGATTTGGATAAGAAGCGAGTTTTTGGCTTATTTTTTTAAGTCGAGGCTCTGCACCATCGATGGTCACTTCCCTACTGAATCGAAAATGATGCGGTTCTGTTCCGCCTGCTGCTTTTGGTTCTGGTTCTTTGCTATCTCGATCATCTGTCGGAGGATGTGAAAGGTCAAGTCAATGGAGATCGGAGGGTCTTCTCTCTTCAGGCGGTCAGAGAAGACTTCCAGGAAGGTCCTACCCGATTCCTCTGGCCGGTTCTCCTGGTAAAGGGACTGCAGAACATCAAGGATGGGTGCAAGGTCCTGGACAGTCATTGGGTGATCAGTGGAAAGGGAACCTTTACTGAGCCTCAGTTGTACACGAGAATCACCTCTATTCAACTCCCTCTCCCTCAGAAAGTAGAGAAGAGCCTGAGCACCCTCATTGTTTACTAACCCGTCCAGACTTAACCTCGGCCCTTCAAACAGACCCCTGTCCATGGGCCGGGCTTTGACCTGAGCCGTTACAATCAGGTAGCAGACAAGGAGCATGACCGGAGCTGCCTTCATGGTGGAGTGGCTCCCCCGGAACCTAGAAGATAAAGGAAAGAGAAAGGACTTTGAGAAGAAGAGCTGTAGAGTCTTAAATGGTCAGTCCAACCAAAGTAGATGTCAAGGTGGTAGGCTGAGTCACCCAATAACTCTGATTAACTCTTGGTAGCAGTGCAGGGACAAGACCGTCTAGAACCCAGGGGGAACATGTCACCCCCCTCCCCAAGATGAGCATTATGTGTTAGCAAAAAGCCCCCCTGAAAAAAAAAAACATTATTGAACACTAATCTGCATGCTTACCCCCAAAGAATAATAACCCCCCCTCCTCCCAGAGTAAATCTGCCCTCCTGCTGAAATTTCCCCTCCCAGCACAAATCTTTGCCCCCTCCCCATCACCCCTCCCAGCTCAAATCCTCTCTCTCCTCAAATCTCCCAAGCACAGATTCCGCCCCCCCAAAAAAAAAAAACGCCTCTCTTGGCACAAGTCCCCTACACCTCACATTTCCCTTCCAAGTACATATCCTACCACACTCCAAATCCTCCCTCCTAGTACAAACCTACGCCCTCGATCCCCCCCCCAATTTTTCCTCCTAGCACAAAGCCCTTCTAATCATACCTACTAGCAAAAATCCCCCCCCCCCACCATAAAAATGTCCCTCCTTGCACAAATCTCCTCTACCATATCACTTCTTCTAGCACAAATCCTCTTTCCCCACCCCCCTCCAAACACAAATCCCCCCCAAATCACCTTTTTTAGCACCCCCCCACCCCCAAATCTCTCCACCTAGAACAATTCTTCCCCCCTGCTGCCCCCCAAATTCCCCAAACCAATGCAAATCCCCCTCCCACCTCACATGATGCTACAGTGCCCAAGGTAGGCATCCTTCCTGTCCACCCCTTGGGATCCCCTCAGTATGGGCACAGCAGGTCCAACTCAGCACAACGGTTGTGGGAGCCCCTCATAATGGGAGCCTTTTCGAAATGTGCACAGCAGGTGTGGACAGCCAGGGAACTCAGCAAAGGTATGGTGGGAAACCCTCAAAATGGGCACAACAGATGTGCAAACCCAAAAAATCAACACAGAGGTTGTGGGAACCCCTCATAATGGGAACTCAGAGCAAGGATGATGGGAGCCTCTTAAAATGGGCACAGTGGGTGTGCATAGCTGGGGAACTGAGCAATGGGATGATGGGAACCCCCTCAAAATGGGTACAACAGATGTGCAGACCCATAAAATTAGCACAGGGCTGATGGAAAACCTCAGGTTTGCAGGTGTGCAGATCGAGAAACTCAGCACTGGGATGGTGGGAACCTTGCATAATGGGCACAGCAGGTGCAGAGCTGGGAACTTGGCACAGGGATGGTGGGAACCTATCACAATAGGCACACCTGTTGTACAGACCTGGGAACTCAGCACAGGGATGGTGGGAACCCCTCATAATGGGCACAGCAGGTGTACAGACCTGGGAACTCAGCAAAGGGATGGTGGGAACCCCTCATAATGGGCACAGCAGGTGTCCAGACCCATAAATTTGGATGGTAAAACCCCCTCAGGTTTGCAGGTGTGCAGACCCAAGAACTCATTACAGGGATAATTGGAACCCCTCAGATTTGTCGGTGTGCATACAGACCCAGGAACTCAGCACAGGGATGATGGGAACCCCTCATAATGGGTACAGCAGGTGTACAGGCCCAGGAACTCAGCACAGGGATGGTGGGAACCCCTCATAATCCTTACGGGGTAAAATCCTCCCTGTCGAAGTAGTGGTGCAGGACATTCTGGGTGAGGTTGGGAAGATTCGGGGTCTTGAGAAAGGCAGGTGGCAGCAGGAGGCCTGGATAAGGGCATGGAGGAATATCAGGACTCTGTAGCTGCTGCCTGTTGATCTCGGGGTGTGCGGCTTTTCTTTGTATTCTTGTTTCACTCCCCTAGATTTTCAAGATCAAATCTATTTTTGATAAAAGGCTACATGCATGGTGACGGTGATGTTCCTTAGTCTGGCTCTCCCGTAGGGATTGTGTAGTGCGCAATTTGTTTTGTACCATTTATAATGTTCTTGTTTTGTATTATCAAATTCAATTATTTTGTAAATATGTTTTATTTATTTATTATGGTTTTATTGTATATAAGTTGTTGTTTGTAAGATTTTTCAATAAACAAAATTAACCCCTCATAATGGGTACAGCAGGTGTACAGGCCCAGGAACTCAGCACAGGGATGGTGGGAACCCCACATAAAGGGCACAGCAGGTGTACAGACTGGCAACTCAGCACAGGGATGGAGGGAACCCCCACATAGTGGGCACAGTAGGTATGCAAATATGTAATTGGTAATTTTTCTGCAAAACTGGTTTCTTGTCCCTAGTCTATCCAGATTGTTTAGTATATGGTTTAAAAAGGTCATACTACAGGGCCCATTATGGAACTGCCTTAGAACTTTGTAGGTAGGTGCAGTCTGCTTTCTCCACTGTAGGTGGCGCATCGACCGCAGCAGCATTGCAGTTGGATGGGAAGTCAAGAGGAACTTAGCTCCTCTATGATTTCCAAGGTTACTGGGAAAGCTATTTGATTGGATGCTGCCGCCCCATGTGACTCTGGTAGCCATCTTGGGTCAGGCAAAGCTTATTTAAGGCCCTGGCTGCCAGGCTTGGCACGTACTTCACATGTGGGTAGTGTAGGGACAGGTCACCCGTCTGTCCGTCAGGGACAGTGATTAACGGCAGGGAGAGGTTCCAAACAAGTAGGAAAAGGGTAGGGACACGCCATCCTTCCTGGAAACCTCCCCACTTGGGTACGGACCAGCCAGGCCGCATTCCACCCCTCAAGACAGACACTGTCAGCACATCTGAGACCTGCTCCACTACACACTGCTGATATAATCTGAGAGTGTTCCCGGTCGGGTGTCTTCCCGCCGGGTGTGTTGTGAATTATTGGATTCTACATTAATACAAGTTCTGTTCTCTGAAACTGGACTGAGTGTTTACTACCACTGCAGCATAGTGCACCTCCCCACAACTTGTGAACAGTGTATACAGGGACTACCCTGCCTGCCTGCCAACCTTCAATGTATACAGAGAGCCCCCTTCCTGTGGACTTGTTATCCCCTTGTAGCACCCTGATGTTTAGGCAGGGTTGCTAGTAAATTTACCTGCCAGGTATAGTTGCCTTGGCCAATTGATAGGAGATCAATTGATTCCACCCTAATTTTGGAATTGCGGCACGTCTCTCTTCTGTCACTAGATGGCCAGGTATCTGGTGGCATTAGATAAAACAAGGGCATTGCAAGGACAGATTAGGAATAGAAGGGGTATCTCAGCCAATGGGCAGGGATCTTCTTGGGTCCCTTGGCCTGCTGGGAGAACCTAATTATTTGGGTGAGGTCAGGTGATCAGAGTTCTGTGCCACCTGGACGGCTGCCTGGGTGGACGTGTGTCTCTAGGCCAGAGCCTGAGACCTATTCGGGGGACAAAGGCTGTCTGAGGGCCTATCCAGAAGCAAGAGAGCAGCGAAGGTTTGGGACTGCGGCTTGCAGTCCAACCAGAAGTGACAGTTCTGCCGGTCGGAGAACCTGTCGTGGTCGGTGGTAGAGTGGAAGCTTTCGCCACTAAGGGACCAACCACCTTGTTACCAGGGACCACTGTGAGTAGCTGAAGCAAGTACCAGAGCAGTATTCTCACCAACCGGGGTGAAGAATTGGGAAGCTTCAGCAGGAGTCAAGCCAGGGACCCAGCCAGCGAAGGTGACGCTTGCAGAGCAGCTTTGTGTGTCAAGCTAGGGACCGAGCAGGACAGTGGGGTGACACTTGAGAAGTATCTTGGATGCCAAGCTAGGGACCAAGCAGGACAGTGGGGTGACACTTGAGAAGTATCTTGAATGCCAAGCTAAGGACCCAGCAGGGACACAAGGGTGATGTTTGAGGAAGATACTCAGTAAGAAGGTTGGAAGAGCTCGAGAGATCCAGGCAGTGGATCAGCAAGTCTAGTGAGAGAGACTGTGAGCTCAGTTGAGTGAAGATCTACAATAGGAGATTGTAGAGGAAGTGAAAGAGTTCATTATAACCTTTGTTAGGAACTGTTCAAGATTGTTGCCTTAGGAGACAGCGTACCTACTTTGCATCACACCCACCATGCCTCGTAACCCACTCTACATAGAAGGATGTCAGCTATCCCTAACTCTGGAGGTTCTCATTAGACCAAAGGGGACCTGAGACTTGGCTACACCCTCATACAGGGTCCCTTGCCTGCCTGTAAAAATTGTAATCAATGTGACCCCCTACCTTCCTGACATTTCAATACTCTTGGTAGGCATGTAGTCAAACAATCCCAGTAAGGGGAAGTTGAGGCAAGCAGACCACTTAGAGATGTGTCTAGGGGGTTTAGAATCTATTGCTGCTATAGAAGATTGGAATATCATTGTACAGGAATTGTTATATCTGCCTTGTTGTGTCCTGGATGATTGCCGTAGGAGGTCTGACTGTGACAAATGTGTGATCACTCACCTCGGGTGACAATTGGTACAGAGGCGATGAAATGTAACCGTATAGCTCCCATACATCTTACAATGGGATTGTAAGATTTCCCATTTCAATCGGTCTTTCCAATGAGGTTTGTAAAGTGCACAAAGGTGATCCTAGTACAACTTTCCACCTAGACAAGGTGTCTCAAAACTTTCTAAACAAAGGGACAATTTACTGTCCGTCAGACTTTAGGGGGGGCCAGACCGCGGTCACTGGGAGCAGAAAAGGTCCCAAAGTCAGTGGGAAAAAATAACGCCCCATCGTTTGTTTCAGTGGGAGTAATTGTTCCCCATTATTGGTGTCAGTGGGACGAATTGTACCCCGTCGTTGGTGTCATTGGGAGGAATTGTGCCCCTTCATTAGTGTCAATGGGGGGAATTATGCCCCATTGTTGGTGTCAGTGGATGAAATAGTGTTCCAAGGGTCAGATAAAAGCAAGCAAAGGGCCGCATCTGGCCCCCGGGCTGCATATACCTCCTCTACCCCTTCTTCTACAGCCCTATAGATAAGTACCCTATATACCTCCTCTACCCCCCCTTCTTCTACAGCCCTATAGATAAGTACCCTATATACCTCCTCTACTACTCCTTCCACAGCCATATAGAAAAAGTACCCTATATACCTTCTCTACCCCTCCTTCTACAGCCCTATAGATAAGTACCCTATATACCTCCTCAACCCCTCCTTCTACAGCCCTATAGAAAAGTACCCTATATACCTCCATTACTACTCCTTCCACAGCCCTATAGAGAAGTACCCTATATACCTTCTCTACCCCTCCTTCTACAACCCTATAGATAAGTACCCTATATACCTCCTCAACCCCTCTTTCTACAGCCCTATAGATAAGTACTCTTTATACCTCCTCTACCCCCCCCCCTTCTACAGCCCTAGATAAGTAACATGTATACCTCCTCTACCTCTCCTTCTACAGCCCTAGATAAGTAACATGTATACCTCCTCTACCTCTCCTTCTACAGCCCTAGATAAGTACTCTATATACCTTCTCCCTCAACAGCCCTATAGATAAGTACTCTTTATACCTCCTCTACCCCCCGTTCTACAGCCCTAGATAAGTAACATATATATACCTCCTCTACCCCCCCTTCTACAGCCCTAGATAAGTAACATATATATACCTCCTCTACCTCTCCTTCTACAGCCCTAGATAAGTACTCTATATACCTTCTCCCTCAACAGCCCTATAGATAAGTACCCCATATATCTCTTCTAACCCTCCTTCTACATGGCGCTAGATATGTATCTATATCCCGACGTTAAATGTCAAAGGTGTTGGGATAGGAGGGGTGATTTGATACACATGTTCTGGTGATGTCCCAAGTTGCATAGGTATTGGGAAGGTATAATTGATAAAATGAACTCTATGTTTGGGGCATCGCTAGGCATGCAGGCTAGGACTTGTCTTATGGGTTTGATGGAGAAGAATTGTATGCTAAGAGACACCCAGACTGCAATAATTAGATGCTTGTTCCTAAGGAAAGAAGTCAATTGCACGGAAGTGGCAGGGAAAAGATCCCCTGACGATAGCAGAATGGATGAAAGAGGTTAAAGATGTGATTGAAAAGGAGAAATTTATTTATGGGAAGAGAGGCAATATGAAGAAATATGAGAATATATGGAAGTTATGGCTGGAGTTGGATCACCCCAAATTAGAAGCAAGATGGACATGTAGACTGGTGGGAGTGATTGTAGGTCGAAAGGTTGGTGTGCGTGGGGTGGAAGTGAGGTAAGAATGGATGGAGTGTTTGGGGGGGTAAGAGGAAAAGTGGTTGGTTGTATTTATCTATTTTTTTGTCACATTTTTATATATTATGTAAACAGCGTTGTTTTGTGGATAAATATATATTCCAAATAAAAAGTATTGAATTAAAAAAGAGATATGTATCTATATGCCTCCTCTACCCCCTCTTTTTACAACCCTATATAAGTACCCTATATATCTTCCTTACTACCATCTTCTACAGCCCCATAGATAAGCACCCCAAACACCTCCTTTACCTCCTCCTTCTACAGCCCTATAGCTACCTACCACACCTTCCTATATCTCCTCCTTCTACTGCCCAATAGATAAATACCCCATATACCTACTCTACCCTCCTTTTTCTACAGCCATTTAGATCCCCACACCTCAATATACCCTCTCTTCTTGCTCCTTATACGGCCCTAGATAAGCACCCCACACCCACAAACACCTCCTCTATCTCCTCCTTCTACAACCCTAGATAAGTACCCCACACCCCCATACAACCACTCTTACTACTCCTCCAATCCTAACAATAAGCACCCCACATCCCCTGGAACAGGAAAAGGTTTCACCTCACTCGCAGGTTTGAAGCAAAAGTGAAGACTTTATCGAAGATAAAAATCATTAGACAACATCGTAGAAATCATGACATCAATGCAGACCTGGCAGAGCTTAACACGTTTCACGAATTGGAATTGACTTAGTCATAATCTGACCCCACATCCCCATACACCTCCTCTTCCCACTCACTCTACAGCCCTAGATAAGTACCCCATATACCTCCCCTGAGTCCCCTCCCTCCTTCTTTAACAGCCCTAGATAAGTACTCCATATACTGTACCTCCCATCCCTCCTTCTTTAATAGCCCTAGATAAGTACCCCATATACCTCCTCTCCCTACTTCTTTAACAGCCCTAGATACATGTTCCATATACCTCCTCTCCCTACTTCTTTAACAGCCCTAGATACATGCTCCATATACCTCCTCTCCCTCCTTCTTTAACAGCCCTAGATAAGTACCCCATATACCTCCTCTCCCTACTTCTTTAACAGCCCTAGATAAGTACCCCATATACCTCCCCTCCCTCCTCATTTTACAGCCATAGATAAGTACCCCTACATTCCTATACACCCTTTTCCCTCCTGTCTACAGGCATGGATAAATACCCCATACCCCAATACGCCCCATCTTCCTTATCCTTGCACAGCGCTAAAGAAGTACCCTTTAAAACCATTCTCCCTCCCCTCTCTCATCTTTCTACAAACCTAGATAAGTACCCCTTGCCCCATACAACCTCTCTTTAGGCTTCTTTCACAGCTAAGTATCCCCCCCCCCCCCCAAAAAAAAAACTTGCCTTCCATTTCTTTTCACAGCTGTAAATAAGTACCCCTCACCCCTATATACCCTTTCTTTCTCCTCTCTTACAGCCCAAGATGAGTACCTTACACCCCCATATACACCCTCTTTAGTTTGCTTCTTCAGCCCTAGATAAATACCCCACATCTCTATACATCCCCTCTTTCTCCTCCATTTACAACCATAGATGAGTACCCCACTCTCCCATACTTCACCCTTCTTTTACAGCCCAAGATAAGTACCCCAAATCCCCTTATACTCATTCTATCTCTTCCTTCTGCCTATCTGAGAGTTCTAAATAAGTACCTCAAGCACTCATACACCCCCCCCCCCCCCCCGTTCCTCCATTCTTCTGCTCCACAGAGTCATAGATAATTACCCCACACCCCCATACACCCCCCTTCCCTCTCCTTCTCCCCTAGAGGGTCCTGGATAAGAGCCCCAAACCCCTATACTGCCCCTCTTCCTCCTCCTTCTGCACTCCTAGACTCCTCTTCCCTCTTGGCTCCCATCACTCCTATCTTACCTGGGTGTGGAGGTGCAGAGCACAGCTGGAAGGCAGGATGGTCCCCAGGTGCAGGAGAAGCAGAGAGGTAGACAGGTGCAGGAGAAGCAGGCAGGTAGATATGTGCAGGTAGGTAAACAGGTGCAGGCAGGCAGACAGGTGCAGGAGGGATGAGGTCGGTGTGCAGCCAGTCAGTAAGAAAGTTGTGATCCAGATGAAGATAAGATCAGGATAGACAGGTAGTGAGCTCTGCTCTCTCCTCCCCACTTATATATTAGAATTCTCCCACACTGACGTCACAGCTCTGAGCATCATCCTTCATCACCTCACCGACTGACTGCACACCAGGGAGTCACCGCATCATACCCCCCCCCCCCCCCCCTCCATACACTTAATCAGAGTCATCTCTACATATCTGATCACAAAGTCTGCCAGGGGACAGAGGAGACAGGGGCTCCAGAGACTGAGACTCCCCAGAGGAGAGGAGACAGGGATCCCAAAGACTGAGACTCCCCAGAGGAGAGGAGACCCCCCCAAGAAGAAAGTAGATAGGGACCCCTGAGACTGCGACCCCCAAGAGTAAAGGAGACAGATGACCCAAAACTGAGACCCCCAGAGGAGAGCATATAGGGCCCCCAGAGACTGAGACTCACCAGAGCAAAGGAGACAGGGGTCCCAGAGACTGAGAGCCCCCCCCCCCCCCGGGGATAGGAGACAGGGTCCCCAGAGGCTGAACCCCCCCTCCCCAAACGAGAGGAGACAGGGACGCCAGAGACTGGGACCCTCCAGAGGAGAGAAGACAGGGACCCTAGAGACTGAGACCCCCCCAAGAAGAAAGTAGATAGGGACCCCTGAGACTGGGACCCCCAAGAGTAAAGGAGACAGATGACCCGAAACTGAGACCCCCAGAGGAGAGGATATACTGCCCCCAGAGACTGAGACTCACCAGAGGAAAGGAGACAGGGGTCCCCGAGACTGAGAGCCCCCCCCCAGGGGATAGGAGACAGGGACCCCAGAGGCTGCCCCCCCCCAAAGGAGAGGAGATAGGGACTCCAGAGACTAGGACCCTCCAGAGGAGAGAAAACAGGGACCCTAGAGACTGAAACCCCCCAAGAGCAAAGTAGATAGGGACCCCTGGGACTGAGACCCCCAAGAGTAAAGGAGACAGGTGCCCCAAAACTGAGACCTTCAGAGGAGAGGATATAGGACCCCCAGAGACTAAGACACCCCAGAGGAAAGGAGACAGGGGTCCCAGAGACTGAGAGCCCCCCCCCCAGGGGATAAGAGACAGGAACCCCCGAGGCTTAACCCCCCCCCCCAAAGGAGAGGAGACAGGGACGTCAGAGACTGGGACCCTCCAGAGAGAAGACAGGGACCCTAGAGACTGAGATCCCCCTAGAGGAAAGTAGATAGTACCCCTAAAACTGAGACCCCCCCCAGAGGAAAGGAGACATGGGCCCCAAAACTGAGACCCCCAGAGGAGAGGAGACAGGAACCTCATAGACTGATATTCCCCAGAGGAAAGGAGACATGGGCCCAAATCTGAGACCCCCAGAGGAGAGGAGACAGGGCCAACAGAGGCTGAACCCCCCCAAAGAAGAGGAGACAGGGACTCCATAAACTGAGACCCCCCCGGACGAGAGAAAACAGGGACCCCAGAGACTGAGATCCCTCAGGGGAGAGGAGACAGTGACCCTAGAGTCTGAGACTTCCCAGAGGAGAGGGGACAGGGACAACAGAGACTGAGATACCCCCCCCCCTTCCCAGAGGAGAGGGGACAGGGACAACAGAGACTGAGATACCCCCACCCCCCAGAGGAAAGGAGATAAGGACCCCTGAGACTGAGACCCCCCCGGACGAGAGAAAACAGGGACCCCAGAGACTGAGATCCCTCAGGGGAGAGGAGACAGTGACCCTAGAGTCTGAGACTTCCCAGAGGAGAGGGGACAGGGACAACAGAGACTGAGATACCCCCCCCCTTCCCAGAGGAGAGGGGACAGGGACAACAGAGACTGAGATACCCCCACCCCCCAGAGGAAAGGAGATAAGGACCCCTGAGACTGAGACCCCCCCAGAGGAGAGAAGACAGGGACCCCAGAGACTGAGACCACCCCCGAGGAAAGGAGATATGGACCCTGAGACTGAGACCCCCAGAGGAGAAGAGACAGGGGCCCCAGAAACTGAGCCCCCCTGAGATAGGAACCCCAAAGACTGAGACCCCCAGATGAGAGGAGTCTTAGACCCCAGAGACTGAGACCCCCCCGAGGAAGGGAGAGAAGAGACCCCAGAGACTGAGACCTTCCCAGAGGAGGGAAGACAGGGGCCCCAGTGACTGAGACCCCAGAGGTGAGGAGACATGGCCCTAGAGACTAAGACCTCCGCCCCGAGAGGAGAAAATACAGCAACCCCTTAGACTGAGAACAGCAGTGGAGAGGAGACGGGGTCCCAGAGACTGAGAGCCCCCCAGAGGAAAAGAGACAGGGGCCTTAGGTCTTAGAAACTGAGACTCCCCAGAGGTGAGGAGATAGGAACCCCAAAGACTGAGAACCTCCCAGAGGAGGGGAGACAGGGACCCTAGAGACTGAGAACCCCCCCAGAGGAAAGTAGACAGGGAGCCCAGGGACTGAGAGTCCCCAGAGGAAAGTAGACAGGGACCCCAAAGACTGAGACCCCCCAGAGGAAAGTAGACAGAGGCCCCAAAGAGTGAGACGAGGCGACAGGGCCCCAGGGACTAAAATCCCCCAAAGGAGAGAAGACCTGGAACCCTGAGACTGAGACCCCAAAGGAGAGGAGACGTGGCCCTAGAGATTGGGACCCCCCCCCCAGAGGAGAAAATACAGGAACCCCTGAGACTGAGAACAGTAGTGGAGAGGAGACGGTTTCCCAGAGACTGAGACCTCCCCAGAGGAGAGAAGACCGGGAACCCTGAGACTGAGACCATAATGTATAATTGCAGTAGTGAGTCATGAACAGCCATGTCCGAATGAATCTCCAAACCAAACCTTAAGCTCTTTCCTAGTGGAGGCTTTGAGGGTTATACTGAATCAAGTGAACTGGCAAAGCATTTTCTCGATCCCTGGGAATGGAGAGCAGGTTGCCTCCAGTGGGTGGCTGGAGAACATTTAGCATCATCTAGCTCTTTTCTCCCCAGCCTAACTGAACTTGGCCCACCCCTTTCATTCACTGGATTTCAGTTTTTTCAATCATGGAGGCTAATAAAAAGATACAACGTAGTAGTAGTAAAAATAATAATAAAAATAATAATAATAATGGAAAAAATATATATATGAGAATAATAATATATGTAGAATAATATTCTAAAAGAATAAGTGTTGATGATGATAATAATAATAATTATTATTATAATAATGATGATAATGTTAATACTAATAAATAACAAGAGCAAAAACAACAATCATAATAGAATAATAATAAAACAGTATGTGTAAAAATGGTAATATTAATTATTGTAGTATTAATAATAATAATAATGTTAATACTAATAGATGTATAATATTACTACTAATAATAATATTAATAATAATAATAATAATTAGCCCTCAAAATTTCCACTTGCCTGCTTGCATTTGGCGAGTGGAAATTAGTTGAGGGCGAGTGTGGAGCTGCATCGGAGGGGGGCAGATACCACCACAGGCGGGGTTGAATGGGAGCCGATGCTTCTCCCAGCGATTGGCCAGAAAACTGTGGGGAGGGGAGGGGAGAGGAAGAGGAGATCCCGCTGGATCACACAGAGTGGGGATCTCCTTCTATGACACAGCTCAGAAATTCCGGCTGCTGTCAAACAAAGTCCCCCCTCCTTCGCCGACTATGATAGACAGCACACTGGTCCAGTGCCGGGAAATTGAAGTAGTGGGACGTCTATCATAGGAGTCGGTGAAGGAGGAGTCCAGTCGGCGGACTTTGTTTGACAGCGGCCGGCATTTCAGATCACAGTGTGTCACAGTGGGAGATCCTCTCGCTGTGTAATCTGGCCAGTTCTCCTTCCGAGTGAGGCTGCATTGATGGGCACTGAAAAGGCTGCACTGATGGGCACTGATAGACTGCATTGATGGGAACTAAAAAGGCTGCACTGATGGGCACTTATGAAGCTGCATTGATGGGCACTGAAAAGGCTGCACTGATGGGCACTGATAGACTGCATTGATGGGCACTGAAAAGGCTGCATTGATGGGCACTTATGAAGCTGCATTGATGGGCACTGATAGGCTGCGCTGATGGGCACTGATAAGGCAGCACTCATGGGCATTGATCAGGCTGCACTCATGGGCACTAATGAGACTGCATTGATAGGCACTGATAGGCTGTGCTGATGAGCACTGATAGGGTGCATTGATGGGCACTGATAGGCACCGATGAGTATGTATTGATGGGCACTGATGAGGCTGCACTGATGGGCACTGATAAGGCAGCACTAATGGGCATTGATCAGGCTGCACTGATGGGCAATAATGAGACTGCACTGATAGGCTGTGCTGATGAGCAGTGATAGGCTGCATTGGTGGGCACTGATGAGTATGTATTGATGGGCACTGATGAGGCTGCACTGATGGGCACCGATAGGCTGCACTAATGGGCATTAATCAGGCTGCACTGATGGGCACTAATGAGACTGCATTGATAGGTACTGATAGGCTGCGCTGATGAGCACTGATAGGCTGCATTGATGGGCACTGATAGGCACCGATGAGTATGTATTGATGGGCACTGATGGGCACTGATAAGCCAGCACTAATGGGCATTGATCAGGCTGCACTGATGGGCATTAATGAGACTGCACTGATAGGCTGTGCTGATGAGCAGTGATAGGCTGCATTGGTGGGCACTGATAGGCACTGATGAGTATGTATTGATGGGCACTGATGAGGCTGCACTGATGGGCACTGATAGGCTGCACTAATGGACATTGATCAGGCTGCACTGATGGGCACTGAGACTGCATTGATAGGTACTGATAGGCTGCGCTAATGAGCACTGATAGGCTGCATTGATGGGCACTGATAGGCACCAATGAGAATGTATTGATGGGCACTGTTGAGGCTGCACTGATGGGCACTGATAGGCTGCACTGATGGGCAAAGATGAGGTCGCACTGATAGGCACTGATAGGCTGCACTGATGAGGCTGCACTGATGGGCACTGATGAGGCTGCACTGGTGGGCACTGATAAAGTTGTTGTTGTTAATAATTGTTTTTGTAACTTAATTCTACATTAAACATTTAACAGTGTAATTTCATGAGATAGTTTATGAGGGCGTGCATAAGGGCAGAACCAGGGTCTGGGCAGGGTGGGGGTTGGGTGGGGCAACTGGTGGCGAGTAACTTTTAAGGCCTGGCTAGTAGTTCAGGACTTGAAATGTTAAGCCCTGATAATAATAATAATAATAATAATAAAAGTAACGTGTAATAATAATAATAATCATCATCAAATTAAAACAAAAAAACACTGAACCAAAGCCAGCCAAATGACCGAACACATTTGAATTAAAGACTATTGGAATGAATTACCTGCCAAAATACTGTTTAGCTGCACAAACCCCCCTGCCACCGTGTTCACAGTCACCCTTCTTCCCTGCTGTAAGCTACCCAAATGCCTTCAGCTTCCAGTGCCTGAAACATGTTAGAATCCAACATCAGTGCAGAGCTTTTCCCTGTCATTCTGGTTTGTATTGTGCACAGTATTGTTATATGTATGGTATTGTAGATCATTATAGACAGATATTAGGTACATTTTGATGGCAGATGATGAATGTACTTTTAGAGAATTGCTAAATGTATATGACGAGGCTGAAAGAGGTTTACTATGAATTGTGAATGATAAGTTGGATCCATACACTGGCAGCCATATACATGGAGGAGGACTTGCCCGTACAGTAGGGGAGAATGTCTGCACTGATTACAGCCGAGTGCTGGGAAGAGATGTGACATTGGACACCATCCCTCTATGTGGATCTCTGAGTGACGCCAGAAATGCATCATAAATACCTTAATTGTCATTGTTGGATCGTCCAGCAAGGTGAGTGCCAGCAGCATGTGAGCAGAAGTCATATATTCTCATTTCAAGGTTCACGCCACCCGGAACTGACATTTCTGTGTTTGTTGGACACTGAAGAGTTAAAACCCCCTGACCGTCCTTTCTATGGCTCTAATGGAGGGATAATGAGTTCTCGGGTCTGTACACCTGCTGTGCCCATTATGAGAGGCTCCCACCATCCCTGTGCTGAGTTCCTGGGTCTGTACACCTGCTGTGCCCATTATGAGGGGTTCCCACCATCCCTGTGCTGAGTTCCTGGGTCTGTACACCTGCTGTGCCCATTATGAGGGGTTCCCACCATCTCTGAGCTGAGTTCCCGGGTCTGTACACCTGCTGTGCTCATTATGAGGGGTTCCCACCATCCCTGTGCTCATTATGAGGGGTTCCCACCATCCCTGTGCTCATTATGAGGGGATCCCACCATCCCTGTGCTCATTATGAGGGGTTCCCACCATCCCTGTGCTCATTATGAGGGGATCCCACCATCCCTGTGCTGAGTTCTCGGGTCTGTACAGCTGCTGTGCCCATAATGAGGGGTTCCCACCATCCCTGTGCTGAGTTCTCGGGTCTGTACAGCTGCTGTGCCCATTATGAGGACTTCCCACCATTCCTGTGCTGAGTTCTCGGGTCTGTACACCTGCTGTGCCCATTATGAGGGGTTCCCACCATCCCTGTGCTCATTATGAGGGGTTCCCACCATTCCTGTGCTGAGTTCTCGGGTCTGTACACCTGCTGTGCTCATTATGAGGGGTTCCCACCATCCCCGTGCTCATTATGAGGGGTTCCCACCATCCCTGTGCTCATTATGAGGGGATCCCACCATCCCTGTGCTCATTATGAGGGGTTCCCACCATCCCTGTGCTCATTATGAGGGGATCCCACCATCCCTGTGCTGAGTTCTCGGGTCTGTACACCTGCTGTGCCCATTATGAGGGGTTCCCACCATCCCTGTGCTCATTATGAGGGGTTCCCACCATTCCTGTGCTGAGTTCTCGGGTCTGTACACCTGCTGTGCCCATTATGAGGGGTTCCCACCATCCCTGTGCCCATTATGAAGGGTTCCCACCATCTCTGTGCTGAGTTCCTAGGTCTGTACACCTGCTGTGCCCATTATGAGGGGTTCCCACCATCCCCGTGCTGAGTTCTCAGATCTATACATCTGCTGTGCCCATAATGAGGGGTTCCCACCATCCCTATGCTGAGTTGTCGGGTCTATACACCTGCTGTGCCCATTATGAGGGGTTCCCACCATCCCTGTACTGAGTTCCTGGGTCTGTACACCTGCTGTGCCCATTATGAGGGGTTCCCACCATCCCTATGCTGAGTTGTCGGGTCTATACACCTGCTGTGCCCATTATGAGGGGTTCCCACCATCCCTGTACTGAGTTCCTGGGTCTGTACACCTGCTGTGCCCATTATGAGGGGTTCCCACCATCCCTGTACTGAGTTCTCGGGTCTGTACACCTGCTGCGCCCATTATGAGGGGTTCCCACCATCCCTGTGCCCATTATGAAGGGTTCCCACCATCTCTGTGCTGAGTTCCTAGGTCTGTACACCTGCTGTGCCCATTATGAGGGGTTCCCACCATCCCCGTGCTGAGTTCCTAGGTCTGTACACCTGCTGTGCCCATTATGAGGGGTTCCCACCATCCATATGCTGAGTTGTCGGGTCTATACACCTGCTGTGCCCATTATGAGGGGTTCCCACCATCCCTGTACTGAGTTCTCGGGTCTGTACACCTGCTGTGCCCATTATGAGGGGTTCCCACCATCCCTGTGCTCATTATGAGGGGTTCCCACCATTCCTGTGCTGAGTTCTCGGGTCTGTACACCTGCTGTGCCCATTATGAGGGGTTCCCACCATCCCTGTGCTCATTATGAGGGGTTCCCACCATCCCTGTGCTGAGTTCCTGGATCTGTACACCTGCTGTGCCCATTATGAGCGGTTCCCACCATCCCCGTGCTGAGTTCCCGGGTCTGTACACCTGCTGTGCCCATTATGAGGGGTTCCCACCATCCCTTTGCCCATTATGAGGGGTTCCAACCATCCCTGTGCCCATCATGAGGAGTTAATTTTGTTTATTGAAAAATCTTACAAACAACAACTTATATACAATAAAACCATAATAAATAAATAAAACATATTTACAAAATAATTGAATTTGATAATACAAAACAAGAACATTATAAATGGTACAAAAACAAATTGCGCACTACACAATCCCTATGGGAGAGCCAGACTAAGGAACATCACCGTCACCATGCATGTAGCCTTTTATCAAAAATATATTTCATGTTGAAAATCTAGGGGAGTGAAACAAGAATACAAAGAAAAGCCGCACACCCCGAGATCAACAGGCAGCAGCTACAGAGTCCTGATATTCCTCCACGCTCTTATCCAGGCCTCCTTCTGCCACCTGCCTTTCTCAAGACCCCGAATCTTCCCAACCTCACCCAGAATGTCCTGCACCACTACTTCGACAGGGAGGATTTTACCCCGTAAGGATACCTGACACCGTGCACTCCACGTGAAATAACGGACTACCAGACTAACTAAAAAAAGTGTTTCCAAATCATAATCCCGACGAGTCTGGAATGCCCCATACACCCACTCTGCATAACTCATATGGGGGAGGAAGGGTATACTCAGAGCCCTCCCAACCCTCTTGTACACCTCTATATTAAAAGGGCATTGAAGTAGAAAGTGATCCATGGACTCCACCACTCCTCCACACTCCACTCTCGGGCAGCCCCGATCACTCATGGAAAGAAACTTCAAGTTGCCCTTCACATATAGTTTTCCATGAAAGGCAAGCCAAGCCTGATCCCTAAACTTCATTGGGATTCTCTCCAAATTAATCAATCGCAAACCCACCCCCAAAACCAGGCTTGGGCAATCCCTCAAGGCCAGTGGCTCGCAAAAAGCAGAGCTCATGATCCGCTTCTCAAGAAGTTTCCTTGGAAGAGATTTGACTTCTCCTGCTGTTACTTGCCACTGCCAAAGCATTTTCAAACACGGGGCAACATAAGCCGGGAGCTGTTCATGCCTGACCCTCAGGCTTTTCACTGGCCCACCATTTTCCCAGTCTCGCAGAAAGGGCCTAAAACCAGGACTGGAAAATACCAACCCACCCAGGCGGTCTCTCTGCCAACATGTTACCAAGATTGTACTTCAGAAACATCAGAGAGAAAAAGACTACAGGGTTGACCATCCCTAGACCACCCTCCCGCCTAGGAAGGTAAGTCACATTCCTTTTGACAAGGTTTATTCTGAGGGGTTCCCACCATCTCTGTGCTGAGTTCCCCGGTCTTTACACCTACTGTGCCCATTATGTGAGGTCCCACCATCCTTGTGCTGAGTTCCTTGCTCTGTGCACCTGTTTTGTCCACCATCCCTAGTGGATTTTTAAAAATGTTATATTATAGGCAATGTAGTAGGAGGGGGTGTTGCAAGTCACAAGGTGAGAGGCTGCACCAGGGGCTGATCTGTGTTAGATGTTTGTGAAGACAGCCAAGAACTGCACCGACACCAGGATTTACATGACTTTGTCATCTCTGAGTCGGCAACTCAGTCCAGGAAGTAGACGGTGAGCCTGAATGATTTCAGAACAAAGATGGTGATAAAAGCAGATGAAGCCATGGTCACGTGAGTAGAGCGACACATTCATGAGCATGCTTATCTAACATGAAAAAGTAGATCATATGACATATGCTGACAATATACTGTAAATGCAGAAAATAAAATATAAATAAATATAAATGAAAACATATTTGACCTCTCTATTGGTATCATTAATATATGACCTCCCTTATTATTATTACAGTGCCTTGAAAATTCACACCCCTTGATATTCTCCACATTTTGTCAGGTTACAACCAAAAAAAGTAAATGTATTTTATTGGGATTTTATGTGATAGACCAACACAAAGTGGCACATAATTGTGAAGTGGAAGGAAAATGATAAATGGTTTTCAACATTTTTTACAAATAAATATGTGAAAAGTGTGGGGTACATTTGTATTCAGCCCCCCGGAGTCAATACTTTGTAGAACCTCCTTTCACTGCAATTACATCTGCAAGTCTTTTTGGGGATGTCTCTACCAGCTTTGCACATCTAGAGAGCGACATTTTCTTCTTTGCAAAATATCTCAAGCTCTGTCAGATTGGATATAGAGCGTCTGTGAACAGCAATTTTCAAGTCTTGCCACAGATTCTCAATTGGATTTAGGTCTGGACTGTGACTGGGCCATTCTAACACATGAATATGCTTTGATCTAAACCATTCCATTGTAGCTCTGGATGTATGTTTAGGGTCGTTGTCCTGCTGGAAGGTGAACCTCCGCCCCAGTCTCAAGTCTTTTGCAGACTCTAACAGGTTTTCTTCTAAGATTGTCCTGTATTTGGCTCCATCCATCTTCCCATCAACTCTGACCAGCTTCCCTGTCCCTGTTGAAGAAAAGCATCCCCACAACATGATGCTGCCACCACCATGTTTCACGGTGGGGATGGTGTGTTCAGGGTGATGTGCAGTGTTAGTTTTCTGACACACATAGTGTTTTGCTTTTAGGCCAAAAGGTTTCATTTTGGTCTCATCTGACCAGAGTACCTTCTTCCACACGTTTGCTGTGTCCCCCACATGGCTTCTCACAAACTGAAACTTCTTATTGCTTTCTTTAGACAATGGCTTTCTTCTTGTCACTCTTCCATAAAGACCAGATTTGTGAAGTGCACGACTAATAGTTGTCCTGTGGACAGATTCTCCCACCTGAGCTGTGGATCTCTGCAGCTCCTCCAGAGTTACCATGGACCTCTTGGCTGCTTCTCTGATGAATGTTCTCCTTGCCCGGCCTGTCAGTTTAGGTGGACGGCCATGTCTTGGTAGGTTTGCAGTTGTCCCATACTCTTTCTATTTTCGGATGATGGATTAAACAGTGCTCTGTGAGATGTTCAAAGCTTGGGATATTTTTTTTATACCCTAACCCTGCTTTAAACTTCTCCACAACTTTATCCCTGACTTGTCTGGTGTGTTTCTTGGCCTTCATGATGCTGTTTGTTCACTAAGGTTCTCTAACAAACCTCTGAGGGCTTCACAGAACATCTGTATTTATACTGAGATTATATTACACACAGGTGGACTCTATTTACTATTTAGGTGACTTCTGAAGGCAATTGGTTCCACTAGATTTTAGTTGGGGGTATCAGAGTAAAGGGGGCTGAATACAAATGCACCCCACACTTTTCACATATTTATTTAAAATCTTTTTAAAACCATTTATTATTTTCCTTCCACTTCACAATTATGTGCCACTTTGTGTTGGTCTATCACATAAAATCCCAATAAAATACATTTACGTTTTTGGTTGTAACATGACAAAATGTGGAAAATTTCAAGGGGTATGAATACTATTTCAAGGCACTGTACATGGTCTCCTTTATTGATATATGACCTCTCTCTAGTCTCCTTTATTAATACATGGGCTCCTTTATCAATAGGTGTCCTTTTTTTATACATATATGAACTCTCCTTTTAATACATGGACTCCTTTAATACTATATTGCCTTATTTACTAATATATACTGTAGTCTCTCATTAATATGTGGTCTCCTTTATTCATATGTGACCTCTTGTATTAATACATGGGCTCTGTTATTAATATATTGTCTACTTTATTAATAATTTATAATTATTTAATATTACCTCTCTCATAAATATAGTGTTTTTTTATTATTATATGGTCTCCTGTATTATTATATTGTCTCCTTTATCAATGTATGGGCTTCTTTATTAATATGTGACCTCTCTAATCAATGTATAGCCTCCTCTATTCATTTATGGTCTCCTTTATTTATAAATGACCTCTCATAGTAATACATGGGCTCCTTCTATATTATATAGCCTCCTTTATTAATATATGACCTCTCCTTTTAATACATGGTTTCCTTTAATAATATACAGCCTCCTTTATTAATATACAGTCTCCTTTATTTATATATGGCCTCCTTTATTAATATATAGTCTCCATTGTTAATATATAGTCTCCTTTGTTAATATATGGTCTCCTTTATTTATATATGACCTCTCATATTAATGCATGGGCTCCTTTATTAATATATGACCTCCTTTGTTTATAAATTACCTCTCTGATTATTACATGGTCACCTTTATTAAAATATGATCCTTTTTATTTATATATGACCTCTCATATTACCACATGGGCTCCTTTATTAATATATGGTCTCCTCTGTTAATATACAGCCTCCTTTATTATTAATGAATATGCCCTCTCTTATAAATATCCAGTCTTCTTTATTATTATATGATCTCCTGTATTAATATACGGGTTCCTTTATTAATATATGACCTCTCTTATAAATGTATAGCCTCCTTTATTAATATATGACTTCTTTTAATAATATATGGCCTCCTTATATATATATATATATATAATGGCCACTCTTATTATTACATGGGCTCCTTTATTAACATATTGTCTACTTTATTAAAATATGCCCTCTCTTATAAATATACAGTCTTTTTTATTATTATATGATCTCCTATATTAATATATGGGTTCCCTTATTAATATATGACCTCCCTTATAAATGTATAGCCTCCTTTATTAATATATTACTTCTTTTATTAATATATGACCTCTCTTATAAACGTATAGCCTCCTTTATTAATATATGACTTCCTTTATTAATATATGGCCTCATTTATTTATATATGACCTCTCTTATCTATGTATAGCCTCCTTTATTGATATATGGCCTCCTTTATTTATACATGACCTCTCTTATTAATACATGGGTTCTTTTATTAATATATTGTCTACTTTATTAAAATATGACCTATTTTATTTATATATGACATTGCTTTTAAATATACAGTCTTCTTTATTGTTATATGATCTCCTGTATTAATATATGTGTTCCTTTATTAATATATGACCTCTCTTATAAATATATAGCCTCCTTTATTAATATATGACTTCTTTTGTTAATATATGGCCTCCTTTATTTATATATGACCTTTCTTATCTATGTATAGCCTCCTTTATTAAGATATGGCCTCCTTTATTTATATATGACCTCTCTTATCTATATATAGCCTCCTTTATTAATATATGGCCTCCTTTATTTATATTATTATTATTATTATACAGGGTTTATATAGCGCCAACAGTTTACGCAGCGCTTTACAATATAAAAGGAAGACAATACAGTTAAAATAAAATACAAGAGGATTAAGAGGGCCCTGCTTAAAAGAGCTTACAATCTAATAGGTGGGGTAGGTGGTACAAAAGGTTGTAACTGTGGGGAATGAGCTGGTGGAAGTGGTAGGAGATTAGTTGGAGACGTGATAGGCTTTCCTGAAGAGATGAGTTTTCAGGGATCACCTGAAGGTAACAAGAGTAGGGGATAGCCGGATAGATGGAGGTAGCGAGCTCCAGAGGATGAGAGAGGCTCTGTAGAAATCCTGGAGATGAGCATGGGAGGAGGAGACGAGAGAGCTTGAGAGGAGGAGGTCCTGAGAAGAGCGGAGAGGTCGATTTGGGTGATATTTGGAGACAAGATTGGTGATGTAGCCAGGGGCAGAGTTGTGAATGGCTTTGTATGTTTTGGTTAGTATTTTGAATTGAATTTGCTGGGTGATTGGGAGCCAGTGTAGGGATTGGAGTAGAGGGTTGGTGGTCAGTGTAGGGATTGGAGTAGAGGGTTGGCAGACACTGAGCGGCTGGTAAGGTGGATAAGTCTGGCAGCAGCATTCATGATAGACTGAAGAGGGGAGGAGCCTATGGAGCGATAGGCCAATGAGAAGGGAGTTGCAATAGTCAAGGCGAGAGATAACAAGGGAGTGAATGAGGAGCTTGGTGGTTTCATTTGTTAAAAAGGGGCGAATTTTAGGGATATTATGGAGGTGAATTCTACAAACTTTTGACAACGATTGGACTTGAGGCTGAAATGACAAGTCAGAGTCTAGGATTTCACCTAATACCCTGGCGTGAGGGGAGGGACTGATGGTTGCATTGTTGATTTTGATAGAAAAGTCATGGAGGGGGGCACGGGCGGGGAGAAATATTAATAGCTCAGTTTTAGAGAGATTTAGTTTAAGGAAGTGGTGCGACATCCATGCTGATATGTCAGATAGTAAGTTAGTAATGCGAGAGGAGACTGAAGGAGTGAGGTGAGGAGTAGACAGGTAGATTTGGGTGTCATCAGCGTATAAGTGGTATTGGAAGCCGTGGGCAGTTATTAAGTGACCAAGGGAGGAGGTGTAGATAGAGAAGAGAAGGAGTCCAAGAACCGAGCCTTGGGGGACCCCCACAGAAAGGGGCAATGAAGAGGAGGAGACAGAGTTGTAGGTGACACTGAAGGAGCGCTGTGATTGGTAGGCAGAGAACCAGGATAGAGCAGAATCTCGGAGGCCAAGGGAATGTAGTTTATTGAGAAGGAGCGGGTGGTCAACAGTATCAAAGGCCGCAGAGAGGTCAAGTGGTAGGAGTGTGGAGTACTGGCTGTTGGTTTTAGCAGTTAGTAAATCATTAGTGAGTTTTAGTAAGGAAGGTTCCGTGGAGTGCTGCGAGCGAAAGCCAGACTGTAAGGGGTCAAGAAGGTTATTTTCATTGAGGTAGGAGCCAAGACGGTTGTAGACCAAGAGTTCTAGAAGTTTAGAGGTGAATGGGAGCAATGAGATGGGTCTTAAGTTGTTCAGATTGGTGGGGTCCAGTGAGGGCTTTTTAAGTATGGGAGTGATCTGCGCATGTATGCCTCTCTTATTAATACACGGGCTCCATTATTAACATATTGTCTACTTTATTAAAATATGACCTCTTTTATTAATATATGACATCTCTTATTGATACATGGGCTCCTTGATTAGTATATGGTCTCTTTTTTTATATATATATATATATAACCTCCTTTTATTAATATATGACCTCTCCTTTTAATACTAAAGGACTAGACTAATTTATTTATATATGGTATCTTTCATTAATATATAGTCTCCTTTATTAATTTATAGCCTCCTTGATTAATGATGGCCTCATTTATTAACCACTTAAGGATCGAGCCTCTTTCTGAGATTTGTTGTTTACAAGTTAAAAACTGTTTTTTTTTTTTGCTAGAAAATTACTTAGAACCCCCAAACATTATACATTTTTTTTCTAACACCCTAGAGAATAAAATGGCGGTCGTTGCAATACTTTCTGTCACACTGTATTTGCGCAGCGGTCTTACAAGCGCACTTTTTTTGGAAAAAATACACTTTTTTTTAAATTCAAAAATAAGACAACAGTAAAGTTATCCCAATTTTTTTATATTGTGAAAGATAATGTTACGCCGAGTAAATGGATACCCCACATGTCACTCTTCAAAATTGCGCCCGCTTGTGGAATGGCAACAAACTTTTACCCTTAAAAATCTCCATAGGCGACGTTTAAAAAATTCTATAGGTTGCATGTTTTGAGTTACAGAGGAGGTCTAGGGCTAGAATTATTGCTCTCGCTCTGCCGATCGCGGCGATACCTCACATGTGTGGTTTGAACACCGTTTTCATATGCGGGCGCTACTCGCGTATGCGTTCGCTTCTGCTTGCGAGCTCGTCGGGACGGGGCGCGTTTAAAAAATGTCACCTTTTATTTATTTTTATTTATTTTTTTACACTGTTCTTTAAAAAAAAAAATTGTGTCACTTTTATTCCTATTATAAGGAATGTAAACATCCCTTGTAATAGAAAAAAAGCATGACAGGTCCTCTTAAATGTAAGATATGGAGTCAAACAGACCTCGGATCTCATATTTACACTAGAATGCAATAAAAAAATTAAACAAAATTTAGTGTAATTTAAAAGAAAAAAAACAATGTCCCTTTAACCACTTCAGCCCCGGAAGGATTTACCCCCTTCCTGACCAGAGCACTTTTTACAATTCGGCACTGCGTCGCTTTAACTGCTAATTGCGCGGTCATGCAATGCTGTACCCAAACGAAATTTGCGTCCTTTTCTTCCCACAAATAGAGCTTTCTTTTTATGGTATTTCATCACCTCTGCCGTTTTTATTTTTTGCGCTATAAACGGAAAAAGACTGAAAATTTTGAAAAAAAATGATATTTTCTACTTTTTGTTATAAAAAAAAATCCAATAAACTAAATTTTAGTCATACATTTAGGCCAAAATGTATTCGGCCACATGTCTTTGGTAAAAAAAATGTCAATAAGCGTATATTTATTGGTTTGCGCAAAAGTTATAGCGTCTACAAACTAGGGTACATTTTCTGGAATTTACACAGCTTTTAGTTTCTGACTGCCTATGTCATTTCTTGAGGTGCTAAAATGGCAGGGCAGTACAAAACCCCCCCAAATGACCCCATTTTGGAAAGTAGACACCCCAAGGAAATTGCTGAGAGGCATGTTGAGCCCATTGAATATTTATTTTTTTTGTCCCAAGTGATTGAATAATGACAAAAAAAAGAAAAAAAAAAAAATTACAAAAAGTTGTCACTAAATGATATATTGCTCACACAGGCCATGGGCATATGTGGAATTGCACCCCAAAATACATTCAGCTGCTTCTCCTGAGTACGGGGATACCACATGTGTGGCACTTTTTGGGAGCCTAGCCGCGTACGGGGCCCCGAAAACCCAGCACCACCTTCAGGATTTCTAAGGGCATACATTTTTGATTTTACTCCTCACTACCTATCACAGTTTTGAAGGCCATAAAATGCCAAGATGGCACAAAACCCCCCCAAATGACCCCATTTTGGAAAGTAGACACCCCAAGCTATTTGCTGAGAGGCATGGTGAGTATTTTGCAGCTGTCATTTGTTTTTGAAAATGAAGAAAGACCAGAAAAAAAATTTTTTTTTTTCTTTTTTCAATTTTCAAAACTTTGTGACAAAAAGTGAGGTCTGCAAAATACTCACTATACCTCTCAGCAAATAGCTTGGGGTGTCTACTTTCCAAAATGGGGTCATTTGGGGGGTTTGTGCCACCTGGGCATTCCATGGCCTCCGAAACTGTGATAGGTAGTGAGGAGTGAAATCAAAAATTTACGCCCTTAGAAAGCCTGAAGGCGGTGCTTGGTTTTCGGGGTCCCGCGCGCAGCTAGGCTCCCAAAAAGTCCCACATATGTGGTATCCCCGTACTCAGGAGAAGCAACAGAATTTATTTTGGGGTGTAATTTCACATATTCCCATGGCATGTTTGAGCAATATAACATTTAGTGACAACTTTGTGCAAAAAAAAAAAAAAAAAAAAATTGTCTCTTTCCCGCAACTTGTGTCACAATATAAAATATTCCATGGACTCGACATGCCTCTCAGCAAATAGCTTGCGGTGTCTACTTTCCAAAATGGGGTCATTTGGGGGGGGTTTGAACTGTCCTGGCATTTTATGCACAACATTTAGAAGCTTATGTCACACATCACCCACTCTTCTAACCACTTGAAGACAAAGCCCTTTCTGACACTTTTTGATTACATGAAAAAATAATTTTTTTTTGCAAGAAAATTACTTTGAACCCCCAAACATTATATATTATTTTAAAGCAATTGCCCTACAGATTAAAATGGTGGGTGTTTCATTTTTTTTTTTCACACAGTATTTGCGCAGCGATTTTCAAACGCATTTTTTGGGGAAAAAACACACTTTTTTAAATTTTAATGCACTAAAACACACTATATTGCCCAAATGTTTGATGAAATAAAAAAGATGATCTTAGGCCGAGTACATGGATACCAAACATGACATGCTTTAAAATTGCGCACAAACGTGCAGTGGCAACAAAATTACTACATTTTTAAAAGCCTTTAAAAGCCTTTACAGGTTACCACTTTAGATTTACAGAGGAGGTCTACTGCTAAAATTACTGCCCTCGATCTGACCTTCGTGGTGATACCTCACATGCATGGTGCAATTGCTGTTTACGTTTGACGCCAGACCGCCGCTTGCGTTCCCCTTAGCGCGAGAGCAGGGGGCGACAGGGGTGCTTTTTTTTATTTATTTTTTTTCTTTATTTTTTTTTGCTTTTTTATCTTATTTTTAAACTGTTCCTTTCATTTTTTTTTTTTTTTTAAATCATTTTTATTGTTATCTCAGGGAATGTAAATATCCCCTATGATAGCAATAGGTAGTGACAGGTACTCTTTTTTGAAAAAATTGGGGTCTATTAGACCCTAGATCTCTCCTCTGCCCTCAAAGCATCTGACCACACCAAGATCGGTGTGATAAAATGCTTCCCCAATTTCCCAATGGCGCTATTTACATCCGGCGAAATCTAAGTCATAAAATGCTCGTAGCTTCCGGTTTCTTAGGCCATAGAGATGTTTGGAGCCACTCTGGTCTCTGATCAGCTCTATGGTCAGCTGGCTGAATCACCGGCTGCATTCTCAGGTTCCCTGTTGAGACAGGAGAGCCAGAGAAAAACACGGAAGACGGTGGGGGGGGGCATTCCCTCCCACTGCTTGTAAAAGCAGTCTAGAGGCTAATTAGCCGCTAGGATTGCTTTTACATGAAAGCCGACCGCTGGCTAAAAAGAATGATACCAAGATGATACCTAAACCTGCAGGCATCATTCTGGTATAACCACTCAAAGTCGTGAATGGCGTACCTGAAGACAAAAAAATGGTTAACAATAAAGCACAGTAAACGGTAAAGTATAAATAATTACATACCTGAAAAACAAACATGATAAAACATAATAACAATAAAACATTGCAGAATAGAATACAGTAAAAAAGAGCAGAACAATAGAGAGAGAATAGAGAGAGAGAGAGAACAATAAAACGACAACTATTTTTTTTTATTTTTGTTTGTGTTTTTTTTTTTTTTTTACACTTTTTTTTTGTAACTGTAACTTTTATAACTGTAACCGGTTCCAGGTTCGGGTCTCTCAAAATGCGATGGCATCTTGGGAGACCCTGTGAAAGTGTGCCTAGTCTGTGCAATGCTGTACGCTACGCTAATACTCAACTAGTGCATGGTAGCGTTCAAAACATTCACCAAGTGTTACTGCAGTGCTGGTTTGACTACGACCGGGGTGTACTACGCCGCTGGTGCTTGCCAGTTCACCAAAACGCTACAAAGAAAAGTGTCAGTGATCGATCGATACTGCACTTGGGTGGGCTGGACTGGGCTGGGCCGGGCGGAGGGGCAAAACGCAGGTGCTAGCAGGTATCTGGGCTGATCCCGCTAACACTGCGTTTTTGGGAACCCTAAACTGCTGGGGACGCTAGTATAGATCTGATCGGATCAGATATTGATGCGTTCAGATACTATACCACTAAGGGAGGTGTACGGTGCGTGTACGGTGCGTGCGTGGGTGTTCGCGGTACTGGCGCTAATCTGACGCTGTCTGGGGCGACGCATATCACCGCCGGGCGATCAGGGGGCTAAACCTTTATTCGGTAATAAACGGCGGGTGCCCTGACACTATAAAAAATAAACGAACTAACCAGCGTCACCCGTAACGGTTATACGGTGATCAGTGGTGAAAGGGTTAACTAGGGGGCCATCAAGGGGTTAAAACATTTATTAGGTAGTATATGGGGGTCCCTGTCGCTATAAAACGCTGACGGCGAACCTAAATATTTACGTCCCTAACTAGCGTCACCAGCGACACTAATACAGTGATCAGAAAAATGATCGCTTAGCGACACTGGCGACAGGGGGTGATCAAGGGGTTAAAACTTTATTAGGGGGGTAAGGGGGGTACCCTAGACCTACAGGGGGCTAAACCTTTATTCGGTAATAAACGGCGGGTGCCCTGACACTATAAAAAATAAACGAACTAACCAGCGTCACCCGTAACGGTTATACGGTGATCAGTGGTGAAAGGGTTAACTAGGGGGCGATCAAGGGGTTAAAACATTTATTCGGTAGTATATGGGGGTCCCTGACGCTATAAAACACTGACGGCGAACCTAAATATTTACGTCCCTAACTAGCGTCACCAGTGACACTAATACAGCGATCAGAAAAATGATCGCTTAGCGACACTGGTGAGGAGGGGTGATCAAGGGGTTAAAACTTTATTAGGGGGGGTAAGGGGGGTACCCTAGACCTACAGGGGGGTAATACTAACTGTCCCACCACTGCTAACTGTCACAAACTGACACTATGCAGTAATCAGGAAAAAAAAAAAAAAAAAAAAAAAAAAACCTGCTTGGTGTCAGTTTGTGACAGGGGGGGGGTGATTGGGGGGGGATCGGGGGGCGATCGGGGGGGGATCGGGGGTGTAATGTATGCCTGGCATGTTCTACTGTGTTGTGTAGTGTTGTGCACTTACTTACATGTCATCTCTCCTCGGCGCTGGAACGGAAACTGACAGCCGAGGAGAGATGACATCACATCCTCTGCCTGTGTGTACTATACAGAGGCAGGGGATGTTTCTCATTGGCTGGGAGCGATCGCGAGGGGGGGGCCACGATCGGATGGCCTCCCCCTCGTCTGTCATCGCTCCCAACCAAATGCCGACCGCAGCTGGCACAGGGGGGGGGGGGGGTCCGATCGGACCCCCCACCCGCGGGAAGGCAATCACGTACTAGGTACGTGATTTTGCCTGCCCGTGCCGCTCTGCTCACGTATATAGGCGTGAGGCGGTCGGCAAGTGGTTAAGAGCTATGGGTGGAAGTGACGTTTTGACATCGATTCCGCCCTGCAATGGTATGGAGACGGGTGGGGGCCATCTTCCCCTCACTCGTCTCCATGCCACAAAAGGGACAACATCCGATTGCCTCCGTCGCTGGTAACGGCTCCGGTAAGTGGTGAAGGGCACCGGAGCGGGGCGGGAGGGGGGGGGCCCTCTCCTGTCGCCGATAAAAGTGATCTTGCGGCGAATCCGCTGCAGAGACCACTATTATCGTAAACCAGACTGCCGGCCATAGAAGAGGATACCGGGGTTATGGCAGCTAGCTGCTGCCATAACAACGATATTCCTCTTCAAATTTAGGATGTACATTGACGTGCGGCGGTCCGTAAGTGGTTAATACATGGCCTCTTTTAATAATACATGGCCTCCTTTGCATGTTAACCCAAAAAAAAAATATGCAGATCCTGGTCCCTTAAAGCAGATTACACAGCACAGCCGTGTAATCTGCCCCCCCCTAAACTGTAAAAAAAAAAACCCCTGAACTTGCCACTTCCTGTATGCCCTCTCTAAACAGACCACGAAAATCAGGGCTGCTCTGCCCCGATCACCGTGGTCTAAATTGCATCCCTGCATCATACGTATCTGTCCTCTTTGTTCTCCCCCCCCCTCCTTCCTGCCTGTCATCATAAAATCAAAAAATGTTCACTGCCAGCCTCTCTATTAGAGGCTAGCATAGCACACTATGTCATTCGTTTTCAAAAACGAGCGTTCTAAATACCTAATTTGAGCTGTCTTCAGGCCGGTCACGTGACTCGTGGCCGCTTTCCAGCTCCGATGCATGGCTTCTGCTGGATGAGCTGAGCGGCCACATGAGAGGGAGATCACGGGCCCTTCCCGCAGAAGACATCCGTCGGAGCTGGAAAGCGGCCGCGAGTCACGTGACCGTCCTGAAGACAGCTCAAATTAGGTATTTAGAACGCTCGTGGGGTTTGAAGAAAAACCTGGTGACTTATCTTGTAAAAAAAAAAAAAAAATCCAACAGGAAAATTCTATGGAAAAAAGGATTTCATGCGTATTACATGGGGTGCCTTTTTTTTTTGTTTTTTTTAACCTAAACAGTATTTATTAGAGGTTGTCTCTATGAGCCTCTACAGAGGATGCTGGAATACCAGCACTGCCTGCAGGCATGTTGGCAGCCTGTGTACGATTGGCACACCCAGGGCTGCTGATAAGGCAGTACAGCCAGCCCTCCTGTACTGGGCCCGGGCCCATCAGTTCAAAAAGGGGGGGGGGGCATGAAGGACGGCTGTACTGTCTTATTGCAGGTACCAATCCTCTTCTGCCTCCCCCCGGGCAATGCTGCCAGCTTCTCCCTCTGGCTGCACTTCGGGGGAGTGGTTTTAGCACATGCACCCCACCTCTTCTGTCTGGGCCCCCTGTGTGCCCCTTTACCCCGCAGTGCTTCCCCCCGCCCCCTCTCCTCTCCTGCCGGCAGCTGCTGTGGGCACACAGGGGGATATTTCAGGATCAATAAAGAGCAGGGGGAAGAGGCCGGTAAATATATAATTTATTGGCCCCTTCCGTTCCTGAATGAACACAGTGAGTGATCGGTACCGATCACTCCGGTGTCCATTCATCACTGAAGCATGGTAAACTGCATTTACTATGCTTCAGCTTGTGAATGAGCAAGAAGCTTCAGAGCGCTTCCAATTCATTCATCTTTGCAACTGAGGCCACAACGAAAGTGACTGATAAATCTATGTGCTCAGTCCCTTCTAACCGGGGGGGGGGGGACCCTGTCGGGTAGGCTGTATGGGGCCCCATGATTTCTAACAGCAGCCCTGGGCACACCCAACTCGAATAGGAAGGACTCGCTTACCTGCCTGTTATTATTATTAGATCTAGGGATGTTCCCAAAAGTTTACTAAAGTGGAAGAGCTCAGCTTTGCTCATGAAGCTATAGTGTTATTGCTATTATAACTTTTTTTAAATAAAGTTATTTTGCAACTGAAATAAATAGGTTTTTTTTCAGCTTCTCTGTGACTCTGAAAATATATTAAAAAAAAATACTGTATATGAAACAAAAAGTTGAAATATTATAGTGAGAAATAAAAGACATTTGAAAAATCAACAGGCAAATAATAGTTGAGAGAGTTCATCTGGGATGATTATAATAAACGGAGGGTAATGAGGGGGTTACATAGGAAAAAACTTTATTAACAAAAAAATGTGGTTGCTTTAACTGACATTATATGTGATCTCCGTTCTTTATTCTACAGTATATTACCAAAAGTATTGGGACGCCTGCCTTTACACGCTAGAAAAAAAAATTGTTTTGTTTCGTTATATATATTTACATACATTCGTTTAGTTCAATTAACATTTGGAATTGGTTTTATTTATTCGTTCCAGAATCGATTCAAATTTTTCTAATTCACATCGATTTGAAAAGTTTTCGAATTGGAATAGTTTTCAAATTCGAAATTTTTTTGAATTGGAATCATTTTCGAATTTCCAACGAGAGTAAAATAGAGTAGAAAATAAAAGAACAGAATAGAAAAAATAGAATAGAATAGAAAAGAATATAACAGAAAATAAAAATATATAATATAATAGAGTAAAACAGAACAAAATTGGATAGAAAATAAAAGAACAGAATAGAATGAAAATGAATAGAAAGTAATAGAATAGAATTTTAAAAAAAGAATAGAATACAATAGAAAGATTATTACCATCCTCTGAAATTCAGATAGAATAGAAAAGAATAGAATTTAAAAAACACTAGAATAGAATAGAAATATAATAACCATTTTCCAAAATTCAAATAGAATCAATTTGAATTTGAATAGAATAGAAAAGAATAGAGTAGAATAGAAAATAACACAATAGCATAGAAAAAAACAACATAATGGAATAGAATGAATATAACCATCATCCTATTCTAATCTATTCTTTTCTATTCTAATTCAAATTTGAATAGATTCTATTTGAATTTTGGGAAATGGTTATATTCTTTCTATTCTAATCTATTCTATTCTATTGTTTTTTTAATTATGCTCTTTTTTTGTTTATTCTATTCTTTTTTATTCTATTTTATTTTATATTCTATTCTATTCAAATTTATTCTATTTTAAGATGGTTATATTCTTTCTATTCTATTATATTCTGTTGTTTTTTTTTTCATTCAATTCTTTTCTATTCTATTATAGTCTATTCTATTACAGTCTATTCTATTCTTTTTTTCTATTCTATTCTTTTCTTATGTATTCAAATTCATATTTATTCTATTTAAAGTTCGAATTTCAGAAGATGGTTATATTCTTTCTATGTTATTCTATTCTATTATATTCTATTTGTTTCTATTATAATCTAATCTATTCTGTTCTTTTATTTTTTATATTCTATTTTGTTCTGTTTCACTCTATTGTATTCTATTTGTTTATTTTCTGTTATATTCTTTTCTAGTCTATTTTTTTTCTAATCTATTCCTTTTTTTCTATTTTATTTTATCCTCTTTGGAAATTGAAAAACTAGTTGAATTCAAAAACTTTTCGAATTTAGAAACTATTTGAATTCGAAAACTTAGGAGCGTGTCTATGGAAATGTTTGACCATTCTTCCAGAAGTACATTTGTGAGGTCAGGCACTGATGTGGACGAGAAGGCCTGGCTCGCAGTCTCCGCTCTAATTCATCCCAAAGGTGTTCTATCGGGTTGAGGTCAGGACTCTGCGCAGGTCAGTCAAGTTCCACCACCCCAAACTCGCTCATAAACCCCCTTCCTAACCAGACCAATTTTCAGCTTTCTCACATTTTGAATGACAATTACTCAGTCATACAACACTGTACCCATAGGAAATTTTTGTCCTTTTTTCACACAAATAGAACTTTATTTTGGTGATATTTAATCACCACTGGGTTTTTTTTTTTTGCACTATAAATGAAAAAAGACAGAAAATTTTGTAATAAAATGCATTTTTCTGTTTTAAAATTTTGCAAATTAGTAATTTTTATTCCTAAATTTTGGACAAAATTTATACTGTTACATATCTTTGGTAAAAAAAATAACCCAAATCGGTATATATTATTTGGTCTTTGTGAAAGTTAGAGAGTCCACAAGCTATGATGCCAATCATTGAAAATTGATCACACCTGAAGTACTGACAGCCCATCTCATTTCTTGAGGCCCTGAAATGTCAGGAAAGTACAAATTACCCCCCAAATGACCCCCTTTTTTGGAAAGTAGACAATCCAAGGTATTTAGTAAGAGGCATGGTGAGTTTTTTGAAGTCGTAATTTTTTCCCACAATTCTTTGCAAAATGAAGATTATTTTATTTTATTTTTTTTACGAAATTATGATATTAACAGGTTATTTCACACCTCAAAATACATTCTGCTACTCCTCCTGAGTACGGTGATACCACATGTGTGAGACTTTTAGGCCCCTTCCACACGGACGGACCGTCTATCTTCCATCCGTCAACGGACGACAATGCATTCCTATGGGCAAACTGATGACCATACGTTAACCCTCCGCTTCCATTTTTATCCGTTATTCTTTTAATGTACAAGGCTACGTCCAGATCCGTCAAAACAGATAGTAAAGTGGTGTTCCGGCCGAAATTATACTTTTTAAATTAAAATATCCCTATAATACACAAGCTTAATGTATTCTAGTAAAGTTAGTCTGTAAACTAAGGTCTGTTTTGTTAGTTTATAGCAGTAGTTTGTTATTTTATAAACTTACAGCAGGCCGTGGCCATCTTAAGTGTGGGCATCTGAAGCCAGACTGTATTTCTTCCTGGATCTCATCCTTGCAGATCTCGCACATGCTCAGTGCAGCACAAGCAGTGTAATAGGTTTCAGGTCAGGTTTCCATAGCAACGGCAGTTTCAGAGGAAGTTGCCGCCCCTTCCCAGAAAGCATTGCAAACAGGAAATGATGCGATGGGCCGCGGCCAGGGAGGAGGAAGTGAAAAATGAATACAGCAGATATACAGTAGGTGCTGAGAAAAAAAATAAAAAAATATCCAATTTGTTTACAGTGCACAGTTTAGTGAGGGATGGTGAAGAGTTGTAAAAGTGGGTGGAACTCCACTTTAACTGACAATGTCCGTCAATGTCCGATCAGTTAAAATCCATTTTGAAGAAATAATTCAAAGTTCATACTTTGACAAATAAAAAAACAAAGTGAAAAAACCTTTATTTTAACCAGTTCCCGACCGCCGCCTGTAGATGTACGTCGACAGAATGGCACGGCTGCGCAAATGGGCGTACCTGTACGTCCCTTTGAATTTGCTGACGTGCCATCACGCGCCGTGAGCTCTGTGAGTTGGGTCGCGGGTCCCACGGACTCGATGTCCGCGGGGATACCCGCGATCGTCTCACGGAGAGGAAGAACGGGGAGATGCTAATGTAAACAAGCATCTCCCCGTTCTGCCTAGTGACAGGACACTGATCACAGCTCCCTGTGATCGGGAGCGATGATCAGTGACGTGTCACTTGTAGCCACGCCCCCTAACAGTCATTTTTACAGTAATTGTTGGAGATACAACAACTTTCAGTTTAGCCTATTGATTGCAGTTCAAAAACAGGACACTAGATGTCGCTAATGTTCAGTGATATGATATGCTATGCGTTTTTCTATGATGTTTTGTATTTCCTATACATAGTGTTGTACTTGTTGGTTTCTTTTTCCTGTCTGTGTTATTCTTACCATGTGAGGTGACATCTTTACTGGTGTGGTTATCTTCCAATAAAGAAGCCAGTTCCTGTTACTCCACAGCGTCTGATCTGAATTGACTCCGCCGCACCCAGCAATCATACTCTGCAACAGTAATCAATGCAATTTTATAGCACTGATCGCTGTAAAAATGACAATGGTCCTAAAAATGTGTCAAAATTGTCCGATCTGTCCGCCATAATGTCGCAATCACGCTAAAAATCGCAGATCGCCACCATTCCTAGTAAAAAAAAAATTATTAATAAAAATGTAGACGCTATAACTTTTTGCGCAAACCAATCAATAAATGCTTGTTGCGGGGGTTTTTTTACCAAAAATATGTAGAAGAATACGTATCGGCCTAAACTGAGGAAAACAAAATGTTTTTTTATATATTTTTTGGGGATATTTATTATAGCAAAAAGTAAAAAATAATGCGTTTTTTTTTAAGAATTGTCACTCTATTTTTGTTTATAGCGCAAAAAATAAAAACCGCAGAGGTGATCAAATACCACCAAAAGAAAGCTCTATTTATGGGAAAAAAAGGACGTCAATTTTGTTTGGGTGCAACATCGCACGACCGCGCAATTGTCAGTTAAAATGACGCAGTGCCGAATCGCAAAAAGTGCTCTGGTCTTTGGGCAGCAAAATGGCCCGGGTCTGAAGTGGTTAAATGGGTTATGCAGAATAAAAAAACTAAAACAGTTTTGAACATATCATGTGCTTTGGTGTCTTTTTTATGCTATCAAAACACAATGAAATAACCAAATTAATGAATTAATACATTTAATGTTGCACTGCATTATTTCTATATATTGGTACTGCCATGGAACTTCTACTGATGGAGATAGAAAGTAGTCAGCAAATTGTTTACGCATGGCAATGTAGGATGGGAGGAGCAATGCTTTCTAGGTAATTTCCTTAAAGGCACAGAAACTGCTGTAAACGGATGAAAACGGATACAAAAATGGATGAAAAAACAGATGTAAACGTGTACATTAACGGATGAAAACGGATATTAACGGAACGGAAGACGGATGAAAACGGGGATTAACGGAACAAAAGACAGAGGAAGACGGATGAAGCAACGGATAAGAACTGATATGTTTTTAACGTGGCTAAACTGATGGTGCCTGTGTGAAAGGGGCCTTACACAGCTTAGCCACATACAGAGGCCCAACATCCAAGGAGCACCTTCAGGCGTTCTAGGGACATAAATTTCAAATCTAATTTGACTACCTTTTACACTTTTGGGAGGCACTGTAGTGGCGCGGGTGAGCACTGATGTGGCATGGATGTGGCACTAGGGTTGCCACCCCATCCCTTTAAACCCAGATATTAATTACACAGGTTCTGTGGGTTCTGTGGGTGATTAAGGTGGTGGGAGCTCTATGTGGCATGGATGATCACTGATGTGACACAGATGAGTACTGATGTGGCATGGATGTGGCACAGAAGAGCACTGATATGGCATGGATGTAGCACGAATGAGCACTGATGTGGCATGGATGAGCACTGATGTGGCATGGGTGTGGCACGGATGACCACTGATGTGGCATGATTGATCACTGATGTGGTAGGGATGTTGGCACAGATGATCACTGATGTGGCATGGATTAGTACTGATGTGGCACAGATGATCACTGATGTGGCACTGATGACCACTGATGTGGTATAGATGTGGCATGGATGATCACTGATGTGGCATGGATGAGCATGAATGAGCCATGGATGGGGATGGATGAAGATGGATGAGCTATGAATGAACCATGGATGGGGATGGATGAGCCATGGATAGGGATGGATAAGCATGAATGAACCATGAATGAGGATGGATGAGCTATGAATGGGCACAGATCAACACTGTGGGCACTTCAGATCCCACCCACAAGCACTGCTGCACCCTCCTCTCCTCACAAGCTGTACCGTGTGAGGAGAGGGGAGGAGCTGTATATAAAGATATATATATCTTTATCTCCTTTTTTAACAACATTTATAAACAATGTTACTTTGTATCTCTCTATCTCCTGTCTGATCAATGTTTATAAACAATGTTACTTTGTATCTCAGTATATATCCAGTCTGATCAGTGTTTATAAACAATGTTTCTGACAATCTTGTTTGACAGCAGCTTTGATAGATAGATAGATAGATAGATAGATAGATAGATAGATAGATAGATAGATAGATAGATAGATAGATAGATAGATAGATAGATAGATAGATAGATAGATAGATAGATAGATAATAGATCAGTACTAGACCCTAAACTGGTTCAGTGATATCCTTCTGTCAGAAGAAGACACCCCCGGTGTCCAGGCATAGCTATGTCTCTGGGCAGAGACCAATCTCTTTATCATGTGGCTGCACTCTGTCATGCCGCCAGTGCGCTCTCTGCAGTCAGGATAATGGCATCTCTCAGGGTGATGGGGTGCAGAGATCGGACAGGATCCCCATCTCATGTCATCCTCAATGGCTGAGCAGCGAGGAACGTGTGACCTCATGCAGACAGCCACCACCAGATGTGTGATAGTGAACTGCATTCCTAGGGGCCCCGGGCTCTACAGACCACTACATAATTCCAGATGACAGTCACTCTGCATGTAACCTCTTCACTGCCAGCTCCCCAGCATGCCAACACTGCACACCGACTGTGCCCAGACATCTACAATGCCAGCCTACCCCCATCTCATGTTTAGTGTAGAGTCGGGGAGGCTTAGACCCTCTGTCAGGTTTTTCTCTGGTACAGAGACTGATGTAACTAGCTCAGTGTTCTCTGTACAGCTCTGCGGTATATGTCAGAGCTATATACACTCACCCGCCACTTTATTAGGTACACCTCGCTAGTATCGGGTTGGACCCCCTATTTTGCCTTCATTCTTGGTGGCATAGACACAACAAGGTGTTGGAAACGTTCCTCAGAGATTTTGGTCCATAGTGACATCATAACATCACACAGTTGCTGTAGATTTGTCGGCAGCACATCCATGATGAGAATCTCCCGTTCCACCACATCCCAGAGGTGCTGTATTGGATGAGATGTGGTGAGTGTGGAGGCCATTGGAGTACAGGGACCTCATTGTCCAGTGGTGAGATGATTGGAGATTTGTGACATGGTGCATTATCCGGCTGGAAGGAGCCATCAGAAGATGGGGACACTGTAGTCATAAAGGGATGGACATGGTCAGCAACAATACTCAGGTAGGCCGTGGTACTTAAATGATGCTCAATTGGTACTAAGGGGTCCAAGTCGTCTTCACCACGTCTAGATGTCTAAATGCATTGAGATGCTGCCATGTGATTGGCTGATTATCAATTTGCGTTACCAAGCAATTGAACAGGTGTACCTAATAAAGTACCCGGTGAGTGCAAATGTATAATAATTAGTATGTGACTGTAGGGGGGACATTAGAGTAGTCCTCAAAATTTCCACTCACATTTTGCGAGTGGATAATGATTGCTGGAGACTGTGGGCTGCCTTGGAGGACCGGGGGGGGGGTCGAGCACCGCCAGCAGGCGGGGTTGATAGGGAGCCGCTCTCCCTTCGATCGCCGAGAGGAAGAGAGAGGGGAGGAAGAGGCAAGCCGGCCGGATCATCAGAGAGCGGGGATTGCCCGCTGTAATAGCTTTTATTAGAACTGTCAGGGGTTCTTGGAGATCACCGTCACATAGTCCCGCCTCCTGGCCCGGAGTCTCTGATAGAACACCGGTCCATTGCGGGACGTGTAACGTCATCAAACGCGCCAGGCCAGGAGGCGGGGCTATGTGATGTGAGCTCCCAGGACACCGGGCAATTCAAATGAAAGCTATTACAGCGGGCAATCCCCGCTCTCTGATGATCCGGCCGGCTCCCCTCTTCCTCTGCACAGGTGAGGCTGTATTGATGGGTACTGGTTATGCTGCATTGATGGGCACGGGTCACGCTGCATTGATGGGCACTGGTGAGGCTGCCCTAATGGGCACTGATAAAGTTGTTGTTAATATTTCTTTTTGCAACTTAGTTCCGCATAAAACATTTAAGTGTCATTTCATGAAATGATTTATGAGGGCGCGCTTAGGGGTGGGATTAGGGGCGGGGAATGGTAAGGTATGTAAATGTATAATAAATGTATAATCCACATCTAACAACTGTATTTACATTTTTTCCATCAGCTCACCCCCCACAGTTATTACCTTTTGTTTCCTCTTGACCCTCCCTTCTAGATTGTAAGCTCTAAGGAGCAGGGTCCTCTGATCCCTTCTGTATTGATTTGTAATGTAACTGTACTGTCTGCCCTCATGTTGTAAAGCGCTGCGCAAACTGTTGGCGCTTTATAAATCCTGTATAATAATAATAATAGTATGTGACTGGGGGAGGGGACATTAGAGTGTAAGCTCCTCTGGTGCAGACTGATGTGACTGGCTCAGTGTTCTCTGTGCAGCACTGCGGTATATGTCAGAGCTATATACAGTCAGGCCCCTTTCACACTTGTGCAACTTCAAAGTGGCACAATTTTACCGTGATTTGGGAGCAGCACTACTTTGTACGGCTTTGCCACAACTTTGGCATTAACCGTTCTCAGCTTGTGCTTACAAAGTCATACTGAAATCGTGTCTATATTATTCAGGTACGATCTGCATGCTACTTGAGGGTTTATCATTGAGGTCTATGGACATCAACTCGCATGGAACTTGGACCAAGGTGGTGCAGGGACTACTTTGAAGTCGGCATGACTTAAAGTTGTGCCAATATGAATGGTACTCATTGAAAATCATGGAGAATGACTTGTCATGCGATTTTGCAGTACAAAATCCTGGGACAAGTCGTATAAGTGTGAAAGGGGCCTAAATGTATAATAATAATAGTGTGTGACTGTGGGGGGACATTAGAGTGTAAGCTCCTCTGGTACAGAGACTGATGTGACTGGCTCGGTGTTCTCTGTACAGCACTATGGAATATGTCAGAGCTATATAAATGTAGAATAATAATAGTATGTGACTGGAGGAGGGGACATTAGAGTGTAAGCTCCCCTGGTACAGAGACTGATGTGACTGGCTGAATGTTCTCTGTACAGCACTGCGGTATATGTCAGAGCTATATAAATGTATAATAATAATAATAATAATAATAATAATAATAATAATAGTGTGTGAGTGTGGGGGGACATTAGACTGTAAGCTCCTCTGGTTCAGAGACTGATGTGACTGGCTCGGTGTTCTCTGTACAGCACTATGGTATATGTCAGAGCTATAAATGTATAATAATAGTGTTTGCCTGTGGGGGGGGGCATTAGAGTGTAAGCTCCTCTGGTGCAGACTGATGTGACTGTCTCAGTGTTCTCTGTACAGCACTGTAGTATATGTCAGAGCTATATAAATGTAGAATAATAATAGTGTGTGACTGTGGGGGAGGGGAAATTAGAGTGTAAGCTCCTCTGGTACAGAGACTGATGTGACTGGCTGAATGTTCCCTGTACTGCACTGTAGTATATGTCAGAGCTATATAAATGTGTAATAATAATAGTATGTGACTGGAGGAGGGGACATTAGAGTGTAAGCTCCTCTGGTACAGAGACAGATGTGACGGGCTCGGTGTTCTCTGTACAGCACTGTGGTATATGTCAGAGCTATATAAATGTATAATAATAGAATTTGCCTGTAGGGGGGAGACATTAGAGTGTAAGCTCCTCTGGTTCAGAGACTGATGTGACTGGTTCGGTGTTCTCTGTACAGCACTATGGTATATGTCAGAGCTATATAAATGTATAATAATAGTGTTTGCCTGTGGGGGGGGGGGGCATTAGAGTGTAAGCTCCTCTGGTACAGACTGATGTGACTGGCTCAGTGTTTTCAGTACAGCACTATGGTATATGCCAGAGCTATATAAATGTATAATAATAGTGTTTGCCTGTGGGGGGGGGGCATTAGAGTGTAAGCTCCTCTGGTACAGACTGATGTGACTGGCTCGGTGTTTTCAGTACAGCACTGTGGTATATGCCAGAGCTATATAAATGTATAATAATAGTTTGTGCCTGTGGGGGGGGGGCATTAGAGTGTAAGCTCCTCTGGTGCAGACTGATGTGATGGGCTCAGTGTTCTCTGCACAGCACTATGGTATATGTCAGAGCTATACAAATGTATATTAATATTATCCCTACATTGTGGAAGATTTCACGCTATAGCGGTGACATTGACAGAGCGCGGTAGGGGTCACGGTGTGGAATTGGCAGTAATTGGCATTGATAGGGGTGGTGGTGGAGCGGTGCCCGCTGTAATCCGATAATTGGTGGCGGGAGATGGATGTGCACCTGTCTCCGGACATTAGCGCTCCGTGTGATGTGGTTGGGGCTGGCAGTCGGCGGTTTGTAGTAATGAGGGTCTGCGGGGATGGGTGGTCACATGACCCGGCACTTTCATTCATTCACCAAATTAAAGGTCGTGTAGAGGTTGAGCGAGGGTGGCGGTGAGTGACAGACACCTTCCCGCGACCTTAACGCCGCGCTTACATCACCGCCGAGTATAGACACAGGCAGACGCGGTGCGTGCAGCGGATGGGTGCAATACTCTGCAAAACCTTCACTTCGCTGTCTTCTCCAAGCAATGATAGGAAAACCTGTGTGAAAAGCCTCAGATAGAAGCGCCTGCCAGCCTGCTGCCCCACCATATACTCGTATTATCTTTATTATTTGTATAATAGCTCAACCCCCTGATCCTGTAGCTGAATCAACGTTTCTGCCGGACATCTGCATAGAGCTTGAGCTCAAATAATCGGCATCCCCCGCAACGTCAGCAACTGGACTGACAGCTCAGGTGAGTCGGTAGAAAAGCAAACATAGTGATGCAGATTTTGCATCACTTCATGAATCGATTCAATTCATGAATCGTAATTGCCAAACCAAAACCATCCACACACGTCACAATCTGATTGCACGATTTCCTTTGGACCTGCCAGGATTCATGTTTATAAACAATGTTACTTTGTATCTCTCTATCTCCCGTCTGATCAATGTTTATAAACACTGTTACTTTTTTACTGTTTCTCTCTATCTTCTATCTGATCAATGTTTATAAACAATGTTACTTTGTATCTCTCTATCTCCCGTCTGATCAATGTTTATAAACAATGTTACTTTGTATCTCTCTATCTCTTGTCTGATCAATGTTTATAAACACTGTTACTTTGTATCTCTCTATCTCCCGTCTGATCAATGTTTATAAACACTGTTACTTTTTTACTGTTTCTCTCCATCTTCTATCTGATCAATGTTTATAAACAATGTTACTTTGTATCTCTCTATCTCCCGTCTGATCAATGTTTATAAACACTGTTACTTTTTTACTGTTTCTCTCTATCTTCTATCTGATCAATGTTTATAAACAATGTTACTTTGTATCTCTCTATCTCCCGTCTGATCAATGTTTATAAACAATGTTACTTTGTATCTCTCTATCTCCTGTCTGATCAATGTTTATAAACAATGTTACTTTGTATCTCTCTATCTCCCGTCTGATCAATGTTTATAAACACTGTTTATTTTTTACTGTTTCTCTCTATCTCCTATCTGATCAATGTTTATAAACAATGTTACTTTGTATTTCTCTATCTCCCGTCTGATCAATGTTTATAAACACTGTTACTTTGTATCTCTCTATCTCCTGTCTGATGAACGGGGGGAGAAGGACAGGATGTACTACATACATCCTGTGTACTTCAAAATTGCAAAAGGGGTGTTTTATGGGCAAAGGGTAGTAACCAGAAAAGGGAGTAACAAGTGTATAAAATATACAAAATGTATTGAGTACAAAGCAGTAATAGAATCGGTACATAAGGTATATTAACAAAAAAACTATTTAGTCGGACCGTTACATAACAACTAGAATCCGGGACACACAGCTGACCTCATAGTGGGAGGCCAAGCGACCTACGTGTACACAGGAGTCCCAACACGTTTCGGAATATAGATATGAACAATCAATTCCTTCTTCAGGGGCAGATTTGAAACAAGCAGTTTTTTTTGTAGTATAACTGTCTCATGTGAATTACGCTTGTATAGTACACATCGGGGTTCGCACAAAGGAGGGGCTTCCATCTCTAAACTGCTCCATCGCACAGTGGAATGCTCTATGACGGTGAACCTTGTCACCCCCAGATGTTTTGGAACTACATTTCCCATGATGGTCAACTACACTGCAGAGTGCATCATGGGAAATGTAGTTCCAAAACATCTGGGGTGCCAAGGTTCGCCATCACTGCTCTATATATTGGCTGGGGTGGGGGGGCTTGGTATGTGTACTTCAATGAAGGTTTCACAACTGAACTGGTTAAGTCAATTCTTTTACTAAATTCTTAACCACTTCAGCCCCGGAAGATTTGGCTGCTCAATGACCCGGCCATATTTTGCGATTCGGCACTACGTCACTTTAACTGAGAATTGCGCGGTCGTGCGACGTTGCACCCAAACAAAATTGACGTAATTTTTTTCCCCACAAATAGAGCTTTCTTTTGGTGGTATTTGATCACCTCTGCGTTTTTTTTTTTTTGTTTTTTTTTTGCGCTATAAACAAAAAAATACCGACAATTTTGTGAAAAAAAACGCAATATTTTTTACTTTTCGCTATAATAAATATCCCCCAAAAATGTATCTTTTTTTTTTTTTCTCAGTTTAGGCCGATATGTATTCTTCTATATATTTTTGGTAAAAAAGAAAAAAAAAATCACAATAAGGGTATATTGATTGGTTTGCGCAAAAGTGATAGCGTCTACAAAATAGGGGATACCGGTAGATTTATGGCATTTGTATTTATTTTATTTTTTTACTAGTAATGGCGGCGATCTGCGCTTTTTATCAGGACTGCGATATTGCGGCGGACAGATCAGACACTTTTGACACATTTTTGGGACCATTGACAATTATACAGCGATCAGTGCTATAAAAATGCACTGATTACTGTATAAATGTCACTGGCAGGGAAGGGGTTAACCACTAGGGGGCGATCAAGGGATTAACTGTGTTCCCTAGGTGTGTTCTAACTGTAGGGGGGGGGGGGATGGGACTGTCTTACAGGGGCCTCAAACTGGTGGCCCTCCAGCTATTGTGAAACTACATATCTCATCATGCCTCTGCCTGTGGAAGTCACGCTTGTAACTGTCAGCCTTGCAATGCCTCATGGGACTTGTAGTTTCACAACAGCTGGAGGTCTGCTAATTTGAAACCCCTGGTCTAGGAGGAGAGAGAGAGATCGGTGTTCATACTTGGTATGAACACACGATCTGTCTCCTCTCCCCTGAGAGAACCGGGATTTGTGTTTTTACACAAACAGATCCCGGTTCTCGCTCTGTCACGAGCGATCGCGGGAGCCCGGCGGTCATCGCACCCGCCCGGGCACTCCCCTCCCGAAAGGCGAAGCGACGTAAGGTAATGACGGAGAAAGGAGGCGCGTGAACGCATGAATCAAATTGATAAATAAAGTTTATTCTAAGCAAATAAATGAATACAGCAAAAATGGCTACGTGTTCATAAAAAACAGGTTACAATATCCTCATTTTGATAAAATAGTGGAAATGATTAGAAAACCCATACAAGGGTATAGGCTGAATCAATGGCTAACGCGTTTCGAGGGGATCCCTCTTCATCAGAGCCTTGGAAGACAGAAAATGGTCTGTATCATGTGGTGGATTTATATAGAGAGCGATGACTGTGTGGGAGATGTGTCACATGACAGATGGTGGATTCTCCTCTGTTCTAGTGGTGGTCCCCATCCACATCACAACGCTCTCAGGTTCCATATGGTATGTACGGTAGTTGTAGTTCATTAGTTGTTAATGTTGGTCCCCTGGACCTGCACATCGGCTGGTGAAGGAGTAGCAGCTTGTAAAAAATGGCTACAGGTCTGGATCGATCGTCGGCTGACCCTGCGATCCTCCTGTCAGATCGCTGATCCTCCCGTCAGAGTGCTGTAGTGTGCCGAATCAGACCCTGTGATGGTCTCCAGCCATGGTCTCCAGCCATGGTCTCCAGCCATGGTCTCCAGCCATGGTCTCCACGTCGTTTTGCCCAGCTGTGCCACTCGTTGGAGGTTTTTTTACTTGCTCGATCATATAACATTCCTATCTCCGTACACTGCTGTTCTCTGCAGGGTCGTATTAGACCTCCACAGAGAGACCACTGCTTCCACATGGAGGGCAACAATCCTTCTCTGCAGCCCGCTGGCAGAGAAGAGGCTTTTTCTGATCAGACTGTGGCTGCTTTAAGGGTGGAAAACAAACAGCTATTATCTCCGTGCACCTGGAATGTATTCAGCCGATTTACGCTCACTCCGTATTTTAAAACTGCAAATACTCATTACGAAAGAATTCTCAGAATCCTGATCGTTCCTAATTCACCACAATCATTCTTTTCTGTGGCGTTGATGCGAAAAGCCCTTAAAGTGCCAAGAAAGAGACTGGCGGCATACTAATAAAAGGACGGCGAGGAGGTTACGCGGTGGTTGTTTGTTACCCTTCCGCACGCGGGGCTCGCACAGAACATGTGATGATACTTCTGAGCGCTCGTCTCCAGTTAGCGGCCCAGCTGGCAGGCTCTGCGCGGCGGCTGGCAGGGAACAGAACAGACAGAAAATTACCTGTGGGTGACAGACGGAAACAAATCACAACTCCGATGACGGCACAACTGGCTCTCAGTAAGTGGCTTTAATTGTACAATTATGGGGCTGATTGGTGTAACACCTGAGACATCACACGTGGAGTACGTCCCCGCCAAGCACACATAATGCTTGTGTTCTCCAAGAATCAGACTCCCCATACTGATCAACCTTTCCAGAGTCCTTTCTGTCTGTCCTTTTTCTACACAGTGGGTTGGAAATAATTATTTGATCCCCTGCTGATTTTTTGTAAGTTTGCCCACTTACAAAGAAATGAAGGGTCCATCATTTTTATCATAGGTGTACTTTAACCACTTCCGGACCATCCCGCCGCAGTTTTACTGCGGCAGGTTGGCTCAGCTTGGCAAATCGACCTTACCTTACGTTGCTTTTCCTTTTGGCCACTAGGGGCGCCCGCGCGCCCGCAATGTGTGCCCGGCGGGCGCGAGGACCGCTGCGCACCCGCGATCGCTCGTGACAGAACGAGAACCGGGATCTGTGTGTGTAAACACACAAATCCCGGTTCTTACAGGGGAGAGGAGACAGATCATGTGTTCCTACTAAGTAGGAACTAGACATGTGTAACTAGTTTCGTAACGAATCGAAAATTCGGCCAAACGGATTTCAACTAATACAAAAGAAATTATAGCGAATATAACGAATGAATTCAACATGATTCGATAATTCGTTAAAGATATAATGAAACACAAGGTCAGCTCAAAGTAAATCTTATGCCGCGTACACACGGGCGGACTTTTCGACCGGACTGGTCCGACAAACTTTCCAGCGCACTTTCGACTGACTTTTGACGGACTTCCGACGGACTTTCTAACGAACGGACTTGCCTACACACGATCACACCAAAGTCCGATGGATTCCTACGTGATGACGTGCACCGGACTAAAATAAGGAAGTTGATAGCCAGTAGCCAACAGCTGCCCTAGCGTCGGTTTTTGTCCGTCGGACTAGCATACAGACGAGCGGATTTCTGGGTCCGGCGGAGTTACGATGTAAAGATTTGAAGCATGTTCCAAATCTAAAGTCCGTCAGATTTGCGACTGGAAAGGTCCGCTGAAAGTCCGGTGAAGCCCACACACGATCTGATTGTTCGCCGGATTTGGTCCGTCGGCGTCCGTCAGACCAGTCTGGTCGAAAAGTTTGACCGTGTGTACGCCCCATTACAGTCCAGTCAGCTGATTAATTTTGTGCTGGCGGTTGGATTACTGTCAAAGTGCATCCCTGAGAACTGAGTGAGAAGGGTGTTGTATTGTATTTGAGCAGAGGAGAAGAGATATTGTCATTGTGTGTGTGTTAATAGATTCAATAAACAAACGACTTTCCAAACTACCTATTATTATCACAAATATATATACATACATAAATATCGAATTTCAACTAATAGGAAAGAAATTATAGAGAATATAACGAATGGATTCGACATGATTCAGTAATTCTTTAAAGATCTAATGAAACAAAAAGGTCAACTCAAAGTAAATCTTACAGTCCAATCAGCCGATTAATCTTGTGCTGGAGGTTGGATTACTGGCAAAGTGCATTCCTGAGAACTGAGTGGGAAGGGTGTTGTATTGTATTTGAGCAGAGGAGAAGAGATATTGTCATTGTGTGTGTTAATAGATTCAATAAACAAACGACTTTCCAAACTACGAATCATTATCACGAATATATATATATATATATATACATAAATATCAAATTTCAACTGATACAAAAGAAATTATAGCGAATATAACGAATAAATTCGACATGATTCAGTAATTTGTTAAAGATCTAATGAAACAAAAGGTCAACTCAAAGTAAATCTTACAGTCCAACAATCTTACAGTCCAATCAGCTGATTAATTTTGTTCTGGAGGTTGGATTACTGGCAAAGTGCATTCCTGAGAACTGAGTGAGAAGGCTGTTTTATTGTATTTGAGCAGAGAAGAAGAGATATTGTCATTGTGTGTGTGTTAATAGATTCAATAAACAAACTACTTTCCAAACTACGAATTATTATCACGAATATATATATATATATGTATATATATATATATATATATATATATATATATATATGTATATATATATATATATATATATATATATATATATATATATATATATATATATATATATATATATATATATATATATATATATATATATATACATATATACATAAATACCAAATTTCAACTGATACGAAAGAAATTATAGCGAATATAACAAATGAATTCGACATGATTCAGTCATTTGTTAAAGATCTAATGAAACAAAAGGTCAACTCAAACTAAATCTTACAGTCCAATCAGCTGATTAATCTTGTGCTGGAGGTTGGATTACTGGCAAAGTGCATTCCTGAGAACTGAGAGAGAAGGGTGTTTTATTGTATTTGAGCAGAGGAGAAGAGATATTGTCATTGTGTGTGTTAATAGATTCAATAAAGGACTTTCCAAACTACGAATCATTATCACGAATATATATACATACATAAATATCGAATTTCAACTAATACGAAAGAAATTATAGCAGATATAAAGAATGAATTCGACATGATTCAAGATTCAGTATAACGAATATCGACACTCTACGAATAATAACGAATTACCTGAAAACGAATTAACGTAACATAACGAATATAACAGAACGAAATTATGTATTTTACGAACCGAAACTAAACGAAATTTCTCGTTGTGCACAAGTCTAGTAGGAACACCGATCTCTCTCTCCTCCTAGGCCAGCCTTTCTCAACCTTTTAACCCTAGAGGAACCCCAAAAAAAAATTTTCAGGTCTCGGGGAACACATAATAAAACCAATTTATCAGGGGTCAATAGGAACAATGCCCCTTATACTGGTGGCCAATATGAAGAATGTCCCCACTTAAAGTGATGCTCAGAATGCCACCCTTAAAGACAGCTAAAAATATATTTGGTGTCATGCTGCTGGCTTTGCTAAGTGATGCTGAACCTTGAACTCTGTAGGCACCATCAAAAAGGTGGTTCATCAGCCACAGCTCAAGGAACCCCTAGCAACCTCTGGAGAAACCCTGGTTGAAAATGGCTGTCCTAGACAGTCCCATCCCCACTACAGTTAGAACACACACCTAGGGAACACAGTTAACCCCTTGATCGCCCCCTAGCGTTAACCCCTTCCCTGCCAGTGACATTTATACAGAAATCAGTGCATTTTTATAGCACCGATCGCTGTATAATTGTCAATGGTCCCAAAAATGTGTCCAATTTGTCTGCCACAATATCGCAGTCCCGATAAAAATCGCAGCTCGCCGCCATTACTGATAAAAAAAAAAAATTATAATAAAAATGCCTTAAATCTATCACTGTTTTTTTGTAGATACTATAACTCTTGCGCAAACCAATCAATATACGCTTATTGCGATTTTTTTTTTTTTTTTTTACCAAAAATATGTAGAAAAATACATATCGGCCTAAACTGAGAAAAAATTATTATTTTTTTTTTAAATGTGGGATATTTATTATAGCAAAAAGTAAAAGATAGTGTTTTTTTTTTTTTAAATTGTCGCTCTTCTTTTGTGTATAGTGCAAAAAATAAAAACCGCAGAGGCGATCAAATACCACCAAAAGAAAGCTTTATTTGTGGGAAAAAAAGGACGTTAATTTTGTTTGGGTACAGCGTCGCACGACCGGACAATTTTCAGTTAAAGCGACGCAGTGCCGTATCGCAAAAAATGGCCTGGTCATTGAGCAGCCAAATCTTCCGGGGCTGAAGTGGTTAAATAATAGAGACCAGTGACGGTGCGTCCATAAGGGCACACGGGCGCTGCCCCACTCTCTCCAGCCACCCCCCTCTATGACCAATGGATAGATTTATGCATAGCATGAATCTATCCATGACCGCCGCTGCCACCCCCTTTTCAGATGCCAGGCGCCTAAATTACATCGGCGCGGGGGGGGGGGTGTTTTTGAAGCACCTGATTAGAGCCATAGGCTCTAATAGGCTTCAAAATAGGTGAACTATGAGCGCCAAGGCTGGCAGTCCACCCGGTGTTAGGAAAGCGAATGAATATTCGATTTCCTAACACTGAACCGCCTCCCTGCCAATCAGGTGCTCGGGTCTGTTACCTACCACCGAATTTGCCGGAAAGGCAGGCGCTGTGATTGGACGCCTATCAGGAGGAGAGAACGGGAGGAGACGCACGGAGGACACTGCTCGCCGTCGTCACCCGCTGCCCCATCAAGACAGGGTAAGGGCCGGGCAGATGGCAAGCAGGCAGGGGGGGTTCACAGTGGCGGCATTCGATGGCACAGTGGCAGCATTTGAAGGGCACAGTGGCAGCATTCGATGGGCACAGTGGCTGTATTTGATGGGCACAGTGGCTGTGTTTGATGGCACAGTGGCTGCGCTTGATGGGCACAGTGGCTGCGCTTGATGGGCACAGTGGCGGCGTTTGATGGGCACAGTGGCAGCGTTTGATGGGCACAGTGAGGCTGCAATTGATGGCTTTTTTTTCAGAATTTTTCCGTTTGTTTGCGCCCCCCCCCCCCCCCCAAACATTTTGAGCACCAGCCGCCACTGATAGAGACAGAATATCAACCAAAAATCCAGAACAATACATATAATACAAATGTTATAAATTGAGTTACAGTTCAGTGAGCAAAATAAGTATTTGATCCCCAAGCAAAACCTGACTTAGTACTTGTTGGCAAGCACAGAGGTAAGACGTTTCTTGTAGTTGGTTACCAGGTTTGCACACATCTTAGGAGGGATTTTCGTCCACTCTTCTTTACAGATCTTCTCTAAATCCTTAAAGTGGAGTTCCACCCACTTTTACAACTCTTTAGCACCCCTCACTAAACTGTGCACTGTAAACGAATTGGATATTTTTAAAAAAAATTTCTCAGCACCTACTGTACATCTGCTGTATTCATTTTTCACTTCCTCCTCCCTGGCCGCGGCCCATCGCATCATTTCCTGTTTGCAATGCCTTCTGGGAAGGGGCGGCAACTTCCTCTGACACTGCCGTTGCTATGGAAACCTGACCTGAAACCTATTACACTGCTTGTGGCTGCACTGAGCATGTGCGAGATTTGCAAGGATGAGATCCAGGAAGAAATACAGTCTGGCTTCAGATGCCCACACTTAAGATGGCCACGGCCTGCTGTAAGTTTATAAAATAACAAACTACTGCTATAAACTAACAAAACAGACCATAGTTTACAGACTAACTTTACTAAAATACATTAAGCTTGTGTATTATAGGGGTATTTTTATTTAAAAAGTATAATTTCGTCCGGAACACCACTTTAAGGTTTCTTGGCTGTCGCTTAGCAACTCAAAGTTTCAGCACCTTGGAGTTTAAACAGGGAGCTCCTCCCAAATTTACTTGCCAGGAATAGTTATCCTGGTTGATTGATAGAGATCCATTGATTTCTCCCTAAGTTTGGCCTTGTTGCACTTTTCTTCTCTACAACTAGGTGGCCGGTACTTGGTGGTATTAGATATGAGAAGGGCAACCCAAGGTCAGGTTTTGGGTATATGGGGTAGCTCAGCCAATGGGCAGGGGTTTTCTTTAATCCCTTGTCCTGCTAGGAGCTCCTATATATTTGGGTGGAGTCAGGTGATCTATGTATTGTGCCACCCGGACGGCCGTCTGGGTGGACGTGTGTCGTCTGCCCTGGCCTGCTAAGCCGGAGACTGCGGCATCTGGCTGCTAGGCTGTCTGAGGGCCTATCCAGAAGCAAGAGAGCAGCGCAGGGTTGGGACTGCGGCTTGCAGTCAAAACAAAAGTGACAGTTCTGTCCACCAGAGAACCTGTCAGTAGTCAGAGGTAGAAGGGAAGCTGTCGCCACAAAGGGACCAACCACCTTGTTACCAGGGACCACAGTGAGTAACTGAAGCAAGTACCGGAGCAGTATTTTCACCGAACGGGTACGGTGGAGAATCGGGAAACTTCAGGCGGTGATCAAGTCAGGGACCCAACCAGCGGAGGTGATGCTTGCAGAGCAGCCTTGTGTGTCAAGTCAGGGACCGAGCCGGTTAGCAGGGGTGAAGCTTGAGAAGTATCTGGAGTGCCAAGCTAGGGCCCTGGCAGGGGAAGCGTGGGTGACGCTTGAGGGAGATACCACCACTTTGAGGAGCTCCAGGGATTCAGATTCAGTGAATCAGAGGGTCCAGTGAGAGACCAGGAGCTCAAGAGGCTGAAGAACTACAAGTAAAAGTTGACGTGAAGCCGAGAGGACTGTTACGATTTGTGTTAGGAGCTGTTAAAGACTGTTTCCATAGGAGACAGCAATCCTGCATGTGCAGATATGACGCCTTGTTGGGGCCTTTCCCTATACGGCTGTCCTCCTGTTGAAGTCTCGGAGTCTGACAATTGAATCTACACTTACTTAAGGGTGTCCTGGCCCTAACCCTCTTTCCCCCCAAAATACAAAAGGGACTGTTAAGAGAAATAAAACCTCTTTTGCATCCAAGAAGTGTCGGGCGTAGGGTTGCCACCTCATCCCTTTAATCCAGGACACATATTAATTACACAGGTTATGAGGCTGATTTAATGCAGATAAGGCACCAAGTGAGTTTAATTACCACCTTAATCAGCCACAGAACCTGTGTAATTAATGTGTGTCCTGGATTAAAGGGATGGTGTGGCAACCCTAGTCTGGCGCCCAATGACGTTCACCATCTTTGCGCCCACTATGTCTCACAACCCACTACATATTGAAGGATTTCAGCTGTCTCTGGCTGGGAAAGTTCTCATTAGACTGGACCAGGCCACAGAGACCTTGCTACAATTTTCTATAGGATTAAGGGTCTGGAGACCCTAATAGGATTGGGGTCTGGAGACCACTCCATGACCTTAATGTGCTTCTTCTTGGGCCACACCTTTGTTGCTTTGGCGGTATGTTTTGGGTCATTGTCATGCTGGAAGACCCACCCACAGGCCATCTTCAGTGTTCTGGCTGAGAGAAGAAGGTTCTCATCCAAGATTTTACAATACACGGCCTAGTCTTTTGGCCCCTCAATGCGGCAAAGTCAGCCTGCTGTACCTTTAGCAGAGAAACAGCAACAAAGCATCATGTTTCCACCTCCGTGTTTGACTGTAGGGATGGTGTTCTGAGGGTCACAGTCAGCATTTTTCTTCCTCCAAAACACGACGAGTCGAGTTAATGCCAAAAGAGCAAAATTTTGGTCTCATCTGACCACAGCATTTTCTCCCAATCCTTCTCCGAATCATTTAGATGTTCATTGGCAAACCTCAGATGGGCCTGTACATGTGTCTTCTTGAGGAGGGGGACCTTGCAGGCTCTGCAGGATTTAAATCCATGGTGGCGTATTGTGTTAACAATGGTTTGTTTGGTGACTGTGGTCCCAACTGCCTTGAGATCCTTCACAAGTTCCTCCCATGTAGTTCTAGGCTGATCCCTCACTTTTCTCATGATCAACCTTACCCCATGAGGCGAAATCTCGCATGGAGCTTCAGCTCGAGGGCGATTGATGGTTACTTTGTATTTCTTCCACTTGCAAATAATCACTCCAACAGTTGTCTTCTTCTCACCAAGCTTCTTGCTGATGGTCTTGTAGCCCATTCCAGCCTTTTGCAGGTCTACAATCTTGTCCCTCATGTCCTTTGACAGCTCTTTGGTCTTGCCCATGATGATAAGTTAAAAAAAAACTTCTGTGTACAGCTCCCCCCACCCCCCCTCCCCAGCTTCTCTTAATACTTACCTGAGGCCAATCTCAATCCAGCTACCCTGTTTCCCCGAAAATAAGACCTAGCGTGATTGTCGGTGATGGCTGCAATATAAGCCCTACCTTGTTTCCCCGAAAATAAGCCCTACCCTGAAAATAAGACCTACAAGGACTTTAACTAGGGCTTATTTGGGGGGTAGGGCTTATATTGCAGCCATCACCGACAATCACGCTAGGTCTTATTTTCGGGGAAACAGGGTATGTGCACAAGAGCAGGGGCTCAGGACTGAGCACACAAGAGTGCCCACAAGCCGCTCGCTATGGGTGCACTTAGCTGGGGGGAGCCAGGAGCAATGGCGGCGACTCGAGAAGAGGAGGATCAGAACTGCTCTGTACAAAAGCATTGCATAGAGCAGGTAAGTATATATATGTTTGTTTTTTTTTCCCCTTTAGTATCACTTTAACCTTCAGCGTAAAAACAAAGGCAACAACCTTTAAAATAAAAAGCACCTTGCCCAGTGTTGGCGTAGCCTGCACTCATGACTTAGGCAGCCAATTCACACATATCATTTCTAGTGTCACCGCTGAGGTCACCGGATCTGCATCACGCTTTTACACTTGGGAATTTGCCCATTTTACCCTGTCTTATCTAATAATGGGATTGCTCTGGTGGTAACGACGGCACGCCATTGTTCATGCCTGGGGAGTCTGTGTTTTATGCTACAAGACGGTGTGAGCTCCGAGCCTCCGGCAAATCCTTGTCAGAAGAACATTGGGAGACAATAATATTAATCAAACTAAAAGTATTACCCCGAAAGATGCAAAACATCTTAGTAACCACAGAGAGGAATAATAAACATTATCGGAAAACTCATTATAAATGACTACCTGGAGATCTTTTGGGCTATTTTTGTGACCATCAGATATTCTTTTTCATATTACCTGCATATACAGTGCCTTGAAAAAGTGTTCATATTCAGTTGTCCACATTTTGTCAGGTTACAACCAAAAAACGTAAATGTATTTTATTGGGATTTTATGTGATAGACCAACACAAAGTGGCACATAATTGTGAAGTGGAAGGAAAATGATAAATGGTTTTCAATTTTTTACAAATAAATATCTGAAAAGTGTGATGTGCATTTGTATTCATCCCCATTTTCTCTGATACCCCTAACTAAAATCTAGAGGAACCAATTGCCTTCAGAAGTCACCCAATTAGTAAATAAAGTCCACCTATGTGTAATTTAATCTCAGTATAAATACAGCTGTTCTGTGAAGCCCTCAGGAGGTTTGTTAGAGAACCTTAGTGGACAAACAGCATCATGAAGGCCAAGGAACACACCAGACAGGTCAGGGATAAAGTTCTGGAGAAGTTTAAGGCATGGTTAGGTTATAAAAAAATATCCCAAGCTTTGAACATCTCACGGAGCTCTGTTCAATCCATCATCCGAAAATGGAAAGAGTATGGCCCAACTGCAAACCTACCAAGACATGGCCGTCCTCCTAAACTGACCGGCCGGGCAAGGAGAGCATTCATCAGAGAAGAGCCAAGAGGCCCATGGTAACTCCTGGAGGATCTGCAGAGATCCACAGCTCAGGTGGGAGAATCTGTCCACAGGACAACTATTAGGCTTTTTGGTCGGGATTTTGGTCGGAAAAAGATATGATGGCTTTTCCGACGGGATTCCGCTCAAGCTTGCCTTGCATACGCACGGTCACACAAAAGTTCGCTGAACTTTCGACTGTCAGGAACGCGGTGACGTACAAACACTACGACCAGCCGTGAAGATGAAGTTCAGTGCTTCCGAGCATGCGTCAAATTGTTTCCAAGCATGGGTAGGAATTTTGCGCGTCGGAATTGCTACAGACTATCGCATTTTCGCATAGGAACTTTTTTCCGACCGAAAAATTAAAAACATGCTCTCAATCTTTTGCTGGCCAGCAAAAGTCCGAAGGAGCATATACACGGTCGCATTTTCAGACCAAAAGCTCTTATCGGTCTTTTGCTGGCCGAATTTCCGATCGTGTGTACGGGGCATTAGTCGCGCACTCCACAAATCTGCCCTTTATAGAAAAGTGACAAGAAGAAAGTCATTATTGAAAGAAGGCCATAAGAAGTCCTGTTTGCAGTTTGTGAGAAGCCATGTGGGGGACACAGCAAACATGTGGAAGAAGGTGCTCTGGTCAGATGAGCAAAACGCTATGTGTGGTGAAAAACTAACACTGCACATCACCCTGAACACACCATCCCCACTGTGAAACATGGTGGTGGCAGCATCATATTGTGGGGATGCTTTTCTTCAGCAGGGACAGGGAAGCTGGTCAGAGTTGATGGGAAGATGGATGGAGCCAAATACAGGGAAATCTTAGAAGAAAACCTGATAGAGCCTGCAAAACACTTGAGACTGGGGTGGAGGTTCACCTTCCAGCAGGACAACGACCCTAAACATACAGCCAGAGCTACAATGGAATGGTTTAGATCAAAGCATATTCATGTGTTAGAATGGCCCAGTCAAAGTCAAGAACCAAATCTAATTGAGAATCTGTGGCCAGACTTGAAAATTGCTGTTCACAGACGCTCTCCATCCAATCTGACAGAGCTTGAGATATTTTGCAAAAAAGAAAATGTCAGTCTCTAGATGTGCAAAGCTGGTAGAGACATCCCCAAAAAGACTTGTAGCTGTAATTGTAGTGAAAGGAGGTTCTACAAAGTATTGACTCCGGGGGGCTGAATACAAATGTACCCCACACTTTTCACATATTTATTTGTAAAAAATGTTGAAAACCATTTATCATTTTCCTTCCACTTCACAATTATGTGCCACTTTGTGTTGGTCTATCACATAAAATCCCAATAAAATACATTTACGTTTATGGTTGTAACATAACAAAATGTGGAAAATGTCAAGGGGTATGAATACTTTTTCAAGGCACTGTAACACAGCGTAATGCTTCCCGGGATCACAGTATTGCCCCTGACAATGCCTTACTTTGCTTTACCCTCCAGGAGGATGGTGCCATATTTATTCAGGCATCATCCAGGGTCACCATCTACCTCCTGGATGAGATGACGGCTCAGAGATGACACAATCATGTAAATCCTGGTGCCTGTGCAGTTCTTGGCCATGTTCACAAATGTCTGACACAGATCAGCCCATTACTTGATCACTGGGGGAGAGGAGACTGAGGAAATGCTTCCTCCTTTCTGCAGCAGACTGATGACATCATCTCAGCCTAGGCAATGTCATTGGACTGGAGCCCCACCCTGTCCCCATCAATCTCCTTCCCCTATCCCTGACATTCACTGTCCCCGACACTGTCCTTCCCCTATTCCCAACACTCTCCTTCCACTATCCCCATCAATCTCCTTCCCCTGTCCCCATCAATCTTCTTTCCCTGTCCCCATCAATCTTCTTCCCCTGTCCCTGACATTTACTGTCCACGACACTGTCCTTCCCCTATTCCCAACACTCTCCTTCCACTATCCCCATCAATCTCCTTCCCCTGTCCCCATCAATCTTCTTCCCCTGTCCCTGACATTTACTGTCCACGACACTGTCCTTCCCCTATTCCCAATACTCTCCTTCCACTATCCCCATCAATCTCCTTCCCCTGTCCCCATCAATCTCCTTCCCCTGTCCCTGACATTCACTGTCCCCGACCCTGTCCCCACCATTCACTGTCCCTGACACTGTCCTTCCCCTATTCCCAACACTCTCCTTCCCCTGTCCCCATCAATCTCCTTCCCCTGTCCCCGACACTCTCCTTCCCCTATTCCCAACACTCTCCTTCCACTATCCCCATCAATCTCCTTCCCCTGTCCCCATCAATCTCCTTCCCCTGTCCCTGACATTTACTGTCCCTGACACTGTCCTTCCCCTATTCCCAACACTCTCCTTCCACTATCCCCATCAATCTCTTTCCCCTGTCCCCATCAATCTCCTTCCCCTGTCCCTGACATTCACTGTCCCCGACCCTGTCCCCACCATTCACTGTCCCCGACCCTGTCCCCACCACTCTTGCTTCCCCTGTCCCCTCTTCCTTCCCCTGTCCCTGACATTCACTGTCCCCGACCCTGTCCCCACCACTCTTCCTTCCCCTGTCCCCACCACTCTTCCTTCCCCTGTCCACTCTTCCTTCCCCTGTCCACTCTTCCTTCCCCTGTCCCCCTCACTCTTCCTTCCCTTGTCCACTCTTCCTTCCCCTGTCCCCATCACTCTTCCTTCCCTTGTCCTCTCTTCCTTCCCCTGTCCCCACCACTCTTCCTTCCCTTGTCCTCTTCCTTCCCTTGTCCTCTCTTCCTTCCCCTGTCCCCACCACTCTTCCCTCCCCTGTCCCCATCACTCTTCCCTCCCCTGTCCCCATCACTCTTCCCTCCCCTGTCCCCATCACTCTTCCCTCCCCTGTCCCCATCACTCTTCCCTCCCCTGTCCCCATCACTCTTCCCTCCCCTGTCCCCATCACTCTTCCCTCCCCTGTCCCCATCACTCTTCCTTCCCCTGTCCCCACCACTCTTCCTTCCCTTGTCTTCTCTTCCTTCCCTTGTCCTCTCTTCCTTCCCTTGTCCTCTCTTCCTTCCCTTGTCCTCTCTTCCTTCCCTTGTCCTCTCTTCCTTCCCTTGTCCTCTCTTCCTTCCCTTGTCCTCTCTTCCTTCCCTTGTCCTCTCTTCCTTCCCTTGTCCTCTCTTCCTTCCCTTGTCCTCTCTTCCTTCCCTTGTCCTCTCTTCCTTCCCCTGTCCTCTCTTCCTTCCCCTGTCCCCACCACTCTTCCTTCCCCTGTCCTCTCTTCCTTCCCTTGTCCTCTTCCTTCCCTTGTCCTCTCTTCCTTCCCTTGTCCTCTCTTCCTTCCCTTGTCCTCTCTTCCTTCCCTTGTCCTCTCTTCCTTCCCTTGTCCTCTCTTCCTTCCCTTGTCCTCTCTTCCTTCCCTTGTCCTCTCTTCCTTCCCCTGTCCCCACCACTCTTCCTTCCCCTGTCCCCATCACTCTTCCTTCCCCTGTCTCCATCACTCTTCCTTCCCCTGTCCCCATCACTCTTCCTTCCCCTGTCCCCATCACTCTTCCTTCCCTTGTCCTCTCTTCCTTCCCCTGTCCCCATCACTCTTCCTTCCCTTGTCCTCTCTTCCTTCCCCTGTCCCCATCACTCTTCCTTCCCTTGTCCTCTTCCTTCCCTTGTCCTCTCTTCCTTCCCTTGTCCTCTCTTCATTCCCCTGTCCCCACCACTCTTCCTTCCCCTGTCCCCATCACTCTTCCTTCCCCTGTCTCCATCACTCTTCCTTCCCCTGTCCCCATCACTCTTCCTTCCCCTGTCCCCATCACTCTTCCTTCCCCTGTCCCCATCACTCTTCCTTCCCCTGTCCCCATCACTCTTCCTTCCCCTGTCCCCACCACTCTTCCTTCCCCTGTCCCCACCACTCTTCCTTCCCCTGTCCCCATCACTCTTCCTTCCCCTGTCCCCATCACTCTTCCTTCCCTTGTCCTCTCTTCCTTCCCCTGTCCCCATCACTCTTCCTTCCCTTGTCCTCTTCCTTCCCTTGTCCTCTCTTCCTTCCCCTGTCCCCACCACTCTTCCTTCCCCTGTTCCCATCACTCTTCCTTCCCCTGTCCCCATCACTCTTCCTTCCCCTGTCCCCATCACTCTTCCTTCCCCTGTCCCCACCACTCTTCCTTCCCCTCTCCCCACCTCTCTTCCTTCCCCTATTCCCAATCCTGTATAAATAAAATCACACAATCAACTTTTTCAATTGCTGCTGTACACCCATCCTCTACAAAATACTGAAAGGTAGACAAACTGCTATGAACAATCTGAAACTGGCTAAATGTATAGTAAATGACAGTAACAATGACGCCACCTGCTGGGGAATTCCTGCTCCCACCTTCCTGTACAGGGAAATAAAACAGCATGAAAAGACAAGTTATCTTTATCCAGCAGAGACCCCTTTTAAAGTGAAAAGCAACCCCACCCTCCCAGATCACTTCCATACACTGTAAGACTTTTAGCAAAACGTTAGTACAGGTCTCACCTGCTTTTACCCTGTAAATACAGAGACAGGCCAGCCCAATGTACTTGTGCTAGCTGGTTCTGTCTAGCCCAGGCTTTTTCAACCTTTTAACCTTAGAGCAGGGATATGCAATTAGCGGACCTCCAGCTGTTGCAGAACTACAAGTCCCATGAGGCATAGCAAGACCCTGACAGCCACATGCATAACACCCAGAGACAGAGGCATGATGGGACTTGTAGTTTTGCAACAGCTGGAGGCCCGCTAATTGCATATCCCTACCTTAGAGGAACCCCAAAATCTTTTTTCACGTCTCGAGGAACCCTTCCTAAAACCAAATCATCAAGGCTCAACACAAACAATGCTCCTTATATTGGTGGTCAATAGGAAGAATGTCCCCCTTAAAGTGCTGTTCAGAATGCCACCCTGAAAGACAGCTAAAAAGATATTTGGTGTCATGCTGCTGGCTTCGCTAAGTGGTGCTGAACCTTGAACTCTGTAGATATCATCAAATAGGTGGTTCATGAGCCACAGCTCAAGGAACCCCTAGCAACCTCTGGAGGAACCCTGGTTGAGAATGGCTGGTCTAGCCTATAATCACATGGTCAGGCCCTCAGACCTGCTGTGGACAGTTTCTTGGGTGAAACTCCTGGTACAAGGCATAATATAATACTTCCTGCAACAGGCTTGCTGTAATGTGATGTCAAGCTCTGTGCTATCTTCTGACAGAGCCAGGACTCCAGGGACAGAACAGAAGCGGGGGGGATGAGGATTCTGAGAAGTCTTGTCTTCCGCAGTATTAAATGATCATAGCGGCTGCAGACTGACATGAACAAGTCATTTTAATAACGTGAAAATTCTAAAACATCTTGTGCAGCAATTACATTGTCTCACTTTATAACAATATTGTGGGCCTCGGTCAGCAGAGATGGAAAGAAGATTCACAGTGTATGGAATATCCCGGATTAATACTGATGGTGGACAGTCCTCACAGATGTCCCACTTCCTCATTTTTCAGTGCTGAATCCTGAAGACGGAGTGCTTAATTGACCAGAATTGAAGGGGCACTCCACCCATAACTGATAATTTCATGTGCAACACATGCTGGAGAGTTGACTCACCCAACAGCATCGTATACACCACTATATTACCAAATGTATAAGGACGTCTGCCTTTACACTGACGTGAACTTTAATGGCATCCCAGTCTTAGTCCGTAGGGTTCAAGATTGAGTTGGCCCACCCTTTGCAGCTATAACATCTTCAACTCTTCTGGGAAGGCTGTCCACAAAGATTTGGAGTGTTTCTATGGGAATGTTTGACCATTCTTCCAGAAGCGCATTTGTGAGGTCAGGCACTGATGTTGGGCGCGAAGGCCTGGCTTGCAGTCTCTGCTCTAATTCACCCCAAAGGTGTTCTTTGAAGTTGAGGGCAAGACTCTGTGCAGGCCAGTCAAGTTCCTCCACCCCAAACTCGCTCATACATGTCTTTATGGACCTTGCTTTGTGCACTGGTCCAAATCATTTGGTGGAGGGGGGATTATGGTGTGGGGTTGTTTTTCAGGGGTTGGGCTTGGCCAGTGAAAGGAACTCTTAAAGCATCAGCATACCATGACCCTTTGAACAATTTCATGCTCCCAACTTTGTGGCAACAGTTTGGGGATGGCCCCTTCCTACTCCACCATGACTGTGCACCAGTGCACAAAGCAAGGTCCATAAAGACATGGATGAGCGAGTTTGGGTTGGAGGAACTTGACTGGCCTGCACAAACTCGCTCATCCATGTCTTTATGGATCTTGCTTTGTGCACTGGTCCAAACCATTTGGTGGAGGGGGATTACGGTGTGGGGTTGTTTTTCAGCAGTTGGGCTTGGTCCCTTAGTTCCAGTGAAGGGAACTCTTAAGGTGTCAGCATACCAAGACATTTTGGACACTTTCAGGCTCCCAACTTTGTGGGAACAGTTTGGGGATGGCCTCTTCCTGTTCCAACATGACTGTCAACCAGTGCACAAAGCAAGGTCCATAAAGACATGGATGAGCGAGTTTGTGCAGGCCAGTCAAGTACCTCCACCCCAAACTTGCTCATCCATGTCTTTATGGACCTTGCTTTGTGCACTGGTTGACAGTCATGTTGGAACAGGAAGGGGCCATCCCCAAACTGTTCCCACAAAGTTGGGAGCATGAAAGTGTCCAAAATATCTTGGTATGCTGACGCCTTAAGAGTTCCCTTCACTGGAACTAAGGGGCCAAGCCCGACCCCTGAAACACAACTCCACACCATAATCCCCCCTCCACCAAATGATTTGGACCAGTGTGCAAAGCAAGGTCCATAAAGACATGGATGAGCGAATTTGGGGTGAAGGATCTTGAATGACCTGCACAGAAGTCCTGACCTAAACCCGATAGAACACCTTTGGGATAAATTAGAGCGAAGACTGCGAGCCAAACCTTCTCGTCCAACATCAGTGCCTGACCTCACAAATACGTTTCTGGAAGAATGGTCAAGCGTACAGCCTACCAAGACATTTTGGAAATTTCATGCTCCCAACTTTGTGGGAACAGTTTGGGGATGGCTCCTTCCTGTTCCAACATGACTGCCCACCAGTGCACAAAGCAAGGTCCATAAAGATGCGCCTTGAGGTGATTCAGTTCGCATTTGCAGCGCTATACAAATCATTCATTCATTCAGACATGGATGAGCGAGTTCAAGGTGGAAGAACTCGACTGGCCTGCACAGAGACCTGACCTCAACCCAATAGAACCCCTTTGAGATGAATTAGAGCGGAGACTGAGAGCCAGACCTTCTCGTCCAACTTCAGTGTCTGACCTCACAAATGCTCTTCTGGAAGAATGGTCAAACATTCCCATAGACACACTCCTAAACCTTGTGGACGGCCTTCCCAGAAGAGTTGAAGCTGTTATAGTTGCAAAGGGTGGGCCAACTCAATACTGAACCCTACAGACTAAGACTGGGATGTCATTAAAGTTCATGTGCGTGTAAAGGCAGGCGTCCCAATACTTTTGGCAATATAGTGCATCTTCGTACTAAATTCCCAGTCTGTTAATCTGCATACTTACCAACTTTTCAGTCCCAATCCCCAGGACAGGTAACCCCATCCACAGTCCACGTTGAGCCCACCCAATGACTCTGTGGTGCCACCAAAACCAGACCCCTTTGTTGGAGTGCTTCACCCAAACCCCATGTCTAATTATTCAGGGACTGCCCACTTGAAGCCCTGCCCAATCACGCAAATAAAAATACTCTATAAAAAGGTAATGTGCATATACAGTAATTCAAATAAGGGTGACACTGTGATCCCAAGACATTGCCCGGGACACAGCTTCATCAGGACTAAGGCCCAAGATGGAGCCATGTATCTGCTGTGCCTTCCCCCACCATGTCATATGGAGAAAATAAGAAGAGTGGGGACACCCCCAGATTGGACAGATACAGAGACAAAAACAATGACACAAGGCACTCAGATGCCACCTATGGCCGGAAGATAATTTTCAGGGTGGTCTGACTCTTCAAGAAAATGAACCAATAGGAGGTCACAGGTTGTATCCTTCATTCACAATTTACAGTAGTGAGAGGAGAATTAGTGGAAGACCCGGGTAGGTGGCAGGACGGATCATGAATATGCTGTAGACCCCTGAGAAGAGAGTTGGGCCCCAGACTTGTCCAGGGGGGCCAGACGGAAGCGATCAGGCCTTGTTGGCTTTCCAGGAGAGGTAGGAGTTCCAGACGATGGCAACGCATTGGACCACAGCCAGCCTTGGGAGAGGAGAAAGGACAGAAATGGGTCCATAAATACAGATGTGTATGGTGAGCCCCACCTCTGATCTATGGGGACCTGAGAGAGCTTCATGACTCTACACCTCCATTTCAAATTTCTGTGCACACATAAAATTCTCACATTTAGAAAAAAAGAAAAGCATAGGCATCATTGTCATCGTTCCCTTTTATCAAACTGCGTCTGGAAAGGCTCAGAGAAAACAGAAGTGATGAGGAGCTGCAACACATACAAGCAAATCACGTTGGACTTGTAGGGGAAACAGTCATCCGGTTCTCAACCACAATCCATAGATTAACTCCTCAGCACAGAACCTCATACTGAGAGGATGTTCATCTAACTTCTATTGTAGAACCAGGAGCATGCGACTGTGCACGCTCCTATTCCTAAGGCTCAGCTGACAGCTACTGGTTTACTTGATTAGGAAAAAAAATCAGTGTGATTACTAATTATGGGATCACCATGATGCTGATCTTGGTTGTCACATGTGGTTTGATTGCAACCAGTCCTGATAGCTTCAGTTGTCATGGAGCCCAACACAGAAAGAGACACAGTGACAAATCCAATGCAGAGCACAGTCATACAGTGCCTGATACAGCTCCTGCAGTGCCTCACACAGTGCCCCCTACAGCTCACACAGTGCCTCACACAGCTCACACAATGCCCCCTACAGCTCCTGCAGTGCCTCACACAGCTCAAACAGTGCCTCCTACAACTCACGCAGTGCCCCTACAGCTCACGCAGTGCCCCCTACAGCTCACGCAGTGCCTCACACAGCTTACACAGTGCCCCCTATAGCTCCTGCAGTGCCTCACACAGCTTACACAGTGCCCCCTACAGCTCACACAGTGCCTCACACAGCTTACACAGTGCCCCCTACAGCTCCTGCAGTGCCTCACACAGCTTACACAGTGCCCTCTACAACTCCTGCAGTGCTTCACACAGCTTACACAGTGCCCCCTACAACTCCTGCAGTGCTTCACACAGCTCACACAGTGCCCCCTACAACTCCTGCAGTGCCTCACACAGCTTACACAGTGCCCCCTACAGCTCCTGCAGCGCTTCACACAGCTTACATAGTGCCCCCTACAACTCCTGCAGTGCTTCACACAGCTTACACAGTGCCCCCTACAACTCCTGCAGTGCTTCACACAGCTTACACAGTGCCCCCTACAGCTCCTGCAGTGCCTCACACAGCTCACACAGTGCCCCCTACAGCTCCTGCAGTGCCTCACACAGCTTACACAGTGCCCCACACAATGCCCCCCACAGCTCCTGCAGTGCCTCACACAGCTTACACAGTGCCCCCTACAGCTTACACAGTGCCCCCTACAGCTCACACAGTGCCCCACACAGTGTCTCATACAGCTCGTGCAGTGCCTCACACAGCTTACACAGTGCCCCCTACAGCTCCTGCAGTGCCACATACAGCTCACGCAGTGCCACACACAGCTCATGCAGTGCCTCACACAGCTCACGCAGTGCCCCCTACAGCTCACGCAGTGCCCCCTACAGCTCACGCAGTGCCCCCTACAGCTCCTGCAGTGCCTCACACAGCACACACAGTGCCCCCTACAGCTCACACAGTGCCTCACACAGTGCCCCCTACAGCTCCTGCAGTGCCTCACACAGCTTACACATTGCCCCCTACAGCTCCTGCAGTGCCTCACACAGCTTAAACAGTGCCCCTTATAGCTCCTGCGGTGCCTCACACAGCTTACACAGTGCCCCCTACAGCTCCTGCAGTGCCTCACACAGCTTACACAGTGCCCCCTACAGCTCCTGCAGTGCCTCACACAGCTTACACAGTGCCCCCTACAGCTCACACTGTGCCTCACACAGCTTACACAGTGCCCCCTACAGCTCACACTGTGCCCCCTACAGCTCACACTGTGCCTCACACAGCTCACACAGTGCCCCCTACAGCTCCTGCAGTGCCTCACACATCTCACACAGTGCCCCCTACAGCTCCTGCAGTGCCTCACACAGCTCACACAGTGCCCCCTACAGCTCCTGCAGTGCCTCACACAGCTCATACAGTGCCCCCTACAGCTCCTGCAGTGCCTCACACAGCTTACACAGTGCCCCCTACAGCTCACACAGTGCCTCACACAGCTTACACAGTGCCCCCTACAGCTCACACAGTGCCTCACACAGTGCCCCCTACAGCTCCTGCAGTGCCTCACACAGCTTACACAGTGCCCCCTACAGCTCCTGCAGTGCCTCACACAGCTTACACAGTGCCCCCTACAGTTCACACAGTGCCCCCTACAGCTCCTGCAGTGCCTCACACAGCTTACACAGTGCCCCCTACAGCTCACACAGTGCCCCTATAGCTCCTGCAGTGCCTCACACAGCTTACACAGTGCCCCCTCCAACTCACACAGTGCCCCCTACAGCTCACGCAGTGCCCCCTACAGCTCCTGCAGTGCCTCACACAGCTTACACAGTGCCCCCTACAGCTCCTGCAGTGCCTCACACAGCTTACACAGTGCCCCCTACAGCTCACACTGTGCCTCACACAGCTTACACAGTGCCCCCTACAGCTCACACAGTGCCTCACACAGTGCCCCCTACAGCTCACACTGTGCCTCACACAGCTTACACAGTGCCCCCTACAGCTCACACAGTGCCTCACACAGCTCACACAGTGCCCCCTACAGCTCCTGCAGTGCCTCACACATCTCACACAGTGCCCCCTACTGCTCCTGCAGTGCCTCACACAGCTCACACAGTGCCCCCTACAGCTCCTGCAGTGCCTCACACAGCTTACACAGTGCCCCCTACAGTTCACACAGTGCCTCACAGTGTCCCCTACAGCTCACACAGTACCCCACACAGTGCCCCCTACAGCTCCTGCAGTGCCTCACACAGCTTACACAGTGCCCCCTACAGCTCCTGCAGTGCCTCACACAGCTTACACAGTGCCCCCTACAGTTCACACAGTGCCTCACACAGCTCACACAGTGCCCCCTACAGCTCACACAGTGCCCCCTACAGCTTCTGCAGTGCCTCACACAGCTTACACAGTGCCCCCTACAGCTCACACAGTGCCCCCTACAGCTCCTGCAGTGCCTCACACAGCTTACACAGTGCCCCCTACAGCTCACACAGTGCCCCCTACAGCTCACACAGTGCCTCACACAGCTTACACAGTGCCCCCTACAGCACAGTGCCCCATACAGCTCACACAGTGCCTCACACAGTGTCTCATACAGTGGAACCTTGGATTACGAGCATAATCCGTTCCAGGAGAATGCTTGTAATCCAAAGCACTCATATATGAAAGCAAGTTTCCCCATAGAAGTCAATGGAAACAAAGATAATTCATTCCGCATTGACTTCTATTAGATGCAATAACTTATTTGGCCAGAGGCGGGGGGAGGGGTGAAGAGCCTCGGAAATACTCGGGGACAGCTCAGCTGAACTCGGAAAGGCTCGGAAACACTCGAGAATGGAGTATTTCCGAGTGTTTCCGAGTATTTCTGAGTGATTCTGAGTATTTCCGAATGGCTCCAAACCGTTCCAAGTGTCCCCGGCGCCCCCGCACCTCTGGCCAAATGCGGCACCGCACACCCCATTAGCTTGAATTTTGCTCGCTTTGCTAGACAACACTCACAAACCGAGTCAGAATTTTTTTTAAAAGTTGCTCGGCTTTCAAAACGCTCGTTAACCGTGTTATTCGTAAACCAAAGTTCCACTGTATATAGTATCTCACAAAAGTGAGTACACCCCTCACATTTTTGTAAATATTTTATTCTATCTTTTCATGTGACAACACTAAAGAAATGACACTTTGCTACAATGTAAAGTAGTGAGTGTACAGCTTGTATAACAGTGTAAATTTGCTGTCCCCTCAAAATAACTCAACACACAGCCATTAATGTCTAAACCGCTGGCAACAAAAGTGAGTACACCCCTAAGTGAAAATGTCCCAATTGGGCCCAATTAGCCATTTTCCCTCATCTGTGTCATGTGACTCGTTAGTGTTACAAGGTCTGAGGTGTGACTGGGGAGCAGGTGTGTTAAATTTGGTGTTATCGCTCTCACTCTCTCATACTGGTCACTGGAAGTTCAACATGGCACCTCATGGCAAAGAACTCTACGAGGATATGAAAAAAAGAATCGTTGCTCTACATATAGATGGCCTAGGCTATAAGAAGATTGCCAAGACCTGAAACTGAACTGCTGCACCAGTCCTCATACCCCTCACACAGCCCTCATACAGCCCCCATACCCCTCACACAGCCCCCATACCCCTCACACAGCCCCCATACCCCTCACACAGCCCTCATACCCCTCACACAGCCCTCATACCCCTCACACAGCCCTCGTACCCCTCACACAGCCCTCGTACCCCTCACACAGCCCTCGTACCCCTCACACAGCCCTCGTACCCCTCACACAGCCCTCGTACCCCTCACACAGCCCTCGTACCCCTCACACAGCCCTCGTACCCTTCACACAGCCCTCGTACCCTTCACACAGCCCTCGTACCCCTCACACAGACCTCATACCCCTCACACAGACCTCATACCCCTCACACAGACCTCATACCCCTCACACAGACCTCATACCCTTCACACAGTCCTCATACCCCTCACACAGTCCTCATACCCCTCACACAGTCCTCATACCCCTCACACAGTCCTCATACCCCTCACACAGTCCTCATACCCCTCACACCATGCCCCATAAACCTTATAAAATGTTATTATTGAGGAAGATACACTTGTGTCACATAACCTCACAAGGTTCTCCAACTTAGGACCATGATACATTATACGTACCTGTGATATAGAGGGATGAAGTAGAAATTGGCAATTTGTACTGCGGGCCAAATCTGAGGAGAACAGAAATAAAAGAAAGATAAACTACTCAAATAAAGGAAGTGGAAATAAAGGGGAGATACAGGTGTGGAGACGCACAAAGGAAAATAGGGTGGGCTGTACCATCTTGGAGACAGGGGAGAAGAGAAGGCACTGTTCTATACAGGAAACAAAAAAGTGTGAGCCAGGAATGAGTTTGGGCTCTTTCGTAGAAAAGGGATAGGGAAGAAACCAGAGACAGGAGAGCAGGGTGGACTTTACCAAATAGGAAAGCACAGGGGAGGGGTTAGAGGCAGAAAAGGGGATCATACTGTTCTGTATAGGAAACTCAGGGGTGGGGTTAGAGGCAACAGATGGGTTTAGATTGCTCTGTATAGGAAATGCAGAGGTTGAGTTAGAGGCAGAAAACTGGAGCAGACGGTCCTGTATAGGAAACGCAGGGGTGGGGTTAGAAACAGAAGGAGAGATTAGACTGTTCTGTATAGGAAAGGCAAGTGTGGGGTTAGAGGCAGAAGAGGGGATCAGACTGCATGATATAGGAGACAGGTAGGAGATTAGAGACAGAAGAGGGGGTCATACCATTTAAGAGATGTAAACTTGGGGTAGAAACAAAGAATGGGATCAAACTGTTCCATAAAGGAAACGCAGGGGTTGGGTTTGAAACAGAAGAGAAGATTGGACTGTACCATGTAGTAGAAGTATGGGTGGGGTGAGAAATAGAAGAGGGGATTGGACTGTACCACAAAGAAGACATAGGGGTGAGATTAGAGGTGGTTGGAGGTTTGGTTGTAGCATGGATCACACAGGAATGGGGCGCGGAGGGGCACTCCTCCTATATATATATATATATATATATATATATATATATATATATATATATATATATATATATATACACACACTTACATAGTAGTTTGTGATTAAGGCGTCCTTATAATCCTGTAATAACACACAAAACAGAGAAAGATGAACAATGAAGCATCAGCCCTACATCAGTTACCAAAGAGGTCATGCAATAAGAGGTCAGAGACATGTAATGAGAACTCTAACCTCAACCCTCTAATTCTTACTCTAACCCTCTAACTCTTACCACAACCCTCTAAACCCAGCCCTAACCCTCTGTAGCAGAATCTCTAACCTCTTCCAGTCTAATGATAACCTTTGAGTCCACAGACCGCTGACATCCTTCAATATGTAGTGGGTTGTGAGGCATAGTGGGTGCAAAGGTGGTAAAAGTCTTTGGGCTCCAGACACTTCTTGGATACAAAAGAGGTTTTATTTCTTTTAACAGTCCTTTTATATTTTGCAAGGGAAAGAGGGTTAGGGCCAGGACACCATTAAGTAGTTGCAGTTTCAATAGGCAGACTCCAAGACCTCAATAGGAGGAGGACAGAGAGAAGAGAAAGGCCCCAGCAAGGTGGCACTTCTGCACGTGCAGGTTGGCTGTCCCCTATGGCTACAGTACTTAACAGTTCCTAATTCAAATGTAACAGTTCTCTCAGCTTTGCTACAACTTCTACTTGTAGTTCTTCAGCCCCTTGAGCTCCCTCTGATTCACCAACTCTGAATCCCGTTAGCTCCTCAAGGCTTTTGCGGTGGTATCTCCCTCAAGTGTCACCCACGGTCCCTAGCTTGGCACTTTGGATACCTTCAAGCTTCATCCCTGCTGACTAGCTCGGTCCCTAGCTTAACACACAAGGCTGCTCTGCAAACTTCAACTCTGCTGGTTGGGTCTCTGACTTGATCACTGCCTAAAGTTTCCAGATTCTCCACCGTGCCAGTTCGGTGAGAATGTTGCTCCAGGACTTGCTTCAGTTACTCACTGTGGTCCCTGGTAAAGGTGGTCGGTCCTTTAGTGGCGACAGCTTCCCCTCTACCTCCGACCACGACAGGTTCTCCGGCAGGCAGAACCGTCACTTTTGGTTGGACTGCAAGCCGCAGTCCCAACCCTGCGCTGCCCCCTTACTTCTGGATAGGCCCTCACACAGCCTAGCAGCCCGGGGCAGACGACACAAGTCCACCCAGATGGCAGTCCGGGTGGCACAGAACATAGATCACCTGACTCCACCCAAATATATAGGCTTTCCCAGCAGGTCAAGGGATTCAAGAAAACCCTTGCCCATTGGCTGAGATACCCCATATACCCATAACCTGACCTTGAGATGTCCTTCTCATATCTAGTACCACCAAGTGCTTAGGGAGAAATCAATGGATCTCTAACAATTTAACTATGGTAGCTACCCCTGACAAGGAATTTGGTGAGGAGCTCCCTGACTAAATCCCAGGGTGCTACACCTCTAACTCTAACCCCTACCCTATAACGTTAACTCTTACCATAACCCTCCAACTTAAACCCCAACCCTCTATCTCTTATCCCAACCCTCTAAACCCAACCCTCACCCTCCAACTCTAACCCCAACTCTCACCCCAAACCTCCAACTTCAACCCCAAACCTCGCCCTCCAACTCCTACCCCAACACTCTAATGCCGCGTACACACGGTCGGACTTTCTATCCTACTTGGTCCGGCACACTTTCCGACGGACTTTGTCCGCCAGGTGCGCCGGACTTTAAAACGGACGGACTTGCCCACACACGCCGGGACTTTCCGGCGGGCTAAGTCCGCCCGTCTTTCCGACGGACTTTCGCCGGAGTTCCGGCGGACTTTCAGAATGAACGGACTTGCCCACACACGGACAAGTCCGTTCATTTTGAACGTGACTCAGGTGCGACGGGACTAGAAAAGGATGTCAATCTTGCCGCTTTTATCGGCGAGATTGACACCTTGCGAGCCCCGTCGCGGGGCATACCAGGCCCTTAGGTCTGGTATGGATTATAAAGGGGAACCCCGCTACGCCGAAAAAACGGCGTGGGGTCCCCCTAAAATCCATACCAGACCCCGATCCGAGCACGCAGCCTGGCCGGTCAGGAAAGGGGGTGGGGACGAGCGAGCGCCCCCCCCCTCCTGAACCGTACCAGGCCGCATGCCCTCGCCCCCCCCCCAAAGCACCTTGTCCCCATGTTGATGAGGACAAGGGCCTCTTCCCGACAACCCTGGCCGTTGGTTGTCGGGGTCTGCGGGCGGGGGCTTATCGGAATCTGGGAGCCCCCTTTAATAAGGGGGCCCCCAGATCCCGGCCCCCCACCCTATGTAAATGAGTATGGGGTACATGGTACCCCTACCCATTTACCTAGGAAAAAAGTGTAAGTAATAAAACACACTACACAGGTTTTTAAAATATTTTATTAAACAGCTCCGGGGGGGGGGGGGATCTTCCTCCGGCTTCGGGGGTCTTCTTCCGGCTTCGGGGGTCCCTCCGCTTCATCTTCTCCCGGCGTCCGGTTGGTTCTTCTCCGCTCTCCGGCCTCTTCTCCCGGTGTCGCAGGTCTTCGGCCGGCCCCTCCGCTGTCTTCATGTAGCTCTATTGACAGCGGAGGTCCGGACTTCTGGGCTTCTTGGCTTCTGGGCTTCTTGGCTTCTCTTCTCTTCTCTTCTCTTCTCTTCTCTTCTCTTCTCCCAGATGTTGACACGACGCTCTCTCCGGCTGGACTGGTCTCTATATAAGTCACAACGCAGCCCTCAGAGACCAGTCCAGCCGGAGAGAGCGTCGTGTCAACATCTGGGAGAAGAGAAGAGAAGAGAAGAGAAGAGAAGCCAAGAAGCCCAGAAGCCAAGAAGCCAAGAAGCCCAGAAGTCCGGACCTCCGCTGTCAATAGAGCTACATGAAGACAGCGGAGGGGCCGGCCGAAGACCTGCGACACCGGGAGAAGAGGCCGGAGAGCGGAGAAGAACCAACCGGACGCCGGGAGAAGATGAAGCGGAGGGACCCCCGAAGCCGGAAGAAGACCCCCGAAGCCGGAGGAAGATCCCCCCCCCCCCCCCGGAGCTGTTTAATAAAATATTTTAAAAACCTGTGTAGTGTGTTTTATTACTTACACTTTTTTCCTAGGTAAATGGGAAATAGGAAGATTTGTTTTTCCTATTGCAGCGAGCGCGAGATGCAATACCCTGCCCTTGTGTCGCATTTGGTCTGTCGGACCAGCCTACACACGAGCGGGCTTTCCGTCGGACCAGCACACACACGAGCGGACTTTCCGCCCGAAACTGAGTCCGACGGAAAGATTTGAAACTTGTTTCAAATCTAGGTCCGGCGGGCTTTTGGGAAGAAGTCCGCCGGAAAAGTCCACCGCCGCCCACACACGGGCGGATTGTCCGGCACACTCTGGTCCGCCGGACCAAGTATGCCGGAAAGTCCGACCGTGTGTACGCGGCATAACTATACCTTCTAACTTTAGCCCTCTGATTTTTACCTTAACCCTCTAACTCTAATTATTATTATACAAGATTTATATAACATCAACAGGTTATGCAGCACTTTACAATGTAGAGGGGGGGCAGTACGATTAGAAAATATTTCAATGCAGAAGGAATAGGAGGACCTGCACATGGAGCTTACCCCAATGCTTATACTAACCCTACAGTGATTTTGTAAAATACATATCGTCCAGTCAGGGTTTATATCATCTTAAATTCATCCAGTTGGGAGTGACTGGGATGCTGGAGATCCATCAGAGGATGGGATTTAGATGGCCTCACTCTACCCTCCTGCTCTCTATGAAAACCCCGCTGACCTCACTCCACCATGATTTCTACCACATAGTATGGGACTACAGACAGTAAAGGCCATGGCCGACCCCGTCCATCGCTAGACCTGGTATGACGGAGGCATTGCCCAACCATCTTCTCAGCATTGAACCTCCCCTGCACTGCCAGCCCCACCCCTGCACTGCCAGCTCCGCCTCCCCTTGAAGGGTCCACCCAGAGGTCATTGAATTGGGCAGAGCAATCATTGGGAAGGACCAACAGAATGTGAAGAAACTTTCACTGTGTAGCCCTATATGGCAGGTGAAGTAACAGTGACTAGACAGCCTCTAAAAGGGCCTTCTACACAGAACAGCCTGTATCATGGCCTATTACACAAAATAGTTGCTATAAGGGCCTCTCACACAGGACAGTCTCTTTTGGAGATCAGTCACACAGGATGACCTCTATGAGGGTCGCTTACACAGGAAAGCTTTGTTTGGAGGCCAGTCACATAGGATAATTTCTATCTTGAGGACAGCCTCTACTGGAGGTCAGTTACATAGAAAAGCATCTAGCAGAGGACATTCACATAGGACAGCTTTTATCAGAGGTCAGTTACATAGGATAGCCTCCAGCAGAGGACAGTTCCATACACCAGTTTCTATTAGAGGTTGGTTACTTCGCATAGCCTCCAGGGGAGGACAGTCATATAGGACAAGCTTTATTGGAGGTCAGTAGGGATGAGCTTCGTGTTCGAGTCGAACCCATGTTCGACTCGAACATCGGCTGTTCGACCGTCCGTCGAATTGCGAACGTTATGGGCCGTTCGCGCCAAATTCGTGTGGCGCGTCACGGCCCATAATTCACTGCGGCATCGCAGTGCATTGCTGGCTGATGATTGGCCAAGCATGCACTATGACCCGCATGCTTGGCCAATCACAGCGCCGTCAGTAGAGAGAGCTGTAATTGGCCAAAGCCAGGGTGGCTTTGGCCAATTATGGCTCAGGGGATTTAGTACACGCCCCACACTATATAAGGCCGCCTGCACGGCGGCCCTGTGTAGTGTGTTCCGGTGTGCTGATAGAGAGAGAGACAGACAGTGTCATTTGATTTGAGTTAGCTAGATTAGGCTAGATCTGTTCCTGCTATTTACATTTAATGCAGTGCGTCCTGCTCACAGTGTTCAGCTAGATCCGTTCCTGCTATTTACATTTAGTGCAATCAGTGCGTCCTGCTCACAGTGTTCAGCTAGATCCGTTCCTGCTTTTTACATTTAGTGCAGTGCGTCCTGCTCACAGTGTTCAGCTAGATCTGTTCCTGCTATTTACATTTAGTGCAGTTCGTCCTGCTCACAGTGTTCAGCTAGATCCGTTCCTGCTATTTACATTGAGTGCAGTGCGTCCTGCTCACAGTGTTCAGCTAGATCTGTTCCTGCTATTTACATTTAGTGCAGTCAGTGCGTCCTGCTCACAGTGTTCAGCTAGATCTGTTCCTGCTATTTACATTTAGTGCAGTCAGTGCGTCCTGCTCACAGTGTTCAGCTAGATCTGTTCCTGCTATTTACATTTAGTGCAGTGCGTCCTGCTCACAGTGTTCAGCTAGATCTGTTCCTGCTATTTACATTTAGTGCAGTGCGTCCTGCTCACAGTGTTCAGCTAGATCCGTTCCTGCTATTTACATTTAGTGCAGTGCGTCCTGCTCACAGTGTTCAGCTAGATCTGTTCCTGCTATTTACATTTAGTGCAGTGCGTCCTGCTCACAGTGTTCAGCTAGATCCGTTCCTGCTATTTACATTTAGTGCAGTGCGTCCTGCTCACAGTGTTCAGCTAGATCTGTTCCTGCTATTTACATTTAGTGCAGTGCGTCCTGCTCACAGTGTTCAGCTAGATCTGTTCCTGCTATTTACATTTAGTGCAGTGCGTCCTGCTCACAGTGTTCAGCTAGATCTGTTCCTGCTATTTACATTTAGTGCAGTGCGTCCTGCTCACAGTGTTCAGCTAGATCCGTTCCTGCTATTTACATTTAGTGCAGTCAGTGCGTCCTGCTCACAGTGTTCAGCTAGATCCGTTCCTGCTATTTACATTTAGTGCAGTCAGTGCGTCCTGCTCACAGTGTTCAGCTAGATCCGTTCCTGCTATTTACATTTAGTGCAGTCAGTGCGTCCTGCTCACAGTGTTCAGCTAGATCCGTTCCTGCTATTTACATTTAGTGCAGTCAGTGCGTCCTGCTCACAGTGTTCAGCTAGATCTGTTCCTGCTATTTACATTTAGTGCAGTCAGTGCGTCCTGCTCACAGTGTTCAGCTAGATCCGTTCCTGCTATTTACATTTAGTGCAGTGCGTCCTGCTCACAGTGTTCAGCTAGATCTGTTCCTGCTATTTACATTTAGTGCAGTGCGTCCTGCTCACAGTGTTCAGCTAGATCCGTTCCTGCTATTTACATTTAGTGCAGTGCGTCCTGCTCACAGTGTTCAGCTAGATCTGTTCCTGCTATTTACATTTAGTGCAGTGCGTCCTGCTCACAGTGTTCAGCTAGATCTGTTCCTGCTATTTACATTTAGTGCAGTGCGTCCTGCTCACAGTGTTCAGCTAGATCCGTTCCTGCTATTTACATTTAGTGCAGTGCGTCCTGCTCACAGTGTTCAGCTAGATCTGTTCCTGCTATTTACATTTAGTGCAGTTCGTCCTGCTCACAGTGTTCAGCTAGATCCATTCCTGCTATTTACATTTAGTGCAGTGCGTCCTGCTCACAGTGTTCAGCTAGATCCGTTCCTGCTATTTACATTTAGTGCAGTGCGTCCTGCTCACAGTGTTCAGCTAGATCTGTTCCTGCTATTTACATTTAGTGCAGTGCGTCCTGCTCACAGTGTTCAGCTAGATCTGTTCCTGCTATTTACATTTAGTGCAGTCAGTGCGTCCTGCTCACAGTGTTCAGCAGGACGCACTACATTTAGTGCAGTGCGTCCTGCTCACAGTGTTCAGCTAGATCCGTTCCTGCTATTTACATTTAGTGCAGTGCGTCCTGCTCACAGTGTTCAGCTAGATCTGTTCCTGCTATTTACATTTAGTGCAGTTCGTCCTGCTCACAGTGTTCAGCTAGATCCGTTTCTGCTATTTACATTTAGTGCAGTGCGTCCTGCTCACAGTGTTCAGCTAGATCCGTTCCTGCTATTTACATTTAGTGCAGTGCGTCCTGCTCACAGTGTTCAGCTAGATCTGTTCCTGCTATTTACATTTAGTGCAGTGCGTCCTGCTCACAGTGTTCAGCTAGATCCGTTCCTGCTATTTACATTTAGTGCAGTGCGTCCTGCTCACAGTGTTCAGCTAGATCTGTTCCTGCTATTTACATTTAGTGCAGTGCGTCCTGCTCACAGTGTTCAGCTAGATCCGTTCCTGCTATTTACATTTAGTGCAGTCAGTGCGTCCTGCTCACAGTGTTCAGCTAGATCCGTTCCTGCTATTTACATTTAGTGCAGTCAGTGCGTCCTGCTCACAGTGTTCAGCTAGATCTGTTCCTGCTATTTACATTTAGTGCAGTCAGTGCGTCCTGCTCACAGTGTTCAGCTAGATCCGTTCCTGTTATCTTCCTACTGACAGGCAGGCTTGTCTGGTTACAGTATATAAAGCTACCTGAAGAAAATTACAGGTGTTCTATCCCAGCTTAGTGCAGCTACAGGCCATTAGTATGTCTGGAAGGCCAAGAAGGAGAGGCAGACAGTCACAAGCCAATAAGAGAGGGCAAGCAGGCTCTGTGTCTAGTGCTGGTCGTGGAGACGGTGCATCCTCATCAGCCCGTGGCCATGGGACACGCTTGGCCTTTTTTTCGGCAGCTGGCCGTGTTGAGCCGCAACATGCAGAAAACTTGGTCGAGTGGATGACCAAGCCGTCCTCATCCTCCTCATCCTCTCTCACCCATGCCCAGGGTGCTTTGTCTGGCAAAGCAGCGGCCTCTTCCCTCAGCTCAATGTCATCAGTGACTCCTTCCCTAGCTCCACCATGTCCTCCTGAGGATTCCCTCGAACTGTTTGACCACAGTGTTGGGTACATGCTCCAGGAGGATGCCCAGCGTTTGGAAGGCTCTGATGATGATACTGAGCTCGATGAAGGCAGTAACATGAGCACGGACAGAGGGGGTGCCCAAGAAGGACAGCAATCTGGCAGTCATGCTCCCCCTGCTGCAGCATACTGCCAGGTTTGCTCCAGTGATGAGGAGGGAGGGGATGATGAGGTCACTGACTCAACGTGGGTGCCTGATAGGAGAGAGGAGGAGGAGGAGGAGGAGGAGGCGGCACATCACCAACGAGGCAGGATGCCCTCCAGGGGCCAGCCTAAGGGCAGCACATTGACTGCATCACACCCCAAAGCTCCACATGTGCAGGGCGCTGCAGTCTCTGCGCGTTATTCAAAAAGTTCTTTGGTGTGGGCCTTTTTTGAGACGAGTGCATCAGATCGCACCGCTGCTATTTGCAACATATGTCTCAAGCGTATCTCGCGTGGCCAAAACATCTCCCGCTTGGGTACCACATGCTTGACCAGACATATGTTGACCTGCCATGCAGTTCGTTGGCAAGCATATCTAAAAGACCCACACCAAAGAACAAAGAGGATCTCTCCTTGCTCCTCATCAGCTGAGATTTCCAACCCCACTAGACCTTCAGTCCTCTCTGAGACCTGCAGTGAGAGGAATGAAGGTGTAGAATTAGGTGTGTCACAGCCAAGTACTTGTGGGCAATCTGCTTTTGGTACACCGACGTCAGATTGTACCAGGCAAATTTCCCTGCCCCAGCTGCTGCACCGCCGAAAGAAGTTTGCTCCCAGCCATCCACATGCCCAGCGGTTGAATGCTAGCTTGGCAAAATTGCTAGCACTTCAACTGCTGCCTTTTCAGTTGGTAGACTCTGCCCCCTTCCGTGAGTTTGTGGAATGTGCGGTTCCTCAGTGGCAGGTACCCAAACGCCACTTTTTCTCACGGAAGGCGATTCCGGCTCTCTACCGGCATGTGGAAGGCAATGTCTATGCCTCGCTGGACAGGGCGGTCAGCGGTAAGGTGCATATTACCGTTGACTCATGGTCCAGCAGGCATGGACAGGGACGTTACTTAAGTTTCACGGCGCATTGGGTGACTCTGCTGGCAGCTGGGAAGGATGCAGGACAAGGTGCAGTAGTGTTGGAGGTTGTTCCGCCACCACGCCTCCAAAATGCTGATTGTGACACACCTCTCTCCTCCACCCCCTCCTCTTCTTCTTCCTCCATGGCCTCTTCCTCGGAACCAGCGGTGCTCCGTAGGCGTTCAAGGGGCTACGCAAGTACGCAGGCCAAAAGATGCCATGCGGTGCTTGAGCTGGTGTGCTTGGGGGACAGGAGCCACACTGGGGCAGAGGTTCTGTCAGCTCTGCAGGGGCAGGTTCAGAGGTGGTTGACGCCACGCCAACTTAAGGCAGGAATGATGGTTTGCGACAATGGCACCAACCTCCTCTCTGCCCTCCGACAGGGACAACTGACCCATGTGCCCTGTTTGGCTCACGTCCTTAACTTGGTGGTGCAGCGGTTCTTGGGCAGGTACCCGGGCTTACAGGATGTCCTGAGGCAGGCCAGGAAAGTCTGTGTGCATTTCCGCCGGTCATATAATGCCAGTGCTCGGCTGACGGACCTCCAAAAGGAGTTTAACCTGCCCAAGAACCGCCTAATCTGTGACATGCCCACCAGGTGGAACTCGACATTGGCCATGCTGCAGCGGCTGCACACGCAGCAGAGGGCCATCAATGAGTACCTGTGCGACTATGGCACCAGGACAGGGTCAGGGGACCTTGGTTTTTTTTCCCCACGCCAGTGGGCCATGATCAGGGATGCATGCACTGTCCTGTCACCATTCGAGGAGGCCACGAGGATGGTGAGCACTGACAGTGCATGCATCAGTGACACTGTCCCCCTTGTCCACCTGTTGGAGCACACGCTGCGTGGAATAATGGACAGGGCACTTGAGGCAGAACAGAGGCAGGAAGAGGAGGACTTCCTTAGCTCTCAAGGCCCCCTTTATCCAGACAGTGTTCCTGCGTGCCCGCCGATCACACAGGAAGAGGACGAGGAGGAGGAGGAGGAGGAGGAGGAGGAGGAAGATTGTGTCAGTATGGAGGTGGAGCCTGGCACTCAGCATCAGCAGTCTTTAAGGGATCAGTCCCAAGGAACACATGGGCTTGTACGTGGCTGGGAGGAGGTGGCTGCGGACGTTGTTGTCCTTAGTGACCCAGAGGACTCCGGACCGAATGCCTCAGCAAACCTACGCTGCATGGCCTCCCTGATCCTGCAAAGCCTGCGTAAGGATCCTCGTATTCGTGGTATCAAGGAGAAGGACCAATACTGGCTGGCAACCCTCCTTGATCCACGTTACAAGGGTAAGGTTGCGGACCTTATCTTGCCATCGCAGAGGGAGCAGAGGATGAAACATCTTCGGGAGGCCTTGCAGAAAGGTCTGTGCAACGCGTTCCCAGAGACTGGGAGGTTACAAACTCCTGTTTCTGGACAACGTGTTGCTGAGGCTTCGGTCAGTCAAAGAAGGAGCGGTGGAGAAGGTGGCCGTCTGACCAATGCGTTCAGACAATTTTTTGGTCCGCAGCCCCAAGGTATGATCGGTTCCAGCAACCATCGCCAGCGTCTGTTTTACATGGTGCAGGAATACCTAGGGGCAAGATCAGACTTGGACACCTTTCCCACCGAAAATCCTCTGGGTTACTGGGTCTTGAGGATGGATCACTGGCCAGAGCTTGCACAGTATGCAATTGAGCTACTGGCCTGTCCTGCATCCAGCGTTCTTTCGGAACGCACATTCAGTGCTGCTGGAGGCGTGGTAACCGATCACAGGGTGCGTCTGTCCACTGACTCGGTCGATCGGCTGACCTTCATAAAAATGAATCAGTCTTGGATCACCACCAGCTACCAAGCACCTGATGCTGATGTAACTGAATAATTTTTTTCAGATCCCTTCAAAGACTGCCTATGCTGATGCTGAGTGACTATCCCTGAGTAATTATCCTCTTCCTCCTCAATCATCACGCTGATAGCTTGTAAGAACATTTTTGGTTCTGGGCGCCACCACCAGTGCCTAAGGCACAATTTTTCAGCCCCTGTTTAACAGGGGCGTGTAATTACAATTTTTGATGTAATACTTTGCAGCAGGGCTCGTTCCTGCATTCCAACTAGAGTGTCTGTGAGGGGTTGCAGTGTTGTGGCACCAGCACCAGTGCCTAAGGCCCAATTTTTCTGCCCCTGTCTAACAGGGGCGTGTAATTACAATTTTTGATGCAATACTTTGCAGCAGGGCTCGTTCCTGCGTTCCAACTAGAGTGTCTGTGAGGGGTTGCAGTGTTGTGGCACCAGCACCAGTGCCTAAGACCCAATTTTTCTGCCCCTGTCTAACAGGGGCGTGTAATTACAATTTTTGATGCAATTCTTTGCAGCAGGGCTCGTTCCTGCGTTCCAACTAGAGTGTCTGTGAGGGGTTGCAGTGTTGTGGCACCAGCACCAGTGCCTAAGGCCCAATTTTTCTGCCCCTGTCTAACAGGGGCGTGTAATTACAATTTTTGATGCAATACTTTGCAGCAGGGCTCGTTCCTGCGTTCCAACTAGAGTGTCTGTGAGGGGTTGCAGTGTTGTGGCACCAGCACCAGTGCCTAAGGCCTAATTTTTCAGCTCCTGTTCAACAGGGGCATGTAATTACAATTCTTGATCTAATATTTCACAGCAGGGCCCTGTGAGGGCTTACAGTGTTTTGGCCACAGCAACACCTAAGGCCCAAATTTCTGCTGAGTATATAGGGCAGGACCCTACTTTCAAACATCTAACTTACAAACGACTCCTACTTGCAAACGGAAGGAGACAACAGGAAGTGAGATGAAATCTACCCCTAGGAAGGGAAATTCTCTCCTGTAAGAGTTAATATGGGAAAACAATTTCTCCTTTCCACTGATGCTTTCCAATCCTTGTTCCACAAAAAAACCCAAATTTTCAAAAAACATTTTTCATTGGGACAAAAAAGTGAGGTGAAATCTTCTGAAGAGGAGGAAAGACGCAAAACAAATGTCACAGGGGTGATAACCCTTCCCTATGTTTTCCAAAAAGCTTAGAAAAGATTTTTTGGCTGGAGCTAAACACGTTAAAAATGTTCAAAATTACAAACAGATTCTACTTAACAACAAACCTACAGTCCCTGTGTTGTTTGCACCGCCTGTATACTGCTGTTCAGAGTATATAGGGACCTTTCCTTATTTTAATTTGGGTGCGGGGTTCCCCTTAATATCCATACAAGACCCAAAGGGCCTGGTAATGGACTGGGGGGTACCCATGCCGTTTGTCTCACTGATTTTCATCCATATTGCCATGACCCGACATGACATTAAACCCGCAAGCAGTTTTAAATGAGATTTTTTCCTTTAAAAATGACATTTGGTGCAGGAACTGTTCTAAACATGGGAAACACGCGTCACTTTACAGGCATACTATAGACACCCCCCAGGTACGATATTTAAAGGAATATTTCACTTTTTTTTTTTACTTTAAGCATCATTAAAATCACTGCTCCCGAAAAAACGGCCGTTTTTAAAAGTTTTTTTTGCATTGATACATGTCCCCTGGGGTAGGACCTGGGTCCCCAAACCCTTTTTAGGACAATACCATGCAAATTAGCCTTTAAAATGAGCACTTTTGATTTCGAACGTTCGAGTCCCATAGACGTCAATGGGGTTCTAACGTTCGTGCGAACTTGCGGTCCGTTCGCGGGTTCTGGTGCGAACCGAACCGGGGGGTGTTCGGCTCATCCCTAGAGGTCAGTCACATAGAATAATCGCCATCACAGGTCAGCCTCAATCAGAGGTCATTTATATAGGATAGCCTTCAGAGAAGGTCAGCCACATAGCACAGCCCCTATTGGAGGTCAGTCACACAGGACAGCCTCAATGAGGGTCTCTTACACAGGACATTCTCTTTCAGAGTTCAGTCACATAAAATATTCTGCATCAGAGATCAGGCACATAGGACAGCCTCTATTGGAGGTCAGTTACATAGGATAGTCTCTACCGGAGCACAGTCACATATCCTATGCAACTGACCTCCAATAGAGGTTGTCCTATGTGACTGTGCTCCATCAGAGGCTATCCTATGTAACTGACCTCCAATAGAGGTTGTGCTATGTGATTGTGCTCCATCAGAGGCTATCCTATGTAACTGACCTCCAATAGAGGTTGTCCTATGTGACTGTGCTCCATCAGAGGCTATCCTATGTAACTAAATTCCAATAGAGGTTGTCCTATGTGACTGTACTCCCTCAGAGGCTATCCTATGTAACTGACCTCCAAAAGAGGCTTTCCTGTGTGCTTGAACTCTGATGGAGATTTTTCTATATGACTGAACCCCGAAAAAGGCCATATAAGAACCCTCATTAAGGTTGTCCTGTGTGATTGACCTCCAATAGTGGCTGTCCTATGTGACGGACCTTCTCTGAAGGCTATTCTATGTAAATTACCTCTGATGGAGGCTGTCCTATTTGACTGTCCTTCACTAGAGGCTATCCTATGTAATCGACCTCCAATAGAGGTTGTCCGATATGTGACTGTGCTCCAGTAGAGACCATTGGATAACCTCTATTGGAGGTCGGTTACATAGGATAGCCTCTAGCGGAGGACAGTCACATAGGACAGCCTCCATCAGAGGTAATTTACATAGAATAGCCTCCAGTGAAGGTCCATCACATAAGACAGCCACTATTGGAGGTCAATCACACAGGACAACCTTAACGAGGGTCTCTTACACAGCCTTATTTCGGGGTTCAGTCACAAAGAATAATCTCCATAAGAGTTCAAGCACACAGGAAAGCCTCTATTGGAGGTCAGTTACATAGGATATCCTCTGATGGAGCACAGTCACATAGGACAACCTCTATTGGAGGTCAGTTACATAGGGTAGCCTCTGATGGAGCACAGTTACATATGACAAACTCTATTAGAGGTCAGTTACATAGGATATCCTTCTGATGGAGCACAATCACATAGGAAAACCTCTATTGGAGGTCAATTACATGGGGTAGCCTCTGATGGAGCACAGTCACATAGGACAACCTCTATTGGAGGTCAGTTACATAGGATATTCTTCTGATGGAGCACAATCACATAGGACAACCTCTATTGGAGGTCAGTTACATAGGATATCCTTCTGATGGAGCACAATCACATAGGACAACCTCTATTGGAGGTCAGTTACATAGGGTAGCCTCTGATGGAGCATAGTCACATAAGACAACCTCTATTGGAGGTCAGTTACATAGGGTAGCCTCTGATGGAGCACAATCACATAGGAGAACCTCTATTGGAGGTCAGTTACATAGGGTAGCCTCTGATGGAGCACAGTCACATAGGACAACCTCTATTGGAGGTCAGTTACATAGGATATCCTTCTGATGGAGCACAATCACATAGGACAACCTCTTTTGGAGGTCAGTTACATGGGGTAGCCTCTAATGGAGCACAGTCACATAGGACAACCTCTATTGGAGGTCAGTTACATAGGATAGCCTCTGATGGAGCACAGTCACATAGGACAACCTCTATTGGAGGTCAGTTACATAGGGTAGCCTCTGATGGAGCACAGTCATATAGGACAACCTCTATTGGAGGTCAGTTACATAGGGTAGCCTCTGATGGAGCACAGTCATATAGGACAACCTCTATTGGAGGTCAGTTACATAGGGTAGCCTCCAACATTGGAAATCTTATATGACAGTCTCTATCAGAGGTTGGTTACTTAGAATAGCCCCATGTTCTCCAGGGGAGAACATGGAGTACCTCCGGCACTGTGCAGCCCTGGATTTGGCCTAGGAGCTGACATTTTACATGTATTGTTTCTCCAGATCAGGATCTCCGTCAGAAGCCACAGATGAGGGGGGGAGGGTGGGTGGCCTAGGGGGCGAGCGACATCTCCGTATTAATAGATACAAGTCTGGTTATTTGTACACGGGCCTCAGCGATGTGACAATCTTTCTGTGTACACAGTCTATTCGTCTCGGCAGGCGGTAACAAGGCGACATAACCGGGACCCCCGGGGTCACCCAGGCGCCCTGCAGCGTTTACTTTACTAATAACTTCCTACAATGGAGCCGACGCCTGTTCTACTTCTGTCACTGTGACGTCATCGGGGGATCTCTGAGCGGCCGGTGCTATTCCCTCACCGCAAATGAGATCCCAGAGAGGGTGACCCTGACAGAGGCACCCAAGGTGGGGTGGGGGGGGGGGTTAACCCATTGTGTACCAGCCAAGAGCAATAATGCAAAAGGAGCAGCAAAATTTTGATATGAACTTGCTAAATTTCTCATTTCCAGAAATTTTGCCAGAATTGCCATATTATTTTTACCTTTGCGACAATGGGAGATGAATTTAGTTTAAAAAGAAAACTGTAAATATTTTTAAATATTCTTTGAGGTTGTTTTTTTTTTTTTTTTTTTAATATATATTTATTTACTAATTGTCAGCACTAAATTGAGCCAAACTTTTTCAAATTTTGCAGAAGCTGCTTTCTAACTTTGCAGCTCTGCAAGGCAAATTTTGTAAAATAAAAAATAAAATTACAAAAATAAAATAATAAATAACAATAAATACAACACACGGGAAAGGATAATGTTTGCTTTTTTTTCGTTTTTTTTTACACTTATATTGAGAGGTAATTAAAGCGGAACTTCAGTCATTTTTTCATCTTTCCATCTATTAAATCTTCTGCCCTTGTTGCTTTAACGTTGGATTGTAAAATACTTTAAAATACTTTAAACAGCCACACTTCCTGTTTCTTCTCCGGTAATAAGCCTAGGCTTATGACATCATGCACAGCTCTCCCTCTTGTGAGAGTTTGCAAGGAAGGGAGTCATAAGAGGGCCAATGAGAGCTGCAGGGCTGGAGGTGTGCCTCTGTGTGTCTGTGTAAATCCAGGAAGTGAACAGGCAGCAGCTTCAGCCGCCCACAGTTAAAATGGATGCAGCCAGACTCAGTGGAGGGAGATTTTTGCAGCATATTTGGCAAGTAGTGAATCACAGTATATATAAAATAACATGCAAAGTGGTTGGAGGGAAGCTTCAGAATGGTAAAGATGTTTTTATTACAAATTATGTGAGCAGACTGCAGTTCCTCTTTAATTTTACGTTTTTTCTTGTGATCATTGAATAAAATAAAAGCAAACAAAAATATAAAAATGTTCTACGTCCCTGCACTTTTTCTGCACTCTGAGTGTATTTTGTTGTCATTTAATGTGTTCTAGGCAAGAGGAAATACGGACACAAAAGTAAAAACGTGAAAAATTAAAAGAGGTGATGCATAAGAATTTGTGTGTGGTTTTTTTTTTTCCCTTTTTTTATTGTTGTGTCTTAAAATATATCAAATACATGAATTTAAATGTTTTAAAAAAAAAGATAAATATTTAAAATGAATGTGTGTTTTTTAATTTTTTTAATTGTTCTATGTTATTTTTATGTATGTGTTTAATATATTAAATTAACAAAAAAAAAATATTATTTATAAGGATAATACAATATTTAAAAAGATAAAAATAAAAGAATGGAAAAAAAAGAAGGGGTTGGCTTTTACCTTCTCTGGGCCAACATTGGAGGCAACAGGTCCCATTTTTGGAACTTGATGGACTTGTACAACCAATAATAAATAGATAGGATTGGATTGGGTCTCCTGTGATCTCATAGATGATCTCTCTACGATTCATCCTAAGCTCCGCAGACTGTGCGGTCATGTAGTCATTTTGCTCACCCGTTTCAGCTTGGCCCAGATCTCCTCCTTAGACAGTCCATTCAGTGTGCTGACGATGGTCAGGAAACATCCAAGGAAGCACGGGGCGAATCCCCCCTGAAAACATACAGAGGAGGAGGAGGATGAGGATGAGCGGGCGGCTCCCCAATCTCCAGGCTCTGGTTCCTGTCCCAGATTATCCCCCTCACCTGGTCCAGCAGCATCTTCTTTAAGGCTACAGACTTGGTGCTCCCAGGAACCAGACGGTCCAAGACAATATACCAACTACCAACCACGGGGCCCTGTGAAGAGAGAGACGGGAGGGATCATAGGGATGACCAGACTGCTCCACCTAGAATCTGATATTCCCAATACTGATAATGGACAGTCATCTCTGCAACCGCCCACCACAAATCATGACTGAGGCTGCCCCCCACATCCAATACCGTATATGTCTCCTCCCCACTGTATACCATTCCCCTACTCCCTACAATGTGTCCATCTCCTCCCAATAGTTCCCACAATGTGCGCGTCTCCTCCCAATAGTCCCCACAATGTGTGCGTCTCCTCCCAATAGTCCCCACAACGTGTTCGTCTCCTCCCAATAGTCCCCACAACGGGTCCGTCTCCTCCCAATAGTCCCCACAACGGGTCCGTCTCCTCCCAATAGTCCCCACAACGGGTCCGTCTCCTCCCAATAGTCCCCACAACGGGTCCGTCTCCTCCCAATAGTCCTCACAACGGGTCCGTCTCCTCCCAATAGTCCCCACAACGGGTCCGTCTCCTCCCAATAGTCCCCACAACGGGTCCGTCTCCTCCCAATAGTCCCCACAACGGGTCCGTCTCCTCCCAATAGTCCCCACAACGGGTCCGTCTCCTCCCAATAGTCCCCACAACGGGTCCGTCTCCTCCCAATAGTCCCCACAACGGGTCCGTCTCCTCCCAATAGTCCCCACAACGGGTCCGTCTCCTCCCAATAGTCCCCACAACGGGTCCGTCTCCTCCCAATAGTCCCCACAACGGGTCCGTCTCCTCCCAATAGTCCCCACAACGGGTCCTTCTCCTCCCAATAGTCCCCACAACGGGTCCTTCTCCTCCCAATAGTCCCCACAACGGGTCCGTCTCCTCCCAATAGTCCCCACAACGGGTCCGTCTCCTCCCAATAGTCCCCACAACGGGTCCGTCTCCTCCCAATAGTCCCCATAACGGGTCCGTCTCCTCCCAATGGTCCCCACAACGGGTCCGTCTCCTCCCAATGGTCCCCACAACGGGTCCGTCTCCTCCCAATAGTCCCCACAACGGGTCCGTCTCCTCCCAATAGTCCCCACAACGGGTCCGTCTCCTCCCAATAGTCCCCACAACGTGTCCGTCTCCTCCCAATAGTCCCCACAACGTGTCCGTCTCCTCCCAATGGTCCCCACAACGGGTCCGTCTCCTCCCAATAGTCCCCACAACGGGTCCGTCTCCTCCCAATATTCCCCACAACGGGTCCGTCTCCTCCCAATAGTCCCCACAACGTGTCCGTCTCCTCCCAATAGTCCCCACAACATGTCCGTCACCTCCCAATAGTCCCCACAACGTGTCCGTCTCCTCCCAATAGTCCCCACAACGGGTCTGTCTCCTCCAAATACTCCCTACAACATGTGTCTCCCCTCCCCCACTCTCTACAATGTGTCTGTCTCCTACCCCCCCCCCCCCCCCGCTCCCTAGAACGTGTCTGTCTCCTCCCCCCACTCCCTACAATGTGTGTTTCTTCCCCCTACTCCACATCTCTTTCCTCCCCCCACAACCTATATTACAGTCTTTTGAAATAATATTCATACCCCTTGATATTCTCCACATTTTGTCAGGTTACAACCAAAAACGTAAATGTATTTTATTGGGATTTTATGTGATAGACCAACACAAAGTGGCACATAATTGTGAAGTGGAAGGAAAATGATAAATGGTTTTCAACATTTTTTACAAATAAATATGTGAAAAGTGTGGTGTACATTTGTATTCACCCCCCTTTACTCTGATACCCCTAACTGAAATCTAGTGGAACCAATCGCCTTCAGAAGTTACCTAATTAGTAAATAGAGTCCACCTGTGTGTATCTTAATATCAGTATGAATACAGCTGTTCTGTGAAGCTCTCAGAGGTTTGTTAGAGAACCGTAGTGAACAAACAGCATCATGAAGGCCAAGGAACACACCAGACAGGTCAGGGATAATGTTGTGGAGAAGGTTAAAGCAGGGTTAGGTTATAAAAAAATATCCCAAGCTTTGAACATCTCACGGAGCACTGTTCAAACCATCATCTGAAAATGGAAAGAGTATGGCACAACTGCAAACCCACCAAGACATGGCCGTCCACCTAAACTGACAGGCCGGGCAAGGAGAGCATTAATCAGAGAAGTGTACCCCACACTTTTCACATATTTATTTGTAAAAAATGTTGAAAATCATTTATCATTTTCCTTCCACTTCACAATCATGTGCCACTTTGTGTTGGTCTATCACATAAAATACATTTACATTTTTGGTTGTAACATGACAAAACGTGGAAAAGTTCAAGGGGTAAGAATACTTTTTCAAGGCACTGTATGTCTGTCTCCTCCCCCCACTCCCTAAACTAAATCTATCTCCCCCCCCCCACCGCCGAACACTTCTGCCTCTTCCCCCCCACCCTCTACACCATCCCCCTGGTCTCCTGCCCTTACGCCACCATTTGGCCCTCTTCCTTCGTCTCTCCTTCGTACATCTTACCACAATGTCAGGTAATGATGGAGTGAAAAGGGAAATATTCAGCCATGACGTGTTGTTCTTACCACGAAGCAGAGTCCAACCCCCATCATCTTCAGCGTCCTCTCCACACTGTGACCCTGCACTCCTCTCCGCTCCACCAGCTGCTGGGAGATGACATCTCCCACCCCCATCAGGGACCCTGCAGACAAGACAGGATTGGTAAGAGTTCTGCAGGGGAGGGACCGAAAGAGAGAAGATGGGAGGAGAAGAGGTTCCTGAAGGGAGGGGCTCAGTGCCACATTAGAAGGATGCCTAAAAGTTAAAAATGTTATTAACCTAAAGACTACAAGCCTGTGAAGATAAGTGATCACTGTGCAGCACAACGGCTCTATACAATATTTTATACTCTCTGATCACTTCCATCCTCAGGCTTCACTCTCTAAGAGATAGGTGTAATCATCTCCGATCTCTGTATCCTCACACTTACACTGCCAGAAGTCAGAGAGGAGGACGGAGATCACCACAGTAACAAGCGTGTTATTTACTTCGTGAACACCTATTATCTTTACACAAGTCTTTTTACTTTGGTTGTATCAGGACCTGGATCACCTGCTGGTGGCACTGTGGTTCCCTGGGTCAAGAAAATTCCAGTGTGCACCAGCGGGTGTCTCTCAGCAGCCAGCAGATTCCACTAATCAGTTTCCACCTGATGCTGGCTGCTGGGAGGGTATTTAGGTCTTCACCTATTTGTGCCTCCCCCAAAGCCATAACTAGACCCCTCAGGGCCCGGTGCAAGAAACCATGAAGGTGCCCCCCATGCCCTGAGCCTGGGGCCCTTCCCATTGATCCTGAGGCCCTTTACAGAGTTCCCCCTTACATCAGAGTCCACAGAGTTCCCCCTTACATCAGAGTTCTCAGCATTCCCAGAGCCCCCCTTTCAGAATTCCAAAGGGTTCCTGTTTACAATGCGAGGGGCAACTCCGCGGGCCCCAATGTAGAGGGCAGCTCTGATGTAAGAGATTCTCTGGTCTCTTTACAACAGTTTCCCTTTACCCCAGAGTCGAATACACAAAGTCCTTACATCAGTGACCCTCCCCTACCATAGGGTCTCCGCTCCCCCTAACATCAGTGACCCCCCCACCTTAGGGTCTCCACTCCCCCTTACATCAGTGACCCTCCCCCACCATAGGGTCTCCACTCCCCCTTACATCAGTGACCCTCCCCCACCTTAGGGTTTCCACTCCCCCTTACATCAGTGACCCCCCCCACCTTAGGGTTTCCACTCCCCCTTACATCAGTGACCCCCCCCCACCTTAGGGTCTCCACTCCCCCTTACATCAGTGACCCCCTCCCACCTTAGGGTCTCCACTCCCCCTTACATCAGTGACCACCCCCAACAGAGTGACTGACTGCCCCACAGACTCTGTGTGGCCTGGAGCTGTCACATATTGTCGATTTTAAATTCAGCTGACCAGCCAAGTGAGAGCAGAGATCAGTCGATTACTAATCGGCTTTGGGCCGCGGGGGGGGGGGGGATCAGTCGAGGTGTTCCATTGATCAGCTGCGTGGTGATTTTATTTGGCACCTTTTCAGTGGGGGTGAGGCCTGGGGGGGGGGGGCACCAGGGGCCATTCGCAAGTGCAACCTTTGCGACCCTGGTAGTTCTGCCACTGCCCTGTACCCTGCTGCCTTGTACCTGCTCCACCTTATTACTGATCCCCATGTTGGTTCCCCCTTTCCATCTGCTCTTCTGTGTATATATAGTGTATATAGTTAGGCTGTTAGATATTAGTCAAGTATTCTGTCACTGGGGTTTGCGATCTGCAGTTGGGATGCCGCCAATAACGTATTGACACCCGTAGCAAGGGCAATGCATTTTTAAAGTGGTGCGGGAAACGTGGCGTGAACCAGCCTTTAAACTTTTTTGTTTTTTGGGCCTTTTTTAAATTCGATTGCCCCAAGCATGTTTAAAATTGACTCTCGGCTCACCACCTCTGCTGGAAGTCTGTTCCAGGTATCCACCACTCTTTCGGTAAAATAAAACTTTTTTGAGGTTAGTTTTGAAGACATGAAGATGAGTACAGAGGAGGAGGGACTGACCTGCAGTGATGATCTGTACCTTCCAGGGGTGAGCGGCCAGTAACCTCTGGTACCCGCGCCACAGCCCGGCCATACCGCCTGCAGAGAGAGGATGATGGGGGTTATATGAGAGAGGTCTGCAGTACACCTCCACACCACTAGTGATGTCCCAGTTCACTATGAGGACCCATTCACACTAAAGCCTGTCATTGCATTAATGCATGCATTTATTATGAAAGGGCTGTCAACGCACCACAATGAAATGAAAACATTCACCTGACCCTTTTTAGTAATGCAGCACACCACAATGCACGGTATATGTATTTCAGTGTACTGTGGTACATTGTGCTCTGCTGTTGGGGAACCATCCACGATAAATGGCAAAGTAGCGCTCTACTGTTGGGGTGCCATTCACAATCAATGGCAACATAACGCTCCACCGTTGTGCTATTCACAATCAACACAGATGTAGCACTCTACTATTGAAGTGTCATTTAAAATCAATGATAATATAGTCTTCTACTGTTGGGGTGCCATTCACAATCAATGACAACATAACGCTCTACTGTTGGGGTACCATTCACAATCAATGGTAATGTAATGCTGTAGTGTTGGGGTGCCATTCACAATCAATGGTAATTTAATGCTGTAGTGTTGGGGTGCCATTCACAATCAATGGTAATGTAATGCTGTAGTGTTGGGGTGCCATTCACAGTCAATGACAACATACTGCTCTACTTCTGGGGTGCCATTCACAATCAATTGCAACAAAGCACTCTACTGTTGGGGTGCCATTCACAATCAATGACAACAAAGTGCTCTCCTGTTGGGGTGCCATTCACACTCAATGGCAATGTATCACTCTACTGTTGAGGTGCCATTCACAATCAATATTAATATAGAGCTCTACTGTTGGGGGTGCCATTCAAAATGAATGACAATGTAGTCTTCTACTGTTGGGGTACCATTCACAATCAATGGTAATGTAATGCTGTACTGTTGGGATTCCATTCACAGTCAATGATAACATACTGGTCTACTGTCGGGGTGCCAATCACAATCAATTCCAACGTAGCACTCTACCGTTAGGGTGCCAGTCACAATCAAGAACAACATATCAATCTACTGTTGGGGTGCCAATCACAATCAATTGGAATGTAAACGCTCTACTGGTGGGGTGCCATTCACAATCAACAACAACATACTGCTCTACTGGTGGGGTGCCATTCACAATCAAGGACAACATACTGCTCTACTGTTGGGGTGCCATTCACAATCAATGACAACATAGCGCTCTACTGTTGGGGTACCATTTACAATTAATGGTAATGTAAGGCTGTAGTGTTGGGGTGCCATTCACAGTCAATGACAACATACTGCTCTACTTCTGGGGTGCCATTCACAATCAATTGCAGCAAAGCACTCTACTGTTGGGGTGCCATTCACAATCAATGACAACAAAGTACTCTCCTGTTGGGGTGCCATTTACATTCAATGGCAATGTATCACTACTGTTGAGGTGCCATTCACAATATTAATATAGCACTCTACTGTTAGGGTACCATTCACAATCAAGGACAACGTATCAATTTGAATCTACTGTTGGGGTGCCAATCACAATCAATTGGAATGTAAACACTCTACTGGTGGGGTGCCATTCACAACCAACGACAACATACTCCTCTACTGTTGGGGTGCAATTCACAATCAAATGCAACGTAGCACTCTACTGTTGGGGTACCATTCACATTTAATGGTAATGTAATGCTGTACTGTTGGAGTGCCATTCACAGTCAATGACAACATACTGCCCTACTGTTGAGGTGCCATTCACAATCAATTTTAATGCAGCACTCTACTGTTGGGGTGCCATTCAAAATGAATGACAATGTAGTCTTCTACTGTTGCGATGCTATTCACAATCAATGGCAATGTAATGCTCTACTGTTGGGGTACCATTCACAATCAATGGTAATGTAATGGTGTACTGTTGGGCAAGGATGGGCTCGGGCGTGTGCGCACAGCCCACGTGCAGAGCCCGCCAGGAAGTCGGCACTGCGGAGCGCTAATCACAGGCAGTGAGACATTTCCTGATCTCTGCAGCCGCACATCGGGACAATGTCTCACTCCCTGTGATTAGCGCAGCGCAGTGCCGACTTCCTGGCGGGCTCTGCACGTGGGCTGTGCGAACACGCCGGAGATCATCCTTAATGTTGGGGTGCTATTCACAGTCAATAACAACATACTGCTCTACTTTTGGGGTGCCATTCACACTCAATTGCAATGTAGCACCCTGCTGTTGATTGTGAATGGCATCCTAACAGTAGAGTGCTGCATCGCCCGCCATTGATTGTGGATGACACCCCCACAATAGAGCGCTACGTTGCAATTAATTGTGAACGGCACCCCAAAAGTAGCGCAGTATGTTAAGAGCAACAATTGGGGATAGAGAAGGGGATTATAGCGGTGCCAAGGAATTTGAAGATATGTTGCACAAAATTATTTTAAAAATATATAATTTTATTGTTATACAAGGTCAAAAAAATATATAAAAGGTACAAGGGTGCAATACATATAAAATCACTGTACAGACATATAGAAAATACAGCAGGATCCGGCCAGTGTGTGAACAGGCAGGTTTTTTTATGTCAGGTAATAAATTCCTACATGTTTCGCCAACATTGGCTTCCTCAGGGAAAGATGATAATACCTGTACACTTCTATAAGTTCTAAAAAGGAAAAGAAAAAAACATATAACAATATTTGCTTATAATAAACAATGAACTCATTTGTCAATGATATTTATCAATGAATGAATGCTGGACATGACTAAGAATGGTCCCCTCTCACTAATGCCCGGGTCCAAACCATAGCCCCCCAACATGGATAGATGAATACCTACCAGATGATCGCAGTGAGCACCGAGGGGCACAAGCATCCCGAGGGAAAACGAAGGTCCTGCGCCGCAACTATACGTGGTTGCAGGGGAAACAAAGACCTAGCGAAAAAGGAATATGTTGAATATATAGTGTATAATAACAAGATCATTATTTGGGATTGTTTAATCTAAAACAAGGTAAGAAGGGGGGGGGGGGCTAACATAGCCTCAAGATACAAAGTGAAAACAAAGCATAGGGGCTTTGTCTTTGTTTCCCCCCTGCAACCACGTATAGTTGCGGCGCAGGACCTTCGTTTTCCCTCGGAGTGCTTGTGCCCCTCGGTGCTCACTGCGATCATCTGGTAGGTATTCATCTGTCCATGTTGGGGGGCTATGGTTTGGACCCGGGCATTAGTGAGAGGGGACCATTCTTAGTCATGTCCAGCATTCATTCATTGATAAATGAGTTCATTGTTTATTATTAGCAAATATTGTTATATGTTTTTTCTTTTCTTTTTAGAACTTATAGAAGTGTACAGGTATTATCATCTTTCCCTGAGGAAGCCAAATGTTGGCGAAACATGTAGGAATTTATTTACCTGACATAAAAAACCTGCCTGTTCACACACTGGCCGGTACCTGCTGTATTTTCTATATGTCTGTACAGCGATTCTATATGCATTGCACACTTGTACCTTTATATATTTTTTTTACTTTGTATACCAATAAAATTGTATATTTTTTAAATAATTATGTCCAACATATCTTCAAATTCCTTGGCAGCGCTATAATCCCCTTCTCTATCCCCAATTGTTGCTCTTTATTGATCATTGGGATGAGGTGCCGTATTCTGTCAAGAACCCTCCAGCCAGACCTTCTTCCCTAGAGCAGTATGTTATCATTGACTGTGAATGGCACCCCATAACAGGACAGCATTACATTACCATTGATTGTGAATGGTACCCCCACAGTAGAGCACTACGTTGCCATTGATTGCGAATGGCACCCCGACAGTACAGTGTTACATTGCCACTGATTATGAATGGTACCCCAATAGTAGTTCACTATGCTGTCATTCACTGTGAATGGTACCCCAATACTAGAGAACTACATTTCCATTGATTTTGAGTGCCCCCCCCCCCAACAGTAGAGCGCTACATTGCTGTTGATTGTGAATGGCATCCCAACAGTAATGTAGCGGGCCACTCAAAATCAATGGCAATGTAGTGCTCTACTATTGGGGTACCATTCACAGTGAATGACAGCATGGTGCATTACTATTGGGGTACCATTCATAATCAGTGGCATTGTAACACTGTACTGTTGGGGGTGCCATTTGCAATCAATGGCAATGTAGCGCTCTACTGTGGGGGTACCATTCACAATCAATGGTAATGCAGCGCTCTACGGTGGGGGTACCATTCGCAATCTATGGCAATGTAGCGCTCTACTGTGGGGGTACCATTCACAATCAATGGTAATGCAGCACTCTACGGTGCGGGTACCTTTCGCAATCAACGGCAATGTAGCGCTCTACTGTGGGGGTACCATTCGCAATCTATGGCAATGTAGCGCTCTATTGTGGGGGTACCATTCGCAATCTATGGCAATGTAGCGCTCTATTGTGGGGGTACCATTCGCAATCTATGGCAATGTAGCGCTCTACTGTGGGGGTACCATTCGCAATCTATGGTAATGTAGCGCTCTATTGTGGGGGTACCATTCGCAATCAATGGCAATGCAGCGCTCTATGGTGGGGGTACCATTCGCAATCAACGGCAATGCAGCGCTCTACTGTGGGGGTACCATTCGCAATCTATGGCAATGTAGCGCTCTACTGTGGGGGTGCCATTCACAATCAATGGCGATGTAGCACTCTACTGTGGGGGTACCATTCACAATCAATGGCGATGTAGCACTCTACTGTGGGGGTGCCATTCACAATCAATGGCGATGTAGCACTCTACTGTGGGGGTACCATTCGCAATCAATGGCAATGCAGCGCCCTACTGTGGGGGTACCATTCGCAATCAATGGCAATGCAGCGCTCTACGGTGGGGGTACCATTCGCAATCAATGGCAATGCAGCGCTCTACTGTGGGGGTACCATTCGCAATCAACGGCAATGCAGCGCTCTACTGTGGGGGTACCATTTGCAATCTATGGCAATGTAGCGCTCTACTGTGGGGGTACCATTTGCAATCTATGGCAATGTAGCGCTCTATTGTGGGGGTACCATTCGCAATCAATGGCAATGCAGCGCTCTATGGTGGGGGTACCATTCACAATCAACGGCAATGCAGCGCTCTACTGTGGGGGTACCATTCGCAATCTATGACAATGTAGCACTCTACTGTGGGGGTACCATTCACAGTGAATGACAGCATAGTGCACTACTATTGGGGTACCATTCATAATCAGTGGCAATGTAATACTGTACTGTTAGGGTGCCATTCGCAATCAATGGCAATGTAGCGCTCTACTGTGGGGGTACCATTCACAATCAATGGCAATGTAGTGCTCAACATTTGGGGTACCAGTCACAGTGAATGACAACGTAGTGCACTACCGTTGGGGTGCCATTGTCAATGGCAACATGGGAGATACTACTGTGGGGGGTACCCTTCACAATCAACTGCAAGTTGAAACTTTAGTGTTGGGGTGCCATTCACAATCACACATAGAGCAGGTGGGTTACCACCTCATCCCTTTAAATCCAAACGCATGAATTACACGGGTTCTGAGGCTAATTTAATCCAGATAGGGGCACCAAGTGAGTTTAATCACCACCTTAATCAGCCACAGAACCCGTGTAATTCATATGTGTTCGGGTTTAAAGGGATGAGGTGGCACCCCCAAGTACGACATGTTAGGACGTCTTTGACAATAAATGGTTAATGCCAAAATGTAAATGGGGCCCCCTTCATTTCCACTCTGTCATTCAGACCCTGACTCCACCCACAATCACATGACATATGTTAAAATCCCAAACTGAAAACACGTGTGTTCCCATGACTTAGAAGAACGTCTCCTCCAGATGTCCTCTCTGGGCCACATTCGCAGCTCGGATCCCAACATTCGTCCTTCGAGGACAAACCTGGGGGGGGGGTCCGTAACTTTCGCTATATTTTGCAATTTGTCTGACGCTCTAATCGCCGACCCCCCGATCACTTCTAAACATCCCCCCCGTTTTCACTGATTTAATCAACGAACTCTCCGTACAAATTGAACTCATGAAGTCGTAGTATAAATGAAGAGAAGGTAATTGTCCAATCAAAACAAAATCCTGACCTTCTAGATCCCCCCCTGATTGGGCATTCAGAGTTCACGCTCCTTGCTCAAATAATATCCAGATCTGCAGATACAAAGTGACACTTTCCATGTTACTCACCCAGCAGCTGCCAACACAGGAAGTGATGTCATCCCCCTGCACAAAGCATTCTGGGAGGTGTAGTCCTTGGCTCCATTGGCCATCAGCTGTGCTGGGAGTCATGTGACCTGGGAAGGGGCGGGGAACAGTCCATTCATAGCTGGGACGCTCGAGAGGAGGACACGACTATACTATATTTTCATAGGCTCCATTCACACCTGAGCGTAGCGATTCACTGCATTTTTCGGGCATTGTTTTTTTAAAGCGTTTTTCATTTTTGCAGCTTTTTACAAGCATTTTTTGCAGCCTTTAAGGCTCGATTCACACTAGTGCGTTTTTTGATGCATTTTTGTGCCTCTGCGTTTTTTGGAAAGGGTCGGGGACTTTTTTTCATGCAAAATGCAGCGTTTTGCATGTAATAGAATTCAATGGACCCACATCCAAAAAGCAAGTACCGCCTTTTTACCGCCTTTTTAGCACGTTTTTGCTGCGATTTGCATTTTGCATTTTTTTTATTTCTTTTTTTTTTACACTGTATATAGCTGGTTGCTAAGCAACCACAGTGTAAAAAAAAAAAACACTGTAAAAAAAAAAAAAGTAAAAGGCGGCAGAAACGCAGCAAAAACGCATGTTCAAAAACGCGGCAAGCACCACAAAAATTATTGCAGAAACGCTCAAAAGCAACATGCATAGATGTGTATCGAGCCTTACAAACGTTTTTAAAGTGTTTCTGCAGCCTTTTACAAGCATTTTTGCAGCTTTTTATACACGTTTTTAAAACATTTTTGCAGCCCTTTACAAGCGTTTTTACAGCAGTTTTGCAGCCTTTTGCACACGTTTTTGCAGCCTTTTACATGCATTTTTAAAGCGTTTTTGCAGCCTTTTACACGCGTTTTTACAGCGTTTTTGCAGCCTTTTGCACGCGTTTTTGCAGCCTTTTACACGCATTTTTAAAGCGTTTTTGTAGCCTTTTGCACACGTTTTTGCAGCCCTTTACAAGCGTTTTTACAGCGTTTTTGCAGCCTTTTGCACATGTTTTTGCAGCCTTTTACACGCATTTTTAAAGCGTTTTTGCAGCCTTTTACACGCGTTTTTGCAGCTTTTTACAAGTGTTTTTAAAGCGTTTTTGCAGCCGTTTGCACGCATTTTTGCAGCCTTTTTCGCACGTTTTTGCAGCTTTTTGCAAGCGTTTTGCAGCCTTTTACAAGCGTTTTGCAGCCTTTTACAAGCGTTTTTGCAGCCTTTTACATGCATTTTTGCAGCCCTTTACAAGTGTTTTTAAAGCGTTTTTGCAGCCGTTTGCACGCATTTTTGCAGCCTTTTTCGCACGTTTTTGCAGCTTTTTGCAAGCGTTTTGCAGCCTTTTACAAGCGTTTTTGCAGCCTTTTACATGCATTTTTGCAGCCCTTTACAAGTGTTTTTAAAGCGTTTTTGCAGCCGTTTGCACGCATTTTTGCAGCCTTTTTCGCACGTTTTTGCAGCTTTTTACAAGCGTTTTGCAGGCTTTTACAAGCGTTTTTGGAGCTTTTTGGGAGTGTTTTCGCAGCCTTTTACACACGTTTTTGCAGCCCTTTACAAGCGTTTTTAAAGCGTATTTGCAGCCTTTTACTCGCATTTTTGCAGCTTTTTACAAGCGTTTTTAGACCCCTTTCACACTGGGGCGTTTTTCAGGCGCTTTAGCAGTAAAAAAAGCGCCTGTAAATCGCCTGAAAGAAGCCTCATCTGCAATCCCAGTGTGAAAGCCCGAGTGCTTTCACACTGAGGCGCTGCACTGGCAGGGCGTCAAAAAAAAGTCCTGCAAGCAGCTTCTTTGCAGAGCTTTATGAGCGGTGAATACATCGCTCCTAACGCGCCCCTTCCCATTGAAATCAATGGGAAGCAAGTGCCTGCAAAACGCCTTGGCAGCGGCGCTTTGCGGATGCTTTTAACCCTTTATTCGGCCACTAGCGGGGGGTTAAAAGCGCCCCGCTAGCACTCGAAAAATGCTGGTAAAGCGCTGCTAGTTTAAGCGGCACTTTACCAGCGTTTTTCGTGCGCTGGCGGTGTGAAAGGGGTCTTAAGGCATTTTTGCAGCCTTTTACAAGCTCCTTGCAGCTTTTTTACACATGTTTTTAAAGCATTTTTGCAGCTTTTTACAAGCGTTTTTAAAGCGTTTTAGAAGCGCATTACAAGCGTTTTACAACTTCAGGTATTTTTGTTTAGCCAATAGTTACATAGTAGGAAAAGACACAAGTCCATCAAGTCCAACCTATGTGAATAGAAAGCACTAGGGGGGAGGAGAGGAAATTAGGGGTGGAGAGCTGCTATTTCAGCAGAAAATGCTCAAGTCAGACATTTCTATTGAAGTGTATGGGGCTTGTAATCTGCCAAAAAGAAGCTCATGTACTTTTTTGAGCGCCCAGCATTTTGCTTCAAGCGACAGAACGCTCAGATGTGAACAGGGGCCATTGAAATCAATGGGATTTGGCTTGTTGAGCGTTTTAGAGCTACAAGATTAAGGCTCCATTCACACCTGAGCATAGCGCTTTTCCATTGTTTTTTGGGGCGTTTTATGCGTGATTTTGGCACGTTTTTATGCTCAATTTGCGTGTTTTTATGCAGCGTTTTTGAGCTTTGTCGTTTTTTTTTATTAGCCAATAGAGAAAACTATTATAGCTTTTTTAGCTTTTCCATTTGCTTTTATTTATTTTTATTATTATTATTATTGTTAATAATTTATTATAATTAATTGTTTTCGTTAGGGTAAGGGGTTACAGCAGGGGTCTCAAACTGGCGGCCCTCCAACTGTTGCGAAACTACAAGTCCCATCATGCCTCTACCTGTGGGAGTCATGCTTGTAACTGTCAGCCTTGCAATGCCTCATGGGACTTGTAGTTTCGCAACAGCTGGAGGACCGCCTGTTTGAGACCCCTGGTTAGAGTGAAGGTTAGGTTAGGGTTAGGATTAGGAGTTAGGGTTATTTATTATTATTTTATTTTGTATTTATTTTTTTTTATTTTATATTTACGAATATTAATAATAATAAATGAATAAATAAATGTAAAATAAATACACTAATAAATAAAAATCAGAAATAAAAAATAAATTATTCTATAAATTAATACTAAGTAACAATAAATAAATAATTACCCCTTAACTTTAACCCTTACCCCTTAAAAAAAATAACAATAAATAACTAAACACCCTAACATAAAATAAATTATTATTAATATTAATAATGTATTTTTTTTGTTCAAGTTTGGGTGATTATTGTTATTTTATTATTATTATTATTATTATTATTATTATTAATAATAATAATGTATTTAATATTTTTTAAGGTTAGTGGTTAATTATTGTTTATGTTTATATTATACATTTTTTAATAATTTTACTTATTTATGATGATTTTTAGTTATTTGTGTATATATTTTACATTTATTTATTCATATATTATTACTATTTTATTTTTAAAAAAATTTTCATTTGAGCAGAAAATCAACGCTTGAATGGTGCGTTTCCATTCATTTCTATGGGAATAAAAACACACCAAAAAATCTGCCCGATTCGAGCTGCAGAAAAAGCTCCAGAACTTGTTTGAGCTTCAGGCGACATGGAGTGGAGATGTGAACCAACTCCATAGAGAATCATTGATTTTTTTTTTTTTACCCCTCCAGCATTTTGGATCTTCAAGCTCCAAAACACTCAGGTGTGAATGATAGATTTACTGATGGACACTGACGGGCATCACTGATGGGCACTGACGGGCATCACTAATGGGCACTGACGGGCATCACTGATGGGCACTGACGGGCATCACTGATGGGCACTGACGGGCATCACTAATGGGCACTGACGGGCATCACTGATGGGCACTGACAGGCATCACTGATGGGCACTGACGGGCATCACTAATGGGCACTGACGGGCATCACTGATGGGAACTGACGGGCATCACTGATGGGCACTGACAGGCATCACTGATGGGGCTGTGCTGATTATCAGTGTAGATGTCCCCACTGAGGAAATGTTGGTTATTGGCTCCCACAGCCGGTTTCCCAGCACTGGGGACCCAAGGACAGGTAAGTGTCCTTTTATTAAAAGTCAGCAGCTACAGAGTTTGTAGCTGCTGAATTTCATTTTTTTTCATACAGCGTGAGGATCCCATTTAAAGTCTTACTTCCTGTTTTCAGATACAGTACCATAGATTTACTGTAGAATCTCCGTTGGGTTGTTACTGTTGTCTGTGTCTTCTCAGGTGAGATTTCCCTTACTTCACCAGGGCAGGAAGTGAGGTGAAATCTCCCCTAAGGAGTCCCAGACAGCTTTTAATACCTAACGGAGGTACCAAACATTCCCCCCTTTTGTCCAAAACTAAATAAGATGACGATTTGGCTAAGGATACACTTTAAAAAGGACGTGTACCTTGGAAGCTGTGCCAAAAAAAGGCAAGCATATGGCAAAGGATTATTTGTCAGTATAGCCTGTGGTCCGCCTGCAGCTGATATTTTCCCCATGCCTTTTTCTGTACTGTGTCTGTGAGTAGAGGCAGCCATCTTGGTAGAGGCATGGCTTTCCTTCTTCATGTCAGAGCTGCTCCCTTATAAATAGTGATCTGATGACTGGTGGGACTGATCTGGATGAAGCACAGATCAGTAGAATGGAAGAAGCAGGGTGATCCTTCCACTTCTTGTCCTCAGGTACAGATTCCTATCCAGCAAGGAGAACAGTGAGCAGAACAGTACCAGTGGAGGGGGGGGGGGCAAACAGTGCATCCGCACCAACCAACCCCAGTCCAGTCGGCCGGGTCATCCCGGCACTTACGTCTCCTCCTTCCTCCTCCTCCTAGGCCAATTGGAACGCTTCTCCTTTCGGCCAATCGGGAAGCGGGTCTCAGTAAACAGTCCCCAGAGTATGTGTGTTAACCATTCAGTGTGCCTCACTTGTGTCTTTGCACTCCTGTCTTATCTCCGGTCCCTCTTATACAATCCCTGGCAACAAAACCCTGTTCCATCTCCCAAATCCCTGCTGCCACCTCCATGTCTCATTGGAGCTGGATAGACTGTAGTGAGAACCTACCATTAAGTGACACAGCAAGCAATATTGTAAAGAGCTCTTTCCGTGCCTGAGGAATTCAACTCACAGGTGATTGAAGAGTTTTTCCCACCCCTGAGGAATTCAACTCACAGGTGATTGAAGAGTTTTTCCCACCCCTGAGGAACTCAACTCCCAGGTCATTAGAGAGTTTTTCCCACCCCTGAGGAATTAAACTCCCAGGTCTTTGAAGAGTTCTTCCCACCTGTGACATTGGGGGTGTTTAGCTCAGTAGTAGATGCGTTTTTTCCAGAGAGTCCGCAGTCAGTTATCAGGTTTGAGGGCGTGGCAGCCCATTTTTATCAAAAGGAACAAAATAAAAGTTTATACACAGGATTTCCCACACAGGGGTTCTTCTCCAGTAAATTCACACAACCGAAAAAGCCTCCTGGCTCCTAGGCTTACCTTCCCTGCTGAACCAGCCTACTCCTGGCCTCAACAGGATTCTCCAGCCCCCTGGGTTTGCTCACTGCCCCCCAGTCTTCAGGACTTCCTTCAGCCCCCTTGGACTTGCTAGTCGCATCGGCTCTCCCAGCCTCCCAGACCCTCCTTTAGTCTCCCAGGCTTTTGTAGCCATCCCAACCTTCCCAGTCCTTCAGACACGAAGTCCCCCCTCACCAGGGACGTAGTCTACAGAGCAGACAATTTTCCTGACAGGGGTCTGTCTTTAAGCAAGCTACTCACACTCCACCTTCCAGCTCCTACTGCTCTCACTAGCACCTGGGCACACACCCTGCTGGCTGTCCACAAGACCCAGACACAGGGTTGGAGATCCAATCCCTCCCAAGACTCTTAGGGATCTCCAAACTACAGAGTCCCATCCGGGAACTAGCAAAATCTGGAGAAAACTGCCAAAGCAGCTTTCTCCATTTAAACTCTACACTCCGTAGTCTTGCAGTCCGCAGATATGCAAACTCTGTGTCCATTTTATATCCAATTTCATAGGGACAGAGCCACGCTCTGCCACACACCCCTGAGAAATTCAACTCCCAGGTGATTTAAGAGTACTTCCCACCCCTGAGGAATTCAACTCCCAGGTTATTAAAGAGTTCTTCCCACCCCTCAAGGGTTTCAACACCCAGGTCATTGAAGAGTTCTTCCCACCCCTGAGGAATTCAACACACAGGAGATTGAGGAGTTCTTCCTGCCCCAGACACAGGGTTGGAGATCCAATCCCTCCCAAGACTCTTAGGGATCTCCAAACTACAGAGTCCCATCCGGAACTAGCAAAATCTGAAGAAAACTGCCAAAGCAGCTTTCTCCATTTAAACTCTACACTCCGTAGTCTTGCAGTCTGCAGATATGCAAACTCTGTGTCCATTTTATATCCAATTCCATAGGGACAGACCCACGCTCTGCCACACACCCCTGAGAAATTCAACTCCCAGGTGATTGAAGAGTACTTCCCACCCCTGAGGAATTCAACTCCCAGGTTATTAAAGAGTTCTTCCCACCCCTCAAGATTTCAACACCCAGGTCATTGAAGAGTTCTTCCCACCCCTGAGGAATTCAACACGCAGGAGATTGAGGAGTTCTTCCCGCCCCTGAGGAATTCAATTTACAACAAGGTGCAGAGCGGGCATTATTGTAGAAACATTTTAGGCCAAGATAGTCAGGGGTGGGAATAACTTCAGTGACCTGTGTGTTGAATTTCCATGGGATGGGGTTCTCTCTTCATGGGTGGAAGAAATCATGGGTCACCTGTGTGTTAGATTTTTCAGGGATGGGAAGAACTCACATGGGTGTTAAATTCCTCAGGGGTTGGAATCTCTATTTAAGGGTGTGAAAAACTGTACCAGATAGATTATATGAATGAACAAGGTATTGGGATTTGAGCACAGGTATATTTTGTTTCCCTTACTTCCCCCAGACCAGACCCTAGCTATACTGTCCAGAACAGTGGCAGGCTTCACAATGCTTTGTTTTTGGCCAGACTCTGCTGTGCTACACTCTGCCTATAACAGAAATATCACCTATGGGTGGAGTAGCTCTGTTCTGAGGACATTTTTGTATTTTACTTGTTCCAAGTCAACGAATGAATTATGACCCGAACAAAGCCTGAATGTTGCTGACCTCCTCTGACCTGAAAATTTCAGTTCCAGGGCCTTTATAGTGGTGTGACTGTTCCCTGACTTCTCCTATCTCCACACTTCCTATGGAACAGTGAAAGCCTAGCAGCCAATCGATCAGCAATTCCAGAATTCAGCCAGCCTGACGCCATTAATAAGAGTTTCCTTCACTGAAACTAAGGGGTCAAGCCCAACCCTTGAGAAACAACCCCACACCATAATCCCCCCTCCACCAAATGATTTGGACCAGTACACAAAGCAAGGTCCATAAAGACACGGATGATGGACAATCCCATAGACACACTCCTAAACCTTGTGGACAGCCTTCCCAGAAGAGTTGAAGCTGTTATAGCTACAAAGGGTGGTCCAACTCAATATTGAACCCTACAGACTAAGACTGGGATGCTATTAAAGTTCATGTGCATGTAAAGGCAGGCGTCCCAATACTATTGGTAATATAGTGTATATTTGAAAAGGTTCTGTACTGTGCAAGCTGTGTCCAAAAAAAGAAATAAATGTGATAAAGGAGTACAGTCGGTCCCCGATTTACAAACATCCGACTTTCAAACGACTCCTACTTACAAATGGAGCTATAGAACAGGAAGTGAGAGGAAATCTACCCCTAGGAAGGGAAATTCACCCCTGTAAGAGTTTTCATGGGAAAAAGGTGTCTCCGCTGAAACTTTATCACCAATCCTTGAGTCCATGACAACCCAAAATTTTTTTGGAAAATCCAATTGTCACAGAACCAGAAAGTGAGGTGAAATCTTCTTAATATGAGCACAGACAGAAAAACAAATATTACAGGGGTGTTAACCCTTTTCTATGCTATCCCAAAAAATGTTTGGGCTGGAACTACACTTAAAAAATGTACCTGTTCCGACTTACAAACAAATTCAGCTTAAGAACAAACCTACAGACCTATTTTGTTTGTAACCCGGGGACTGCCTGTAGTCACCAGTATATCCTCAGGTCTCCCTGCAGCTGAGCTTTTCCCTATTACTGACCATGTCCTGTTCTGCACTGTATCTCTATGCAGGGGCGGCCATCTTGGTAGAGGAGCAAACCTTTGCTTCCTCATGTCAAAGCTGTGCCCCCAATGACTGGTGACCTGATGACTGGTGGGGTAAAGATAGAGGAGGAGGAAGCACAGATCCAGAAAATAGATGATGATGCAGAAGCAGGGAGATCTTTCCACTGCAGGTCCTCAGGTACAGCTTCCTCTCCAGCAAGGTGAACCATGAGCAGCACAGTAGTGACATCACCAAATCTTACTCCAAATTTGGTGAGACTGGCAGTCAAGGGCATCAGTGCCTTTGATGATCTCATACTACAGATATACAGCTACGATGATGCAGAAGCAGGGAGATCTTTCCACTGCAGGTCCTCAGGTACAGCTTCCTCTCCAGCATGGAGAACCATGAGCAGCACAGTAGTGACATCACCAAATCTTACTCCAAATTTGGTGAGACTGGCAGTCAAGGGCATCAGTGCCTTTGATGATCTCATACTACAGATATACAGCTACGAGACCACACAACACAGACATCAGGAGCCCCTGGGCACAGGAAGTGAGTTGATATCAAGTGTGCCTAGGCAGAGGAAGTGCACTGATATCGCAAGTGCCCAGGCACAGGAAATGCAAAGGTACCAAGTTTGACTTGGCACGGGAAGTACACTGATATAAAACGTGTTTGCGAACAAGACGTGCACTGATATCAGGACTGCCCAGGCACAGGAAGTGCATTTATACAAAGTGTGGCAAGGCACAGGAAGTGCACTGATATAAGGCGTGCTTGGGTACAAATGTCTAGGCACAGGATGTGCGCTATTATCAGAGTGCCTAGGCACAGGAAGTGCATTAATGCCAAGCGTGGCTGAGCTCAGGAAGTGCACTGATAAAAAAAAAGTGTTTGGAAACAAGAAGTGCACTGACATCAGGACTGCCTAGGCACAGGAAGTGCACTCCCAGATAGCAAGGATAACTTTGTGGCAGTGTTGAATTGTAAGTCTGTTAACTTGCTGCACATTTTCCCTGGCAAGTTGTACACTTGCAGAGCACCTGAAGCACAAATTCTCGCTGACACTTTTCCAATTTGTAGCAAATTTGCGTGACAAGTCTCTAGAAAGAGCAAAGTTGCAGTAGTGAGTCTACAGCAAGAGCTCTGCAAGTCTACAGCATGAAAATTCAGCCACAGTGCCCCGTGTGGTGGGATGACTATTGCACAATAAAACTGAAGCAGAACTTGCAGCGGACTTGCAGAATCTTTGCAAAGAAAGTTGATCTGGAGTCATGCAATGCGGACTTGCTCCAATTGTGCAACAAACTTGTGGAGCCTGGCAAGTCTAGCAATAGCTTAGCAAGTCATTTTCAAACTTGCAGCACAATTGCTTGCTATTTGGGCTAATATCAGAGTGCCTAGGATCAGGAAGTGCATTGATACCAAGTGTAGCTAGGCACAGAAAGTGCACAGATACAAGGCATGTTTGGGAACAGGAAGTGTACCAGTGGCGGCTGGTGTTTTTTATTTTTCCTCCCCTCCTCCTCCTAGGCCTCCAATAGGATCACCTGTCCTTTCAGACAATCAGGAGACCGGTGTCAAAACCCACTTCCTGATTGGCCAGGAGGAGGATCAGTGTTACAACAGAGAATATTGATTCGCTGTTGTAACCCACCTGGGTGGGCTCAGAGCGCACGCTCTGCGACCCGAGCCCACCCTATAATAAAGCCTATTAGAGCCTCTGGCTCTAATCGGTGCCTCAAAAAAACAGCCCTTCTCGAATTCATGCGACAGTGTGCTGAAAGGGGCCAGAGGCTTGGATAGGGGAGGTGGCGATGGACGGGGGGGGGTTGGCGTCCGTGCGCCCTTAATGGACGGGCCTCCCCTGAAGTGTACTGATACCAAGAGTAACTGCAATGACACCAAGTGTGGCTAGACACAGGAAGTGCACTGATATAAGGCGTGCCTGGGAACAGGAAGTGCGCTGATATAAGGCGTGCCTGGGTACAGGAAGTGCACTGATATAAGGCGTGCCTGGGAACAGGAAGTGCGCTGATATAAGGCGTGCCTGGGAACAGGAAGTGCACTGATATAAGGCATGCCTGGGAACAGGAAGCGCACTAATATAAGGCGTGCTTGGGAACAGGAAGTGCGCTGATATAAGGCGTGCCTGGGTACAGGAAGTGCACTGATATAAGGCGTGCCTGGGAACAGGAAGTGCGCTGATATAAGGCGTGCTTGGGAACAGGAAGTGCACTGATATAAGGCGTGCTTGGGAACAGGAAGTGCACTGATATAAGGCGTGCTTGGCAACAGAAAATGCTCTGATATAAGGCGTGCTTGAGAACAGGAAGTGCACTGATATAAGGCGTTCCTGGGAACAGGAAGTGCCCTGATATAAGGCATGCTTGGGAACAGGAGGTGCACTGATATAAGGCGTGCTTGGCAACAGGAAATGCTCTGATATAAGGCGTGCTTGGGAACAGGAAGTACACTGATATAAGGCGTGCTTGGCAACAGGAAATGCTTTAATATAAGGCGTGCTTGGGAACAGGAAATGCACTGATATAAGGCGTGCCTGGGAACAGGAAGTGCACTGATATAAGGCGTGCCTGGGAACAGGAAGTGCACTGATATAAGGCATGCTTGAGAACAGGAAGTGCACTGATATAAGGCGTGCCTAGGAACAGGAAATGCACTGATATAAGGCGTGCTTGGGAACAGGAAGTGCACTGATATAAGGCGTGCCTGGTTCCAACATATTTTTATTAATTTTAGTATTTTTACACAAACAACAAAACACATATACATACACAAATTAAATAAAGTCATTCAGAATACATATCTAACCTTAATATTCATTAAAGTTATAATTAATAAATCGTAAACATAAGGAAAAAAGAAAGTAAAAGAAAGGAAAAAATTTAACAAAAAAAAAAAACAAAAAAAAAGGAAAATTTTAAATAAAAAAAGAAAAACAAAAAAAAAAAAAGAAAAGAAAGAAAAAAAGAAGAAAAAAAAACAGTTTAAAATTAGACACATCGCAGTCTCAAGACATGCATTGTGTCTTAGATGTCTCTGAATATTATCAGAGTACAAAAAAATCCAACAGGCAATATAGCCAGTTCCCAAAACAAAAATTAGGGAGCCTACTGTAGGGCATAGGCAAACTAGGCGGGAGAAGAGCTACTCCACCAATGTACAAACAGGTCGGCATAAACCAAGGGAAGGTGGGACAGGAGAAAAGGGGAGAGAGAAAAAAAAGAGAGAAGAAGGGAGGAGGGGCTTTCAGCCCACAATTGGCACTTCTATTTATACCCTACAAACATATATGTCAAAACCTTTAATTCTAAAACCTAAACTTAAAGTATTGTTTATATCTTCTCTTAAATGATTAATAGAAGAGAGAAAAAAAAAGGGGAGGGATAAAGGTGCCTGGGAACAGGAAGTGCACTGATATAAGGCGTGCTTGGGAACAGCAAATTCACTGACATAAGGCGTGCTTGGGAACAGGAAGTGCACTGACATAAGGCGTGCTTGGGAACAGAAAGTGCACTTATATAAGGCGTGCTTGGGAACAGGAAGTACACTGATATAAGACATGCTTGGGAACAGGAAGTGCACTGATATAAGGCGTGCTTGGGAACAGGAAGTGCACTGATATAAGGCGTGCTTGGGAACAGGAAGTGCACTGACATAAGGCGTGCTTGGGAACAGGAAGTGCACTGATATAAGGCGTGCTTTGGAACAGGAAGTGCACTGATATAAGGCGTGCTTGGGAACAGGAAGTGCACTGATAGCAGGACTGTTATATGGTTTGTCCCAACCCCTGTAACTGTCACCTTGGTTGGTCACCAGTTTGGTCCGCATGTAAATTTAAAGAAAAATATAAAGGCTGGTGATAAAAAAAAGAATTTGCATAATAAAGAACATCATTGCTTGTATTAACCTCAAACAGTTACAATTACTTTCCACCAGAGTTGGCCTTTAAAGCTCATTGCTGTTACCTCGTGCAGATTTGGATACCTGAGGGCCCCATACTACTGACTTTTTTTGGTTCGGTTGAAGCCTCACACTTCCCCAGGGTTTTATTTATAAAGACAATATTTCTTTTGTTTATAAATGACCAGAAGTCTTTTTTTTCAGGTAGAAGAACGAAACCTTCAGGTATTCCCGGCGTGTGCGCAAATTGAAGTGATTACAGAGTGGGGCTGAGTCATTGTTGGATGAGTTTATTTAAGGCTGAAGTCATAATCCTCGTCTCTTTCATGTCCGGTCCTCCGTTGATTGTTATAGTTAAATAACCTCTGTAACATGTATGACGGTCTCCATAAATGTCACCCCTCCTCTCTTAACACACTAATTCTTCTATTAGTCCCTCATAACCGGGGGATATGTCACCCGGGACCAAGCAGCTCATCGCCTGTAAATGGGGTGAGTGTGCTAGGGCTGGGGGTATATATATATTAAACAGAGGTCAGTCTGGATCACAAACCATCAACACCTGGAGTAAGAAGAGCACCAAGAGCTGTACCGGCCTCAACCATGGAGACTCAACGCACCAAATCTAGTGCTGGCCTGTGTCTGCTGGCTGTGTGTCTCTTCCTGAGCCTGCAGGGGGCAGGTGAGAGTACCAAGGCAGATTCCAGGGGTTGGGAAGATTCTTAGGGTGGGGTGGTGGTTGGGCAGAATCTTGGGGTAAGGGGGGTGCTAGGATGGCTCCTGGGGCAGGAGGGAGGCAAATTATACGAATATATAAAAAGTAAACGATCAAGCACTATTGGTACTACTGCATACTTTGTTTTGTATTAGTTAACGCAAGTTTGTATTATTGTATTACTTTTTTTTTAAAATAATACTATATTATTTTCTATTAGTTTATATTTATATGATATTTTATATCATACTCCTTTGCATTTCATGTTACATTAATTTATATATTTTTTCTCCTTGTTGTATTTTCTATTTGTTTAAATTACATTTTTGTATAATATAATATTATATTACATTCGTTTATATAACATTATATTAGTTTACCTTTTTATATTACATTCTTTTATTGTATGATATTATTTTGGATTCTTTTTAAAATAGTTTATATTCTATTTTATAATATATTCTTTTATATTACATTATTTTATATTTTTTCCCTTATTGTCTTTTCTATTAGTTTAAATTAAATTTTTGTATAATATAATATTAGATTACATTATATATTTTTTCTAGTATTTTTATTTATACTAGTTTATATTACTTTTTGAATAATATTATTTTATATATTAATATAGCAGTTGAACTTTTTTATATTACATCCTTTTATTGTATGATACTATTTCAGATTTTTTTACATTAGTTTATATTCAGTTTTATAATTTATATTCTTTTATTATTCTTCTATATTACGAGGGTTCTTCAAAAAGTTTCCTCACTTTTTTAACTCTATGAAACATAAAAAAAGTCCAGAAAGACATTGAAGACATTATTTTATATGCGTTTTTTTAATTAATTTCTTTTATACTGGTTTATATTACATTTTTATAAGATATCATTTTATATCACATTATTTTATATATTATATTAGTTTATTTTATATACATATAAACCACAGGACACGTTCTCCAATGCAAAATTATGTTTATATCAAATGCTCTTCAAGGCATAAAATAGTTACATGCTGTAACTATTTTATGCCTTGAAGAGCATTTGAAATAAACACAATTTTGCATTGGAGAACATGTCCTGTGTTTTTTTTCTTTTGAATATTGGTGGAATATTGGGAGTCCACCCTGACACTGATCAGAGGAACAGAGGAAGTAACCCACTCTATTTTCTTGGATATATATATATATATATATATACACACACAGTATATACTGTATATATTTCATTATTTTATTATATTAGTTTGTATTCTTTTTAAATTAGTTTATATTCTTTTAGATTTGTTTGGATTATTTTATGTTTCATTATTTTATATATTATTTTGGATTTTGTTTAAACTAGTTTAGATAATTTCAGATTCATTTATATTACTTGGTGATGCTTTAAAATTGGTTTACATTCTTTAAATTTGGTTTTTAGTACTTTGTGTTTTTATTATTCTTATGATATTATTTTAGATTCTTTGAAATTAGTTTATATTATTTTGGATTTGTTTACATTATTTTATGCTTCATTATTTTTATAATATAATTTTAGATTCTTTGAAATTAGTTTATATTCTTTTGGATTTGTTTAGATTATTTTATGTTTCATTATTTTATATATGGTTTTGGATTTTGTTTAAAGTAGTCTAGCTAATTTCAGATTCGTTTATATTAGTTTATGTTTCATTATTTTTCTTGATATTTAGATTCCTTAACATTAGTTTACATTCTTTTAGTTTGGTTTATATTACTTTTTGTTTTCTTTTATTATTATGATATTATTTTATATTCTTTTGAATATAAAATATATACATTTCAATATATATTTTTATTATATATTTAATATATATCATTTTATGTAATGTAGACATTAATAAAATTTTTAATTTGTCACAATCCCTTGGCTTATTACATTTTCTGACGATAAGAGGCACAATATTTCCTTTATATAGGGGAGATCCAAAGACAGGGATGAACTGGAAGTAATTTTTATCGCCGTTATAAATAAAATATTTTATTGAGGGGAGCTCAGATTTATTAAATTCTGAGATCTACCATTGGATAGTCCATTCTGGCTTATTAATGGGAGTTATTGTAAAGTTGTATTTACTTTGATACACTGTATATATTATTTCTGTGCCTAATATTCTGTTTATTTGTCTCATATGAAATCATCTGGACCAATGAAATCTGACCCTCCACTTCTCTTCTCCAATCACAGACGCCCAAACCAATACAACCACAGGTATGTACATGACACAGCTGCCCTGCTCACTGCAATAAAGAAAGAAGGGATTTATGGACTCCTCCCACTCCGGGGTGACACAGACAGAAGGGAGTCTGACCCTCCCACTGAAGGGCAATACTTACAAATGATTATGCCCCTCCCCCTGCAGGGTGGGATGGGCAGGGTAGAATCTGCCCATTTTACGGCAGTGTGGGACCGGCAGAATTGAGTCTGCCCCTCCCACTGCAGGGTGACACATAGAAGGGAGGCTGCCCTTATGTAAGTGAAACTCTAATGGGGGACTCTCATGGGGACCCAGATGTAAGGAAACTCTAGCGAGGACCCCAATGTAAGGGGGGATTTTGATAGTGACCCTGAGGTAAGGAGGACTCCCACGAAGACCCTAATGTAAGGGAGGATGCTGATGGGGACCCTGATGTAAGGAAAACTCTAGCAGGGACTCTGATGTAAGAGGGAGGGGGTCACTTATATGGACCCTGATGTAAGGGGGAGGGGGTCACTTATATGGACCCTGATGTAAGGGGGAGGGGGTCACTTATATGGACCCTGATGTAAGGGATTTTCTGATGGGGAACCTGATGTAAGGGGGGCTTTGATGAGGACCCTGATGTAAGGAAACTCTAGCAGGTACCCCAATGTAAGGGGGGCTCTGATGTGGACCCTAATGTAAAGAAGACTTTGATGGGGGCTCTGATGGGGAATCTGATGTAAGGGGGCTCTGATGGGGAATCCAATGTAAAGGGGGCTCTAATAGGGAGTCTGATTTAAGGCTGACTCTGGTGAGGAATCAGATATGAGGGAGACTCTGATGGGGACTTTTATGTAAAGGGGGGGGGGCACGCTTATGGTGACCCTAATCTAAGGCAGGACTCCGATAAGGTCTCTGGCAAATCTGTAAAATATATGATATGGTCCTCATACTTTTTGATGACCCCTACACTATAGGATGACACAGATGGGACTCCCTGGGGTTTCAGGGAGAGAACAACAAGAACTCACCTACTTCTCTCTTTCCGGTAGGTGTCCCTGGATGGGGCGTGGCTCTCCTGGTGATGACATCACTGATCCTGTCCTACCTGCTGCTCTGCATGATCTGTATGGTGAGATATAGGGCTGTGACATCCCACTACAGGGGAACTCCAGTACTGAACCATGCAGACGCTCCACCTTCGGGACTACAATACAAGTGATAGAGCTTATGAAAGGGGAATGTCTGAACACTCCGAAACACAGCTGTTCTATTCTTTTCTTCTTATGAGCCAATGTGTTTTGGGGGTTTAGACATTCCCCTTTCATCAGCTCCATATTGTACTGTTGTCCCGAACGTGGAGTGTCTAAAACCCCAGAATGCATTGGCTGTTCTGTTTTCTTATGATCCAGTGCATTTCAGGGGTTCAGACTCTCCCCCTATAGGACCACAGTACAGTGTATAGCTCTGGTGTATCTGAACCACCGAAACACATATCATGAGAAAACATAGAACAGCCAAAGTGTTTCAGGGGTTCAGGCAACCCGCTGCCTCAGGGCTAGAAGTTGTATCACAGTGCTGAAGGGGAGTGTCTGAACCCCCAAAACACATTGACTGTTCTATGTTCTCTCGTTATCAGGCAACAAAGTTTAGGGGTTCAGACACTCCCCCTTCAGGACTAAAATAGGATAGCCCTATAGAATAAGAGTGATCTGATCCCCCAAAACACATGGGATCATAACAAAATTAAACCAGAGCAAAGCCGATGCATTTCAGAGATTCTGGGAACATGCTTTCTCACACAGTTCCCAGTCCCTGTGTAGTAAACATTCTAGTTCCACATGTGGTCCTCAGACTTGTGGTCAAGCACTTGGATGTATAGAGGACACTGGAGGTGAGGCACTTGGGTGTATAGAGGGCACTGAAGGTGAGGCACTTGGGTGTATAGAGGACACTGGAGGTGAGGCACTTGGGTGTATAGAGGGCACTGGAGGTGAGGCACTTGGGTGTATAGAGGGCACTGGAGGTGAGTCACTTGGGTGTATAGAGGGCACTGGAGGTGAGGCACTTGGGTGTATAGAGGGCACTGGAGGTGAGGCACTTGGGTGTATAGAGGGCACTGGAGGTGAGGCACTTGGGTGTATAGAGGGCACTGGAGGTGAGGCACTTGGGTGTATAGAGGGCACTGGAGGTGAGGCACTTGGGTGTATAGAGGGCACTGGAGGTGAGGCACTTGGGTGTATAGAGGGCACTGGAGGTGAGGCACTTGGGTGTATAGAGGGCACTGGAGGTGAGGCACTTGGGTGTATAGAGGGCACTGGAGGTGAGGCACTTGGGTGTATAGAGGACACTGGAGGTGAGGCACTTGGGTGTATAGAGGACACTGGAGGTGAGGCACTTGGGTGTATAGGGGACACTGGAGGTGAGGCACTTGGGTGTATAGGGGACACTGGAGGTGAGGCACTTGGGTGTATAGGGGACACTGGAGGTGAGGCACTTGGGTGTATAGGGGACACTGGAGGTGAGGCACTTGGGTGTATAGGGGACACTGAAGGCCAAGCACTTGGGTGTATAGAGGGCACTGGAGGTGAGGTACCTGGGTGTATAGAGGGCACTGGAGGTGAGGCACTTGGGTGTATAGAGGGCACTGGAGGTGAGGCACTTGGGTGTATAGAGGACACTGGAGGTGAGGCACTTGGGTGTATAGAGGACACTGGAGGTGAGGCACTTGGGTGTATAGAGGACACTGGAGGTGAGGCACTTGGGTGTATAGAGGACACTGGAGGTGAGGCACTTGGGTGTATAGAGGACACTGGAGGTGAGGCACTTGGGTGTATAGAGGACACTGGAGGTGAGGCACTTGGGTGTATAGAGGGCACTGGAGGTGAGGCACTTGGGTGTATAGAGGGCACTGGAGGTGAGGCACTTGGGTGTATAGAGGACACTAGAGGAAAGGGAATTGGGTGTATAGAGGAGTCTTGAGGTCAAGTATATGGATGTATAGAGTGGGCTGGATGTTGAGTATATGGGTGTATAGAGGACACTGAAGGTCAAGTATATGTGTGTGTGTGTGTGTGTGTGTGTGTGTGTGTGTATAGAAGGGGCTGGATGTTGAGTATATGGGTGTATAGAGAGTGGACTGGATATTGAGTATATGGTGTATAGAGTGGACTGGATTTCGAGTATATGGGTGTATAGTGTGGACTGGATATTGAGTATATGGGTGTACAGAGGACACTGAAGGTCAAGTACATGGGTGTATAGAGGGGACGGGAATCCATGTACCAGTACTGATGGCTACTCTCTGCGTTCTATTGCAGCCACTCCTCAAGAAGCATCACAGCGGCCATGGAGGACACTGAGGGACCCCATAGTGTGCGCAATTCTCCGTTTCCTCTTTTCTCACACTATTTTCTCAATTTCTGTACCGCTATTTATGACTTGTTAATAAACACATTTGTATCTGAGATGAAGTCCGCAGACTGTCTTAAATAGGGGGGATTTTTCATATCGTGGGCCATGGATCCCAGAGATTGAGCATTCACCTCCTTTTAGGCCTTGTGGTAGAAGCAAATGCTGTATGGACATAATGAAACTTCTAGTCTGAGCACAGACACAACATGGGATGACAGGTCTTACAAAAAGGGGTCATATCCTCATTACAGGGAGGTTTTATACCCATCATAGAGGGGTCATATCCCCAATACAGAGAGGTTGTATCCTTAGCACAGAGGAGTCATGTCCTCATCTACAGAGAGGTCACATACCAATGTCCACATTACATAGTAGGCGAGGTTGAAAAAAAGACACAAGTCCAACCTATGTGTGTGATTATATGTCAGTATTACATTGAATATCCCTGTATGTTGTGATCGATGAGGTGCTTATAGAATAGTTTTTTTAAACTATCGATGCCCCTCGCTGAGACCACCGCTTGTGGAAGGGAGTTCCACATCCTTTCCGCTCTTACTGTAAAGAACCCTCTACGTAGTTTAATGTTAAACCTCTTTTCTTCTAATTTTAATGAGAGGCCACGAGGCTTGTTAAACTCCCTTCTGCAAAAAAGTTTTATCCCCATTGTGGGGTCACCAGTACGATATTTATAAATTGAAATCATATCTTCTCTCAAGCGTCTCTTCTCCAGAGAGAATAAGTTCAGTGCTCGCAACCTTTCCTCATAACTAAGATCCTCCAGACCCTTTATTAGATTTGTTGCCCTTCTTTGTACTCGCTCCATTTCCAGTGTGTCCTTCCTGAGGACTGGTGCCCAGAACTGGACAGCATACTCCAGGTGCAGCCGGACCAGAGTCTTGTAGAGCGTAAGAATTATCGTTTTACCAAGGGGTCGTATACCCATGGTCTCTTTACAAAGGAGTAATATCCCCTTGCCCCATTACAGAAGAGTCATACCCCTATGTAATAATTACAGAGAGGTGGTGGTACCCCAATGTCCTCATTGCGAAAAGGTCATATCTCCTTGTACTCCTTACAGAGGAGCAGGATCCCCCCCCCCCCCCAATGTCCTCATTACAGATGAGCCCTATCCCCATAACCTTATTACACTCCAGGAAGTATCTATTCCATCATAACCGAAACCAACATTTCTCAACCTTTTTTCGGTCACAGCACCCTTGAAAAGCGTGTAAAATCTCAGACACCCCAGTCTAAACTGTAGAAAATGTAAATGGCTACCACCTTGATTAAGTTATCACCTCAGAGACCCTCATGACATCAGATCTCCTATATACGAGTCCCCAATTACACAGGTCCCCACCCACCAAAAAGGCCAGTCACACAGGTCACAGTCACCTACCAAAAATCCCCCCCCCCCCTTCCCCATCCATAAAGTCCTCTCTTTTGGCTCTAGCAATGCCCCAGAGGACAGGAGGTGGTTTGAAGTTGGTGGACTTCCATCTTCTCCTGAATGCCACCCCTGCCATGGACCAGAGCCATGCTTCCTGGCCCTAGAGTATCATTGATGCCGACGGCTGGCCCGTCGGCACCATGGCAGCTCACAACGCTGATCCTGGGCAAACTGGGTCCCTGTGCTCTCAACCCCCTGCTTGAGAGACATTGACCTAAACCGGAGACTCTAGTGCTGATGGGACACTATTGAATACAGTAACAAACATGGATTGTATTTCTCACATTTTAGCATGCTATACGTGGGTTGCAAAGTCTGTGGTGGAGACAGAGTTTTAGAACTCCACAATCGCACAGTTCATATGCCCAGTGTAGTAAACTGCTAGGGATGAATTTATGTCACTTCAAGCTCTGGGAATCTTTCATCTCCTCCTCTTCGAGCTTTACAAATTAACACACACAAAATTAACGTCACAGGACTCGGAAGCAATTGTGCGCATTTCACTTTATTTAGAAAAAAAGGATAAACAAGCATTACCTGTACCTTCACATTATAAAAGAGCATTCCCTTCAGAGCGGTCCACCATCTCCATTAGCGCTACTAAAGCAGCAGAGACCACTGAGCAAAAAGGCCCCCTCCATTGCTTGATTCGGAGAGGCCCCTCCATGAAGACCCCTCCACCCCCCCCCCCACCCCCCCCAGTGACCAGAATAAGTCAGCGAATAGTGAAATATTAAAAAGGACAACCAGCGACTGATTTCTACAAACATGCAGACATGGAGCCGTCTACATCAAGAATCACTTAATATCCTCAACTTCATTTAAGATGAGGTGGAGATGGTTGGCTGGTGGGAACTGGCTGCTCTCCGGTAACTGTACTCCTACCAACTCTGCTGCAACCAAGCAAGATACTGAGATGGTTTACCCAAAATGGGGCAAGTTTAACGGAATGGTATAAAAACTATAAATACATGGCAAAGATTGGATGCTGTCCACCATTTATGAAGTGTAAATATGCAGTAATCAAGCTGCAAACTGCTACAACAGGGCAACAAAGGTTCTTTGACTCAACCTACAATGATAGTTACACAGAGGGCCCTGCGCTAGAACCAAAGAGATACATGAAAAACACACTTGAAATAAATGGTTTGAAAAATCGAATGGAAAGAATTTTAGGCTTCCGCATGACCAGGGGAACGACAACAGGCTAGTGCTAAAGGACTCATGATTGGGACAGAGTTAGGAAGCTGATCAGAGATGGAGTTAGAGACCGCTATATGTCTTATTCCCAGTGTTCCATCTCTGCGATCAAGGAATGGAGGACCAGTTTGTGCCATTTCCAGGTACGTTGTTGATTGGGGATAGAGTAGAGGAAACATTCATACCTTAAATCTGGAGTGCTTTGCGCTTATGATCAGGGAACGAAGACAGGCTAATGCTATACAAGTCATTAAATTATCTGGTGCAGGGTCGCAAAGCTGTTTAGAGACAGAGTTAGGGACCTCTATGTCTTATTCCCAGAGTTCCACCCCCAGCAATCAGGGAACTATGACAGGTTTGTGCTATTTACAGTTACGATGTTGATGGGGTATGGAGCAGAAGAACTTTATACCTTTAAATCTGGAGTGATTTGTCCCTATGTTCAGGGAACGAAGACATGCTAGTGCTATACATTTCATGAAATTATCAGGGACAGGGTTCGGGAAGCCGACCGAGAGACAGGAATCACGAGGGCGACCGAGAGACAGGAAAATCGGGAAGGCCAGCGAGAGACAGGAAAATCGGGAAGGCCAGCGAGAGACAGGAAAATCGGGAAGGCCAGCGAGAGACAGGAAAATCGGGAAGGCCAGCGAGAGACAGGAAAATCGGGAAGGCCAGCGAGAGACAGGAAAATCGGGAAGGCCAGCGAGAGACAGGAAAATCGGGAAGGCCAGCGAGAGACAGGAATCGGAAAGCCCAGCGAGAGACAGGAATCGGAAAGCCCAGCGAGAGACAGGAATCGGAAAGCCCAGCGAGAGACAGGAATCGGAAAGCCCATCGGGGGACAGGAATCGGAAAGCCCATCGGGGGACAGGAATCGGAAAGCCCAGCGAGAGACAGGAATCGGAAAGCCCATCGGGGGACAGGAATCGGAAAGCCCAGCGAGAGACAGGAATCGGAAAGCCCATCGGGGGGACAAGAGTGGGGAAGCCGATTGTGGACCGTTAGGAAGTTGAACAGAGACAGAGAGGAAAAGTTAGGAAGTTGAACTGAGGCAGAATCAAAAAGCTGATTAAGAGATTGAGGTCCCTGACTCGGTCTCCATTTACCAGGCTGTTCTGTCCTTATGATCAATAAACAATGACAGGCTAGTGCTATACGCTCCATTAAATGATAGGGTACAGAATTGGGAACGAAAGGTTTGTGCGATATGCTTTGTGAAATTATTGGGGACAGAATAAGGGACCTTTACCTCTTATTTCCAGTGTTCTGTCCCTACAATAGGGGAAGACCATCTAGGATTACATGCTTCATGAAAAGATCAGGGTAAGAGTTCAGAAGCTGATCGTTGGGGACCTCTATTGTTTCCGGATCGTTCTGTTCCTATAAATCGAGGAATGATGACAGATTTGGGCTATACACACACTTCATGAAAGAATCGGGACAGAGTTAAAGACCCCTCTCTCTCTCTCTCTCATTTTCAGAATGTTTGGTCATTATGGATGGAAAAAGACTAGCACTATACACTTCATGACATCATCAGTGACAGTAGAAGCCGATGGGGGACAGAGTTGGAAAACAAAATCTCATAGTTCAAGTCTTCGGTCCTTATGATTGGGTAAAGATGACAGGCTAGGACAATACATTTTATGAAATGATCAGCGATAGTTGTGGTGTTGATTGTGGACAGAGTAAGAGACATTTTATCTCTTATTTCTCAAAATGTTCTGTCCCTATGATTGGAGACAGAGGTAGGCATGTGTGGGACAGAATTCGGGACATCTATCTCTTATTTATGGTGTGTTCTGTCCCTATATCCATCCTTGTGGGTTTTGTATTATACGGTTGTATTTAGTGTGTCTATTTTTGAAAGATTTTCTAAACGCTGCATGACTCTCTGCCCCTTTGTGCTGCTGGAATCATTCCCTTTTAACCCCAACACCTGTTATAGACTGGATACCCCACTTTTTTGTACCCCTCGATATTGCAGTCGCCATTTATTAAAAGGTCAAAGCCATTTATAAAAGTGTCAGGAAAGTGTCACATAATTAGGCCAGAGTAGGTCACAGCATAGCTAATATAACTATCAAAATGGAAAATTAACTACGGGGAAGCAGCCAAGCACTTCCACCAGCCAGACCATAAGCCCCATAATCCGTGTAGACAGCAGCACTAAGCGTTGGATGCGTTATTGGGTGGATGGAGTGGGCAGGCCGGATAGTGCATCTAGTTTAGGAATTCTACAGAGTCCAAAAGTTGGTCCGGAGCTGGTGGCTTCTCTTTGGTTCTTTTCCTTGGGAGTGCAGCCTCAGAGATCCACGTGGGGTAATGGTAGTTGTAACCATTTCAGGGGGGTGTCAGTACTTCCCCAGGACTGTGGCCAGCAGTGCCATGCGTACGAACATGCCGTTCTCAGCCTGGCGGAAGTAGGCAGCGCGGGGGTCCGAGTCCACTTCAAAGCTGAAAAAAACAGGATAATGGAATGAGACGAAATCAGTAATGCAGGCAGTTGTTAAAAAATATGAGTCCACCTCAGTTCACGACAGATAATCCTATGATAATTCCCTTAATGTTCAGATTCAAGCAAAGTCCCATATATTGCATAAAGTCCATAACATCACTTAAATCGGCTGATGCAGCTCCTGGTGACAACATGTTGAAACGCGTAGGGCGGAGCCTTGAGTGACGTCACCCCATATTGGCCCATGGTGGCTGGCAGCCTGTGCTCGCAGCTGGAGCCAGCGGTGCAGGAGCAAAGAATACAAATCCTTGTGTCAGGCATGACTCATCTACGTGTAAGTGTATTTTAATCGGTTTGATATCGCAGTCATATTCCATTATGCACATTGAGCCTAGGTTCACATTGCAGCGATTTGGCACGTGATTTGACACGTCAAATCGGCGGCTATTGCCCGAAATGGCACCGTCCAAAAATCGGTGCGACGCCGACTTTGCGGAGCCGCACCAATTCCCAAATTCCCACCAAAATAAGTAGTTTCTGTACTACTTTTGGCGACTTCAGGGTGCGATTTGTATAGACATCTATGTAGCAGATTTATTTCTTCCTCCACACTCAACCTCCCCCCTGATTTCCGATAACCCCCTCCCCTCTACACTCAACTCCACCCCTGAGTTCCTGTAACCCCCTCCTCTACACACAACCCCCGGAGTTCCTATAACACCTCCTCTACACACAATCCCACCCTCCAATTCCTATAAACCCCCCTCCACACTCAAATCCCCACCAGTACCCATAGTCCACTTTATCTTGCCATCACCTCCTATGTCTCCCACTTCTGCACCTAAGCCTACCCCCCTCCCAGCTCCTACTACCCCTTTTCAGATTCTAAGCTCACCCCCTAGATCAGGGATATGCAATTAGCGGACCTCCAGCTGTTTCAAAACTACAAGTCCCGTGATGTCTCTACCTCTGGGTATCATGCTTGTGGCTGTCAGAGTCTTGCTATGCCTCATGGGACTTGTAGTTCTGCAACATTTGGAGGTCCACCAATTGCATATCCCTGCTCTAGATCCTATTTCACCCTCCATCGTGCAGAGTTCACCTCCTCAGAAGTGATTTTGCTTCACATTTGCGCAAGGAGAGAGAGCGACAGAGATGGTGTTTCAATACGACAAGGTAACCCATATGGGGCCAGATACCTCATTTGCCGTTTACCCATTACAAAAATTTTCAACTGTACATATTCATCTCAAATATTTAATAATTATTTTATAATAAATCTTTTTTCTTTACATACAGTATCTCACAAAAGTGAGTACACCCCTCACATTTTTTGTAAATATTATTCTATCTTTTCATGTGACAACACTGAAGAAATGACACTTTGCTACAATGTAAAGTAGTGAGTGTACAGCTTGTATAACAGTGTCAATTTGCTGTCCCCTCAAAATAACTCACACAGCCATTAATGTCTAAACCGCTGGCAACACAAGTGAGTACACCCCTAAGTGAAAATGTCCAAATTGGGCCCAAAGTGTCAATATTTTGTGTGGCCACCATTATTTTCCAGCACTGCCTTAACCCTCTTGGGCATGGAGGTCACCAGAGCTTCACAGGTTGCCACTGGAGTCCTCTGCCACTCCTTCATGATGACATCACAGAGCTGGTGGATGTTAGAGACCTTGTGCTCCTTCACCTTCCATTTGAGGATACCCCACAGATGCTCAATAGGGTTTAGGTCTGGAGACATGCTTGGCCAGTCCATCACCTTTACCCTCAGCTTCTATAGCAAGGCAGTGGTCATCTTGGAGGTGTAATTGGGGTTGTTACCATGTTGGAATACTGCCATGCAGCCCAGTCTCTGAAGGGAGGGGATCATGCTCTGCTTTAGTATGTCACAGTACATGTTGGCATTCATGGTTCCCTTAATGAACTGTAGCTCCCCAGTGCCAGCAGCACTCATGTGGCCCCAGACCATGACACTCCCACCACCATGCTTGACTGTAGGCAAGACACACTTGTCTTTGTACTCCTCACCTGGTTGCCGCCACACACGCTTGACACCATCTGAACCAAATAAGTTTATCTTGGTTTCATCAGACCACAGGACATGGTTCCAGTAATCAATGTTCTTAGTCTGCTTGTCTTCAGCAAACTGCTTGCGGGCTTCTTGTGCATCATCTTTAGAAGAGGCTTCCTTCTGGGATGACAGCCACGCAGACCAATTTGATGCAGTGTGCAGCGTATGGTCTGAGCACTGTCAGGCTGACCCCCACCCATTCAACCTCTGCAGCAGTGCTTGCAGCACTCATACGTCTATTTCCCAAAGACAACCTCTGGATATGACGCTGAGCACGTGTACTCAACTTCTTTGGTCGGCCATAGCGAGGCCTGTTCTGAGTGGAACCTGTCCTGTTAAACTGCTGTATGGTCTTGGCCACCGTGCTGCAGCTCAGTTTCAGGGTCTTGGCAATCTTCTTATAGCCTAGACCATCTTTATGTAGAGCAACAATTTTTTTTTTTTCAGATACTCAGTTCTTTGCCTTGAGGTGCCATGTTGAACTTCCAATAGCCAGTAAGAGAGAGAGAGAGTGATAACACTAAATTTAACACACCTGCTCACCATTCACACCCTGAGACCTTGTAACACTAACGAGTCACATTACCAATTACCAATTGGGCCTAATTTGGACATTTTCACTTAGGGGTGTACTCACTTTTGTTGCCAGCGGTTTAGACATTAATGGCTGTGTGTTACATTGAGGGGACAGCAAATTTACACTGCTGTACACTCCCTACTTTACATTGTAGCAAAGTGTCATTTCTTTAGTGTTGTCACATGAAAAGATAGAATAAAATATTTGCAAAAATGTGAGCCGTGTACTCACTTTTGTGAGATACTGTATGTCAGTTTTGCTGCAGCAAGTTCTATACATGGTACAGATGTGCCACTTTACAGGCAGACTAAGGGAACCCCCCCCCCCCTCCCCCCGGCACTATATTTATTAAAGGAATTTTTAATTTTTGTTTCACTTTGAGCAACATTAAAAATCACTGCGCCTTTAAAAACCTTCTCTAAAAGTTGTTGTTTTTTTTGCATTAGTACATGCACGTATTCATCAAGATATTTGAACCAATGAGCCTACATTTCTACACCTAGATGTTCTTTTGAACACCACAGTCTGTAGGGGGTTAGCTGCGTGTGTCCCCCGTCCGTACCCATCCCAGGACACGCCAGAGTCACTTGTCAGAGTAGCAGAACCAGAGCCTCACCTGATCTCATTAACTCGCGGCATTGGGTGCATGACCACCATTTTCTTCTTGGCCCGGGTCATGATGTGCGGGGTGAGGATAAACTGGCCAAAGCACTGGAAGAGAGAAAAGAAAGTAAACCAACAAGACTGGGCGACAAAGCAGACTCCCCAATATCATCGGGGAGGATTATAAAGGGTTACTCACCTGGTCATACTCCTCCTTGCTGTCAAACCGTTCCTTCTGTATGCGGGTCATGTAGAGGACGTCCGTGTCCAGCAAAGCCTCTTCAATGCTGTCAAACTCTTCCTGTGACCACAAAGAAAAGACACAAAATGTCTGAATTAACCCAACACCCTGCACTCCTTCAGACTCCCTGGGCCTCCCCCCGCAAAAAACAATGGGCTCCTTTCAGCCCCAACACAATAAGCTCTCTTAAATGTCACCTCCCAAACACCCCAAGTTCCTCCCATTACAATTCCCCTCCCCGAACCAATCCCAATAACCCCCCCCCGATATCCCTCCCATGACAATTCTCCTCTCAAGACCATCCCAATATTCTACCTCCCAGCCACTCCTGACACCCTCCCTATGGCCCAAGACTCCCCTCCCAGGTACTCCCGACACCCCAGATTCCCTCTGCTCCCCAGACGCCATCTCCAGCCCCTTACCTGTTTGATTCCTTTGGAAGCCACAAAGTGGATGATCTTAGGGGGCATCCTCAAGCTGCGTGGCGTGACATACCTCAGGTTGATACGGTATTGGGTGAGGAGGCACGCCAGAGAGTGAACTGTACGGCCGTGCTTCAAATCCCCCACCATGGTGATCTAAAGGAGAAATTGCATCACCTGAATGAGAATACACTGCAGTCCTAATTTGCGCCATACACAACAAGAAGAAGTCAGCCCATGAAGACAACGCAGGACACCATAAGCTTCATATCCCCAGGTTAGGAAAGGAATGATAGGATTACATTTTAATTGTATTCAAAACTTTGAGTAAATAAAATTCCTGAATGCTGGCAAGTCCCCAATTGTCATGTTGTACCAGGGCCCATAAATTACGTACAGAACCCTATAGAAATGTATTCAAATACCTTAAAGAAACAGGTTTTATCGATTCCTAAAATCATTCTGTTTGTGAAATCAAATTATTGGCCAAAATGTCAAGCCATGAAATCAGAAAATCTTGAATTCCAAAGCTGAATGAGTCCCAGGCAGGCTTGCTCAACCGACCATACAGACTATGTATGAGGTCATACCGAGCAGATACAATCTGGAATGTTACAGCAGACCCTCAAACTACAGAGTTGAAAATCTAAACAAGAGGGTACAATTGGAATGTAATGTGTATTATCAGCTTAATTTTAACACAGAGGAGCCACCCTTGCTTTCAATGGCGAGTTCACATGTGTCCTTTGAAGGACATACAAGTTTGGGGCACCTACGCTACCCTTACCACCCTGCTTAAGTACAATGGAGAACAAGTAAGCTGTGCCTGACCTTGGTGCAACCAAAACTAGGATTTGCTTTCCCTGATAACAGGATGTGGCTTTGGAAGGAGTGCAGGATTCAAGGAAACAAACAACCCAAAATGTTACAGGAGACAACCACAACACTGTTAGCTTCTCGTTTACATACCAGACTGGCAATGCCTAGACTTTATCAATACTTTATCTAGATCCTGTCCTGCAGTAAATGTACCACCACTTACAGTAGCTCTTGTCCTGGAGTACACATCGTGCCCCCCACCTCCATCCTGTCTGGGGTACACGTCTAAACCCGCCACCAAGCTCCAGCTTGGAGTACACATTACCCCAACCACCTAGGTCATATTCTGGGGTACACATTAGCTAGCCCCTGTCTGGGGTACACATACCACCCTACACCATCTAGAGCTTCTCTCGGGCACATACTGCTCCTGCCATCTAGATCAGGGGGGGTGGGTCTCCAAAACCCCCCCGCACCGCCCCTGCCGCCTGCTGATCAGCGCTGCGCTCTGCCTGTTGCAGGATTGGACTCACATTCGGTAATAGGTGGAACAGTGGCCCATGATTGGTGTCAATGGGAGGGAATGGTGCCAATGGGAGGGAATGGTTGGTGCCAATGGGAAAGAATGGTTGGTGCCAATGGGAGGGAATGGTTGGTGCCAATGGGAGGGAATGGTGCCCACAGTTGGTGCCAATGGGAGGGAATGGTGCCCACGGTTGGTGCCAATGGGAGGGAATGGTGCCCACGGTTGGTGCCAATGGGAGGGAATGGTGCCCCATTGCCACCTTCAGTTGACAGGATAGTGTCTGGTATCAGTGAGAGGAATAGTTCCCCAAGGGCCGGATAAAGGCAAGCAAAGGACCACACTTTGCAGACCACTGGTCTAGACCCAGCCCTAGGGTACATGTAGCACCTCTGCCACCTAGATCCAAACAGAGGACCTTCCACAATTATTAGTAAATCAAAAATGTCCCCAACGTTCAAGATAATGCCAATATTAATCTTATGTATTAAGGATGGTGGTATCACTAATCTCCCACCCCTCATGTTGTGTATACAGGGTTCAGAATGACCAGCGACATACACAGATTCTCATTCTAGGACTGGGCAATGATTTGGCAGAACTTACAGTCATCCCGTTGACAGTCCCCAGCTCCTCCCGTATGGTGAATATATCCAGCAGAGCCTGTGTTGGGTGCTCCCCTACCCCATCTCCGGCATTGATGACCGGCTTGCGGCAGTGTTTGGCAGCCAGCTGGGGATCAAAGAGACATCACAGGGTAAATTAATATACATGAGATAACAGAAAGATGGAAGAAAAGTAACGGAATGAACAGCTCCTACCTCCACCGCTCCGGGCTCCGGATGTCTCACCACCAGCACGTCGGAGTAACAGCTCATCGTCTGCACAGAATCCGTCAAAGATTCACCCTTCTGGGAGGATGATGTTGTCTCTGAGAAAGTGAGCACTGACCCTCCCAGACGCTGCATGGCTGCTGCAAAGGAACTGCTGGTCCGTGTACTGGCCTCGAAGAACATGGATGCCATGACCTTACCCTGGAGACAAGAAGACGATAGGGATGAGAAGGACCCAACATTGCCCAAGCATGCTACAGAAAATGTGACAGACAGTATAGACCGGCAGATATTTAATAGAAACCAATCAACTACATTAACTATCCTAATACTACTTGCACAGCACTTCAGTTTACCCTAGACATGCCCTCCATGAGTTCTCTCACAGGCTGCCCTAGGGTCCAGGATGGGGCTGTTATAGCTAAACCCAAAACTCAAACTGCATATACTCAATGGCCAAGCTGGGAAGACTCCAAAGATCTATAGTATCCAGCTTTTCACCAGGTCAGCAGTTCATTCCAAAAAGGAACAAAAAAGTAAAAAAATAAAAATAAAGGAACTCAGGTTCCCAGGAAGGAGCTTAGGCCCTTACTCCTTGACGCTAGGCAAAAAACAAGCTGCCTCTTGTAGATGGCAGCTTGGCCACCAGCAGGAAATACACGTGGGCTAGCCTTTCTATATTTTTGCCTAGCATCCTACTCATGCAGGTGGCGCTATAACTAAATGATAAAGATCTCCCAAGAGCTCTCAAGAGCTTCAAGATTTCCCAAGAGCTTCTAATATCTTGACACATACGTATATAGATACATGCACGCAACACGTAGATATTACCCAAATTATGAGCGTGGTATTCTCTGTTGCGCTTGAGAAAAGCTGAATCATAATAGGATCTGATTATATCATCTAAGAATAGTACTCTAGGTGCAAAAATCATGAAAATCGGCGTTACCTTCAATATATCGACACTACGCTCTTTCTGTACCAACATTCGCAGTGTGTGTGCCACGTTGAACAGGTGGGACATCTGAAATAGACAGAAAACTTAATCCAGCATCTCATATTACATCTTCAGGATCAGCCCGATACAATTATATGCCATTATGGCACACATTACAGCCATGTTGAATTAAACCCATGTGGCAAAAAGCATATATAGTCAGAGCTGTGATCTTCAGACACAACTAAGTTCAATGTCTTATGGAAACATCTTTCATATGGTTTCATGGTTAGATCAAAACAAGTGTTTTAACAAAGCCAGTACTGTTATCCTTTAACACAATAGAATAACACTGTATTGGTATATGCCTTTATGGGTATCTATTATAAACCTTTTACTGAGAAAACAAACTATCAGCTGTTCACATGGTTTAGAGGATCTCTGGTCAAAAATACTGCACCCAAGCTTTATAGCAGATGTGTTTGACCTTTTGAAATAGATGACCTAAGGCATTTATGGTGCCAAGTGGGAAGGGCTAATGTTCAAGTAGAACGGGTTATAAACTTCCTTCCCCCAAAAAAATGCTGATACCTTGGAATTTGGGACAGAGACAGAGAGAGACACAGACAAGATCAAGAACCTATTTCCCTGTGATCTCTCAATGCCCAGAGTCCTGCTCAGTAAAGGAAATTGTGGGCCAGCTATCGCAGAAACCAAGTGACTTTAGGCACCTATATGGCTTACAGACTATTGCCAATGCTCATCCGTTGGGCTGTCCTTTAACACAATAGGAAAATAAGACCCTACTGGTATATGGGCATCTACTGTAAACTTTTGCTAGGAAAATACATATTAGGAGTTCACATTGTTTAGAGCAGTGGTTCTCAACCTTACTAGTGCTGTGACCCCTTGATAAAATTTCCCAAGGTGTGGGGACCCTTAACAGTAAAATTATTTTCGTAGCGTGGGTTGTCAGCACCCAAGGCAAGACAAGTAATTTGCGCCTCTAACGCACGGACGTTTAGCGCTCCCAGAGTCCCTTCCACTCGTACAGTATTAAAGCCCCTTATGGTACATTTTAGGATGTACCACCCTTTTTCTTTGTTCTCCTTTTTTTCCCCCTTTTATCTCTCTATCCTATTTTCTTGTTTTTTTCCCCCATTCCTCTCTCTAGCCATCTTTCTTGTTCTCTTATTCTTTCTCTCCCTTTTTCTTTGCCCCGCCCCCTCTTATCCTCTCTCTTCCATGTATTCTCTATTTTTATTCCTTCTCTTACTCCTTGGTGGGGGGAATGGGATCAGTGGCAGGGGGGGGGGGGGGTTCTGAGCCAACTTAGGTGCTCTTGATGACTTGATGAAGGTCATCTGCTGATCTGAGAACTGTAGTGGGGACTTTTAATGGTAACTATAATCACAGGTAGTGTTACTCACCATGTCTCCGACTGTGTGGTGTCTCGTAGCAGTGACACCTATGTCGAAATCAGGAGATAGGGTCTCCTTCAGCCCCTCCCACTTCACATTCCTCAGCAGTCAGCTGAGCTCTAGTCTCCGCCCCCCAGCCATGCTGTGAACTGAACGGGCAGCTGCAAAAAGGCTAGAACGGTGTGTGGGCTTTAGGAATAGCCCAAGATTCGGTGACCCCCTGGCAAATCGTCATTAGACCCCCGAGGGGCTGCCGACCCCAGGTTGAGAACCACTGGTTTAGAGGATCTCTGGTCAAAATACTGGACCCAAGCTTTACAGCAGCTGTGTTGGACCTTTTGAAATAGATGACCTCAGACATTTATGGTACCAAGCGGGAAGGCCTAATGTTCAATTAGAAAGGGTTATAAACTTCCCCCTAAAAATACTGACACTGTGGAAGGTGGAACAAGGCAAGAGGTGGGATAACACCAAGGCTTCATTATGAGAAAGACTGCCAAGAGCCTGTTCTCCTGTGATCGCTCAATGCCCAGAGTCCTGTTCACCAAAGGCAATTGGGGACCAGCTATAACACAAGCCAAGTGACTTGGCGTATTCCTATGGCTTACAGACTATTTCTGATGTTCATCTGCTAAGACACTATAGTGTGTGATGTATGTATGTATGTATGTATGTATGTATGTATGTATACACACACACACACACATATATATATATATATATATATATATATATATATATATATATATATATAAATAAATAAAAACACTCTAAGGCTAGCCATACATTATACAATCTTGTTCAATTTTCCTTTAGATTTACCAAAACCATACATACAATATGAGGTTAAACCTAAACACTTTCCATTTGTATGCAGACGGGCCCTTGCACTACATGGCTGAAGGTAAATCTAAGAGGAAATTGAACAAGAAAATTGTATAATGTATTACCAGCCTTAGTCTTATGTTATTTTCCTAGAACTGTAAGCAGTTTGTCTGCAGCATTCTTGCTTAGTAAAAGCACATTAATATATGACTGGGTTTGTTTCCTTGGATTTACTGCAAGAATTAGACAGTTAGCGAAAAAGAAAAAAGGAAAAACAAAATCTGAAGAATTAGTCTCTGTCCATGCATAGGACAAAGTGGGCCTGTCCTTACTACAAAATGCTGGCTGCTAAGGGAGTGCTTGGCAGATAATGCCCATCTAAGCTGGCAAGACAAACTGAGGAGGGTTGAAGTTAGCAGTGAATATAAAGAGTAAAACCTCTCATTTCTCAGTGCTACCCCTAGTAGGAGGCACTATACCCAACATCCATACAATACAGAATCCCTTTTTAAAAAGGGGTTTAAAAAGCATTGCCATTCCTAGCAATTCTCACATAATGGAAGCCAAGCAGCCCATGGAATAGCTTTTTTTTTATTTTTTTTTATTTTAGAAGAGAATTTCCTGGAATACGAAACTTCCTTGAACGCTTTCTACCTTATCCTCAAAAACGGAATACACTTCTCCGACGTCACCTAGAGGGTCTAAAAAAGCAGGCACAGCCATTCGCGGACATTTGGGGACTGACCTGGTCCTTGGTGAACTGTCTGACGGACAGGATGTGTTGTCCAATGAGCGGATGAAGGAGGGGCGAGGTCTGTACGTGAGGGACACTCTGCATCGCCACATTCTGGGGGGACACGAGACGGGGGATGGGGGGCGGGTAGGAATAACCGTCCTGAATAGATGATAGATCTGAAAATACAGCGCGATGACGGTTAGTACCAGGGCACATAGCAGTACACAGAAATGCGTTACATTGTTATCCAAGCTTTAAAAAGCACAATGTTCATTAAACTAAATCTGATTTTGCCCACAGAAGGAAAAAAAAAAAAACTGCACTGGAACAACGAAGGGCAATACAGTCCTGAGAGAGGGAGGGAAATTCCTTCCTGAACCCACAGTGCTGATCATAGGGGGCGACTGGAGATTCCAATAGACATAAGCAAGTCATCTAATTTAAATTAAAATCAGTTTAGTTATTGATTTTGTGAAACCAGTTTAGTTAATGCAGGGGGGTGGTCCATGGATACTGTTATGGAAATTTCATAAGCTTCTCTTTATAAGCAAATAATTTTGTGTGCTAATAAGCACAAGCATAGCTCTCTTGTATAATGCCGGGAAAGCGCGCTTGTATATCTCCAAGTAACACAGACAGATGCTGGTATCACATTGAGCTTAGCAAAATCATCTCTAGCATGATCTGCTGCTTTTATTTATACTGTAACAAAGGAAGGAGGTGGCTTAAGAATCAGCCAGACTCTTGTATTCTTTCAAAAGAACCAATCACACACACACACTATAATATATATATATCTCACACAAAAAAGAATTCCAGTAGTGACGTGTGAAGACGGACATGTGCAGAGCGATGCGGCAAGCTTCCTGTTGAGACACAAAGTATCTCACAATTTGAACATTGCTTCTTACAGGGCTCTGAACACGATGGTGTGCAGATTCCCACCGCTACCAATGACGCGAGCCGTACTCTATTATGGCCCAGTGAGCCATGATTTTTGCATGTTCCCATGTACGCAGATCCGTTTGCTAGGAGCGTTAATGCAATCGCCATGAGGTGGCCAGTCTCTTGGTGAGGCATAAACGAACATCCCTAAAAGAGCAAACAGATCTGCCGTGTCCACGGGAAGGTTTCCGTAGCCAATGGTCTTCCACCAATGTCTGTATGTGCGAATACACTCGCATGAGGGTATTACAGCAAAACTGACACCGGGGGACATCTGACAACATACATTAATAAAAATCTCCACAACACTACTTACAGTAAAGAATCCCTTTAAAATACTGTAAAATCACCTCCATGCAGAGCATCAGCTTTAAGAGACCCCGTCATCTTACCTATTCAGGGAAAAGTTAAAGTTCTGTGCAAGGACCTGTGTCAACAAACTTTTATTTGCTTGAAGTGGGCTTGCCAAGTCTATGGCAATGGAAAAGCCATTGATGCAGGTCAACTTCACCTGTAAACTAAATCTAAATGATCTCAGAAGCATTGCAGACTGCTGCCATTGAGGCAAGTCATCCACATAGGCCCATAAAGCCACCACCCCATGGCTTTTATTTACTCTGTCAATGGCGCCCCCTGGCTGCTCCCCCCTCCATTGCAGTCAACACCAAAATAGCCCATGTTGGCGCTTAGAGACAGTGCTTGTGCCTAGCAATTGCCTTTGGAATGAGCATTGATTCACGGGAGGTCACATGCTTCCCCACACCCTGGTATTTTTCAGTGGCAACCACCAACAGAGGAACATCAGGAGAGTGGTCAGGGGTGCAGAGCTAGATACTGTTGCACCTTGAATCTGTCTTTTTGATCAGAGGACTGAAGAGAACCAAAGCACAGATTTACTGGCCAGTGTGTGCGAGATGCTGTAGTAAGGGGACATGTTCTCTAGGATCAGAAGACAACACTGACCTGTGTCAGAAGACTTCTTGGCTCTGTCCTTTAGCGGCTCCTCGGCTGCACACATAAGAGGAGGGTCAGTGACATATAAACACCTATATACACATACACAAAAGGTGAACACAGAGGAGGAAATCTGCCAAGCTCTGCACTCTCTGAAGTTGATATTAGACAAATCTCTACAAGTCCAAAAAGAAAAAACTAAGTGCGCCACCCACTACTCCGGAAGGGGTACACAGAAGGCCATCATATAGGACTGTTACATGGCTCCAGGGTCTAAGCAACATGCTCCGTGGAGGCGGAGTCTGACCACAAACATACAGAGGAGACTTGGAACAATCTACCAATGGCAGAGCTTGGCAAACCCCCAGCTCAAGAAAATCTAAAAGGTTCTGACGACATTCAGCGACACAAAGCTACCCCATTTAATGTTCTGGGATGGCAGCAAATAGTTATAAATTTGTGATAAACCTCTAGCTGCATCACCAGGACCCCCAACAGCATTGAGGCTATTGGCATACACAGTGTTATCACCTGTCATCTGACTGGTCACCTGTAGGCACAGTCACCCAGCTACATGCCGCTGAATCTTGCCAAGAGATATCATCTATAGCACCCAATTTCTTCTAGTCAATCAGTGATAAATTAGAGATACAATTGTGTAAGAGATGGATGAGTGCCGTAGTCTAGGGCAGAGTCCTGTTTACTAAAGAATATCGTGGGCCAGCTATAACAGAAGCCAAGTGACTTATGGATACTACTGAGTAAAAATGGCTGCTGCTACGGCAATCAACTGCTTACATCTATATGAAGTTTTCCTTAAAATTTATCACTGGAAGGCAGAAGGTAGTAGCTCCCTGCTCCAGACTGAGCCCATGGGTCCACTTTACACACGTCCACATGACAAACGTCAAAGTGATTTCTGAGTTATAGAAAACTGATCACATTCTGATTCAAAGATTAAAGAATTATAGTATATCGGAGATTCCGGCAGAGGGATGAAGAACAATTTTACTGGTTGGTGCACTGAACATTACCGATCTTCCAAGCAGTCCCTCTGAGCTGAGTGACAGACATCCTCCTGGACACTGGACACCACAATGTAGAGTTAGAAGACTGAACAAGAAGACTGAACACGAATAATGAACACAGCGCCCCCTACCCACCATATCGCTGGGACTACTACATGGGACCCCGGGGCCTCAGAGCTAATCAGATACTTGGATACCAATTGGTTATAACTGGAGGTCATGATACATTCCCCAGAAGGGGCAGCAAATTGTGAACTGATGGAAAGAGCCACTCCCAAGGACATGTCAAGGATCCAAAGAGGTTCTTTTATATGCATTTTTTACATTGGTGTTAAGCCATCCAGGACTTTTGTACGCTTTTAAATTTATTACCCAATGCACTGGCTAATGCCCTTATTTAATAAGTGAACCTCCTCCGTGTTCTTTGTTTCTAAGATTTTATCTCAATTTATATCTTCTAACAAGGTTCGTAGCTTAGGGAAGTTGGCTCTTTTGAAATTCAGTGTCTTTGTATTTCCCCATATGTTTCCTATTTGTGCGATCTATACTGAAGCCAATTGACGTGTGATCGCTGTTTACTAAATTGCCCTGTATTTCCACATCTGTATTGTTGGTAATCAGTAGATCTAGTAACCCTTTATTTCTAGTTGGTGCATCTACCATCTGACCCATGAAATTGTCCTGCAAGACATTTAGGAACTGGCGAGCCTTAGATGAATGCGTGGTTCCCTCCGCCCAGTCTATGTCTGGATAATTAAAATCCCCCATTATGATAACACTTCCCATCATTGCTGCTAATCCAAATTGTGATAGGAGATCCGTCTACCCCTCCTCCCTCAGGTTAGGGGGCCTATAGCATACTCCCAGTTTCATTTTCCCCCTAGATTCATCCATTTGGAGCTTTACCCATAATTTCACCTCCTCCCTAGCTCTCTTAGTGATGTCATCTCACATTCACTTGTACATTATTCTTGATATACAGGCATACCCCTCCCCCTTTTTTACCCTCTCTATCCCTGCGATAAAAGGGTATACCCTTGAATGGTTGTCAGCCAATCATGAGAGCTGTTGAACCAGGTCTCTGAAATTCCCACAAAATCCAAATCCTCCTCGTACAACAGTATCTCTAGTTCACTCATCTTGTCCACCAGGCTCCTGGCATTGGTGAACATGCCACGTAGTTTAGACCAGTCACATATTATCCTCTTATTGGGCGTTCCGGGATTGCAACTAGGACTTGTTACTATACTTACCTTGGGTCTATGTCAGCCCACCACTAATGCCCCCAATACTACTCTCTGGACTATGTTCTGCACTGACTGATCTCTATCTTTGGTTCCCCCACCATCACCTAGTTTAAAAACCCCTCTAACTTTTTGGCCATCTTTACTCCCAATCTACACCCTCCTCATTTAGTTATAGTCCGTCCCTTCTATAGTACTGGTGACCGACTGAGAAGTCAGCCCAGTCCTCCAGGAACCCAAACCCCTCCTTACTACACCAGCTTTTCAGCCACTTTTTTACTTCCCCAATCTCCCTCTGCCTTTTTGGTGTGGCTCGATACCGGCAGCATCCCCAAGAATCAGCTGGAGTTGTCAGCTCTACCCCAGGCTGAAGCCCAACTTACAGACATTCTTATAGGGGAGCTACAGCACAACACTGCATCAGCCCCCCCCCCCCCAACCCCCAAACTCCAGCCGGTGGCCTGTGCCGTGTTTCAGTCGCATAGGAGCCACCCCAAATTTCCTCCCAGGACTGTAGCCACCACCCCCCACTTTCCTCCCGGCACTGTAGCCGCCACCCCCTCTCCCCCCGCCACTGGAGCCGCCACCGCCCACTTTCCTCCCGGCACTAGAGCCGCCAACCCCCACTTTCCTCCCGGCACTAGAGCCGCCAACCCCCACCTTCCTCCCGGCACTGTAGCCACCTCCCCCACCTTCCTCCCGGCACTGTAGCCACCTCCCCCACCTTCCTCCCGGCACTGTAGCCACCTCCCCCACCTTCCTCCCGGCACTGTAGCCACCTCCCCCACCTTCCTCCCGGCACTGTAGCCACCTCCCCCACCTTCCTCCCGGCACTGTAGCCACCTCCCCCACCTTCCTCCCGGCACTGTAGCCACCTCCCCCACCTTCCTCCCGGCACTGTAGCCACCTCCCCCACCTTCCTCCCGGCACTGTAGCCACCTCCCCCACCTTCCTCCCGGCACTGTAGCCACCTCCCCCACCTTCCTCCCGGCACTGTAGCCACCTCCCCCACCTTCCTCCCGGCACTGTAGCCACCTCCCCCACCTTCCTCCAGGCACTGTAGCCACCTCCCCCACCTTCCTCCAGGCACTGTAGCCACCCCCCCCACTGTCATAACACATTGGAAATTCATCTCCTGCTGAGCATAAAACAGTCAAACGGCAGAGCTACATAGACTTGGTCCCCTGGGGAATTAACAAAGATCTTGTTGTAGTCTCTTCTTTAATTTTAGATATTTCCTTTAAAATTTTTGATCGCACGATTCTTGATCTCTTGGATTGAACTTGCCACTTTAGGTGGACTCCAATGGTTTACACCCCTGTTTTGGCAAGTTTAACTAGCTAGGACAAACCATTCATGTGGTCATTATTTTAGCGCATCTGTATGCCACAGTTTTTTGTTTTTTTCTAGGTTAACTGTAATCTCAGATATAAGAATCCCTCTTTTCAGGCTTATACTGAACAGTTTGTTCGAGGTTTTACCTTGGAATAGGTTTCGGTGCACACTCCCTCCAGCTGAGCGTCCGGGAATATAATCCCTCCTATCAGTGCATTTTATTATCTACAGATGAACATTTGCCTCTAGCTAGGCTGGGATTGCACCCCTAGGCCACCCTATGAGTAATTGCAACTTCCCTCACACCTCACCTGGCAGGCCGGGGTCAGATGCGCGGTGGATTCTTGGTGGCAGATGGAAGCGGGCTTCAGCAGGAGGGCCGGCTCTCCGAGGGCTGGGGGCCCGGCTCCGAATGATTTCACTCTGCATGGTCACATGACGATGGCGTTCCGGAGTCTGAAAGAAAATCTTCATTAGCTCTAAAACATCCTACTTTATAACAAAATGGTGAGACTTGGTGGGAAATATCTTTTTGGAAATAAACTAAAATGTACAGAATTCTAGAGACTTACCTTAATGACTTCTTTATTCTGGGTGGGAACAGTCTGAGGAGCCAGTGGAGGAGTCCACTTCCTGACATCCTGACCGTAACCAGCCGGCACAAGGACCTACAAAACAGATCATCCGGAAGGTTGGGGGTCCCAGGACACTCTTAAGCATCACATACAGCTGGAGAGAGTTGGAGGACCTACCTGTCCATCAATGTACGCCACTTCACCCCGCAGGACGACCCTACGCACAGCTCCCTTCAACTTCATTCCCTCAAATGGGGTCCACTTGGATTTGGTGAACTGCATACACTGTGGGACAACCCACTCATGTTCCAAATCCACCTGTGAAGAAATGGTAAGTAAAGTAGGAGAAGGCCGAGAAAAAAAGTGGGAGAGATCCATCACGTGAGGTGGTATGAAGAGAAGACTATATCAAGAGAAGAAGACCATATCAAGAGAAGAAGACCATATCAAGAGAAGAAGACCATATCAAGAGAAGAAGACCATATCAAGAGAAGAAAACCATATCAAGAGAAGACCTATCAAGAGAAGACCTATCAAGAGAAGACCTATCAAGAGAAGACCTATCAAGAGAAGACCTATCAAGAGAAGACCTATCAAGAGAAGATCTAGGCGATGAGGTGAGGGGAGAGATGAAGAATGTTCCTCGCATTTACTATTCTCTCACTTACCTCAACATATGTATTTTCTTGGACTGGCAGTGAGAATATTTTGCGGGGGTTGTCATACAGGCGCTTGATGATGTCATCCATCATCAGTCGTCCGTCGCTAACAGCAGTGAGCAGTAGGGGAAGCATAGTTTCCAGGCCGGGAAACCCAGGGGGAGGGTTTGGCCCTTCCTTCTCCTCCACAGTGTGGGGGGCTATAGAAAGAGGAAATCGTCAGTGTCTTAATGAAAATTATAAAAAAAACAAATAAATAATAGATTACGCCACTCTAACTGCAAACTCTTGTGCCAACACTCCACCTGACCGAAGCCTGGGTCACCCTGTTCATCTCTTACCAAGATCCAATTGAGTTACTGTAGCAGTCAACCTATTTAAATTCTATAGTCTGGGCGGCTGTTAAGGCAGCCATCAATAATTCCTCTCCAGCCCTAGAAAGAATACCCTCGCTCTATCCCATCGCTATCAGGTATTGGTTATCCTATGAATAATGTGGATAAAGGCACAGGCTATACCTGTATTGTAAACTTCATAGAAACCATTACCGTGATCGGTGGCGAAACAGTCTATAATGTCCAGGTTGTCCCACAAGGCCTGCATGTCCTCTCGGGTCCCCAGCATGGGACGCACTTGCCCTTTCTTGTCCCCCAGTCGGTCAAGGTCATCCAGGCAGAGGAACAGGTGATGAGGCGCCACCTCACAGGTAACTTTGATGCCTTTCTGCTTGGCAGCCTTAATGATCAGGATCTAAAAAAAAAAAAAAAGGCAGTGATCTGATGAGTGAACATCTTATGGCATATTAAAGACTCAACAAGGCTGGGGGGAACTCACCTCTTCCTTCTTGGCCACATGGCAGATGTGCACCGAACGCTTATATAGCTGAGCCACCATCAGAATTGCTGCAACTGTCTGGTTCTCCGCGTGAGCCACAATCGGCAAATGAGACGGCCACTTCTCAAAGTGCTGCAAAAAATGGCAAAGACAGGTACAGATCAGAGTCCAACCGCCCAGGAGAAAATGAACCGGAGATATCATCCCAAGGGAAAAGGACTCAGAGCCCAACCGTCCAAGAGAAAACAGTCCAGAGCTGTCACCCCAAACAGAGGTGGACTCAGGACCCAACCTCCTAGGAGATAATTGGACCCTGGATGTGACCACAAACTGAGGGTGACTCAGAACCCACCAGCCTAGGAGAAAGAGACTAGAGAACCCTGCCAACCACTTGGGAACACAAGTACCGGAGACCCAACAACCCAAAGGCCCTCCAGCACCCACCTGGGAACACAAACTTCTGGTGTGCACTTGGGAACACAATGACCAAAGACCCGAGAGCCCTTCCAATGCCCACCTGGGAACACAAAACCTTCCAGTGTTCACGTGGGAACACAAGGACCAGAGACTTGAGAACCCAAAGCACTTCCAGTGCCCACCTGGGAACACAAAACCTTCCAAAGGCCACTTGGAAACACAAAAACCAGAGACCCTTCAAAGCCCACCTAGGAACACAGAAACTTCCAGGGTCCACATGGAAACACAAGAATCAGATACCCGAGAGCCCAGAGCCCCTGCAACCGGACAAGCAAAGCCTCTACGGACTTCTCAACAGGAGAGAGGACAGCAGTGTGAACTCACCTCCATCCACAAAGAGACATTGTCCATCTTGAGCTGAGAGTACGTGTCGTTCAGATACATCTTCAGTCCTGCTGCTGAACTGGCGATGGAGGAGAGGGACCCGGCATTCTCTGAACAGGCGCCCAGGAACAGGGCAAAGTCACATCGGGCACCAGCCTCTGCTAGCTGAAATGAAAGCATGGTATTAAATCAGGAGGGGGAGGGGGGGGGCAGCCGGCGGAATTACAGTACATAAGCACATAACTCACCTTGTGCGCCAGGGAGAAGGTGTTGGCATCGGTGATGGCCGGCTTGGTGTTGGGCATGGCACACACCATAGTGACACCTCCCGCCAGAGCCGCCGCAGTGCCAGAGGAGAAGTCTTCCTTATGAGTGGCGCCAGGTTCTCGTAGATGCACGTGTACGTCAATCAGACCTAGAGGAGATAGAAAGAAGGCAATGCCAAATTGTATTTCCCAAAAATGATAAAGTTGGGTGTATGTAAACCAGGCAGCAGGTGAAGCACACACACGCCACCTTTTTAACCAAGCAAGGCAATCGTAGACAGCCTTGTAACATGTGGAAGAACACGCATGTGTTACCACGCTACAAGAGTGGGAGACTTCCAAGATCAAGAGCTCTCTTCCCTACGATTGCACACCAACTACTGTGATTTACTGCAAGAATTAGAGCCAAAAAGGAATGTCAAAGCAACCTGGAAGACGGATAAACTTCTGGGAGGTCATACAGTCCACGTGGGTCTTCACAGGAGGGTTGGTTCCAATCTGACGCAGAGCCTAGAACAGAACAGAGGGAATCAACATTAAACCGCTAACTTAACTATTCCATTTCATGGCGGGTAGGAACCCCCTTTCAGATGTTCTTTGGCAGTGGGCACCATCTTGATACAAGTACAGCAAGGGAAAAGACATCCAAAATCATCCTGCCAATTTCCTTCATTTCCTGTCTGAATGACCATTCTTATCAAGCCCTCTTGATCCGTACTGTCTATGGACTACCCATCAACATTTTTTGTTCCTTGTCATGTGTGGGCACAATTATCAGGAACCACATCAGTCACAATATTGCTGTTCCTGAGCATTATATGTAATAACAAAAACACACAACCTAAGCATCCTTTTAGACATGCATGCTCCTCCCTGCTGGTTACAGATAGATGGAGAGCCGGTAACGCGCACATCCATATTCAAATCTGTGTTTAGTTACAGAACAATGATGATAAGAACAGCCTACAAGTTTCAGCAAATAGCCTTAGTCATAGCTTATGACTAAGTCTATTTACCGAAACATGTAAGCCGTTGTCATCGTCACTATCCTGTAGGTAAAGACTTTGAAATGGATGTTGGCGGCTCTTCATTTATCTGCCATCAGTTGTTTGGAGCACACTTAGAGCCAGAGCACCGACTATTCAGATTTCTCACATGTCCATTCTGGGAAACAGAAGTGAGCGCTGCAACTGTTTTTAATTTGTGGTTACTGGGTGAAGCAGACTCTAGCTGTGCTATCTGCTGATCAGTTCATCGACTAAGCTTTATTAAGAGTGATCAGGAGATGGCACAGCTAAAGACTGTAGCATCCAGTCTCCTGTGGGGAGGGGCATGCACATCTAAAGGGATTCTGAGGACACGTTCTCTCACAACTTGGAGGCAGAGGGCTGTGATGTTTATAGCCACATGCCGGTCCCTCCTACCAAACTGAACAAAGACAGCAGACAGATACACCCAGTGATGACATTGACAACAATGGGTCTCAAAGGGGGTATTTCTTGAAGGGAATGTATTGAGCGTACATTACACTTCAGCTATTATTCTCACCCTAAGGTTCCACCACAGGTTCACTTTGTAACCCATTTTTGCATTCACTTTTGCTTTAAAGTCCCTGCCATCTATCTCCAGCACTTAAGGACTAAGCAGTTACCAATCCTCTTCCCCCACACACTCCTCACCTCCACAAACAGTTTGGTGCACTTGATGTCGATGATCAGCGGAACGGAGTAATCCACCGCCAAGCGGCGAGTACGGTACCCGCGGGTGACGAAGGAGGAAAGCCTGCGACCGCCAGAGTTTCTCATGGAGAGGTTGATGACCAGATCAAAATGGTTCTCGGACAGATGGTCCATGATGCTGCGCTGCTTCTCCTTCATGGGCCCATCGCAGTCCGGATCTTCAAAGACCCAATCCATCGCCTTAATCTGCAAGAAGCCATTAAAAATGGTTATCGCTGAAGGTGAGGAGACACTGAAAAAGGAGACAATACCAAACGCGTGTAAATCACCTTGATTCCATGTTCAGTATAAAAGTCGGCTGTGCCAAGACTGGCGTACAGGCTGTACCCGAGGCTCTCCAGGGCCCGCACAGTGGGCAGGAGCTCGCTCTTATTCTGTAGGAGGAAAAAAGTATAAAATACCAGGCAGCAGGGGTTATGCTTTTCAAAAAATAAATGCAAGGCTCTTAAGAAGATTTGAATTCTGGGTAAAAGCCATTTGTACATTGCAAGAATTAAAAGTAGTTGTAAACCTCAGACATGAAATATGAACAAAGCATATCCTTCTATAGTGTCTATTTATCTCAGTCCAAAGCACTAAGTGTCATTTCTGTTTGCTGCCTCCTTCCTCTGCATGAGTCACTTCTGACAAGTTTTCCTGACACCAAGAGAAAAAAAAAAGGTGACAGGGGAGGAACCTCCAGCCGATTGACAGCCACAGCGCTTTTCCTGTGTGCAGGGGAGGGGGATGACCTTTCCCTCCAATGAGCTCTCAGAGTGCTCCTCACTGAGCTCTGGAGGGTGTCATTCCAGCTCTCCACCTCCCTTTTTCTGACATCTCAAACAAGCTTTATAAATTCTGGACTTTGAACAAAAAAAAAGAAGACCGCAGATAAACAGGTACAACTTCTATAGGAGGATGTGTTTCATCACTGTGTATCACTCGAAGGCCAGTCACTTCACTGGGTATATGAAAGGGTTTACAACTGCTTTAAAAGAGACCCCACCCACCTCTCCCATTCAGAGCCTGGGTCTGTTTATACAGCTCCAGCATCGATCCTCCTTCCATGACTTTCAACGCAAAATACACAAGCTTTCCGGTTATGCAGGGCATGTGACCTTCTCCAACGAGCAGCCAAACATTGGGGATGACCACTATCATATGGAGGGGAGTGATGACAACACACCCCCCCTCCCCCCAATAAGCTCTGGGTATCTTTCAATGGCTGTACCCAAGAAAAAAAGTGACGGTTGAGTGTTTTGAAGGAGAGCGTATAGTGGTTGGGATGGAAGTGGTCTTTAAGTAGCCCCTTATCAAGCTAATGTAAAAGGAACTCTAAAAATAAGGCATCACCACAGCTAAAAGTGGTTGTAAACCCGGGTTAAAAAAAAAAAAAAAAAAAAAACCTGCAAGACAAAAGGCATAATGATCTTATATGCATAGCATACCAGCTCATTATGAGTTACTTACCCGAGAACGAAGCCCCTACAGCCGTCCTGGTCTCCCCCTCCGGCCGGCGACATCTCTCCCGGGGGGTACTTCCAGGTATCGCGGCTCCTGCGCTGCCATTGGCCGGAGCCGCATGCGCAGGAGCCGCTGGGAATGGCACAGTACAACTGAAGCAACGGCACGTACGTGCCATTGCTTCAGTTGGCTTAAGTGCCGATGACGTTGGCACATGCAAATACAGAGATAGCTCCTAAACCGTGTAGGTTTTAGGAGATATCCAGTGCTGCTACATGTAAGCCTAATTATACCCTTTACAACCACTTTAAGTGCTGTTAAATTCCCCAAGGAGACCAAGAGGTCATGTTCTTATCGGATACGTGATTACTGAACCACTGTTTGACCATGCCGCTCAACAAAACACCACTATTTCATGAGGTCTGAGGGACAGCACTCGTCTCTGGCATAAGGCACGTACTGAAAATTAGTGCTGTCATTCAATACACCAGGGCGGGTAGCTTGAAGCACAACAGAAACAGGATAACTGGTAAACAAAAAGGACAGCTTGTGGTGGCTACAGTACTGGCTTGTAGCTCACCCAAAAAAAATAAAATAAAATAAAAAAAAAAAAATAAAAAAAAGAAGAAAAAGGAAAGTCCGTAAATTGGGCTTTAGTCTGGGAAGGAGCTGACAGCCAGCACAAAGAAGTTTTTATTTGTTATTTGTGCAGTGCTGTCACGTATCAAAATGAGACAAAGTGCTAAACGTACTTGATGGCTTGGGGAATTCACCAACGATCAAGTTGTGGTGCAAACTCTTTAAATGAACACACTGCAGAACAGGTTCCTAAAGAATCTAGGATGAACCAGTAGATCAACATTTTAACTGTGCCTGTATTGTTTTCTGGGCTTCAAAACCAAGAGACGTTCTCTCTCAATCGGAAGAGGTTTGCTGACATGGAGAAGAGTCTCTCTAAATTCAGATCATTATCTGAGCACTAAATTTAACCAAGCGGTGAAGCCGCCCTTCCTCTCACCTTGTAGCTTCCGATGGTCAGCAGAATGTTCTTCTGTGGAATCTTAAAGCCGGTACTTAGCATTGCCTTCAAATAGGCTTCGTAGCGGTTCTCTCCAAAGCAGGCCACCTCCCCCGTGCTGGTCATCTCCACCCCGAGGACCACATCTGCTCCGGCCAGACGAGAGAAGGAGAACTGAGGCACCTAAAGGAGAGAGAAAAAAAAAAAAAAAAAATTACTGGCAAACACACATGGCTTGGTTTGAGCTTACTTTCTGAACTCCTTACAACGGTATGAAAGGCTGCCGATTTCTACTTTGCCTAGGAGGACACAAGTCTTACCTTCACACCCACAATTCCCATCCCCGTCATCAGTCCAACCGGTTCCACCTCCTCTCCCATGATCACCTGTGTGGCCAGAGCCACCATGTCCACCCCTAAAGTCTTGGAGACGAAGGGGAAGGAGCGAGATACTCGGACGTTGCACTCAATCACTTTCAGCTGATCGTCCTGCAGAGAAGACAAGAAGGAGAATATGGGAGAAGTCCAATGTGACAAACTTGTTAGATGAAATGTATGCATGTTAGAGTGATAGCATGCATGATGATGTTGATGATGATGATGATGATGAAGATGAATGGAAGATATTGGAGCGCAAGCCAGACTAGCTACATGTGGAGATAAGCAATGCAAAAAAAAAAAAAAGGGTGAATGACCTGAAGTCCACAAGTGGATAAAGGTCTCATGTGGTCAAGTAACCAAACTACTGTATATAAAAAAACTTAGGACAATCGCAAGCTCATGACCCCCCATCCAAACCTAGCATCTTGGCATCCAATAAATGGTTCATTGCATCATGGGAGGCTTAGAGCACGCCAAGCACACCATGACCAAGAGTTAGGAGACATTTAAGTCCTAGACCCAGCTATCCATTTTCTCTCTCAATGTGGCTCCTAAATTATTCTTCACCCCTCTTTCCACCCAGACCTGGAAAGCCTGATTTAAAATTAAAAAGTAGAACTTTGAAATACCTGCATGAGGCTGGGGCTCCTTCTTGAGGTTACAGGTTCACTTTAATAAGCTGATCACGTGAGGGCTTATGAGCGGACAGGCAGGGTTGATGGTAAATGAGGTCATAGTGGTGAGATGGGTCGGCACTCTTACCTTGGCAATGAGCTGCAGGTTGAAGGGTCCGGTCACCTGGAGCTCCAGCCCCACCGCATGGACAATGGCTTTGATCCTCTCCAGGGTTTTGGGGGTGATGTCCTGAGGAGGGGTGACCAGTGTGGCATCTCCAGAGTGGACTCCGGCATTCTCTACATGCTCACAGATGGCAATTGCCACCACCACCCCATCACAGGCCACAGCATCCACGTCTATCTCCTGGGGGGGAGAAGAACATACATGGCATTGACTACAAATACAAAGGCTTCATTAAATCTCAAAGTGGCCAATGCAAATGACCCAGCTTAATCATCAGGGGGTCTGCAGAATAAAATACGATAGAGCTGGTAACGATGGGCGTTCAAGCATTTCTCTATAAAGAGAGACTCTTACATCAGACATTGTAGAAGGTATTCATTTTTGTGACATAATCCAAATACTTGAGAATGGTTTAGAGCAGTTACATTATCCTGAGCTCCAATACATCATTATTATTTATACCCTGTTTCCCCAAAAATAAGACCTAGCGTGATTGTCAGTGATGGCTGCAAAATAAGCCCTACCCCCCAAATAAGCCCTACCCTGTTTCCCCGAAAATAAGCCCTACCCTGAAAATAAGACCTACAAGGACTTTAACTAGGGCTTATTTGGGGGGTAGGGCTTATATTGCAGCCATCACCGACAATCACGCTAGGTCTTATTTTCAGGGAAACAGGGTAGCTCTGAGTATTATGGTTTTCATCTGGTGAGGTCAGAGGGTTTTTATTGATCATCAATAACTCACCAGATCACATTCTTAACCCAAGAAAAAAAAAAAAAAAAAAAAAAAACAGACTGACCTTGGCTTCCTGGATGTATTTGGAGATGACCACAGGATGTTCTTTAGACACAGCCACGGCGTTGCTGAGAACTTTCTCCAGATCTTCGTCGCAATACGCGACATTCATGGCAGCCCCGCTAAGAACGTAGGACGGGCGCACCACGCAGGGGAACCCCACAGAGTTGCAGAACTGCAGAGCACACTGGAGAAAGAGAGAGACAGAAAGGTGAGTGAGGGGGATTGAGGCAGAGGAGGCATATGAGAAATGGAAGACCAAAGGGGGTGAGCCGGACCAAGCATAAGCCCCCTTTATCCCTGAGGCGGGCAGAGCAGACCCAGCATACACCACCCCACCCCTATATTCCAGAGGCAGCCAGAGCAGACCCAGCATACTCCCCCTTATAGCAGATGCAGGCAGAGCATATCCAAGACCCAGCACACCCCCCCCTTATCACAGAGTTGGGCAGAGCAGACCCAGTGTACCTCCTTATCCCAGAGGCCCACAGAGCACACTCCAGTGTACCTCCTTATTCCAGAGGAGGGCAGGGAAGCCCTGGCATACCTTCATATCAGATAGCTCCTTCCACTGCGGTTGGCTGATCCCAATGGTGTCCAGCAGGCGGGAAAACTTGAAGCGGTTTTCGGCAGAGTCAATGGAGTCAGGCGAGGTGCCCAGGACGCGGCACTGCTGTCGGTGCAGGGACATGGCTATGTTGTTTGGTAGCTGGCCTCCCATGGACAAGATGATCCCCTCTGGGTTCTCCAGCTCATAGATGTCCATCACAACCTGGAAGAGAGGACAGGAGCAGTAAGTACAAAAGCTAATAACCGCATGCCAAAGGCGTCATCACCTGCGCCTCCTAATTCACACGTCGCCACCACCCCAAAGCACCAGATGGTCTTCTGTGTCCCCTCTGACTTTAAGAAAACATTGTGGAGGCAAGATCCGTTTTTAAAAGCAGCCTTTAAGATTTGCTTGTAACATCATCTGCTTATATTTAAGTTTTACTTAATAAAATGTGAACAGTGGCTCTGTGTGTCCTCCCTAATTAGAGGGCAGGTGCCCTTTAAGGACCTACACCACCCTCCGACACTCACCTCGAAGGAGATCTCGTCAAAGTAGAGCCTGTTGCACATGTCATAGTCAGTGCTGACCGTCTCCGGGTTATAATTCACCATAATCGTCTTGAAGCCCATCTGCAAAAACAGAATTAAAAATGAATTGAAACCCAAAAGAGAAAAAAAACAAAAAATGGGAACAATGTAACGGATAAGGGTGCAGAGCAGGGAGAGAGCACAGGAAGTGGATTAGCTCATAGGATTCCAGACAGGATCAATAGGTATTTTTTTCACTTATTGAACAGACTTAAAACCTTTAAATTTTCATGATAAACTTATTTTAGAGCCAGCGATATGACTGGGCCTCTGTGCAATTCAGGCAGATCATAGCTTGTGGGAGGGGCCAGCAGTCCTGATCCATGCAGTGGGCTGGCCCATGGGAGGAGTTATGCAAATATCAAAATGCCTTGATGGGTAGATGTCAGTCTGGATGAGCGGTGTTTTAGTAAGCAAATTGGGCAGATAACAGAAAGGCCACTGACAGGCCCCGCCCCAGAGGAGCATTCTACAGATCCCCTAGCAGCTCTGCTTCTACGCCTCACCTTGCGCAGTTCCTGTATACAGCCCACTGCACACCAGTCAAACTCCACGCTGCTGCCGATGCGGTAGACGCCGGAGCCGATCACCATGACGTGTGGCTCCTCAAATGACAGGTCGTGCTCTATGCCGTTGTAGGTCAGGTACAGGTAATTGGTCTGGGCCGGCCACTCAGCGGCCACGGTGTCAATCTGCTTCACTATCGGAAGGATCTGCCATTCCTGCCGCAATTTCCGGACGGCGAGCTCCGTGCTGTGAATGAGGGAGAAACATATCCTTGTTATACCATGCCAAAGCTCAAACTATTTATCCGAACTACCCTACGCATTACATACCGAGACCCCTTTTGTTATCTTCCACCAGATCTGGCCACACATTAAGCAAACAGCTGGCAAAGTTTTTAAAAGCGGCCGTGCATATTGCAAAAAATTTACAGCTGAAAGTTCCCTGCAATAGAAGACCTCCAAACTCCCCATCTCCAGTGTCTCCTATTTTCCCTCAACTACAGGACTGCAACCCCCGGCGGTGTCTTCATTCAACACTTACAGGAGTTTTGGATGCGCGTGTCTCCTGATGGGAGCTGTGGTTCCTTCCTCTGTTCCCCCACTCCAGCCACAGGAATCATCAGTAACTCAAAAAGTCAGGAGGAAGGAACCACAGTGCACAGCGGCAGACACAGACATCCAACACACCTGCAAGAGTTAAATGCTTAACAGACAACAGCAGAGGCTTCAGCACTGGAACATAGATGAGGTAGGAGATATGGGGACACCAGAGAGGTGAGCAAATCGCCCTCTTCTATTACAGGGAACAGAGAAGTAGTAGACATGGGACACCTGGGAGGAGAGTAGAATACATCTATTACATGGAACAGAGAAGTAGTAGAAGACATGGGACACCTGGGAGGAGAGTAGAATACCTCTTCTATTAAAAACAGAACAGAGAAGTAGTAGAAGACATCGGACACCGGAGAGGGGCCTAATATGCATCTTCTATTAGACGAAACAGAGGGGTGGTAGAAGTCTTTGGACACCTGAGAGGAGAGTAGAATACCTCTCCTATTACAAAGAACAGAGAAGTAGGAGACACTGGACACCAGAGAGGCGGGTATAAAGATCTCTATTACAGGGAATGGAGGAGAAGTAGGAGACACTGGAGAGGGGAGTATAATACCTCTATTACAGGGAACAGAGAAGTAGAAAACACTGGAAACAGGAGAGGGGAGAATATCTCTATTACAGGGAACAGTGGAGAAGTAGGCGACACTGGAGAGGGGAGTATAATACCTCTATTACAGGGAACAGAGGAGAAGTAGGAGACACTGGAGAGGGGAGTATAATTCCTCTATTACAGGAAACAGAGGAGAAGTAGAAGACATTGGAGAGGGGAGTATACTACCTCTATTACAGGGGACAGAGGAGAAGTAGGAGACACTGGAGAGGGGATTATAATACCTCTATTACAGGGAACAGAGGAGAAGTAGGAGACACTGGAGAGGGGAGTATAATACCTCTATTACAGGGAACAGAGGAGAAGTAGGAGACACTGGAGAGGGGAGAATAATACCTCTATTACAAGGAAAAGGAGGAGAAGTAGGAGGCACTGGAGAGGGGAGAATAATACCTCTATTACAAGGAAAAGAGGAGAAGTAGGAGGCACTGGAAACCAGAGAGGGGAGCATAATCCTTTTTCTATTACAGAGAACAAAGAAGAAGTAAAGGACAATTGACACCAGAGAGGGGAGTACAATACCTCTTCTATTACAGAGAATGAGAGGAGAAGTAGGAGACACTGGACGCTCGAGAGGGGAGTAAAACACCTTTACAGGAAACAGAGGTGCAGTAGGAGACACGGGGCACCAGAAATGCATATACCTCTTATATTACAGAAAATGGAGAAGTAGGGGACACAGGAGTATAATACATCTTCTATTACTGAAAATGGAGGGGAGGTAGGGGACATGGGGGACCCGAGATGGGAGTATATTACCTCTCCTATTACAGAGAACTTAGGGGAGGTAGGAGAAAGCTAGACACCGGAAAGGCAAGTATGCCAAATAGGCAGAAGATGGCATCAAAGCTCTCACCTCTGCACAGCTATCGCCACCTGCTTGTCGGAGAAGCCCAGCTGTTTGGCACGGAGCAGGACATCCCGGGTCAAGGCGGTGTCGCCCTGGTAGGACTCCAGTGTGGATACGTGGTCGGTGATGTTCTTCATCTTGTGGAGGAACCAGCGGTCGATCTTCGTCAGTTCGTACAGGCGATCAATGGTGTAACCGGCCCGCAGCGCTGCTGCCAGCACAAATATTCGCTTGTCCGTGGGGGTCTCCAGCTCCTAAAGGATAAGGACAGTGATAAACCTGCCAACGCAACATTGAATTCCCTCAAATCTGGTGACCACGCTTACCTCATCAGACTCCGCTTCCAACGTGTGGTCGAACCCCACACAGTTCTCATCCACCATGCGCAGCGCCTTCTGGAAAGCTTCCTCGAAATTCCGTCCCACCGACATGACTTCCCCTGGAACAGTAGAGGCATGGACCATGACATATCAATGAAAAACCTGCCATGGAAATGGCAAAAAAAAATATGGAGACCACCGCTACGGAACCTCCTCCTAAAATGCCTGGCTGCAATCCTTTGGCTTCAATCCAACCACAGACCTAGGACACGAAAGCATCAAGTAAGGTCAGAAGTCCAGGTCAGTGAAGGATGGAAGGCAGAGGATAAACATGACCTCCAGTCACCTGGCAATTTGTAAAAGGAGGTTGAGCGATGGTGGCCAAAAAGCACAGAGGAAGTGAGGGAGATCTCTAGAATATGCCAAGACATCCCCACCAACCCATATACTTACCCACACTCTTCATTGAGCTGCCGATCTTGGTGCTGACTCGTAGGAATTTACTAAGATCCCAGCGGGGGGCCTTCACCACGCAGTAATCCAAGCTGGGCTCAAAGTTGGCTGTGGTGGAGTTGGTGACAGAGTTTCTACAAAAAGGATGGAAGAGAGACACAAGACTTAGAAGATCTCTGGTCTGACCTTACGAAAAACGCAAGCTTGCCTGGTTATTCTGGGCCAGTGACTGAATGAACTACTCGAACTAGGAGGAGTACCAGAATTACAGACTTGGCATTGCCATTAAAAATTGCAGCTCATGTTTCATTCTGTACTTCGGCCAGTGGACACCAACCTAAATGAGATGAAGGATCGGTTGGGTATAAGCAGGGGGCACTGTACCCAAAAGCAGGAACAGCTACTGGAAAGGTAGGACTGGGTTCAACATGCAGAGATAAAAAAAATGTATACCAGAGGTTGCTGAAGCTTACACACCCAGACCCAGTGCCCCAAATAACCAATTATGGCTACTATGATTTAGACCAATTTTCCAGTTCAACCGGATCTGAACACACGTTCACACAGTTTTAGATCTCTCCTGCAACGTTAAAGCCATCAACCCGGGGAAAAATGTGCTTGAGAACTTAAGAAAAAGGCGTACGATGGTCATGCGGTGGATTTACAGCAGCACCCATACTTCAAGACTGATAGGGAGCTAGTAGTGGACATACCTGAGAACCGGAAGAGGGATCCCTAATGCCAGTTTGGCTGCCACATATGCCAGGGGGTATCCGGTGGCCTTGCTTGCCAGGGCCGAGCTGCGCGAGAGCCGTGCGTTCACCTCAATGATGTAATACTGCGAAGAACAGAATATGAACAGGTCACAACAACACTAAGAGGGAGGCTCCATGTGACTCTGTAAGAAAAGATTCTCGTTCCCCTCCACTACCCTATAGAACGCCTGGGCCGCATCTATTCCAGGATACTGTGCTAGTCCTTTACCTGCTCAGAGTGCGGGTTCAGGGCATACTGGATGTTGCACTCTCCCACAATGCCCAGGTGCTGGATAACTTTGATAGCAGTGTTGCGTAGCATGTTGTACTCGTGGTCATTCAGTGTCTGGCTGGGCGCCACCACTATGGACTCCCCAGTGTGGATACCCAGAGGGTCCACGTTCTCCATGTTACACACCTGGAGGGGGAGGGAGAGAGACTTAATTCTGAGACCTTCCAATCCAAAATCTCCACATCTAACAAGTTTGGCGATGTACAGAAATCTGCTTACCGTTATGCAGTTGTTGTAGGCGTCTCTCACCACCTCATACTCAATCTCCTTCCATCCCTTCAGTGATTTGTCCACCAGGACCTGCGTGGTGTGGGCGAACGCCTGGCACACCAGGGACGTTAGCTCCTCTTTCGAGTAGGCGAAGCCAGAGCCCAGCCCACCAAGTGCGTAGGCCGAACGTACCAAGACCGGGTACCCCAGACGGTCCGCGGCAGCCTGAGCCTAAATGAGGAAGGAGGGTGAAAAAAATAAATAAAAATTTTCACAAAAAAGCGGCCATTATTCAGAGTCAAGTTACTATCACCCAAGTAAGAATAGCATGAGGACATTGGGAGGCAATACTGTGAAACCCCCCCCCGTACCAAGCACTCCATTACCTGCTCCAGCGAGGAGGCGGCCTCACTTGGTGCCACATGTTCTCCGATCTCCTCCATCTTCTCCACGAAGATCTTCCGGTCTTCCGTCATCTCAATGGACTTCACCGGGGTGCCCAGGACACGCACATTGTACTTCTCCAGCACCCCGCGTTTCGTCAGCTCCACCCCGCAGTTCAGAGCCGTCTGACCGCCAAATGTCAGGAGAACGCCATCCGGCCTCTCGCTCTTTATCACCTGTAAAGGAAGTAGAAGGCTCAGTAGTGATCAACGGGAACATTGCCAGTACCTTGGCTTGTGATCACACCCACCTGTGTTACATACTCCGCCGTGATTGGCAGAAAGTACACCTTGTCCGCAAGCCCCTTGGAGGTCTGCACCGTGGCAATGTTGGGGTTAATCAGCACCGTCTGGATGTTTTCCTCTTTCAGCGCTTTAATGGCCTGGACAGAGAAGAGGATTGTGGGAAGTCAGAGGATGTCAGACCACAAGCAAAGAATTAAAAAAAAAAAAAAAACAACATAAAAAAATTAGAAGATGTGGATTTAAGGCTAAAAGATGTGCTGAATTATTCATTCTATATGCCAACCCACCACCAACCAGGGCACCCAGGCACTGCACTCACAAACCCACCTAAGCTTTGCAGCCACCAGTCAGGGCACACTAGCTGTGCAAACACTTCCAACCAAGGCGCCCTTCCAATCAGGGCATTCCAGCTCCGCAGACACTATCAACCAGGGTGTCCCGACACTGCACTTACAAACCCATCAGCTCCTCTTTTGTGTTGGTGAAGCCAGAGACCAATCCACAAAGTGCCTAAACTGGGTATTCCACACGGTCTGCAGCACCCACCAATCAGTGCACTGCAGCAACCACAGCCAATCAGGGTGTACCGCTGGCTTTGCAACTACTTTCATCCATGGTTGGCTGTTGCCAACCAGGGCACTCCAGCACTGCACTCGCCGACACAACTGGCTCTGCAACTACTGCCAACCAGGGCACCCCAACTCTGCAAACATTACCAACCAGGGTGTCCCACAACTACTGCCATCCATGGTGCCCACCAGCTCTGCAGCTATTGCTAACCAGGGCATCCCAGCACACCACTCGTCGACAAAACTGGCTCTGCAGCCACCAACCAGTGCACCCTGGCTCTGCAATGAATGCAAACAAGGGTGTCCCACTGGTGCTGCAACTACTGCTATGCCTGGTGTCCTCCAGCTCTGCAGCTATTGCCAACTGGCTCTGCAACTATTGCCAACCAGGGCACCCCAACCCTGCAAGCAATACCAACCAGTGTGTCCCACAACTACTGCCATCCATGGTGCCCACCAGCTCTGCAGCTATTGCTAACTAGGTCACCGCAGCACTGCACTCACTGACCCAACTGGCTCTGTACCCACCAATCAGTGCGCCCTGGCACTGCAACTATTGCCAGCCAGGGCTCCCCAGCCCTGAAACCACGGCCAAACAGGATGCCCTGACTGCAACCACAGCTCTACACCCACCAACCCACAAGGCTATGCACCCAACAACCAGGGCACTGTCAGAGGTGAATTAGGTAGCTCTCTAATGTGCAACCACAGAACTGGCAATCAAATATTTAAGGGTCAGGCAAAATTTTGCACAATCATTTTTGAAATGCAAAGTGTCCACCTGTCATCCTTCATCTCTTTTCTCTCCAATAGACCCGACAACGCTCATCCCATCCATACAACTTGGATTCCCCATCCTCCACCCACCTCTCTGTGATGACTAAAGACAAATTTACGATGCCCTCAGTCTGCCAAACCAGCGCTCATCCCAATGGAGGGAGCTAAGGCATTGGAAGTGGCCATTTACAGCAAACCTTTCCTTATAGACACACATGGGAGCTGCCAATGCCCTTCTGAAGGGCATCTGTTGCCTGGCTGGTACCCTGACCAACAGGGTCCTCCATAATGCCCATCTAGAATATCAGACATCCTTACTCACATACAAGTTATTGAAGCTGGAGGTAAACATGGCAGCCAAGAAATCAGTATTTAAGAAGTAGCAATGACAGCTTGCATTGCTCTCTGGAAAGGTTTTTCTGTTGCAGACATTACCTGGGATCCCGAGTAGTCAAACTCCCCGGCCTGGCCGATAGAGAGCCCCCCAGAGCCCAGGATCAGCACTTTACGAGGTCTGCAGGCAATCAACTCCGACACGTTGGGAGAGTCTTTGTATGTGAGGATATCGTCCAGCCGCTGCTTCACTGGAGGAGAGAGCAGATGATAGAAAGGTGTAAATCATATTTGCTGTGAATTAATCCACCACTCGCTATATTGGTGGTCCACTTCCTAACGCCATGATGGGCACTCACCTGTGACTCCTCCCACTCTCCCAGCCTTTATATCCCGCACGGTGTCCAAGAAGACGTCAAACAGACACACCAAGTCCATGGGGCCAGCACGGTGCTCAGGGTGGAACTGCACACTGGAAGAACAAACCAGGAGACCCCCACAATGAATGTTCTGCTTCAGAAGGTTACATGACTACAACACAGGAAACTGCAAGATCTTCTGAAGACTCCGTCAGCAGCCATAAAAGAAAGAAGCTTCACCCACCTGAAGAACGGTTTGGAGTCGTGAACGATGCCCTCATTGGACTTATCATTGGCGTTGGTAAAGAGCGGTGACCAGCCTTCTGGTAAGGTTTTGGGGTCGACGGCGTAGCCATGATTCTGAGAGGTGATGAAGCATCTTTGGGAGCCCTCGTGGATACACGGCTGGTTATGGCCACGGTTCCCATACCTGTGTAGAAGAGGAGATCAGGGCTGAGAACAGTCCCCTCTCAATGCCACCTCCAGGAACTGAAATGCATCTATTACCAGTGAAGGGCACCTCTACATTACTCAAAAAAAACAAAAAAACAAAAAAAAACAAAGGGCCAGGGTTCACCTATAACTAGACCTTCATCTGAGGGAAAATTGCCTGCCCTCCTGCCATAGTAGCACCTGCACACATTACCCAATAGAACCATAGTGCAGACCAACCAGATCCTTGTATAACCAGACTTCTATATGAGGAAAATTGCCTACCCCATAAATTTCCCTCCAGCCATGGTGCCACCTGCAGTCTAATTTACCAAGAATAATCATAAAGCAGACAAACCAGGTACTTGTATGTATAACCAGACCCCAATCTGAGAACATCGGCTGCCCTCCTGCTAAGGTGACAGCTGCACCGTACATTACCCAATACAACCACAGAGCAGACAAACCAGGTCCTTGTTCCTCAGATGGGGTCTGATAATACACAATGAGGACATAGACAGCAAAAAAATAAAACTGGGACAATGGATCCAACCCTTCCAAACTCCATCCAGAACGTCCTGTATCAATGGCTGAATTTTAACAAAGCCAACAATGAGTTAACCGAGAGGAGCTGCCACCAGAGAGTACCCAATAACACCTCACCCCCGCCCCCCACAGGTCTGTGCTTACTTCATCTTGTAGGTCTTGGCCCCGATGACCAGGGACAGGATCTGGTGCCCCAGGCAGATTCCAAACACCGGCTTTGGTTGGTCTTCATTCATGAAGTTTCGGATGTTCTGGACAGACTCCTGGCAGAAGAGCGGATCTCCAGGACCATTACTGAGAAACAGCCCGTCAAAGTCTGAGGAAAGAAATCGCACAGAGTGAAGGAAACAAGAAGAATACAACACAAGAAGCAGCGTAGGTTACAATGTTAACAATAAGCCTCAATACACATTAAAAAGTCCTTTGAGCTCTGAAAGCTCTTCGTGAGATGTGATGTTGCTTTACGGCAGTACAGTGCCACCATCGAATCTGCGTTCCAGCCCTCCATTCGACTGCCTGACGGACTCCCAAGCCTCGTTCTGGACTACGATCGAATCCCGGAAGTCGGCGTTATACTAGCAGGCAGCGTAGAGGAACCAGGCTTCTTTCCATCTGAGAGCACGGATATGGCCTTTACTGAACCTACCTACGCCGGACTATACAGACTTTATATGAGAGTGTTTTAATGGAATTGTATCATTAAATTTTACGATCCTACTAAGAGGCGCCTTTGTTGTTTTTCCTTTCTCTTACATATGAAGGAAACAAGAAATGGACACATTGAGATGTACAGATTGGCCCCTCCCACCAGTCATAATCTGTCTGCATTGCATATAGAGATGTACAGAGACCCAGTGATGACACCTAAAATAAAGTGTGTAATGAAAACAGATGTTGATGAGGGCGGGAGGAACAAATTCAATTTTAGCTTTTTTTTCTCCTCTCTTTAATTTGCTATCCAGTGTCCCACTGGGGATGAATTTTCTCTACTTCTGCCCTAGGGAAGGGAAAATATCTAGCTAGCACTGGAACAGACATCCCCACTGGGAGATTTCCCCTCTATTCTGCAATATTTCAGAATTTTCAATAAACACGAGATTATTCAGAAAGGGTAAATCGCCCCCCCCCACAGGGACACATTGGGGTTGATTTACTAAAACTGGAGCACTCAGAATCTGGTGCAGCTGTACATGGTAGCCAATCAGCTTCTAACATCAGCTCGTTCAATTAAGTTTTGACAATAAAACCTGAAAGCTGATTGGTTTCTATGCACAGCTGCACCAGATTTTGCACTCTCCAGTTTTAGTAAATAACCCCCACAGATAAAACCCAGACCAGTCCTAACCCTTCCCTGCTCTAGCCAAAAACTAACAAGTGTGTTGACTTTAGGTGCACCAAGTACTTTATGTGTGGTTATCTTGCTGACATCTCTCTGGGCTCAGTATGACATTTCCTTCTCATCATTAAAATGTACAATATAGACAGACAGGAAACAAGATGACATCTCTTATATTCTACTTTTCCTGTAAGACGCACTGAGCATAGAGTAGAATAGAGGTGTGAAAAGGACTTCAACATAAAACATTGGTGGAGACCAGATCAGCAAGAGACTAAGGGAAAAAAAAAAAAAAAAAAAACTGCGTGCGCCCATGTATTGTTATATCTGCCGATGCCGTGCATCGTATCTGCCAGTGCCGTGCATCGTATCTGCCAGTGCCGTGCATCGTTGTATTAAAGTCCTTTCTTGTATTAAGAGAGAGATATCATTTTGTCCCTGTACAAATCATTAGTAAGACCTCATCTGGAATATGCAGTTCAGTTTTGGGCACCAGTTCTCAAAAAAGGATATCGGGGAACTGGAGAAAGTGCAGACAAGGGCAACCAAACTGATAAGAGGCATGGAGGAGCTCAGCTATGAGGAAAGATTAGAGGAACTGAATCTGATCCCTCTTGAGAAAAAGGAGATTTAAGGGGGATATGATCACCATATATAAATATATAAGGGGTCCATATAGTGAACTTGGTGTTGAGTTATTCACTTTAAAAAAGGTCATCACGGGAGGCGTGGCGTGGAGAGCGATGGAGGAGGACGTGGTTAGCGGGAGCTCCTCTTGCCGTTTCTCCTGTCTAACATCCCGACTACAATTCCGGGTGCATATTCACCCACAAAGCCGTCTACAGATACCAGGAGCAAGGGACACCATGTCGCCGCCGAAAAAGGTGACAGAAATGGCAGATAAATTAGCAAAATATCACCGCCAAGAAAAAGACATGCAGGCCAAAGATGGCGCCGATCCGTGTCTAGACGAGGACCGCCATGCAGCAGACACGGCTAAAGTGCCGGACACCATAGCCACACTTTAAGGCACACTTTCAGCCAAAATAGATGAAGTGAAGATAGATATTTCACTCATGACACAGGACCTTTCCAAACGAAAAGGACAGGGTTACTGAGACGGAAACCCGCATTGGCACAGCAGAGGATATTTTACACCCCTTGCAGCATACCACTGAAGACATGCAAAGACAGAGTCAGCAGCTCCACTCACACCAGGATGACATGGAGAATAGAATGCGCCGTTACAATCTCCAATATATAGGATTGCCAGAACGTACGGAAGGTAAAGACCCAGCCGAGTACCTAGAGAACCTCCTCATAACTTATGGCAGAGAGGCATTCTTGGTTATGTTTGTGGTAGAGCGGGCGCAACGTATACCGGCGAAAAAACCCCCCCCCCACCCCCGAACTTTTATAGCTAAATTCTTGAACTTCAGAGACCGGGACAAAATTATGAGACTCAGAGAAAAAGGAAATATACAAGTGGGCAACGTCCATGTGGCGGTGTTTCCTGATTTTTCAAATAAAGTGCAAAGGATAAGATCTCAGTTCCAGGATGCTAAACGTCGCCTTCGGGTATTGCACCTCAAGTACGCCATTTTATTTCTGGCCAGACTAAGAATGCAGGAAGATGGCCGGGTACAATTCTTCGAGGACCCAGCCGCAGCCTGGATAGACCGGCGGGAGCGACCGGCCTAGTTAACACAGAACGATCGCCTCAGTAAGTACATTTGGATGCATCCCCCTGCAAGCTGATATCCCCCCTGGGGTCTTCCCCCTTGCCATTTCCCTGACACACGGTGCCATATCTTTCCCTGTCTGGCCATGGAGCCAGGGATGCAATACAGCAGCAGACCTAACTTGGGCTGGGGGGGGAGGGGGTGCAGTGAAAAATCTCGATGGTGGCTTCATCAGTGAAAAATCCCCCCCCCCCGCCCCCCCCTAAGAAATGGAGCTCATTATTGCTCTACACCAAGTTCAAGTGATAAGATATGTACCTTCAGCCAGAATAATCTGCTGGATGACTTATGTTTTTTTTTGGGTACACTATGCTCTCACCAAGTTGGCGAGGTGTAGAGCTGGGAGGGAGGTATGTTGCCCATCTAAGGGGCCAAAGTTATGGATCGTATTGTTATATTGAATGCAAGTTATGGTTTTGGGATGCACTTTTAATTGCATATGGTAATAATGTATATTCTACAGGTACAGGTTTATTGAAAATGGTGTTATTAATCTATTATGGTGCTGTCTTCTTGGTCCGCTCCTCTATATACCAATAACGATTAAATTCATGACATGGAACGTGAGGGGGGGTGCGTGACAAAATTAAGCACACTGCGACCCTGAAGGCGCAGAAGGCAAATATCATAGCGTTAACAGAAAGTCATGTCACATGACATTTGCAATCCACTTTGAAACGCCCCTGGATTGGATGAGCATACCATAGTACTTATACAAACCTGGCAAGGGGTCTCTATTTTGTTGACCAAAGTGACCCCATTTTAATTGGTGTCAATGGAGTCGGACCAGCAGGGCAGGTACCAGTACTTGTTTTTACATGCAGCCATAGGAGGTTTTCCTGCACTAATAATTGCATGCCATGTCCCCCCCACCATATAGTTTGGAGGTCGTCACGGCAGGTCTGACATTTATGGCCCAACACCCAACGGTGCCCGCTATATGGATGGGAGATTTCAATACGACTAGGAACCCATTTTTAGATCGCCCAGTGCAAATCAAATCAGCGAATCAAGACAAGCTAGATTGAGCCGCACATTGACAGAGTTTGCCTTGATAGACGTGTGGCGGCATAGATACCCTACAGCTAAAACATACACTTGCCACTCTACCAGTCATGCTACCATGTCCAGAATAGACTATATATTAGTTTCTAAAACACTACTCCCCAAAGTCACAGGGGTGGGATTTGCACCTAGAGCCCTGTCAGACCATTCCCCATGTTGGAGGTTGGCATCACTTCTAACCACAGCCCCCCAAAACAGGTTTGGAGACTTAACCCATACTGGCTCTCGGTACTAACAGAACATGACACTATAGCAAGGGAACTACAGTTTTACTTTACTGAAGGTCAAAGCTCACTTGCATTTAACTCAAACTGGGACTCATTTAAGCTACAGAATATTAGACACAAGAATAAAATAGACTCAAACAGTCATCTAAAGTGAAAGTACAAATGTCAGCAACTAAAACTGCAGGAATTTGAGGAGGCCTACAATACACATCCCTCCCCTGAAAACTTAAATAGATTCAAACTACAGGCTCGCATGGTTTCTTAGTTATGAGTGGAAAAAGCCAGACGCCTATTTTTTTTTTTTTGTAAAACACAAATCTATGAACATGGGGAGAAAGCAGGGAAGCTGCTAGCATATCTCGCCCACCTTGACGAAAAAAATCACCAGTAGAAGTCTCACTTGCTGAAGCAGGACGAGACATTCATCACTGGCCTCCCTCTAGTAGCAGAAAAGTTTTTAAACTTCTATGGGGATCTAAACAAGTCACAAAGCAAATCACACCCAAGAAATTCAAACATACCGACATACTATTCCCACATCTCAACTCCAAACAAGTTAAAATGCTAGACGCCCCTATAACCACTCAGGATCTCTCAACAGCGCTCTCCCAACTAGCCAAATCTAAGGCACCGGGACTAGATGGCCTGCCTTTGGTATTTTATACCACATACTCAGAAAACACTCACCCCTAAACTCAAGGTCTTATACCATTCTATATTTGAATTAAGAATACTTCCCTCTTCTATGCAGGAAGCTCAAATCATAGTTCTCCCGAAACCTGGCAAGGACCCCCCGCTACCCAGAATCATATCGTCCTATATCCCTGCTACCAGTGGATCTTAAAATACTAGCTAAAAATTTAGCCTCTCGTTTAAACACAATACTTTCCCTGATACACCCGGACCAAACCGGGTTTATGCCGGGGGGGAAAAACAAACAAAAAAAAAAAAAAACACAGCAATGAACATTAGGAGATTGTTTATGAAGATCCAGGCCCAACATGACCATGCAGGAACCAGGGTAGTGGTGGCCCTAGACACGGCCAAAGCGTTCAACTCTGTCGAGTGGCTGTATCTGTGGGAATGCCTTCTCTGTTATGGGTTTGGACCAAACTTTATTAAATGGGTACAGCTCCTATGTTAAAACGCCTAAAGCGCAAGTGTTCGTTAATGGGTGGCCATCAGACCACATTTTTCGAGAGGGGCACTAGACAGGGGTGCCCCCTATCACCGCTACTATATGCTCTTGCATCAGAACCCTTGGCTATAGCCATTAGATCAAACCCGAACATAACAGGCCTAAGACGAGGAGACTCCTGGGAAAAAAAAAAAAAAATAGGCCTATATGCAGATACTATACTCTATCTAGCAGACCATGGACCCTCACCACGAGCAGCATTAACTAGAATAGAGAAGATGGGTAGATACTCAGGACTACAAATCAACTGGGATAAATCTCAAATTCTTCCACTGGATCACTTTCCCCCACCCCTAGTGGTACCCAAACTACCCTTAACTAGAGTACCAGTGATGGTCACCAGAAGCCTTAGAGACTATATTTCACTTAGTGGGGTAGTGGATAGCACTTTTACCTAGCAGTAAGAAGGGTCGCTGGTTCGAATCCCAACCACGACACTACCTGCCTGGAGTTTGCATGTTCTCCCTGTGCTTGCGTGGGTTTCCTCCGGGTACTCCGGTTTCCTCCCACACTCCAAAGACATGCTGGTAGGTTAATTGGATCCTGTCTAAAATTGTCCCCAGTATATGAATGTGAATTAGGGACCTGAGATTGTAAGCTCCTTGAGGGTAGGGACTGATGTGAATGTACAATGTATATGTAAAGCGCTGCGTAAATTGACGGCGCTATATAAGTACCTGAAATAAATAAATAAAAAAATAAATAAAATAGAGCCCTTATTTGCAGTTCTCAAATCCAAAACTCAGACCTGGTCGATGTTACCCCTGGGAGTGATGGGAGGAATTAATATATAATCAAAATGATATTACCTAAAATCCTGTACATGGTTTGGCACGCCCCCCCTAAATATCCCTCTTAAAATCTTTAAACAGATGGAAGCTATCCTAAACTCATTTGTGTGGGGGCAGGGTAGACACAAGTTAGCGTGGAATATTCCTAAAAACCCCACGATGGGAGGAGGGTGCTCCCTTCCAGATATTCAATATTATTATCTAGCTTCGCAACTTTCACAAATGTATTACTACGTTCAGATACCTGCAACTCAGACACGCAATCCGAATGCAGTTTCTTAGTGTTGCCATCACACTTGATAACCCCCATTCCCAGTCCTTAATATCATTTTTGGGTCGGACCTGACTAAGCTCATATCCAATCTATATTATTTACTCAGGACTTCAAAGAGCAAATGCAATTATCCAAACAGCTAAGATTGCATGGGAACAAGATGTGGGACCCATAGGCGACTCAGACTGGGAGGAAATATTAGAAGAAGGAGTCAAGAAAGCATCCCCTAAAATCTCAGACAGATTGACACAACCATACTTTATACATCGTGCATATCTATCATCATCATCATCAAGGCCAGCCAAATTCCAGCTCGCGAGAAGTCCCCTGTGCACACTGGCCCCCCGGTTCATTTTACCATTTGTTGTGGAGTTGCCCGAACAGACAGACCTATTGGATGCAGGTGGTCCGTTTTCTCCATAACAATATGGGCTCCCCTGTGTGACTTGACCCAACACTATGCCTATTAGGGCCTACTGCCTGACACGGAAGTAGACAAATACCAAGCTATATTCATATATACGAGACCTTATTCATAGCACGAAAAGTTGTTGCCAAGGTATGGATGGAGACATTACCCCCTACTGTCCAAAGATGGAAGGAAATAAGTGACCCCCTTCCATATAGGAAGATGATATATACTCTCAGAGGATGTACACAAAAATACTCCAGGAGTATGGGATAGATGGCTGGAGGACGGCGAAACATGCGTTTCAAAATGGAAATCTAAGAATACAGATATTGTAAAATTGTTTTAGCTATTGCAAGTATTATATTATTTCGTAAATGATGTTGCTTGTACATGTTTGAAAAACAATAAAGTTTTTTTTTTTTTTTTTTCTCTCAACTGGAAAAAAACAAGGGTCATCACAGAGGACAAGGGGGTGTTTCGTCACATATGGCGACCCATCACATTTAAAAACCGAATTCACCAAGGGAAAATTGGGGATGAATAGTGGTGCTGATCCCCAGGTAGTGGGGAGATGCCAGACACTCCTATAAAGCCAATGAGCTACTACGAATATAGACGTGTACTGGATGATACAATCAAGTGAATAAGATAGACTGATACTAATAGGGAAAGTAATAACCCCTATTACCCCAAAAATTCCCATCACATTTGTCTACCCGCCGGAGTGCGCATGCGCGACGACGCCATATGCGTTCCAACACTGTTGTTTCGTCAGATTACGCGACCCGTCAGAATGTGTAATGGAAGTGACGTTCCGTCACCCACCATCTTGCTACACCCCGTACTCCTCAATAGTAAGGATACACTGAGAAGGGGGAAAACGGACATCTTGTTACACCCACCGGAGATTTTTGATTGTACACTTCTTTGTAACAGTAAACTGATTTTATATAGTGAAATACAATACTCAGAACTCCGTCTGACTGGTTAGACTGGCTAGTTTTGAAAGCAGCGAACTTCTGTCAGATTAGCAAACCTGAGATAAGCAGGCTTGACACTGCTTTTAAAACTCAACATCTAACGAGTCAGACGGAATTGCAAGTACTGTATTTTCACTAGATAAACTCACTTTACTGCTAAAAATAACAGTAAAATGCAAGACTCCGGTGGGTGTAAGAAGATATTCGCTTTCCCCTCTTCTCACTGTACCCTTACTATAGAGAAGTGCGGGGTGTAGCAAGGTGGCGGCAACGTTGGCGGCAACGGAACGTCACGTGCTCTTTTGTCCTAAAACTGTTGGAACGCATATGGCGGCGGCGCGCATGCGCACTCCAGCGGGTAGCCAAATGTGATGGGTCGCCATGTGTGACAAAACAGGGGCACTCCTTACGTCTAGAGGAAAAAAAACTTCAATCTTCAAATACGGAAAAGGTTTCTTCACAGTAAGAGCTGTGAAAATGTGGAATAAAGACTCTCCAGAGGTGGTTCTGGCCAGCTCAGTAGATTGCTTTGAAAAAGGCCTGGATTCTTTCCTACATGTACATAATATAACTGGGTACTAACATTTATAGGTAAAGTTGATCCAGGGAAAATCTGATTGCCTCTCAGGGGATCAGGAAGGAATTTTTTCCCCTACTGGAGCAAATTAAATCATGCTTTGCTGGGGTTTTTCACCTTCCTCTGGATCAACTGTGGGTGAAGGATTGTGTATAAGGGATTGTATTTTATTTATTTTTTTTCTTTGGTTGAACTAGATGGACTTGTGTCTTTTTCAACCTGACTATATCCGCCGGTGCTGTGCCAGTGTATCATTGCATCCGCCAGGGCACCGACAGCACGGCAGGCCCCATGTGCCAGGGCACCGACAGCACGGCAGGCCCCATGTGCCAGGGCACCGACAGCACGGCAGGCCCCATGTGCCAGGGCACCGACAGCACGGCAGGCCCCATGTGCCAGGGCACCGACAGCACGGCAGGCCCCATGTGCCAGGGCACCGACAGCACGGCAGGCCCCATGTGCCAGGGCACCGACAGCACGGCAGGCCCCATGTGCCAGGGCACCGACAGCACGGCAGGCCCCATGTGCCAGGGCACCGACAGCACGGCAGGCCCCATGTGCCAGGGCACCGACAGCACGGCGGCCCCATGTGCCAGGGCACCGACAGCACGGCGGCCCCATATTTGGACTCAGAACACAGGTTCCACATCTGAATTCTAGTCATGACACAGCAATGCAGAATGTGGGACTTTACAGGGACACCCAACCTTTGCAGCATGTCACATCTGTATATTGGGTGTAATATGTAACAGGATGCAAAATGGGACACCACCTTCTAAAATCACATGGTGGGAGTTACTTTCCCCTACAGCAGCAGCTACTTTTGAAATTGACGTTAACAGAAAAAACAAAAAAAAAGTATTTTTTTTATGTTTAGATACCATTTTTCAATATTTTTTCTTTTTTATAGTCCCGCGTTGCGTAGGACAGTGTTATGTTTCACAATGCAATACAAAATGTTCCCTGTGTGCCAACACACCACTGATAAGGTTTGGTCAGCGGTGGGATAGACTGACTCATGCACTGTCACCGCACGTCAAACAATGCGGGGGGGGGGCTGGGGGTAGGAGACTTCCTGTCTGGTGCCGTGTAATCGAGCTGGCAGAGGGAGGGTGAGAGCTTGCACCGAGTCCACAGTGACCTTGGTACAGATCACTTCTTCCCCCGCCTGTGCTAGAGAGAGAGAGATCAGTGACCTCGCCACAGACCTGTTTGGGGACATCCAAGATTACAATTGCCATCAATCACACACAAGGCCGGCCGATTGTATGAACGGTGGGATAGCTGTACACACGTGGAGTCGGTTCCCCCTTACCTGCACGGTTGATGGGAGAGTCCCAGGGCAGTACGGTCACCTCCGCCCCTCTCTGGCACAAGCAGCGGATCTGGTTGTATTTCAGGCCGCAGTCCAAGGCCGCAATCTTCACATCGCCTCCACGGTTGAAAACACGCGGTTCCTGGAGGGTCAAAAGTATCGGTTAGATCAGAAGGTATCATCGCAACACACATAGCGACCACAAGAGCTGACACCAACACACAACAGTGCACCAAAATCTGTAAAAGTCTGTTTATGCCATACAGCACACTGCCCAGGACCTTAGCACTGGGGTTTCCCACCCATGGTGCCCCCAGGGCAGTACCAAAACAGCACCCAGCCAGCTTATTCCCACAACAGTGCAGTGTCAAGCCCAACACCTCCCTACAATGGCATTACTTATCCACAATGCCACCCATCGCCCTCAATGACGCAACAGTGTGGTGCCAGGCTGAATACAATCGTAGGATGACTGGGGCTGTCCCATCCAAAGTGACCTCAGACCATATGTGTTCTCTGTAATACCATGGCACACTAAATGCCACCAACTGTGCAGTGCCAAGACCACACACCTCCCTGCACAATGGCAGAAGACGAAGAACTAGGTTTTCCCACCCATGGTGCCCCCAGGGCAGTACCCAACCCCCTCATTCCCACAACAGTGCAGTGTCAAGCCCAACACCTCCCTGCAATGGCATTCCCATCCCAGGTGCCACCCATCGCCCTCTATGCCACAACAGTGTGGTGCCAGGCCGGATACAATCGTAGGATGACTGGGCTGTCCCATCCAAAGTGACCTCAGACCATGTGTGTTCTCGGTGTAATACCGTGGACTGGGCTCTCCCATCCAAGATGCCAGCAGGGCAGTACAAAGGTGCCACTCATCACCTTCAATGCCACAACAGTGTGGTGCCAGGCTCACACAATGGTAGAACGACTAGGCCGTCCCATCTATGGTGACCATAAACCACACAGGACGTCACCAGTGTGACCTCCTAAATGCCACAACTGTGCAATACAAGAACCATATACTACCTAACAGACCATAGGACTGGGCTCTCCCATCCAAGGTGACCCCAGGGCAGTACCAGGAGACTGTGCCTATCCCCCTCATTGCTGAAACACAATGTGCTGCCAAGTTCAACATACCTCACAGCAATGGCAGAGAGCATAGGACTAGGCTTTCCCACTCAAGGTGCCCCAGGGCAGTACCAAGCAGCCACTAATTTTCCCTTAATTCCACAAGTGTGGTGGCAAGCTCAAACAACTCCCTGCAAGGGCATAGACTACAGGACTGAGTACTTCCACTTAAGGTGCCCCCAGGACAGTACCAGGCAAACCCCCTCAATGCCAAAACCGTTGGTGCCAGGCTCAACACACAATGGTCGGGAAACGTGGCTGTCCCATCTAAGGGGAAAATCGGTTATATAAAAAGGTATCCCTATTGTAATATCATGGCCCCCTAAATACTGCAACTGTGGTACCAAGGTCACTGTGGACGCGGTGCCAGGCCCAAACAACTCCTTGCAATGGCAGAGACCATAGGACTAGTCTCTCCCATCCAAGGTGCCCCCCCTGTGTAGTACCAGGGCTGCTCAGTAAATGCCACACAGTGCACTGCCAGGCCCACACACACCTCATTTCAATGGCAGAGACTGTAGAATTGTAGGACTGGGCTTTCCCATCCAAGGTGCCCCCCAAGGGAGTACCAAAGCACCACCTGTCACCTAGCTGCTACAACACTCAGAACGATAGGATGACTGGGCTCTCCCAATCCAAGGTGCCCCCCAGTGTAGTGCCGGGGCACCCCACTAAATGCCACACAGTCACCGTCAGACCCAAAACAGACAACATCCAAGACGACCACGGCCCAGGGCTCCACCGGTCTCCGTAGGACTAGAAACTGGATGGACAAAAACACCGATCCTTCCGCAAAATGTCACCAATGTATGTACTTCATGTGTGAATTTAGAGGTTTGCCTGGTGCTCAGCTTTATTTTGCATCAACAAATTTCTACATTCTTTCCCTTATACCTCGCCACCCCCCCCAATGACACCCCCCCAGTACTCGTCATGCGGCACGCACCTTCACGGACACCTCCTGCACCAGGTTCCTTTTTCCAGGATCATCGTAGGGGATGTGGTCCTCGCTCGAGCCTTGTGGGATAAGCTTGCCCAGCATGGTTCCCTTCTCCCGGATCTTTTTGGTGAGGGCTCGGGTGTCCACACCTGTAGAAAAAAAAAAGAGAAAGGTAAAATCAAAAGCAGCCATCCAGCATGTTGGCAATCACACAAAAACATGTTCCAGCCTTAGACAACCGCTAAGAGCATTGGAGCACCTCACTAGCCTGAACATTCTAATGGAAACAGGGATCAGGTCTTTTAAATCCACTGTATAATCCTTCCTGTTCTCTTTGCCTTTCTACTGGCCAATCAGGGTGGTCTTCATACTTTGAACCCAAAAGCAAGGACGGCAAACAAGACCAGACTACAGAGCAACCATCCAAGATAAGCTTGGTATTTCAAAAGGCAACAGTTCTATAGGTATGCAGGTTGCGTAATTTTTTTTCTTGACAAAGTTGCAACAATAACAAAACGTGGATGTTCTGTACATGGGGGTATACTCTGGTTTCCGTCAGGCTTGCTAGCTGGGGAACTTTCTATGCACCGGTAATGAAATGATCCCTCCCGCATTATAAACTGAACAAATGGTTGCCACCCCCCCCCCGTTTGGCTCTGGTGCACAAATGCCTTCACCATCAGTGACAAGCCCAGTGCAATGATTGGCTACTCCATCCTTACCTTGCAGGCCTGGGATCCCCTGCTCCTTCAGCCATTGGTCCAGCGACAGGCTGCAGCTCCAGTGGCTGGGCTTGTCCGAGCACTCTCCCACGATGAGCGCCGAGACGTGGATCCGAGCGGATTCAAACCACTGCAAGAAAAAAGGAGAACATGACAAGAGCTAATGTAGGTGTCTGGATAAGAGATGCAGACACAGAACAATACATCTGGGTGGTGTTGGGGGAGATGGGTGAAGTGGAATGACCAAATTAAAAAAAAAAAGTGCACTGTGCGCATGGAAAAATAAAAGTATTGCTGAAGTACTAGGAGAAGAGGACCGGCACAGGTCCCAGAAGATTGCCCGGCCATTCACAGCATGCGCGCCTGGCTGGGAAGCCACAGCCGGGCGCCCACAGTTAGAATGCCTGCGCCTCAGAGAGGAGGAGAAGAGGAGCGGGGCTTTGTACTCTCCTCCACCTTCCGTTTGAGGATGCCCCACAGATGCTCAATAGGGTTTAGGTCTGGAGACATGCTTGGCCAGTACATCAACCTTTACCCTCAGCTTCTTTAGCCACACAGTGGTCGTCTTGGAGGTGTTTGGCATCGTTATGTTGGAATACTGCCCTGTGGCCCAGTCTCTGAAGGTAGGGGATCATGCTCATCTTCAGTATGAGCCAGTACATGTTGGCATTCATGGTTCCCAGAGGTGGGGACAGGATACCTGTGAAAGACAGGTATCCTGTCCCCCCTGAAAGGTGCCAAATGGGGGGGGGGGGGGGTTGGGTTGTACAATGAGCAGAAGTTCCACTTTTGGAACACACCTGAGACCTTGTAACACTAACGAGTCACATGACACCGGGGAGGAAAAAAGGCTAATTGGGCACAATTTGGACATTTTCACTTAGGGGTGTACTCACTTTTGTTGCCAGAGGTTTAGACATTATTGGCTGTGTGTTGAGTTATTTTGAGGGGACAGCAAATTGACACTGTTATACAAGCTGTACACTCACTACTTTACATTGTAGCAAAGTGTCATTTCTTCAGTGTTGTCACATGAAAAGATAGAATAAAATATTTACAAAAAAGCGAGGGCTGTACTCACTTTTTGTACGATACAGTAGAAGCCGCGTCCCAGAGGGAGAACCCCGCTCTGTGCCATGCGGCTGCCCGATTCCTCTGAGGGTTTCCTGGCTGATCGCTTTGGGCTTTTGTACAAGACATCAGAGCGGGCCAGGGACAGGGAGCTTCTGCCAGAAGCGATCAGCCAGGAAACGGTCAGCCCAGTCCACCTCTGCTCCACACTCGCCTTCTGCTAATTTCCACTCGCCAAATGCGAGCGGAAATTTTGAGGGTTGCGTGTGCGAACGCCTTGCTCCGGGGGGGGGGGGGGATAGCACTTGCGCGCCCACCCCTCCTTCACCCAATGCTGACACCCATGCCTGGATCTCCCAAGACCACCATCCCCCCTGTAAGCGGCAGCCACCTAGGAGGAGAAGAGAGCAATTTCAGTTTATTTTGTCCGGTTGGGTTAATGCACCTGTAAACACCCAAGCAGGAGAAAATTAAAGCATCAGCCCTCCATCCAGGAAGTAGGGGGGGGGGGTAGACAATACTGTGTGAATGCTCTAGAATTCCCACACTGCTGAGGACAACAAACAACATGACCTCACAATGTACAAGGACAGCGACACCAAGACGCGCGCTTATCCTGGGAAAGATGAGATTTCAGCACACAACGTGCTCAAGGCCACATCAAGGAATTTTAAAACACAAGACACAAACAGCAGTGCAGGAAAACAGAGGGGACTTCTGAAAGGAGAAAAAAAAAAAAGTCATTTTTTTGTGTGTCTTGTATACAGTGGGTATAGAAAAGAATCATTTTACTATTTACTAGTGCAACTTATAACATCCAAGTGAAAGACACTCTATATTGTTAAAAGTATTGGGACACCTGCCTTTACACGCACATGAACTTTAATGGCAGTCTTAGTCTGTAGGGTTCAATATGGAGTTGGCCCACCCTTTGCAGCTACCCTGTTTCCCCGAAAATAAGACCTAGCGTGATAGTCGGTGATGGCTGCAATATAAGCCCTACCCCCAAAATAAGCCCTAGTTAAAGTCCTTGTAGGTCTTATTTTTAGGGTAGGGCTTATTTGGGGGGGGTAGGGCTTTTATTGCAGCCATCACTGACAATCACGCTAGGTCTCATTTTCGGGGAAACAGGGTATAACAGCTTCAACTCTTCTGGGAAGGCTGTCCACAAGGTTTAGGAGTGGGTCTATGGGGATGTTTGACCATCCTTCCAGAAGCGCATTAGTGAGGTTAGGCATTGATGTTGGACCAGAAGGTCTGGCTCGCAGTCTCCACTCTAATTCATCCCAAAGGTGTTCTATTGGGTTGAGGTCAGGACTCTCTGCAAAGGGTGGGCCAACTCAATATTGAACCCTATGGGATGCCTTTAAAAGTTTGTGTGTGTAAGGGCAAGCGTCCCAATACTTTTGACAATATAGTGTAGAACACCAAAATGTCAGGGGAAAAAAAAATTAAAAAATAGAATAATCCCTTTGTGTGTTTTGTTGGACCACCTTTAAAATTACAGCCTTTAGTCTGTTGGGATGTGTCTCTACTAACTTAGCAATATTTGCCCACTCTTCTTTGCAGAACTGCTCAAGTTCAGGTAAAGTTGATGGCGATTGTTTGTGGACTGCAGTCTTCAAGACATTCCACAGATTTTCAATGGGGTTTAAGTCTGGGCTCTGACTAGATCATGCAAGGACATTCACCTTTTTCTCCTTCAACCACTGTGAGCTTTGGGTCATTGTCATGTTGGAAGGTAAACCTTCTTCCCATTGACAACTTTCTGACAGATGTTCCTTAAAAAATACCCCCATAACAAGATATTACCACCTCCATGCTTTACTGTAGGAATAGTGTTCTATGGATGGTGAGCTGTATTGGATTTCCACCAGACAGATCGTTTGTTGAGGCCAAATAATTAAATTTTAGTCTCATCTGACCAGAACACCTTTTTTCACGTGGCCTTAGAATCTTCAAGGTGCGTATTTAAGGTGGTCAGAGACTAAAATTTAGTGATTTGGTGTTGGGGTTATATCTTTCAGTTGAATGTTATAAGTTGCACTAGTAAATACAGCTGGATAAAACAAAAAACTGTGTCCGTCTTCATTTCTGACTGCAAAGCAACAAAATGCGATCATTCTAAAAAGGGAGGCGATTCTTTTCTATACCCACTGTAAGTCAGTCTTCTGCCAAAAAAAACTTTTCGGCAGAGTGGGGAAGATTTAAAACTTGTCAATTTCAGATTCAGTCTAGGTCCCTAAGTGGATAATTCCCCCCACCATTTCCTGTCTTCTTGATGGGTGGGGCAAGATCTACCCAAAGGGCACTCAGCAATAGAAGCTGAGGTCTAACTCTGTCCTGCTCTATCCAGTAGCAGTAAAAAGGTTTTAGCTGGAGATGCACTGCCTGACCAGTAATGAGCACCCAATCCTGTGTTGGAGACCAGACAGAATGGCACCCAGATGACCTTCAGACCAATCCTGGCTGAAGAAATGCAAGGCACAACGTGCCCTGGCTGCCGGCAGCCTTCTGTTGCCAACCAGATCCCCCCTCAATTCTCTCACCTTGCTAAGACCAAACTCATCAAGTTGATCCGCGGGAATCCCGTAGTTCCCAACCAGCGGGTATGTGAGGATCAGGATCTGAGACTTGTATGAAGGGTCCGTCAGAGCCTCGGGGTAGCCCACCATGCCCGTCTGGAAGACTGCCAAGAAAAGACAACTGGTTAGACTAGAGAAACCACAAATCAGATACTAAACATCTGATTTGATACTAAACTTAAGAAACAAGTGTCAGAAAAAGATTTAGACTTTAAGTGGTTAAACTTCCTGCATTTACAGTTGTTTAAAAACTTGGCAGACTACCTGGATTTTTTTTTCACACAGAAGTTTATCCCTTTGATCTAAAAAGGAAGAGTTATGCCGCGTACACACGAGCGGACTTTATGGCAGACTTTGTTTGGCGGGCTTTCCGAATGAACGGACTTGCCTACACACGATCAACCAAAGTCCAACGGATACGTACGACCGGACTAAAACAAGGAAGTTCATAGCCAGTAGCCAATAGCTGCCCTAGCGTCGGTTTTTGTCCGGACTAGCATACAGACGAGCGGACTGTTCGACCAGACTCGAGTCCGCCAGACAGATTTGAAACATGTTTCATTTCTAGGTCCGTCAAACTTTTGAGAAAAAAAAAGTCCGCGTGTGGAGTTTCTCCGTGTGGGGAGCCCACACACGATCGAATTGTCCGACGGACTCCGGTCCACCGGACCAAGTATGCCGGAAAGTCCGCTCGTGTGTACGCGGCATTAGTTACCATGTTTTATGTTAAAAACTTGGCAGACTGCCCAGATGTTTTCTTTTGACAGCTGAGTGAGCAGAGAAGTCTCTCCACTTGTTATATGAAAGAATCGGCAAACTCTGCAATAGAGATTGTCAGGGGGGGTTGAATCGAGATCACGATTTTTTAACGATTAATTGTGCAGCTCTACCTCTTGACCACTATGCCACCTGAGAAGCCAAGACCTGTGACACCTCCAGACCACCATGCCACCTGGGAAGCCAAGACCTGTGACACCTCCAGACCACCATGCCACCTGGGAAGCCAAGACCTGTGAAACCTCCAGACCACCATGCCACCTGGGAAGCCAAGACCTGTGACACCTAAAGAACAACATGCCACCTGGGAAGCCAAGACCTGTGACACCTCCAGACCACCATGCCACCTTGGAAGCCAAGACCTGTGACACCTCCAGACCATCATCCCATCTGTGGAGAGAAGACCTGAGACACTTCCAGACCACCCATCCCACCTTGGAAGCCATGACCTGCAACACTCCCATGACCACCACCCCATCAATGGACAGACATAGAAACTAGAAGAGCGACAGGAAGTAAGACCAAGTGGTCCATATGTACCCATTTTTGTTCATTGATTTTTATTTTAAACCTGTTTGTGTGTGATTTTAGCTCTTTGTGTGCCCCAGTCATGTTTATATTATCTGACTGACACGCATCAATGACAGGTCAATGCAGCTTCATTCCTGGCCAGGGTGTGACTAGACCTGCCTGGGGCCACAATGGGATCTCATTGCCTCCATCTATAACGTCATCTACCAACGCAGGGCAACACAACAGCCCCCTGGCGGGCTGTACATCTCTCCCCTCCTCCATTGGAGCGAGAAGAATTTTTGGTATGATACAATTCACAGCTTACACAGGGCTGAGAACTTCTCCCGTGTGACAGTGCTGAACCAAATCACCAGACTTTTCACCTGGAGAGAGTTCCCTTCTCCTACATAACTGGAAGTACCGAACATGTCACTTCACTCTAGGAGGAGCGGAATAACAGAGCTCCTGTACAGCAGATGTCCCTGCTACCAAAAGATGGCCCCATCATCTTTATTACCCTGGGGAACCTTCTCTGTGTTTCTATCTGATTTAGGTTTTATTGTTACTGGAACCTCACCAACTGCCACCACCTGTGCCATAGACACAACCTACTGAGGTCAGTCATCATCCCCATTCTCACTCTGCTGCCTCCAGTCCTCATCCTAACACTTCTCCCCTACTGGGTACACCACCATCCTCATCAGTCATCTTCCTAGACCCCAAACTCCACGTAATCATCACCCACGTATTGACACATGGCACTCCCTAATCTCTATTCCCACCCATACTCGCCCTAATCCTCATCTCCACCCCTACCCAGTTTCAACCTGGGGAGCCAAAACCCTGGTTGCCCCGAGACTACTGTCCCACCAGGGAAGCAAAGACCTGGAACACCTTCAGACCACCATCCCACCTGAGAAGCCAAGACCTTAGACACCTGCAAACCACCATCACACACAGGGCACAAAGACCCAAGATACCCCAGACCACCATTCCACACAGCGTGCAGAGACCTGGGATACCCCCAAACCACCACCTCCCCTAGGAAGCAGAGACCTGAGACAACGCAAGACCACCAGGTTTTTTCCAGAAGCCAAAGACCCAAAGCACCCCCAAACCACCATCCTCACTGTGGAGGCAAAACCTTGGTCACCCCAGACAACCATCACACCTTTGGAGCAGGAACCTGGGACAACCCCAGACCACCATACCAATTGGGAAGCCAAGACCCGGGACACCTAAAGCCAACCATCTCACCTGGTAAGTATAGAACTGGGACATCCCAGACCACCATCCCACCAAAGAGCAGAGACCTAGGATACCCCAGACGACTATCCAACCTGGGAAACCAGACCAGGGATACTGCATGCCTCCTCTCCATCCCTACCCAGACTCCCCCCCTAATCCTCCTCTCCATGCCTACCCAGACTCCCCCCTAATCCTCCTCTCCATCCCTACCCAGACTCCCCCCTAATCCTCCTCTCCATCCCTACCCAGACTCCCCCCTAATCCTCCTCTCCACCCCTACCCAGACTCCCCCCTAATCCTCCTCTCCACCCCTACCCAGACTCCCCCCTAATCCTCCTCTCCATCCCTACCCAGACTCCCCCCTAATCCTTCTCTCCATCCCTACCAAGACTCCCCCCCCAATCCTCCTCTCCATCCCTACCCAGACTCCCCCCCTAATCCTCCTCTCCATCCCTACCCAGACTCCCCCCCTAATCCTCCTCTCCATCCCTACCCAGACTCCCCCCCTAATCCTCCTCTCCATCCCTACCCAGACCACTCCTCCCCATCCCTACCCAGACTCCCCCTAATCCTCTCCCCATCCCTACCCATAACCCCCCTAATCCTCTCCCCATGCCTACCCAGACTCCCCCTAATCCTCATCTCCATCCCTACCCAGACTTGCCGGTAATAGGAAAAAAAAAAAAAAAGTGTGGGGGCGGAGGGCCCCCCCCCATGCATACCAGGGCCTTTGGGTCTAGTATGATTTTAAGGGGAACCCCAAACCAAAAAAAAACGGAGTGGGGTCCCCCCTCCAAAGTCGATACCAGACCCTTATCCGAGCACGCAGCCTGGCAGGCCACCCCCCCTCCTGAACCATACCAGGCCACATGCCCTAAACATGGGGGGTGCTTTGAGATAGAATGTGAATGAGTATGGGATACATTGTACCTCTACCCATTCATCCAAAAAAAAAAAAAAGTGTAGTGTAAAAACAAAAAACTAAGAGGCAGTTTTTGACAATTCCTTTATTAAAATAATAAGAGACAATGTCCCCCAATGTAGAGCCATCGTCAACTGTGACGCTCGCTGCACCACTGCCCCCCTGAGACATCACCAACCAGCGCATGCTGGGTCGGTGACGTCACAAAAGGGCGGTACCACCAGGTGGCCCCACCTCTTAACTATTGGAACTGTCAGACAGAGAAGCAGGCATTGGGTGGTTAGCCTTTGTTGCAGGCGGAGCGTATATTTTTCGGGTCTGGCTGTGTTTTTTTTATTAGTTTAATAAAAGAATTGTCAAAATATGGTTCTATTTTTTTTTTTTTTAATTTCTAACACTACACTTTGTTTTGGGGTGAATGGGTAGGGGTACAATGTACCCTATAGTCATTAACATGGGGAAAAGTTGCTTTAGGGTGGGCCCAAAGCACCACCACCCCTCCCCCCATGTATGGCTCAGGAGGGGAGGTGCCTCCCCAGGCTGCGTGCTCAGATAAGGGTCTGGCATGGATTTTGAGGGGAGGACCCCACACCATTTTGTTTCTTCATTTTGGCATGGAGTTCCCCTTAAAATCCATACCAGACCCCAAGGGCCTGGTATGGCCCCCCCCCCCCCCATGTCGTTTTTTTTTTTTTTTCTTGCAAATTTTCTATTGCTGGCTAATAAGGCAATTTTTTTTTTCATTCAGCTGTCAGTGGGGAAGCCCGCTGACAGCTGATGTCTCATCCGCTAAGGACATTGCGGCCGGATACCTGGCCCCGCTTCTTCACAACCCAAGGCTACTTTCACACGGTAGCACGGCCGTGTTAGCGGTAAAGCTTCGCTTGTTTTAGCGGAGCTTTACCGTCGTTTTAGCTGAGTTTTTTGGCCGCTAGCGGGGTGCTTTTAACCCCCACTAGCGGCCAAAGAAAGAGTTAAAAGCGCCCGTGTTGCGGTGTTTCCGAAACGCTTTTCATGCACTCCGGAAAGCACTGCCCATACATTCCAATGGGCAGGGGTGGTTTAGGAGCACTGTATACAGCGCTCCTAAACTGCCCCAAAGATGCTGCTTGGAGGACTTTTTGTAATGTCCTGCAAGAGAACCGCCCCAGTGTGAAGGCACTCGGACTCTCCCACTGGGGAGACATGGGAGGCAGTTCTCAGGCGCCATTTCTATCGCTAAAACGTCTGAAAACTGCCTCAGTGTAAAAGGGGACTAATGACTGTGCGCTCGGCGGGCGAACATCCCACCCAACGCGCAGAAAATTCAGGGGTTCGGCAAACACCCAAATGGGCGATGTTCGGGCCCATCCCTACTCACCAACAGTCATCCCCATCCTCACCCAGAATTACCTTCATCCCTCCTGCTCTTTCCACCCCACCAACATCCTCACCACCTCTATCCTGTCATCTCCATCCCCTAACTTCATGCACTCTATCCTTGCTGTTCAATCCATTCTCACCCATCTCCTTCCTCACCTATCCCCACACAGTCATCTCACCCATAGTCATCCCCACCCATAGTAACCCTCACCCATAGCTACCCTCACCCATAGCCATCCCTGCCTATCCCCACGCTCTCCAATAGTCATCCTCACCCTCAGTTATGGTTATCCTCACCTATCCGCGCCCACCGCCACCCTCACCTATCCCCACGCTCTCCCATAGTCATCCTCACTTATGGTTATCCTCACCCATCCCTGCCCATAGTCATCCTCACCCATAGTCACCCTCAACTATAGTTATCCTCACCCATAGTCATCCTCATCTATCCCCACCCATCCTTGCACAGTCATCCTCACCCATAGCCACCCTCCATCATAGTTATCCTTACCCACAGCCACCCTCACGCTCCCCCATAGTCATCCTCACCTATCCCTGCCCATAGTCACCCACACCCAAAGCCACCCTCCATCATAGTTATCCTCACCCACACCCTCTCCCTCAGCCACCCTCACCTATTCCCACCCATAGTCATCCTCAGTTATGGTTATCCTCACCTATCTCTGCCCATAGCTATCCTCACCCATAGTCACCCTCCTTCAAATTATCCTCACCCACCCACACCTTCACCCTCACCTATCTCTGCCCATAGTCATTCTCACCTTCACCCATAGCCACCCTCACCCTCCATCATAGTTATCCTCACCCACAGTCGCCCTCACTCATACCCATCCTCTCCCATAGCCACCCTCCATCAAAGTTATCCTCACCCACAGCCACCCACACCTTCACCCTCACCTATCCCTGCCCATAGTCATCCTCACCTTCACCCTCACCCACAGTCACCCTCCATCATAGTTATCCTCACCCACAGTCACCCACACCTTCACCCTCACCCATACCCATCCTCTCCCATAGCCACCCTCCATCAAAGTTATCCTCACCCACACCTTCACCCTCACCCATAGTCCTCACCTTCTCCCTCACCTTCACACTCCCCCTCACCCATATAAATCCTCTCCCATAGTCATCCTCACCTATACCTGCCCATAGTCATCCTCACCCACAGCCATCCTCACCTTCACCCTCACCCATCCTCACCTATCCCTGCCCATAGTCATCCCCACCTTCACCCTCCCTCTATCATAGTTATCCTCACCAACAGTCATCCTCACCCATCGTCATCCTCACCCTCAGTTATGGTTATCCTCACCTATCCCTGCCCATAGTCATCCTCACCCATAGTCACCCTCCATCATAGTTATCCTCACCCACAGCCATCCTCACCAATTCTCTCCCATAGTCATCCTCACCCTCACCCATAGTCATCCTCACCTTCACCCTCACCCATAGTCATCCTCACCTTCACCCTCACCCATAGTCATCCTCACCTTCACCCTCACCCATAGTCATCCTCACCTTCACCCTCACCCATAGTCATCCTCACCTTCACCCTCACCCATAGTCATCCTCACCTTCACCCTCACCCATAGTCATCCTCACCTTCACCCTCACCCATAGTCATCCTCACCTTCACCCTCACCCATAGTCATCCTCACCTTCACCCTCACCCATAGTCATCCTCACCTTCACCCTCACCCATAGTCATCCTCACCTTCACCCTCACCCATAGTCATCCTCACCTTCACCCTCACCCATAGTCATCCTCACCTTCACCCTCACCCATAGTCATCCTCACCTTTACCCTCACCCATAGTCACCCTCACCTTCCCCCTCACCCATAGTCATCCTCACCTTCCCCCTCACCCATAGTCATCCTCATCTTCACCCTCACCCATAGTCATCCTCACCTTCACCCTCACCCATAGTCATCCTCACCTTCACCCTCACCCATAGTCATCCTCACCTTCACCCTCACCCATAGTCATCCTCACCTTCACCCTCACCCATAGTGATCCTCATCTTCACCCATAGTCATCCTCACCTTCAGTTATGGTTATCCTCACCTATCCCTGCCAATAGTCATCCTCACCCATAGTCATCCTCACCTTCACCCTCACCCATAGTCATCCTCACCTTCACCCTCACCCATAGTCATCCTCACCTTCACCCTCACCCATAGTCATCCTCACCTTCACCCTCACCCATAGTCATCCTCACCTTCACCCTCACCCATAGTCATCCTCACCTTCACCCTCACCCATAGTCATCCTCACCTTCACCCTCACCCATAGTCATCCTCACCTTCACCCTCACCCATAGTCATCCTCACCTTCACCCTCACCCATAGTCATCCTCATCTTCACCCTCACCCATAGTCATCCTCATCTTCACCCTCACCCATAGTCATCCTCACCTTCACCCTCACCCATAGTCATCCTCATCTTCACCCATAGTCATCCTCACCCTCAGTTATGGTTATCCTCACCTATCTCTGCCAATAGTCATCCTCACCCATAGTCACCCTCACCCCTCCTGTTCTTCACCCCACCATCCTCCTCCTCCTCCTCCTCCTCATCCCCCATTGTCCCCTCTATCCTGTCATCTCCGTCCTCCTCATTATGATCCTTACTGCAAAACCCGACCCCCCCCCCCATGTCCTCCTCCTCCTCCTCCTCCTCACTCACCCACTTCCCCGGACACGGGCCGGCTCTGCCCTATGAAGGTGCCGGTGAAGCGGCTCCCGTCCTCCAGGATCAGTTCCGCCATCTCCGCCGCCATGTGTGTCACAGCCGGTCACAGCCGTCCACGTGCCCGCTCCGAGGGGCGGGGGGGGGAGAAAGAATGACGGCTGGGCGGGGACTCCGGGGAGGGGCGGGGATACGGGTGCGGAGAAAAGAGCGGTGTTGGGCGGGGACTCCGAAAGGGGCGGTGACGGAGATACTGGTGCGGAGGAATGAGCGGGGTTGGGCGGGGACTCCGGGAGGCGGGGTTACAGGTGAAATGCAGGTGGGCGGGGACTCAGGTAAGAGGAGACGCTGGAGAGGCGTGGTCTCATACGCTGGCCACACCATGCGGAGGAGGAGACATCCCTGCGGATCCGCCCAGCTCAGTCTGTGCATGAAGCGAACCTGTCAGTGCTGCGGGTGTTCTGCAGCCACTTCCTGTCTAGTGATGGATCTTTGTAACAAGAGATACAATGTGACAGTTCTAGAGGAAATCAGGATACATTGGCTACATTTTATTTGTCTTTTCTCTCTACATATGTTACATTGTATCTCCTGTTACAAAGACCTATGTATTTCCTATGCTATGTATTTCCTATGTATTTCCTATGCTATGTATTTCCTATGTATTTCCTATGCTCCACAGCGCCATCTAGAGGCAACAATTTATAGAGGACCATTGGTTACACTTATTGTTCCTATTGTTACATTCCTCAGCTCCATCTAGTGGCCCCAGTTCAGTATTTCACTGCTGAACCATAATTAAAAAAAAATAAATAAAAAAATAAAAATGTTCATTTAGAAGAGGAAAGAACCTAAAGAACATTCGTTTTGGCACAGAGCAAATGTAGTCCCCATTGACAGAACAAATTAAGACGTCATTTAAAAAAAAAAAAAAAAATAGACCTCTACGTTTTTATTGGTCAGCAAAGGAAACGGTAAAAGACACGTCTTCAGCTCTGGCCTCCACCATAGTGAGCAGTGCCTTGAATGTTTTGGATGGAGGTTGACTAGTAGATGGTCTCCGGTGAGAATCTAGCGATAGACCATCCATCTTCACGGAGAGGGTGGTTGCCACCAAAAGATCTCTATAGGGTTGAGCCCCATATGGGTCTTGTATAAGGGTCTGTTAGTAGATGGTCTCTGGTGAGAATCTAGCGATAGACCATCCATCTTCACGGAGAGGGTGGTTGCCACCAAAAGATCTCTATAGGGTTGAGCCCCATATGGGTCTTGTATAAGGGTCTGTTAGTAGATGGTCTCTGGTGAGAATCTAGCGATAGACCATCCATCTTCACGGAGAGGGTGGTTGCCACCAAAAGATCTCTATAGGGTTGAGCCCCATATGGGTCTTGTATAAGGGTCTGTTAGTAGATGGTCTCCAGTGAGAATCTAGCGATAGACCATCTTTACGGAGAGGGTGGTTGTCACCAAAAGATCTCTATAGGGTTGAGCCCCATATGGGTCTTGTATAAGGGTCTGTTAGTAGATGGTCTCCAGTGAGAATCTAGCGATAGACCATCCATCTTCACGGAGAGGGTGGTTGCCACCAAAAGATCTCTATAGAGTTGAGCCCCATATGGGTCTTGTATAAGGGTCTGTTAGTAGATGTTCTCTGGTGAGAATCTAGCGATAGACCATCTTTACGGAGAGGGTGGTTGCCACCAAAAGATCTCTATAGGGTTGAGCCCCATATGGGTCTTGCATAAGGGTCAGTTAGTGAATGGACTCCGGTGAGAATGTAGCGATAGACCATCCATCTTCACAGAGAGGGTGGTTGCCACCAAAAGATCTCTATAGGGTTGAGCCCCATATGGGTCTTGTATAAGGGTCTGTTAGGAGATGGTCTCCGCTGAGAACCTAGCGCTAGACCTCCCACGAGGAGGATATTTTGGACCTTTCTTTGTCTTTCCTGGACTAACAAGACCTGGGTATATGCTTTTCAAGCTCTGGTGACATTGAGCTCTCTGGCCAAGACCTGGAGGCAGACCTGAAGACCTTAAGGCAGTGGTTCTCAACCTGAGGGTCGGGATCCCCCTTGGGGGTCGAACGACGATTTGCCAGGGGTCACCAAATCCTGGGCTGTTCCTGAAACCCGCGCCGCTCTCCCAGCCTTTTCACGGCCGCTCAGCAGGGCTCTCTCTGGAGCCTGTGGCTGAACACTCAGACTCTTCGCAGCCACCCATTCAGTTAATGGCATGGGTGGGGGGTAGAGACTAGAGCTCTGGTGGCATTGAGCTCTCTGGCCAAGACCTGAAGGCAGACCTGAAGACTTTAAGGCAGTGGTTCTCAACCTGAGGGTCGGGACCCCCCTCGGGGGTCGAACGACGATTTGCCAGGGGTCACCAAATCCTGGGCTGTTCCTGAAACCCGCGCCGCTCTCCCAGTCTTTTAACGGCCGCTCAGCAGGGCTCTCTCTGGAGCCTGTGGCCGCCCACTCAGACTCTTCGCAGCCACCCATTCAGTTCACGGCATGGGTGGGGGGCAGAGACTAGAGCTCTGGTGGCATTGAGCTCTCTGGCCAAGACCTGAAGGCAGACCTGAAGACCTTAAGGCTGTGGTTCTCAACCTGAGGGTCGGGACTCCTTCGGGGTCGAACGACGATTTGCCAGGGGTCACCAAACCCTGGGCTGTTCGTGAAGCCCGCGCCACTCTCCCAGCCTTTTCACGCCCGCCCAGCAGGGCTCTCTCTGGAGCCTGTGGCCACCCAGCTGGGCTGTTCCTGGAGCCCACGGCCGCCCACTCAGACTCTTCGCAGCCGCCCATTAAGTTCACGGCATGGGTGGGGGGCAGAGACTAGCGGTCAGCTGACTGGTGAGGAATGTGAAGTGGGAGGGGCTGGAGGAGACCCTATCTCCTGATTTCAGCATAGGTGTCACTGCTGCGAGACACCACAGAGCTGGAGACACAGTGAAGCCGGAGACACAGTGAGTAACACTACCTGTGATTAGAGTTGCCATTAAAAGTCCCCAGTACAGTTCTCAGATCAGCAGATGACCTTGATCAAGAGCACCTAAGTTGTTTGATCAGAACTCCCCCCAGCACTGCCACTGATCCCACTCCCCACCAGAACTGCCATTCATCCCAACTCCCCGCCAGCACTGCCACTCCTCCCATTCCCCCCACTCCCCACCAAGGAATAAAAATAGAGAATACATGGAAGGGAGAGGAAAAGAGTAGAAGGAACAAAGAAAAAGGGAGAGAAAGAATAAGAGAAGGAACATGAAAGACAGCTAGAGAGAGGGATGTGGAAAAAAAACAAGAAATTAGGATAGAGAGATTAAAGGGAAAGAAAGGAGAACAAAGAGAAAGAGTGGTAGATCCTAAAATGTACCATAAGAGCTTTTAATACTATATGAGTGGAAGGGACTCGGGGAACACCAAATGTCCGTGGGTTAGGGGCGCAAATTACTTGTCTTGCCTTGGGTGCTGGCAACCCACGCTACGAAAATAACGAAAATACGAAATAACTTGGGAAATTTTATCAAGGGGTCACGGCATTAGAAAGGTTGAGAACCACTGCCTTAAGGTGACCTTGGACAGGTGCTGCCGGGTTAGTTGAATAACCACATCGTCTAAGTAAAATGTTAAATATGGTCCTCTACAGCCCAGAACCTGGATTTTTGTCATACTTCGTGCAGAGTTGGTTGCCTCCAAAAGATCTCTATAGGGTTTAGTCTGGTCTCCGGTGAGACTCTAATGATAGATTGCCCATGAGGAGGATATTTTGGACACTTCTTTGCCTTTTCTGGACAAACAAAACCCAAAGATAAGCGTTCTGAGTTTTGGCAGGTGATGTTGAGTTGGTTGAATGACCACATTGGTTAGATTTTTACACATGGTTCTCTACAGCCCAGAACCCAATCTCTAACATTCTTCATGCAGAAGTGGTTGCCTCCAAAAGATCTCTATAGGGTTTAGTCTGGTCTCTGGTGAGATTCTAATGATAGACTGCCCATGAGGAGGATATTTTGGACACTTCTTTACCTTTTCTGGACAAACAAAACCCGAGGATATGCTTTCTGAGTTTTGGCAGAATTAAGCTCTCTGGCCAAGACCTAAAGGCAGACCTGAAGACCTTAAGATGACCTAGGGCAGGTGATGTTGGGTTAGTTGAATAACCACATTGTCTAGGTAAAATGTTAAATATGGTTCTCTACAGCCCAGAACCTGGATTTTTGGCATTCTTCATGCAGAGTTGGTTGCCTCCAAAAGATCTCTATAGGGTTTAGTCTGGTCTCCAGTGAGACTCTAATGATAGACTGCCCATGAGGAGGATATTTTGGACACTTCTTTGCCTTTTCTGGACAAACAAAGCTTGAGGATATGCTTTCTGAGTTTTGTCAGAATTAAGCTCTCTGGCCAAGACCTGAGGGCAGACCTGAAGATCTTAAAGTGATCTAGGGCAGGTGATGTTGGCTTGGTTAGTGATAGACTTCCCAAGAAGAGGATATTTTGACTTCCCAAGAAGAGGATATTTTGAACATTTCTTTGCTTTTCTTGGCTCCATTTGGAAGGACAAACAAGATCTGGGGATATGCTTTCAGAGTTCTACAGACTCTGATTCCTCCTGCATTGAATTATTTTGTAACTGTACTGTCTGCCCTCATGTTGTAAAGTGCTGCACAAACTGTTGGCGCTATATAAATCCTGTATCATATTAATAATCAAGCTCTCTGGCAAAGACCTGAAGGCAGACATTGAGATGACCTTGGGTATGAGCTGCTGGGTTTGCTCAATGAAAGAGTGTCTGGGTAGAATGTTTGATACTGGTCTCTACAGCCCAGAATCTCCTTCTCTGATGCTCTTCATGAAGAAGTGCTTGCCACCAAAATATCTTTTTAGGGTTTAGTCTTTCGGGATTGATCCCACATGGAAAAGGATCCACCACAGTGAGCAGTTCTAGATCCACACTGTAATGTGCCATGAATGTGTTGTATGAGGACCAGCTAGCAGATGGTCTCCAGTGAGACGCTAACCATGGACCACTTATAAAGAGGATATTTTGGAAACATCTTTGCCTTCCTGGCTCCATCTGAAAAGGACATACAAGACCTGGGAATATGCTTTCATGGTTCTGGAAAAATCAAATCTCTGGCAAAGAGCTGAAGACTTTGAGGTGACCTTGGGCGGGAACTGTTGGGTTGGTTGAATGACCACATAGTATAGGTAGAATGTAACAAATGGTTTTCTACAGGCCAGAACCCAACCCCTGACGTTCTTCGTGCAGAGGTGTTTGCCACCGAAAAGATCTTTATAGGGTTTGGTATTTAGAGTTGGATATATAGTAATCTTCTGCAGTAATTTGTGGGGTGTTGCAATTGTTCCCCAAGGCACATCCACAGTTCACTGCAACGCACTTCAATGATATGCTCCATGTTATACGCGATTTATTATATGCGATTTTTTATACGCGATTTATATAGCGCCAACAGTTTAGGCGGTGCTTTACAATGTATAGGGGGACAACACAATTACAGTACAATAAAAAAGGTACAGGAGGGCTCGGGGACAGTTGTTATGTGGGTGTGGAATAGGCTTCCCTGAATAAATGAGTTTTCAGGGATCTCCTAAAAGGTGCACAGGGTAGGGGTTGATTGGACATACTGGGGCAGGGAGTTCCAAAGGATGGGAGAGGCTCTGGACAAGTCCTGAAGGCGAGCATGGGAGGAGGTAACAAGGGAGCTAGAGAGCAGGAGGTCCTGGGAGGAGCGGAGGGGACGATTTGGGAGATATCTGCAGATGAGGTTGGTGATGTAGCTGGGGGCGATGTTGTGAATGGCCTTGTATGTTATGGTTAGCATTTTGAATTTTACACGGTGGGGTAGGGGAAGCCAGTGAAGAGATTGGCAGAGAGGGGCGGCAGTCACGGATCGATTAGTGAGGTGTATTAGTCTAGCAGCAGCATTCATAATAGACTAAAGGGGGATAGGGATAGCCTGCTTAAGGTTAGGAGGGTAGGCCATTAAGAAGAGAGTTGCAGTAGTCAAGGTAGGAAATAATCAAGGAGTGATTAAGTTGCTTTGTGGTGTCATTAGTCAGGAAGGGTCAAATTCTGGAGATGTTGCGGAGGTTAAGGCGGCAGGATTTAGCCAGTGATTGGATATGGGGGCTGAAGGAGAGGTCAGAGTCAAGGATTACACCCAGGACCCTGGCATGTGTGGAGGGACCAATGGTTGTGTTATTGATTTTAATGGTGAAGTCACGGGGGGGGCCGTGAAGAAGGAAATATAACAAGCTCAGTTTTAGAAAGATTAAGTTTGAGGAAGTGGTGTGACATCCATACCGATATGTCATTCAGTAAGTTTGAGATCCGTGAGAAGATCGAGGGGGTGAGTTGAGGAGTGGAGAGATAGATCTGGGTGTCATCGGCATGGGGGTGGTATTGAAAGCCATGGGAGGTTATCAACTGGCCCAGGGAAGAGGTATAGAGTGAGAATAGGAGAGGGTCAAGGACAGAGCCTTGGGGTACCCCAACAGAAAGAGGAAGGGGAGCAGAGGAGATGGAGTTGTAAGTGACACTGAAAGTGCGCTGAGATAGGTAGGAGGAGAACCAGGATAATGCAGAATCACAGAGGCCAAGGGAGTGTAATTTGCTGAGGAGGAGCAGGTGGTCAACTGTGTCAAAGGCAGCAGAGAGGTCTATGAGTATGAGTATGGAGTAGTGGCCATTGGTTTTAGCAGTTAGTAGGTCACTGGTGAGTTTTAGTAGGGCAGTTTCAGTAGAATGTTGTGGGTGGAAGCCAGACTGTAGGGGGTCGAAAAGGTTGTTGTCCATGAGGTAGCGACTCATTTGGTCATGAACAAGGCGTTCGATGAGCTTGGAGGCAAACAGGAGCATGGAGATGGGTCTTAAGTTCTTCAAAAAGGTGGGGTCTAGTGAGGGTTTTTTGAGTATGGGGGGGTAACCAGTGCATGTTTGAGCAGGGAAGGAAAGGTCCCGGAGGAGAGGGAAAGGTTGAAGATGTGGGTTAGGGAGTTGAGGATAGAGTAGGACAGGTAGTGAGGTGGGCCATGGAGAGGAGTTTATCAACTTCACCTGTGGTAACTGGGCAAAAGGAGGAGAGTACTGAGTGTGGTGTTGGACCTGATATGTTGGGTAGGGGAGAAATTTGAATGCTGGATATCTCCTTGCGAATTGTGTTGATTTTGCGTGGGTTTCAGTGCTCTGTATTTTGATTTGAATGGAACCTAAGGGTTCATCTTTCCACTTGCATTTGGGGATCCATCTTACAGGGTTAGGTCAGGGACTAAAGGACTGATCCACCCTAAAGTGATATTTTATTTATAAGCAGAGCCTGGTTCACTCTGGGTGCTGAACCCCCTGTTCTGTAATGACAGATAAATATAGTGCAATGAAAGCTGAGCATGGCCAGGCCAAGCAAGGTTCACACCATGCACGTAGAATCATAAACCTTGCAGTTTTTTGTGTTGTCTTTTCATCCGGTTGACTGAAGTGGCTAAGTTCAGATCAGGACAAGAAGGATGACGATGTGGACAGACTACAATGACTTCTGGGAAAAACAACCTGCCAATCATGTGAGCTGTTCTAAACAAAAAGAATGTCCAGAGTCCCCTCCTCCCCCATGAGGGGCCAGAAAACGACATTGGACCATTGTGTCAGAAATTACACCAGACAAAGACAAAAGAGAAGAAAAAGTAAAAAAAAAACAAAGAGTATTAAGATCATAAAGAATTTAAAGAGTAAAAAATATGTATAGAATATGAAGAAAAAAAAGAGTATAAAGAACATAAAAAGTAAAAAGAGTATAACGAATAAAAGTTTAAAAAGTATATAAAGAGAGTATGGAGTAAAAGAGTATAAAAAGTAAAAAGAGTATATCGTTTATAAAAAAAGAGTAAAGAGCGTAAACATTAAAGAGAGTATAAAGAAAATAAAAAAGTATAGAGAGTATAAAGAATAAAAATGATAAAGAATATAAAGAGTATATAGAGTAAAGGGTATAAAGAGTAAAAGAGTATGAAAAGGAAATTATATAAAAAGAGTACAAAGAGTATGAAGCGTAAAAACAGTATAAAAAGTAAAAATAGTGTAAAGAGTAAAAATCAGTGGCGGCTGGTGCTCAAAATTTTTTGGGGGGGGCGCAAACAAACTGAAAAATTCTGAAAAAAATCTATCAATTTCAGCCTCACTGTACCATCAATCGCAGCCAATGTGCCATCAAACGCAGCCACTGTGCCCATCAATTGCCGCCACTGTACCATCAAACGCAGCCACTGTGCCCATCAAATGCTTCCAGGTGCCCCATCAAACGCAGGCACTGTGCCATATCAAATACTGCCAGTGTGCTCCGCTCCCTCCATCTGTTCTTACCCTGTCTCGTGGCGGTGGGACCGCTCCTCGATGTCTTCTCTCATCCTCTTTTCCCATCCTCTGCTATGATTGGATGCCTGATAGGCGTCCAATCACAGCGCCTGTCGTTTCAGTCAATCAGGTGACGGGTAACAGACCCGAGCACCTGATTGGCGGAGAGAAGGCTCAGTGTTAGGAAAGCGAATACCGTATTTATCGACGTATAACACGCACCCCAAGTTTAGGAGGGAATTTTAAGGAAAAAAACTTACATTTAAATGCCCATCAATGCTGCCTCATCAGTGTCCATCTGCAGCCTTGTCAGTGTCCATCTGTAGTGTTGTCCCTGATTGCAGCATTGTCCCCCATTGCAGCATTGTCCCCCATTGCAGCCTTGTCCCCATTGCAGCCTTGTCCCCCATTGCAGCCTTGTCCCCCATTGCAGCCTTGTCCCCATTGCAGGCTTGTCCCCCATTGCAGCCTTGTCCCCATTGCAGCCTTGTCCCCCATTGCAGCCTTGTCCCCCATTGTAGCCTTGTCCCCCATTGCAGCCTTGTCCCCATTGCAGCCTTGTCCCCATTGCAGCCTTGTCCCCCATTGCAGCCTTGTCCCCCATTGCAGCCTTGTCCCCATTGCAGCCTTGTCCCCCATTGCAGCCTTGTCCCCATTGCAGCCTTGTCCCCCATTGCAGCCTTGTCCCCCATTGCAGCCTTGTCCCCCATTGCAGCCTTGTCCCCCATTGCAGCCTTGTCCCCATTGCAGCCTTGTCCCCCATTGCAGCCTTGTCCCCATTGCAGCCTTGTCCCGATTACAGCCTTGTCCCCCATTGCAGCCTTGTCCCCCATTGCAGCCTTGTCCCCCATTGCAGCCTTGTCCCCATTGCAGCCTTGTCCCCCATTGCAGCCTTGTCCCCATTGCAGCCTTGTCCCCATTGCAGCCTTGTCCCCAATTGCAGCCTTGTCCCCCAATGCAGCCTTGTTAGTGTCCATCTGTAGTCTGTGCATCTTTGAAAATGGCGCCGCCGTTCTCGGACGCTCTCGGCCGCTCTCGGACACACTCGGCTTTCGGCGGCTCCCACGGGACAGCGAGAGGCGCCGAGAATGGCCGAAAGCGGCCGAAAGCTGTCGAGAATGGCCGAGAGCCGCCGAGAATTGCCGAAAGCGGCCGAGAGCCGCCGAGAATGGCCGAAGGCGGGCGAGAGCCGCCGAGAATGGCCGAAAGCGGCCGAGAACGGCGGCGCCATTTTCAAAGCCGCGGAGAAAAGCTAAAAGCCGCTGAGAGTGGCTGAAAAGCTTACAATCGGCGGGGGATCGGCGTATAACACGCACCCACGATTCTCTCCTGATTTTTAGAGGAAAAAAGTGCGTGTTATACGCCGATAAATACGGTATTCATTCGCTTTTCTTTTTTTTTTTTTTAACAGTCATTCGCTTTTCTAACACACCTGGGTGAACTGCGAGCACCAAGCATGCTCTGGCGGGCAGTTGTGGGGTGTTAAGATTAGTTTATTTCCTGGAATGAAATAGGCGTTTGTGGGGCTGTTTTAACCGAACCTTCACGCTCATCAAACGCTTAAAAACTGGGGAGCATTTTTAACTCAACTTAACTTGTATCAGAAGAATCAGATCGTAAATTGTACAATGTATTGATTGTATTGGAAGAATCAAGTCAGAAATCGTACAATGTATTGATCGTTTTGGAAGAATCGGATCAGAAATCATACAATGTATTGATCGTATTGGAAGAATCGGATCAGAAATTGCACAATGTATTGATCGTATTGGAAGAATCGGATCAGAAATCGTACAATGTATTGATTGTATTGGAAGAGTCGGATCAGAAATCGTACAATGTATTGATCGTATTGGAAGAATCGGATCAGAAATTGCACAATGTATTGATCGTATTGGAAGAATCGGATCAGAAATCGTACAATGTATTGATTGTATTGGAAGAGTCGGATCAGAAATCGTACAATGTATTGATCGTACTGGAAGAATCGGATCAGAAATCGTACAATGTATTGATTGTATTGGAAGAGTCGGATCAGAAATCGTACAATGTATTGATTGTATTGGAAGAGTCGGATCAGAAATCGTACAATGTATTGATCGTATTGGAAGAATCGGATCAGAAATCGTACAATGTATTGATCGTATTGGAAGAATCTGATCAGAAATCGTACAATGTATTGATCGTATTGGAAGAATCTGATCAGAAATCGTACAATGTATTGATCGTATTGGAAGAATCGGATCAGAAATCGTACAATGTATTGATTGTATTGGAAGAATCGGATCAGAAATCGTACAATGTATTGATCGTATTGGAAGAATCGGATCAGAAATCGTACAATGTATTGATCGTACTGGAAGAATCGGATCAGAAATCGTACAATGTATTGATCGTACTGGAAGAATCGGATCAGAAATCGTACAATGTATTGATCGTATTGGAAGAATCGGATCAGAAATCGTACAATGTATTGATCGTACTGGAAGAATCGGATCAGAAATCGTACAATGTATTGATTGTATTGGAAGAATTGGATCAGAAATCGTACAATGTATTGATTGTATTGGAAGAATCGGATCAGAAATCGTACAATGTATTGATCGTATTGGAAGAATCGGATCAGAAATCGTACAATGTATTGATCGTATTGGAAGAATCTGATCAGAAATCGTACAATGTATTGATCGTACTGGAAGAATCTGATCAGAAATCGTACAATGTATTGATCGTACTGGAAGAATCTGATCAGAAATCGAACAAGGTATTGATCGTACTGGAAGAATCGGATCAGAAATTGTACAATGTATTGATTGTATTGGAAGAATCGGATCAGAAATCGTACAATGTATTGATCGTATTGGAAGAATCGGATCATAAATCGTACAATGTATTGATCATATTGGAAGAATCTATAAACTATAAACTCCAAAAAATTAAGATTAAGATTGAATAGATGGCATTTTAAACCAAATAAAATGTGCATATAATGACATACCATATGGTTAGATATTAGTATGAAAAAGCCAAATGCATAACTAAGTAGTACACAAAAGTGTAAACCAACATGCAAAACACCCTGCAATATTAGTGTGAGTTATAGTACACTATGTATGTAGTATATAAACTATAAAGACATCAAGATATGTGAACATTGGTACAAACATAAAAAATGAAATAAAAAAAGTCCAAAAAATCTTAAAGGGAATTGGCACCACAATGAGCCAACGTATTAAAGTCCACCAAGTATAAAGAAAGTGAAAAAGCCACCACCCAGGGTCTTAGGGGGCTTACCAGAAGTAAATGACTTGGAATGACTTATGCCGGCCAAATCACAAATGGCCATAAGACCAAAGGGTCACAAGAGTGTAGTGCTTTGAACGCCCATGTTTGATTGTAGGTTGAAATAGAAGATGCGTGAAGAGGCTGTGTGGAAGCTTGTAAACAACCAGAATTCCCAGGAAAGGCAGGTTGTTGACCTGGGGAGACTTACGTCATCCAAGTCAAACAGGCATAGTGACCAACCGGTCAGAAAGGTACATCCCCTTTAAAAATCCTCAATGGAATCCAAACCAAGGCGACTGTTTTAGCGTCCACAACAATCGTGGAAAATAATATCTCAGTGGAAGGCCTTCCTCCTCGTTCCTTGGATCTTAGCTGTGTGCACTGATTGGCAGCACTGATAGGTGGCATTGATTGGCAGCACTGATTGGCACTGATAGGCAGCACTGATGGGCGTCACTGAAGGGCACTGATATGCAGCACTGATAGGTGGCACTGATGGGCACCAATAGGCAGCACTGATGGGCACTGATTATCACTGATAGATGGCGCTGCTAGGCAGCACTGATGGGCACTGATAGGCAATACTGATGGGCACTGATAGGTGGCACTGATTGGAAGCACTGATAGGCAGCACTGACTGGCACTGATAGGTGGCATTGGTTGGCACTAATAGGCTTCACTGATTGGCAGAACAGGTGGGCACTGATAGGCAACACTGATGGGCACTGATTTATGGCATTGGTTGGCACTGATAGGTGGCACTGATAGGCAGCACTGATGGGCACTGATAGGCAAAACTGATGGGTACTGATAGGCAGCACTGATAGGTGGCACTGATTGGGAGCACTGTTGGGCACTGATTGGCACTGATAGGTGGCATTGGTTGGCACTGACTGACAGCACTGATTGGCACTGACAGGTGGCATGGATTGTCTCTGAAAGGTGGCACTGATGGGCACTGACAGGTGGCACTGGTGGGCACTGATTGGCACTGACAGGTAGCACTGGTGGGCACTGATTGGCACTGACAGGTGGCACTGATAGGTGGCATTGGTTGGCAATGATAGGTGGCACTGATGGGCATTGATAGGTGGCACTGATGGGCACTGATCTAGGAGAGGGGAATTTTCCCATTGAGCAGTCAGCTAGGCATGTAAGAGCCGCTCAGTGCGTGAAACTGTAATGTAATGTCACTGCTTGCAGAGAGCAGCTGTCAGAACTCTGAGCTGATGTCGGGGGTGGGTGGGATAGAACAGCTAGCCTATTAAACACAAGCCAATTGGATAGGGGCTGGGTGGGCTGCTCCGTGTATGTGGCCCCGCCCCTTTCTATCGGCTATCAAACACCAGCCAAAGGAATAGGGGCTGGGCTGGCTGCTCCGTGTATGTGGCTCTGCCCCCTTTCCTAAGCAGCCCAATCATTGGCTGGTGTTTAATAGCTGATAGAAAGGGGGTGGAGCCACATACACGGAGTGGCCCGCCCAGCCCTCAACATCAGCGTGTTTGATAGGCTAGCTGTTTGGTCCCGCCCACCCCCGACATCAGCCCCGAGTTTTGACAGCTCCTATCTGCAAGCAGTGACATTACATTACAGTTTAGAGCATTAAGCGGCTCTTCCATCCCTCCCTGACTGCTCAATGGGAAACTAACTCACAGGCGGCTCCCTATACAGTCTCTTGCAGCATCTTACAGCAGATCTCCAGACACACATTAGGGTGTGCCCAGGCACACCCGGCACACCCCGTGTGCATGCCTATGTTGTATTGGAAGAATCAGATAATAAATTGTACAATGTATTGATTGTATTGGAAAAATCAGATCAGAAAACGTACAATGTATTGATTGTATTGGATGAATCAGATCAGAAATTTTACAATGTATTGATAGTATTGGAAGAATCGGATCAGAAATCGTACAATGTATTGATTGTATCAGAAGAATCGGATCAGAAATCGTACAATGTATTGATTGTATTGGAAGAATCGTACTGAAAGAATCGGATCAGATATCGTACAATGTATTGATTGTATTGGAAGAATCGGATCAGAAATTGTACAATGTATTGATTGTATTGGAAGAATCGGATCAGAAATCGTACAATGTATTGATCGTATTGGAAGAATCGGATCAGAAATCGTACAATGTATTGATTGTCTTGGAAGAATCGGATCAGAAATCGTACAATGCATTGATCGTTTTGGAAGAATTGGATCAGAAATCATACAATGTATTGATCGTATTGGAAGAATCGGATCAGAAATCGTACAATGTATTGATCGTATTGGAAGAATCGGATCAGAAATTGTACAATGTATTGATTGTATTGGAAGAATCGGATCAGAAATCGTACAATGTATTGATCGTATTGGAAGAATCGGATCAGAAATCGTACAATGTATTGATCGTACTGGAAATCGTACAATGTATTGATTGTATTGGAAGAATCGAATCAGAAATCATACAATGTATTGATAGTATTGGAAGAATCGGATCAGAAATCATACAATGTATTGATTGTATTGGAAGAATCAAGTCAGAAATCGTACAATGTATTGATTGTATTGGAAGAGTCGGATCAGAAATCGTACAATGTATTGATTGTCTTGGAAGAATCGGATCAGAAATCGTACAATGTATTGATCGTTTTGGAGGAATCGGATCAGAAATCGTACAATGTATTGATCGTATTGGAAGAATCTGATCAGAAATCGTACAATGTATTGATCGTATTGGAAGAATCGGATCAGAAATTGTACAATGTATTGATTGTATTGGAAGAATCGGATCAGAAATCGTACAATGTATTGATCGTATTGGAAGAATCGGATCAGAAATCGTACAATGTATTGATTGTATTGGAAGAATCGGATCAGAAATCGTACAATGTATTGATTGTATTGGAAGAATCGGATCAGAAATCGTACAATGTATTGATCGTACTGGAAGAATCAGATCAGAAATTGTACAATGTATTGATTGTATTGGAAGAATCGGATCAGAAATCGTACAATGTATTGATTGTATTGGAAGAATCGGATCAGAAATCGTACAATGTATTGATCGTATTGGAAGAATCGGATCAGAAATCGTACAATGTATTGATCGTACTGGAAGAATCGGATCAGAAATCATACAATGTATTGATTGTATTGGAAGAATCGGATCAGAAATCGTACAATGTATTGATTGTATTGGAAGAATCGGATCAGAAATCATACAATGTATTGATAGTATTGGAAGAATCGGATCAGAAATCATACAATGTATTGATAGTATTGGAAGAATCGTACTGGAAGAATCGGATCAGAAATCGTACAATGTATTGATTGTATTGGAAGAATCGGATCAGAAATTGTACAATGTATTGATTGTATTGGAAGAATCGGATCAGAAATCGTACAATGTATTGATCGTACTGGAAATCGTACAATGTATTGATTGTATTGGAAGAATCGGATCAGAAATCATACAATGTATTGATAGTATTGGAAGAATCGGATCAGAAATCGTACAATGTATTGATTGTATTGGAAGAATCAAGTCAGAAATCGTACAATGTATTGATTGTATTGGAAGAATCGGATCAGAAATTGTACAATGTATTGATTGTATTGGAAGAATCGGATCAGAAATCGTACAATGTATTGATCGTACTGGAAATCGTACAATGTATTGATTGTATTGGAAGAATCGGATCAGAAATCATACAATGTATTGATAGTATTGGAAGAATCGGATCAGAAATCGTACAATGTATTGATTGTATTGGAAGAATCAAGTCAGAAATCGTACAATGTATTGATTGTATTGGAAGAATCGGATCAGAAATTGTACAATGTATTGATTGTATTGGAAGAATCGGATCAGAAATTGTACAATGTATTGATTGTATTGGAAGAATCGGATCAGAAATCGTACAATGTATTGATCGTACTGGAAATCGTACAATGTATTGATTGTATTGGAAGAATCGGATCAGAAATCATACAATGTATTGATAGTATTGGAAGAATCGGATCAGAAATCGTACAATGTATTGATTGTATTGGAAGAATCAAGTCAGAAATCGTACAATGTATTGATTGTATTGGAAGAATCGGATCAGAAATTGTACAATGTATTGATTGTATTGGAAGAATCGGATCAGAAATCGTACAATGTATTGATCGTATTGGAAGAATCGGATCAGAAATCGTACAATGTATTGATCGTACTGGAAATCGTACAATGTATTGATTGTATTGGAAGAATCGGATCAGAAATCGTACAATGTATTGATTGTATTGGAAGATTCAAGTCAGAAATCGTACAATGTATTGATTGCATTGGAAGAGTCGGATCAGAAATCGTACAATGTATTGATTGTCTTGGAAGAATCGGATCAGAAATCGTACAATGTATTGATCGTTTTGGAGGAATCGGATCAGAAATCGTACAATGTATTGATCGTATTGGAAGAATCTGATCAGAAATCGTACAGTGTATTGATCGTACTGGAAGAATCGGATCAGAAATTGTACAATGTATTGATTGTATTGGAAGAATCGGATCAGAAATCGTACAATGTATTGATTGTATTGGAAGAATCGGATCAGAAATCGTACAATGTATTGATCGTACTGGAAGAATCGGATCAGAAATCGTACAATGTATTGATTGTATTGGAAGAATCAAGTCAGAAATCGTACAATGTATTGATTGTATTGGAAGAGTCGGATCAGAAATCGAACAATGTATTGATCGTACTGGAAGAATCGGATCAGAAATTGTACAATGTATTGATTGTATTGGAAGAATCGGATCAGAAATCGTACAATGTATTGATCGTATTGGAAGAATCGGATCATAAATCGTACAATGTATTGATCATATTGGAAGAATCTATAAACTATAAACTCCAAAAAATTAAGATTAAGATTGAATAGATGGCGTTTTAAACCAAATAAAATGTGCATATAATGACATACCATATGGTTAGATATTAGTATGAAAAAGCCAAATGCATAACTAAGTAGTACACAAAAGTGTAAACCAACGTGCAAAACACCCTGCAATATTAGTGTGAGTTATAGTACACTATGTATGTAGTATATAAACTATAAAGACATCAAGATATGTGAACATTGGTACAAACATAAAAAATGAAATAAAAAAAGTCCAAAAAATCTTAAAGGGAATTGGCACCACAATGAGCCAACGTATTAAAGTCCACCAAATATAAAGAAAGTGAAAAAGCCACCACCCAGGGTCTTAGGGGGCTTACCAGAAGTAAATGACTTGGAATGACTTATGCCGGCCAAGTCACAAATGGCCGTAAGACCAAAGGGTCACAAGAGTGTAGTGCTTTGAACGCCCATGTTTGATTGTAGGTTGAAATAGAAGATGTGTGAAGAGGCTGTGTGGAAGCTTGTAAACAACCAGAATTCCCAGGAAAGGCAGGTTGTTGACCTGGGGAGACTTACGTCATCCAAGTCAAACAGGCATAGTGACCAACCGGTCAGAAAGGTACATCCCCTTTAAAAATCCTCAGTGGAATCCAAACCAAGGCGACTGTTTTAGCATCCACAGTTGACCTCAACAATCGTGGAAAATAATATCTCAGTGGAAGGCCTTCCTCCTCGTTCCTTGGATCTTAGCTGTGTGCACTGATTGGCAGCACTGATAGGTGGCACTGATTGGCACTGATAGGCAGCACTGATGGGCGTCACTGAAGGGCACTGATATGCAGCACTGATAGGTGGCACTGATGGGCACCAATAGGCAGCACTGATGGGCACTGATTGTCACTGATAGATGGCACTGCTAGGCAGCACTGATGGGCACTGATAGGCAACACTGATGGGCACTGATAGGTGGCACTGATTGGAACCACTGATAGGCAGCACTAATTGGCACTGATAGGCAGCACTGAATGGCACTGATAGGTGGCATTGGTTGGTACTAATAGGCTTTACTGATTGGCAGCACAGGTGGGCACTGATAGGCAGCACTGATGGGCACTGATTTATGGCATTGGTTGGCACTGATAGGTGGCACTGATAGGCAGCACTGATGGGCACTGATAGGCAAAACTGATGGGTACTGATAGGCAGCACTGATGGGCACTGATAGACAGCACTGATGGGGACTGATAGGCAGCACTGATAGGTGGCACTGATTGGGAGCACTGTTGGGCACTGATTGGCACTGATAGGTGGCATTGGTTGGCACTGACTGACAGCACTGATTGGCACTGACAGGTGGCACTGACAGGTGGCACTGGTGGGCACTGATTGGCACTGACAGGTGGCACTGATAGGTGGCATTGGTTGGCAATGATAGGTGGCACTGATGGACATTGATAGGTGGCACTGATGGGCACTGATCTAGGAGAGGGGAAGTTTCCCATTGAGCAGTCAGCTAGGCAAGTAAGAGCCGCTCAGTGCGTGAAACTGTAATGTAATGTCACTGCTTGCAGAGAGCAGCTGTCAGAACTCGGAGCTGATGTCGGGGGTGGGTGGGATAGAACAGCTAGCCTATTAAACACAAGCCAATGGGATAGGGGCAGGGCGGGCCGCTCCGTGTATGTGGCCCCGCCCCTTTCTATCGGCTATCAAACACCAGCCAAAGGAATAGGGGCTGGGCTGGCTGCTCCGTGTATATGGCTCTGCCCCCTTTCCTAAGCAGCCCAATCATTGGCTGGTGTTTAATAGCTGATAGAAAGGGGGTGGAGCCACATACACGGAGTGGCCCGCCCAGCCCTCAACATCAGCGTGTTTGATAGGCTAGCTGTTTGGTCCCGCCCACCCCAGACATCAGCCCCGAGTTTTGACAGCTCCTATCTGCAAGTAGTGACATTACATTACAGTTTAAAGCACTAAGCGGCTCTTCCATCCCTCCCTGACTGCTCAATGGGAAACTAACTCACAGGCGGCTCCCTATACAGTCTCTTGCAGCATCTTCTTACAGCAGATCTCCAGACACACATTAGGGTGTACCCAGGCACACCCGGCACACCCAGTGCGCACGCCTATGTTGTATTGGAAGAATCAGATAATAAATTGTACAATGTATTGATTGTATTGGAAAAATCAGATCAGAAATTTTACAATGTATTGATTGTGTCAGAAGAATCAGATCATAAATCGTACAATGTATTGATTGTATCAGAAGAATCGGATCAGAAATCGTACAATGTATTGATAGTATTGGAAGAATCGTACTGGAAGAATCGGATCAGAAATCGTACAATGTATTGATTGTATTGGAAGAATCGGATCAGAAATCGTACAATGTATTAATCGTATTGGAAGAATCGGATCAGAAATCGTACAATGTATTGATCGTATTGGAAGAATCGGATCAGAAATCGTACAATGTATTGATTGTCTTGGAAGAATCGGATCAGAAATCGTACAATGCATTGATCGTTTTGGAAGAATTGGATCAAAAATCGTACAATGTATTGATCGTATTGGAAGAATCGGATCAGAAATCTTACAATGTATTGATCGTATTGGAAGAATCTGATCAGAAATCGTACAATGTATTGATCGTACTGGAAGAATCGGATCAGAAATTGTACAATGTATTGATTGTATTGGAAGAATCGGATCAGAAATCGTACAATGTATTGATTGTCTTGGAAGAATCGGATCAGAAATCGTACAATGTATTGATCGTATTGGAAGAATCGGATCAGAAATCTTACAATGTATTGATCGTATTGGAAGAATCTGATCAGAAATCGTACAATGTATTGATCGTACTGGAAGAATCGGATCAGAAATTGTACAATGTATTGATTGTATTGGAAGAATCGGATCAGAAATCGTACAATGTATTGATTGTATTGGAAGAATCGGATCAGAAATCGTACAATGTATTGATCGTATTGGAAGAATCGGATCAGAAATCGTACAAGGTATTGATCGTACTGGAAGAATCGGATCAGAAATCGTACAATGTATTGATTGTATTGGAAGAATCGGATCAGAAATCGTACAATGTATTGATCGTATTGGAAGAATCGGATCAGAAATCGTACAATGTATTGATCGTACTGGAAATCGTACAATGTATTGATTGTATTGGAAGAATCGGATCAGAAATCATACAATGTATTGATAGTATTGGAAGAATCGAATCAGAAATCGTACAATGTATTGATTGTATTGGAAGAATCAAGTCAGAAATCGTACAATGTATTGATCGTACTGGAAGAATCGGATCAGAAATCGTACAATGTATTGATTGTCTTGGAAGAATCGGATCAGAAATCGTACAATGTATTGATCGTTTTGGAGGAATCGGATCAGAAATCGTACAATGTATTGATCGTATTGGAAGAATCTGATCAGAAATCGTACAATGTATTGATCGTACTGGAAGAATCGGATCAGAAATTGTACAATGTATTGATTGTATTGGAAGAATCGGATCAGAAATCGTACAATGTATTGATTGTATTGGAAGAATCGGATCAGAAATCGTACAATGTATTGATTGTATTGGAAGAATCTGATCAGAAATCGTACAATGTATTGATCATACTGGAAGAATCGGATCAGAAATTGTACAATGTATTGATTGTATTGGAAGAATCGGCTCAGAAATCGTACAATGTATTGATTGTATGGGAAGAATCGGATCAGAAATCGTACAATGTATTGATCGTATTGGAAGAATCGGATCAAAAATCGTACAATGTATTGATCGTATTGGAAGAATCGGATCAGAAATCGTACAATGTATTGATCGTATTGGAAGAATCGGATCAGAAATCGTACAATGTATTGATTGTATTGGAAGAATCTGATCAGAAATCGTACAATGTATTGATCATACTGGAAGAATCGGATCAGAAATTGTACAATGTATTGATTGTATTGGAAGAATCGGCTCAGAAATCGTACAATGTATTGATTGTATGGGAAGAATCGGATCAGAAATCGTACAATGTATTGATCGTATTGGAAGAATCGGATCAAAAATCGTACAATGTATTGATCGTATTGGAAGAATCGGATCAGAAATCGTACAATGTATTGATCGTATTGGAAGAATCGGATCAGAAATCGTACAATGTATTGATTGTATTGGAAGAATCTGATCAGAAATCGTACAATGTATTGATCATACTGGAAGAATCGGATCAGAAATTGTACAATGTATTGATTGTATTGGAAGAATCGGCTCAGAAATCGTACAATGTATTGATTGTATGGGAAGAATCGGATCAGAAATCGTACAATGTATTGATCGTATTGGAAGAATCGGATCAAAAATCGTACAATGTATTGATCGTATTGGAAGAATCGGATCAGAAATCGAACAATGTATTGATCGTACTGGAAGAATCTGATCAGAAATCGAACAATGTATTGATCGTACTGGAAGAATCGGATCAGAAATTGTACAATGTATTGATTGTATTGGAAGAATCGGATCAGAAATCGTACAATGTATTGATCATACTGGAAGAATCGGATCAGAAATTGTACAATGTATTGATTGTATTGGAAGAATCGGATCAGAAATCGTACAATGTATTGATCGTATTGGAAGAATCGGATCAGAAATCGTACAATGTATTGATCATATTGGAAGAATCTATAAACTATAAACTCCAAAAAATTAAGATTAAGATTGAATAGATGGCATTTTAAACCAAATAGAATGTGCATATAATGACATACCATATGGTTAGATATTAGTATGAAAAAGCCAGATGCATAACTAAGTAGTACACAAAAGTGTAAACCAACGTGCAAAACACCCTGCAATATTAGTGTGAGTTATAGTACACTATGTATGTAGTATATAAACTATAAAGACATCAAGATATGTGAACATTGGTACAAACATAAAAGATGAAATATAAAAAGTCCAAAAAATCTTAAAAGGAATTGGCACCACAATGAGCCAACGTATTAAAGTCCACCAAATATAAAGAAAGTGAAAAAGCCACCACCCAGGGTCTTAGGGGGCTTACCAGAAGTAAATGACTTGGAATGACTTATGCCGGCCAAGTCACAAATGGCCGTAAGACCAAAGGGTCACAAGAGTGTAGTGCTTTGAACGCCCATGTTTGATTGTAGGTTGAAATAGAAGATGTGTGAAGAGGCTGTGTGGAAGCTTGTAAACAACCAGAATTCCCAGGAAAGGCAGGTTGTTGACCTGGGGAGACTTACGTCATCCAAGTCAAACAGGCATAGTGACCAACCGGTCAGAAAGGTACATCCCCTTTAAAAATCCTCAATGGAATCCAAACCAAGGCGACTGTTTTAGCGTCCACAGTTGACCTCAACAATCGTGGAAAATAACATCTCAGTGGACGGCCTTCCTCCTCGTTCCTTGGATCTTAGCTGTGTGCACTGATTGGCAGCACTGATAGGTGGCACTGATTGGCAGCACTAATTGGCACTGATAGGCAGCACTGATGGGCGTCACTGAAGGGCACTGATATGCAGCACTGATAGGTGGCACTGATGGGCACCAATAGGCAGCACTGATGGGCACTGATTATCACTGATAGATGACGCTGCTAGGCAGCACTGATGGGCACTGATAGGCAACACTGATGGGCACTGATAGGTGGCACTGATTGGAAGCACTGATAGGCAGCACTGACTGGCACTGATAGGTGGCATTGGTTGGCACTAATAGGCTTCACTGATTGGCAGCACAGGTGGGCACTGATAGGCAGCACTGATGGGCACTGATTTATGGCATTGGTTGGCACTGATAGGTGGCACTGATAGGCAGCACTGATGGGCACTGATAGGCAAAACTGATGGGTACTGATAGGCAGCACTGATGGGCACTGATAGACAACACTGATGGGGACTGATAGGCAGCACTGATAGGTGGCACTGATTGGCACTGATAGGTGGCATTGGTTGGCACTGACTGACAGCACTGATTGGCACTGACAGGTGGCATGGATTGTCTCTGAAAGGTGGCACTGATGGGCACTGACAGGTGGCACTGGTGGGCACTGATTGGCACTGGCAGGTGGCACTGGTAGGCACTAATTGGCACTGACAGGTGGCACTGATAGGTGGCATTGGTTGGCAATTATGGGTGGCACTGATGGGCATTGATAGGTGGCACTGATGGGCACTGATCTAGGAGAGGGGAATTTTCCCATTGAGCAGTCAGCTAGGCAAGTAAGAGCCGCTCAGTGCGTGAAACTGTAATGTAATGTCACTGCTTGCAGAGAGCAGCTGTCAGAACTCGGAGCTGATGTCGGGGGTGGGTGGGATAGAACAGCTAGCCTATTAAACACAAGCCAATGGGATAGGGGCTGGGCGGGCCGCTCCGTGTATGTGGCCCCGCCCCTTTCTATCGGCTATCAAACACCAGCCAAAGGAATAGGGGCTGGGCTGGCTGCTCCGTGTATGTGGCTCTGCCCCCTTTCCTAAGCAGCCCAATCATTGGCTGGTGTTTAATAGCTGATAGAAAGGGGGTGGAGCCACATACACGGAGTGGCCCGCCCAGCCCTCAACATCAGCGTGTTTGATAGGCTAGCTGTTTGGTCCCGCCCACCCCCGACATCAGCCCCGAGTTTTGACAGCTCCTATCTGCAAGCAGTGACATTACATTACAGTTTAAAGCACTAAGCGGCTCTTCCATCCCTCCCTGACTGCTCAATGGGAAACTAACTCACAGGCGGCTCCCTATACAGTCTCTTGCAGCATCTTACAGCAGATCTCCAGACACACATTAGGGTGTGCCCAGGCACACCCGGCACACCCAGTGCGCACGCCAATGTTGTATTGGAAGAATCAGATAATAAATTGTACAATGTATTGATTGTATTGGAAAAATCAGATCAGAAATCGTACAATGTATTGATTGTATTAGAAGAATCAGATCATAAATTGTACAATGTATTGATTGTATTGGAAGAATCAGATCATAAATTGTACAATGTATTGATTGTATTGGAAGAATCAGATCATAAATCGTAGAATGTATTAATTGTATAGGAAGAATCCGTTCACAAATTGTACAATGTATTGATTGTGTTGGAAGAATCAGATCACAAATTGTACAATGTATTGATTGTATCAGAAGAATCAGATCATAAATCGTACAATGTATTGATTGTATTGGAAGAATCAGATCACAAATCGTACAATGTATTGATTGTATAGGAAGAATCAGTTCACAAATGGTACAATGTATTGATTGTATCTGAAAGATAATGTAATTAATTGTACATTGGAAGAATCAGATCATAAATTGCAAAATGTATTGATTGTACAATTTATGATCTGATTCTTCTTCTTTTTTTCCTTTTATATTTAATCCTTATTTAGTTTTCCATATACATAAAAACATAAACCATACAAACAAGAAGGACAAAAGGGGAAAAAAAAAAGGAGAACCAAGAGAAATGCATTGTACGATTTCTGATCTGATTCTTCCAATACAATGTATTTCTCTTGGTTCTCCTTTTTTTTTTCCCCTTTTGTCCTTCTTGTTTGTATGGTTTATGTTTTTATGTATATGGAAAACTAAATAAGGATTAAATATAAAAGGAAAAAAAGAAGAAGAATCAGATCATAAATTGTACAATGTATTGATTGTATTGGAAGAGTCGGATCACAAATCGTACAATGTATTGATTGTATTGGAAGAATCAGATCACAAATCGTACAATGTATTGATTGTATTGGAAGAATCAGATCAGAAATTGCACAATGTATTGATTGTATTGGAAGGATCAGATCAGAAATTGTACAATGTATTGATTGTGTTGATAGAATCAGATCACAAATCGTACAATGTATTGATTGTATCAGAAGAATCAGATCATAAATCGTACAATGTATTCATTGTATTGGAAAAATCAGATCAGAAATCGTACAACGTATTGATTGTATTGGAAGAATCAGATCACAAATTGTACAATGTATTGATTGTATAGAAAGGATCAGTTCATAAATTGTACAATGTATTGATTGTATTGGAAGAATTAGATCAGAAATTGTACAATGTATTGATCGTATCGGAAGACTCAGATCATAAATTGTACAACGTATTGATTGTATTGGAAGAATCAGATCACAAATTGTACAATGTATTGATTGTATCAGAATAATCAGATCAGAAGCTGACAGCGCAAAATGGTCAGCTTGAATGTTTTCTGTAATTTGTACAATTGTGTCTCTGTTTTGACTTTGTAACTGATTGGTTGTTACGTGTATGACCGATGTAATGTTTCCCCTTCAGAGAATATTTTTTTAAATCTGACCAATATCTCTTATTTCTCTGGCCGTCTGTGCGCTCAGGGTGCTGTGATTGCTGCCAGGTGGAATTTTCTGGAAGTAGTACTGCCATGTGCAGCCTGGGATTGGCCTGGAAGCAGATGGTGAAGTTGTACAAGTCCTGTCAGGTATTGGGTAAGCTGTGTCTGTATGATTTCCGGTATTCAGAGGAGGAGTGCAGCCCCAGGCTCTGGATTAATTCTATCGTCTCATCCCACAGCCAGCCCAGGAATGTCAGGGGAGAGGCGGGGCCTCCAGGTGAGGACAGAGTCCTGTACACACCGAGAGCAATCCCTGCTGTCATCTCGCTGGAGAGAGTGCGAGCTCTGCGGGCAAGCAGCCCGTATTGCTATTAAAAGAGCACACAGGGAAGAGTGAAGGGTGAAGGGAAATCTAGATTCCAGTCCACGACCTCCTCCGCCTCATCGCCTGGGAATGTCGCATGGTGCAAGAAACTGCAGGTAAGACAACGTGTCCTGATACAAAGTATGGAGATAATTAGTCGCGGAGCACACATTGTTGTACAATGCCAGGTACAAAGAGCAAAATCCTTCAAGTCAGAGAATCCTAAAACATGTAAGGTGTATTCCACATCTGTATCCATGACTTTTATTAAAAATAAGCATACTTTGTAAAACTTGCAGGTG